>CM060393.1:1304203-2600907 GCA_030545235.1 Helianthus tuberosus
TATAGGCTCAAAACTTACTATCATGTGGTAAAATAAGGGTCGATATTGACATTGCATAATCAATTAACTTTCTAGCTTGATTCATTATCTTAGGTATCCCGTAAAAATTTTATTTCAAGAAAAACTTGATTTAATCAACCTACTATCCCGCAACTTAAAGAAACATGTATTTTTGTTTTAGTAAGTTCGACATTTAAATCGTTTTGACTGTCGTTTTGAAAAGGTCTTTGTTTTCGATGTGCTAAAAGATCGGGACTAGCGCGAAAATTTTTTTAAATTTTTTTTTAAATTGTTTATGAAATTCCCGTATCCCCACACTTAAACTCTACATTGCCCTCAATGTAGAATTTAAACTGACTCAAAAATTAAAATAAATAAGAAATAAAAAGACAAAGGATAAATTGGAAAGGACTTAGCTGGTTATATGATGTATAAGTTCCAAACTTTTGTCCAATCCAGCTCGATCGTATAGCATTTTGGTCGCGATCGGCTTTGACTCTGACTAGCACACTTGGTAAATTACTTGAAATTGGCGTACAGCTCCGAAATCACCCGAATGGAGATTGAGTACGGGTGTTGTGATTCAAACCTGCATAAACAAAAACAAGCAACAACCCAAGCAGTACTGACTCGACACAAAACAAACGACTCAAAAACACAAATTTTTGCAAAACCTCCCCACACTTGAATTTAATCAGGAGGTTTTTCTTTGATCTGGACCCTATCCAACCCGTTCAATTCCACCCGGTCTTCAAAAATTTTTAAAAATTTAATGGTGGAATAATATAATATTTTGAAATTTTGAAAGGGGTCAGACCACCAGAATTTAAACTTACCTGGCATTAGCCGGATGCATGACCTACTCCGGTTTCCAGGTTCTTTCTTTCTTGCCCTCTCCCGTGATTTTGTTGGTGGTGGTGATCCAGCTTCTAGATTTTCCACGGGTCGGCTATCAAACTCCTCAGCCACTTTCTCTTTTTCTTCGTTTGGTATTTGTTTGATTTCCATGATCGGTTCACCATTCAGTAATTTTTCTAAATAGGCAAGATCACCGATTGGGTCAAATTCTTCATTTTCAATAGTTGGCAAACCTACCAACTCATCACCAAACTCTTCTTCCCAAGATGGTTCATGTTCTTTCACATCCTCCATCTTGTCAAGTGGCTTTTCTTCAACTTCTACTACCCCTTCATCGTCATCACTCCAAAAGTCATCACACCAATAGTTGGAATTAACGACTTGCTGAACCGGAGGTGGGATTTCAGTGTCCATTTTTGTCTCCGGTTTTCTATCTGACAATTCTGGATGACCGGGTAGTTCCTCTTTCATCTCTTCTTTTGTTAGTCTCCTATATTCAGCCAACTTCGCATCTATCTCTGCATCATCACAGGAAACATCAATTATGAATTTAACATTTTTCTTTTCCTGTTTTACCTTATTATCTTCACCAATTTCCTCAGCATTCTTCGGTCCAGCGCAGGTCCCACAAAATGGATTTCTGATTTGATCGCTATTTTTCATCTTTTCTAACATTTGTTTTTGTACTTCGCAATTTTTCTTCATTAAAGATTTTGTCTGAGCGATTAGATCGTCCTTTTTCATCTTTTCTAACATTTGTTCTAGGACTTCGCAGTTTTGCTTCAATGAAGAGTTTATTTGAGCGACTTGACATTCCACAAGTGTCGGAAAATAAGGTGGGTACTTGCTTTCGTTGCATGGTTGATATGGTGAAGAATAACAGTGTTGATATAGTTGTGGTTGTGAATATAAGTTAGAAGAGTAATCTGCGGAACACTCTGATGAATTTGGACAATATTTGGTATAATGATGCCCTCCACAGATCAAACACATTTTTTTTTTAAAAAATTCACACAACAAACAAACAAATAAGCAAACAAATAAACTTTAATCTAATGAAAACAAGTAAAAACAATAACTTAATAGACAACTCGGGTAGTTATCTAAAGTTTGCCAGTGTCCCCGGCAACGGCGCCAAAAACTTGATTGAGTGGTTTCGCAACCTTTTTCTGTGTATGATTTTACACCCTGTTTTTGGTCCCCGTAAATGGCGCCAAAAACTTGATTGATGTACAACCTGCTTTTTATGTTTGAAAAGACTTTGATGTTGTATGTCGTTTTATTCAAAAGCCTTAGTGTGTAAAAAGCTTGATGTGAGGTTGTTTGTTCAGATGCTCAAAAGTTGGACATGCTTTGGCCTAATAGGTATAGGTACTCTCATTGGGATGGTCCCCAGGTAGGCAACGGGTCCTTTTTGGATTTGTGCGAATGCCAGCCTAGACAGGAGTTCCCAATTTAACGGTACTTAACCCTTCCAGTTACTACATGTCCGAGCATATGATATTTCTTTTTATTTTCAAAACAAGTTTTAAATGGAATTGCTAGCTAAACCACACACAATCGGCAAGTGCACCGGTCGCGGTGTAGTGTAGATGGCAAGACCGGATATCAATCCGTGGACACTATATACAAACTTTAGATAATAAACCTTTATCGACTATAAAGTTGAATTTTAAAAGTTTGATTTAAATTGGTTTTGATTTTTAAATAAATAATAAATTGAAGAAAGCAAAACAAGAAAAGTAAAACAAATAAACAAACACACAGTGTAATAAATACAGACAAATTATAACAATCACAAATAAACGGTCTACCTGGGTTTAGAATTCCTAGAATCATGCAATGATAATTTGACAATAATAACAGTTAAGTATCTTTATCAATTGATTAATCCCCCGTTAGAGATGCAACTTAAACAAAAGATTAAGACTAAATGTGAAGTGCTAGAACGAACCGGCTCGAGCTATCGATACCAAATCCTACGTGAATCCAACCGTTGGAACCTCAGAAACTAAGTTGTGAGACGATCTTTTAAACACGCAAAGCAGAAGTATTATTGAAACATTGAAATCCTAGGAAACCTTAGACGCGAAAAAGTAAATGAATCCGAGTTATCGGTCACCCAATTTACCCAACAACGGCTAGCTAATAACCTAGCATACATGGAACTATTTCTAATTACCAAGTAAGTTTGCATCTTTAATTGGTTTAATTTTAACACTTGATTATCTTGTTAATCGAAAGTTAATGTTTTTATCGAAAAGACAAGGCCCGAACTGATATTCAAAAGATTAACAATTCAGATTGAAATAGTAATATGGTTTAAAGTTACTAATTTCAATAATCAAGTTGTAAACAATTAAAGGACAGAATAAAGACAAGTTCAACAATACATCATGTAAATCACACCAAATAACTGAAATTACTTCAAATATAAATTACAATTATCTAGTTCATCATAACCCAGGTAGTTTACAAATTTAACTAAACATATTACACAATAACACACTTAAACAAAACTTGAAAAACAAATATTTACCGAACTCGGGTCGATTAGGACTAGAACCGAACGCCTCTAAACTTCCCGAGAGCTCCGTGGTACTTCCTTGACACTTCCAGCTGCCTAAAGTCACCTGATAGCAGGCTTTTACGTGATATTTCCGAGCTTGAAAGGTGTATTTTCGAGTTACAAGTGAAGGCTATTTATAGATGAGATTTTTGAGCTTCTGGGACTAGCTTACGGACCTCAACGTTGACAAGGTTGAGGTCCGTAAGCCCACATATTGCGACAAAGGCCAACTGCTCCATTTACCGACGAAAAAGTCGTTGCCGACACTACCTTACGGACCTCAACGTTGTTGAGGTTGAGGTCCGTAAGCAGCTTTACGGACCTCAACATTGCCAAGGTTGAGGTCCGTAAGCTTAATGTCAGATTTCCACCAAAATTGTTTTCTTCATAACTTCTTCGTTTTAGCTCCGTTTTATGCACCGTTTTCGCCCACGTCTTCGTAATTCAACCCTCTATCATGCCATCTTCTAATATCTTCATTTTCAATCCATTAACATTCCCCAAAACTCATCCAATATTCGTATTTAACATTCCTAAACCCATACATCACATCCCTCGTCGATCCTTCACCGTTTTCTCGCATAATCCTCGGTTATTTCACCGATTCCTGTAAATATAACATATAACTAAATAAGTGCCAATATCGCGGGAAAACCATATTCAAACAGATTAAATTGTAAGGAATTCGATGCGTGAAATGTGTATAATTTTAGACACATCAGCGTGAAACCCACAATTTGGTAAACGACTCTCATTCTACCTTAAACTATTTCTTTTGCACGAAATTTCACCATTAAGCTAGGAGTGAAATCCTCAACTTAATGGTAAATTCCATTTCAACTCTAGTGGACCCTTGTCATAGTGTCGAAATTTTATTTTGACCCGACAAGTACCAACCACATTTAGGGTACGAAATCGTCAAGATAGGGGTGAAACCCGCAACTCGTCGATTAAGTCCCATTCCTCGATTTTCAATCTCGCCAAAGTCCCGATTGTTTCAATCGATTTGAGATGTGTAGTAACCGGAAGGGTAAGATACCGTTAATCGCTTCTCGATGAGAGTATCTTACCTATAGGCCAAAGCACGTTTTCTCTAATTCGAAAGGACTCTCGACCCACTTTGGAATAGTCGACGTTTCTCTACCCGAAACAATCCTATGTTTTTTTTTTTGAGCCTCTCTTTTATGTATCTCAATTTATATGTGATTTTATATTTGAACGTTCATTCATTTCAAAATTTCGTTTTTAATCGTTTCGCACGTTATCGCAATCACAAACAATAATAATCCCTCGTGAACAAACTAAATTTACAATGCTTTCATTTATCCATGTTATGCTATGTGAAACTTATGACTATACTATATGAAACATTTGACTCTTCATGTTTTGTGAATCAATTTGAACCCTTTATACTATGTGACACTTTATGCTACGTGAATCATTTTATGCAAACAATTTTCTTAACAAGCATTATGATCAAGTCTCACCTATTCGTTCTTGTGAATCTTAGATGTCTTCTCATCTCGCTAAAGCGTCCAAGAGGTCAAAGTCCCGTGCTACGAAGAAGATGATGGTCTTCATGGCAAATCAATTTGCTCGTGTCGTTCCAAAGGTCATCACCGAGATTCGAGCTACTGAATCACCTCCCTCTTCTGTCGACACTAAGGTCGAATTACGCAAGCCCGCTTCGTTCAACTTCAAGCACTTTACCTCGTGCAATCCCAAGCCATTCACTGGCAACGATGGGGTGACCGCTATGCTCGAGTGGTTTGATAGCATAGAGGTCACGTTTATCAACAGTGACTGCCCCGATGAGCTCAGAACGCGTAGTGCGACTGGGGTATTCCAAGCCCGAGCTCTTGAATGGTGGTCGAACGAAAGGAACATCCGTACGAACGAAATGGCATATGCGTTGACATGGGAGGAAGTTAAGGCCCTAATGATGGACGAGTTTTGCCCTCCGCATGAGCAACAAAAGCTAGAGGAAGAATTTTGGGCACTTAAGCAAGTGGGAGATGATAACCTAGCCTATACCACCCGTTTCAAGCAACTTAGCGTCATTGTACCTCACCTTGTCATGACCACTACGCGCAAGATAACTAAATACATCAATGGGTTACCTTCTGCTATGCGCGACACGATCGAGGCTGCCAAACCCGACAATATCGAAGCCGTTTATCGTTTGGCCGCTTCCCTGAACAACAACCGTGTGCGCGATAAGCAAGCCGCAAACCCCGTGTCTTTCAAACCAGCCAATCAGATTACCCAGCAGTCGAATAGCAATAAGGGAAAGAAGCGAAAGCAATCTAACCCTGTTTGTAACGCGATTGTGCCGCCAGTTAACCCAAACCCTGTTGCTCCCGATAACACTCAAAGGCCGTACACTGGGATTCACCCCAAGTGTGCCACCTGCAATCGCCATCATCACGCCAATGCCAAGTGTCGTCATTGTAATAGTTGCAACCGTTATGGTCATGACACTGCCTTTTGCCGCTACAATCAACAACAACAAGCACCACCAGCTCAACAAGCACAACAAGCTCCACCTGCTCCTCAAAATGCAAGACCCGCTAGAGCTTGTTTTAAATGTGGGGACACTAATCATCTTCGTCCTCAATGTCCACTATGGAATCAAGAACAACTACAACCTCCTCGTGGACGCTGTTTCAATCTGAACGCGAATCAAGCGCGCAACGACAATGATGTCGTTAACGGTACGTTCCTTGTTAACCATCTTTATGCTTCGATACTGTTTGATACTGGTGCGGACAAAAGCTTTGTGTCCTTAGAATTCGAATCATTGTTAAATTGCACACGCTCTAAGCTACCTAAGTCGTTTTCCGTTGAGGTCGCCAATGGCAAATCCATCCTAGTCGATTCCGTTCTTCGTGATTGTCGTCTTACTCTTAACGAGCACGTTTTCCCTATCGACCTCATACCTATGCAATTGGGTAGTTTCGACATCATCATAGGCATGGATTGGCTTCAAAAGAACCATGCCGAAATCGCTTGTCATGAAAAATACGTTCGTTTACCCCTTCCATCTGGTGATGTTTTGCACGTCTATGGAGACCGACCTTCAAAAGGGCTGAAGTTGATGTCCTGCACACAAGCGAACAAGTACTTACACAAAAAGTACCTTGCCTTTTTAGCCCACGTTGTGGAAGAAAGGGGCAAGGGAAAAAGCGTAAGTGATGTTCCGGTGGTGCGCGATTTCCCTGACGTCTTTCCTGAAGATTTACCTGGTCCTCCTCCACCTCGATCTGTCGACTTTCGCATCGATCTCGTACCTGGTGCAACTCCTGTTGCCAAAGCTCCTTATCGTCTTGCACCGTCCGAGATGCAAGAGTTATCTACGCAACTCCAAGAACTCCTCGATAAGGGTTTTATTCGTCCAAGTACCTCGCCTTGGGGTGCTCCTGTACTCTTCGTCAAAAAGAAAGATGGTTCCTTCCGCATGTGCATCGATTATCGTGAGCTTAACAAACTCACCGTCAAAAATCGTTACCCTCTTCCGCGGATCGACGATCTCTTTGATCAACTTCAAGGTGCTACTTGTTTCTCCAAAATCGATCTTCGTTCTGGTTATCACCAACTTCGTGTTCTCGAAGGGGACATTCCCAAAACCGCTTTTCGCACTCGCTATGGACACTACGAGTTCGTAGTCATGCCTTTTGGTTTGAGCAACGCACCCGCTGTGTTCATGGATCTCATGCATCGTGTTTGTAAGCCCTATTTGGATCGTTTCGTGATCGTCTTCATTGATGATATTCTCATTTATTCTAAATCTCAAGCCGATCATGAACGTCATCTTCACCTTATACTCGAGCTCTTACGTATCGAACGCTTGTACGCCAAGTTCTCTAAATGCGAGTTTTGGATTAAAGAAGTCCAATTCCTTGGACACATTGTTAGTGAAAAAGGAATCCACGTTGACCCTGCAAAGATCGAAGCTGTAAAAAACTGGACCGCGCCTAAATCTCCTTCTGAAATCCGTTCTTTCTTAGGATTGGCGGGTTACTATCGCCGATTTATCTCGAATTTTTCAAAAATCGCCGTTCCTCTCACTTCGTTGACTCAAAAAGAGAACCCTTTTGTTTGGGGTCCTGAGCAGGAGAAATCTTTTCAGACTCTCAAGGACATGCTTTGCAACGCTCCTATTCTCGCTCTCCCTGATGGGAATGATGATTTCGTAGTGTATTGCGATGCCTCAAACCGTGGTCTTGGTTGCGTTCTCATGCAACGAGACAAGGTCATCGCTTATGCCTCTCGTCAACTCAAAATACATGAGAAAAACTATACTACCCATGACCTTGAACTTGGCTCAGTTGTTTTTGCATTGAAGATCTGGCGACACTACCTTTATGGTACTAAGTGTGTGGTTTTCACTGACCACAAGAGCCTTCAACACATCTTCGACCAAAAAGAACTGAACATGCGTCAACGTCGTTGGGTGGAACTGTTAAACGACTACGACTGCGAAATAAAATACCATCCAGGTAAAGCAAACGTCGTGGCCGATGCGCTTAGTCGTAAAACTCATGTAGATTATATGCGTTGTTTTCATATCTCGAGCGACCTTCCTCAACGCATTCGTGATGCTCAGTACGCCTCTATTAACGAAGGTAACTTCCTTGTTGAGATACGAGGCGCTAAAGAACACGATCTCGCCTCTAAGGCCGATGGTATTCTATACCTCGACAATCGTGCCTGGATCCCCGATCGTGAAGAACTTCGAAACTTCATTATGAATGAGGCACACAAATCCAAGTACTCAATTCATCCTGGCGCCGACAAGATGTATCATAATCTACGTACATCCTATTGGTGGCCTGGTATGAAGAAGGACATTGCAGTTTACGTCTCTGAGTGTCTTACGTGTTCAAAAGTCAAAGCCGAACATCAACGACCTTCTGGTCTACTCGAACAACCTGAAATCCCCATTTGGAAATGGGATAGCATTGCAATGGACTTCATAACCAAACTCCCTCGAACATCTTCTGGTCACGATAGCATTTGGGTGATCATCGATCGTTTGACCAAGTCCGCTCAATTCATTCCTATTCGTGAAGATTTCAAGGTTGAACGACTTGCTCGCATCTATACCAACGAAGTCATACGTCATCATGGTGTTCCTCTCGACATCATTTCTGATCGTGATGGTCGATTTACTTCACGTCTCTGGCAAACCTTTCAGTCCGCTATGGGTACTCATTTAAACCTCAGTACGGCTTTTCATCCTCAAACGGATGGACAGACTGAACGTACTATCCAAACCCTAGAGGACATGCTCCGATCTTGTGTCATCGACTTTGGTGGTAGTTGGGATGTGCATTTACCTTTGGTCGAGTTCTCGTACAACAATAGCTACCACTCCAGTATTAAAATGGCTCCATTCGAGGCATTGTATGGTCGCAAATGCCGATCTCCTTTAAACTGGCACGAGATTGGTGATAAGCACTTTACTGGCCCTGAAATCATACAAGAAGCAACGGATAAGATTCACCAAATCCGTGATAATCTACTCAAGGCTCGCGAACGTCAAAAGGTTTATGCTGATAAGGGACGCAAACCAATGCAATTCAACGTTGGAGATCACGTCCTACTCAAAGTGTCTCCTTGGAAAGGAGTGGTTCGTTTTGGTAAAAAGGGAAAACTTGCCCCTCGCTATGTTGGTCCTTTCAAGATACTCGAAAGGATTGGTGCGGTGGCCTATCGACTCGATTTACCTCAAGAACTCAACAACGTTCATCCAACGTTCCACGTCTCTAATCTAAAGAAGTGTCACGCTAAAGAAAGACTTCATGTTCCTCTCGAAGATCTCCAAATAAACGACACTTTGCATTTCGTGGAGAAACCCGTCGAAATCATGGATCAAAAAGTCAAGTTATTGAGGCGCAGCAAAATTCCTATCGTCAAGGTTCGATGGGAAGGTAAACGAGGTGCCGAATTTACTTGGGAACTCAAGAGCGAGATGAAAAAGAAGTATCCTCATCTTTTCCCTACGTCTCCCTCAATTTCGGGACGAAATTCCCTAAAGGAGGGGAGACTGTAACGCCCGGCTCATTTGCACTTTCCTTTTATTGCAAGTGTTGTTCGTATTTTCTATTTTTGGAAACTTGTATTCTTGTAATCGACTTTTCGTTGTACTTGTTGTAAAATCCAATACTTGGATCATAAATAAAATTCGTATTTCTTTTCACATTCTACATATTCATACATACTCACACGTCGAATTCATAGTACATCGAATCCTTATTCGTAATTCATACGCATACGGTACTTAATTGTGATACATGTCCATGCTTGTCCTTAAATTGTTGACACTTAAAAACCCCTAATAATATGCGTATTTACACAACGATTAATCATCTAATATGTGACATATACGTGTCACTTACAAACATATTGCATACTTATGCATCACACTTTTTATCTAGTTAAATCATGTTTTATTTCATATTATACCTTGTTACAAGTTAGGGGAAACATTGTTGCATATTATTACACAACTTAATTAACAAAATTACTCATTATAATGTTTAAAAGAAGAAGAAAATAAAGAAATATGGCAGCCCAAATCATCAAAAATTCAGCCCCATATGATTGAGTTTTGTGGGCTTGTTTAATGGGTTAACCCCTTCTAAACACTTCCAAAGCCCAACCCATTGAAACCCTAATCATTCCCTATAAATACCAACTTATGTCCAGCCTCTCTACCATTTTTACAACCCTTAAACACTCTCAAGTCTCTCCCAAACCGTAGCTGAAAGTTCAGGTTCGGACAGATTCATCGAGCCTTACGAAAATGGGCATAACTTCTTCATTTCTTATCCGTTTTGGTCCATTCTTTTTCCTATGTGTTTAGATTTTCCTTACCTTCGATTCCATGGGTTTTTCACAGTAAATAAGTCCCTGGAACTCCGGCAAAAAGGCTCCAAAGTCCACTGATTTTTTTGTGCTTTCATGAAATCTTTGTTAAACTTAACCAAACTTGAGTTTTCTCATCTCAAACCTATGTCCTAATGCTCATAACCAAATGAATGGTTAGTTGGGCTTAAAAACAAGGTTGAGACACTTAAAATCAGAGGATTAAACCTCATAAACTTTATGTTTTAGTTAGGGTTCTACCCACAAGAAGTGTTCAAACTTGAAGCTTGGTAAAAGTGTGATGGTTAGACTAGCTTGGGCTATCTTTCTTGAACATCCACTCACTTCTTGATGTTTTGATTATGCATAGTTGTATTTTTCCTTTCTTGTACATATCTATGAGGTTCCTAAATGGGAGATTCGTCTTCCTACCTCCTACATGACCTATATGTTAACATATCATTCGAGGTACCAAAGTGGAGGATTTCACCTCCCACCTCCTGCTTGACTTATATGACACCAAGAGGTACCAAAGTGGAAGGTTTAACCTCCCGCCTCCTACATGACTAAATATATTATGTATACGATATAACTCGAGGTGCCTAAATGAAGATTTAATCTTCTACCTCCTACTTGAATTATTGGACTTAATAATATGTAATACTTAACCTACATATATATATACACTCATTCGAACCTTTAATGTTAAACTTGTGTTTATATGTTAAAGTAGTAGAATATCATCTAAGACCAAAAACTCCAAGTATGATTCTAATGGGTGTATTTCCCATGAAAACATTTTAACCACATTGGTTACATAGTGTCATACAAGGGTTACTAAGTTGAAGATGATTATTTTTCGCATCATATTTTACTCTACTTTATGTTACATTAAACTCCAACTTATAATCTTCCGTTAAACGCCAAACTCACACACCTATGTTTCCTCGTGTAGAAGGACTAGGTGCTCCAAACTAATCCATCCACCAACTCACTCGCGGGGTTTCAAGTAGGAGAGCTTACAACCACCGTGAGTATACTCGATCCCTTTTTCCCCTTTACACTTTGGGATGCAACATGTATAACTATGCAAACAACTTTTAAACTAAATTAAACATACTCAATCCTTGATCAAGCATGAAACTAATGTGAATTACTTGTTATTCTTGTATGCTCTATGAACGATTTGGAACGTTATAAGCTCATTAACTTTGCTCGCCCACCTTAACAATTATCACGACTCTCCGAAATGGTAAGGTAATTGATAACAAGGTTGAACCTCCACCACCCCAATTGGTTGAAGGGGTAGTGGAGGATATTGATGAAAGGGAGGAATTGGGTGATGAGGAACGACCCAAGGTTATTACAAATGAAGTTGAAAATAATTTTTCTAAACAAATAACTAAGGGGTTAAAAGAGGAAAAAGAATTTCCTAAGGCCAAGGGTGGGGGTATGGAGAGTAATACCGTCCCTTACCCGGAAGCTCTTAAGGAACCGGCTAAGAAGGTGTTGAATAAAAAAGGCCCACAACAAGAAGAAATGTGGGAGATTTTTGGTCAAGTTAAAATTAATATACCACTAATAGATGCTATCAAACAAATTCCTTGTTATGCCAAATTCCTCAAGGCATTGTGCACTCACAAACGGACACATAAATTTCCTAAAAAACTTGACTTAACCGATAATGTGAGTGCAATTTTGTCGGGTGCTCTTCCACCCAAGTTGCAAGATCCGGGTGCGCCTATCATATCCATTCAAGTGGGTGACTTTAAAATGACCCGGGCGCTTTTGGATCTTGGTGCATCGGTTAGCATTCTTCCGGGTAGTCTTTACAACCAATATGATTTTGGTCCTTTGCAAAAAGCTAACACCACCGTGGTGTTAGCCGATTTAACTCCAAAACTACCCCGGGGAGTGGTGACCGATGTGATTGTCAAGGTGGGTGATTTTTATTACCCGGTTGATTTTCTTGTACTTGACTATGTTTCGGTTGATCTAACGAAGCAACCTACGGTTATTTTGGGCCGACCATTCTTGGCAACATCAAATGCCCAAATTAATTGTAGGAGTGGTACGGTTGATATGACTTTTGGTAACCGTAGAATGAGGTTAAATGTATCTTCTAGCGCTTCTAATCCTCTTGTTGATGATGAATGCTATATGGCGGACATTATTGACGGGTGTGTTCCTCCATTTGATACTACTTTGCAAGAGGGATGCACCATAGAGGAGTGTGTTTTTGTTGATAGGTCACAGGTTGAGCTAAATAGGAGCTTGGAGGAAGAAGAGGCACAAGTGGAGGTGATGGCTATTAAGGAAGGAAGACCACCATGGACACATCAAGTGGAAAGCCTCCCGGATCACATTGATACCAAGTTAAAGCCATCATTAAAGGAGCCACCCAAAGTTGAGATGAAAGAGCTTCCAAAGCATTTGAAGTATGCCTATGTGGGGGAGAATGACACTCTCCCGGTGATCATTGCTTCAAACCTCACCCAAGATCAAGAAGAAAAGTTGATGAAGGTGTTAGTTGCTCACAAAGCCGCCATTGGATGGACGATTGCTGATTTGAAAGGGATAAGTCCCTCCATTGTGATGCACAAGATTATCACCGATGAAAAAGCAACGCCATCAAGAGATGCTCAAAGGCGGTTGAACCCGAACATGCGGGAAGTTGTGAAGAAAGAGGTGCTAAAATGGCTCGATGCGGGTATCATTTATCCCATATCGGATAGCACATGGGTAAGCCCAACCCAAACCGTGCCTAAAAAGGCGGGTATTCAAGTCGTCAGAAATGACGCGGGTGAGGAGGTTGCCACTCGGCCGGTAACCGGGTGTCGAATTTGTATTGACTATAGGAAACTAAATGCCGCAACATCAAAGGACCATTTCCCATTACCCTTCATTGACCAAATTGTGGAAAAATTAGCGGGTCAAAAATATTATTGCTTTTTGGATGGTTATTCGGGTTATAACCAAATCGCGATCCATCCGGATGACCAACTAAAGACCACATTTACTTGTCCATATGGGACATTCGCATTTAGGCGAATGCCATTTGGACTTTGTAATGCCCCCGCCACCTTCCAAAGGTGTATGATGAGTATCTTTTCAGATATGGTGGGGGAGTCGTTGGAAATCTTTATGGATGATTTTTCCATATTCGGGTCGTCATTTGATGGGTGCTTAGGTCAATTGGAAAGAGTTTTGAAAAGATGCGTTGAAACCAATTTGGTCCTAAGTTGGGAAAAGAGCCATTTTATGGTTCAAGAAGGGATTGTATTGGGGCATGTAGTTTCTAGTAGGGGGATTGAGGTTGACCGAGCCAAGGTAACGGTAATTGCAACTCTACCTCATCCCACAAGTGTTAAAGGCATTAGATCATTTTTGGGGCATGCGGGATTTTATAGGAGGTTTATTAAAGGATTTAGTGAAATAACGAAACCCCTATGTAAATTGCTTTTAAAAGATGCCCCATTTGACTTTAATAATGAATGTATTAACGCCTTTAATACTTTGAAACAAAAGTTGGTTGAAGCCCCAATCTTGCAATCACCCAATTGGTCCTTACCATTTGAGATTATGTGTGATGCAAGTGGTTATGCGGTTGGGGCCGTGTTGGGACAACGGGTCGACAAGAGACCCGTTGCCATATACTACGCGAGTAAGACTCTCTCGGAAGCACAATTGAATTATACCACAACCGAAAAGGAGCTACTCGCGGTGGTATATGCATTGGACAAATTTAGGTCCTATGTGTGGGGTAGCAAAGTAGTTATCTATTCGGATCATAGCGCGGTTAGATATTTAATGGATAAGAAAGATGCCAAACCACGTTTGATTAGATGGATACTTTTGTTACAAGAATTTGATGTTGAAATCCGTGACAAGAAAGGTAGTGAAAATGTGGTCGCGGATCATTTATCTAGGTTGGTAGTTGAGGAAGATGTTCTACAACCGGAGATTAACGAAACATTCCCGGATGAACAATTACTAGCCGTGTCCACTTTACCTTGGTTTGCTAACTTTGTTAACTATCTAGCGACAGGTACTATCCCGGAGCATTGGACTAGGAAGAAGAGGATGCACTTCCTCTCGCAAGTCAAACATTACCAATGGGAAGAACCGGATTTGTTTAAAGTGGGGGCGGATCAAATCATCCGACGGTGCATACCGGATGAGGAGATTCAAAGTGTTTTGAAGCATGTGCACTCGTATGCATGTGGAGGGCACTTTAGTGGCAAGAAGACGGGTCACAAAGTGTTGACGTGTGGCCTCTTTTGGCCAACAATTTTTAAGGATTCACACGAGTTTGCAAAAACTTGTTTTAATTGCCAACAACTAGGGAGTATCTCAAAAAGGGATGAGATGCCCATGAACCCAATCCTTGTAGTCGATGTTTTTGACGTATGGGGGATTGATTTTATGGGCCCATTCCCAAATTCTTATGGTAATTTATACATCTTGGTGGCTGTGGATTATGTGTCCAAATGGGTCGAAGCCATAGCCACCAAAACAAACGACCATGCCGTGGTATGTAATTTTGTCCAAACGAATATTTTTACAAGATTCGGGATTCCTAGAACTATCATTAGTGATGGAGGATCCCACTTCAAAAACTTTAATTTTGGCAAACTCTTAAAAAGGCATGGTGTAGACCATAGAATAGCAACTCCCTATCATCCTCAAACTAGCGGTCAAGTGGAGGTGTCCAATAGGCAAATTAAAGAAATTTTGCAAAAGACCTTGCGGGTTGACCGAAAGGATTGGTCAACAAAGCTAAATGATGCTTTGTGGGCATACCGCACGGCCCATAAAACGCCTATTGGAACAACTCCATACCGTTTGGTTTATGGAAGAGATTGTCATTTACCGGTGGAATTGATCCACCGGTCATTTTGGGCGATTAAGGAAGTTAACTTGAGATATGATGATGCAGGTAAAGAAAGGAAGCTCAAGTTGTGTGAATTGGAGGAATTAAGAGAAGAAGCATATGAGTGCGCGTCGAAGTACAAGAACAAGATGAAAGCGGCTCACGATGCGAAAATCCGAGGAAAGAGCTTTGAAGTGGGTCAAAAAGTCCTACTATACAATTCAAGAATCAAGCTTTTTCCGGGAAAGTTGAAAAGTAAGTGGATAGGCCCGTTCACCATCACACGGGTCGGTAAGTTTGGAGATGTCACCATTGAGGATCCAAAAGATGGGTCAAAACAAACGGTCAATGGACATAGGTTGAAGCCACTTAAGGAAAAAGAAGAGGTAAACGAACAACCAACGGAATCGGTAAGCTTTTTGACAAGCAAACCGATTTACGGGACTGTCTGAGAGTCGCCAGTTGTGCACCTCCCAGGTATGTTTTTCTTTAAGATGCGTGTTCGGGACAACACGCGCTTTCTTTGGGGGGTGAGGGAGTCCCGAGTTTGAGTTTGTTAAAATAAATAATAAAAAAATAATAATAATAATAATAAAATATTAAAATTTGAGTGTTTTTGTTATTTTTTGTTTTACAATTTTGAAAAAAAAAAAAATCTCACGGCGTCGACGACGCGGGGTGTGGCGTCGCCGACGCCACCTCTATCTCCGACGCCATTGTCCTCTGGCCGACGCCTACTTGACGCCAAAAATGATATTTCTGCATGGCGTCGACGACGCTGGTTTCGGCGTCTCCGACGCCACTTGACGGTTGTGAGCCGTTTGACTGTTTTGACTCGTTTTCAACCCATTTTTCACCATTTATGAACCGGGTTAACTTGTTTTGACCGAAAATTGTACCCATTTTTGCAGTTTTCCTTCTCATTTCTTTACCAAAATCACAAAACACTCCCAAGTTCCATCATCTTCTTCCACCAAAACCTTCAAACCCTAGTTTTCATAGCTCTACCAAATCCTAACCAAATCAAACAAATTTTGGGTCTAAATTGACTAGAATTTCGAGAGGAAGAAAACCCACAACATTGTTTTTACGAAATCTCACTCGTTTGAGAGGAATCTGAACTTTAATTTTCGGGTATTTTGGGTGTTCTTCAAGTTTTTGCTTGAACTTGCAAATTTCTTGTCTTACTAGGCTCATTCAACAACAAAGGTATGAACTTTACCTTCCATGGTCTTATTTTTACATAATTAGTTGTTCTTACTTGATCTTCTAAATTGAATGTGGGAATGTGGAATGTTATGAATGACTAATGTTATTTGCTAGTGTGAGGGCCATTTGATTGATTTGTGGTAGAATTAATTCAGTACAAGTGTGGGACATAATGTTCATGTGTGATGTTCTTGAATTTATGTTAGAATGACATAATGTTCAAACATAAGAATGTAGCTTGTTATGATACAATGCTCTTGTGCTAATGTATAGACACACTCTTGAACTTATGAAATTTCGCGTATGCTAGTATTAACCAAATGATGGTTTTGAATGGGTATATTAATAAAGTTAGGAATTGCCACTTGACAAGTTTAAAATGCTTTTCCTAATAAATGAACATTCAATTAGCATATGAAAACCCGGTCTTTAAGATTGTTATGATTGTTATCTAAATTAAAAGTCGGGAGTTGACATGTTATTGTTTTCGCAGGAACATGTTTGGACTAGGGAAAAAGAAGAGTAAGGAGCCAAGTGGGAGCTCCAAGAGAAGAAAGGGCTCATCTAGCCGACATCATAATAGTTCAGACGATGAGGATGAGGAACCGGTCTTATGGACAGAAAAGAGTAAAAGATTGTCGGAATTTAAAAACAAACGGGTCGAAGCCGCTTTGTGGATGGCGAAGATGACCGAAAACGATTCAACGACAGCAGACGCGTTAATTTGTGAGCACGCGGTCAACATGGATGAATTCAGACAAATAGGGATTACTCAGAAATTTGAGCGGATCGGATGGGAAGCAGCGCTCAACTTTTGTGAAGATGAACCAAGGCCACATTGCCTTGTCACTTATCGAAGAATGGATGGCCTCCTTATCCATGGAGCCGGGGAACAACCCCCCACGTACTACCACCTTAACCGGAATAACAAAGGGGGGTAAGATGGTTATGTCTTTTGAAACTATGAATCAGGTTGCATTGTTTGATTCTTTGGGAGCGGATCACTACATTTATCCGCCAGAGGAGCAGTTTTTCAACAATCTTTCCCGAGATTTTGATCCGGTTGATATGTTGGGGGGGTTATTCTCGAGACCGAGAGGACCCAAGGGGTATTTTAGAGATTCAATGAGCTGTGAAGGAAGGTTGATCCAAAACATAAACTTAGAGAATCTTCTTGCCCGACTTGGTGGTCGGGGAGTTGTGAGAATGTGGGACGCACGGGTGGTGCATTCAGTTATTCATGGGCACCCGGCATTCTCTTTTAGGCACCTCGCAATGTCTGAGATATGGGAAAGTCGGGAAAGTTATGAACGGAAGAGCATCCCACACCCTCGCCTCATAACGGCGATGATGAAACAACAAAAGGTCATCCCGAAAAACTATAAATTCCATGTGATCCCCGTTAAGGCCTTTGATTTTGCCAAGTTGAGAAAATCTGGCTTTGAATATGAGAAAACCCCTCAACATCACATTCTGAGATACAAACCATCCAGGTGTGTGATTACATACCGGATTACTGGTGATGATGAGGAGGAGGGTGATGATGGTGATGACGACATGGATGTGCAAGGTGGTGAAGGACAAGGCCAACACGGTGGAGAGGAGTTGGCTGACACCGTATTTCAGATGAGGGGAGGTAAACTATCATGTGTTGTATATATATTTTGCTTGTTTTATTTGTTTTGTGTGTTTTTCATTTTTCTTTGTGTTTTTCGTTAAAAAAAAAAAAAAAAAACAAAACAAAAAACAAAACAAGCAGTTGGAAACGGGTTGGGTAACGATTTTCTGGAAGATATAATGAGTAAAACTTGAATTATTACAAACTGGTGAGAGGCACGCCTCTACACGAATTTGAGTTTTGCAGTGATCAACAAGTGCACGGTGTGCAATTATCTAGGAAGGAAGTCTTATCCATCGCCCGTGAAGAAGTAACCCGGTGAATCCATACCCAATACTTGTTTGTACTCTGTTGGTGTACTTGTATGATGAAACGGAATGGTGAGTGTGTAATCGATCATGTTCCCCCCATTCAAAACACCACACATTGAGGACAATGTTCCTCAAAGTGTGGGGATGGGGGAAAGTTGAAACACTTGAAATTTATAACTTCCCAGCCAAAACACCACATTGAGGACAATGTCGCTCTAAAGTGTGGGGATGGGGGAATTTGAAATTGATTTTTTTTGCTAAAAATGTCCCAAATTTTTGCAATTGTAGAGGCACATAAGCATGAATTCAGGAAAATTACACATATAATCTTGGTTTTTGGTCATGGTTGGATCCCAAGTGGCATTGCATAATAAAGTTTGACTTGTGCATTAGAAAGTCTAGGTTGCCTAATTAGAGAAAACATGCCAAAGAGTATATGTTGGTATGCATGTCCAAATTCCCACCCTTTTTCCATGTGAGATAGCCACCTCCAAATCATGAAAATACTACACTATAAATGAGAGTGGCCGTCTAGATGTCTTGCTAAAGTCTTGCCGCTGTTGATACGCTTTGAGACCTTTACTGAATTTGCATGAAAATGATTTAAGGCATTAGGAGACCTTTTTATTTCAAACCACTTTATCATCCTTACCCGTTGAAAACTTTTCCTTTAGTCGCCAATTTGTGAACCTTCATCCATCCTTTTTCGATCACCCGAACAACAACCACTAAACCAAATAAGCCTTTTCCTATTTTTAACCCAAATGATGAAATCCGAGCTCAAGTAGTTAGTTCTTTGTGTTTGTATTGTTTATGTTGTTAAAAAAAATAAATAAAAAAAAATAAAAAAAAAAATAAATAAATAAAAAAATTGATGTGAATTGCTTTTGTGAAAGTCGAATGAGTATGTTATGTGTATAGTTGTTGAAACGAGGCCAAGATTGCCTCGTTTGTTTGTTTGTAGTTGTCGTGTTCGTGTATGTAATAAGGTTCGGATTTCGCCATTTATTTTCGCCACTTTAAAAATATCCCATTCCATACCCGACACCAAGCCCCGTTACAACCCTTTAAAAGTCCTTATCGATTTGTGCTAAATTCATGTTTTGTATAGTGGAGAGGCGATAGAGTTGCAAGGCTATGCTAGCAAGGCATGTAGGTCGGTTTGAGTGCACTTATATATATTGAAACTAGTCATTTTAACTAGTCAAAACCGAGTGAAGAGTGTTGTGAGGGATGTGCATATTTTACTAACGCTTGGAGGAAGTTTGATCCTAACCGGTAACCTATGATATTGTCTTTTGAGTGTTAGACTTTTGATTGCAATGCTAGTGAATTTGAGTATGACTTTAAACCTTAACTCATACGAGGATTACTTGTGTTATTCTTATATTGGATGATTGTGAATGTTGCCAACAACTTTGCTTGAGGACAAGCAAAACTCAAGTGTGGGGATGTGATGGGTTGGTTAAAGGACGTAACTCCATGGTTTTAAAATCGACAATTTATACTTTATTTGTTTCGGAATAGTGCTACTTTGATTCGATTTATATTTTGTAGGTCGTGACAAGTTTAAGGTAGTTCCGGAGGCTAAAGGGAGGCATTTTGGGATCATGGGAAGAAACGGGATCAAAAACGGACGACGGATCAAGCAAAACGAGTCGAAACGGCGAAAACCAGAAGCGTATGATTCAAATGGCGTCGGAGACGCTGACTTCGGCGTCGGCGACGCCTAACGGCGTCGGCTGGAAAAAGATGGCGTCGTCCAGGAGAAATTGGCGTCGGGAAAAACAGAGTATTCGAAGCGGCGTCGGCGACGCCACCTTCCCGCGTCGTCGACGCCTAGCCATTTGTGCAGTCGGCAGATTTCATTTTTTAATGTTTTTGTGATTTGGATCCGTCTTGGGAGCTTCAAACTCGGCTTTTGGCATGCCTAGAGGATTTTTTTTACTACCTAACCCCACTCTTGGGTGTTCTCCAAGATCCAACATTCCCTTACACAACCACATTCCCCCATCTTCTTCCTTGGATCTATAACTACCATCATCATTTTGGATTGGAGCTGTCAAGCACTTTTTACAACAAAGCTTCTTCCATCATCTTGAAGATTATCAATTTCCACCATTGAAGCATTCCATCAAGTGAAGCTCAAGAACATGTTCTACCCTTTGAAGCTCAAGATTAACAACATCATGTTAGGCTAATCCTTCATATTCATGCCCGGATGGAGAGTTGTGAGTTATTTTAGAGTTATTGACTATTTGTGATTGTGTTAAACATTTGGTTTATGTTCTATGTGTTTGAACAATGAAATTGTGTTTGTGATATTGCTTCATACTCTAGAATGTTAAGACTCGTTTGAATTCATTGACTTCTTGTGATTGTAGCTATCATGTCAGGCTAGTTTGATTGAGGATTATTTGAGTTCTTGACAATGAAACATACTTTTGTCCCTAAATTAGGTAGATGAATGTTGATGTCTACATCATGTAACTTGTAAGCCATTTGACACATAGTATATAAGCCTAAAGTCTTAACTAATCACTCTTAGGATTAACTCTTGAACAATCACAACTTGAAATCCGGGCGTGAATTCCTTTACTATAAATTCTCATACAAACAAGTGTAGTGTATTCCATTAAAATTGTAGTGTATTCCATTAAGATATTAGTTACTAGTTCAAAATCGGGAGTTTAATAACTCTCACTTCTCAATTAAACCAAAAGATAAAAAGTGCAAACTTCATAATTTGTGACCCGTTAAATCAACAAACGCATTACTACCAACCACGATCTCTTCGTGGATTCGACACCCTTCTTGCCACTAGCTATTTAGTTAAGGGTAATTAGGAACACAACTCTTTATCTTTGACCGGAGCCCTTCGACGGCGGTCAAATTTTGGCGCCGTTGCCGGGGAGATTGTGCGCTTGGTAATTTGAATTTGTTGATTTGTGATTACTTGTTTAATTCGTTTTTTTTAGTTGCTATCTCTTGTGTTATACGGGTTGTGCTAGTTGTGCAGGTTGCAATTAGTGTATGCATACTCGGCTATCGGGGAGAACTTCACCGTTAATGTACGAGCCGGAGTATGGTCTTCGGGTCACGTAAGTTTTCCTTAAAATTTATGTCTCACACTTATGCTTATGCTAATATTGCTAATAAGTGTCATTCTCCAATTAATGAGGACGGCCCAAAAGAGAGTGTTACTATGATTGACAGGTCTGAAGATGAAAAGGTTGTGAAGGATAAAGTGGTCAAATCACCGTGGTGGCTCAAGATGAGAGACAAAAAGCGTCCAGTCAAGTTAGAAAATGAGTCACCAAAGGATGCAACCAAATCCAAGAAGAGACCACTTGAGGTGAATATGGGTGAGTTCTCACAGTTGATAGATTTCGATAACCCGGATCATATGGATGCCATATGGAGTGATGGATGGCAGTGGGATACTAACCATTCACCAGCACAAGTGTTCTTTGCACGAGAGATGCCATTTAAACCACCTTGAGCATATCAGGTATGGTCTGGCTGAAGACCTATAAACTTAGCGCTCTCGGGAGGCAGCCCGAGGTTGTAGAGTAGTGTATATTTGTTTTGTTTTTGTGTGAGGTTATTTTTGCAGGTTACCAGGTTATTAATCTCTACGGATGCAATGGTCCAAGTGTGGGGATGTTTGGTGAAGTCCCCGTTCTCTACGGATGCAATGGTCCAAGTGTGGGGATGTTTGGTGAAGTCCCCGTATGTTCTAGTTGCAATTGCGGACAATGCATGGATTAGAGTTCAGTCAGAACTGTCCATACTCAATCTCCATTTGGACGAAAGTGATTCGAGTTATGTCAAGACAAGCATCCCATGTTGAAGTAGCCGCGAATGAAATGCTATACGGTTGCTATGGAACAAGGCTCAGAAAATTCTACCGCGTCAAATCAGGGGAGTCTGCTCCAATATCTATGTGTTTTTATTTATGTTTTTAGCTGTGTCGTTAATAGTTTCTCGCTCCATTGAGGACAATGTATCCCAAGTGTGGGGATGCGGTAACTCGAGAAAAGGGTTGGTAAGATTGTTGATCTTAAATGCTTAAAGGGTTGAATTTGCTAAAAAAATGAAAATTTTTGAAAATTTTTGTCTCAAGTATGCTTGAACTACATGAAAACCAACATTTTCAATTGCTAAGGGGTTCCTTGCTGATATTAAACTAACTTAGATCCCTAGTAATGGTTGTCCCTTTAAGTTTCATGAGAGTATTTCTGACAGTTTTTAGAGAATAATTGAGAAGAGATGCCTAACTAGGGGTAACATGCTTTAGGAATTACACATGCAACGTGTCGGCAACCCATATTCCTTTGTTCGGTGAGATATTTGAGCCTACTAGAATTATAGTTGAATTGCAATAAATGTTCATTTGTTGAGTGTAGGCCATATGTTGCTTTGTGTTAGAACTTGTCTGGTTTGATACGTGCCGAGACTATGGTTTAGCATATGCACATAAATGATAAAGGCATTAGGACCCCTTCAATGTTTTCCATGTTGATTGTTGATTCCACCCACCTTAGTTAACCATGTTGAGCATTTCACTCTTCGTTTGTTACACCTTATTGACCGTTTGATTACCAACCATAAGTGGCAATTGTGTTTTAGATATTTGTAGAAAGAAAAAAGAAGAATAAAAAGAAAAGGAAAAAAAAATCATTGTTATGTTTTTGTTATATAAATGGGTCGAAAATAACCCAAGTGTTAGTGTAATTGTGAATAAGTTGTCATGGTTTGGTATATTCATTTGTTTACGCCAATAAACATAAAAATCCAAAAATATTTCCCTACCTTTACCCTTAACCCAAAACCCAAAAAGTCCTTTTGATATGTGTTACGTTAGTTGATACAGTGGAGGTGTGATTACTATACAAGCTTATGATTGCAAAGTAGCATATTTGGTTTTGAGTGACGTATACACTAGCACATTACACGCTAGTCTTGATTAAGCCGAGAGGAGTGATTATTGTGAGGGGCGTGTGGCATGTGTGTAGTATCATAAGCATGTTAGTCTTAGTAAGGCGAGTCTTAAGTTGTTTTAAATGCGTATCATTTATCTGTCAGATTGTCAATCTTGATTGTGTCAGTCTATGGGACGGGTATGACTTGGGATCTTAAATTGCTAATTCGGTAAGGGATTTAATGGTGATTTGTTAATAAGGTGAATAATGTTTGTAATGGTTGCTTGAGTACAATCAATGTTAAGTGTGGGGATGTGATGGAGAATATGAAACCCAAGTGTTAAAGTGTTTAAATATTGTGTTTTATTACATTTTAGGCGGTTAAGTGTTTCGAATGTGATAACTACGAGTTCTTGTGGTTTTACAGGTTAACCGTCTAAATCGGTAAAGTTAGAGGACTTGGCGATGAAGCGGAGCAAGCGTGGATGGAAATAAAGATATATTACATCATTCGGGACTTGTTCGGGTCGAAAAATATAACTTGGAAACTCGAGAGATGGCTCGAATGCACAAGGAACATACAAGAACGAAGTTTAGGGGTTGTTTGGTCATTAGTTGAAAGTTGCATTAAAAAGAATGGAGCATACGGTCTTCAGCGTAGAGTATGGTTTGCACAAACTGATGTTTCCAGCAACATTGGACCGTAAGCTACGATCTTAACCGTAGCCTACGGTAGTGATGTAAAGGTAGCATGAACATGATGTATTAAAAAGGGAATTTAATGGGTTTAAAAACCCTAATCATATACACGCACATGCAAGATATTTTGGAGGATTTAAAAAGAGAGATGCAAACTTTTTGGGGGACTTTAATATATATACACACGCATAGAAGGGGCTGCCAAAGACATCATGTGAAAAGAGCATCACAACCATTCTAATTGAGATTATAATATACATCACATCATCATTACTAATTAGTGGAGGCAATTCTAAAATTGCAAACATATCACATGCACATAAAAGAAAGGTCTCAACAGCATGTGGTTAGATTAGAAAATAATATCACATCATCAATATTTGGTGGAGTCATGTGGACTTTTGGTAGCACACACAATTGGAACCATCGATTAATAGGGGCAGCCCTAAAACCATAAAATGTCGTCGACCATTGGAGCAAAAGGGGGGCACTTCCTTCATCTCGACAACTATTGGGGGGAGCTCTAACTTCATCACCACCATCTTCTTTCATCATGAATCATCCGCACAACACCGATTCAATCATGCTTTCAGCCACTTCTCAAGTATTTGAAGATCGACCCACCAACATGCGCGGCTAAATCTCTTGTGGACACTCCGGGTGAATGATTCTTGTGAGACACTTTTAATTTTAGTTTCTGTTTGAGTAAAATGCACGGATAGTCCCTGTGGTTTTGCAAAGTTTCAGCTATAGTCCCCAGATTTTGGAAATTACACTCATAGTCCCTGTGGTTTGACAGTTTGTTACGCTGATAGTCCCTGGAGTGGATGTGGGTTAGTTTTCTCAGTTAAGTTGGTGTGAAATGACTATAATACCCTTAATATAAAATAAAATAAACAAATCAAGTATTAAATATATAAAACACATATGTATATACACACACTGAACCATATATATATATCTCTTTCTACTCTCTCTCTCTCTCACACTAAAAACCACCACCAGCTTCACCTCCACTGCCGCCATCACCACTCCCCACCACCGCCATCCCCTTCCACCTCCACACCTCCGCCTCATAAACCCATACCCGCCTCCACCATCAACCACCCATCCCCAAATTTCAAGATGAAGCTCCCTGCACCTGCAAATTTCAAATTTTGTACAATTTGATACAGGTTCTATGCAAATTTGTCAGAATTTAGGGTTTATTGGGGTTTAATTAAATTAGGGCAAATTGTTTTACTGTGTTAAACGACTACGATTGGGGGTTATGGAGGTGCACGATTGGGGGGGGGGTGCTCTGTTTGTAAACTTGAACTTCACGGCGTCACAGGATGGGTGGTGCAGTAGAGGTGGTGGTTGGGAGTGGTGGTTCAGTAAAGGTGGTGGTTGGGAGTGGTGGTTTAACCGGTGGTCGTTGGATGTGGGTCATTGGGAGTGGTGGTTGAACTTCACGGCGTCACAGATGATGTAAAATGGAATCGAATATGGTTTAACCGGTGGTCGTTGGATGTGGGCCATTGGGAGTGGTGGTTGAACTTCACGGCGTCACAGATGATGTAAAATGGAATCGAATATGGTTTAACCGGTGGTCGTTGGATGTGGGTCATTGGGAGTGGTGGTTGAACTTCACGGCGTCACAGATGATGTAAAATGGAATTGAATATGGTTTAACCGGTGGTCGTTGGATGTGGGTCATTGGGAGTGGTGGTTGAACTTCACGGCGTCACAGATGATGGTGGATGGTGATGTTTAACCGGTGGTCCTTGGATGTGGGTCATTGGTGGGTTTAAGTGGTTTTTGAGTTTTAAATTGGTGGTGATACATCAAAGTGAGTGACGCCGGAGTGGTGGTTCAGTAGAGGTGGTGGTTGGGAGAAGGTTCAGGTGGTGGAGTGGAAGATGGTTGCAAGAAGATGAAGAAGAAGAGTTGTGGTGGTTCAGTAAGTGTGTGTGTATATACATATATGTTTTATATATTTAATACTTGATTTGTTTATTAAGGGTATTATAGTCATTTCACACCAACTTAACTGAGAAAACTAACCCACATCCACTCCAGGGACTATCAGCGTAACAAACTGTCAAACCACAGGGACTATGAGTGTAATTTCCAAAATCTGGGGACTATAGCTGAAACTTTGCAAAACCACAGGGACTATCCGTGCATTTTACTCTTTCTGTTTTATATTGAGATTTGGATTTGTAGTCGGGTGATAGCCGATTATTTACATGATTATATTATTTGTGTGACAGAAAAATCCTGAGTGACAGTCAGAGTTATAATTATGTTTTGAATCCAATTATGCTTTTGTTGATTGAATGATTTCTATGTATGTTTGTTTTAATATTTATCTGATCAATTAATATTAAGATTTTGAACTGCATAGGTAATTGGTAGATGTGACAGATTTACTATTTAATCAATAGCATCCAAAAAAATCAGAACTAGGTTATTAGTAATTACAGAATCTGAACCCCAGAGTGATCACCTTTTCTCATCATTGAGTTGTTACAACTCAATCTTTTTCTTAATTGCAACTTGTTTTGTGTGTTTCTAATTTCATATCATTTTTATAATCATCAGTTAGTTTAGTAAAATTTACAAACAAAACGTGTAACACTAACCACATGCTCCTCGTGGATTCGATACCCTGCTTACCCTAGCTACCTAGGTTAATTAGGTTTTTGCATGTCACTAACGACAGACATCAATTATAACAACAATTATAACAATTATAACAACCAAGGTGCAGTATAAATTACTAAAAAATAAAAATAATTACAACACAATTTAGTTTTATCGGTAATTGGCCAAAAGAGGCCACACGTCAACACTTTGTGACCCGTCTTCTTGCCACTAAAGTGCCCTCCACATGCATACGAGTGCACATGCTTCAAAACACTTTGAATCTCCTCATCCGGTATGCACCGTCGGATGATTTGATCCGCCCCCACTTTAAACAAATCCGGTTCTTCCCATTGGTAATGTTTGACTTGCGAGAGGAAGTGCATCCTCTTCTTCCTAGTCCAATGCTCCGGGATAGTACCTGTCGCTAGATAGTTAACAAAGTTAGCAAACCAAGGTAAAGTGGACACGGCTAGTAATTGTTCATCCGGGAATGTTTCGTTAATCTCCGGTTGTAGAACATCTTCCTCAACTACCAACCTAGATAAATGATCCGCGACCACATTTTCACTACCTTTCTTGTCACGGATTTCAACATCAAATTCTTGTAACAAAAGTATCCATCTAATCAAACGTGGTTTGGCATCTTTCTTATCCATTAAATATCTAACCGCGCTATGATCCGAATAGATAACTACTTTGCTACCCCACACATAGGACCTAAATTTGTCCAATGCATATACCACCGCGAGTAGCTCCTTTTCGGTTGTGGTATAATTCAATTGTGCTTCCGAGAGAGTCTTACTCGCGTAGTATATGGCAACGGGTCTCTTGTCGACCCGTTGTCCCAACACGGCCCCAACCGCATAACCACTTGCATCACACATAATCTCAAATGGTAAGGACCAATTGGGTGATTGCAAGATTGGGGCTTCAACCAACTTTTGTTTCAAAGTATTAAAGGCGTTAATACATTCATTATTAAAGTCAAATGGGGCATCTTTTAAAAGCAATTTACATAGGGGTTTCGTTATTTCACTAAATCCTTTAATAAACCTCCTATAAAATCCCGCATGCCCCAAAAATGATCTAATGCCTTTAACACTTGTGGGATGAGGTAGAGTTGCAATTACCGTTACCTTGGCTCGGTCAACCTCAATCCCCCTACTAGAAACTACATGCCCCAATACAATCCCTTCTTGAACCATAAAATGGCTCTTTTCCCAACTTAGGACCAAATTGGTTTCAACGCATCTTTTCAAAACTCTTTCCAATTGACCTAAGCACCCATCAAATGACGACCCGAATATGGAAAAATCATCCATAAAGATTTCCAACGACTCCCCCACCATATCTGAAAAGATACTCATCATACACCTTTGGAAGGTGGCGGGGGCATTACAAAGTCCAAATGGCATTCGCCTAAATGCGAATGTCCCATATGGACAAGTAAATGTGGTCTTTTGTTGGTCATCCGGATGGATCGCGATTTGGTTATAACCCGAATAGCCATCCAAAAAGCAATAATATTTTTGACCCGCTAATTTTTCCACAATTTGGTCAATGAAGGGTAATGGGAAATGGTCCTTTGATGTTGCGGCATTTAGTTTCCTATAGTCAATACAAATTCGACACCCGGTTACCGGCCGAGTGGCAACCTCCTCACCCGCGTCATTTCTGACGACTTGAATACCCGCCTTTTTAGGCACGGTTTGGGTTGGGCTTACCCATGTGCTATCCGATATGGGATAAATGATACCCGCATCGAGCCATTTTAGCACCTCTTTCTTCACAACTTCCCGCATGTTCGGGTTCAACCGCCTTTGAGCATCTCTTGATGGTGTTGCTTTTTCATCGGTGATAATCTTGTGCATCACAATGGAGGGACTTATCCCTTTCAAATCAGCAATCGTCCATCCAATGGCGGCTTTGTGAGCAACTAACACCTTCATCAACTTTTCTTCTTGATCTTGGGTGAGGTTTGAAGCAATGATCACCGGGAGAGTGTCATTCTCCCCCACATAGGCATACTTCAAATGCTTTGGAAGCTCTTTCATCTCAACTTTGGGTGGCTCCTTTAATGATGGCTTTAACTTGGTATCAATGTGATCCGGGAGGCTTTCCACTTGATGTGTCCATGGTGGTCTTCCTTCCTTAATAGCCATCACCTCCACTTGTGCCTCTTCTTCCTCCAAGCTCCTATTTAGCTCAACCTGTGACCTATCAACAAAAACACACTCCTCTATGGTGCATCCCTCTTCCAAAGTAGTATCAAATGGAGGAACACACCCGTCAATAATGTCTGCCATATAGCATTCATCATCAACAAGAGGATTAGAAGCGCTAGAAGATACATTTAACCTCATTCTACGGTTACCAAAAGTCATATCAACCGTACCACTCCTACAATTAATTTGGGCATTTGATGTTGCCAAGAATGGTCGGCCCAAAAAAACCGTAGGTTGCTTCGTTAGATCAACCGAAACATAGTCAAGTACAAGAAAATCAACCGGGTAATAAAAATCACCCACCTTGACAATCACATCGGTCACCACTCCCCGGGGTAGTTTTGGAGTTAAATCGGCTAACACCACGGTGGTGTTAGCTTTTTGCAAAGGACCAAAATCATATTGGTCGTAAAGACTACCCGGAAGAATGCTAACCGATGCACCAAGATCCAAAAGCGCCCGGGTCATTTTAAAGTCACCCACTTGAATGGATATGATAGGCGCACCCGGATCATGCAACTTGGGTGGAAGAGCACCCGACAAAATTGCACTCACATTATCGGTTAAGTCAAGTTTTTTAGGAAATTTATGTGTCCGTTTGTGAGTGCACAATGCCTTGAGGAATTTGGCATAACAAGGAATTTGTTTGATAACATCTATTAGTGGTATATTAATTTTAACTTGACCAAAAATCTCCCACATTTCTTCTTGTTGTGGGCCTTTTTTATTCAACACCTTCTTAGCCGGTTCCTTAAGAGCTTCCGGGTAAGGGACGGTATTACTCTCCATACCCCCACCCTTGGCCTTAGGAAATTCTTTTTCCTCTTTTAACCCCTTAGTTATTTGTTTAGAAAAATTATTTTCAACTTCATTTGTAATAACCTTGGGTCGTTCCTCATCACCCAATTCCTCCTTTTCATCAATATCCTCCACTACCCCTTCAACCAATTGGGGTGGTGGAGGTTCAACCTTGTTATCAATTACCTTACCATTTCGGAGAGTCGTGATTTTGTTGATATCCACAATTTTCCCGTTCCTCGAGTTGGATCCTTGATGTTGAGGGTTGATGGTGGTGTCACTTGGAAGCCTCCCATCTCTTCCTTTCATTTGTGCAAGCTCTTGAGCCATTTGCCCCACTTGCTTAGCTAACACTTCATGAGCTTTGTCTCGCATCTCGTTACCCTTCTTCATCTCCTTGATGTCAATGGTGTTGTCCTTCAAGAAATTCATCATAGCATCCATTTTTGAAGAGAGTGAATCATCATTGCCCGGTTGGTTGCTTGTTTGCCCACCCGAATTGCCACCTTGGTTGTTATAATTGTTGTTGTAACCCCTTTGGTGCCCTCCGTCTCTATTGTTGTAATTGCTATTGTTGTAGTTCCTTTGGTGGCCTCCTTGATTGTAACCTCCTTGATGATTATTGTTTTGTTGACGGTTGTTGTAGGGTTGACCACCTTGGTAACTAGGTTGGAAATTCGGGTTCATTTGATTTGAAGCATTACCATACCTAAAATTAGGATGGTTCCTCAAACCGGGATGATATGTGTTGGAGTTCATATCGTACTTCCTCTCCCATACACTTGATTCACTTCTTCGGTTTGGGCCATGTTGGCTTGACATTCATTAGGTGAATGACCCAAATCCCCACATTCTTCACAAACTTGGAATTTCACCGAAGCTACATCCTTTTTCTTCAACTTAGCAATTTCCCGTTCCAAAACGGCGATACGATCTTTAGAAGCAAAATCCACATCGGGAAGTGATTTAGAAATAGGGTGTTTGATGCGTCTCTCGGCCGATGCTTCGGCTTTTGAGGCCTTGGACATTCTCTCTAAGAAGTCCCAATCTTCTTGTTCATGATTGTTGAGAAGAGTACCATTGCTTGTTGACTTCAAATATTTCCTCTCCTCCCTTGTTAACCCATCCACAAAACTCTTCACCAATTCCCACATTTCAATCTTGTGATGTGGGCACTTCCTTATCATTTCCTTAAAACGAGCAAACGCTTCATGTAACAACTCACCCGATTGTTGTTGGAAAGTGCGAATGTCATGTCGAGCATCATCGGTTTTTGCCATTGAATAGTATTCATCTAGGAAAACTTGTTGCATCTCTTCCCATGTATGAATACTATTAGCCGGTAAGGTGAGAAACCATCCCTTGGCTTTGTCCTTTAGGGAAAATTGAAATAGCCTCAATCTTACCTCGTCTTGTGAAAAGTTGTGGCCCCCGATGGTGCCACAAATGGAAGAAAACTAGGCCAAATGAGCATACGGATCCTCGGTGGCCATACCATGAAAATGAGGTAGGGCATGGATGTAGTTAGGTTTACAATCGAACGACCTTCTCCCTTGAACCGGTGGTGTGATGGGTGAGGGGTTCTCCGTGATCGCCGGTCTAAACCGCCCATTCACCCCTTGTGGTGGAGGGTATACTCCTCTTTGTTGATCATTGACCCCATACCCATATTGTTGTTGTTGTTGAGGTCGTCTCTCGGTTCTTCCTACAAATTGAGGAACCCGGTGTTGATGATTGTTGTACTGGTCACCTCGTTGATGTTGCTCCCTAGGATAATTCCCATATCTATCCTCACTTCCATACTCTCGATCCGCCTCGAAATCATTCCACTCCCCCACATTACTTTGGAATGCATCACCATCATCAAATCCCATACCCCCGACGTTCACGTTATCTTGATCATCATTGCCACCATACCCGAACCCTTCATCATCATGCTCATCTTCGCCCGAATAATAAGAGTGTATACTCACTCGGTCATGGTTTCTTGGAGCGTTTGGTCGGTTGTTAGGTGACCTTCTTTCTTGATTGAAGAAGGTGGGATTGTTATGGTTGAGAACGGGTCGGTTGGGTTGGTTTTGTTGGTTTTGGTTGTTTTGAGGATTGATGTGGCGGTTTATGTTTTGAGGTGGATGTTGTTGTTGGTTGTTGTGTTGTGGTGCGGGTGGGAGACGGTTATCCCCCGAATTAGCTTGTTGGTTGGATTTGTGATTTTGTGGATCGTTTAGGTTGATTGGGTCGTTTTGTGGGTTGTCCATGCTAATGGTTTCGGTCAAAAGGTTTTGGTTTGGCGTTTGTGGTGAATTGACAAGATGTGTTCTCAAACGCCTTTGGGTTGATCGGTTTCTTCTCGCGAGTCTCTCAATCTCCAGCTCGTACACTAACGGTGAAGTTCTCCCCGATAGCCGAGTATGCATACACTAATTGCAACCTGCACAACTAGCACAACCCGTATAACACAAGAGATAGCAACTAAAAAAAAAGAATTAAACAAGTAATCACAAATCAACAAATTCAAATTACCAAGCGCACAATCTCCCCGGCAACTAGCTATTTAGTTAAGGGTAATTAGGAACACAACTCTTTATCTTTGACCGGAGCCCTTCGACGCCGGTCAAATTTTGTAGCTATCATGTCAGGCTAGTTTGATTGAGGATTATTTGAGTTCTTGACAATGAAACATACTTTTGTCCCTAAATTAAAAGTCCTTATCGATTTGTGCTAAATTCATGTTTTGTATAGTGGAGAGGCGATAGAGTTGCAAGGCTATGCTAGCAAGGCATGTAGGTCGGTTTGAGTGCACTTATATATATTGAAACTATTCATTTTAACTAGTCAAAACCGAGTGAAGAGTGTTGTGAGGGATGTGCATATTTTACTAACGCTTGGAGGAAGTTTGATCCTAACCGGTAACCTATGATATTGTCTTTTGAGTGTTAGACTTTTGATTGCAATGCTAGTGAATTTGAGTATGACTTTAAACCTTAACTCATACGAGGATTACTTGTGTTATTCTTATATTGGATGATTGTGAATGTTGCCAACAACTTTGCTTGAGGACAAGCAAAACTCAAGTGTGGGGATGTGATGGGTTGGTTAAAGGACGTAACTCCATGGTTTTAAAATCGACAATTTATACTTTATTTGTTTCGGAATAGTGCTACTTTGATTCGATTTATATTTTGTAGGTCGTGACAAGTTTAAGGTAGTTCCGGAGGCTAAAGGGAGGCATTTTGGGATCATGGGAAGAAACGGGATCAAAAACGGACGACGGATCAAGCAAAACGAGTCGAAACGGCGAAAACCAGAAACGTATGATTCGAATGGCGTCGGAGACGCTGACTTCGGCGTCGGCGACGCCTAACGGCGTCGGCTGGAAAAAGATGGCGTCGTCCAGGAGAAATTGGCGTCGGGTGGAAAAAGACGCCTAACGCCTAACGCCTAACAGAGTATTCGAAGCGGCGTCGGCGACGCCACCTTCCCACGTCGTCGACGCCTAGCCATTTGTGCAGTCGGCAGATTTCATTTTTTAATGTTTTTGTGATTTGGATCCGTCTTGGGAGCTTCAAACTCGGCTTTACTACCTAACCCCACTCCTGGGTGTTCTCCAAGATCCAACATTCCCTTACACAACCACATTCCCCCATCTTCTTCCTTGGATCTATAACTACCATCATCATTTTGGATTGGAGCTGTCAAGCACTTTTTACAACAAAGCTTCTTCCATCATCTTGAAGATTATCAATTTCCACCATTGAAGCATTCCATCAAGTGAAGCTCAAGAACATGTTCTACCCTTTGAAGCTCAAGATTAACAACATCATGTTAGGCTAATCCTTCATATTCATGCCCGGATGGAGAGTTGTGAGTTATTTTAGAGTTATTGACTATTTGTGATTGTGTTAAACATTTGGTTTATGTTCTATGTGTTTGAACAATGAAATTGTGTTTGTGATATTGCTTCATACTCTAGAATGTTAAGACTCGTTTGAATTCATTGACTTCTTGTGATTGTAGCTATCATGTCAGGCTAGTTTGATTGAGGATTATTTGAGTTCTTGACAATGAAACATACTTTTGTCCCTAAATTAGGTAGATGAATGTTGATGTCTACATCATGTAACTTGTAAGCCATTTGACACATAGTATATAAGCCTACAGTCTTAACTAATCACTCTTAGGATTAACTCTTGAACAATCACAACTTGAAATCCGGGCGTGAATTCCTTTACTATAAATTCTCATACAAACAAGTGTAGTGTATTCCATTAAGATATTAGTTACTAGTTCAAAATCGGGAGTTTAATAACTCTCACTTCTCAATTAAACCAAAAGATAAAAAGTGCAAACTTCATAATTTGTGACCCGTTAAATCAACAAACGCATTACTACCAACCACGATCTCTTCATGGATTCGACACCCTTCTTGCCACTAGCTATTTAGTTAAGGGTAATTAGGAACACAACTCTTTATCTTTGACCGGAGCCCTTCGACGCCGGTCAAATTTTGTAGCTATCATGTCAGGCTAGTTTGATTGAGGATTATTTGAGTTCTTGACAATGAAACAAACTTTTGTCCCTAAATTAGGTAGATGAATGTTGATGTCTACATCATGTAACTTGTAAGCCATTTGACACATAGTATATAAGCCTAAAGTCTTAACTAATCACTCTTAGGATTAACTCTTGAACAATCACAACTTGAAATCCGGGCGTGAATTCCTTTACTATAAATTCTCATACAAACAAGTGTAGTGTATTCCATTAAAAGTGTAGTGTATTCCATTAAGATATTAGTTACTAGTTCAAAATCGGGAGTTTAATAACTCTCACTTCTCAATTAAACCAAAAGATAAAAAGTGCAAACTTCATAATTTGTGACCCGTTAAATCAACAAACGCATTACTACCAACCACGATCTCTTCGTGGATTCGACACCCTTCTTGCCACTAGCTATTTAGTTAAGGGTAATTAGGAACACAACTCTTTATCTTTGACCGGAGCCCTTCGACGCCGGTCAAATTTTGGCGCCGTTGCCGGGGAATAATAATACAATAAAAGAATACAATAAAAGAAAAAATGTTTTTTTTTAAATCGAAATGCCTTGTCTTTGTGTCAGTTTAGATCGAAATTTTTATTTTATTTTATTTTTTTTTTCACAAAAATAAAGGTAAAATAACGCATTGCTTGGTAATATTTTCATAAAAATGGTAGAACTAGGTAACTAACAAATTTTGATGGTTGTGAGAAGCATGCTTCTACACAAGGGTTAGAATTTGTAGGTACATAATGTTCGCGAGACAACCGTTTTTATGAAGAGAAGAAGATATGGGCATCAAGCGAAAAAAAAATCAGGTGCATGCGTTTCCATTTTACATTGATTATTAGTTTAGTAATAAGTGGATTGTATTTTGTAATTTTTTTTTTTCGGGGTGAAATTTTGGGAAGGTTAGCCGTGTCACATCCCTTGTGCGTTTTAAAACTCTAGTTCTTACACATTGAGGACAATGTTTACCTCAAGTGTGGGGATGGGGGCGTAGTAAAAGTTTTCGATTTTGACCCGTTCATTTAAATACTACACATTGAGGACAATGTTTACCTCAAGTGTGGGGATGGGGGAAAATTTCAAAATTTTTTCAAAAGTTTCTTGTTTCAAAAGCAATCTTAAAAGCACAAGTAGCTAAGTCAACGAGGGATGGCACAACCCATTTGGTCTTTTGTCATGGTCAAGTTCAAATTAATAGCATGAAGGGTATTTAACGGGTGATTATTTGGGAATAATTCGCCTAAGGAACTAGCATTTGATGCATATCACATATCATACCCTTATCCGTGAGGTTTTGAGCCACTTCTATATCATAGATTTACATATACATGTTTCTTTGTTTGAGTGGACCATTAGTCGCGTATTGTAGAACTTGCAACTTTTGATACGTTCGAGACCATAGACCGAATACAAGCACGAGAATGATTAAGGCATTAGGTAAACCTTTTCCGTTTACACCATTTATATATCCTTACCCAAAAATTATCCCTTAGTAACCAATTTTGAGCCTAATCCTTTCGTTTGACTACCTTTTAGCCCATAACCTTAAATTTTTTTTCTTTTAAACCCGTGTGATGGAAATTCGATTATATGAGTCAAGTTTGTATAGTTGTTTGTTTATTTTATAAAAAAAAAAAAAGAAAAAATCTATGAAAAAAAAATAGAAAATCATTGAGAAAAGAACAAAAATATGTGTTTCTAGTTGTTGAATAAAAGGTGAAAAATCATTGCCTTATAGTTGATGTTTATAGTTTACTTGAGTTTGGAATAGTTGCGTTGTAATAAAAATCAAAATTTTCATCACCTTAGCCACTTAAAAATATCCTATTTCCTACCCTTAGCCCTAGCCCCGTTACAACCCTTTCAAAGACCTTATGACTTGTGCTTAGTATTCGTGATCGGTGATGGAGAATGATTGAGTTGCAAGCCTATGCGGGTACGTGTTCTAATCGGTTTTGCGCGATTAATGATTGATGTGCTAATACATTATACATATTAGCCAAACTGTAAGCCGAGTGGAGAGAACATTGTGAGGGATGTGCATAACTTGCTAGTTTTACGGGCGGGTTAATCTTGGATAACCATTATTATATGTGATTGTTCACTTGACCGGTAAATATGTTGTAAATTGTAAAAGGTTTGAACTTTTGTATGACAATAGACCTTAACCTTTGTCTCGGGAATGGGAAGTGTATTCGTTGTTTGACCCACGTGAAAGTGAAAAACAGATTTGCTTGAGGGCAAGCAAAAGACAAGTGTGGGGATGTGATGTAGTGGGTGAAACCCGAGCTTTAAAGTATCTATTTTGTGTGTTTTATTTAGTGTTAAGTGATTAAACGTGTCGAATAAGATAACTACGACAAATTGTGACTTTGCAGGTTAAATTACTTATTTCAGGGAAGTTAATTGGTTAAGAGATGAAGCGGAGCGTCCCAGGATGATTAATGTAGCAAATGGAATATGTTTTGATTCAAAATGGAGTTTAAACGTGCAAGAGACATAAAATCTTAAGATGGGGGTTTGATTATTATATTCGAATATTAAAAATCAATCATTCACCATCAACATAAAAGGAAGTATATACACGAGACTTCTAGAGGAAGAGGGGGCCACACTGACTTTTGGGAATTTATAATTTATTATTATAAATTCATTCACATCTTGGAAGTTTTTTTTTCTTGGAGAGCAGCCATATTAGTCATATTCACGGTTGAGGAAGGGCGCAAAGTGAAACTCCAAATATGAACACATTAAAGGTAAACTACTTTTTGAAGCCATTCACGTAAATAAAGGAGCTAACATAAGTGATATCTTTTCTTTGGAGGAATTTAATATATACACATGTAGCCATAGTGGGGTGTTATTTAATAAGAAAAAATCAATTCATATCACTTTTCGGGGGAAGGCATCGAGATGCATAGATAAAAGAGTAATTACATGACTTTATGGGGGAGAGAGAAAAGTGGATAGATCATCGACTTTTGGTGGCCACAGCAAATTACTTTATTTATTTTGGGATCTCTAAAAGCATGGAGGAGGATATAAAATCATCACGGAGAACTCAGAAAAGGGGGGCTGGTAATCGGCCTTGGCAGGCGACACACATCAATGAGAGGGGAGATGCTTTCAGCCACCTCTCAAGCATACGAAGATCAACCAACCGACATGAGCGGCTAATTTCCTCGGTTTCACCCCGGTGTAGGTAGTTGTTTAATTTATGGTTTTGAATTGTTTCTTGCTTCAACTTTGTGACAATTTGTATATGATTTTTGAAACCTTTGACAATAGCTTGCATTTGTTTCGTATTCATAAACTGTCGAGCGATGTTAAAAGTTATGACTTTATGAAATGGTTATGTGTAATATGCGTTGTCTTGGTTAGGATTTACATGTGTTGATTACAAAGTGTATTCTTGTCCGTTCGTTGAAACGTCGATAGTTATTAGCACCTAAGTCACGGTACACTAAATCCGTTAATTGTATGCAATTGAGTTGAATCTTAAAACTTATAGAAACCTTAGGTTAACAATTACCACCATTGAAGCATTCCATCAAGTGAAGCTCAAGAACATGTTCTACCCTTTGAAGCTCAAGATTAACAACATCATGTTAGGCTAATCCTTCATATTCATGCCCGGATGGAGAGTTGTGAGTTATTTTAGAGTTATTGACTATTTGTGATTGTGTTAAACATTTGGTTTATGTTCTATGTGTTTCTAATTACCCTTAACTAAATAGCTAGTGGCAAGAAGGGTGTCGAATCCACGAAGAGATCGTGGTTGGTAGTAATGCGTTTGTTGATTTAACGGGTCACAAATTATGAAGTTTGCACTTTTTATCTTTTGGTTTAATTGAAAAGTGAGAGTTATTAAACTCCCGATTTTGAACTAGTAACTAATATCTTAATGGAATACACTACACTTTTAATGGAATACACTACACTTGTTTGTATGAGAATTTATAGTAAAGGAATTCACGCCCGGATTTCAAGTTGTGATTGTTCAAGAGTTAATCCTAAGAGTGATTAGTTAAGACTTTAGGCTTATATACTATGTGTCAAATGGCTTACAAGTTACATGATGTAGACATCAACATTCATCTACCTAATTTAGGGACAAAAGTATGTTTCATTGTCAAGAACTCAAATAATCCTCAATCAAACTAGCCTGACATGATAGCTACAATCACAAGAAGTCAATGAATTCAAACGAGTCTTAACATTCTAGAGTATGAAGCAATATCACAAACACAATTTCATTGTTCAAACACATAGAACATAAACCAAATGTTTAACACAATCACAAATAGTCAATAACTCTAAAATAACTCACAACTCTCCATCCGGGCATGAATATGAAGGATTAGCCTAACATGATGTTGTTAATCTTGAGCTTCAAAGGGTAGAACATGTTCTTGAGCTTCACTTGATGGAATGCTTCAATGGTGGAAATTGATAATCTTCAAGATGATGGAAGAAGCTTTGTTGTAAAAAGTGCTTGACCGCTCCAATCCAAAATGATGATGGTAGTTATAGATCCAAGGAAGAAGATGGGGGAATGTGGTTGTGTAAGGGAATGTTGGATCTTGGAGAACACTTAGGAGTGGGGTTAGGTAGTAAAAAAATTCCTCTAGGCATGCCAAAAGCCGAGTTTGAAGCTCCCAAGACGGATCCAAATCACAAAAACATTAAAAAATGAAATCTGCCGACTGCACAAATGGCTAGGCGTCGACGACGCGGGAAGGTGGCGTCGCCGACGCCGCTTCGAATACTCAGTTTTTCCCGACGCCAATTTCTCCTGGACGACGCCATCTTTTTCCAGCCGACGCCGTTAGGCGTCGCCGACGCCGAAGTCAGCGTCTCCGACGCCATTCGAATCATACGTTTCTGGTTTTCGCCGTTTCGACTCGTTTTGCTTGATCCGTCGTCCGTTTTTGATCCCGTTTCTTCCCATGATCCCAAAATGCCTCCCTTTAGCCTCCGGAACTACCTTAAACTTGTCACGACCTACAAAATATAAATCGAATCAAAGTAGCACTATTCCGAAACAAATAAAGTATAAATTGTCGATTTTAAAACCATGGAGTTACGTCCTTTAACCAACCCATCACATCCCCACACTTGAGTTTTGCTTGTCCTCAAGCAAAGTTGTTGGCAACATTCACAATCATCCAATATAAGAATAACACAAGTAATCCTCGTATGAGTTAAGGTTTAAAGTCATACTCAAATTCACTAGCATTGCAATCAAAAGTCTAACACTCAAAAGACAATATCATAGGTTACCGGTTAGGATCAAACTTCCTCCAAGCGTTAGTAAAATATGCACATCCCTCACAACACTCTTCACTCGGTTTTGACTAGTTAAAATGACTAGTTTCAATATATATAAGTGCACTCAAACCGACCTACATGCCTTGCTAGCATAGCCTTGCAACTCTATCGCCTCTCCACTATACAAAACATGAATTTAGCACAAATCGATAAGGACTTTTAAAGGGTTGTAACGGGGCTTGGTGTCGGGTATGGAATGGGATATTTTTAAAGTGGCGAAAATAAATGGTGAAATCCGAACCTTATTAGATACACGAACACGACAACTACAAACAAACAAATGAGGCAACTTGGCCTCGTTTCAACAACTACACACATAACATACTCATTCGACTTTCACAAAAGCAATTCACATCAAATTTTTTTTTTTTTAACAACATAAACAATACAAACACAAAGAACTAACTACTTGAGCTCGGATTTCATCATTTGGGTTAAAAATAGGAAAAGGCTTATTTGGTTTAGTGGTTGTTGTTCGGGTGATCGAAAAAGGATGGATGAAGGTTCACAAATTGGCGACTAAAGGAAAAGTTTTCAACGGGTAAGGATGATAAAGTGGTTTGAAATAAAAAGGTCTCCTAATGCCTTAAATCATTTTCATGCAAATTCAGTAAAGGTCTCAAAGCGTATCAACAGCGGCAAGACTTTAGCAAGACATCTAGACGGCCACTCTCATTTATAGTGTAGTATTTTCATGATTTGGAGGTGGCTATCTCACATGGAAAAAGGGTGGGAATTTGGACATGCATACCAACATATACTCTTTGGCATGTTTTCTCTAATTAGGCAACCTAGACTTTCTAATGCACAAGTCAAACTTTATTATGCAATGCCACTTGGGATCCAACCATGACCAAAAACCAAGATTATATGTGTAATTTTCCTGAATTCATGCTTATGTGCCTCTACAATTGCAAAAATTTGGGATATTTTTAGCAAAAATTTTCAATTTCAAATTCCCCCATCCCCACACTTTAGAGCGACATTGTCCTCAATGTGGTGTTTTGGCTGGGAAGTTATAAATTTCAAGTGTTTCAACTTTCCCCCATCCCCACACTTTGAGGAACATTGTCCTCAATGTGTGGTGTTTTGAATGGGGGGAACATGATCGATTACACACTCACCATTCCGTTTCATCATACAAGTACACCAACAGAGTACAAACAAGTATTGGGTATGGATTCACCTGGTTACTTCTTCACGGGCGATGGATAAGACTTCCTTCCTAGATAATTGCACTCCGTGCACTTGTTGATCACTGCAAAACTCAAATTCGTGTAGAGGCGTGCCTCTCACCAGTTTGTAATAATTCAAGTTTTACTCATTTTATATCATCCAGAAAATCGTTACCCAACCCGTTTCCAACTGCTTGTTTTGTTTTTTGTTTTGTTTTGTTTTTTTTTTTAACGAAAAACACAAAGAAAAATGAAAAACACACAAAACAAATAAAACAAGCAAAATATATATACAACACATGATAGTTTACCTCCCCTCATCTGAAATACGGATCATACGGACCCGGTGGCGGATATGGGTTGGGAGGTCCAAAAAGGGATTCTTGGAATTGTCTCCAACCCTCGAATGCGGAGCCTTGTGTAGAAGATCCATCCGGCGGTGGTGTTGTGTGTGGATAAGGGATATGGCTCGATGAAATGCTTTCGGGCCACGTGACCGCATCTTGCACATCTTGGGGCTGGTCACGAATAGTCGAATAGTCCACATATGGAGCATGTGGTGTGTACGGCCGCCCATGAGTAAAGTCTTGGTGGTGGCGAATTTGATTTTGATAGACATAGTCATTGTATCTATCCACCTCCCTAGACATGTGTAGATGCCTCCAATTAGCGGTTTCCCGCTCTTCTCTCTCTTGTCTAGCTTGCTCCCTAGCTTCCCATCTCAATCTTCCTTCCACTCGTTGCCGAGTGGACTCCTCCCACATATATTGTCTGTAACTCGACCAAGTATTGTAAGTAGTGGGTCGAGAAACAGTCACCTCGGTTCGAACCCTTTCGCTCATGGGGTCGTTCCGAGCCCTCATCCGTACCCTTTGATGGGCACCTTCTGCTTCACTATCGGTGTCAGCCAACTCCTCTCCACCGTGTTGGCCTTGTCCTTCACCACCTTGCACATCCATGTCGTCATCACCATCATCACCCTCCTCCTCATCATCACCAGTAATCCGGTATGTAATCACACTCCTGGATGGTTTGTATCTCAGAATGTGATGTTGAGGGGTTTTCTCATATTCAAAGCCAGATTTTCTCAACTTGGCAAAATCAAAGGCCTTAACGGGGATCACATGGAATTTATAGTTTTTCGGGATGACCTTTTGTTGTTTCATCATCGCCGTTATGAGGCGAGGGTGTGGGATGCTCTTCCGTGCATAACTTTCCCGACTTTCCCATATCTCAGACATTGCGAGGTGCCTAAAAGAGAATGCCGGGTGCCCATGAATAACTGAATGCACCACCCGTGCGTCCCACATTCTCACAACTCCCCGATCACCAAGTCGGGCAAGAAGATTCTCTAAGTTTATGTTTTGGATCAACCTTCCTTCACAGCTCATTGAATCTCTAAAATACCCCTTGGGTCCTCTCGGTCTCGAGAATAACCCCCCCCCAACATATCAACCGGGTCAAAATCTCGGGAAAGATTGTTGAAAAACTGCTCCTCTGGCGGATAAATGTAGTGATCCGCTCCCAAAGAATCAAACAATGCAACCCGATTCATAGTTTCAAAAGACATAACCATCTTACCCCCCTTTGTTGTTCCGGTTAAGGTGGTAGTACGTGGGGGGTTGTTCCCCGGCTCCATGGATAAGGAGGCCATCCATTCTTCGATAAGTGACAAGGCAATGTGGCCTTGGTGATCATCTTCACAAAAGTTGAGCGCTGCTTCCCATCCGATCCGCTCAAATTTCTGAGTAATCCCTATTTGTCTGAATTCATCCATGTTGACCGCGTGCTCACAAATTAACGCGTCTGCTGTCGTTGAATCGTTTTCGGTCATCTTCGCCATCCACAAATCGGCTTCGACCCGTTTGTTGTAAAATTCCGACAATCTTTTACTCTTTTCTGTCCATAAGACCGGTTCCTCATCCTCATCGTCTGAACTATTATGATGTCGGCTAGATGAGCCCTTTCTTCTCTTGGAGCTCCCACTTGGCTCCTTACTCTTCTTTTTCCCTAGTCCAAACATGTTCCTTGGAAAACAATAACATGTCAACTCCCGACTTTTAATTTAGATAACAATCATAACAATCTTAAAGACCGGGTTTTCATATGCTAATTGAATGTTCATTTATTAGGAAAAGCATTTTAAACTTGTCAAGTGGCAATTCCTAACTTTATTAATATACCCATTCAAAACCATCATTTGGTTAATACTAGCATACGCGAAATTTCATAAGTTCAAGAGTGTGTCTATACATTAGCACAAGAGCATTGTATCATAATAAGCTACATTCTTATGTTTGAACATTATGTCATTCTAACACAAATTCAAGAACATCACACATGAACATTATGTCCCACACTTGTACTGAATTAATTCTACCACAAATCAATCAAATGGCCCTCACACTAGCAAATAACATTAGTCATTCATAACATTCCACATTCCCACATTCAATTTAGAAGATCAAGTAAGAACAACTAATTATGTAAAAATAAGACCATGGAGGGTAAAGTTCATACCTTTGTTGTTGAATGAGCCTAGTAAGACAAGAAATTTGCAAGTTCAAGCCAAAACTTGAAGAACACCCAAAATACCCGAAAATTAAAGTTCAGATTCCTCTCAAACGAGTGAGATTTCGTAAAAACAATGTTGTGGGTTTTGTTCCTCTCGAAATTCTAGTCAATTTAGACCCAAAATTTGTTTGATTTGGTTAGGATTTGGTAGAGCTATGAAAACTAGGGTTTGAAGGTTTTGGTGGAAGAAGATGATGGAACTTGGGAGTGTTTTGTGATTTTGGTAAAGAAATGAGAAGGAAAACTGCAAAAATGGGTACAATTTTCGGTCAAAACAAGTTAACCCGGTTCATAAATGGTGAAAAATGGGTTGAAAACGGGTCAAAACAGTCAAACGGCTCACAACCGTCAAGTGGCGTCGGAGACGCCGAAACCAGCGTCGTCGACGCCATGCAGAAATATCATTTTTGGCGTCAAGTAGGCATCGGCCAGAGGACAATGGCGTCGGAGATAGAGGTGGCGTCGGCGACGCCACACCCCGCGTCGTCGACGCCGTGAGATTTTTTTTTTTTTTTTTTTTCAAAATTGTAAAACCAAAAATAACAAAAACACTCAAATTTTAATATTTTATTATTTTTTATTTTTTTATTTTTTTTTATTTATTTTAACAAACTCAAACTCGGGACTCCCTCACCCCCCAAAGAAAGCGCGTGTTGTCCCGAACACGCATCTTAAAGAAAAACATACCTGGGAGGTGCACAACTGGCGACTCTCAGACAGTTTGCAATCTCTTGTGTTATACGGGTTGTGCTAGTTGTGCAGGTTGCAATTAGTGTATGCATACTCGACTATCGGGGAGAACTTCACCGTTAGTGTACGAGCCGGAGATTGAGAGACTCGCGAGAAGAAACCGATCAACCCAAAGGCGTTTGAGAACACATCTTGTCAATTCACCACAAACGCCAAACCAAAACCTTTTGACCGAAACCATTAGCATGGACAACCCACAAAATGACCCAATCAACCTAAACGATCCACAAAATCCACAATCCAACCAACAAGCTAATTCGGGGGATAACCGTCTCCCACCCGCACCACAACACAACAACCAACAACAACATCCACCTCAAAACATAAACCGCCACATCAATCCTCAAAACAACCAAAACCAACAAAACCAACCCAACCGACCCGTTCTCAACCATAACAATCCCACCTTCTTCAATCAAGAAAGAAGGTCACCTAACAACCGACCAAACGCTCCAAGAAACCATGACCGAGTGAGTATACACTCTTATTATTCGGGCGAAGATGAGCATGATGATGAAGGGTTCGGGTATGGTGGCAATGATGATCAAGATAACGTGAACGTCGGGGGTATGGGATTTGATGATGGTGATGCATTCCAAAGTAATGTGGGGGAGTGGAATGATTTCGAGGCGGATCGAGAGTATGGAAGTGAGGATAGTTATGGGAATTATCCTAGGGAGCAACATCAACGAGGTGACCAGTACAACAATCATCAACACCGGGTTCCTCAATTTGTAGGAAGAACCGAGAGACGACCTCAACAACAACAACAATATGGGTATGGGGTCAATGATCAACAAAGAGGAGTATACCCTCCACCACAAGGGGTGAATGGGCGGTTTAGACCGGCGATCACGGAGAACACCTCACCCATCACACCACCGGTTCAAGGGAGAAGGTCGTTCGATTGTAAACCTAACTACATCCATGTCCTACCTCATTTTCATGGTATGGCCACCGAGGATCCGTATGCTCATTTGGCCGAGTTTTCTTCCATTTGTGACACCATCGGGGGCCACAACTTTTCACAAGACGAGGTAAGATTGAGGCTATTTCAATTTTCCCTAAAGGACAAAGCCAAGGGATGGTTTCTCACCTTACCGGCTAATAGTATTCATACTTGGGAAGAGATGCAACAAGTTTTCCTAGATGAATACTATTCAATGGCAAAAACCGATGATGCTCGACATGACATTCGCACTTTCCAACAACAATCGGGTGAGTTGTTACATGAAGCGTTTGCTCGTTTTAAGGAAATGATAAGGAAGTGCCCACATCACAAGATTGAAATGTGGGAATTGGTGAAGAGTTTTGTGGATGGGTTAACAAGGGAGGAGAGGAAATATTTGAAGTCAACAAGCAATGGTACTCTTCTCAACAATCATGAACAAGAAGATTGGGACTTCTTAGAGAGAATGTCCAAGGCCTCAAAAGCCGAAGCATCGGCCGAGAGACGCATCAAACACCCTATTTCTAAATCACTTCCCGATGTGGATTTTGCTTCTAAAGATCGCATCGCCGTTTTGGAACGGGAAATTGCTAAGTTGAAGAAAAAGGATGTAGCTTCGGTGAAATTCCAAGTTTGTGAAGAATGTGGGGATTTGGGTCATTCACCTAATGAATGTCAAGCCAACATGGCCCAAACCGAAGAAGTGAATCAAGTGTATGGGGAGAGGAAGTACGATATGAACTCCAACACATATCATCCCGGTTTGAGGAACCATCCTAATTTTAGGTATGGTAATGCTTCAAATCAAATGAACCCGAATTTCCAACCTAGTAACCAAGGTGGTCAACCCTACAACAACCGTCAACAAAACAATAATCATCAAGGAGGTTACAATCAAGGAGGCCACCAAAGGAACTACAACAATAGCAATTACAACAATAGAGACGGAGAGCTCAGAAAAGGGGGGCTAGTAATCGGCCTTGGCAGGCGACACACATCAATGAGAGGGGAGATGCTTTCAGCCACCTCTCAAGCATACGAAGATCAACCAACCGACATGAGCGGCTAATTTCCTCGGTTTCACCCCGGTGTAGGTAGTTGTTTAATTTATGGTTTTGAATTGTTTCTTGCTTCAACTTTGTGACAATTTGTATATGATTTTTGAAACCTTTGACAATAGCTTGCATTTGTTTCGTATTCATAAACTGTCGAGCGATGTTAAAAGTTATGACTTTATGAAATGGTTATGTGTAATATGCGTTGTCTTGGTTAGGATTTACTTGTGCTGATTACAAAGTGTATTCTTGTCCGTTCGTTGAAACGTCGATAGTTATTAGCACCTAAGTCACGGTACACTAAATCCGTTAATTGTATGCAATTGAGTTGAATCTTAAAACTTGTAGAAACCTTAGGTTAACAATTACCGAAACCGGGTGTGATCCGTATTCTTAATTCCTGTTTTCAATTAAGTAGTTTAGTTTACAAGTTTAGTTAATAAATCATTGTTTTTAATAACATCAATTTGTCGGTTCATTCCGATTTATTTTAAAAACCAAACAAATAAATAAAAATAGCAATCTTCATAATCATCTTGTACATTATTTGTAAATAGTCTAACTAATCGAACGGGTCGTGCAATACTGACCACCTGCTCCTCTGGATTCGATACCCGACTTACCCTAGCTACCTAGGTTTAATTGGGTTTTTGCATGTCACTAACGACAGACATCAAAATTGTGATGGGTTGGTTAAAGGACGTAACTCCATGGTTTTAAAATCGACAATTTATACTTTATTTGTTTCGGAATAGTGCTACTTTGATTCGATTTATATTTTGTAGGTCGTGACAAGTTTAAGGTAGTTCCGGAGGCTAAAGGGAGGCATTTTGGGATCATGGGAAGAAACGGGATAAAAAACGGACGACGGATCAAGCAAAACGAGTCGAAACGGCGAAAACCAGAAACGTATGATTCGAATGGCGTCGGAGACGCTGACTTCGGCGCTGGCGAGTTACATAGAACTTTATTCATAGTATGCTTAGATAAACGTAACAACTATTGTTTGAAAACACATGTGTGGATATACTCAATTGAAAATTCTATAATGTCATTTGAAACAAACTTTCAGATTCACTTTATTACGCTTTCATTTGACTTCAAACACGGTGAATTTGTTTGATCACCGTTATTATTGAATTATTTAAGTCACTACGACACCTTGTGGTGTCAGTACAAACTTGTAGCTTGGGCTAATCATGATTGAGCGTTTCATGCAAAACGCAGGTGATACTTGTTCGATCACCCCTATTATTGAATTGTTTCTTTCATTGCGACACCTTGTGGCGTCGGTATAACATGCAGCTTGTGCTGACCACGATCAAACGTTTCATGCAAACTATTACATTTGAGATTGTTGATTCTAAGTTCATCCAGTGGATGTTATTGCCTCTAGAACTCATTTACATATTGTGAACGTTCATACGGAATTCGATTGGTCGAAGTTCCTGTTCTTTGTTGGACTCCTGTTAACTTACGCACTAGTGACTGTATCTATACATCTTGTTTCCTTTGACATCAACTTTTGAAACACATTTCTTTTAAACCGTTGGGTTCCCATTGTGGAGGAATGTCCTTGAATTCACATGGTTTGAATAAGTCTTGATTCGATTACACAGTCATTCACTTTGCTATTATTAGGACTTACCTAGGAACGACACAACTCTGAGGAGTTAACATAGTCTAAATTTCGAGGACGAAATTTTTGTAACAAGGGGAGAATGTGACACCCCAGGAAAACCAGGAAACAACACAACACAACTAGCTTCCTCGGTAACCACGTGCTAAATTTCGGGACGAAATTTCTTTCAAGTTGGGGATGATGTGACAACCTAAACTTTCAAGGTGATTCTCGTTTAACTTCGTGGCACTTAACTCATATCACTATTGTTCATGTTTCAGTACACGACGTCAATACGTATATGTTGAGTAAACTCATTAAACCCGTTTTAATTGCATGGCACCACTAGGATTAATTGGTGGTGAGTTCATTATGTTATATACTAAATGCCCATGTTTGATGAATGTGCACTTTAGTCAACAAAGAACCACCCCAACTATAAGCTTTATGTTTGCACGTATTTAGTTTTGGTCTAAATGGGAAAACTCTAAACAAAATCCTATTATACAATTTAAAAGGGGCACACAAACACAGACTTTTAGTCTGTCCTCCTCTCCCTCTCGATTTTATATACACGTGTAATTGGTCTAAATGGGAAAACTCTAAACAAAATCCTATTATACAATTTAAAAGGGGCACACAAACACAGACTTTTAGTCTGTCCTCCTCTCCCTCTCGATTTTATATACACATGCAAATACCTAACTTATCTTTATAAAAGGGCCTACCACTTGCTTTTATGTGCAGACAATTATATACACCAACTCCCACTAATCAAACTTTCCAACACAATCCTCCACAATATCTTACAAGTTCCCTACTACATCTCTATACTCTCTCTTGGTTATTTACATCAGACCAACAAAGAACTTTCTCAAATGCACACAAAACAAAACACAGGAGATCATCTCTCCTAATCAAAAACCTTGCCTGCCCTCCTCCCTCTCGATCTGCTGAAACCGACAAACCGGAGCTGGAACCGGTGGCTTGTGAGATTCTCCGTTGATGTGCCTCCTCGGTGGATCACCTCTCCTCCTCTCTTTCTAGTAAACCGGCCAACCACCACGAGCGGCAGAGCCACGATGGTGGCGAGGCATGGCGGCTACGGGAACAACATCAAGTCGGGCAGACACAAGAGAACGAGAGAGAGACGTCGGAGGGGGGGGGGGGTAACGACGGGCGGCGGCGGAGCTCCGCCGCTGATGTTGATGACGGTGATGGTGGTTGGTTCCGACAAACTTCTCCGGTAAAACCCCACTCCCTTTTCTTTCATTTTTTTTTAGATTGATGATGATGCTCAACGATGAAGATGACGATTCTGGTTGCTGATGATGATCGGAGACGGCTGACGAGCATTATGGCAGTCACGGGTTTCGCGATTGTTCTCCGGAAGGTTCGGAGTGGTGGAGGTAGGGTGCGACGCCGGCAACGGCAACTGGCAGGCCGACGTCGCGGCATAGGTGGTGGTGTCATTTGGGTGCTCGACTTCAATTTCAGTTCGGGATAGGGTAGTCTCGGGATTTCAGCTTCGTTTCTTTCCCGGTTAAGTTCGGTTCAGTTTCAGGTTCGAGAATCAGGTTGTAACTATTCGGTTCATAGGAATTTGATTTGAGTTTCGGTTCAAGTATCAGTTGGTTCAAGTATGGCTCGGGTTCGGATTCAGGTTAGCAATGGTCAAGACGGTTCGGTTTCGGGTTCGGATCAAAGTCGGTCAAACTCGGTCAAAGGTCAGCAACTTCAGTTCGGTTCGGGTCAGTCACGGTCAACAGGTCAAAGCGGTCAACTCGGGTCAAACTCAGTTAACTCAGTCAACTCGGTTGACCAGGTCAACTCAGTCAACCTGTTCACGTTTCGACACGAAGAGTGGTAAAGATTTTACGGCGCGTTTTATTTTATTATTTTCATAGTTTTATACGTTACGTGAAAAACGAGCTTGAACCGATTTGATAGAAAGTTAGTCACATTTTATACGTATGATGAAAATTAACATATTGATATTGATTATTGTTGAATTTTGAAAATAACGACAACTTGTGTTGTCGGGGCGTTCAAAAACAGAGGAAACTCTGCCCGTTTTTCGAGAAAACCCGTAAAAAGCAAAACATATTTTATTGAAAAGCGACTTTTATAACAACCAATATAAATGTGTATATCACTCACGACGACGCTTTATCACATACGGAAACGACAAGTCTTTTATAAAGTAAATATATTTTATATATTTATTTCAAGCGCCAAACAATTCGTATTCGCTCTTCAAAATAAATATAGTTTACATATTTATTTCAAGTACTATACAACGCGAAGTCTTTTATAAAATAAATATATTTTATATATTTATTTCAAGCGCCAAACAACTCGTATTCTTTTATGAAATAAATATAATTATCGTAATTATTTTAAACGACTTCAACGCGAAAACTCTATTAAATAAATATAAGTTTTTATATTTATTCCAAGCGCCGAAACGGCACATACGTATATTTTTGGAAAATATACACAAGACGTGATATATATAATACAAGTTATTATATATTATTTTCATACGAATATTCTTTTATACACGTACGACTTCTCGGGACGACAAGAGATCTTAACGATATTTATATATTAAATAAACGAACTACGCAAGTATAACTTCATCGTTAACAACTTACCGTTGAATCGTTCGGTCAACGATTCGGTAGAGCTCGAAGACACGTAGTTTAGTTACCGTATTTATTTAGAAACTTATTAGATATTCCGTTTTAGGAATATTGTAGAATGCACGCTAGCAAGTCAAGTCTTGGAAACAAAATCACAAAGTCGTATATAGCAAGCTTTGCACAAGGCAAATCAGGTGAGTTCACACTTCTAAGGCATGGGATTCCCGGTGGGTTGGGAATGGGATTGAATAATTACTCGTACTTTCATTACTATTAAACTACTTTTCACTGTCCTCGGATTGAAGGGCACGTACGTAAAACCTACGTACACTCACACTCGCTACGGTCCTTGGATCAAGAAGGGCACGTACAAATACGACTAGTCTACACATGGGAAGCCCCCACTAATCTTCGCAAACATGCCTGGAATGGTCGCGATACGGCCACTAACCTTCGCACACATGTCTGGAAGACCGCGATACGGCCACTAATCATCGCACACATGTCAGGGTGACCGCGATACGAATTAATAAGATACATGGTTTACAAAACGAACAAATGATTTACGAAACGAATGCTATAACTAAACAACCAACTGTGAACTCGCTCAACTTTGTTGTTGATTTGTTGTTACATGCCTTGCAGGTCGTTAGGTACTCATGGAGCTTGCACGGGGAGGCACAGTCGTTGTGGAACATGGATCCCTTCTTGAACCATAAAATGGCTCTTTTCCCAACTTAGGACCAAATTGGTTTCAACGCATCTTTTCAAAACTCTTTCCAATTGACCTAAGCACCCATCAAATGACGACCCGAATATGGAAAAAGCATCCATAAAGATTTCCAACGACTCCCCCACCATATCTGAAAAGATACTCATCATACACCTTTGGAAGGTGGCGGGGGCATTACAAAGTCCAAATGACATTCGCCTAAATGCGAATGTCCCATATGGACAAGTAAATGTGGTCTTTTGTTGGTCATCCGGATGGATCGCGATTTGGTTATAACCCGAATAACCATCCAAAAAGCAATAATATTTTTGACCCGCTAATTTTTCCACAATTTGGTCAATGAAGGGTAATGGGAAATGGTCCTTTGATGTTGCGGCATTTAGTTTCCTATAGTCAATACAAATTCGCCACCCGGTTACCGGCCGAGTGGCAACCTCCTCACCCGCGTCATTTCTGACGACTTGAATACCCGCCTTTTTAGGCACGGTTTGGGTTGGGCTTACCCATGTGCTATCCGATATGGGATAAATGATACCCGCATCGAGCCATTTTAGCACCTCTTTCTTCACAACTTCCCGCATGTTCGGGTTCAACCGCCTTTGAGCATCTCTTGATGGCGTTGCTTTTTCATCGATGATAATCTTGTGCATCACAATGGAGGGACTTATCCCTTTCAAATCAGCAATCGTCCATCCAATGGCGGCTTTGTGAGCAACTAACACCTTCATCAACTTTTCTTCTTGATCTTGGGTGAGGTTTGAAGCAATGATCACCGGGAGAGTGTCATTCTCCCCCACATAGGCATACTTCAAATGCTTTGGAAGCTCTTTCATCTCAAAATTGGGTGGCTCCTTTAATGATGGCTTTAACTTGGTATCAATGTGATCCGGGAGGCTTTCCACTTGATGTGTCCATGGTGGTCTTCCTTCCTTAATAGCCATCACCTCCACTTGTGCCTCTTCTTCCTCCAAGCTCCTATTTAGCTCAACCTGTGACCTATCAACAAAAACACACTCCTCTATGGTGCATCCCTCTTCCAAAGTAGTATCAAATGGAGGAACACACCCGTCAATAATGTCCGCCATATAGCATTCATCATCAACAAGAGGATTAGAAGCGCTAGAAGATACATTTAACCTCATTCTACGGTTACCAAAAGTCATATCAACCGTACCACTCCTACAATTAATTTGGGCATTTGATGTTGCCAAGAATGGTCGGCCCAAAATAACCGTAGGTTGCTTCGTTAGATCAACCGAAACATAGTCAAGTACAAGAAAATCAACCGGGTAATAAAAATCACCCACCTTGACAATCACATCGGTCACCACTCCCCGGGGTAGTTTTGGAGTTAAATCGGCTAACACCACGGTGGTGTTAGCTTTTTGCAAAGGACCAAAATCATATTGGTCGTAAAGACTACCCGGAAGAATGCTAACCGATGCACCAAGATCCAAAAGCGCCCGGGTCATTTTAAAGTCACCCACTTGAATGGATATGATAGGCGCACCCAGATCTTGCAACTTGGGTGGAAGAGCACCCGACAAAATTGCACTCACATTATCGGTTAAGTCAAGTTTTTTAGGAAATTTATGTGTCCGTTTGTGAGTGCACAATGCCTTGAGGAATTTGGCATAACAAGGAATTTGTTTGATAGCATCTATTAGTGGTATATTAATTTTAACTTGACCAAAAATCTCCCACATTTCTTCTTGTTGTGGGCCTTTTTTATTCAACACCTTCTTAGCCGGTTCCTTAAGAGCTTCCGGGTAAGGGACGGTATTACTCTCCATACCCCCACCCTTGGCCTTAGGAAATTCTTTTTCCTCTTTTAACCCCTTAGTTATTTGTTTAGAAAAATTATTTTCAACTTCATTTGTAATAACCTTGGGTCGTTCCTCATCACCCAATTCCTCCCTTTCATCAATATCCTCCACTACCCCTTCAACCAATTGGGGTGGTGGAGGTTCAACCTTGTTATCAATTACCTTACCATTTCGGAGAGTCGTGATTTTGTTGATATCCACAATTTTCCCGTTCCTCGAGTTGGATCCTTGATGTTGAGGGTTGATGGTGGTGTCACTTGGAAGCCTCCCATCTCTTCCTTTCATTTGTGCAAGCTCTTGAGCCATTTGCCCCACTTGCTTAGCTAACACTTCATGAGCTTTGTCTCGCATCTCGTTACCCTTCTTCATCTCCTTGATGTCAATGGTGTTGTCCTTCAAGAAATTCATCATAGCATCCATTTTTGAAGAGAGTGAATCATCATTGCCCGGTTGGTTGCTTGTTTGCCCACCCGAATTGCCACCTTGGTTGTTATAATTGTTGTTGTAACCCCTTTGGTGCCCTCCGTCTCTATTGTTGTAATTGCTATTGTTGTAGTTCCTTTGGTGGCCTCCTTGATTGTAACCTCCTTGATGATTATTGTTTTGTTGACGGTTGTTGTAGGGTTGACCACCTTGGTTACTAGGTTGGAAATTCGGGTTCATTTGATTTGAAGCATTACCATACCTAAAATTAGGATGGTTCCTCAAACCGGGATGATATGTGTTGGAGTTCATATCGTACTTCCTCTCCCCATACACTTGATTCACTTCTTCGGTTTGGGCCATGTTGGCTTGACATTCATTAGGTGAATGACCCAAATCCCCACATTCTTCACAAACTTGGAATTTCACCGAAGCTACATCCTTTTTCTTCAACTTAGCAATTTCCCGTTCCAAAACGGCGATGCGATCTTTAGAAGCAAAATCCACATCGGGAAGTGATTTAGAAATAGGGTGTTTGATGCGTCTCTCGGCCGATGCTTCGGCTTTTGAGGCCTTGGACATTCTCTCTAAGAAGTCCCAATCTTCTTGTTCATGATTGTTGAGAAGAGTACCATTGCTTGTTGACTTCAAATATTTCCTCTCCTCCCTTGTTAACCCATCCACAAAACTCTTCACCAATTCCCACATTTCAATCTTGTGATGTGGGCACTTCCTTATCATTTCCTTAAAACGAGCAAACGCTTCATGTAACAACTCACCCGATTGTTGTTGGAAAGTGCGAATGTCATGTTGAGCATCATCGGTTTTTGCCATTGAATAGTATTCGTCTAGGAAAACTTGTTGCATCTCTTCCCAAGTATGAATACTATTAGCCGGTAAGGTGAGAAACCATCCCTTGGCTTTGTCCTTTAGGGAAAATTGAAATAGCCTCAATCTTACCTCGTCTTGTGAAAAGTTGTGGCCCCCGATGGTGCCACAAATGGAAGAAAACTCGGCCAAATGAGCATACGGATCCTCGGTGGCCATACCATGAAAATGAGGTAGGACATGGATGTAGTTAGGTTTACAATCGAACGACCTTCTCCCTTGAACCGGTGGTGTGATGGGTGAGGTGTTCTCCGTGATCGCCGGTCTAAACCGCCCATTCACCCCTTGTGGTGGAGGGTATACTCCTCTTTGTTGATCATTGACCCCATACCCATATTGTTGTTGTTGTTGAGGTCGTCTCTCGGTTCTTCCTACAAATTGAGGAACCCGGTGTTGATGATTGTTGTACTGGTCACCTCGTTGATGTTGCTCCCTAGGATAATTCCCATAACTATCCTCACTTCCATACTCTCGATCCGCCTCGAAATCATTCCACTCCCCCACATTACTTTGGAATGCATCACCATCATCAAATCCCATACCCCCGACGTTCACGTTATCTTGATCATCATTGCCACCATACCCAAACCCTTCATCATCATGCTCATCTTCGCCCGAATAATAAGAGTGTATACTCACTCGGTCATGGTTTCTTGGAGCGTTTGGTCGGTTGTTAGGTGACCTTCTTTCTTGATTGAAGAAGGTGGGATTGTTATGGTTGAGAACGGGTCGGTTGGGTTGGTTTTGTTGGTTTTGGTTGTTTTGAGGATTGATGTGGCGGTTTATGTTTTGAGGTGGATGTTGTTGTTGGTTGTTGTGTTGTGGTGCGGGGGGGAGATGGTTATCCCCCGAATTAGCTTGTTGGTTGGATTGTGGATTTTGTGGATCGTTTAGGTTGATTGGGTCGTTTTGTGGGTTGTCCATGCTAATGGTTTCGGTCAAAAGGTTTTGGTTTGGCGTTTGTGGTGAATTGACAAGATGTGTTCTCAAACGCCTTTGGGTTGATCGGTTTCTTCTCGCGAGTCTCTCAATCTCCGGCTCGTACACTAACGGTGAAGTTCTCCCCGATAGCCGAGTATGCATACACTAATTGCAACCTGCACAACTAGCACAACCCGTATAACACAAGAGATAGCAACTAAAAAAACGAATTAAACAAGTAATCACAAATCAACAAATTCAAATTACCAAGCGCACAATCTCCCCGGCAACGGCGCCAAAATTTGACCGGCGTCGAAGGGCTCCGGTCAAAGATAAAGAGTTGTGTTCCTAATTACCCTTAACTAAATAGCTAGTGGCAAGAAGGGTGTCGAATCCACGAAGAGATCGTGGTTGGTAGTAATGCGTTTGTTGATTTAACGGGTCACAAATTATGAAGTTTGCACTTTTTATCTTTTGGTTTAATTGAGAAGTGAGAGCTATTAAACTCCCGATTTTGAACTAGTAACTAATATCTTAATGGAATACACTACACTTTTAATGGAATACACTACACTTGTTTGTATGAGAATTTATAGTAAAGGAATTCACGCCCGGATTTCAAGTTGTGATTGTTCAAGAGTTAATCCTAAGAGTGATTAGTTAAGACTTTAGGCTTATATACTATGTGTCAAATGGCTTACAAGTTACATGATGTAGACATCAACATTCATCTACCTAATTTAGGGACAAAAGTATGTTTCATTGTCAAGAACTCAAATAATCCTCAATCAAACTAGCCTGACATGATAGCTACAATCACAAGAAGTCAATGAATTCAAACGAGTCTTAACATTCTAGAGTATGAAGCAATATCACAAACACAATTTCATTGTTCAAACACATAGAACATAAACCAAATGTTTAACACAATCACAAATAGTCAATAACTCTAAAATAACTCACAACTCTCCATCCGGGCATGAATGTGAAGGATTAGCCTAACATGATGTTGTTAATCTTGAGCTTCAAAGGGTAGAACATGTTCTTGAGCTTCACTTGATGGAATGCTTCAATGGTGGAAATTGATAATCTTCAAGATAATGGAAGAAGCGTTTTTGTAAAAAGTGCTTGACCGCTCCAATCCAAAATGATGATGGTAGTTATAGATCCAAGGAAGAAGATGGGGGAATGTGGCTGTGTAAGGGAATGTTGGATCTTGGAGAACACCCAGGAGTGGGGTTAGGTAGTAAAAAAATTCCTCTAGGCATGCCAAAAGCCGAGTTTGAAGCTCCCAAGACCGATCCAAATCACAAAAACATTAAAAAATGAAATCTGCCGACTGCACAAATGGCTAGGCGTCGACGACGCGGGAAGGTGGCGTCGCCGACGCCGCTTCGAATACTCAGTTTTTCCCGACGCCAATTTCTCCTGGACGACGCCATCTTTTTCCAGCCGACGCCGTTAGGCGTCGCCGACGCCGAAGTCAGCGTCTCCGACGCCATTTGAATCATACACTTCTGGTTTTCGCCGTTTCGACTCGTTTTGCTTGATCCGTCGTCCGTTTTTGATCCCGTTTCTTCCCATGATCCCAAAATGCCTCCCTTTAGCCTCCGGAACTACCTTAAACTTGTCACGACCTACAAAATATAAATCGAATCAAAGTAGCACTATTCCGAAACAAATAAAGTATAAATTGTCGATTTTAAAACCATGGAGTTACGTCCTTTAACCAACCCATCAGCTTACTTATAAAGTTGCCATTTGAAAACGCATTTTATTTATGTCACTTCATGACCAAATTACCATTTTGCCTCTTTTATCATTAAACATGGTTTTTCATCATTATATGTGCTCCGACCCGTATCGTTTCGTGTCGGAACCATATCTTGAATATCATCTTAATCGTATAAGAAACTTTTAGAATAAACACATATTCTACAAAAAGTGTAAGTTCCACTGACCTCACATCCAAATTACGCTTTTCTTTTCATACTTGATTCGATCGACCCGCTTTCTCCCCAAGCTTCACCTAGCTTGTTGAGCGCCAACTATCATTCATCATTCACAAGGTTGTTAGACTAGTCATTCTAGATCATGACTTTCACACCTTATGAATCTTTGACTACTTTTCTTATTGAACTAAATCATAAATCATGAGTTTATTTCTTGTGTCAAGACCCACTTCTAATCAATTATGAACTCTTAACAAAATCCCTATTTTGTTCAAGTAGTTCATTCATACGAGTTAGTATGGTGTTTATAAACACCAATACAACATCAATTTCATCAAATTATCAAAAAACCCCTTTTTCTATCATGCAAGAATAAGTACTCAATCATGTAATTTGTTCAAGTGCTTGTTTCTACTATCAAGTATGATGATTTTTAAACATGTGTATATCATCATCTTCACTACCTAATCAAAACCCACTTGTCTAAGTGTGGTAAATCATCAATTTATTCAAATCATAGCAATTTTACTTCTAATTTCTACTTAGGGTTTGTTCCTAAGCAATTACACTTCAATAATTCGGCCATAGCCTCTACGATTCATACATAGATCGCATCATGCAAAGTTAACTAATTTTCACAACTTCATGAATGTCAAAAATTTGACATACCTTACGATCCCCTTGACTTGGTGATCATTTATATATATTCCAATATGAATTTGGCCTTCGTTTGATCCTCCAATTTGAAGGTTTTGTTGAATTAGGGTTTGAGCTCCATGGGAGCTTCTCCTGGCTCTCTGGTCGATCAAACACACCTCTGTGTGTGTGTTTTTAATTATTTTTTTTATAAATGTTTTAATTAAACATTTTCATAATTACCCACCTTTAGCCCTTCATGATTCGGTTTGTTACAAGCAGGCTTTAACATCTTTATTTCTAGAAATATTTTCCTTTAATTAACTAGGTTAATTACTCCTAGTTAACTTAATGGGTTCCGGGAAATTACCACCCGTTTTATTTTTAAGTCCCGTTAGCTCGGGTCTCTTATGAACATTATTTCATCAAAACCTTTTACTCGCCTTTTTATTTAATATTAGGTTTATTTATTTACTTTCTAATATTCACTGGGTTTACTTTTACCACTAATGGTATTTTACCCGTTCATTATTATTAAAGTGGTTAAATTTCCAGTCCCGATTTCAGGGTGTTACAAGTCTACCCCCCTTAAAGAGGTTTCGTCCTCGAAACCTTTCTCACGTACTTTATTGGTTCAGATTATCTGAACCTTAGTTTCGGTGATCACTTGAGCATTGCTCGCATATAATAATCTTACCAAAAGTGTGGTAATGTGTTTTTGGCTTTTAAGCGTATGCGCCTTTCGGGTATAAGGCCTCATGGGCCGTTACTTTCCGCTGTTATCTTTTCATCTTTATCGATTGTTTACTTTGGCGGTTAGACTTGTTAGTCACCGATTACCTTATACCCCATCGCTCGGGTATATTCACCTTGCCTCCCCGAGGCTTATCTAAGTTTATGATCTCTTATACTGTGACTCACGTTACAACGCGGTCACATTCTATATTACTTTTTCTTGAGCGTGAACGTGTCACGTCACGTTTAAGTTTATCTCAACTTTTCTTTATCATGCTTCTTCTTTTCGAATGTATCGTATTGCATCTATCGGCGTTAAGACCTACATCCTTCGATATTAATCTCTCCCGAATTCATCTCATAATATTCATATTTGTTAAAACGTTATTCTTACTTAAAGCTGAATTTTAGTTTAACGTTCCTTGACGTGTGCGCGTATATACATGTTTTTGCAATGAATTCTACGCACGATTCGGTTTTAAATTTATAAAAGTGATTTATACTTCAACATTAAAACACACACGAAAGGGCAAGTGTACCCCGTTATATATGTAGTAAAGTATCGGTAAGAACCAAGTGTCGATCCAAGGACGTGGGCGGAGAAATAATACTAAACCTTTGTCATTAAATTACCGGTAGAAAGATAAGTGTGCGATTTTCTAAAAACTAAAATAAGCATAAACAAATATTCATAAAAACATAATAGACTCCAAATAAGAAAATAAATATATAGCCTTGCTTTATGCACAACCAAAGCATGTGAACTAAGTCGGTTTTGTCACTTAAAACATTTGGTCAATTCTCCATTTTCAAGACAATTAGTATCCCTTTCGGGAATCCTAACATGACAATCCTTCGGAAAGCTAAAATGATAAACACACTTTAACCACCTAAAACTGTTCTTTAACGCCCAAATGACAAATGTCTATGAAAATCCCTTAAAGATAAGTTAGTCATCCGTTAAGAGTTTTCTAACCTCACTTAATCAAGGAAAGTGACACCGATAAATACAATGCAACCACCGAGACAAGCATAAACTAGATTAAATCACAACCGAGTTCATTTTACAAATCTTGAACATAAATTCACCAAGATAGCAATTTTGGCCTAAACTACTAACTAAGCTAACAATTTATGTAAAGAATTCTTTACAACACCATTTAACCCGTTAAGGTCCTTCCGTGAGGGAAAGCCTTCTTGATTAACAATAATTATCTCTTATTAACCCACTAACCATTTCTAGTATCATGGTGCAAACAATTTAAACAAGTTAAACTAGTTAAGCAAGTTCAAAGTCTACTAATACATGATTAATTAAGCATCTTCTTGCAAATATCTCAACTAACCACATACTAATCATCCAAGATAATTAACTATAATCAAGAATTCAACATCAATAAACAAGGTTGCAAACTAATCATCAAGGATTAACATAGAAAATGCTTCAAAGTATCATTACAAACATAATTAACATACTAATGGTTGTTATTAAGCAAGGGATACTAGTGTTTTTGCCCTTAGGCTTACAATAATACATAACCATCAATCTAAATGCTTGAAACATGAACACAAACATGGAAAGATTGAAGAATCAAACCATTAACAAGCACAAGATTGAGTATCTGGATAGTAACGGAGCTAATCGGCACAATGGGGCTTGAATCCGGGTGAAAGCAAGAGCCTCCGGAGCCTGATAATTCGCCTGATGAGCTCCCAAAAGTCCAGAATCTCGAACAGAATGCTGTCTTCTGTTTTTTATAAATTTTTCAGATCGCACGGTCGTGCGACTAAAGTGCACGACCGTTCACTTTATGGCCCTGTTCACCATACCGTGTGACATCATCAAATAATAGGCCGGTCTTCGTAATCGCACGGTCGTTCCACGGGTTGCACGAACGTGCTTCTCCGAGAATATAGTGGCACGACCAACTGCAGCGGCAGTGCATTGCCGGGTTGGGGCTTGGTTATCGCATCCGCACGGGGTGCCATCAGACGCACGGTCGTGCGTCTCCGAGGATGCCTTGCACCCCTGATCGCACTGTCTGTGCAACACCGAGCTGAGCATTGATGTCGGATCCGCACGGTAGTGCCACCAGATGCACGACCGTGCAACTCGCCCAGGTCAGTTTCTTCACAGAATCTTCATAGCTTTGTCGTTTCACCCGAAAAATCCTCGTTTTCATCATCTTCTTGTTTGGCACGCTGTTTTAGGCCTGTAAACAAAAGTACACTTGATTAAGTATCTGATTCTCGGTTTTACGGCCAAAAACGCGTAAAATGGGGATAAAATGGGGGAATAAAACATATATATTTTGGTGAATATCTTTCCTCTTTTTTTTTAACTTATGTCAATTGCTCACGTCAAGGAAATTGACAGCTAATAATTCATTCTCTTTCCGTTCTCGTTTTACACAGGGAATCTTAACCAATTCCCTCGTTTTATGCTATTGGCCCGTAGGTTATTTCACTTAGCCTCATAGGCTATTTCTTTAGATTTATCACCATTTTAAGGTGAGACCTAACAGTTCGTTTCTTTCTATTTACGACCCAAGGGTCTTCTTGGTCCCATAGACATTAACACTACACTTAATCTCGTAGGTTATGATGATTCCATAGATCAACTTTTATTCACGTCTATATTCAAATGTATATGTATACATATATAGCTTCAAGGCATCCCTTGTTACGTTTGGAATCATTTATTTTTGCTTTTGTATTTCATTTGACCTTGACCGCAGTCTAAGGCTACACTTGTTTTCTTTCGAATTATTCTTCTGACTCTATGACTTCTTTCGTCATTTACATATCGGTTTGTTCTTTGTTTACCGTTATCCGGTTCATACTTATATTTCTTACAACCCGTTACCCGGGTTCTTATATCTTAATATTTTTAACTCTCCAGTTTCACTGGTTTGCTTTTCCTTTCTATATTTTCCATAACTTTTTATATAGATTTGTTTATATCTCGCGCTTTTATTTATTCGGTTCGCGCTTACTTACGTTATCAAGCGTTATTCTTATTTTAACTCGTTTGAATCGTTTGTGTGAAATTTCTTCACTTGTAACGTCAAACTTCATTCTTTATTCGACCCGTTCAACTTTAAAATAGTTGAACGTAATTTATCAACATTTCTACTTGCAGTACCTTATCGTCTTTTAGCCATGACTCGAAACCCAAGTCTTTTGACTTTCCATCCGCGTTCCCGTTTCTCGGTATACACATGTGTTTAAATCCTTACCCATCAACCGGGTGTTTTACCGAAGTCGTTATCATTGCAACCCTTCCGGTATGCATTAAGACTTCGCTTCGATTTATCTGGTCGCCTTAGCGAAATCCATCGCTTTTATTCAACCATGCCTTTATTCTTTATGTGACCATTCTGGACGACCTTATAGATTTTAAGTGACGATTATCATCGTCATCTTTTCTTTACTACGACCAAAGTTAACAACCTTGGTTATCTTTTTCGTGTGGGCAATACCTTCGTTTTTATAACCCTGCGGATCATCTATACTTTGGTTTTACTTGCCCATTTTGTCAATTATGGATCTTTCGTCCAAAATGACTTATTTTTGCGAATTTTCCTTAGGTCATTCATCTATATTTTCATTTACATTAATCTTTGTCCCTTCTCTCGGGCTCGTTATCCTAATGTAATACGCTTCCGTCGCCAGGTTGTGCGTTTACATTATTATCAAATATTTTTGCTCCTTTGATTCATTTGGGTACTTTTTAATTTGTCCCATTCACCCCGCCCTTACTACATTGGATGTAAATGTGTCCGCTACAAGAAGTTCATGGTATCATATGCCACTTCTTACTTGGCTAGAGTAAGGGATCAACACATGATACACATGACCTTTTTATAGTTTTCATATCACACTCTATGTAAGTAACGCCTCTATTTATTTCATATCTCTGATTTTCATTTAGTAAAACTTTATTTAATTGCAAAATAGCAATTATTAGTTTTACTAGTTTTACATTTGAATATATAAAATGTTTTTCTTTTCTATAGAACTATTATATAATCACATTCGTTAATGTGATCGCTACTTTTCTCAATAGCATTATATTGATAGTTTTCCACTTGGATAATTACCCCCCGTCCAAGTTTCCATATTGTAACACCTCGTAAAGTCACGACCAATGATGTATTGACATGTGTAATAAACCCTAATAAAGTCAAACGTTACATTTAAGGGACTAATTTTTTGAAAAGTCGAAAACTTTGATTATGAAAGGACTGGAAGTGTTATCATGCTTAAAATTAGTCTCTGAATAACCTTTTACGGTATTTATATTCACAAATGAGCCACTTGTTGAACGAGTGTAGCCATTTGCGTAATTAATTGAAAGTTTGCGCGACGAGGGGTTAAAAGCGTCAACATGTTAATTCTTACCTCTGAGTGACCTTTTAACGAACCCAAAGCATTATGATGCTTTATAATACTCTCAAGAATGCCTAAAATGGATTAGATAAGGCTTCGATGCTATTAAACGATGATATGCACAAGTTTGCGCATTAGAGGGACTCTTTGCGTCAAACTGCAAAAGTATACCGATTCGTATGGTATCGAACCTTCCAGAATATGATCATAAGTTAAACATGCCCTAAATATCCTTTATATAGCTTAGAAATAGGCTTTGAGGCGTATCTTACGTTCTGAATATATTCAGACATCCAAAAATTTATGTAATCATTAAAATATTTTATTTTAGTGTTTGTCCTGATAAAATTTCCTTTCGTCATGTAAATTGGATCGTTTTTCGCGTCCGTTTGTGTTTCGTTGTAATTAGCCGAACAACGCAACAGTACGACCAAACGAACCGACATCTGAGATGTTTTTGAGCATATTTCATGTTCCCTATACTTTAAATTCATTTTAGAGCCTTGAAATGGGGTTAACGGGGTTTAAACGCATCGAAAATGGCTCAAAAGTGTTGCAGGGACCAAACCTGTCAATTATTGAAACTTTCTGGGAGCTGGCACATGGTGGCGCTGTGCAAGCACCATAGGGTTTTGCCGTTGCGTGACGCCATGGCCTCATCTGGGAAGAAACTTCATTTTTGCACCCAGGTTGAATTTCAAGGGCCTAAGTGTAACTTTTCTCAATACCGTGTAATGGTTTTGGACACCCCTAGTATTCCAAAACCATGTGCCTTATATGTAAGGTCCAGATCGAAGCTCAATTATCGAGGAACGATCCTAACGGTTCTTGAAATCCTATAAATACCCACTAGTTTTGCTCTCATTTCTCACAATTGATCTAATTTCTCTAAGTTGAAGCTTTATGCTTCATACCTGAGTATTCTAGATCAATATCATCCTTGCTTGGACCCCTTGTAAGTGCCCACTTATGGCTAGTTATTTTTATTTGGCTTAAAAGCCGAAAAGTCAAGCGTTTGCGATAAACGCTTTGACTTTTAAACGGTCGAGCCATTGTTCGCAACGAACATGGCTACGTGATCGTAATTAGGTATGTATTAAACCCTCAAAAGGGCACCTCCTAATTACCACATTTGCTTAGTTAATTGTCGGGTCAAAGTAATTAAAATAAAAGTCAAGCGAGTCGGTTTTTAAATAAAATTCATAGCTAAAGATGTAAAGGCAATAAAATCAGTTTTGTCACCTTAATAACTTGGTAAATATAAATTGAATATGTCTAGGCATGTTCAAGCTGACAATTCTGAGTTTAGGCTCGGTTCGGAACCGAAAGTCGCAAAAGTAGACTTTTGCTTTGACTTTCAGTTCTGACCCGATTTAGCTTAGTTTAGATATGCCTTAGGATTCCTTTAGGACCATATTATATGTTAGTATAACCCTCCAAGGTTATACAACTTGGTTCCTTCGAAATCCTAGTTCAATGCATGTTTCCGTTAATTGCCTAAAAGTTGACCATTATGCCCTTTTGATGAAAAAACGAGCTTTTTGAAAATATGAGAGGACAAAAACCTTTATTACTAGTTTATAAACATGTCCTAAAAATTTGATATCAGTTTGTGGTCTAAATTAGGAGTTATGCTCAATATCGTAAATTGAAGCCTTTTTATTAATTAAACGGCATTTTTTTATATAAATCCTATTTGAACTCAAATTTTGACATCAAATCTTTTACCTACCGATGTAATATAATATTTTGGGATTTTTGGAAATTTTTATTAAATTTTAAAATGATCATAACATAGAGTTCTCGCATAGGCTCGGTAATTGATGATAACGCCCTTTTTGCTACTAAAATGAGTTATATACATCCTTTACATATCAAACCTTTTTCTACTGATATTATATATTAAATAATTTATTTTAAACAGTAAAGGCTGATCAAAATCTCAGATTTCCTTAATAAACCCGAATATCGTCAAATACCGACTTTTATGCGATTTAGGCGCATAGTATGGTTTAAAACCATATTAGACACCTAAAGCTTGATACCTACTGATGTTATGAATAAAATTTTTATACTTTAACAGTAAATAAAAGTTTTGAACTCAGATTTCCAAAATTAACCCATAAAGCATATGTGAAATGACCAAAATACCCCTACGGTGCATGGTTAGGCCTAGGGGTGTTCATCGGTTCGGTTTATGGTTTATTTGGTTTATTGGGTTCGGTTTATTCGGTTTTCAAAATTTTGTACCCCAAACCAAATCCAAACCAAACCAAATAAAGAAATATGCAAACCGATCCAAATCAAACCAAATTCAATTCGGTTTGGTTTCGGATAGAAACCAAATAAACCAAATAAACCAAATCTAACCAAATTGCACGTAAGTAAATTTTTTCCTAATTTATATTTATATTTGTGTTCCAACTTCCGAACATCGCCACTAATTTACACCTAACAATAGAAAACCTAAGCCCTAATTTCTATCTAAAGTTCTATTATTTTAGATTTATGAGTGGGGTTGAGCTGGGCTTTGGGTATTTTGGGTTGGGCTACATAAAAAATAAATATTTTGGGCTAATAAATTGTATAAGATTTATAAATATTATTAGTTTTATTTAATAATTATTTAAGTTAAATGGTTTATTTGGTTATCCAAATAAACCGAATAAACCAAATAAAATAAAATGTGGATCCAAAACCGAACCAAAAACCATATTCACAATTCGGTTTCGGTTAGAAACCAAACAAAAAACCAAATTCGTTATTCGGATCGGTTTATTTGGTTACGGTTACGGTTCGGTTTACGGTTTTTATTTGGTTACGGTTTTTTCTGAACACCCCTAGTTAGGCCATAAATGATAAATTTCACATATGTGAGATATCTTACTGATATAACTTGATAAAATAAATATATTTACTGATTATTTAGACCAGAAATACAGATTATTATTTAACCTCTTTTATAAACATTAAAATGACCAAAATACCCCTACGGGGCATAAATTGGTTTTAAATTCGTTTTGGGCATAATGGAAGGTACCCTACTGATATAACAACATATTTAAGGCATATCAACTTGTGAAACATGTTCATGTCTCATTGGTTACCCGTTATGCATCTTTCGCATTCGGTACGGTTTATGTAACTAGTTTGCATAAATTAACCGAAACGGGTCAACCCTTATCATTTTCACTTCAAAATTCAGAATGTGTTTAGTTTACCCATATTATACAAGTCTCCATACTTGTCGGGTCTAAATCACACTCTAATTCGGTCTTCGCTTAATCTTGCGTTTTGAACCGTAAACCTTTCCTTAAAACAAACCGGTCTAAGTTACAACTTAAATAAGACCCGTTAGGAATCTAATAGGTTTATAAAACCTTCATTCCAGATTGAGAGCCCCAGTAGAGGTACTTGTGCTTGCTGATTAGAATATACGACTGAGTATAAATTGCATTTTAAGCTCAGGTAAATACTTTTAACTTATTTTCCCTTATACGGGCTTGGGATACGGTAAATTATTACCGCTTGGTCGGGTGTAGAAACCTTTTAATCGGAGATGATTAAATTGCATAATCCCGTTTTAAAACCATGGAGTTACGTCCTTTAACCAACCCATCACAATTTTGATGTCTGTCGTTAGTGACATGCAAAAACCCAATTAAACCTAGGTAGCTAGGGTAAGTCGGGTATCGAATCCAGAGGAGCAGGTGGTCAGTATTGCACGACCCGTTCGATTAGTTAGACTATTTACAAATAATGTACAAGATGATTATGAAGATTGCTATTTTTATTTATTTGTTTGGTTTTTAAAATAAATCGGAATGAACCGACAAATTGATGTTATTAAAAACAATGATTTATTAACTAAACTTGTAAACTAAACTACTTAATTGAAAACAGGAATTAAGAATACGGATCACACCCGGTTTCGGTAATTGTTAACCTAAGGTTTCTACAAGTTTTAAGATTCAACTCAATTGCATACAATTAACGGATTTAGTGTACCGTGACTTAGGTGCTAATAACTATCGACGTTTCAACGAACGGACAAGAATACACTTTGTAATCAGCACAAGTAAATCCTAACCAAGACAACGCATATTACACATAACCATTTCATAAAGTCATAACTTTTAACATCGCTCGACAGTTTATGAATACGAAACAAATGCAAGCTATTGTCAAAGGTTTCAAAAATCATATACAAATTGTCACAAAGTTGAAGCAAGAAACAATTCAAAACCATAAATTAAACAACTACCTACACCGGGGTGAAACCGAGGAAATTAGCCGCTCATGTCGGTTGGTTGATCTTCGTATGCTTGAGAGGTGGCTGAAAGCATCTCCCCTCTCATTGATGTGTGTCGCCTGCCAAGGCCGATTACCAGCCCCCCTTTTCTGAGCTCTCCGTCTCTATTGTTGTAATTGCTATTGTTGTAGTTCCTTTGGTGGCCTCCTTGATTGTAACCTCCTTGATGATTATTGTTTTGTTGACGGTTGTTGTAGGGTTGACCACCTTGGTTACTAGGTTGGAAATTCGGGTTCATTTGATTTGAAGCATTACCATACCTAAAATTAGGATGGTTCCTCAAACCGGGATGATATGTGTTGGAGTTCATATCGTACTTCCTCTCCCCATACACTTGATTCACTTCTTCGGTTTGGGCCATGTTGGCTTGACATTCATTAGGTGAATGACCCAAATCCCCACATTCTTCACAAACTTGGAATTTCACCGAAGCTACATCCTTTTTCTTCAACTTAGCAATTTCCCGTTCCAAAACGGCGATGCGATCTTTAGAAGCAAAATCCACATCGGGAAGTGATTTAGAAATAGGGTGTTTGATACGCCATCTTTTTCCAGCCGACGCCGTTAGGCGTCGCCGACGCCGAAGTCAGCGTCTCCGACGCCATTCGAATCATACGTTTCTGGTTTTCACCGTTTCGACTCGTTTTGCTTGATCCGTCGCCCGTTTTTTATCCCGTTTCTTCCCATGATCCCAAAATGCCTCCCTTTAGCCTCCGGAACTACCTTAAACTTGTCACGACCTACAAAATATAAATCGAATCAAAGTAGCACTATTCCGAAACAAATAAAGTATAAATTGTCGATTTTAAAACCATGGAGTTACGTCCTTTAACCAACCCATCACATCCCCACACTTGAGTTTTGCTTGTCCTCAAGCAAAGTTGTTGGCAACATTCACAATCATCCAATATAAGAATAACACAAGTAATCCTCGTATGAGTTAAGGTTTAAAGTCATACTCAAATTCACTAGCATTGCAATCAAAAGTCTAACACTCAAAAGACAATATCATAGGTTACCGGTTAGGATCAAACTTCCTCCAAGCGTTAGTAAAATATGCACATCCCTCACAACACTCTTCACTCGGTTTTGACTAGTTAAAATGACTAGTTTCAATATATATATAAGTGCACTCAAACCGACCTACATGCCTTGCTAGCATAGCCTTGCAACTCTATCGCCTCTCCACTATACAAAACATGAATTTAGCACAAATCGATAAGGACTTTTAAAGGGTTGTAACGGGGCTTGGTGTCGGGTATGGAATGGGATATTTTTAAAGTGGCGAAAATAAATGGCGAAATCCGAACCTTATTACATACACGAACACGACAACTATAAACAAACAAACGAGGCAATCTTGGCCTCGTTTCAACAACTACACACATAACATACTCATTCGACTTTCACAAAAGCAATTCACATCAAATTTTTTTTTTTAACAACATAAACAATACAAACACAAAGAACTAACTACTTGAGCTCGGATTTCATCATTTGGGTTAAAAATAGGAAAAGGCTTATTTGGTTTAGTGGTTGTTGTTCGGGTGATCGAAAAAGGATGGATGAAGGTTCACAAATTGGCGACTAAAGGAAAAGTTTTCAACGGGTAAGGATGATAAAGTGGTTTGAAATAAAAAGGTCTCCTAATGCCTTAAATCATTTTCATGCAAATTCAGTAAAGGTCTCAAAGCGTATCAACAGCGGCAAGACTTTAGCAAGACATCTAGACGGCCACTCTCATTTATAGTGTAGTATTTTCATGATTTGGAGGTGGCTATCTCACATGGAAAAAGGGTGGGAATTTGGACATGCATACCAACATATACTCTTTGGCATGTTTTCTCTAATTAGGCAACCTAGACTTTCTAATGCACAAGTCAAACTTTATTATGCAATGCCACTTGGGATCCAACCATGACCAAAAACCAAGATTATATGTGTAATTTTCCTGAATTCATGCTTATGTGCCTCTACAATTGCAAAAATTTGGGACATTTTTAGCAAAAATTTTCAATTTCAAATTCCCCCATCCCCACACTTTAGAGCGACATTGTCCTCAATGTGGTGTTTTGGCTGGGAAGTTATAAATTTCAAGTGTTTCAACTTTCCCCCATCCCCACACTTTGAGGAACATTGTCCTCAATGTGTGGTGTTTTGAATGGGGGGAACATGATCGATTACACACTCACCATTCCGTTTCATCATACAAGTACACCAACAGAGTACAAACAAGTATTGGGTATGGATTCACCTGGTTACTTCTTCACGGGCGATGGATAAGACTTCCTTCCTAGATAATTGCACTCCGTGCACTTGTTGATCACTGCAAAACTCAAATTCGTGTAGAGGCGTGCCTCTCACCAGTTTGTAATAATTCAAGTTTTACTCATTTTATATCTTCCAGAAAATCGTTACCCAACCCGTTTCCAACTGCTTGTTTTGTTTTGTTTTTTTTTTTTTTTTTTTTTTTTTTTAACGAAAAACACAAAGAAAAATGAAAAACACACAAAACAAATAAAACAAGCAAAATATATATACAACACATGATAGTTTACCTCCCCTCATCTGAAATACGGATCATACGGACCCGGTGGCGGATATGGGTTGGGAGGTCCAAAAAGGGATTCTTGGAATTGTCTCCAATCCTCGAATGCGGAGCCTTGTGTAGAAGATCCATCCGGCGGTGGTGTTGTGTGTGGATAAGGGATATGGCTCGATGAAATGCTTTCGGGCCACGTGACCGCATCTTGCACATCTTGGGGCTGGTCACGAATAGTCGAATAGTCCACATATGGAGCATGTGGTGTGTACGGCCGCCCATGAGTAAAGTCTTGGTGGTGGCGAATTTGATTTTGATAGACATAGTCATTGTATCTATCCACCTCCCTAGACATGTGTAGATGCCTCCAATTAGCGGCTTCCCGCTCTTCTCTCTCTTGTCTGGCTTGCTCCCTAGCTTCCCATCTCAATCTTCCTTCCACTCGTTGCCGAGTGGACTCCTCCCACATATATTGTCTGTAACTTGACCAAGTATTGTAAGTAGTGGGTCGAGAAACAGTCACCTCGGTTCGAACCCTTTCGCTCATGGGGTCGTTCCGAGCCCTCATCCGTACCCTTTGATGGGCACCTTCTGCTTCACTATCGGTGTCAGCCAACTCCTCTCCACCGTGTTGGCCTTGTCCTTCACCACCTTGCACATCCATGTCGTCATCACCATCATCACCCTCCTCCTCATCATCACCAGTAATCCGGTATGTAATCACACTCCTGGATGGTTTGTATCTCAGAATGTGATGTTGAGGGGTTTTCTCATATTCAAAGCCAGATTTTCTCAACTTGGCAAAATCAAAGGCCTTAACGGGGATCACATGGAATTTATAGTTTTTCGGGATGACCTTTTGTTGTTTCATCATCGTCGTTATGAGGCGAGGGTGTGGGATGCTCTTCCGTGCATAACTTTCCCGACTTTCCCATATCTCAGACATTGCGAGGTGCCTAAAAGAGAATGCCGGGTGCCCATGAATAACTGAATGCACCACCCGTGCGTCCCACATTCTCACAACTCCCCGATCACCAAGTCGGGCAAGAAGATTCTCTAAGTTTATGTTTTGGATCAACCTTCCTTCACAGCTCATTGAATCTCTAAAATACCCCTTGGGTCCTCTCGGTCTCGAGAATAACCCCCCCCCCCAACATATCAACCGGGTCAAAACCTCGGGAAAGATTGTTGAAAAACTGCTCCTCTGGCGGATAAATGTAGTGATCCGCTCCCAAAGAATCAAACAATGCAACCCGATTCATAGTTTCAAAAGACATAACCATCTTACCCCCCTTTGTTGTTCCGGTTAAGGTGGTAGTACGTGGGGGGTTGTTCCCCGGCTCCATGGATAAGGAGGCCATCCATTCTTCGATAAGTGACAAGGCAATGTGGCCTTGGTGATCATCTTCACAAAAGTTGAGCGCTGCTTCCCATCCGATCCGCTCAAATTTCTGAGTAATCCCTATTTGTCTGAATTCATCCATGTTGACCGCGTGCTCACAAATTAACGCGTCTGCTGTCGTTGAATCGTTTTCGGTCATCTTCGCCATCCACAAAGCGGCTTCGACCCGTTTGTTGTTAAATTCCGACAATCTTTTACTCTTTTCTGTCCATAAGACCGGTTCCTCATCCTCATCGTCTGAACTATTATGATGTCGGCTAGATGAGCCCTTTCTTCTCTTGGAGCTCCCACTTGGCTCCTTACTCTTCTTTTTCCCTAGTCCAAACATGTTCCTGCGAAAACAATAACATGTCAACTCCCGACTTTTAATTTAGATAACAATCATAACAATCTTAAAGACCGGGTTTTCATATACTAATTGAATGTTCATTTATTAGGAAAAGCATTTTAAACTTGTCAAGTGGCAATTCCTAACTTTATTAATATACCCATTCAAAACCATCATTTGGTTAATACTAGCATACGCGAAATTTCATAAGTTCAAGAGTGTGTCTATACATTAGCACAAGAGCATTGTATCATAACAAGCTACATTCTTATGTTTGAACATTATGTCATTCTAACACAAATTCAAGAACATCACACATGAACATTATGTCCCACACTTGTACTGAATTAATTCTACCACAAATCAATCAAATGGCCCTCACACTAGCAAATAACATTAGTCATTCATAACATTCCACATTCCCACATTCAATTTAGAAGATCAAGTAAGAACAACTAATTATGTAAAAATAAGACCATGGAGGGTAAAGTTCATACCTTTGTTGTTGAATGAGCCTAGTAAGACAAGAAATTTGCAAGTTCAAGCCAAAACTTGAAGAACACCCAAAATACCCGAAAATTAAAGTTCAGATTCCTCTCAAACGAGTGAGATTTCGTAAAAACAATGTTGTGGGTTTTGTTCCTCTCGAAATTCTAGTCAATTTAGACCCAAAATTTGTTTGATTTGGTTAGGATTTGGTAGAGCTATGAAAACTAGGGTTTGAAGGTTTTGGTGGAAGAAGATGATGGAACTTGGGAGTGTTTTGTGATTTTGGTAAAGAAATGAGAAGGAAAACTGCTAAAATGGGTACAATTTTTGGTCAAAACAAGTTAACCCGGTTCATAAATGGTGAAAAATGGGTTGAAAACGGGTCAAAACAGTCAAACGGCTCACAACCGTCAAGTGGCGTCGGAGACGCCGAAACCAGCGTCGTCGACGCCATGCAGAAATATCATTTTTGGCGTCAAGTAGGCGTCGGCCAGAGGACAATGGCGTCGGAGATAGAGGTGGCGTCGGCGACGCCACACCCCGCGTCGTCGACGCCGTGAGATTTTATTTTTTTTTTCTTTTTTTTTTCTCAAAATTGTAAAACCAAAAATAACAAAAACACTCAAATTTTAATATTTTATTATTATTATTATTTTTTATTTATTTTAACAAACTTAAACTCGGGACTCCCTCACCCCCCAAAGAAAGCGCGTGTTGTCCCGAACACGCATCTTAAAGAAAAACATACCTGGGAGGTGCACAACTGGCGACTCTCAGACAGTCCCGTAAACCGGTTTGCTTGTCAAAAAGCTTACCGATTCCGTTGGTTGTTCGTTTACCTCTTCTTTTTCCTTAAGTGGCTTCAACCTATGTCCATTGACCGTTTGTTTTAACCCATCTTTTGGATCCTCAATGGTGACATCTCCAAACTTACCGACCCGTGTGATGGTGAACGGGCCTATCCACTTACTTTTCAACTTTCCCGGAAAAAGCTTGATTCTTGAATTGTATAGTAGGACTTTTTGACCCACTTCAAAGCTCTTTCCTCGGATTTTCGCATCGTGAGCCGCTTTCAACTTGTCTTTGTACTTCGACGCGCACTCATATGCTTCTTCTCTTAATTCCTCCAATTCACACAACTTGAGCTTCCTTTCTTTACCTGCATCATCATATCTCAAGTTAACTTCCTTAATCGCCCAAAATGACCGGTGGATCAATTCCACCGGTAAATGACAATCTCTTCCATAAACCAAACGGTATGGAGTTGTTCCAATAGGCGTTTTATGGGCCGTGCGGTATGCCCACAAAGCATCATTTAGCTTTGTTGACCAATCCTTTCGGTCAACCCGCACGGTCTTTTGCAAAATTTCTTTAATTTGCCTATTGGACACCTCCACTTGACCGCTAGTTTGAGGATGATAGGGAGTTGCTTTTCTATGGTCTACACCATGCCTTTTTAAGAGTTTGCCAAAATTAAAGTTTTTGAAGTGGGATCCTCCATCACTAATGATAGTTCTAGGAATCCCGAATCTTGTAAAAATATTCGTTTGGACAAAATTACATACCACGGCATGGTCGTTTGTTTTGGTGGCTATGGCTTCGACCCATTTGGACACATAATCCACAGCCACCAAGATGTATAAATTACCATAAGAATTTGGGAATGGGCCCATAAAATCAATCCCCCATACGTCAAAAACATCGACTACAAGGATTGGTGTTGGATCTGAGTTTCTTTTTGATTGTATTTTCGTTTGAAATTAAGATGGAAATGAAAGAGTTGTGCAGCGGAATTAAGATGGAAACAAACTTTGCATACAATCAAATGAGAGCAATACTTTTAATCAAACATCTTTACACATAGAATCGAAAGATTGAATTTGTTTCAACAACGATTACAATGATTGATGAATGAATGCAAACTCCCCCTCAGCCAGAGCTCAGTAGTTTGTTCGTGCAAAGAAGACGATGTGGTGAAAGAGCTAATAGAACAGTACAAAGTACTGAACTATTTATAGGCACTTGCAAACCACTGAGCATCTTAGCTGACGTCACCATGAAAGTGACATCTAACCTCCTAGCAAACTCTAACCTCTGATCTATACAAACACTGATGTACTAACTACTGCTATTACAATCTAATACATAAAAGACACATAAACAGCTGCTGCATCCTTCCACTGCTGTGAACCCAGCAGTGCTTGTCCGGATCAGCAGTACTTGACTCAAGACAGTAGATTGAGTCAGCAGAGCTTTGGTCTTCTATCAGTCTTTAACACTTGGCAGTAGATGCAAGGCAGCAGTTGTGGATCAGCACTTGGTAAGATCAGTAGATACAAAGCCACTTTCAAGGGGAGAGATTTGCATGAACTAATCTGTAAACGTCTGCTTATTCTGGATCCACTGCTCTGATCCAGTTTTGGCTTTAATTATCTGTTCCTCTGATAGGGTTCAATCCCAACAATCTCCCCCTGGAACAGATAATGGCAAAACTCTTCATTATTTGTGGAAATCTTTATTGCCTCATCAACAGTTCCCTTATCTGACCTTTAAATTGTAATTCAAAGTCTAGGGCATCTGTATCTTCATCATCCCTGCTAAGTGGAAGATCAAGGAGATCCTGCAAATCTTTAAGACTCAGGCCAAGAGCTTGTTCCCTTGATATTTTCTCCACTACTCCACCAGACCTGAGCAAAGTCAATACGCAGGTCTGTTTGTCAGTTTCCCACTTTTGTATTTTTGAGCCTGGTGGGTTTCTTGGGAGATGTTTATTTGCAGAAGTATTTGGAGAGGCTGGCCTATTCATGGCTGGCTGAGCAGCACTTGCAGTTTGTTCCAATTCAAGATCTTCTTTTATCATTACGTTCGTGCCTGCTTTTACAATGGCATCTCCAGCTAATAGATCTTGAATTGTTTCCATGCTAAACTGGTTTTTGCTCCTTCTTTTGTAGATGGCAGCACCAGCTGGAGCAGTGGTTCTTTTGACTTGCAGCTTTGGTAGTCTTTTTGAAACCTCTGCTTTGGAATAGTCAGGCTTTTGTGGAACTCTTGGATCTTTCTTTCTAAGTTCCTCTAATTTCTTATATGTTGCCCTGACTCTATCTTCTCCCCACTTTGTCACAGAGTTCTTTGACCCTTAATCTGCTGCAATGAGCTCCTCTTTCATTCTCTTCAACTCTAACATCTTCTCAGCTTCAAATTGTTTGAATTTTTCAGGAGGAGTCTGCTTGACCTTATTTTTTATCATGTCTTGAATCCTGGCTGCTTCTTTTTCAAGCTCAGGAATGGTCCAGTTCTTGTACATGTGTTTCTCCCCCTTGTATTTCTTATAAGTCATGATGTTGTCAATGTAGTCTCTCCTTAAGGACTCATCTGCCCTTTCAGAAATTTTCTGACATACATTTTTAGCAAAACGCTCCATAGCATTGACCTGTGAGAGTAAAAACTGATAGTTTTGTTGAAATTCTCTATCAGATTTCCCTTTTTTATTTTTGATTGCAATATCCTCTGCTTGTTTGGCCTTGAGTTTCAAGTATTCTTCAAGATTGTTAGGCCTGGGATAATTTGCAATTGATGGTAAACTCCTTTTGACTGGGTCATCTTCATAATAAAAAGATTTGATTTCTTCTCTGACTGCAATGAGTTCCAGAGGAAATGAGACACCAGCAGGAGGTAGTGATTGTATAATTTGAGCTGAAGAGAGAGGTATGGGTTTTGGAATAGTGACAAGTGACAAGGATTTTGAAGATGTTGGTGAAGGAGATGTGTCATCATCTTTTAAAATTAGCCTTCTCCTTTTTGTAGGAGGGACTGATGATGTTTTGAATGGAACAGTGGTGGTAGATGTAGTGGCAGTGGATTGTGATTGACTAACAGCTGTTGAAACAACTGGTGTTTCAACCACTGTTGTCATTACAACAGATGTTATAACATCTGCTGTCTTCTGCTGTATGTCAGCAGGTGTTGTTTTTGGTGGTGATGATGGTAAAGCAGTGGATGTTGTGTGTGTTGAAGTGGTGTGTGTTGATGGAACAACTGTTTGGCAAGCAGTGGTTTTTGTAACTCCTGTTGCATCAGCTGTTTTGTATGGTGGTTTGTGAGCAGACTTTGAACGTCTGGTTGGAATGGATTTGGGTTGCCTCACTTTTCTAGTAGGCTTCTTCTTTTCCTCAACAGGATTTTCATAATCCTTTGACCCAGAAGTACCCTGATCTGGATGATCCATTCTCTCCACCCTGGCTTTCCTTTTGGCCTCTCTATCCCTTTTTACACTTGCAACTGCTTCTGCTAGTGCATTTATTGTCACATCAATTTTCTTGCTGCCATCTGGCAAAGGGATCTTTTTGGTCATGTTTGAATTTTCTGGTTCAAGATAAAGACCATCCTCTATACCCTTCTGTTTCCACTCCTTCATTTTCTCCCCCTTTTTGGCATTATCTTCTGGGAGTTGATAAATGTAGCGTACTTGTGGAGGAGCAGTGCCAGTGGTGTGCAAGATCTGAGTTTTGAGAGCCTTTAAGTCAGCCTTAGTGTTCTTGAACCTTGACTCCATTGCATTTCTCAGCTGTTGTACATGTTTTTCATGTTGCTGATCTGCTAATTTTGCTTGTTGTTGGAGAAAAGATTGAAATAACTTCCAGAGCTCTTTTGGAGCAGATGCCCTTTGTGGAGCAGGTGCTTGAGATGGAACAGCAGTTGATTGTACCTTCTGAACTTGTAACACCTGTTGTAGCATATCTTTGAGTTCTGTAACAGAGTTATCAAGTTTTTCAATGCGATCCGTCAATTTCTGGTACTTTAAACCATCACCCAAGTTAATGGGATCATCTGATTTCCCACTAGCAGTGGTTTTATCAGTGGTAGATATAGGGAGTATACTCCAAACATTAACCACTGATGCCCCTTTTTCTTGGTACTGGGGTCTTCTTCCTTCAACACTTGACAACCTTTTGATGTTGCCAGTAGGATAAAGAAATCCACTGGTGGTTGGCAGAGGTGCTATAAAAGGAATTGCCTCCAAGGAAGTCTTATTAATGTAACCACTGTCCAAATATAACCCAGTGGGTGTAACACTTGTAGTGGCTGCTTCACTTGGATTACCACCAAGAGTTACTTGTAACTCAAGGGGTGTAACCTCCTCAGGTTGTGTTGGTGGGTTAGCAAAGATTGATACATCAGACCCAGTCAGTTGTTGAGGTATATTCTCATTAGTAGGTGATTGAGAAGGACTGGATAATGCCTGGTTCAAATCAATTGCATCCAACAGTGGTTTTATTGGTGAGGGAATTGTGGATGTGATGGTTGGTGTAGAAATAGGATGTGTCCCGGGCATTGGACTGTGGATGATAGAAACGAGTGTTTCCAGAGCATCATGATGTGGAGGCCCTATTTGTACAACCTGTTCTTTTTGTGAAGAAGCAGGAGGAGTTTCAGTTATGGGTTGAGATATTTAGACCAACTGCTGTGAGGAAGTAGCAGCAGTGGTTTCTTGTGACTTTTGTGTTGTCACTGGCAGGAGCTCTGGTATCTCATCCTCCAGAGATGCCTTTTTGATGGTTTTGGGGGGTTTTTGTGTTTTTCTTTTTGTTGGCTTTTTGATGATTTTAGGTGTGGGTTTCAAAGCAGTTATGCTGCTGCTTTGATCACCTTGAGCAGTGGGCTCAGCAGCAGATACCTGAGGAGCAGTTGTAACTGCTAAAATCTGCTCAGGCACCTCTGCTTGTGTTTTACAAGGTGCTAACATTCTTGAAAAGGTTTCAGTTGTTAAACTGTTTATTTGAGTAGAATCACCTTGGTTTATTACAGCTAAATCATCCTTACTGAATTTCTTTGAAAAATAGTAACTTAAAAACCTTGGAAACAGTAAGAATGATTTTGTTTCAACATTGTTAACCAAATCTTTAAAAATTTCCCGAGAATAATTAAAATTTTCTCCTTGAAGAATTGCATATCCCAGATTTTGAATCTTTAAAGGGATTTCATTGAAAGAAGTGGTTTTGTTTGAAACACATAGTAGGAGGGTATGAAATAAAAATCTGGTTGCAGAAGGAAAATAACCTTTTTCTAAGGTAATTTTCTTCATCATTGTGGCTTCATACCCTCTCTCAATGAAGTCTGTTTGTAACTCGTTTTTAGTGAAAGAAATTTTACCTTCCTGATCACCGAGTTGAAAGACCTCTGAAATGGATTGTGGCGTGATGTGGACAACTTTACCCTTTATCGAAGAGTTTATGGTGGTTGCAGTGTCTCCTTGTTTTTCAAGGGTTGCATTTTTCCAGAACTCCCTTTGGGTCGCCAAATAGATTGGTGCATCGGCAGTGAACAAAGTTTTGTACTTTGATTTTGCCATGAGATCAATGATGGAATCGAAAACTTTGGTGGTTCCTGGTTTTGTGAGAAGACCCAGGAGATTGTGAGATGGTTTATGTGGAATTTCAGTGGAGATTGCCTTTTGGGAGGCTGTTTTCGATGATGATTTGGATGAGGGTTTTGAAGATTTCTTTGATTTTGTCATTTTGAGGATGATTGATCGAAGAAATTTGTGAAAGATGAGATGAAAAACTGTTTTGAGAAGAGAATTTTTAAGAATTCAATTCGACAGTAAAACCCTGTTTTGGTGGTGAGTGGGGGAATTTGTAGGGAAGAAAGTGAATGCTGAGGTGGCAGCCGTTACAAAAAGTCTGACCAATATGTACTGCCCACGTGACAACCCCTGTTGAAAGTGAAGGACAGTACTTGTGTGATAAGGACAGATGAAGGCAGTGGTATGAAAGCAGTGGATGATTTTCACTATCAGTGGATAGCATATCAGTGGATAAGACACTGCTTTTGAACAACAGAGTTTATCAAAGTAATGAGAGAGCAGGGGTTGACTTTCAGCAGTGGACAGATTTTTGAAAGAAGCAGACTTTTGAACAATCAGTGGTTAATGGCAGACTTTTAAGGATTTTAATGAAAATTTTCATTTTTAGCTATTTTTAAGGATGGAATTTTGATTTTCTGAAAAAATTTTGTTGCTTTTATTCATAGAAAAACAAGATGTTGCTTGTTATTCCATGTTCAGCATCCCAATCCTAGAGACCAAACTTTCAAAAGTGGCTGTATCAAGTGCTTTTGTGAGCACATCAGCCAGCTGGTCTTTAGTTGGGACATGATGCAGAGAAATCAAACCTTTTTCATAGCAATCCCTCACAAAGTGATGTCTGATGTCAATGTGTTTGGTGGTTGAGTGGGAAACTGGATTTTTGATGATATTTTCTGCTGCCTGACTGTCCAACATGAGTGGTGTCTTTAAGGCAGTGATACCAAAATCCAGTAACTGATTTTGAAGCCACAGGAGTTGGGCTGTACAGCTTGCAGCAGCAATGTATTCAGCTTCAGCAGTGGATGTTGAAACAGCTGCTTGCTTTTTGCTTTGCCATGAAACTAAGCAATCACCTAGAAACTGGCACCCTCCTGATGTGGACTTCCTTGTGGTGTGACATCCAGCAAAGTCACTGTCTGAGAAACCTGAAAGCTTGATGTTCCCATTAGCTGGATACCAGATACCAAGTGTGGGAGCACCTTTTATGTATCTGAAGATCCTTTTTACAGCAATGAGATTTGATTTTCTGGGAGCTGATTGACTTCTTGCACAGACACATGTTGCAAACATGATGTCTGGTCTAGATGCAGTTAGGTACAATAAAGACCCAATCATGCTTCTATAAAGTGTTTGGTCAATCAGCTCATCCTTTTCATCAGACATGACCAGCTTATTTGTTGCCATGGGTGTGCTGCATGGTTTACAATCATTCATATCAAATTTGGTTAAAAGTTCTTTAGCATATTTGCTTTGATGAATGAACGTTCCATTTTGTAGTTGCTGTACTTGGAGACCAAGAAAGCATTGCAGCTCACCCATTGCACTCATTTCAAACTCAGCTGTCATGAGTTCTCTAAACTCTTCACACATTGAATTACATGTGCTTCCAAAAATAATGTCATCCACATAAATCTGGACAATCATTAAATCCTTCCCTCTCCATTTTAAAAACAGTGTTTTATCAATGGTACCTCTTTTGAAACCATTTGAGAGTAGGAAGTTGGAAAGAGTTTCATACCAGGCCCTTGGTGCTTGTTTCAGGCCATACAAGGCTTTGTTTAGCCTGTAGACATGATCTGGATAAAATGGATCCTCAAAACCTGGAGGTTGACAAACATACACCTCTTCTTGAATTGTACCATAGAGTAAAGCACTTTTGATATCCATTTGAAACACCTTCATATTGTGGTTGACAGCAAAGGCCAGGAACAGTGTAATGGCTTCCAATCTTGCAACAGGGGCAAATGTTTCATCATAATCAATCCCCTCTTCCTGTCTGTAACCTTGAACCATAAGCCTGGCTTTATTCTTGACAACAATACCCCTTTCATCAGTTTTGTTCTTGAAGACCCACTTTGTGCCAATGGGACTAACCTCTTCTGGCAGTGGTACAAGCTCCCATACTTGTTGTCTTTTAAACTGTTGGAGCTCCTCTTGCATGGCTTCTACCCAGCTATTGTCTTTCAGTGCCTCTTGGTACTTGACTGGCTGATGGAGTGATAGAAAACCAGCAAAAAGACAAATGTTTTGGGTTTGGCTTCTTGTGAGCACCCCTTCATTTATGTTGCCAATGATTTGATCAGGTGGATGAGATCTCAAGAAGATTAAATCTCCTTGGTATGGTATGATGGCATTTGTTGGAGAAGGCTGCAAATGTGTATCATCTGAGCTAACCACTGCTGGGGACTTTGATGATCCAGCAGTGGCTTCAAAAGGTGGTGGTATAGGAGGTAATGAAGTGGACAGCTGCTGACTTTTATCCACTGTTTGAGGACTTTTGTCAGCAGTGTTTGAGGATGTGGAAGCAGTGGTTGATGGGCTACTTTGGTCAACAACTGTTGAGGTAGCAGTGGTTGAGCTTTGACAACTGTTTTGAACAGCTGGTGCTTTTCCCTTTGTGGCAGACCTTTGAGGGATGATGATTTCATACCCATAGTCTGGTGTTGTATCCACTGATGGACCTGCACTGTTAGTCTTGACAGCAGTATTTTCAAAAGTGAATTTTTCAAGATCAAACAGATCTGCAGGGTTTGCTGGGATTTTCATTGATGAGAGTTCATTGAACTTTACATTCAAAGTCTCCTCCACTGCCTTGGTCCGTGTATTGAACACTTTGTAGGCCTTGGCAGTGGTTGAGTATCCCAAATGATAACCACAATCAATTTTGGCTGCAAATTTTGAAATGGAATCTTTTAAGTTCAAAATAAAGCATGGGCAGCCAAACACTTTGAAGTATGAGATCAGTGGTTTAATTTTATACAGAATTTCATAGGCAGTCTTTTTGTGCCTGGGGTTTATTAAAACTCTGTTCTGAACATAGCAAGCAGTGTTTACTGCCTCTGCCCAGAAGGTTAATGGCAAACCTGAATCTGCAAGCATGGTTCTGGCAGCCTCAATCAGAGTTCTGTTCTTCCTTTCCACTACCCCATTCTGCTCTGGTGTTCTTGGGATGCTGTACTGCCTTACAATCCCTTTCTTCACACAGAAGGCATCCAACTCCCTATTTTTGAATTCTGTGCCATTGTCACTCCTGAAGCTTTTCACTGGAAGGTCAAATTGCTTTTCAACCTGTATTACAAAGTCTTGCAAAATGCCTGCAGTTTCATCTTTTGAGTGCAAAAAGAAAGTCCATGTGAACCTAGAAAAGTCATCAACAATAACCAAACAATATCTTTTCTTTTTGAGGCTCATGACTTGAACTGGGCCAAACAAATCCATGTGTAGCATTTGCAAACACTGGGTTGTTTTGGACTCTTCAATGGACTTGTAAGAACTTTTATGCTGTTTTCCTTTTAAACAGGAAATGCAATGTTCAGGACATGAAAACAATTTTTGTGGTAGGCCTCTCACCAAACCATTTTTTGAAATTTCTGTGATTGTCTTAAGATTTGTGTGTCCCAGCCTTCTGTGCCAAAGTTCTGTCTCTTTGTTAGAGGCAGCTGAGAACAGACAGGCATCAGCTCTGGGACACTCTTTTGACATGTCAACAACATAAACATTGCCACTTCTTTGAGCAACAAGTTTAGTTTGACCAGTTTTGATTATTGCTTCAATCTTTTTGACCATTTCTGGTCCAACAATCCTACAACAATCTTTTGTGAAGAATGACCCAAAACCCTTGTCACTCATTTGGGACACACTCAGAAGGTTGAATTTTAGATTGTCTATTAGATTGACATTTTCAAATTTTACTTTTCCAGACTCTACTGTACCCGACCCCAGAACTTTTCCTTTACTATTATTCCCAAAGGATATATCACCCCCACCATGGATTTTAAAGTCTTTGAGGAGGGCTTTACATCCTGTCATGTGCCTGGAGCCTCCACTATCTACATACCAAAGACTATCAAAGCATGCAGAAGCTCCCTGCACATGTAGTAAAAGAATTAGTTCATTAGGGTCTCCAAAGCCAGCAGGGCTTTGGATGGGGTCTCAACAGTGTCTGGGATGGATGCAGAAAGATGGACAGTAGTTTGGTCAGGAGTTTGAACTGTTTTAGGACAGTGTTTCTCTAACCACTGTTGTGGATCCTGACCAATCATCTGCTGATAACCAAAAGGATGCCTGTTCACTCTGGGTTTAGAGGACCTTTTGTAGGTCTCATAAACGTGTGGAATCCTTTGGTAAGACTGTTTATCCTTGCCTTTCCTGAATTGATTAGCAGGGGGTGCATCAGTAACCTGAACATCTCTTTTGACAGGTGTTTGGTTCAGCTGTTTTGTAACAGCTGTTTGTACTGGCACAAACAGTGGTTGTTTCTTGGTGAATTTGACAGATGTTGATGATGATGATGGACTCAAGGATGTTTTAGTCATGTACTCATTCTTTTTCACATCAAAGTTTTTGAGGTACACACATGCTTGAGTTTTGTGGTTTGTCTTACCACAAACAATGCAGCTTTCTGCTGAAACAATGACACTTGTTTTGTTTAAATCATAAGCTTTCAAGTGGAAACAATCTTTTGTTAGATGATTCCTTTTTTCACAGAATTCACAAAACAAGTTATCAATTTTTTCTTTCTTCTTTCTCTTTTCAGACTCCTTTGCAGCAGAGGTTTTAACCACTGCTGGGATGTCCTTGAGAGGTATGACTTTAGCTTTTGGAGCTTTAACACCATCAGTTGATGTAAAGTCCATTGGCTTGAAATTTTCAAGAATATCACACTCGTCAGACCAGGTAGGTTTAAACTGATATTTTTCAAGTTCTTCAAAAGTTGAGGAACTCCTTGTTCTGCCAAGTGTGATTTTGTTACCAAGTTTGTCAGTGATTTTCACTTCTTGGCCATTCTTGTTTGTGGGGATGAACTCAGTGGTTACATCAGTGTTTTGACCAGATTTTTCACAAGCAATGTGTTCATCATCATATTTTCTATACCCAACCCCAAATTTCACATTACTTTCAATCTGTTTAGCAAGCATCACCTCATATCCTCTGCAGGATTCCACCCATCTTTCACAAGTAATCTGGGTGGATTCTAACTCCTTTTTGCAACTTTGGTATTTTTCTACCATAGTTTGAAGTTGGGTTTTGGTGATGCTTTGCTCTTCTTTTAGACAGCTGATCTCTTTTTCTTTTTCAGTCAATTTGTTTTTAAGTTCTTTTAAAGAGCTTTCAAATTTGACCTCATCAGACAAGATTTTATCCCGAAGGTTTTCATTCACCTCTTTGATGTTAGCAAAAGCAATTATGCAATTGTCAGAACACAGTTTTTCAAGAACTTGAGGAGATACCTTGGCAGCTGCCATCATTGCACAATCACATTGATGATCTTCATCATCATCAGCTTTTACCTTCTTTTCACCACCCTTTTCTTCTTTCTCTTCTTCTTTGTCCTCTATGGACCATGGATCTGTCATTGGTTCAATCAGGGTACCTGAACTTTCTCCCAACAGTATTTCATCAGCCACAGCAGTAACCACTGCTTCAGTCACCTCTTCCACTGTTTCAAAGCACTGCTGTTCCTCCTCAGCTTCAATCCCCTCCTGTATTGACTCTAATGCCATCAAACAAAACTCATCATGTGAGGGTTCATTAAAAGCATAGAGTGCAAAATTTTCATCACTAAGGTCTTCAGGCATACTGCTCCAGTCAACAAACCCTTGAGTGAAAAAGCTTTGTTGATCTGGTTGTGTTGCTGCTGGAGCAGTGGTTTGAGTTGCAACAGGTTGCACTTGTACCTGTGGAGCAGGGGTTTGAACATATTGGATTTGTGGAACAGTAGTTTGGACATAATGTACTGGCACAGGGGCAGTAGCATAGTGAGCAGTGTTCACTTGAGCTGCTGGGGTATATTGGGCATAGTGCACAGTGCTTTGGTTTTGAGGTCTAGGATTTGAGCTAGGATGAGTAATTATGGGACCAGTAGTTTGACTCCTACATTCCCTAGCGAAATGTCCTAACCTATTACACTTATAGCACTTGATTTTCGATTTATCCAACCCAACCCTTAGATTCCCATGCAGGCCTGGGAATTTTCGCCCTGTTCTTTTGTAAAATTTGCTAGTTCTAACACTTAGCAAAGCCAGTTGGTGCAGAATGTCCATTTCCTCTAAGTCAGTAGGATCAAAATGTTGCAAATCATTTAGTTCAAAGCATAAATTGTCTGACATCTGGTTTTCGTTTGCAGTGAATGCATAACTAGCAGAGTGAGGATCAGGGTTGTTAAAATTTGCTCCAGCTGTTATGTCAACGAAATGATCATAACCCTGATCCTTACCACTGCTCCCAGATTCTTCTTGACCCAGAAGAGCAGTGTTACCGAATGTATAATCATCAACAACTTTTCCTGACTCTTGTAACTTCCTTTTCTGGTTTAACTCCCTTTCGTAGGTCAGGAGTCGACCATGGAGTTGGGTCAAGGTCAGATCCTTGAACTCAGGTGAATTTCTGGTGACAAAAGCTATAGTGTCCCATTTTTCGGGCAGTGACCTGAGGAACCTGCTGTTTTGAGTCGAGTTTGTAAAGGTAGTATTAACAAGCCTCAGTTCACTGATGAGACAACTAAACCGCTCAAATTGTTGAGTCAGTGATTCACCTCTAACATGACAAAATGTTTCATACTGTTGGTTCAGGATTTCCCTATTGTTTTCTATGACTTCTTCAGTACCTCCAAACTGTTCCTTAAGTGCGTCCCACAATTCTTTGGCACTGTTACAGTGTAACAGTCCAGCATATATTTCATTGGGCAGCGCTGATGCTATGATGCTAAACGCTTTAGCATCTAGTTCGATCTTTTGAAAATCGGTTTCGGTGTAATTTTCAACTGGTTTTGGAACGAACTTTTTAGCATCTTCAGCGCTTGGCACTGAAGGAACATGAGGACCAAAGGTGACAGACCTCCAACAACCTGTGCTTTGTTGAGCGAGGATGTGACCCATCCTCCTCTGCCAGATGTTGTACTCATTTCTTTTTAGCATAGGTGGTTTAAAAAGCGAGCCGATGTTGTTTTTATCATCCTGAGATTGTGACGTCATTCTTGTTGTTTTACAGACACTGAGAAATCAACTTTAATGGTGATTAATCCTTGCTCTGTTTTTCAACGGACGAACAAACGATCAGTATCAACTGTAATGAGCCGAACTATTTACGTCAAAATGATTGTTAAATCAAATTTGACTGTCCAGGCTCTGATACCAATTGTTGGATCTGAGTTTCTTTTTGATTGTATTTTCGTTTGAAATTAAGATGGAAATGAAAGAGTTGTGCAACGGAATTAAGATGGAAACAAACTTTGCATACAATCAAATGAGAGCAATACTTTTAATCAAACATCTTTACACATAGAATCGAAAGATTGAATTTGTTTCAACAACGATTACAATGATTGATGAATGAATGCAAACTCCCCCTCAGCCAGAGCTCAGTAGTTTGTTCGTGCAAAGAAGACGATGTGGTGAAAGAGCTAATAGAACAGTACAAAGTACTGAACTATTTATAGGCACTTGCAAACCACTGAGCATCTTAGCTGACGTCACCATGAAAGTGACATCTAACCTCCTAACAAACTCTAACCTCTGATCTATACAAACACTGATGTACTAACTACTGCTATTACAATCTAATACATAAAAGACACATAAACAGCTGCTGCATCCTTCCACTGCTGTGAACCCAGCAGTGCTTGTCCGGATCAGCAGTACTTGACTCAAGACAGTAGATTGAGTCAGCAGAGCTTTGGTCTTCTATCAGTCTTTAACACTTGGCAGTAGATGCAAGGCAGCAGTTGTGGATCAGCACTTGGTAAGATCAGTAGATAGGAGATCAGCAGATACAAAGCCACTTTCAAGGGGAGAGATTTGCATGAACTAATCTGTAAACGTCTGCTTATTCTGGATCCACTGCTCTGATCCAGTTTTGGCTTTAATTATCTGTTCCTCTGATAGGGTTCAATCCCAACAATTGGGTTCATGGGCATCTCATCCCTTTTTGAGATACTCCCTAGTTGTTGGCAATTAAAACAAGTTTTTGCAAACTCGTGTGAATCCTTAAAAATTGTTGGCCAAAAGAGGCCACACGTCAACACTTTGTGACCCGTCTTCTTGCCACTAAAGTGTCCTCCACATACATACGAGTGCACATGCTTCAAAACACTTTGAATCTCCTCATCCGGTATGCACCGTCGGATGATTTGATCCGCCCCCACTTTAAACAAATCCGGTTCTTCCCATTGGTAATGTTTGACTTGCGAGAGGAAGTGCATCCTCTTCTTCCTAGTCCAATGTTTGACTTGCCACTAAAGTGTCCTCCACATGCATACGAGTGCACATGCTTCAAAACACTTTGAATCTCCTCATCCGGTATGCACCGTCGGATGATTTGATCCGCCCCCACTTTAAACAAATCCGGTTCTTCCCATTGGTAATGTTTGACTTGCGAGAGGAAGTGCATCCTCTTTTTCCTAGTCCAATGCTCCGGGTCACAAAGTGTTGACGTGTGGCATCTTTTGGCCAACAATTTTTAAGGATTCACACGAGTTTGCAAAAACTTGTTTTAATTGCCAACAACTAGGGAGTATCTCAAAAAGGGATGAGATGCCCATGAACCCAATCCTTGTAGTCGATGTTTTTGACGTATGGGGGATTGATTTTATGGGCCCATTCCCAAATTCTTATGGTAATTTATACATCTTGTTACTGTGGATTATGTGTCCAAATGGGTCGAAGCCATAGCCACCAAAACAAACGACCATGCCGTGGTATGTAATTTTGTCCAAACGAATATTTTTACAAGATTCGGGATTCCTAGAACTATCATTAGTGATGGAGGATCCCACTTCAAAAACTTTAATTTTGGCAAACTCTTAAAAAGGCATGGTGTAGACCATAGAATAGCAACTCCCTATCATCCTCAAACTAGCGGTCAAGTGGAGGTGTCCAATAGGCAAATTAAAGAAATTTTGCAAAAGACCGTGCGGGTTGACCGAAAGGATTGGTCAACAAAGCTAAATGATGCTTTGTGGGCATACCGCACGGCCCATAAAACGCCTATTGGAACAACTCCATACCGTTTGGTTTATGGAAGAGATTGTCATTTACCGGTGGAATTGATCCACCGGTCATTTTGGGCGATTAAGGAAGTTAACTTGAGATATGATGATGCAGGTAAAGAAAGGAAGCTCAAGTTGTGTGAATTGGAGGAATTAAGAGAAGAAGCATATGAGTGCGCGTCGAAGTACAAAGACAAGATGAAAGCGGCTCACGATGCGAAAATCCGAGGAAAGAGCTTTGAAGTGGGTCAAAAAGTCCTACTATACAATTCAAGAATCAAGCTTTTTCCGGGAAAGTTGAAAAGTAAGTGGATAGGCCCGTTCACCATCACACGGGTCGGTAAGTTTGGAGATGTCACCATTGAGGATCCAAAAGATGGGTCAAAACAAACGGTCAATGGACATAGGTTGAAGCCACTTAAGGAAAAAGAAGAGGTAAACGAACAACCAACGGAATCGGTAAGCTTTTTGACAAGCAAACCGGTTTACGGGACTGTCTGAGAGTCGCCAGTTGTGCACCTCCCAGGTATGTTTTTCTTTAAGATGCGTGTTCGGGACAACACGCGCTTTCTTTGGGGGGTGAGGGAGTCCCGAGTTTAAGTTTGTTAAAATAAATAAAAAAAAAATAATAATAATAAAATATTAAAATTTGAGTGTTTTTGTTATTTTTGGTTTTACAATTTTGAGAAAAAAAAAAGAAAAAAAAATAAAATCTCACGGCGTCGACGACGCGGGGTGTGGCGTCGCCGACGCCACCTCTATCTCCGACGCCATTGTCCTCTGGCCGACGCCTACTTGACGCCAAAAATGATATTTCTGCATGGCGTCGACGACGCTGGTTTCGGCGTCTCCGACGCCACTTGACGGTTGTGAGCCGTTTGACTGTTTTGACCCGTTTTCAACCCATTTTTCACCATTTATGAACCGGGTTAACTTGTTTTGACCGAAAATTGTACCCATTTTAGCAGTTTTCCTTCTCATTTCTTTACCAAAATCACAAAACACTCCCAAGTTCCATCATCTTCTTCCACCAAAACCTTCAAACCCTAGTTTTCATAGCTCTACCAAATCCTAACCAAATCAAACAAATTTTGGGTCTAAATTGACTAGAATTTCGAGAGGAACAAAACCCACAACATTGTTTTTACGAAATCTCACTCGTTTGAGAGGAATCTGAACTTTAATTTTCGGGTATTTTGGGTGTTCTTCAAGATTTGGCTTGAACTTGCAAATTTCTTGTCTTACTAGGCTCATTCAACAACAAAGGTATGAACTTTACCCTCCATGGTCTTATTTTTACATAATTAGTTGTTCTTACTTGATCTTCTAAATTGAATGTGGAATGTTATGAATGACTAATGTTATTTGCTAGTGTGAGGGCCATTTGATTGATTTGTGGTAGAATTAATTCAGTACAAGTATGGGACATAATGTTCATGTGTGATGTTCTTGAATTTGTGTTAGAATGACATAATGTTCAAACATAAGAATGTAGCTTGTTATGATACAATGCTCTTGTTCTAATGTATAGACACACTCTTGAACTTATGAAATTTCGCGTATGCTAGTATTAAACAAATGATGGTTTTGAATGGGTATATTAATAAAGTTAGGAATTGCCACTTGACAAGTTTAAAATGCTTTTCCTAATAAATGAACATTCAATTAGCATATGAAAACCCGGTCTTTAAGATTGTTATGATTGTTATCTAAATTAAAAGTCGGGAGTTGACATGTTATTGTTTTCGCAGGAACATGTTTGGACTAGGGAAAAAGAAGAGTAAGGAGCCAAGTGGGAGCTCCAAGAGAAGAAAGGGCTCATCTAGCCGACATCATAATAGTTCAGACGATGAGGATGAGGAACCGGTCTTATGGACAGAAAAGAGTAAAAGATTGTCGGAATTTAACAACAAACGGGTCAAAGCCGCTTTATGGATGGCGAAGATGACCGAAAACGATTCAACGACAGCAGACGCGTTAATTTGTGAGCACGCGGTCAACATGGATGAATTCAGACAAATAGGGATTACTCAGAAATTTGAGCGGATCGGATGGGAAGCAGCGCTCAACTTTTGTGAAGATGATCACCAAGGCTACATTGCCTTGTCACTTATCGAAGAATGGATGGCCTCCTTATCCATGGAGCCGGGGAACAACCCCCCACGTACTACCACCTTAACCGGAACAACAAAGGGGGGTAAGATGGTTATGTCTTTTGAAACTATGAATCGGGTTGCATTGTTTGATTCTTTGGGAGCGGATCACTACATTTATCCGCCAGAGGAGCAGTTTTTCAACAATCTTTCCCGAGATTTTGACCCGGTTGATATGTTGGGGGGGTTATTCTCGAGACCGAGAGGACCCAAGGGGTATTTTAGAGATTCAATGAGCTGTGAAGGAAGGTTGATCCAAAACATAAACTTAGAGAATCTTCTTGCCCGACTTGGTGATCGGGGAGTTGTGAGAATGTGGGACGCACGGGTGGTGCATTCAGTTATTCATGGGCACCCGGCATTCTCTTTTAGGCACCTCGCAATGTCTGAGATATGGGAAAGTCGGGAAAGTTATGCACGGAAGAGCATCCCACACCCTCGCCTCATAACGGCGATGATGAAACAACAAAAGGTCATCCCAAAAAACTATAAATTCCATGTGATCCCCGTTAAGGCCTTTGATTTTGCCAAGTTGAGAAAATCTGGCTTTGAATATGAGAAAACCCCTCAACATCACATTCTGAGATACAAACCATCCAGGAGTGTGATTATATACCGGATTACTGGTGATGATGAGGAGGAGGGTGATGATGGTGATGACGACATGGATGTGCAAGGTGGTGAAGGACAAGGCCAACACGGTGGAGAGGATGAGGGCTCGGAACGACCCCATGAGCGAAAGGGTTCGAACCGAGGTGACTGTTTCTCGACTCACTACTTACAATACTTGGTCGAGTTACAGACAATATATGTGGGAGGAGTCCACTCGGCAACGAGTGGAAGGAAGATTGAGATAGGAAGCTAGGGAGCAAGCCAGACAAGAGAGAGAAGAGCGGGAAGCCGCTAATTGGAGGCATCTACACATGTCTAGGGAGGTGGATAGATACAATGACTATGTCTATCAAAATCAAATTCGCCACCACCAAGACTTTACTAATGGGCGGCCGTACACACCACATGCTCCATATGTGGACTATTCGACTATTCGTGACCAGCCCCAAGATGTGCAAGATGCGGTCACGTGGCCCGAAAGCATTTCATCGAGCCATATCCCTTATCCACACACAACACCACCGCCGGATGGATCTTCTACACAAGGCTCCGCATTCGAGGATTGGAGACAATTCCAAGAATCCCTTTTTGGACCTCCCAACCCATATCCGCCACCGGGTCCGTATGATCCGTATTTCAGATGAGGGGAGGTAACCTATCATGTGTTGTATATATATTTTGCTTGTTTTATTTGTTTTGTGTGTTTTTCATTTTTCTTTGTGTTTTTCGTTAAAAAAAAACAAAAAAACAAAAAAAACAAAACAAAAAACAAAACAAGCAGTTGGAAACGGGTTGGGTAACGATTTTCTGGAAGATATAAAATGAGTAAAACTTGAATTATTACAAACTGGTGAGAGGCACGCCTCTACACGAATTTGAGTTTTGCAGTGATCAACAAGTGCACGGAGTGCAATTATCTAGGAAGGAAGTCTTATCCATCGCCCGTGAAGAAGTAACCAGGTGAATCCATACCCAATACTTGTTTGTACTCTGTTGGTGTACTTGTATGATGAAACGGAATGGTGAGTGTGTAATCGATCATGTTCCCCCCATTCAAAACACCACACATTGAGGACAATGTTCCTCAAAGTGTGGGGATGGGGGAAAGTTGAAACACTTGAAATTTATAACTTCCCAGCCAAAACACCATATTGAGGACAATGTCGCTCTAAAGTGTGGGGATGGGGGAATTTGAAATTGAAAATTTTTGCTAAAAATGTCCCAAATTTTTGCAATTGTAGAGGCACATAAGCATGAATTCAGGAAAATTACACATATAATCTTGGTTTTTGGTCATGGTTGGATCCCAAGTGGCATTGCATAATAAAGTTTGACTTGTGCATTAGAAAGTCTAGGTTGCCTAATTAGAGAAAACATGCCAAAGAGTATATGTTGGTATGCATGTCCAAATTCCCACCCTTTTTCCATGTGAGATAGCCACCTCCAAATCATGAAAATACTACACTATAAATGAGAGTGGCCGTCTAGATGTCTTGCTAAAGTCTTGCCGCTGTTGATACGCTTTGAGACCTTTACTGAATTTGCATGAAAATGATTTAAGGCATTAGGAGACCTTTTTATTTCAAACCACTTTATCATCCTTACCCTTTGAAAACTTTTCCTTTAGTCGCCAATTTGTGAACCTTCATCCATCCTTTTTCGATCACCCGAACAACAACCACTAAACCAAATAAGCCTTTTCCTATTTTTAACCCAAATGATGAAATCCGAGCTCAAGTAGTTAGTTCTTTGTGTTTGTATTGTTTATGTTGTTAAAAAAAATAAATAAAAAATAAATAAAAAAAATTGATGTGAATTGCTTTTGTGAAAGTCGAATGAATATGTTATGTGTATAGTTGTTGAAACGAGGCCAAGTTTGCCTCGTTTGTTTGTTTGTAGTTGTCGTGTTCGTGTATGTAATAAGGTTCGGATTTCGCCATTTATTTTCGCCACTTTAAAAATATCCCATTCCATACCCGACACCAAGCCCCGTTACAACCCTTTAAAAGTCCTTATCGATTTGTGCTAAATTCATGTTTTGTATAGTGGAGAGGCGATAGAGTTGCAAGGCTATGCTAGCAAGGCATGTAGGTCGGTTTGAGTGCACTTATATATATTGAAACTAGTCATTTTAACTAGTCAAAACCGAGTGAAGAGTGTTGTGAGGGATGTGCATATTTTACTAACGCTTGGAGGAAGTTTTATCCTAACCGGTAACCTATGATATTGTCTTTTGAGTGTTAGACTTTTGATTGCAATGCTAGTGAATTTGAGTATGACTTTAAACCTTAACTCATACTAGGATTACTTGTGTTATTCTTATATTGGATGATTGTGAATGTTGCCAACAACTTTGCTTGAGGACAAGCAAAACTCAAGTGTGGGGATGTGATGGGTTGGTTAAAGGATGTAACTCCATGGTTTTAAAATCGACAAATTATACTTTATTTGTTTCGGAATAGTGCTACTTTGATTCGATTTATATTTTGTAGGTCGTGACAAGTTTAAGGTAGTTCCAGAGGCTAAAGGGAGGCATTTTGGGATCATGGGAAGAAACGGGATCAAAAACGGACGACGGATCAAGCAAAACGAGTCGAAACGGTGAAAACCAGAAGCGTATGATTCAAATGGCGTCGGAGACGCTGACTTCGGCGTCGGCGACGCCTAACGGCGTCAGCTGGAAAAAGATGGCGTCGTCCAGGAGAAATTGGCGTCGGGAAAAACTGAGTATTCGAAGCGGCGTCGGCGACGCCACCTTCCCGCGTCGTCGACGCCTAGCCATTTGTGCAGTCGGCAGATTTCATTTTTTAATGTTTTTGTGATTTGGATCCGTCTTGGGAGCTTCAAACTCGGCTTTTGGCATGCCTAGAGGAATTTTTTTACTACCTAACCCCACTCCTGGGTGTTCTCCAAGATCCAACATTCCCTTACACAACCACATTCCCCCATCTTCTTCCTTGGATCTATAACTACCATCATCATTTTGGATTGGAGCGGTCAAGCACTTTTTACAAAAAAGCTTCTTCCATCATCTTGAAGATTATCAATTTCCACCATTGAAGCATTCCATCAAGTGAAGCTCAAGAACATGTTCTACCCTTTGAAGCTCAAGATTAACAACATCATGTTAGGCTAATCCTTCATATTCATGCCCGGATGGAGAGTTGTGAGTTATTTTAGAGTTGTTGACTATTTGTGATTGTGTTAAACATTTGGTTTATGTTCTATGTGTTTGAACAATGAAATTGTGTTTGTGATATTGCTTCATACTCTAGAATGTTAAGACTCGTTTGAATTCATTGACTTCTTGTGATTGTAGCTATCATGTCAGGCTAGTTTGATTGAGGATTATTTGAGTTCTTGACAATGAAACATACTTTTGTCCCTAAATTAGGTCGATGAATGTTGATGTCTACATCATGTAACTTGTAAGCCATTTGACACATAGTATATAAGCCTAAAGTCTTAACTAATCACTCTTAGGATTAACTCTTGAACAATCACAACTTGAAATCCGGGCGTGAATTCCTTTACTATAAATTCTCATACAAACAAGTGTAGTGTATTCCATTAAAAGTGTAGTGTATTCCATTAAGATATTAGTTACTAGTTCAAAATCGGGAGTTTAATAACTCTCACTTCTCAATTAAACCAAAAGATAAAAAGTGCAAACTTCATAATTTGTGACCCGTTAAATCAACAAACGCATTACTACCAACCACGATCTCTTCGTGGATTCAACACCCTTCTTGCCACTAGCTATTTAGTTAAGGGTAATTAGGAACACAACTCTTTATCTTTGACCGGAGTCCTTCGACGCCGGTCATAAGCCTAAACGAATAAAAGGGGTAAAAGGGGGTGATTTAGTCACGTATAAATGGATAAAAGTCGAGGCTTAAAAATGATACCCAAGTGGCTTAAGCTATGTTGGGTTAAACGCATAAGAAACAAATTTAGTAGGTGTGACTAGATGGTAAGAAATCCGAAATGATAAATAAATTCATTTAATGATAAGCGCGAAATGTTGGTCGTCTAGACCAAATGGGTCAAATGGTAAAGTTGATACCATTTGATAATTAACGACTAATAAGTGTTTGTTGAGATATACGCTCACAGGATAAGACGGCTTATGGATTAGTGATGCAATGGATTAGCAACCTTGAGACAAGGTATTAAAACGGGTCAATATGTTGACCCGAGCCAGGTACGCATATGTGGACTTATAGTTAAAAGTACAAAGAGGGTCAAACATTTAGTCAAAGTCCTTCATCGCAAAAAAAAATGAAGGATTAAATATGACCAAAAAGCCCTTGATAGGTAAACCGGGTAAACGACCCTAAAAGGTTGTTTAGACACTTATATTATGACTTTGTAACCCTTAGATGTGTGTAAAAGTTCTAGGAAAAAACATTTGTGGGTCGAATGCCTAGAAATAGTCAATTGCGAGAAAGGACTAGTCGGAGGGTAAAATTAGGATTTTGGGTTCCTTATGTTAAAACCACCACAAAAATAGTTGTGGTGGAAGATAAGTAGTTATTTAGCAAGAAATGACGAGATGCGAAAAGAAAATAGCAAGTTTGATGCTTAGATGCTTAAAAGTCCCCTAAACGAGACAAAATAGACTAAGAAGTAAATTGTGGTTAAATGCTTTGATAGATACAAATGATCGGTGAATGTAAACGTCTACATAAACTCTATGATGGAAAAAGAATCGTGTAAAACGGATAAGTAGATAAAAAGTTATGACACTTTGAAGTTCGTTTTCCGATTAAAACTATAGCTGGGCATCTGCAGCTCAAAAATAAGGACATTCTACCGAAATGGAGGCGTAGCGTCGCGCGACGCCCAAAGGGATTTATCGTCACGCGCGGCGACGGCGTAAAAATTTGAAATTTTTGTTTATTTTGATTATTTGACCCATTTACCTTGTTGTACTTGTTATTTAACCATCAAAACTAACTTTTAAGTTGGTTTTGATTAGGAATGGCAATGGGCTGGGTATTAGTAATCCCAAGCCCGTACCCGGTTGTAATTCTTTGGCCCGTACCCGGCCCGTTACCCGTCGGGTATTTGTCGGGTATTTACCCATCGGGTATACCATCGGGTAACGGGTATACCCATAAATTTGTTAAAAATATCATTGAAACTCTCATGTGCATTTTTACTCACTGTTTATATAATTTACTACTTTAATAACTACAACAAAGGAAAATATGACCAATAATATACAAACATATCATATTCAAATGCATATTTGAAACATATATCTGCATAATTAACTAATTAATGTACTGCTACTTTGGAACACATAATGTCAGTTTATATAATTTGCATTTAATTGAACACCAAACATGAAAAATAGTAGCATTAATCAGAACCCAAATAATCTCCCTAACAACTTGAAATGTGTTTAGAAAATTCCAAAACTATCACACATTTTTAATCTGCATAGAAACAACATAACTAAACATAAAATCTTGTGTTTGTATGTTAAAGTCTTGAAGACAAACAACAAAGCAAAATAATATGAATAAGTGTATGTACTAAAGTTCATATAAATGGAAAATTAAATTTAAGATAATATGCTTTTCGGGTATTATTCGGGTAAACAGGCCGGGTATCGGGCGGGTATCGCTAAATCCCATACCCGTACCCGAATATTTTTATATTTTTAATCCCATACCCGTCGGGCTTTGGGTATACCCTGCCCGTATGTTTCGGGTTTCGGGTATACCCGTCGGGCTTGGGCTTTTTTGCCATCCCTAGTTTTGATCATAGGTGAATGTCGAGAGTCACGGATGAAAATCAAGCGACGAACAAGAACCGAACACACGTTAAACGTAGCTTCCGCGTTAAACCTTGATTTGTTTTGTTATAAGTGAATTATGTAAGCACTTACAACTATGTCTTGAAATGTTTTTAAAACATATGGGAATGTTGGCATGACAAGGTTTTTTTTTTTTTGTAAAGTCGCATTTTTAGTATTAAAATGCGTATTTTAATATTGTAATCGTGTAAATTTCCAATGTGGGGTACAGATTTCCAATTCCCCGACTTGATGATTTACTTGACCAAATTAGCGGTGCCACTATTTTCACAAAACTAGACTTGAAGAGTGGGTACTACCAGATTCGACTCAGGCCAGGTGATGAGTGGAAAACCGCCTTCAAAACTCGTGAAGGGTTGTATGAATGGTTAGTGATGCCTTTTGGTTTATCCAATGCCCCTAGTACGTTTATGCGGGCCATGAACCAGTTGTTTAGGCCCTTTATTGGTAAATTTGTGGTGGTCTATTTTGATGATGTTCTCATTTATAGCCCTAATTTTGAAGAAACATGTGAAGCATGTACGACAGGTTTTGACCTTGCTCCGTAGGGATAACTTGTATGCAACCAAAAAGAAGTGTGTCTTCATGGTCCCTAAGGTCCTGTTTTTGGGGTATGTTGTTTCTGGTGACGGCATACAAGTGGATGAAACAAAGGTAGCGGCTGTTAAGCAATGGCCAACTCTAACTACGATAATGAAGTACATAGTTTCCATGGGCTTGATTCATTTTATAGACTGTTCATTCGAAATTTCAGTTGCCTTATGGTTCCAGTGACCGATTGTATGAAGGGGAAGACCTTTATATGGACTGAGGAAGCGGGATTGGCTTTTCAGTTAATCATGGAAAAACTTACAACAACACCAATTCTAGTATTGCCTGATTTCTCTCGGGTTTTTGAGTTGCACATAGATGCCTCGCAGGGTGGTATTGGGGTATTCCTAAGTCAAGGGGGGCGTCCAGTTTCCTATTTCAGTGAGAAGTTGATTGGGCCAAAGTTGCGTTATAGCACTTACGATGTTGAATTTTATGCGGTGGTCCAGGCTGTGAAACATTGGCGTCATTATTTGTTTCACAAGGTGTTTGTTTTATTTACAGACCATGATTCGTTGAGGCATATCCGCAGTCAAGATAAAGTATCACATAAGCATGCCCGGTGGATGGCTTTCTTGGAAAAGTTTACTTTTGTTGTGAAGCATAAGTCTGGAATTTCGAATCGGTTGACGGATGCCTTGAGTAGAAGGAGTAACCTGCTTGTCTCTATGAGAGTTGTTGTACCCGGGCTAGACAGTCTCATGGAACAGCTCACAACAGATCCATATTTTTCTGTTATTTTGCAGGACGTGCAACTTGGGAAGAGGACATATTTTCTTGTGCATGACGGTTTTCTTTTTAAGGAAAATCAATTATGTATTCCTAATTCCAGCCTCCGCCTTCAAATAATTAAAGAACTGCATGGCGAAGGGCATGTGGGGAGAGACAGTACTTTACGATTGGTGCAGTGTTCTTATTTTTGGCCTACTATGCGCAAGGATGTTGATTGGTTTGTTAGACGTTGCAGGATCTGTCAAGTCTCAAAAGGCACAGCTACCAATGCGGGCCTTTATATGCCTTTACCCATTCCTCTTCAGCTTTGGGTAGATATTAGCATGGATTTTGTGTTGGGATTACCCCGTACTCAGCGTGGTAATGATTCGATCTTTGTAGTAGTGGACCGGTTTTCGAAAATGATGCACTTTATTCCTTGCAAGAAGATAACAGATGCAGTTAATGTGGCTCAGTTGTTCTTTCGGGATATCCATCGTTTGCATGGTTTGCCATCCTCTATTGTTTCTGATCGGGCCACTCGTTTCTTGAGTCGTTTTTGGCGCAGTCTATGGAAAATGGTGAACACTCAGCTTAATTTCAATAGTGCCTACCATCCGAGTTCCCGTTTCTCGGTCTACGCATGTGTTTAAATCCTTACCCATCAACCTGGTGTTTTACCGAAGTCGTTATTATTGCAACCCTTCCGGTATGCATTAAGACTTCGCTTCACTTTTATATTCCAACTTTGTCCTCAGTTTGACGTTTTACAAAAACGGCCCGTTAAGAGACATATTTGCATTCTCCGGGTTCGAGTGTAAGTACACCCCCTCCCAATGCAAATCTTAATCTTTTACATATTTTCATTCTCCGGGTTCGAGTGTAAGTACACCCCCTCCCAATGCATATCTTAATCATTTTACATTAATCTTTGTCCCTTCACTCGAGCTCCTTATCCTAATGTAATACGCTTCCGTCACCCGGCTGTGCGTTTACATTATTATCAAATATTTTGCTCATTTGATCCATTTGGTTATTATATATATATATATATATATATATATATAATTGTCCCAATCACCCCGTCCTTACTACATCGGATGTAAATACGTCCATCATAAGAAGTTCATGGTACCACGTGTTCACTACTTACTTGGCCAGAGTAAACGATCAACACCTGGTATACATGACCTTTTTATAAACGATCACCCCATGTAAGTAATGCCTCTATTTGTTTCTCTTGGAAACAATATCCCGGATAGGTTTTCTATTTGGGTTTTTTTTTTCTTCCAAATTTTCTATCTACATATGCAACTTTCAATCTCTACGCATTTGTTGCATATAACTATCTGTGCAATTAAATTTAAAATGTGCACCTGGTAAATGCTTGCCCTAACGGGCTTCCTATGTCGTTAACCTTGTTCGCAATCGTCACGCGATTTAGGTCCTTGATGAGTATGCTCTGCTTGTCATACCTCGGACCGTTCCACCGTCATATCCGCAATTTGTTAAACTCTCGCTATCTTCAGATACGAGTGTCCTTCAATTAAAACATTTACAAGAATTAGTAACATTAACTTCAATAATCGCCCGTATTATAATACAAGGCTTTTCTACTATACGCGTCAACGTGCGCAATTTCGTCAACTACATTTATCATTTAATTGAGGTAACGTGTATCACACGATAGCCCTATGTGTTGTTTACAACACTTTAGCACGCTAAACTATTAACATACATGTACTTACCGGATTTTGCGATCAAGCCTCGAACCGAACACCAATCTTCATCAAGAGCATAAGGTTTAAGTTCAAGCATAGTTTTCCCACCATACTTGAATCTCTTAAACCAAGGCTCTGATACCAACTTGTAACAACCATGTTATTATTTTAGCGATTTCCGTAAATAATCAGAAACTAAATGAGTATTTATACTTAAACATTGATGCTCAAGTACGGGTTTATTAAAACTTTTCTAAACTTGAAAGCAAAACAACATAGTGTAATCTTCATTCGTCGTTTGAAATGAAAAACGGCGACAACTTGCGGAAGCTTGTTTCTTGATCGTGTTCGGTTCTTCATCGGGCTCGATCGTCATCCGGTACTACTAGGCAACCTACATTCCATAAACATGAAATGATTTTAGTCATACGCGGTTTAAAACATGTTCAACGGGTTCGCGAAACAAAACTCAACAAAATTGACTGGGCACTACCGTAGCTTACGGTAGCCATCGTAAGCTACGGTAGCCTCCGGGCAAAGTGGGGCTGTCGTAAGGCAGTAGAGGACCAGCGTAACCACTTCAATCACTACCGTAAGTTACGGTAGCTACCGTAACTTACGGTAGCTGCTGCATTATCCTTGCAATCTTGTTGTTTTGACCCGTTAAGGGCATTTAAGCGCTTTCAAGCTTAAATCGCTTTCCGTTACTTCTAGCATTGCAGTACCATATTTCTTATCATAGAAATTTTCACCACGACTGTATTTATGGTGGGATTAATGTGGTGATCTATATAACCCGAGTTTAACCCCTCGAATCATTAGTTTACGGCAAAGACTCAAATAGAGTCATTTGACTAAAGATTTATATCTTTCGATTTCTATACTTATTCTAAATATTTATCCAACCATAAAACTTGTTTCCAAACAACCTTTGAGGGTTGTTTGTTCAATTTAGCCTACAAGGGCGTTTTGGTCAATTTTAGTCCTTCTTTTACGACGAAGGACTTTTAGATACTTGTTTGACCCAAAATCCGATCTTTTAACTATAATTCTGTTTAGAAACCATTATGTTTCTAAAACACCACGATTATAACTTAAATTATTCGGTTTACCTTTAAGATAACCGAATATCCAATTTTGACCTTGTTTAACTCTTAGAGAACCTCAAGTTCCAAATGATGAGTTGAACCATTTTACATACCTGACTCGGATCAATGCATTAACCCGTTTTAATACCTTGATTTAAAAATCGCTGAATTATAGCGATGCAAATACCCATTCTATATAGACTCCTGAAATCATATAACTCAATGATAATCATTAGTCGATATTGTCAAAGGGTGATATTTTCACCTTTTGACCTGTTTGGTCTAAAAGACTATATATCTTTGCGAGATGGTATTTATTATCATCTGGTCTACATGACTCACTCCGGTTGACACTGTATAGTCATTTTACTTATAAATCATTTATTGATTCTTTTAACCCATTATAACTTACGCTATAAAGTGTCTTTCACAAGCTAACGGTTATTGTCAACAAGTGACCAAAATACCGTTTTACCCTTATTATTTGCATTAGTTTACCTTATAAGTAATCATTAAAAACTCATTATCTTTTAGTCATTTCATGACTAAATAACCGTATTAGCTCTTTTAACCATTAAACATAGTTTATGATCATTGTCTTTTGTTCCGAACCGCACATGTTGTGTCGGAACATCATATTTCAAACAAGACTTTTTATTCTTCATGATCTATAAAACCAAAAGGTATTACAAAAAAAAGGTGTAAGCTTTACTTACCTCGCATCCAATTTACGCTTTTCTTTTCGTACTTGCTCCATTTGACCCGCTTCATTCCCAAGCCTCCATCTAGTTTGTCAAGAGTCAAACTATCATCATATTCCGTAATACGGTTAGATTAGTCATTATCACATACGACCATTCCATCTTATGAATTCTATGTCGAAAATACCATTCGACTTCATGATTGGTTAATTTGAGTTATAAAGGTTATTTACCCTTAACCATACAAAACGAAAGTTTGCGTTCAATAACTCTTTTAAGCAATCTAATCAATTATCACAAACACTTTATTCATTAGACAACATATACGGGTTTTCATCTATAAACGAAACCCCTTTTTATCATGATATTAGGCATTCCTATGGATGCCTAATCAAATCAAATTCCATTTTCAACCGAGTAGACGCGTGATTTCACTTAGGCATTTTAACAAACACCTAGTGGGCATAATTTTTTTTACACATTTACAAACTAGTTCTTAACTAGTTATTTCTACCAAGTTTAACATCATTTTCAATTTAGTGTCATATTAAAACTTCAATATCAAAACTAACTTCATAAAATTCTAATAACACTAGTTTGATATTCATGATTCTAATGTTCATCATGTTTCAACAAAACCCATTAAACACACAAATGGATGACTATGATTTCATAACTTTGAACACTAATCTACCAAATCATTGACTAGGGTTTACTGTTAGACATGATTTCATCCCTAATTTTGTTCAAACATTGGTCATGCAAAGCTAAATTTTCGATTTCACATTTTAACCAAAATTCAAGGCATAACCAAGAGATGAAATTTAACATACCTTGTGATCCCTTCACTTAGGTGATCACTAATACGAGCTTGGATTTTGATTTGGGACTGATTTGGCCTCTCAATTTCTTGGATTTAGACAAGTTAGGGTTGAACAAAGGAGTTCCTTTGCTCCTGTGGAAAATGTCGACCAGAACACACACTCAAGGTGTGTGTTTTGGTGTTGAGAGTTTTATTTAATTAAAACTTGTTTCTAGGTTGTCCCTTATGGCCCCTCTAATTTACCCAAGTTACATTGAGTGTATTTTAACCAACTTCTTTATTACTACAAGACTCGTAATTAACTAGGTTATTTACTTCCTAGTTATTTCATCTTGTTCATAACCGATATTCAATATATATACGAAACCTATATATTTTTTTGAGGTGTTACCTAACCCGTTTTATTTTAAGTCCCGTTAACTCGGGCCTCTTACATTTACCGGGCTGATTTTTACCATTCATGGTATTTTACCCGTCTTTTAGTATTAACTGGGTTTGATTACCAAACCCGTTTTCGGGGTGTTACAGCACCTGCAATAATCCAGTTTTCATCTCGATCCTAACCACATCAATCACACAAAATTAGTCATCGAACAACTCAGAAATGTTATTGAACTCCTCACCGGCGTTTTCGTTATTCACCGGTGTACCTTGAAACGAGACTAATAAACTCCTCATCGGTGTTTTGTTATTCACCTCTGGAGACTTCACATCTGAAGGAAACCACCATTCTCTGTAAACAGTCTTGCTTCGGCTCATTGAAGTTTACGAACCAATCTTGAATTTTCGCCGTCTAAATCGTTTTTCGAACAATGGAACAAACCGAAGATGATGACCAATATTGATCCTTAGATCTGTAGTTGTTGTTTTTTTTTTTCATCATACCCCATTTCACAATAGTTTGATCAAGGAACTTGCAGATCTGTAATTTGACAGGGGTTTCATTAATGTTCATAAACCGAGATTACTATATAAAATTTACAAAGCTCTTTATATAGTTCCTTAAATTCATCATTTTTATTGGGGTAATAAATATTAAAAATTGAAGCTTTTGATGGAGCGGGATAATTGAAGCGTTTAAGGGTGGGATCGGCTTGACATGAAGAACAAGATCACAGGGGGTGCGGTATAAATACAATTTTCGTTTATAAAGGGATATGACTTAAATGCCCTCACGTGCAAGGCATGTGAGGCCATTTAACTGAATTTTTTGATGTGGTTAGTGCTAAGGGTTATAGGGTGTCATAAAACATGAACATAAATGTTGGTTTTTTGCCGATTTCATAGTAAAAGATATAAAGTGCAGTCTAAGGCAAACATAAAGGTTGTTTTCTGTAATTTTGTCTTTAAATAAATCAACTGTCGAAATTTTATGTATCTTGTTATTCAAAGCGTTTAGACCTTGTGTAATGGGGCGCTACATCACGCCAAACACCACCATAACGCCCCTGAACACCATTAGGGGGGCACCATGTTTCATCCTTCCCCACTTCTCGCGAAATGCATAACGGTGTGTTTCAATCTTCCCCACTCACACACACATATATATACATACATATATAAAGCCCCATACATATATATCCCCACCACACACTCAAGTTATATAAAGCCCTATAAAGCCCTCTCTTACGCGTTTCGCCGCTTGTCGCATAACGCCACACAAAGGACTATATGAATACGCATGGACTTATAGCAATAAGATTTGAACATTGTGATTTTTGAAAACCTAACTTTTACTTATTTACATAAATGATAAATAGAAAAGAAGAAACCTAATAAAATAATTATTGTTGGGTGGGTGTGGTCTAATCTCATTGGTTTTTGGATTAGTCAACGAATGACTAGTCTTTGGTACCCACTTTATATTGTTTCTTTATTTAATTAAGTATTTGTTTAAGTATAAGTGTGCCAAAAAGATAATATTGTATAATATAAATAGCCTAACCTATAGCTTAATTCTCTAATCCTAAACAACCTATCTATAATATGTTATCATTAATATACTAGAAAATATTAATATACTACAAAATATTTAAGATCTTTCAAATAAAATAAACTAATCAAGCTATTGTTCCAAGTAATAGTTAAACATACAAAAACAAAAAGGAAGTCTAACACACAAAAATGATGTTGAATACTTAACCAACTTTAAATAGAAAAAAATAAAATAAGAATGATATATACTACTAATAAGAATCATAGTTTGTCATGTATCCCTTGATTGTCATGTATCCCTTTTAAGTTTTAACTACAAAGAACTTTGAAGAGAAGTGGTTTCAAAAATAGCTACGGATAATAAATTAAATAAAACACAGTAGATAAAATAGCTAAATCCCTTATAAAAAAAGACAATAAATAATAAAAACAAATAGATAAATTACGTTGATATATTTATAAAGTGAGATAAATTATGTTGATATATTTATAAAGTGAACAAAATATTAAATTTTACATGATGATATTATGGTGTTAAGGTGTGTGCCTCAAAACCAAAAGGTTCGGGATTCAGATCATGTATTATCCTAGAAAACCTAAGAATTGTTGTTTAAAAATATAGAAAGATTATTATTTATAAATGTTGCTATAAATACAAAAAAAAACTTCATAAAATTAATTTTTTTCTATGATAATAACGAGATAAATTACTAAGTATTTAATATTTTTTTATTCATCCTGTTTAATAAAAGGGATTCCATCGTATATTTATGTAACCGCATATAACAATAACCTACCTAAATTAAAGAGAATGAAATACTCGTTCATATAAATTTCTAGATTTATGAACCATCTAATCTCCAACCATTAGATTACTTAATTCATGATCCATATCTTTGCGCACTATAAGCATTCTTATACAATTATAGTTTTACGTATAAAAGTAAGTTGAAAATGAATGGTATATTTGAAGGAAATGATATACTAGGAAATAGATAACCAGAGAGAGTTAAGGAAAGGAAACTAGGGTTAAGCGATAACTAAACTAGTGTAGTCAGTGTGGTGTGGTGGCAACTTTATCCTCTTTCTCTCTCTTCTTCTTAACCCTTTCTTTCTTTCTTTCTTTCTTCCCCAACTTTCTTTCTTTCTTTCTTTCTTTCTTTCTATATTGCTGCTTCCGTGTATCGCCGGACAATCTCCGTTAACAATCATCCGTTACTCAAGTCTCCAATTCATTCTTTTCCACAACCGTTTCACTGTCCGTTTTCACATCGTCTGATCTGCTTTCAACTTTCAGATATCAATTTACTTACTTACTTGCATATTTTGATATTTAAATATTCCTTTGCAGGATCCTTAAGGCTGTAAGAAGATCGGTTTCGTATTTCCAAGTATCATCACAGGCAAGGAGTCTAAGTATTTCATTTTACTGCTTCTATAACTCGTGAATTGATAGATACATATTGAAAGGGATCTAGAGATACATGTTTTGGTGATTTGGCTTTTCTTATACCTAATTGCAATAGTTTTAGTTTGATTGTTTGTAGGATAATATTGATTGTTTTGTAGTAGAACAATTTGTTACTCAGAATTTTTTTTTTGTTTTTCTGCTTGCTTCAAATTAAGAATGCTCCTCCTACCTTCTCTGTAGAAAAAAAAAAGAGACTTTTTTATGTTTGTTTTAGGGGTGTTTGGGAATTCACATTTTGCTGGATATTTGATATTATATGTTGCATGAGGTTTGAAGTTAAAAGTATTTAGGATTTCTTTTCTTTCATAGCTTTTGATCCTATATGAAATCTGCTTCACATCACAGCAAAAACTGTTGCTTTCTTTCTTTCCTTTTTTTTTTTTTGTCTTCATTGTATGCAATATTATGAAAATTTGACTCCATAGTCATTGGTTGTTTCTGAATGTCTTTATGCTTTATTGCTTTAACAATGAACCCTTAAGAATTTGCTTCATGTGATTCATATGGTGTTTCAGTTCCTTACTATAATCTAGTTTTCATGTGTTTGTTTATACGTCTTTCTAAGCAGTCAACCTTGGTTTGTATCGTTATTTCTTGACATCCCAGTATGATGGGGAAAATCCAGTCTTCAATTCATTAAGTTGTTGATAAGTTTTGGTTATTATATATTTATTTCTTAACTGATATATAGATGTTAGTTAACCAGCCATACTACATATTCGTCTTTTCTCACACCTTTACCCTTTTGTCATATCTTATTCAGGATATTCAAACCTGATATCCCCTTTTGTGGGATGCTTTTATATAATACAAAAGGACTTATATACAAATAATGGCATCAAAATCTTTTGCAAACATTTTGGATTTGGCTCCTGATAATCTACAGCTGGATATCCCTCATACTCCAAGAACTCTTCCACGGGTCATGACTCTACCCGGAGTTATCAACGGTTATGACGGGGATTCAGATAGTATCTCATCTGGTTGTCGCGAGAGAAAAATCATTGTCACAAATACGTTACCATTACATATCCAACGGGACCCAGACACCCTAAAGTTGACTTTCAGTTTTGATGAAGACTCCCTTTATTGGCAACTGAAAGACGGGTTCTCACCCGAAACTGAGGTTGTGTATGTCGGTTCACTCAAGGTTGAAGTAGACGCTAGTGAACAGGAAGAAGTTTCTCAGAAGCTTCTGGAAGAATTCAACTGTGTTCCCACTTTTCTTCCTCACGATCTTCACAAAAAGTTTTACGCCGGTTTCTGTAAACAACAATTATGGCCGCTATTCCATTACATGCTTCCCATTTGCCCTGACCATGCTGACCGGTTTGACCGTCTTCTTTGGCAGGCTTATGTGTCTGCAAATAAAATATTTGCAGATAAAGTTATGGAAGTTGCTGACCCAGATGATGATTATATATGGGTTCATGATTATCATCTTATGATCTTACCTACTTTCTTAAGAAAACGTTACAATCGAGTCAAACTTGGTTTCTTTCTTCATAGTCCATTTCCTTCATCTGAAATTTACCGAACTCTTCCCGTAAGAGATGAAATTCTTAAAGGACTTCTTAACTGTGACCTAATTGGTTTCCACACATTTGACTATGCACGTCACTTTTTGTCATGCTGCAGTAGAATGATGGGCCTGGATTATGAATCCAAACGAGGACATATTGGGCTTGATTACTTCGGTCGAACAGTGTATATCAAAATTTTACCTGTGGGCATTCATATGGGTCGGCTTGAATCTGTGTTAAATCTTCCAATAACAGCAAGTAAAGTCAAAGAGATTAGTCAGCGCTTCAAGGGGAAGAAACTGATAGTCGGGGTTGATGACATGGATATCTTTAAAGGCATTAGCCTTAAGTTACTTGCATTTGAATATTTGTTACAGATGAACCCTGTGGAACAAGGTAACCTCGTTTTGATCCAAATTGTCAACCCTGCAAGGAGTACCGGAAAAGACGTAGAAGAAGCAAAACGGGAGACTTATTTAATTGTAAATAGAATCAACGAGACATACGGGTCACCTGATTATAAACCCGTGGTTCTAATTGACCGACCAGTTGCCCGTTATGAAAAGTCAGCTTATTATTCTTTGGCTGATTGTTGCATAGTCAATGCTGTTAGGGATGGAATGAATTTGGTACCGTATAAATACATTGTTTGCAGACAACACTCACCTGATATTGATAAATCGAGCATGCTGGTTGTGTCCGAATTTGTTGGGTGTTCACCATCGTTAAGTGGTGCTATACGGGTCAACCCATGGGATATCGAATCTGTAGCTGGAGCTATAAGTTCAGCTATAACAATGAAAGATTCAGAGAAGAAGTTAAGACACGAAAAACACTATAAATACGTAAGCTCTCATGACGTTGCTTATTGGGCGCGTAGCTTTATGCAAGATTTAGAAAGAGCATCGAAAGATCATTACAATAAACGTTGCTGGGGTATCGGTTTTGGACTTGGATTTAGAGTCGTTTCTCTTTCTCCAAGTTTCAGAAAACTATCTCCAAACTATATTGTTTCCGCGTATAAAAAGTCAAACAGACGGGCTATATTTCTTGATTATGATGGTACACTTGTCCCACAGTCGTCCATTGTAAAGAATCCGAGTGAAGAACTTGTAAGTATATTGACTACACTTTGCAATGATCCTAAAAACACAGTTTTCATTGTTAGTGGACGGGGAAGAAGCTCGTTAAGTGAGTGGCTTGCACCATGTGAGAAGCTTGGTTTAGCCGCTGAACATGGCTATTTCACAAGGTATTATCAATATCTTTATACGTTCAAATAATAAAATTCGATGTTTTTTAAGAAAATTCAGTATTGGTTTGCAGGTGGAGTGGGAGTTCTGAGTGGGAATCAAGTATCCCGGCTACTGATCTTGAGTGGAAGGAGATTGCTGAACCAGTTATGAGACTGTATACAGAAGCAACCGACGGATCAAGCATTGAGGTCAAAGAAAGTGGGCTGGTATGGCACCACCAAGATGCTGATCCTGACTTCGGTTCGTGTCAAGCTAAGGAGTTGTTGGTGCATCTAGAAAATGTGCTTGCTAATGAACCGGCTGTGGTTAAACGTGGTAAGCACATAGTTGAAGTCAAACCTCAGGTATGCTTCCAAATTCCAGTCAACTGAGAATAAGATCGTATGGCACTGTGCTATGAATATTTGGTTTTTGTTTTTTCAGGGTGTGACAAAAGGGTTGGTTGCAGAGAAGATTTTATCGAGAATGGTGGAAAAAGGAGAGGGGCCAGATTTTGTGACATGCATAGGAGATGACAGATCAGATGAAGACATGTTTGAAAGCATTAGAAATACGGTTTCAAGTCAAGAGATATTTGCGTGTACGGTTGGACGGAAACCTAGTAAAGCTAAATATTATCTAGATGACACTGCAGATGTCATCAAATTGTTGGGAGGGCTTGCTAATGCTTCCGATCCAGATGCTGGTAAAAGTGCAAGATTTCAGGTTACTTTTGATACCATTTTTTGACAGTGTTCTGTTTGAGCCAAACACAAATAGACTTTTTAGGATGGATGTTTTAACATGGAATGGAATGGTGTGCATACTTGTGTTAGAATTGGGTTGGGTTTTTTTTTCTTTGGGGTGAATCTCTAGGGACAATTGGGCTCCTGTCTAGAGATGTATGGGCCTTATCTTATTGAATGTATAGCTACTCTTGTGGTTTTATAAAAGTTCTTTTTTTTATATAAATACTTTTGGGCATCTAGTGAGCAAATATTTTGCATGAGTACAAGATAGTTTGATCCTCTTAGATATACTAGCATTAGCAGGCTTGTAGTTGTTAATGAAAACCCATAAACCGAATAAACTTATTTATTAAATAAATAAGTCACTTGGCTAGTTGATTCCTCAAAATATCAATGGTTGTTATCTATCATAGTGAAACCATTAAGAAGTGGATGTTGAACACTTGAACTTGAAGAGGAGTAAAGGAGGTTGAGCCATTGAGGAACTCATAAGCACACCCTTAACTTCTTAACCCTATCTTATATTGGAAGATGCAATATAAAAGCCTCTTGAAAAGATTGATTCTCCTGTCCTGTCCTGTCCAACAAGAGAATACTTCCAGAAAAACTATGATTGCATAAGTTACAAGTTCGTCTTGATGTTTCATTATGTAACCATTGGTTTTGACCCTATTACTTTGTCATCGTTCTTTCCCAAAAAAGGAGCACTTAGATATCTTTTTCGTTATGCCCATTCCCAAAACCCTTTTTTTCCCTTTAAATAATATCATTTCAAAATTTCTGTAGATAAACAAGTTAGTTCTATTTATATTTTTCTCAAGGGCAAACTGTAACTTTATTAAAACTATAACTTTATAACTTTATTTTTCTTAAGGGCAAGCTATGACAATACACAATATGTAACTAACTTCAAAATACAACGCTCATTCCAATCAAATACGCTACTTCTTATTCAAAACAAATGAATTCGTCTTAATCTTCTCCAAGATTTTCTCCGGCTTCCATTGAATAATATTGAAAACCTCTTTTATCATTTCTTGCTTTCCGTGGTTTAACCACAATGCAACCAAGATAATTCTTTGCCCCTTATTTTTATAAGCTTTTCTTCGTTACAACTCTTTCTTTCTTTCTTTGAATTGTGAACTTTAGGCCATGTATGTCAATGTGGAGGGATCAATTGCAAGCTTAAAAAACAATAAACTGAATTCTAGTCATACATTTATTTTAAAGCTTACTATTTCAAAAGACAACATGCAATCTTATCCACTGTGTGGTCAGAATTCAGTTTATTATAATTTCTATACGAGGAAGTAGTTTATAATTGAACCCTTTCCCATTTGCTAGTTACTTTTATAAATATTTTATATAATTAACTAGAAAATGACGTGGGATGAAAAGTATATTGGTTAAGCTTATGGGTTATTATTTGTGTACGTGAAAGTACGAGGATTAAAACGTGCAAACTCATGACATCATTTTTATAGTGGTGATATTTTGATGGATATTGGATTGATATAAGAATATTAGTAAGGGAATATGCCATATAATAGTAATGAAGTTTTAGGAGTGTTCCAATTAGGTAACTAATAAAATTTATTGTTTCAATTAGATCATTCTACTTTATTTTGGTGTTCTCATGCTAGATATTTTACCTGAATAGCAGGTCATAGTCCTACATGGTATTTATTTAACTTTTGTTTTTAAACATGATGACATGGAATCAAATAAAAGAAATACAATAAATCAAAACCCAAAAGAATCAAATATTACAAATCGTAAATCAAATCAAACAAATATAATAAATTACAAACAAATCAAAACCCAAAACAATCAACTATAACAATTACCCTACCCTCCATTCGTACGAGATTCTACTTTATTCGCACTGCCGGTTTGTGTTTCGAACTAGATTCAGATCTCGTTAGGGCCGAGTTTCGGCGATTTGCATGGAGAAGAAAAGCTTCAACGATGGCGAATCAAGAACTTTTTAGAGATTTTGAAAAAAAATCACATTTTTGTAATGGGAGAATGGCTAAACTTGAAATTTTATCGTTAGTTGTTTATCTTCTATTATAACTTTTTAGAGATTTTGAAAAAAAAAATCACATTTTTTAATTTTTTTCGCATTTTTTAAACTTTTCTACAATTTTTTAAAATTTTTTTAAACATATTTCGCATTTTTTTCTAATCCATTTGGCACTTATGTGCCATGTCAACAAATTTTTTAAATAAAAAACCTAAATAAATGTCATGTAAGATGGATGACCTTCTATTTAGGTAAAATATCTAGGATTGAAACATCAAATGAAACTTGAATGACCTAATTAGAACAAAAAAAATTATGAGTGACCTAATTAGAACACTCTTGAAACTTGGTTACTATTGTACAAAGTTAACCCTATTAGTAAAGATAAAAATACATTATTTTTTTTGAACGAGAAATTTCTTTTACTCCTATCGTCTGTGGGACTTGAATCTAAGACCTCATTCCCCAAGGTGTTTGAAGGCTTTACCATAATTTCTTTCTATAAAAATCAATACAAACATGTGAACAGAGCCGTCCCCGAAAACTCTTGAAAAAATTTAGGCCTCGGGCGACGAAAAGAATTGGGCCCAAAATTATGGTTAAGGGTAAATGAATTACAAAAATAAAAATTTAGTGATGGAGCAAAGACTTGAACTTAAGTCCTTCACATTATTTTGAGATGGTTTTTGCCACTACACCACCAATATTTTTTTTGTATAATAAATGGATGAATATACTAAATATATAATTTAATAAGTATATACAACCTTATAAAGACTTTTCGGGCCCTTTGAAATTTTGGGCCTAGGACGTCGGCACGGGTTTGACGGGCCCAGAGCCGGCCCTGCATGTGAATATAAATATGAGATATACAATTCTCGCTTATTAACTTTGCGCTTGTCCCTCTTGATGCGCAATTGTATGTTTGAAATGCAAAGTAAACAATAGAGTGATGAAGTGACTAATTTAGTAGGGGGAACGAATAAATCTAGTAAAAATCATAAGGGAGAGTGGTTTAGTACAACATGTAAACATACTTGACAATATAGTCAAATTGAATATTACGTCACGTAAAATAGTAATATATATATATATATAGGGTAAGGTTCCAGCGTGAACAACCTCCCAAGAGTGAACTGCGTGAACAAATCTTGACCGCTGATTAATATAATCTTGATAATTTAAAGGAGTGACATGATTGTAATTAATAGGTTAGATTTTATTGTTTTATTAAAATTAAAAGGGTAGAAGTGTAATTATATTATTTTGCTTATTTAAAACTAGGAAAGAAAATTATTTCCAATAATAAGAGAGCAAATCCTGTAAATATACCATGTATTATACACATGTGTACTATCGTGTTGGAATGTATAGAACAATACAACACAGCAGTACACATGTGTACTATGGAGCTAAGACAACAATGTTGCGGGTCACATGTGTACTATACCATGTATTATACACATGTGTACTATCATGTTGGAATGTATAGAACACAGCAGTACACATGTGTATTACGGAGCTAAGAGTTATACACAATAAAAAAGATGACTGAAAACTCTAGTTCAACAAAAAAAAGACTAAAACTATCATTCGAATCTTGCTACTATGACCAAAACCAATGACAATATTAAAATAAGTTAAGATTATCCTAACAAATTTAAAATAAGTAACTGTTTTGTAGATGTCGAAAATGTTGGTAACTGATGATGATTTAGATATGTTAGGATTTTGAAATTAATAAGACAATAATTTAAATTCAATATTTATATAAAGTTACAATCTTACCCTTGTTAAATGTATATGGAATCAATGGTTCAGATCAGTTCACGCGGTTCACTCTTGGAAATTTGTTCACGTTTGAACCTAATCCTATATATATATATATATATATATATATATAGTGGAGGGTTCAAATGAGAAGAAATTCTTTGTAAGAAGAAAAAAGAAGAAATTTCAACCAATAGGAATGCTTCATTAGACTTCATTTAATATTTGTACTTAATGTAACTATAAGGGTATATTAGTAAATTGACATACATCATTAATTGGTAGTTTCATCTTTAATAACTAACTATATTAAATTTGTAACTTATTTTTAAGATATATATTTTTCACAAAAAATAAAAATAAAAATTCATTTATAGTGTAGGATAAATACGAGGCGTGTAGGATAAATTAAGAGTTGTGTAGGATAAATTTCAATATGTGTAGGATAAATTTCAAAATGTGTAGGATAACTTTTGATGTGTGTAGGCAAAAATATTTAGTGTGGAGGATTATAGTCTTAATGACTAATTAATTAGTCAAACATAATAATAAATGAGATGAGAAAAAAACTATTTAATTTTTTACAATTGTACCCTTTTATTCTTTTTCTTCTCAATAAAATTTTCTTCTCAAATGAACCTTCCCCTATATATATAGGTAAAGAGTACTGTACAATATTGCTTATCGTACATTACGTACGCTTCAATCTCAGCCGTCAGATCATCTTCCCGCATTTTAAAATCGCATGTTGTTTTTTTTATAACAATTTCGCATGTGATAATTTTTTATGAATTCGCATGTTGTTTTTTTTGTACCAATTTCGCATGTGATAATTTTGATGAAATAGCATGTTGTTTTTTTATAACAATTTCGCATGTGATAATTTTTGATGAATTCGCATGTTGTTTTTTTGTACCAATTTCGCATGTGATAATTTTGATGAAATAGCATGTTGTTTTTTTGTAACAATTTCGCATGTGGTACAAAAAAACAACATGCGAATTCAATGCGGGAAGATGATCGGACGGCTGAGATTGTAGCGTACGTATTGTACGATAAGGGCATTTATAGGACAAAGATCCGTTAGGAACCACCCCTTATTGCGAGAACCGCGAGAACCAATGTGAACACAACCAAAAATGCCTAAAAATAGCTAAAAAACACACAATTTTTTTTTTAATATTTTTGATGTTAAAATCGCTACTTTTAGTAGCAAAATTTTTTTTTTAATTTTTTAGGTTTTTTGGGGGTTTAGTTTGGTTTAGGTTTTTTTTTTTTTTTTTTTGGGGGGGGTAGGTTTTTTGGGGGTTTTAGTTTTGAACCGAATAAACTTATTTATTAAATAAATAAGTCACTTTGCTAGTTGATTCCTCAAAATATCAATGGTTGTTATCTATCATAGTGAAACCATTAAGAAGTGGATGTTGAACACTTGAACTTGAAGAGGAGTAAACTAAAGGGGGTTGAGCCATTGAGGAACTCATAAGCACACCCTTAACTTCTTAACCCTATCTTATATTGGAAGATACAATATAAAAGCCTCTTGAAAAGATAGATTCTAATGCTGCAAAATATCCACTGGAACTTGAAGCTATCAAAAATGAGATGAGGCAATTCTATACAGAAGAGGATCCTTCAAAAAGAAGATTCTCCTCACTCATAGGCTACATGCCACCAGAGGATATGGATGATTACCTCAAACTCAAGGCAAGGCAGGCTAAAGCAAGAGCTAAAATTGAAAGTGAACGTGAACGTCTAAGCGAAGAAGGCATTGCTAAAAGACTGGATTTCTTCCTTGAAAAGGTAAAGCAGATGGAAGGATTCACACAGGAACTAATCAAAGAAAAGGCAGAACAACGCAAAGAGCTAAGAAAACAATATCTTGCCTACATTATGAAAGAAAAATTCTATCATGCTGAAGAAAAACAGTTTGAGGAATGGCCAATAATCGCACTAAAGCATGAGGCTGAGAGGATTGACATAATCAAGAATGATCATACAAAGAAGAAAAATGCTCCAAACTGGAACAAATTCAAAAAGCTCATTGCTGACTTCACTACTGAGTACAAAAGAAAGAAAAAGGAGCTGGTGGATGCAAAAATGGATACTGCTGAAGCCATATCAAAATGGTCTAAACAGCAGACTGATGAAGCCTATGAAAGGCTAAAGAAAAGAAAGATAACTGTTTCAGGCACTTCTAAGAAGCAAGAACAAATGATGAAGCTTGAACAGAAGATGGGAAACCTCGACACACTGTTCCGGTCTACCTTTGCAACAAATCAAGAAGAGGGAGAACAGCTGACTGAAGAAGAGGTAATAGAAAAGGAAGCAGAGTACTTCAAAGATACCATCACGAAAATGGGTCTAAAAGAAGAAACTTCAACAAAGCTTCAAAGCCTTTTTAAGGCATTAAACAAACCTGCGTCTCCAAACACTGCTAAAGACAAGACAGAAGCTGAAAGACAAGAATTTATTGAACAAGAAACTGCAGAAGATATAGCTGCAGCTGACAAAGTCTTTGAAGAAGCTTTCAAAAGAATGTCTGAAAGTCTGCAGTTGTTTTCAAGGCCATTATCCCTCAACTCATCTGCAAATAAGTCTCTCCCAAGAAACCCACTTGGCTTAAAAATACTAAAGTGGATGTCTGATCAAAAGACTCACGTATTGACCTTGGTCAGAGCCAATGGCGATGTGAAGCACATATCAAGGAAAGAAGCACTAGGCCTTAGTGTTCAAGATTTGCAGGATCTCCTTGGGCTTTCACTGTGTAGGGATGAGGATGACCAGAGTGCAAAGGAATTTGAAGCTGAATTCAAAGAACAAGCTAAGGCACTCTTGATGAGTAATAAAGATCCTGAATAATAAAAGGTTTTGGCATTATCTGTTCCAGGGGGAGATTGTTGGGATTGAACCCTACCAGAGGAACAGATAATGTAAAGCCAAAACCAGGTCACAACAGAGGATTCACAATAAACAGTAGTTTACACTTTGCTTTCCCCTTGACAGTGGTTATCTATCAGCTGATGAACCTTAAAGTACTGCTCTAAATAACAACTGATGATCCAAACGCTGATGTAATCCTAAAGACTGCTGAAGACAAACTCTGTTGCTCTATCTACTGCTGTCTCTTAAGTGCTGTTGAAGACACAAACACTGCTCATTCAAGGACTGATCACCTTTGAAGAAAGCACTGATGTTGTTATTGAGCATCAGTGCTTAGGCTACAACAGTGGAACGTGAAGCAGTTGTTTCCTCATGTTCTGTATTTTATTTACAATCAGTTGTTAGACATCAGTAGTCTGTGTAAGGACAGTAGATATAGTTTGTTAGGCTGTTAGACGTCGCTTTCATGGTGACGTCAGCTGAGATTCCTCAGTGGTTTGGTTTGCCTATAAATGTAACAGTGCCCTGTACTGTTACATTTGATTGACTGAGCGAGTTCTTCTCCTCATGTCTAATCCTTTCATCTTGTGTGCAACCAACCTTGGGGCATCAGGCTGAGGGGGAGTATAGTTTGTAAGCATATCTGTAATCTTTTGCTTTGATTTGTAAATCATTTGACTCTATGAGAAGCAATTGTTTATCAAACTATTATCTCCTTTGATTGTGTTTACAGAGTTTGTTTTCATTTCCGCTGCACCTAACATGATTTCATATTCATTGATTATTCAGTTTAAACAAACAAACACTATCATGAGAGCCTCCGATCCTAACAATTGGTATCAGAGCCTGGACAGTCAAATTCGATCTAACAATCAATTTGACATAACAGTTCGGCTCAAAATTCATTGATACTAAGGTTGGTTGTATCTAGTTGAAAAACAGAGTACTGTGTAAATCATGTTCAAAATGGTTATTCAAAAACTCTGTAAATCAACCAAGATGTCATATGACACACAAATTTCACACAACAAGTAAATTCATGCACAAGACACTCGTGGTTTCTAGATCTGAAAGAAATATTTGTTAAACAATGAGATTATTTTTATTTTCTAAATTGATTTTAACTGTTGATGTGTAATATGTGATGTTTTCATTAAAATACTAAAGTACAAACCTCAGATTAACAAAACCTATGTTCATAAAAGCATTGTTGTTTTGTTAACAGAAAGAGGGAAATTGAAACTTTAGTCATTTAGATCTTTTGTGTTGAAAACAGGTTGAGTTCCTCAAAAGGACAAAATCAACTATGTAAAAATACATTAAGAAAATCAGGGGTCATCAGAGTCCGTATCATAAGTAGTGTGAGATTGGTTGAAAAAGTGATGAAAACATGACCAAGTCTCTCAAAACATTACTGCAAAGTGATTTTGGACTAATATTTACAAAATCTCAGAAGTATGTTTATCTCAAAACTTTTGAAGTCAAAAGAAAAGAGTATAAACATAAAACACTTATGAGTCAAAGTTTGGGGTAATAATGGTCATTAAGCAACTATGTGCATTCATCTGTTCAGGGAAAGGTTTTGATTCCAGTGAATGAACTCCAAAAAGGACTAGACATATGTTTTAAAAATATATTCATGTGTCCTCATGTTTGCAATCAACTGACAAAGAAAATGGTACCAAACAGTGGTCAAAATGTTGTCAAAAATTCTACCACTGATGTCAAACCACTGACCATTTTTCATAAAACTTGAGAATGATATGATTATGGTTTCTATTGAAAACATACCAGATTCTTTTTGATACTGTTCTCAGAAAATCCTTTAATCATTTTTCTTTCAAAGGATTTTTTCAAATAACCAGGATATATTATTCATTTTTTAATATATTTGAAACTTTTGCTTGTTTTTGTTGGCAATAGTTTCAGCTCCTGTCAGGATGTAATACCTTATTTTTGCATGGTATTTGTATCCTCAGAAATGGGTCAAAAGGAAATGGTACATATGTCATGATCATGTCATACTCAGGTTTGCTCCTAAATTTTTATCAAAGGATGATTGCAAACTGTTATTAAATTACTAGGGTTCTCATGTGTTAATTAAATATTAAACGAAAATGAGTTGCCTTAGTAAAAAGTTTTCATCATCTGGGGTACTAAACCACTGTCTTTCAAAATTGACATGTGGCAAAACCTTGAACGAAAATTCTCAAAACTGTTGCTGAAACACCTGTTCTTCAGATTTGCACCATTTACCCTAACCACTGTTTTGTTCTAACGTCTGATCTCTAAACACTGTCCACTATTGAAAGTTAACCACTGATCCTTCATTTTCTTGAAAAGCACTGATGCTCAAAATCAGTGTCTTATCCACTGATATGCTATCTACTGATAGTTAAAATCATCCACTGCCCATAATTTTTACCGTTGTAACCACTGATGCTTGATACGTCAGTGGCTCTGAAAACAACTGTTCTCCATACTTCATCTGTTTCATCAGTGTTTGACACGAGGTCAGTTTTTAGCCCTCAGATCTTAATAACCGCTGCCACATCAACGATCATTTTTAAATAAAACCCTGCCCTAAACCCCAAACAAGGTTTTACACTGTCGAATTGAATTCCAAAATTCTCTTCTCATAGCAGTTTCCAACCCTTCTTCTCAAAATCTCCAAAATCCTCCTTCATTCTTCTCCGCAAAAATGACTAAATCAAAGTCAAAATCAAAACCAAAACCTAAATCACCATCACCTTCAACTGAGGCCGCTCAAACGGCTGAAGAAACCATCGAAATACCATTCAAACAATCTCACAACTATCTGGGGTTACTCACAAAACCTACTGATAATCACACCTTTGACACCATCATTGATGCATTATCTGCATCAAAGTACAAAACTTTGTTGACAGTAAATGCTCCCATATATCTGCAAACCCAGAGAGAGTTTTGGAAAAAGGCGTCGCTTGAAAAACAAGACGGAAAAGTCATAGCCATTAACTCCTCGATACAGGGAAAAGCGATCAAAATCACACCAAAATCGATATCAGAAGTCTTCATACTCGACGATCAGAACGGTAAAACCTCTTTTGACAAAAACGAGTTAAAAGCTGATTTTCTGAAAAGGGGTTATGCAGAAGAACCAAAGGTAGATACCCTTCAAAAGGGTTATTTTCCATCTGCACCCAGGTTTTTATTTCACACACTCTTGATGTGTGCTTCAAATAAAACAACATCTTTCAACGAAATACCATTGAAAATTCAAAGCCTGGGTTACGCTATTTTGAATAATAAAGACTATAACTACTCCCAGGAGATTTTCAATGACATGGTGAAAAACGTTGAAAGTAAAGCATTTTTACTTTTTCCAAGATTTTTGAGTTATTATTTTGAACAAAAATTTGAAAAGAAAAATGTAAATTTGCTCAAACAAGGTGTTCATTGTCAAATAAAAAGCATAACAAAAGAAACATTTTCAAGGATGATGACACCAATAAAAACAAAAGCAGGGGTACCTGAGCAGACTTTAGCGGTTACAACTGCTCCTCAGGTATCAGCTGCTGAGCCCACTGCTCCAGGTGATCATAGCAGCACTCCCACTGCTTTGAAACCCACACCTGCCACCACTAAAAAGACCAAAAAGAAAACATCCAGAAAACCCACCAATCCCAAAACAAAGGCAACTCTGGAAGATGAGATCCCAGAGGAAATGCCTGTGACAACACAAAAGTCACCACAAACCACTGCTGCTACTTCCTCACAGCAGTTGGAAGAAAGATCTCAACCCATAACCGAAACTCCTCCTGCATCCTCACAAAAGGATCAGGTTGTAAGCACCGGGACACCACAATATGAAGCTCTGAATCCACTCGGATCCATCTTCCTCAGTCCTGATCCCAAGGACATGTCTCTTTCAACCCTCATCCCCTCACCAATAATAATGCCACAATCCATGCTACCTCTGTTGCATGCAGCTGCTACTGCACAGACACAAACCAGTTCCTCTCTATCACCTATCACTGAGAGTATACATCCACAAGTGACTGGGTCTGATGCTACTACTCCTGCTATCCCAGCAACAGTTGAGGAGGTTACACTGCAGGAGTTACAAGTAACTCTTGTCAGTAGTTCAAGTGGAGCAGCAACTACAACTGGTGGATCAACAGGTCTCCAGTTGGCCAGTTGTTTCATAAATCAGACTCCCTTGAAGGCAATTTCTTCAATAGCACCAATGTTAACCACTAGTGAGCCTATTTTGACCACTAGTAACATCAAAGGTTTATCAAGTGCTGAAGAAAGAAGTCCCCAGTACCAATAACAAGGGGCATCAATGGGTGATTTTTGGGACTCTGTTCCTAAGTCAAACATTGATATAACCACTGCTGGTGGGGATTCAGATGATCCTACTAAAGTAGGTGATGATTCAAAATATCAGGAATTGACGGACAGAGTTGAAAAACTAGAAGAATCAGTTTCTGAAATAAAAGAGATGGTGCAAGAGATCTTAAAAGCTCAGAAAGCGCAATCCTCTGCTGTTCCTGCTCAAGCATCTGCTCCACAACAAGCACCTGCTGCAAATGAGCTTTGGAATATTTTTCAACCCATGCTTGAAGCACAGCAACTTATGGCTGACAAAAAGCATGCCATTCAAGTACAAATGCTGACCAACATGGTTGAATCAAGGTTCAAGGACACTCAAGCAGATATCAAGGCTATAAAGGCAAGCATTCAAAGTGTCTCTGGCAAAGCTCCTTCTTCCATATCATTTCTTGATAACCCCCCTTCAGATAATGCCAAAAAGGGGGAGAATATCAAGCTGTTGAGAAAAATGAATACGAAGGGAATAGAGCATGGCCTCTACATTGAGCCGGAAAAAGAAAAAGAAAAAGAAAAACAGGTCTCAAAACCTGTTAGCCAAACAGCTGATACAGCAGCAGTTACAAAAACTGTTGCAGCAGTAGTTACAAAAACTGCTGTCAGTAGCCAAACAGCTGCTATGTCATCAACACACACTTTCAACACACACCACTCTACCATACACCACCACAACTACTGCTCTACCACCATCATCCACAATTACACCACCACCACTGCCTCCTGTATTAAAACAGAAGACAACAGATGTTACAACATCTGTTGTAATGACAACAGTGATTGAAACACAAGTTGTCTCAACCACTGTCAGTCAATCACTGCCACAAACCACTGCTATTCAATCTACCACCACTGATCCACCCAAAACATCATCTGCTCCTTCTTCATTAAAAAGGAGAAGGAAACTCATATCAGATGATGATTCACCACCTTTATCACCACCTCTTTCATCCCCTGCTCAAAAGCAGAAGACAACTGCTGACATATCAGCAGTTGTAATGACAGCAGATGTTGAGACACCAGTTGTCTCAACAGCTGTTAGTCAGTCATCCACCACTGCTCTCACCTTTCCTACATCACAACCAAAGCTCTTCAACAGAATAAGAAAGCCAATCACTGCCGATGAGGGTACACATGATCCTAATGCTGCAAAATATCCACTGGAACTTGAAGCTATCAAAAATGAGATGAGGCAATTCTATACAGAAGAGGATCCTTCAAAAAGAAGATTCTCCTCACTCATAGGCTACATGCCACCAGAGGATATGGATGATTACCTCAAACTCAAGGCAAGGCAGGCTAAAGCAAGAGCTAAAATTGAAAGTGAACGTGAACGTCTAAGCGAAGAAGGCATTGCTAAAAGACTGGATTTCTTCCTTGAAAAGGTAAAGCAGATGGAAGGATTCACACAGGAACTAATCAAAGAAAAGGCAGAACAACGCAAAGAGCTAAGAAAACAATATCTTGCCTACATTATGAAAGAAAAATTCTATCCTGCTGAAGAAAAACAGTTTGAGGAATGGCCAATAATCGCACTAAAGCATGAGGCTGAGAGGATTGACATAATCAAGAATGATCATACAAAGAAGAAAAATGCTCCAAACTGGAACAAATTCAAAAAGCTCATTGCTGACTTCACTACTGAGTACAAAAGAAAGAAAAAGGAGCTGGTGGATGCAAAAATGGATACTGCTGAAGCCATATCAAAATGGTCTAAACAGCAGACTGATGAAGCCTATGAAAGGCTAAAGAAAAGAAAGATAACTGTTTCAGGCACTTCTAAGAAGCAAGAACAAATGATGAAGCTTGAACAGAAGATGGGAAACCTCGACACACTGTTCCGGTCTACCTTTGCAACAAATCAAGAAGAGGGAGAACAGCTGACTGAAGAAGAGGTAATAGAAAAGGAAGCAGAGTACTTCAAAGATACCATCACGAAAATGGGTCTAAAAGAAGAAACTTCAACAAAGCTTCAAAGCCTTTTTAAGGCATTAAACAAACCTGCGTCTCCAAACACTGCTAAAGACAAGACAGAAGCTGAAAGACAAGAATTTATTGAACAAGAAACTGCAGAAGATATAGCTGCAGCTGACAAAGTCTTTGAAGAAGCTTTCAAAAGAATGTCTGAAAGTCTGCAGTTGTTTTCAAGGCCATTATCCCTCAACTCATCTGCAAATAAGTCTCTCCCAAGAAACCCACTTGGCTTAAAAATACTAAAGTGGATGTCTGATCAAAAGACTCACGTATTGACCTTGGTCAGAGCCAATGGCGATGTGAAGCACATATCAAGGAAAGAAGCACTAGGCCTTAGTGTTCAAGATTTGCAGGATCTCCTTGGGCTTTCACTGTGTAGGGATGAGGATGACCAGAGTGCAAAGGAATTTGAAGCTGAATTCAAAGAACAAGCTAAGGCACTCTTGATGAGTAATAAAGATCCTGAATAATAAAAGGTTTTGGCATTATCTGTTCCAGGGGGAGATTGTTGGGATTGAACCCTACCAGAGGAACAGATAATGTAAAGCCAAAACCAGGTCACAACAGAGGATTCACAATAAACAGTAGTTTACACTTTGCTTTCCCCTTGACAGTGGTTATCTATCAGCTGATGAACCTTAAAGTACTGCTCTAAATAACAACTGATGATCCAAACGCTGATGTAATCCTAAAGACTGCTGAAGACAAACTCTGTTGCTCTATCTACTGCTGTCTCTTAAGTGCTGTTGAAGACACAAACACTGCTCATTCAAGGACTGATCACCTTTGAAGAAAGCACTGATGTTGTTATTGAGCATCAGTGCTTAGGCTACAACAGTGGAACGTGAAGCAGTTGTTTCCTCATGTTCTGTATTTTATTTACAATCAGTTGTTAGACATCAGTAGTCTGTGTAAGGACAGTAGATATAGTTTGTTAGGCTGTTAGACGTCGCTTTCATGGTGACGTCAGCTGAGATTCCTCAGTGGTTTGGTTTGCCTATAAATGTAACAGTGCCCTGTACTGTTACATTTGATTGACTGAGCGAGTTCTTCTCCTCATGTCTAATCCTTTCATCTTGTGTGCAACCAACCTTGGGGCATCAGGCTGAGGGGGAGTATAGTTTGTAAGCATATCTGTAATCTTTTGCTTTGATTTGTAAATCATTTGACTCTATGAGAAGCAATTGTTTATCAAACTATTATCTCCTTTGATTGTGTTTACAGAGTTTGTTTTCATTTCCGCTGCACCTAACATGATTTCATATTCATTGATTATTCAGTTTAAACAAACAAACACTATCATGAGAGCCTCCGATCCTAACAGTTACTAACTTCAAAATACAACGCTCATAATTTCCAATCAAATACGCTGCTACTTTTTATTCAAAACAAATGAATTCGTCTTAATCTTCTCCAAGATTTTCTCCGGCCTCCATTGAATATATTGAAAACTCTTTTTATCATTTCTTGCTTTCCGTGGTTTAACCACAATGCAACCAAGATAATACTTTGCCCCTTATTTTTATAAGCTTTTCTTCGTTACAACTCTTTCTTTCTTTCTTTGAATTGTAAACTTTAGGCCATGTATGTCAATGGGGAGGGATCAATTGCAAGCTTAAAAAACAATAAACTGAATTCTAGTCATACATTTTTTTTCTTTTTAAATTTAAAGCTTACTATTTCAAAAGACAGCATGTGATCTTATCCACCGATTAAATTAGATGTGTGGTCAGAATTCAGTTTATTAATTTCTATACGAGGAAGTAGTTTATAATTGAACCCTTTCCCATTTGCTAGTTACTTTTATAGATGATGTGGGATGAAATGTATATTGGTTATTATTTGTGTACGTGAAAGTTTGAGGATTAAAACGTGCAAACTCATGACATCATTTTTCTAGTGGTGATATTTTGATGGATATTGGGTTGATATAACCAAAGATAAAAATACATTATCTTTTTTGAAAGACAAATTTCTTTTACTCTTGGTGTCTGTGTGACTTGAACCTAGGATCTCCTACCCCAAGGTGTTTGAAGGCTTTACCATAATTTCTTTCTATAAAAATCAATACAAACATGTGAATATAAATATGAGATATACGATTCTCGCTTATTAACTTTGCGCTTGTATAACATCACCCAAACATCTATTTTTGTTACATCACTATTATTTTCGACCACAAATAATGAGCCTTTTGTTCTACATGTCACTCTTGATGCGCAATTGTATGTTTGAAATGCAAAGTAAACAATAGAGTGACGAAGTGACTAATTTAGTAGGGGGAACGAGTAAATCTAGTAAAAATCATATATGTAGAAACTTTCGCCACTGGTCTGACCAATTTTGCTCTCGTTGTGTGATGTAGTTGTTATGTCCTTGCCAAGGCCATTCAAATTCATACCAACAGATACAAGCACCAAACTTGATGTAGACCCCGCCATTTTGTCTTGTGTCATATGTCATGAATACTTGTAGCTAAGATGTTGCACAAGTTATGCTCTCATCTTTAGATAAGCTAAAAATGTTGTATACCACTCATGGGTTGTTGGCCCATTCCTTACGAACCAACCACGAGTAATTGATTGGTCTTGTGAGTTTACACACCTTCATATGTTTGGATCAATATCTTTGCTAACAAAACTCCAACACTTTACAAACTAGGATGAACAATCGGTACTAGATACCAAAAAATATAAGCACCAAACAGTATCGTACGGATTAAATTTAGTTTGGTACCCATTTTTGACGTTTTTGGGATCGGTACTTTTGGTTCGAATACCGTACCACACCAGTACCCATATTTGGTGATTTTCGGGATCGGTACTTTCAGTATCAGTACGCACCGAACTCATCCTGATTACAACCTCTCTTTGTTTGTGTTTAAATTAGCATGTTTCCGCCAATGACCTTCCAAAGTGGAGGCCATGGGTTCGAGTCTCGCCTGGAGCAACAATGCTCTGGGTTGAGCCAAAGTTTTACCATAGTGGGCATTCGGGCAGCGAGTTTTCTCTTGAATGGTGGTAGGCCAGGTCACCAGTGTCGTCTACGTTTGCGGGCGTGGGTGACCTTTTGCAATTGGGTTTATCTGGGTGATCGGGCTTTGTTGGCCATTCAAAAAAATGTTCCATTGATACTCGTTATCAAAATATCATACCTTAAAGCGCCAACCGAAGTAATTTGTTATCATTTCTATTTCAAATACAGAAGAAAACGCACGATACATGATACAAGTAACATACATAATGAAATCTTATCAACAACTACCATCAAAGGTACATTTGCTTATGATACACGAGTGAATAGCTGATGCGCGATTGTTGGTCGAACATGACATGTGCTTTAGCATGCATTGATGGATTAAAATCGGACACACGACCGACTACGAAGTCACCGATCTCATGATTGTGCAAGTGTAATTCATAAAAAAAGTGGGCTCTTTCACGACCAGTCCGTGGGTAGGAACTTGCTACACCATCTCTACTTGTTACATCTGCAATTGTCCAATGCTCTCCTCCACGTCGTTATCCACGCCCTTTGGATAACTCTTTTACATCATTAGGAGTGATTAAATCAGATTTTATATAGAAGAAAACCAAATACAACTTTTTGAACAACAAAAAAATAAAATAAAAAATAGAATCATTAATTCTTTTCAGTCCCGCTTGCGGTATGCACATATAATGTATATGTGTGAGCGCTCTAGTAGCATAAGTGAAAGTACACTAATTCTAATGTTATTTTACTAATTTCGTGAAAATAACGTTAAAAGAGTCTGATGGTTAATCATGCATCATGTGGTGGCGTTGATAGCCGAAAGACAAGAGGGTACATGCACTAATCTACATTTGTCTCAATTGCTAAGTGTTATGTGCCTTATTTATAAGGCTTGATGCAAAACTACAATCGAGTCGAGGTTTTCACTGGAAGTAGCCTCTATATTCTTACATGGTAGAGGTAAGGTTGTCTACATCTTACCCTCCTCAGACCCTACATTAGCTTTGCTATTGGTGGAATTTACTAAGTATGATGATGATGATGATGAACCATTAATTCTTTTAATAAATGAACTAAGTCTCAAAGTTTTTTAGTAAATAACATATTAGATTTTTTTTAACGGCAAAGAACGACGTGCTAACCACGGTGACACCGGACGCTGTGGCCAAGGTCGACTACTCGACCGGCACCAGCCCCTTGGCTCTTCCAGATGCGTGGACCCGCCCGAAGGCACGACAATGGAATACGGTAAAACCTCGCATCCCATTCAAGACGAACCGGCACCACTTGTATTCGCTCTTTACCTGGATGCCATAGAAAATAATAGAGAAAATAAAAGTCAAATCTGAATCACAAAAAACACAAGTCTTTCCCCAACAATCCCATCCATACCTCATTGGCAATAACATTAGATATCATAACATATTTTCTGGTAATATAATTTCCACTGCTGTCTTCCACTGGGCACTTGCAATGGCCCCCTCTTGTCTTGTATCCCCCTCCTAATTCACTTTCTTCTTTCACACCTCTCTCAAAAATCCCACCTTTTCATCTAAAAAGCACCCTCCTTTCCTTTAACAACAAACCCATTTTCAGATTCTCATCTCATCTCATCTCATTAGGGTTCACTTCACTTCACTTCTACTCAACTCTCTCTAATGCCTTCACACAAAATGCCTAAACTTTTCTTCATTTTCTCGCTTGCTCTTCTTTTGCTCTTCATCGGTGCATCTTCTGCTGCTCCTTCTACCTCACCTGCTGCAAGTGAGTCTGTACTACATTTCATTCATTCTATCTATCTATGGGATCTGTGTTTACTTACACTCACTCAACTCTTTTTGCAGGGATTGTTAATGGCCTTTTCTCCAATCTTGCTTCTGCTGCCATGAAATGGGCCTCGTCTCTCAAATTCAAAACTGCTACCAAAACAAGTAACACATCTTTCTTTCTTTCTTTCAACTATGTATGGAAAAAATCGCCTCTTTTTGTTTAATACTTGTGATTGTATCTCAATCCTGTATGTTTCTTCACTGAATGCTGCAATCATGTATGGTTTTGATTTTTAAATGTGTGTTTGTTTTAGCAATCACTGGGAGGCCATTGATGAAATTTGAGAGTGGATATAATGTCGAGACGGTTTTCGATGGGAGTAAGCTTGGCATTGAACCTCATGCTCTTGAGGTGTTGCCCAATGGGGAGCTTCTTGTTCTTGATTCTGCTAATAGCAATCTTTACAAGATCTCTTCCTCATTATCTCTATGTAAGTTACTCACTCCATCTTATTCACATTCGATTATTTATCATTTTAATTTTGTGATGATCTTGTTGTGTGTTTTGGTCAATCGAAATGACATTGATCTTTAGTTATCTTTTGGTTTTAACTAGATCTTTAATTGTAATTATACAATGTCAAAATTTTCAGATAGTAGACCGAAACTGGTTGCTGGATCGCCTGATGGGATTTCAGGGCATGTAGATGGGAGGCTTAGGGAAGCTAAAATGAACCACCCGAAAGGTCTTACGGTTGATGATAAAGGAAATATATACATTGCTGATACTGCCAACATGGCAATTAGGAAAATAAGTGATACAGGTAATGAGTTCATATTCCTCTATTTGTTTAACCTATTTGTTTTATTGTTTCGGGACACACAAAATGAAGAAATTGGTGTAATACCAATGGCAGTTTTCTTAGCATATGTTACTATGTTGTTTTGTTACACATCTACTTGGTTGTCTCTCATTTACAACTATTTGATATGCAGTTTAGTGTCCAACGTTGGTTAGAAAGCATGTGTTATAATGATCTATTAGGGGGTGTTTGGGTTGGCTTAAAATAACATAGTTACTTCTTGCATTTTTTAATAGCAGACAAGCACTTTTGAGTGTTTGGATGATGAAAAGTGGTTATACTTATCTCTAGATGCAAAAAATAAGTTTACCCTTAATGTGAAATAGCAAATCCGGAATGGAGGGGATACAAATTTTGATTGCTATCTTTTGGAACAGGGGTGACTACCATTGCAGGAGGGAAAGTGGGCCGTGGTGGCCACGTAGATGGACCGAGTGAAGATGCTAAATTTTCCAATGATTTTGATGTGCTCTACATTGGTAGTAGTTGTTCTCTTCTTGTTATAGATAGAGGAAACCAAGCCATCCGTGAGATCCAACTGCCGTTTGATGATTGTGCTTATCAGTATGGAAGCGGTTTCCCAGTGGGTAAGTTCAAATTCCATTTGAAGGTGAATTTGTCACATCATTTAATATAAATTGTTCTACTATTTGTCAAATATCTGAAATACCCTTTAGATTAAATGACAAATTAGTGAACGATAATCAATGCATCATTGGTTTATTTGTTACATGACAATGGTCATTAAGATTTTTTTTTTCATGAAATTTTTTACCACTTGAGACGGTTAGTAATTTATTACATATTGTGAACCTTGTTGCAGGGATTGCAGTGTTGGTTGCAGCAGGATTCTTCGGTTACATGCTTGCGTTGCTGCAGCGCAGAGCTGGTAGCATGCTTTTCAATCAAGTCGTAAGTCTTACATTCTTGACTCCATTAAATCTTGCATATTTTTGTGGTCAAATCTAGCATTCTTCAAATGTCAAATTGGTCTCTAGGTTTTTTTTTCCTCACTAATGTCCTGTCGGTAGTACATTTTATAAAAGTTACGATATGCAACAAGTTGATCTCTTTATGTTCGAACAATCATGTCAAAATTTAAGTTAAAAGTGGCCATGTTTGACCTCAAAAGTCAACACTCTGACTTTGATGGTAAAACATAGCATCTTGTAAGTGCTAAAAGGGGCTATATGTTTCTTCATCGGTTCAATGTCTTTATATTTCTAGTCATAATACCCGTTATGTTTACGGTAGCAAACGTTTCTCACAAATTCGTAGAATACAAGGCAATTTTAAAGTAAAAAAAATACTCTGTACGACCTCAAAAGTCAAAAGTGCACCTGTTTCGAAATAGAAAATCATATTAAACCTGTCTAATGATTCATTTCTTGCAGGATGAACCACAAACAACAATGAAACCGAGCATGACTCCAACACCACCATACGTGAAATCAACTGTAAGGCCGCCACTAATTCCGTCAGAATATGAGCTCGAGAAACAAGATGAGGGTTTCATTGCATCTCTCGGGAAACTCATGGCCAATGCAACGTCATCATTCTCAGAAATCTTGTCAAATGTCTTCCCGGGCTTCAAAAAGAAACAACTTTACTATCACTACCAAAATCAACCACCATTTCACCAAAACCACAAGTATGGGTCAAACCCGTGGCCTGTTCAAGATAGCTATGTGATCCCTGACGGAGATGAGCCGCCCCCATCTATTGAGACCCGAACCCCGACCCCAAACCCGACCCCGAAAAAAACATACCCATTTATGACAAACGATGCTTCTGAAAAAATACAACAGTTTCGTCAGAGCCGCCATCTTTACAACGGGTGGGACCGTGAATCTCAACAACAACAACAACCGCAACAACAGCAACATCACAACAGATATTATTCTTCCATAGCGGAAACTTATTATGAACAAAGTACAGAGAAAACGAATGAGATTGTATTTGGAGCAGTTCAAGAACAAGCTGAATCAATGGTCATAAAGCCATTAGATCATGGGAGTTCGGTTTATGATCATCGTGGTAAGATAAGCTCTCGCTCTCGCTCTCGTTCTCGGCCTCGTTCTCATTCTCGTGGTTTTGCTCATGTCGATTAATTAGTTGTGTGATAATAAAACAGTAAACTTGAAATTATTTGATTGTGATAAGTAATTTTGGAATGTTTAAGAATATAGTAAGTAGTAGGATTTTGTATGGTGCAGCATTTGATGGAGGAAGAAGCTCCCCTTGTTATGAAAAGTGAATATTATTTTTTCCTGCAAAACAATGGTTTTTTCTTAGCTTTATATATACAATAATAAACTCTTTTAGGAGTCTTTATGTTTATTTTATGAAATGCTAGATAGAATTAACAACAATAAACACTAGTTAGTAACACCCCTCCGATGGTATCAAAAGGCGTGAACAAGTGAAGTGTAGTTATTTTTAGTAATAGAACCAAAATCACTTATTTAAAAAAAAAAAAAAAAGGCATTTTTGAGGATGAGAGTGGTCTATTTGTATGATGAATGAGGTGGGTGGCGTATTTTAATGCTAATAATAAAGATCCAACATGTGCATGTGGGATCAAGAATGTCTTGCGATCCCTCTACCTTGTTAATTAAATAGTTATTATATTATTCAAGATCCATATATTCCAAATAAAATGATGTTGTTCTGAAAGTAGTTGGTTAATGACAATAATATATTGTGTAATGTACCAACCCTAAACATAAATTGGATTATGTTAATATGGTATTTAGGTAAAGCTATTCTATAAAGTCTCTTACAAGTGAGAAAGGTATAAAGACATAATAGATTGTAAAATATAACACAATATCGATCAAAATATAATATAATATCGAAAAATACAACACAATGATGCAAATATAGAAGTGACACAATGATAAATAAAAATACACAATGATCTAAACAAAATTTCTAAAATCTACAAGCTAAAAATCCAAAATCGAAAACCTAAAATCTTATATCGTAGAGTTCGATGAGACGGTTCTAGTGCCGCTTGAATAAGTTAAATCAGAGTCTGTTTGATACACGTCCTACGACTTCTTATTTTAAAAAGACTATGCATTTGACCCTAAAAATTTCACAAACTAAGTTCACCCTAAAATTTAATATACAAAATATATATTGTCTACTAGTCACCCTAACGTCGTAATGTGAGTTGAACTATGAGAATCAATCACTCCACCGAGGTCTTAGATTATTTGAGTATTTGGGGTTAAATAGACCGATTATAGCTGGACTGGTTTGAACCAACACATATGTTTTTAAGACCAACCTGACTAGTAAACTAATAGAGTGATCGGTTTGATAATTAGTTCGATTTTCAAAACATTCAAAATATTATATAATTTATGTAATTTTTTTTGAACGTCTAAACTTGCACACCTTGTGAATTGAACTTCTGACTTTCTACTACCCTAAACTTTATCTAACTCATCAAGCGTTATTCCCAAGTGGATTATATAATTTATATAACTAATCATTTACGTTGCATCACATAAATAATGTAAAATTTTATGAAATGATTATTCTTATGATTTGAAGATATAATTTGAAAGGTTCTTTTACAATATTTCTTTTTATTTAATTAAAAAAAATAAAATGAAGTAACATGGGCTTTTCAGCAGAATATATGTGAATGGGTTGATGGAAAATATCATAATAAATGTATTTAAATTCAAGTTGTCACTCAAAACTCAAATTTCAACTCACATGATACAAAGTAACAAATAGAAAAAAACTAAAAAATAGCTAATTTCTATATTTAGATTGAGAATCTGCTGTAGTTACAAAAACTAATACAAAATTTGAGTGATTACTGTAAAAGAAAATACACGTATAAACAAAAATGTAATTTTAATTAAAAAAATCGAATTAAATACTTACAAGTGAATAAGACAAGTTGCAAAAAAGGGGGTCACGTGGTTGATGAAACACTGGAAACAAAAATAAGCATGATGTTGCACATGATCCACCAACGGTAACTTCCAAACATCACAACTTTGCTAATCTTCTTGTGCATGCCACTAAATTTCTTTTTGGTTGTTTTCATCTTATGCCACCCACCCACCATATTTGTTTATTCACTTGTGTTCATTTTTCTATTATTAGCACTCCACAAACATAACCGCAATAACAATTATGTTTGTTACATAAAGTGAGAATGAATGAGGGTCGAGAATCATACAACTTACATAATTTTTTTTTTATGAACATATAGTTGTTGTATAAACAAACTCAATACGATTACAAACTAATGGCAGGTAGACGAGCAACAAGCTGCGCCGCTACCCCTTTCTGAATAGCAAACCCTACCCTGCTAAACACAAAATTCTGCCCCTTAACATGTGCGGTGTTACTGCTTACCACCTGTTGAACCCGCTTTAGGAACCGCGCCGCGTCAGGGGCGAGAGCTCCAAATGTATCGAAAGCGAACGGGACGAACACATGCTGATTCTCGATGCAAGCTTTTTCGTGTTTAGCTACATAAATTAATGCTTGATTTAGTGTACTCATATCTTTCTTACTACAAATGATCCCTATACTCTCCCTCTTGACTATACTCTCCATTCATTGCCTGCCGTTATTGGTAGCTTACCAGTGGTTTACGGACAACCGTGCTACGGCTAAGTATGCACGGATGACCGTAAATGTTATTTATAAAAAGTTATGATTGAAAGGGCAGTATAATCCCACTATCCTAGCACAAAACAATGCTTAAAATACGTAAGTCAAGTGGTTAATTATTAGTTAGGGAATAATGTGTAACAAGACACTAATCACATTTGTCGTGAAGACTTCATGTACTACCATAGAATATTTTTTGAAAAAAGAGACTTTTTCTAATTATTCCGAACATCCGAGGCTAGCGAATATATCTTTTCAAAATCTTGGTTATGTTTTTCTTAGTATTTATTTATTATAAATTCTTTTTTTCCCTAACAATATTAAAAAAAAATCTAAATATACATTATAATATGAACTAAACTATTTTTTAGTTATTTTTGAAATCAAACTTAAAACCCTTTGTACGTGCTTAATTAGCTTTCCAAAATAGAACTTGATAGTTGATAGCCTGAGCCCTGATAGCCCCCGGCATATAACAGAATGGGCCAAAACTAATGGGTTAAATTTAGATGGACCAGAGCCCACACCAACACTAATGGATTGAACAGTTAATGGCTTAACAACTCATGTTATTTTATAGTAACTTGTAATTTTAAATCCCAATTTGAATTAAACAATTGATGTATAAACTCAAACATTTTTTACCCCAAAAAGGTTTTACCTAACCTACGTACTACTACTATCAAATAAGCAGTAAGGTGTTTAAAAACTACAATAGAGATGCTCAAAAATCATAAAAAAAACCCCTCCATTTTCTGCTTGATGCATTTACATTTAATTTATTGTCCATTTTATAAGAATTATTGAATGTAAATAACAAAACGTGTTTCCTCCATAATCAATTCAGTGTTTTTGGATTGTAGCCTTGTAGGAGCTTTATGAAAGGGCCTATTTTTTTTAAACACAATGGGCTTTTGAAGCCCTTAAAATCGTCTCTATTTGTAGACATGTTCTAGGCTTAGGGTATGTTTGGCAAAAGTAGCTGGTGGCTGAAAGCTGTTAGCTGTTGGCTGTAAGCTGGTAGATGGTAGCTGTAGCTGTAACTTTTTAGATATATTTGGTGTTTGACAGAGTAGCTGAAGGTTTTAATAAAATGTATAAAATGACCAAAATGGACATAACTAAAAATTTAAAAAGCTTGTGCATTAAAAAGTTCATTATTTTTAGAGGTTAAATTAGTCATTTTTTCCCTAAAAGCTTGTAGCTCCTTCTAAACGCTACTAGTAGTAGCTTTCAACCAAAAGCTTCAAGCTCCTAACCTAAAAGCTTCAAGCTCCTTCAACCAAACAAGGCTTTTTATTGAGTAGGGGCTTTTTCTTAAAAGCTTAAAGCTAGAAGCTCCTAAAAGCTCTTAAAAGCTCCATGCCAAACATACCCTTAATCAAAATAATAAAACGTTTGTAACATGCCCTAAAAACTTTATTTGTTGCAATTCCTTGTTTTGTTCAGCATCACTATGGAAATAAATAGCATAATACACGTACCGTTTAGGCTACAGGGTGTGGGGGTCATGGTTGGGAAATTATTTGCCACTTAGGAACATGAATGAAAGGCTACACCACCCCCTTGATTGATCCACCATGGTTTGCATGGATTAAACTATGGCAACCATAGTCCTCCGTTCCATTTTTCAACAAATCATTTCCTTTTTCTTTAGACAAAGATAAATTAAAATAAATAAGGGGCTACTGGTTTGGGTCATGACCACACCCTTAGGGTAGTGGTTTTAGATGATGGATTGGAAGAGGGTCATGACCACACCCTACAGCCTTAACACACTCCCATCATCAGTTACTTAACACACGGAAAAAAAAGAAACTTATAAGTTGCATGATATAAAAATGACAATCAGAACTTTAATAAACCAAACTAGAATCCATACTGACAAGTGACCTATCTATCACTGGCTAAATGTTCAAAGCTAGGTTGGATTGTACTTGGATGCTTGGGTTACCCGCCAATCCCGGACTTCAACGGGATGGCCTTAACGTATTGTAAAGTGTACGTGCCTAGTCATGTCTATCCAAGGAAAGCACCACTGATCGAAAGCTGTTGCGCTCTCCTGACGAGTCCAAGGCATGACGAAATCATCAAGATCATAAGTGTGATGTATTTGCTGGCTCCCGGGGCGCCACACAGGCCCTCAAGAGAGAGATGACCCCGTGACATATAACACTCATAACTATTCTTTCGTTGCCAAAGGCAATCCTACTCTAACATAAAAGTAGCTCCACTTGCCTCCAATAATCAATAAATAACTGATGGAATGTGTTTAAAAACAAGGAAGTTTGTGCCATATTTATAATGAAAAGTTGTGACGGATACCAAAAAATACCGAAGGATATTTATGGTAATTTTTTTTCTTTCGGTTTTGTGGATCTATCGCTAATCCGCTGGCAATTACCAAAAAATATTAGCCGTCGGAGATATTCTGTCGCTTTTCTAGCTTGTCCTGGTTAGTTCTGCTTACAGTGGTCCCTGGACTATATATCGGTTAAGATTATACATTAGGCACGTGATTAGATTGGGGCCAATGAAAGAAGAGGTCCGGTGTTTAACTCTGAGACTTGGACCCATTAACTAGAGTTAGGATCAGCACAATCTATCCATCAGTTTACATACCCTGGCCTTAAATCACTTTAGGGACCAACTGTTCCAATGACTACTGTTTTCAACTCAGTCAGTTAGTAATGAGAAGGCAGGCAGGCTAGCTAGTTATATACATACATGGACCAACTTGGGACCGATCACAGATCTATCAATCCAAAAGGATCAGTTAACATCCCACTAGCTAGCTAGCTACAATCATACGTTTTTCAAACTTACATCAACAAATCTTCATCACTATTTATTTATTTATTTATTTAGTAAACACACCAAAACTAATATAGAAAACAAAACACTCGTTAAAGTTGGCACCATGACTTGTAATTAGCTATACTAAACAATCTTCTACTAATATCCATTGTTGCGCATACTGCTTACATTCAAGTCATGGTGATAACCATATTGCTCATTGTTATAACAAGTCATAGAACTGCTACACTCTCCACCATCCTTTACATCCTCCTCTTCAACCTCCTCCTTTGCCTCTACGGCCCACATCTCCATGGGCCTACTTGGCTCACAATATGGTGGACCGGCAACCGGCACGACTGATGGGAGTTTGGAGAGGAGAGCTTCAAGGCTGCTCATGGAAGGAGTTATGTTCAATGCTGCAGCCTGGTTGTAATTGTAGCGGTGACAGAACTCGGGTGGTGGTACGTGATAATGCCATGCTGCTTCAGACGTTTCAGCTTTGAATGGGTAGGCTGAGGATGATGGATGTGGTAATAAGACTCCGGGGATGCTTTCGATGTAGCTGAACTTCTTCCTTAGTAGCACCACATAGTTCAAGTCCTCAATCGCCTTTATTTTCATTTCAAATCATTTATTAACTAATTAGTATCAATATAGTTTGAAAACCTTTTATGGTAAAATTAGATTCATATATTTTGAAAGTCAAGTCCACTACTTTTTATTCTTACTTCAACACCTTCACAAGAGTTTGCCTCATTTTGGAGGATATTGTTTAAGTGTCCTACTGCATACAGTTGCATTAGTTGTTGCTATCAATGTCAACATTCTAGTTTTGGGAGAAAAAAAATGTACACTAGCTGAATAAATATAGATATACAACTTCTATTGCTTGAGATACATATATCACATCTTACTTATTTTTTAGTTCACCATTATTTTTTGTTTTGATATTTTGGACCAAAAGAAGCCCTTTAGAGAAAGAAAAATGTACAACTTGTTACTTGTATTGCATGATGCAACATTCTTTTCAGTTTCAAGATTATTGTTTTGACTATTTAACCATTTAGTTTGTGTGTGTCAGTGTGTGTGTGTGTGTGAGAGAGAGAGAGAGAGAGGGCAACCTTGTGAATGGATCCTAGCTGGATGACACCTTCTCTAACAGCAATCAAAGCAATGGTCTGCATAGATTAAGCACTATTTATAATGAGTTCAAAACAACAATCTTTAACTGATTTAATTAAAAGTCATTGTTCATCATGCACTTTCACCTTTATACCAGACTGAAACTGAGCTTCCCATGTCCTTGGATGCTGTTGCAATATTGAAATACCCATAAATGAGTTTCAGGTCATTAACTATACATTGTGCTTAGAACTAGTTTCTTTTTTTTTTTTTGAACCCTTTTAAGGATTAAATTGTAAGCATTTTAAAATTTGAAAATATTCTTAATTACCGAGTCAGCTGAATTGTTCCAAGCAGACAAGAAATTAATTTCTTGATCATTTGGCTCCTTGAATATCCACTTATGACTGTGGTCTGCTGCTACTTTTCCAATCAATCTGAAATTTTATTTAAAAAAAATAATAATAAGTATATGATTAATAATGCAGTTTAGAAGAAAATGAAGTAGGAAGGTGAAATTCGAAAAGCACCCTTCGCCGTAGTTGTAAATTTCATGGGACATCTTGAAGAAGAGCTCGGGTTGAAGCCCATGACATTGTTGGTATTCATGATCACCGTAAACTGAACACTCTCTGCCACTTGTTGATGATGCTGCAAAATTACAAAAACCATCCTCCCATACCAATATCCTGTACATATAATTAATCAACTTACACCTTTGAAAAATCATTATAATTAACATCTTTTTATAAGTTAATTATAGAAAAGAACAATACACATAATTAACAACTATATCTTAAGTTTCATAAAAAAAATCTTCAGAATAGATAAGTGTACATAATTATAGTAGTAATAATATTTACAAAGAAAATTAAATACGCTAGTAAAAAGTAAACTTATAGATGTTTATAGTTATAGTTTGACAACAATGATAATACAGATGTGGAAAATAACACTTTGAATATAAAAGGCTACTATCCAAATGCCAATAATAACAGAAAATAATAAATAATTATTTGTAGGATTTCATAGGAACTGATCATTAATAAAGACAATATAATAAAGGTAAAATGTACCAATTTCTTCTGTTGCCTCTAGACCTGTCATATGCTCCCCCTACACCATCCCATCTGTAACAATCATTCAAGAAACACATTGACGTAAAAGTTAATAATCTCTTGGTGAAAGTTGATAAAAGCCGAAATGCATTGGTGTTCATGTCAGGAAACTAAACTAGCTAGTTATATAATAAATATAACATTTTCCTTAATTAAAACACATGGACTAGCTAGAAACATTAATACAGATAGATACCACAATTAAAAGAAAGAAAAGGAAAAAGGGAAAAGAAAAAGAAAAAAGAAAGCGTGTTAATGTTAGGGTTTTTAAGTTTACTTTGGTGGAGGGTAGTTTCTTGGAAGAATTCTCCAGAAAACTGCATAAACCCATTGTGAATTTTCATGACTGCAAAAGCTTCTTAATGTATGTTGAAGCAGATGTGTTACTGCTACTTGGTTTAGCTGCATCTCTTCCATTCTCTCTCTCTCTCTTCCTATATATACATATATGTTTCTCTCTCTGTAAATATATATATAGATGTCTTTCTCTCTCTCTCTCTCTAAAAGAAGGAAAACCAAACACCCTTTCCTCCCTTTTATATTGTCACCTTCATGGATACCTCACCTTTTTCTCTATCTTTATCTCTCTTAGATATATAGATATAGACACTTCTTTAATATAAATATATATATAAACACACCTAAGACTATGTGTATTGAGTTAGCGTTCATGTCCACATCAACTTCTTTAATATAAATATATATAAACACACCTAAAGACTATGTGTATTGAGTTAGTGTTCATGTCCACATCAATTTCTTTAATATAAATATATACAAACACACCTAAGACTATGTGTATTGAGTTAGCGTTCAAGTCCATATCAACCGAGAAGGGCGTTTAACACCGTCTCATAGGTGGCGCTATAGGGACATGATGGAGCTGACGTTAGGCTGGTAACGGGCGTGAGGGAGGAATTATCTGAAACACCCTTAGTTTTTTGAGTCAATCAAACAGTTATACACCACACTCCTTTTTTTTTATTTTTCTTTTACTTTGTTTAATTTGTTTTAATAAAACTAACACACACCTTAGAAAAAGAAATAAGTGAGAGCCCATTCCTTATACACATGGTTGCAGAAATCGGCCTAGGCAGCCGATTAATCGGCGCCTAGGCGCTAGGCGGCCACTTACTGCCTAATTTTGAGCTAGTCGGTCAATTAATCGGCCATGGTCAAAGTCGGTCAAAAATCGGTCCTAGGCGGTCAAAATCGGTCAAAATCGAACCATACTATCTGAAACTTGAAGTATTTATGTGAATTTTGAAGTCTTATTTTTATATTATTGGGTATATATATATAATTTTGAAAAAATACTTATAAAAATCCCATTCCGATTAATCCCTAGGCGGTACCTCACCGCCCGACTAGCGCCTAGCGCCTTCTACAACATTGATACATAACAATCATGAAGCACTTACATTTTTTAGTTAAACCACCACACATATGATTTACTACAACACATGTAACAATTTTGTAAGGCAATATTTTTTCTCTAATTCTCTTATTTCACTCATTTATATTCTATTTTTTTAATTAATAAAAATCTAATTAAAAAAAAAAACTCAATCATATCTTATCTTAAAATATTGTTTTATAAATTTTAAAATTTTGATAGTGACTATTTAATATTTTTAATTTAATATGTGTAATACACGAATTTTTAGGTTAAAGTTTATTTGTGTATATATGTGTGTGACTTGATTTTAAATAATGGTTCTACCTTTAACATTGTATTTACACAGAAGTATATATGCAAAGGCCCACAACAATCCACCTTTTTCAAACTTCCATTCATTCATAAACCTCTCTCCTTTCTCTCTCCCTCAATATTATGAGCTATCAGTATGACCAAACCTTATAATTCCATACACGTCATGACACTAGCTATACACACACACACATGTATTAGATACATATACTATTATCTCTTTATTTTATATTTTTTTTGTTATTTCTGATCACTCTTAATGACTTTCTGTCCCAGGAAAACTTACTTAATTAAACTTTCTTTTGTAAAGCATTAAACAAGAAATTCTGCAACAAACCACCGTCATTTCTGGGCTGTCAACATACACTGTTATTTCTAGTTTAAACTCTTAAGGAAAAAAACAAATTTAAATCGTATATAACAAAACATAGGTTGTGAGTAAATATTAATCCCCTTGAACCAAAAGTTTTTTTGAGAAGCAGGTATGATTTAGTAAAATAAGGTAGATATGGATTTACTATATGCTGTCCTTAAGTTGACCAATTGATGGGGTTAATAATATAGTGTGTGGGTGGGTGGACAAACCCACCAACAACAATTATTAGCCGCATTGGTACAATTTTGTGGTACGTGTACAAATGAAATATTGGTACACGATACATGTCTTTTGCAACAAACTATTAAATAAATATACACACATACATATACATATATGTAGCCTAATGTTGATGCAACAAATAATAGACCAAAGATAGTAGCGATATCTCTAGGGTAAAAGGTTCAGGGGTTCGATTAGTCTAACGCAGGTCGTGGGGTCCCCCACGTTTGCAAGACGTGGAGAGAGGTTCACTAGTATTGTTGTTATCTTCCTTAGATCTTGAGCTGATTAGAAATCAGCCCAGAAAGCGATCGTTGGAGAAGATGAATTATTTAGTGTGAAGAAGAGAACTTGTAAGAAGCAAGTTCTCATGGGAGAAGGAGAAGAAGAAGAGAAGCAAGCATGAAGCTGGTTCTCAAGAGGGAGAGGAAGAATCAGAGAGTTAGAGTGATATCTGCTGATCCTGGGGTGTCCCATATGCTTAACACGGGCTGCAATTTATAGGGGAAGAGGTTTCTCAAAGGGGAAACCTTTAACTAGTAAACCTGGCTTGCAGTGAGGGGCTTACCCTTTTAGGGATTAAAGGGTTTGGACCTGCGGACAAAAGGGTGTTCTCTGTGCACATGTTCTGTCTGTGCAGAAATGGTTCACACGTTAAGTGTTGATGTGACCGTACACTGTGCTTGTCCTTTTTACTGTTCTCCTGAGTTCGCGCATATTGAACCTCTCAACCTTTTAACCATTTAAGCTGTTATGTATATTAGTCATTTTATTGAGATTTGGGCTACCCCCGTCATCAGCCCCCCAAGTCAGAGGTGTTTGGGATGTAAGCTCAAATGCTTCTGACTTTTACACATTATTTTTTATTGCTTAAAGGCTTCAAGGCTTTAAGGCGTTTGAGTTTTGAGATTTGAATTTCAGAATGAGAGTAGATGTGATAGGCTTCAAGGTTTTAAGGCTTGAAGGCTTAAAGGCTTCAACTTGTCTCATTCAAGAGGAAGTTGAGGCTTTTTGTAAAGAATGGGGGATCGATCTAAAGTTTAATCCGGTGGCTCTGGGTTTTGGCAAATCGATCGATTAGTGTCCCGTTGGTTCGATTGCTCTTTATTGCTGAGTTTTCCAACTTGCGTCATCCGTTTTCGGTCTTTGTTCTGAATGTTTTAGAGTATTATCGTGTGTCGTTTGGTCAGTTACACCCTTAAGGTCTTGCTAGGGTTTTACACTTTGATGTTTTGTGTCCAGCGATAGGGTATGACCCATCGTTGTTGTTGTTCCGCCATTTCTTCCAGTTAGCCAAGAACGGCGATTGTTTTACCTTTGAAACATCTCAGGTTGATGTGTGTTTAATTTCGTCTATGGTTACTACCCTTGGTTCTTGGAAGGACCGATTTTCCTGGATTTCTGAGTCCATTGTTCCTTTCAGGCTTGTTTGGAGGCATCCTTATGTTGTTTTGAATGAGCTTGAACCTTTCAAACACGAGATAGATGGTTGTTGAAGTTTATTAGGGGGTGTCCTTCCAGGCTTTTGTCCCTTTCCCGAACATCTTTTAGTGCTGATGGATGTTAGCAAGTTGTGGGACAAGCCGGATCGTGACCCTGTGCTCGTGAGAGATGATCAAGGTATGATATTTTGTATTTTCTGCTTATGTTATATTTTATTTGTTGCAGTTATGTTTGCCTTAGACTTTATCAAGAGCGATGACACATCTGATGTTGTGTTTGGATATGCCGAGGCTACATCCGGCGAAGATGTTGTTGTTAGGGGCACTGAACATAGGTTCGAGGGTTCAGGCTATGTGAACGTTCCCAATGTCAAGGGTTTCACCAAAGTTGTTGCTTCCAAAGTCTCTACTCGTCGTTCGAGCTGTTGTTTGATAAAGACTGCTGACCAACCATCGGCTTCTGAGCCGGTGGAACTAAGTAATGACATAGAGGCTTCAGATGATTTAGAAGTTGGGGTTGGGGAAAATCAAAAAAGGACAAGGGACGGCCCTTGGTGGTTTGGCGGGTAAAAAGGCTGTGAGGTTGAAGGGTTCCGGGAAGGGTGGTGAAGGTTCCACCAATGTTAATCCATGGGAGGTTTATGTGCCGGATTGGAAGGTCACAGTTGGTGACAGCTTCAAGCCTTCATCCGTTTGTGAGGATGTTCTTACCCACTTTGATTCTCCTGTTGTTCGAGGTTCTTGCTCATCTATGGATGATGACCTGATGATTTCGAAAAATGGTAATGGGTGCTTGTAACCTTGTTGCCTTGCTTCCAGAGGGTGTATCCCGATTTCGCAAGAGGATGCGAGAATATGATGTCTTCTCGAAGAATAGGGATGAGATGAAGGCTTCACTAGCTACTCTAAAGAAGGAGGCAGAGGGTTATGCTGGGAGGGAGAAAAGCTGATGTTGAGGATTGATGAGCTTTCTTCCCAGCACAAGACTGAAATGGTTGAGTTGGAAAAACGCTTGGAAGCTGACATGGTTCAAGTCAGGGTTGATAGGGCTGCTTTGGAGTTTCAGAAGTAGGCTTTCTTGGAAGAGAAAGATAGGTTGAAAGCTTCACTAGCCCATGCGACTAGTGATAACAAATGGTTAATTGAACATGGATTCCAGCAAGTGGTTACATACCTTCTTCATTCATCGGAGTTCAATAGTGCCTTGGGTGATTCGTACAGCCAGATTCTTGCTCAAGGTTTATTTGCTGGTTTTAAGGCATGTGAATCCGGGTAGACTCAGCAAAAGTCTTCTATTTTTCAACCCAAGGCTTTTGACGTCTTCAAAGAAACTGTTTTGAAGATGGAACACTTGACTTACCCTTATGTGGGTGAGGTTTCCAAGTGTTTTGGTAAGCCTCTTTCTGTCTTGCAGGAGTTGTAACCTACTGGCCTTAATGAGGCTGTGTGTGGTAAAGTGTTGAACTCTCTTTCCAAGAAGCGCTCATGCTCTGATGATAGTGAAGAGATGTTTTCTGATGGTGGTGAAGGCTTAAAGGATACAAGCCTTGAAGCTTCTGAGGTAGCAGGTAAAGGTGGGGTGAAAAAGAAGAACGCCAAAAAGTCTAAGTGTGGTCAAGCGGGTGCAACAAAGACTGTCGTTTCTGATGCTGCTAGCTAAAAACACTTTGACTTTATTCGTAGCTTTCTTAGCACCTTAAACAATGTTATGTGATGTGTTGTGCACAAGTAGGTTTTAGGGGAACCCTTAAGGTTTCCTTTTGTAGTTGGTAGCCTTCAAGGCTTTTGATCAATATGTTAAGTTTATGGCCCTTAAGGCCTTGTGTTTAAAACCGATGTGTTTAGTGCTTTATTCCACTCTTTCCTTATGTGTTGATGATTTTTTAATGTTGCTGTATGTTTTTGTAAGACAGCTTGGTTAGATACTTGTATCTTAAAGCCTTCGAGGCTTCCGGTTGTCGTTTGCTGTTTGTGACTTGGTGTTTTGCTTTGTACTTTGGTCACCAAGTTGCATACAACCTTGTATTGTTGTGTTTATGTCTAGGGAATTGTCTTTGTTGGTTTTGTGTTGTCTTTATGTTATTTATACCATGAAGGGTTCAGTGCTGCAGTCACTTAGCCTTGGTATTTTTAACAATAAGACATAGCACTTATCCTATTTATCATTTTCCTTAGTTTGATCTTGGTTCGTAAGCCTGTTGGTTATGATCTGCTTTTTAGGAAAACTTTCTAAGGCTTAAGGAACATTTGGTGAAGGCTGTTCAGACCCGTCTATGAGACAAGTTAAAGTTGTTCAATGGTCTCATGGAGTTGGATTGATTTAGGAACTCACCCCGTATATAGGTCCATTCAACCCTTGAACCTATTGAGCGATGTGGCCTGGGAGCTCATCCCCTTACATGGCCCTTGCCATGGAGTGTTTTGCTAGGTTCTCAACCTGATTATAGGATAGAAAAGACAAATTTTGATAGAAAAAAAAATCATCGTTTATTTATAAAAGGTGCACTTTGATTACGAAGGAAAGATGGAACATAGAGCATTCTGTCCACACATGGAACCTTTTAAGGTTTTTGTCATTACGGTCACAAGGAAGCTTTTTTCCTTGTGTATCGGCAAGCTTGTATGATCCTCTTTTGTGCTTTTTCGAGAATGGTGTATGGTCCTTCTCATTTGGGACCAAGTTTGGCTTGATTTTCTTTCTTCCTTGCTTCGTTGTTATGGAGGACCAAGTCTTCCAGGTTTGAATCGTTCATGTTTCACTCGAGTGTTGTGATAAGCTTCCATCTTTTGCTTATATTTGGCTTTCTTTATAGCGGCTTGGTCACGGGCTTCTTCTAGGAGTTCCAGGTTTAGCATGGTTTCAGCCTATTTTGCCTCAAGGTTAACGTTGAGTGTTCGTTGTGTGGTAACTCCTATTTCTGTCGGGATGAAAGCTTCTGACCCAAATACCAAGTTATAAAGTGTTTTCTTGTGGCTTGTTTTTTCGGTTGTTTGAATTGCCCACAAGTCTTTGGGAAGGTCTTCAAGCACTGAGTATCGTGTCTTCCCAATCTTGTTTGTATCCCCTTCACAATGTTTTGGTTTGTTCTTTCAATCTGGCCGTTTGATTGGGGATAGGCCACTGAGCTAAACGCTTGTGTGATTCTGAACTCTTTGCACCATGAGCTAAAAGGTTTCTCGGCAAACTGTTTGCCATTATCTGCGATAAGTACCCTTGGAAGCCCAAAGCGGCAAGTGATATTTTTCCATACAAAGTCAATGACTTGTTTGCCTGAGATTTTTCCTAGCGGCTTGACTTCTAGCCACTTTGTGAAATAATCTACGGCGACCAATAAAAATTTCACTCCTCATTGGCCGGTGGGAATGGACCGACAATATCCATTTCCCATTTGTGGAGTGGCCAAGCTGAGGGATGGGAACGAGATCGTGTTTAGGACTTTTGGGTACCGGTGCGTGTATCTGGCAGTATTCACATATTCATAATTGTTCAGTGGTATCTTGGTGCATAGAGGGTCATAAGTATCGAAGGTTTACAGATCTTGGACCATAATGAGCCCCGCATATTCCCTCGTGTACTTCCTTGATCAGATGTTGGCTTTGTTTTGGGCTAACACATCGGAGTAGTGGTGCAAGGTAACCTTTTTTGTAAATAATTTCTCCTTGCAACATATACTGCCATGATTTGATGTGAACCCTTTCAGCCTCTATCTGGTCATTGGATAATTCACCATTTTTGAGAAACTTTTCAATTGGAGTCATCCAATTTGGCCCTTCTTCAGTGATCACATCTTGAACCTCAAGTTCTTGAATTGATGAGGTTTTCAATATTTCGACTAGTACCTTCTTGGTGAGATGGGTGAATATGAGATATGCAAGCTTGCTTAAGACATCAGCTCTCTTGTTTTGGGATCTTGGAACTTGTTTGATGGTACATGTTTGGAATGTGTTCATCAGTTCCTTTGATTTATCATGGTATTTCTTCATGTTTGGCTCTTTTGTTACGTGGCTGTCATTTGCTTGACTTGAGACAAGTAAGGAGTCTGTGATGGCTTGAAGCTTTTGGGCCCCCATTTCTTTGGCTAGTTTTAGCCCAGTGATAAATGCTTCGTACTCGGCTTCATTGTTGGTGGTATGAAATTCAAGTCGAAAAGCATATGTAAATTCTAACCCATCAGGGTTGATTAAAACTAGACCAGCCCCTGAACCTTCGATACTGGAAGCCTTGTTGGTAAAAAGCTTCCAGGTATCAGGGTTGAAGGGTTCAGCGGTGGTTGTATTAACTTCTGTTATGGCTTCTTTAGGGACTTACAAGGTGAGTCAGCCAAGATTTGAGCTTTGAGAGCTTTTCTTGGAACATAAGTGATTTTATGTTCACCTAGTTCAATAGCCCATTTGGCTAGCCGTCCAAATATTTCTGGTTTTTGATGCACATTCCTGATAGGTTGGTCAATGACTACTTGTATTAGGTGTGCCTGAAGATACCTTCGAAGCCTTCTGGCTATTTGGACTAGGGCTAGAGCAAGTTTTTCCAAAGGAGGATACTTGGTCTTTGCTAGCTTTAGAGTTTTGCTGAAAAAGTAAACTGGTATATGAACTTTGTTTCGTTCGATGGTCAGGACCGTATTTATGGCTTCTTCAGCAACCGAGTGGATAGACAGAGATTGTTTCTCCTGTTTCCGGAGCCAAAATGGCTGGGAGTGAAGCCAAGTGTTGCTTCATTTGGTTGAAGGCTTCCTTTTGAGGTGAAACACTTCAAAGCTGTAAGCTTTCCATCGAAAGTCTTTCTTGTTATCACATCCCTTGAGGGTTGGATTTTATGCTTTGTTTCCCCATGATATGCCCTACAAATGAGCCCTTGACTGGTTTAAGCTTCATGTTGATGTTTCTCGAGTTTTGGAAGGTTTCTTGTATGTTATCGAGCATTTGGTATTCTGTTTTGTTCTTGATCACCAAATCGTCAACATAAGCTTTAATGTTCTTGCCGATTTATCCGGCAAACGCTTTGTCAACCAGATGTTGATAAGTGGCACCTGCATTTCTTAAATCAAAAGGCATTTTTTTATAGCAAGGTATATCTTTATCAGTGTGGAATGTGGTTTTTCTTAATATTCTTTTTTCATTAGGATCTGATGGTAACCCTTTTAGGCGTCAAGAAAACACCTGAACGTGAAGCCTGTGAGCGAGTTATCCTTGAGGTCTATCTGGGGCAGCGGGTTGCAATTCTTTGGGCATGCTTTGTTCAAGTCTTTAAAATCGATATACATTCTCCAAGACTTGTCGGGTTTTCGAACCATTACGGGATTGGTCACCCATGATTGATACTTGACCTCTCGAAGGATTCCGGCTAGAACTAGCTTTTCCATCTTTTGTATGATGGGCTTATTATCAGGTGGGATCCATAACTCATGTTTCAATAATGCTACGAGGGATGCCGGTCATATCTTCTGGGCACCAAGCAAAGATATCAACATAGTGCAAGAGCAACTTCTCAAGGTACGAGAGGGTTTCTTTAGAGAGGTCAGTGTTCACCCTTGTCCTTTGCTAAGGATATTTTGGGTTTATGATCAGCCCTTGTTCATCATCTTCATTCTTTCTTAAGCTTTCCCCTTCAACCACAAAAGTCTCTTGGGTAGGTTGAAGGGTTGCTATTCCTTTTTCAGTGGGAAACTTCACAGTGCCTTGACCAACTGAAACTGCCATTCCGAACACACTTTGCTCTGGCCTTCCTGTGATGATATCATAGTTGGAAGGGATATTGATCACCGCAAAAGTGAGTTGTTCGGTTCGTCCTTTTGTTCTCTCGTTGAACAAACATTATGGGTTATTTGGCCTAAAGGCTTGATAGGTATGTCTTTGATACCTTCGATGGAGGATCCAAACTGTTGAAGCTTTGAACGTTCATCGTCGCTGAGAGGGTTAAAGCATTTCTCAAGCATGACTTTGGTGGTTGCACCGGTGTCAATGTAAGCCTTTTGTGTCTTGACGGATCATATGTTGGCTTCCATCACCAGAGGGTTTGAAAGTAACTCTCCTTCTGGTGGTGGGAAGCAAACATATTGACGTTCCCATGCCTTGAAATGACGGCGTTTGTGGGAAGCTTTGTTTTTAAGGTCGACCATGTTCACTTCCTACTTTTTTCTTCAACCATTTTGTCCTTGACCCCTTTAACCAAGTGAGCCAGTTCGGATTTGACGGCTTTTTAGATCCTCTTTTTGGGTTGGAAGCAATTATTGGTATGGTGACCTTTCTATTTGTGAAACTCACAATACTGGTTTAATTTTTTCAATCTTTTGTTTTTTGGTAAAGGTGGAGGAGGGCGGAAGCTGTGTTTTACCTCTTCGGTTGCCAAGATCTCTTATGGAGCCTTGGTAAAGGTGGAGGAGGGCTTGGAGGGTTCCGGCCTTCAGGCCTTCAGGAATCTGAACCTTTGAACCATTTGTCATAAGAGCCATACTGGAAGCTCCAGTTAAGAGTTCTCTTTTTTTTTTCTTTGATGTCTACAGCTTATTCTCCTTGAATGTGGGCTTCAGCCCTTTCGAGTGTTTCTTCAAGGGTTTTGGGCAGGCATTTATTGAAGTCTCTTGTGAGATATTTGGAATTTATAGCATTCATGAACCCTACAACCCTAATCTTTTCATCGGTGTAAGTTAAACCTTCCTTCTTGTAACTTTCGATGAAGTCTCTGAGACTTTCATCATCACGTTGTTTGATCTGGAAGATTATCGTGGCGTTCTTGGCATACCTATGTTTTTATAGGGAACTTTTGCTAAGATCGTCAAAGGCCTGAACGCTTCGTCCAGGAAGGTCATTGAACCATATGCGCGAAGACCCTTCAAGGGTTTGCTTGAACATGAGACAACATTCGGAGTTGGGTCATTTTTCAATTCTTGCAGTTTCGACGAAGATTTGGAGGTAGTCTTCAGTACCGTGATAGTATCTTTATCTGGGTTTGAAACTCGTAATCAACGTTTTGTTGGGAGAAGCAAGACAAGTTGTTGGGCTTGTAGGGTTTTGAGAGGTCTTCTACTACCCTTGAAGCTGGGTTACCGCTTGAGGTACCTTGGTGAGTGGTTGGCACTTGGTTGATTAAGTTAAGGTTAAAGCCTTGAAGGCTTCCTGTGTCATCATCCAGCTTTCACGTGCTGCAAAGGAAATTGTGCCATCATCTGTGTCACCAGCTAGGTCATAAGGTTAGAGCCTTAAAGGCTTTCCGATGGTAATCATAAAAGATGTTATCATCTGTGTCATCAGCTGGGTCATAAGGTTAAAGCCTTGAAGGCTTTCTGGTGGTACTGTATAAGGCATTCCCATGGATGTGCTCATGACCGTACCTCGAGCCAAAGACAGGGTGGCCACGAAGTAGCAATGGGAGGAGGAACACCTGAAGCTGGTGACTGCCAAAATTGATCAAGAGTGGTTTCATGCTCAATAGGTGCACCGGCTGTAACGGGTTGGGAGGTAAATAAGGGAAAAACGGCTGGACTAGGCCTCCCCAAAAGCTAAAGGGCTTGAGTGGTTGGTCTGTCACACTAGGGCCAGCTTTAATGTAAGATGTGGCTGAACGTGAGCTGCTAAAAGGAAGAGATGGAGGGCCAGGTGTTAATGAGGGTTTAGACTTCTCATAATTTAGTCTTATTCTTACCCTTTTCTTCCTTTCTAGGCTCACATGCTAATTGAGAAAAGATCTCAGTTGTGAGAAATTTCTAGCTACTCCCTCGGGTGTTAGTTATATGAATTTCGATGTACGCATCGCACCGATTTGAGAAGATGCAACCCCTGATTGGGATGGGGTTGGTGTATGAAAAGAGGTGAACTCCGGGAAAAAGTTCCCGTTGGAGTACTTCCTGGAGTAGAGAGAGGTGTAGACCTAACCAGTGAGATCCGACTAGAATTTGGTGTTAAATTGGGGTGGTTAGGCACTTGATTTACCTGACCGAGAGACTCGCTTTCAGACATGATGTAAAGAGAAAATGGAGCTACACAACTGGTCTTTAAGATAAAGTAAGCGGCGTAGCCCCACGGTGGGCGCCAACTTATTGATGCAACAAATAATAGACCAAAGATAGTAGCGGTATCTCCAGGGTAAAAGGGTTCAGGGGTTCGATTAGCCTAACGCAGGTCGTGGGGTCCCCCCACGTTTGCAAGACGTGGAGAGAGGTTCACTAGTATTGTTGTTATCTTCCTTAGATCTTGAGCTGATTAGAAATCAGCCCAGAAAGCGATCGTTGGAGAAGATGAATTATTTAGTGTGAAGAAGAGAACTTGTAAGAAGCAAGTTCTCATGGGAGAAGAAGAAGAGAAGCAAGCATGAAGCTGGTTCTAAAGAGGAAGAGGAAGAATCAGAGAGTTAGAGTGATATCTGCTGATCCTGGGGTGTCCCATATGCTTAACATGGGCTGAAATTTATAGGGGAAGAGGTTTCTCAAAGGGGAAACCTTTAATTAGTAAACCTGGCTTGCAGTGAGGGGCTTACCCTTTTAGGGGTTAAAGGGTTTGGACCTGCGGACAAAAGGGTGTTCTCTGTGCACATGTTCTGTCTGTGCAGAAATGGTTCACACGTTAAGTGTTGATGTGACCGTACACTGTGCTTGTCCTTTTTACTGTTCTCCTGAGTTCGCGCATATTGAACCTCTCAACCTTTTAACCTTTTAAGCTGTTATGTATATTAGTCATTTTATTGAGATTTGGGCTACCCCCGTCATCACCTAATATAGATGACCATGTAGCCCAAGATCGCTTATGAATAAACAACTGAATCAGTACTTCAATTTCAATAATCATATGTATATGTATGGTTGCAAAAGTCGCTAAGCGCTTCATAATCGATCGAACAGGGAGTTGAGAGTACCCGACCTAGGCGGATACTCAGAGAGTACTCGGACATGTTAAATTATAAAGAAATTAGTTTTCATACATTAAATATATGTCAAATAACTTAAATTTACTGACATTTATAAGAAAATACATGAAAATGATATTTATTCTTTAATATAATAGACATAAAAATGATGTTTTATTTTTTTTAAGTCAAACTTGTCCCGAATTACTCTACTACATCTGATTCTGCCCGAGGTTGACTGTGTTTAATCGATTCCGAATAATTAGGCGGAGTTAAGGAAAGTAGTCTCGGTAGCCTAACCTTGTAGCGACTACTCAGCTTTGGAGGACCTTGTTTTACAACCATGTGTATATGTGTATGTTACAGACTCGATGACCATGGGCATTTATACCCTAATTGCCTAAGGACCTTCTCCTAATCATGTACCGCTTCATTGTATGGGGTTACATACTTCGAAACTATACATGCTAGACCCTTGTCTTTACATCATCATGATCATCATCATCATACTCAGTAAATCTCATCAATAGCAAAGCTAAGGTAGGGTCTGAGAAGACTAAGATGTATACAACCTTACCTATACCCCATATGAATAGAGAAGCTGCTTCCAAAGAGACCCATGGCTCGATAGTACTTTTGCCTCAAGCCTTGGACATAAGGCACATAACACTCAGCATTTAAGTCAAAGGCCAATTAGTGCATGTACTCCCTTGTCTTTACATAACATGCTAAAACTATAACTTTAAACTATTTACTAGTATCCCCATGAACTATTTTCAAATACGGTCAAACAATTATGAGGCCAACATTCACCCCCTTAATTTTTGACCTGAGATTGAGTCTTCATCTTCAATTTGATGACCACCTTCTACTGCTTGTGTCATACTATCTTCGTTAATTTCCCCAGTATGCATCGTTTCAAATGGATCTTCTTATTGAATTGCTTCATGCTTGTTAAGTTATTTCACATATCTTCACCCGATCTTTGATTAAATTGCACACCATTGTATCACATACTTAAATCCATCTCACACATTTTTCTAGATAGTTTAAATCACTTAGATTTTTCTTGTGGTTGTATCACACAACCATTCTACTTTCTAATCCTATCACAGGTCGGTTTATTCATACCCTTCTTAGGTTGCTTCCATATCACACGTGTTTCTTTGCTTTATTCGTATCACACAATTAAATTTCCTATTTCTACGTCTCTTCGGTGTCTAGGCACATCAAAAGTGTTGATTCATCATCTTCTATTTCGACTAGAAGTGACTCACTTTCTCTGTGTTTCTTGGTTGGACACTCATAGGCATATTGTCCAAGTTCCCACATTTGTTGCAAGTGATTTTAGACTTATCTCTTATAATCAGTGTTTCTTACATGATATCATCCCTTTGTAGTTTGTCGGTTCCTTCCGACTCAAAAAACGGTGAGTCCTTTACCTTTATAATGATAATTGTTGGAATCTTCGTATCCACAATTTCCAAAACGTTGTCCACAATTCCTGTTATTGTCATGATACGTGTACAAGAGGTCTTCTTGATTTTCACTAACTTCCTTCTTCATCTTTATCCTTTCTTCAATGGTCTTAAGTTTGCTAATAGCCTCGTCTAGAGTAATCGTGTCTAGATTAAAGTATTGTTCTATGGACACAAGAATTTGAGTAAATCTTTTTGGTATGGAATTTAGAATTTTCCACACCAGGCTAGATTGTTTCAATGTTGTTCCAAACTCGCTTACCTGTGTAACAATACTATTTAACTTTGCAGAGAATTCTTCTGCCGTATCTTCTTCTTTCATTTGCAATAACTCAAAATCGGTCATGAGTGTTTGCAAACGTGCCATCCATACTCGATCTACATTAATATGCCCTGTCTTTACTGCAACCCAAATCTCTTTCGTATTTTTGTAGTTCGCCACTTGTAATATCACATCCTACGGTATTACTTGAAATTAATGTGCAGGCGCTGTTTTATCCTTCTTAACATTTGGTTATGTATTACTTTTTGTATCTATCATACCCTAGAATCCGTTTGCCTCAAGTGTTGTTTTAATTCGGATAACCCATACTTTATAGTTTGTTGATTTCAAAATAGGACAATGGTAATGCAACAAAGATCATACTTCTTTGTGTATTATTATTGCGTTATTCAGACTACTTCCTTTAATCGAAATTCAAATGGGTTAAAGTATATCAAGTGTGTTTGAAATAAGTTTCTTTATTTGTCTTATTGTTTAAATAGGGTTTGTAACACCCGTCTCATTAAACTAAGACCCTTTTTTTTACATGACAATTTCAAAGAAAATACCTCATTTCATTAAGTTATACCAAATGGAACAAAGGTTTACTTAACATTTGTGTTCAAATAACACCCAACTAGTTACAACATCCTAATGTAACATATTAATTGTTTACGACACTAACATAGACTTAAACGAAGATTAAATAGACGCGGAAGCTTCGAAAGTCGTGTGTGTTCGGTTCTTGATTTACGCTTGATTTCCATCCGTACGAAGTTTAAACACACCTACAAGGTATAATTATAATCAACGTTAGTATATGAGGTCCTGGAACCCGTTTAAACGGACCCGGAAGCTAGAAATAATCAAACAACAAAATATTTTTTTTTTGTTTATGCCCGACCGTAAGCTACGGTTTACAAACCGTAGCTTATGGTCCCCTTATGTTTGGCGGACAGATCTTACGAACCGTAAGCTACGGTTCAGAGCCGTAGCTTACGGTTTGCTGCAGACTGATATTTGTTTTCCGTTTTTAAAACGGAAACCTTCATAACTTTTTAACCGTTTGTCCGATTTACGTGATTCTTTTTCCTACGCGACTGTAATTAAATTACCAATGCAACCATTATAATTTTCCAAAACAAAGTTAGTGTACGGGTTTGAAGTTCATAAATGCCTAAAGTATTTATTTGACCCGTATAGTTTTGCACAATTCAAACACTAGCAATGTTTATGAACACAAGTCGTATCTACCCACCTTCCGGGGCTTACGATCACTGGCGTATCATCACCAAGTCTATGGTTTTACGCTTTTGTGATCCACCATCACCAAAACCTATTCAAACACATTCTTACTATCTACTAATCAATTATTCGACCCGTTTGGCTCATTTATGGAATCCTCCATTTTCAATGACTACCAAACATTTTCAAATCAAGTTTTTGACTCGTTTATCTAATAGTGATCTTCGTCATTCCTACTAACGCTATCTTTTCTTAAAGACACAATTTCAAACGACCGTAATTTCTAATCAACACAATGTAACGGAACAAGGTTACATACCAACTTATTCCAACCAATATTCTAATCCGTTTCTTTATCTAGAGGGTTACAACTCTTTATTTACATTCCAAGCACGACTAATTTTACTATATCAACATCAACATATCAAATTAACTACTTTGATCCGTTTGATTGTCAAGTGAGTTACATCACTTCAATGACATTCCAAACATGCTTCAACCGTTTATTTTGACCCGTTTGGTTTATCGAATGAACTTCGTCACTTCTATGACATACCAAACTCGCATTTTACACTACAAACCCATTAACATTTCTAAGACTATTGTTTATGCATAATGTAACTAAACCGAAAGTTACATACCTTTAGAGCACGCCCTTTAAACGCAAATCCCCTTCGGCTTGTCCGCTAGACGATCCGGACTCCTTGCCTAAAGAGTTCAATTCACAACCTATTTAGAACTCTTTTGTTTACATGTAACGCATAATTTTTCATAACTACACAAACACGTGTTTTAGCTCAAATTTCAGTTTTTCATCTTCTTTTAGGCATTTACACAAACACCTTAAGGGCATAATTTCAACAAGTTTCTAATTAGTTCAACATTTGTCATTTTGCCATGATAATCATAAATTTAGGCAAATTCACATCAATTTCACATTAACCAAATCTGAACTTATTCCATAAAACTCGAATGGCACTAAGATAACATCATAATCCTAGTGTTCCATACTTTTCTACAAAACCCACTTTTCACCTTCAATGGTGATTATGAACTTTACAAGAAATAGGCAAAATTTCAACAAGTAATTGACTAGGGTTCATCCCTAGACACTATTTCATCCCAAACAATTATCATGCAAGCTCAAATTTCAGGTTTCATGAGTTTATCTAAAAATTAAGATCGAACCAAATGTCGAAATTTTACATACCTTATGATCCCTTCGTCGAGGTGATCACTAATCTATATTCAGATTTTGATTTGGACTTGATTTAAACCTTCAATTTGTGAATTTTGTATGTGATAGGGTTTGATGGAGAACTTCCTGGTCGCCCTTGTTCTGTTCGACCAAACACACACTTAGGTGTGTGTTATTTTGTTAATAATAAATCAAGTTTCAATGTTTGGCTAGTTTGGTCCCTCAATTATACATAAGTTATTAAAAAGGTATTTTAATCCACTCATGTGTTATTACCAGACTCATAACTAACTGGGTTATTTATTTCCTAGCTAGCTTATTCTCATTTATTTTGTACTTTATTATTCTAATATAAAGTTTTATAATTTTCGGGGTGTTACAAGTCTACCCCCCTTAAAGAGGTTTCGTCCCCGAAACCTTCGTTAAGTAGTTCTTTGGTTTGGACCACCTCATGGACTTTAACTTGTGTCTTGTGTTTCTTATTTTATCGCCTATTCGGCCCAATTGCCATTTGACCACTTAATAGTACGAGTTCGTCAACATGTTTATTCTATATTACTCTATATTGCCAAGTGTTTTAGGTAAATCACAACACTATTTTGACCTTGGGTGATCTTATCAGTTAGTCTGATTAGTTACCGTCACCTCATGCCTCGTAAATTTGGATCTATCCCTTCGTTATATTCGGACTTATGTGAGTTTATGGTCTCCTATCCCGTAACTTGCACTACAACTTGATTATATTCTATACCACTTTCATGATTATGATCACTTCGCATTACGTCATGTTTAAGTTGTTACAACTTTTCATTATCAAAATCTTCTTTCCTTGCCGTCATCATGGTGACTTGTAGCCTTTCCATGACTCCAAGTTAAACGGCTTCAATAGCCTTTCCGACTTTCCAGTAGATCCTTTTCGCACGTCTCCTCAGTCTTGAGGGTTATCGCGTCGTCGCCAACTGCGGTCGACATCATTCCATTATAACAATAACCAAATTCAACTCATTTCATTTTATTATTCCATGTCGTTGTATGGAATTTACCCACATCGTTTATCAATATAAATGATGTTTCTACATGTTTTATTAGGTTTAGACAAGTATATAACATTGTCTTCGCCGCTTACTACTATTACAAATCTCGGGTTCGGGTGTAATTACACTCCTTCTCAATAAATGTTTGTTCGCCTCATTAAGTTCCCGGGTTCGAGTGTACGCGCACTCCTTCCCGTTATAACACTTATCTTTCATTGCATTCCCGGGTTCGAGTGCACACGCGCTCCTTCCCATTGCAATATATATATATATATATAGGATAAGGATCATGTGAGAAGTAGTAGGCTAAATGAGAAACTTGAGAAGCATTCTGGACAACACATTTTCCCTAAGCAAAAAAATGCAAAAAAAAAAGGTGAAAAAATGCAAAAAAAATTTTTTTTTGGAAAAATCGCAGCTTTTTCTTTAAGAATTAAATTTTTTTTTTTTAATTTTTTTTTTTGGATTTATACACATGTGTATATTGTTAATCTTTTAACTATACATATATGTATATTGTCAATTATACATATATGTATATACATGTTTAAAATTGAAAAATAAGTGTTATTTAGGGTTTAGCATTAGTATTTAGGGTTTAGCATTAGGTTTAGGGTTTAGGGTTTAGCTTTAGGGTTTAGCTTTAGGGTTTAACATTAGGGTTTAGTATTAGGGTTTAGCAATAGTATTTAGGGTTTAGCATTAGGGTTTAGCTTTTGGGTTTAGCTTTATCTTTAGGTTTTGTATTAGTGTTTAGCATTAAGGGTTTAGCTTTAGTGTTTAGTTTTAGCTTTTGGGTTTAGCATTAGGGTTTAGCTTTAGGGTTTAGAATTAGGGTTTAGCTTTAGGGTTTAGCATTAGGGTTTAGCTTTAGGGTTTAGCTTTAGGGTTTAGAGTTTAGGGTTTAGCTTTAGGGTTTAGCTTTAGTGTTTATGGTTTAAGATTAACAATATACACATTTTTTCAATTTTAAACATGTATATACATATATGTATAATTGACAATATACATATATGTATAGTTAAAAGATTAACAATATACACATGTGTATAAATCCAAAAAATTTTTTTTTAAAAATTTTTTTTTTTAATCCTTAAAGAAAAAGCAGCGATTTTTCAAAAAAAAAAAAAAAAAAATTTGCATTTTTTTCACCTTTTTTTGCATTTTTTGCTTAGGGAAAATGTGTGGTCCAGATTGCTTCTCAAGTTTCTCAAATAGGGTGGACTTCTCTTAGGATCCATACCCTATATATATATATATACATATCGAGATTTACTTTTACCTCGGGTTCATCTGTTCACCATTTATTTGTTTATATATATATATATATATATATATATATATATATTTTAACATAATACACTCATTTCACCAACCTTGTATATACATACGCAACTATTATTCATCAAGTGGATTTTTATATTCCACTTGTCTTATCGTAATTTAGAACGTGTATCTGATTGCTACTCCGTTGTCTCAAGTCATTACTTGATTTAGGTTCTTTGCTAGCATGTTCTTTGTCGTGCTTCCGAACCTTTCGCCATTTAAATTATTTAACCCCCATCATCTTAAGACACGGTCATCATCTCATTCGAACATTTCCAATTTATTATTAATCTATTATTCAATGTTGCCCGTATTGCCATACGAGACATTCAAATATACTTACTTTACAAGTACTTATTTTATATTCAATCTATGATTAGGATTTATACTACCTAATCATCTTTTACCGACATTAGACATCTCAATTCTGAAATGTTTATATCAATTGTCAAACATTTCGTTCCATTATCGTTTGTATCTTTCATTTTGATTTAGCCAAGTTTGTAACTTGTTTAAACCATTCATGTTTAGTGCACTTTCCGGGTTTGAGTGTGTTAACACGCTCTTCCCATGCACATCAACTCTAATTCCTTTTTCTAATTGTCTAATAAAATCTACTAAATAACATAAAATCTACTAAATAACTAATTCTTACCGGATGATTGATCAAGCTTGAACCGAACACACTATGTTGACAACCTTGAGCTCTGATTACCAACTTGTAACACCCGTCTCATTAAACTAAGACCCTTTTTTTTACATGACAATTTCAAAGAAAATACCTCATTTCATTAAGTTATACCAAATGGAACAGAGGTTTACTTAACATATGTGTTCAAATAACACCCAACTAGTTACAACATCCTAATGTAACATATTAATTTTTTACGACACTAACATAGACTTAAACGAAGATTAAATAGACGCGAAAGCTTCAAAAGTCGTGTGTGTTCGGTTCTTGATTTACGCTTGATTTCCATCCGTACGAAGTTTAAACACACCTACAAGGTATAATTATAATCAACGTTAGTATATGAGGTCCTGGAACCCGTTTAAACGGACCCGGAAGCTCGAAATAATCAAACAACAAAATAAATTTTTTTTATGCCCGACCGTAAGCTACGGTTTAAACCGTAGCTTACGGTCCCCTTATGTTTGGCGGACAGATCTTACGAACCGTAAGCTACGGTTCAGAGCCGTAGCTTACGGTTTGCTGCAGACTGATATTTGTTTTCCGTTTTTAAAACGGAAACCTTCATAACTTTTTAACCGTTTGTCCGATTTACGTGATTCTTTTTCCTACGCGACCGTAATTAAATTACCAATGCAACCATTATAATTTTCCAAAACAAAGTTTAGTGTACTGGTTTGAAGTTCATAAATGCCTAAAGTATTTATTTGACCCGTATAGTTTTGCACAATTCAAACACTAGCAATGTTTATGAACACAAGTCGTATCTACCCACCTTCCGGGGCTTACGATCACTGGCGTATCATCACCAAGTCTATGGTTTTACGCTTTTGTGATCCACCATCACCAAAACCTATTCAAACACATTCTTACTATCTACTAATCAATTATTCGACCCGTTTGGCTCATTTATGGAATCCTCCATTTTCAATGACTACCAAACATTTTCAAATCAAGTTTTTGACTCGTTTATCTAATAGTGATCTTCGTCATTCCTACTAACGCAATCTTTTCTTAAAGACACAATTTCAAACGACCGTAATTTCTAATCAACACAATGTAACGGAACAAGGTTACATACCAACTTATTCCAACCAGTATTCTAATCCGTTTCTTTATCTAGAGGGTTACAACTCTTTATTTACATTCCAAGCACGACTAATTTTACTATATCAACATCAACATATCAAATTAACTACTTTGATCCGTTTGATTGTCAAGTGAGTTACATCACTTCAATGACATTCCAAACATGCTTCAACCGTTTATTTTGACATTCCAAACTCGCATTTTACACTACAAACCCATTAACATTTCTAAGACTATTGTTTATGCATAATGTAACTAAATCGAAAGTTACATACCTTTAGAGCACGCCCTTTAAACGCAAATCCCCTCCGGCTTGTCCGCTAGACGATCCGGACTCCTTGCCTAAAGAGTTCAATTCACAACCTATTTAGAACTCTTTTGTTTACATGTAACGCATAATTTTTCATAACTACACAAACACGTGTTTTAGCTCAAATTTCAGTTTTTCATCTTCTTTTAGGCATTTACACAAACACCTTAAGGGCATAATTTCAACAAGTTTCTAATTAGTTCAACATTTGTCATTTTGCCATGATAATCATAAATTTAGGCAAATTCACATCAATTTCACATTAACCAAATCTGAACTTATTCCATAAAACTCGAATTGCACTAAGATAACATCATAATCCTAGTGTTCCATACTTTTCTACAAAACCCACTTATCACCTTCAATGGTGATTATGAACTTTACAAGAAATAGGCAAAATTTCAACAAGTAATTGACTAGGGTTCATCCCTAGACACTATTTCATCCCAAACAATTTTCATGGAAGCTCAAATTTCAGGTTTCATGAGTTTATCTAAAAATTAAGATCGAACCAAATGTTGAAATTTTACATACCTTATGATCCATTCGTCGAGGTGATCACTAATCTATATTCAGATTTTGATTTGGACTTGATTTAAACCTTCAATTTGTGAATTTTGTATGTGATAGGGTTTGATGGAGAACTTCCTGGTCGCCCTTGTTCTGTTCGACCAAACACACACTTAGGTGTGTGTTATTTTGTTAATAATAAATCAAGTTTCAATGTTTGGCTAGTTTGGTCCCTCAATTATACATAAGTTATTAAAAAGGTATTTTAATCCACTCATGTGTTATTACCAGACTCATAACTAACTGGGTTATTTATTTCCTAGCTAGCTTATTCTCATTTATTTTGTACTTTATAATTCTAATATAAAGTTTTATAATTTTCGGGGTGTTACAGGGTTTGAGTTGGATTAAGTTGGAATGTGCTTAGTTTAAATAGATGGTTAGAAATATTATAAAGCATGTCTGTTTTTTTTGGTCCATTATAATAAAAGAGCCAAACGATTTAATTTCCCAAAAAATTTGATTTTAGAGCTCAGAAACTGAGAAGGTAGAAGACAGGTCAGAAGAAGAAAAAAGGAAAAAAAAGATAGTTATGATCATAAAGAAAAGAAAGGAAGTGATAGCAAAAGAAAGCCAACCAAGTGAGGGGAGGGGAAAAATCATAGCCAAACATAGTATTTTTAGGTGAGTTTTCAGCAGCTGCCTAGCCAGTGAGGGAGAGACAAGGAGCGGCAGTGGCAGGTTGAAGTGGGTTGACGATAACCTTAACGACAACTTTATACGGCTGTGTAGGGTATCACAACGGCGGTAAGAACTTTCAGAACAGTGGCAACATCGCATCTAGGGATGGAAAAAAACCCAAGTTCAGCAGGTATGCCCAAAACCCCAAACCCTAAACATCTATACCCATAACTCGACAGGTATTAGATTGGATATGGGATTGGAAAAAATTATTTTGTGGGCAATGGACATGTATAGGATTAGGTGATATCCGACTCGATTACTTGAAACTATATACGTGTTTACCCAAATCATATACTGAAAATATATCTATGCAATTTTGTTCCTTTTAACCCTTGTTTAGTAAGAATTATCTTGGATTAGTTACTAATGCAAAAGGTTCCACCTACCAATTTTATGTTAAAAAGGATGTTTAAAATTAGTATGATACTTGTGAGAACATAAATTTATGATACCTATAAGAGAATAGGAAACATATGTGGAATTAAAGTTATCTTTTAGTGGTCCATCAAGTTATCTAAGTGCTTCTGACTTTTGGTGGTATTTCGAACTCGTTTTAACCTGTCATCTGACCCGACTCACCCATTTCTTCAGGTGTAAAGAAAACCATCTAGATTGGCAAACAGTTTCTTTACCAAGTTTCAATTTGTACGCTAATGTAAACTTGAAACTCTCAACAATTATTTTTAAACAATAATGGGTATACTCGATATCCGACGAGTAAATACCCGATGGGTATTAGGCCAGGTATAGGACATGATTTTACAAGCGGGTATGGGAATGAGATTAGTCATACTCGGCTCATTGCCATCCCTAATCGCAACAACAGGGTATTTCAGTAATCTTGCAAGCCTAACACATTGAACCCCTAGTGATTAAAGTCCTACACCACCACCACCACCACTGTTGCAAACGACCACCCTTACCACTCCCTTCCCCTTTGTCACCACCATCGACTCCACTGATGTACAACTCCTCTCATATGCACCGTATTCAAGTCCAATTCGTTGCATGTGTAACTGCAACATTCGCTTCTCAATCAACACCTTCTTTTGCAGCTTCGAATTGTTAGGATCTACAAAGAATTCATTCATCTCATCAAGAAAATTGTTATGACCCGTTAATTGTTGATCTTCACCATCATAATTCTCATCATCATTATCATCGTTACTTTTATCATTATCTCCAACTTAATAAGCGCTATGAATCACATTCTCCTATAACTCATTCTCTTTTGACTCGCTTTGACCAACAACGGGTGGTTCAAGAGTTTGCAAGTGATCAAGCTTCGCACAATTTGAAATCCTTTGATCATTATGGTATGCACACATTTCAGGATTAAACCGATGTAAAATTGAAACCCTAGAAACAAATCACTACCGCTATAGCTGAATCATCAATTGATTAACAAATCTATCAAAATTGATGATTTAGAAGTGAATATACGACAGATTCAATCTGAAATTTTGAATTGATAACATGATTAAAGTATCTAGCTACAGGATTTAAGGAAAATATGTCGAAAGGAAGATTGACGGTTTAGAGAAATCTATCAAAATTGATGATCTAGAGAAATTGTCTAAAGGAAAATATGTCAGAAATGACTTAATAAATGTTAAAACTATCTTCAAATAGTGTTATATATATGTGTACATAAGTATAATATCAAAATTGATGATCTAGAGAAATTGTCTAAAGGAAAATATGTCAGAAATGACTTAATAAATGTTAAAACTATCTTCAAATAGTGTTATATATATGTGTACATATGTATAATAATAATAAACGATTGTTAAAACTAATTAAAATTCTTAAATCATTTAGAAGATCTTAGATAAGCAACCCAAACCCAAAGTTATATCTATACTTTCTATAAAAGGAGAAATCCCAGTGACATAAGAAAAGCTGATGTGTCAGCTAGAGAGCATGTCCAACAAGGCTTTTCTTATGTCATTATTACATCATAAAGTCTTATATATAAATCACTTTAATTTGATTTCAAACCACTGTCTTGTGTATTCAAATGGTCTGGCCCACATTCCAAAGGGCAAACCACTGCCTTGTGTATTCAAATGTTGAAGGTCTGGCCCACATTCCAAAGGGCAAACCACCGCCCTTCTATAAGAAAGTAGCAGATGCTTCCTTTGGCAAACGTATACCTAGCAGCAGATGTTTTGAAATTGCGGGTAATTTGAAATTCAAAATGCATGGGGATATGTAATTTTCAATTAATGCATGTCACTCACTCACTTCTGTCAATTATCTTCTTATATAAACGTGTTCTCTACTTTTGTATTTTCAAACCACATTTCTAATGTATCTCTCCCTCAAATCCCTTCTTCTCAATACTCGGCATTTATTCATAAAGGATAACAGAAAACTGAAGCTCTCTCTGTCCCACTTTCAGAAAATTTTTTGGGGATATGTGGTTTGCCTTCATCATGGTAATGTGATATATATGATTATGTTTGTTTTTTATTTTTACTAAAGTTTTGTTATCTGAGTTATGACTAAATGATGATTGTGAATGATCTGCTGCAGATGATGATGATGATTGTTCTACGGTTGTTTCCAGTGTCATTGTTTCAACATCGTTTAAAGTATGTGTTTTTTGCTACTCCAACTTTGAAATTTTGAATTTTTAATTTTGAAGTGATATACTCTAATTCTCGCTTTATATTTCAGTCTAATCACAGTTGTTTGAAATTCATACAATCTGCTGCGGTTTATTATAGGTTTGTATTAAAAGAAACATAAAGTTAAATTAAACACAAAGAAAGATTATTAATAATGTACATTTAAAATAATTTTTGCTTATGACTAAATGATGATTATATATGATTTTGGGCAGATGATGATGATGTAGAACCCGCAGTAGTTCCTACTAAACGCAAGAAAGGATCTGCTACTGCTGTAAGATAAGATTTTATCTTACTAGAGTAATGGTCTTTCCAGCCTTTTTTTGTATTAAAAGAAGCATAAAGTTTGGTTTAAAGCAGCTCTTTATGAACAAAGTTAAGGATTGAGTATGTGAGGACATGGCTAGTCTTCAACAGCTGAAGAAGTGTTTTCATGTACTGCATTTTGGTCTGTTCATGTTTATCAGGTTTCTAGAAACCTGATTTGGATGCATTGAGTACTTCCGTGGAGTTCATGGCGATTGTCGAAGATATACATTGAAGGAGTTTAAAGCTAAAAGCACCAAATTTGAACTGTTAGGTTCGTAAATTTCTTGGTGGTGTTGTTAGATTTTAAAGTTTCGTTGTAATTTTAAGCTGAATAAGTATTATTATGTAATTTTTAATATCATCTGATTATTGCAGATCGGTACTTTTGATGTAGAAGTGAAATTGTGTCTGAGTTTAATTAGATTATGTTGATGTTGTATCAATTTCTTTTAGTGTATAGATCTGTCAAAGTTAAAGTTTGACAGATCTATATGTAATTTTTAAAGTTTCGTTGTAATTTTAAACTGAATAAGTATTATTATGTAATTTTTAATATAATCTGATTATTGCAGATCGGTACTTTTGATGTAGAAGTGAAATTGAGTCTGAGTTTAATTAGATTATGCTGATGTTGTATCAATTTCTGTTAGTGTATAGATCTGTCAAAGTTAAAGTTTGTCAAAAGAGAATATCTGCTCTAAATTATCATCTACTGATCTAACGGCTGTTTGACTTGCAACTGGTGCCAACATCTGTTGTTGCTTAATAGAGCTTTTCGAAGAATTTCCTCCTCTCAATTGTTAAACATCTGTTGTTGCCAACATCTGTTTGACTTGCTACTGTTGCAAACAGGAGAGGCTTTAACAGATGTTCGCAATATCTTTGTATTCCAAATGAATAGATTTTTTATCTGAGTTATGACTAAATGATGATTGCTGATGTGTCAATTTTTTATCTGAGATTTTTTATCTGAGTTAAAATACATTTAATTTCAAACTGCTGCTCTATATTTAAAGGTCAAAGGTCTGGCCCACATTCAAGAGTGCAAACTACTGCCCATAGCCAAGAAAGTATAACTTAGCAGATGTTTCCTTTGGCAAACATATATCATAGCAGTGGTTTCAAAATTGCCGGTAATTTCAAATTCAAAATGCCTGGAGATATGTATTTTGCAATTAATGCACGTCACTCAATCACTTCTGTCTTATGGTAAAGGCGTCTTATAGGTAAATGAATAGGTTAATTGTAATTATAATAACGTGTTTAATTTTATATTTTTCCCATGTAAATGTATTAAAAGCCTAATGACTGTCGCATCATATTCTTTCGTCTGACGATGTATTTAGTCATAACCGTCTTCATTGGGTATATAAAATACATTGGGCAGAGGTTTTGATCATTATCGTTTTCATCCATCTACTCAATCATCTTCAAAAGTTTTTTGTTTATCAATATCGTTACAATTTCTTTTACTTTCAAAGACGCATTGCTTCACTGCAAAATGGAAAAATTTGGGTTTCAAGTGATTGTTGACGAGATTTTCACAAGACTCTCTGCAGAAGATATTGGCCGTTTCAAATGTCTTTCCAAGAATTTTTATAAGGAATTGTCAAGTCATGGATTTCAGATGATGCATGCTCCCCGAAGTGGAGATTCAGTACAAAAGAAACTACTCTCCTTTAAAGACACGTCAATTGTCGTTGACGACGTAGTTGCTGGTAATTTGGATGTTGTTAGAAGCAAAACCTTAAGTTTTCCATAAACAATGTTCACCCTAGCTTCTTACGTATTCTATCATCATTTAATGGTTTGTTGTTAGTTTGCAATGAAGGGATTTGCTGTCGGCTGATTCTTTGGAATCCAACTACCAGGCGCTATAAGGTTTTGTGTGATGACTACTTCAATTACAATCATCATCGAAACTCTGATACTGGTGGAATTTATTTTGATCAGTTCAATGATCTGAAAGTGCTGAACATCAGATGTTACCGTAATGTAACTGCTGCTCGTGTTTACTCACGACGTCGTGAGTCATGGAGAACAATAAATTTCGGTAGCGTAAACAATTATGGTTCAAGTGGTTATTCATGGTCTACAGGAGTTTATGCTGATAAAACCATATATTTTATGGTTTCAAATTATTGGTATCCACTAGGTGAGAGGAACATCGTTGCTTTTGATGTTCTGAGTGAGACTTTCAGAATGCTTCATTTTCCAGAGAGTATTGTAGTCAATCCTAGCCAAGGGCATTTTTTGACCATCGCAAAGAGGCTGCATTTGATTGTTATTGGAAAGTCTGCTGAGCTAACTGTTGATTTGCTCAGATATGAAGAAGAAGGCTGGATGAAGGTGTTTGTTTTCAATAATCCTCGTGTAGTTGATTATGTAGATAGGCGCCGAAGGACTAATATAATTGAAGACAACAAGTGACTGATAATAAGCATCTGGGGGGATATGATTGAAGTTGATCTGAGCAACGAACTTCTGAAATACCTCCAACATGTTGACAACTACAATGGTCCGAAAGGAGCTTTAGTTATCGAGACTACTGTTTCACTAATTGATTATGAATTAGGATCCTGTATTTTATTGAATGCTATTTGCTGTTTTGACAATTGTATTTTTTATATAATTAGTTGTGTTAAAATTATTAATCATGTTTGTTATTTAAATTAAATAAATGAATATTGATGTTTGAGAGTGTAAAAGCTTGTAATATTGGCAAATGTCTGTTTAAATGATCAAAGCTCTGTTATTGGGAACAGATGTTTCAAAATAAAACAGTGGTTGATACATCTGTTGACTTGGGTCAACAGATGGATGAACTTTGTATGCTGTTTCGCCCATTGATTTGGAATTAGTATGCTGTATTCTATTGATTGCTGTTTGTTGTTTTGAACTTTGTTTATTATATAGTTACCTCTGTTTGACACTTGTAGTTTTTATATAATTAGTTGTGTTAAAAGTATTAACCATGTTTGTTATTTAAATTAAGTAAATAAATATTTAGGTTTGAGAGTGTAAAAGCTTGTAATATTTTCAAATGTATGTTTAAATGATCAAAACTCTGTTATTAGGAGCAGATGTTTGAAAATAAAACAGTGGTTGATACATCTATTAACTTGGGTCAACAGATGGATGAAAACAGATGTTCGGAACTACTGTTAAGAAAACTGTGGTTGAAACCGCTGTTTGGTTAAAATGGTGGTTTAAAAACAACTGTTGGGTTAAAATAGTGTTTTGTGGAGGTTGAAGGGGATTGAAACGACTGTTGGGTTAAAATATAGTTTTTTTTTGGAGAAGGAACATGCTTGAACTACTGTTTATATAATGACTGTTGTTAAAGCTCAGTGTTTTAATCTAGAGATAGGCTATCCACTGATAGTTATAGTCAGCTACTGTTTTCATTTTCATCACTGTAAACTACTGATATTGATTCATCAGTGGTTTCCTAACAACTGCCATCCATTATTCATCAGAGGTTGTCACGTGGACAGTACTTAGCCGTCAGATCTTTTGTAACCGCTGCCACGTCAGCATTCACGGTTTCCACCTATATAACCCTGATCAAAACCCCAAACAGGGTTTTGCCTGTCGAGTCGAATTCGAAATTCCTTTCAAAAGCAGTTTTCACCAAATTCTCTGAAATCACTCATCTTTTTCCTTCGTTCTTAACTACCTTTGATTTATCATGGATCTTCCATTCAAAATCCGTCATAACTACGTGTGTACACTTCCAAATATTAGTTGTGTTAAAATTATTAAACTGTTGAGTTGGGTCAACAGATGGGTGAACTTTGTATGCTGTTTCACCCATTGATTTGGAATTAGTATGCTTTATTCTATTGATTGCTGTTTGCTGTTTTGAACTTTGTTTATTATATAGTTAACTCTGTTTGACACTTGTAGTTTTTATATAATTAGTTGTGTTAAAATTATTAACCATGTTTGTTATTTAAATTAAGTAAATAAATATTTAGGTTTGAGAGTGTAAAAGATTGTAATATTGGCAAATGTATGTTTAAATGATCAAAGCTCTGTTATTAGGAGCAGATGTTTGAAAATAAAATAGTGGTTGATACATCTGTTGACTTGGGTCAACAGATGAATGAAAACAGATGTTTGGAACTACTGTTAAGAAAACTGTGGTTGAAACCGCTGTTTGGTTAAAATGGTGGTTTAAAACAATTGTTGGGTTAAAATAGTGTTTTGTGGAGGTTGAAGGGGATTGAAACGACTATTGGCTTAAAATATAGCTTTTTTGGAGAAGGAACATGCTTGAACTACTGTTTATATAATGACTGTTGTTAAAGCTCAGTGTTTTAATCCAGTGATAGGCTATCCACTGATAGTTATAGTCAGCTACTGTTTTCATTTTCATCACTGTAAACTACTGATATTGATTCATCAGAGGTTGTCACGTGAACAGTACTTAGCCGTCAGATCTTTTGTAACCGCTGCCACGTCAGCATTCACTTTTTCCACCTATAAAACCCTGATCAAAACCCCAAACAGGGTTTTGCCTGTCGAGTCGAATTCGAAATTCCTTTCAAAAGCAGTTTTCACCAAATTCTCTGAAATCACTCATCTTCTTCCTTCGTTCTTAACTACCTTTGATTTATCATGGATCTTCCATTCAAAATCTGTCATAACTACGTGTGTACACTTGCAAAAACAAGTAAAAACACAGGTTTTCATTCCGTGATTGATGCACTTTCATCTTCAAAGTACAAAATTTGTTGACCTGCAATGAAACCATCTACCTGGATACCCAACGAGAGTTCTGAAAAAATGCACAACTTGAAACTAAGGACAAAAAGACCTTAGCTATTACTTCATCAATAAGGGGAATTCCAGTGGTCATCACACCTAAAACCATTTCAGAGGTTTTTGAAATCAATGATCTTACTGGTAAAAGATCTTTCCCAAAAACAGAGTACCAAACTGATTTCATTGAGAGAGGGTATGAAGAAGAAATGAAAAAGGATACTTTAGAAAAGGGCAGTTTTCCACCTGCTCCGAGTTTTTTATTCTATACCCTCCTGATGTGTGTGTCAAATAAAACAACAGCTTTTAATGAAATACCATTGAAAATTCAATACCTGGGCTATGCTATCATGGCTGAAATTTTTTTTAACTACTCTCAGGAAATTTTCAATGATATGGTTAAGAATGTTAATAAAAAATCATTTTTATTGTTTCCAAGGTTTTTAAGTTTTTATCTTCAAAAGAAATTTCAAAGGATAATGCACATGTGCTTATCCAAGGAAATCCTATTCAAATAAACAGTCTAACTTCTAAAACATTCACAAGGCTGTCAAAACCTTCAAAAACCCAAATAGAGGTACCTGAGCAGAATTTAGCAGCAACAACTGCTCCTCAGGCCCCTGCTGTTGAGCCCACTGCTCCTGGTGATCACAGAAGCACAACCCCATCTGTGAAAAATCACCAAAAAGACCAAAAAGAAAACTATCTAAAAACCCCCCAAACCCACCAAAAAGGTTACTCTGGAAGACGAGATCCCAGAGGTAACACCTGTGACAACACAAAATTCACCTGAAACCACTGCTGCTACTTCCTCACAGCAGATGGAAGAAAGATCTCAACCTGAGCCTAAAACTCCTCCTGCATCCTCTCAAAAGGATTAGGTTGTATCAACAGGGACACCACAATCAATGATACCTCTGTTGGATGCACTTGATATAGCTCAGATAAAAATCAGTTCATCTCAATCACCTGTCAATGAGAATATACCACAACAAGTGACTGAGTCTGGTGTCTCTATCTCTGTTAACCCACTAACAGTTGAGGAGGCTACACTGCAGGAATTACAAGTAATTCCTGTCACTAGTTCAAGTGGAGCAGCTACTACAGGTGTTGAACCCACTGGTTTACACCTGGACAGTAGTTTCATTAGTGAGACTCCCTTGAAGGCAATTTTTCCTTTGGGAACCATAGTGTCCACTGGTGTGTTTCCATTATACACTGGTGACCTTAAAATGGTAAGCTCTGCTGAAGAAAGAAGTCCCCAGTACCGAGAACAAGGGGCATCAGTGGGTGATTTTTGGGAAACTTTTCCTAAGTCAAGCACTGATACAACCACCACTGGTGGGAAATCAGATGATCCCATTAACTTGGGTGATGGTTTAAACTACAAAGAATTGACGGAGAGGGTTGATAAACTTGACACATCTGTTGCAGAAATCAAAACTATGTTGCAACAGTTGTTACAAGCTCAAAAGGCTACACCCACTGCTGCACCATCCGCGACATTTGCTTCATCCGCTGCTGAGCTATGGCATCTGTTTCAACCTCTGTTTCACAAACAAAGACAATATGCAGATCAACAGCATGAAGTTTAACTTCAAATGGTCAGAAATGTCATGGAAGCTAGGTACAAAGATACTCAAGCAGATATCAAAGCCATGAAAGCTCATCTGCTTCAAACTACTGGCACTGCTCCTCCTTCAATCATTTTTGTTGAAAATCCTGATGATGTCAAAAAGGGGGAGAAAACTAAAGGGAAGAAGGGAAAAGAAGATGGTTTATACATGCCACCAGATCGAATGTCCAAACTTGTGGTAGAAATCCCAAGGCCAGATGGTTCCAAAAAGGTTGATAAGACTCAAAATGCATTTGCTGCATTAAAGGCAAACATGAAAGAGTCTAAAAGGTTTGAGGAGGAGAAGAAAGTTTTGATGGAAAAAGAAGAGCAGGGTACTTCTAAACCTAAAAGAAGACAGCCTACCAGAAAAGTAAGCCAACCCAAAACCACACCTTCCAAAACCACCAAACAAACTCCTCAAATCCCCAAAAGTTCCTCTCATCAAACCTCCAAACCAACAGATGTTAAAACTCATGTTGTATCAACAGTTGTTGGGACTTCAGTTGTTTCAACATATGTTATCTCAACAACTGCCATCACTACTACATCAACCCGCACCCAATCCACTGCCATACCAAAAACAATATCACTACCACAAAAATCAGCTGCCAAAAAGCAGAAAACAACAGTTGACACATCAACTGTTGTAGTGACCACAGTGGTTGAAACACCAGTTGTTTCAACAGCTGTTAGTCAGATACCAACTACTTCAATCACTGCCACTCAACCCACAAATACACCACCAACTTCTCTAAAGCACAAAAGGAGAAAGATAACAAACATTGTACTGGAAGATGATACTTCCCCAACTTTAACATCTACACAACCACTGTCCCTTGTCACCATTCCAAACCCTGTTCCATTATCTTCAGTTCAACCCTTCAATCAAAACACTGTGTTGGTACACTTTATGTGGACGCGACTCGACTCGGTTCGATTCGGTTCGGTTCGACTCGGTTAGGTTCGGCTCAAGCCCGACGTAGCAACATTCCTCTGTCGTGCGCCCCAAAGTTCGACACGCGAAGCACGAAGAGCCGCGAACCGTCCCGCAGACACATCATCCATGACATCTCCATGATGATGTCATGATGATCATATGAAGACTTCATGAAACATATATGACGAACACTTTGTGATTTCGTCAATATATGTGTGATGAAATCCCCTGTTTTCGTCATTATGTGTGTGTGGAGAAATCCCTGATTTCGTCACACATGGTTTTCGTCGCATGGGTTTTCGTCATTGGACAGTATAAATAGCTAAGTTGTTTATCAGTTTAGTCATGAGATCATTATGAGACTCCATGAGAGTATTGTGAGACTCCACGAGAGCTGAGAGACTTGTGAGAGTTTATTGTACAAGCATTGTGTGTATATGTTTGTGAATGTTCTCATCCATTTAATCGAAGTGAATCTTTGGTTACTTGCTGTTGTTATTTATCTACTTTGTTCGGTTTGCACCGTGACGGGGATTCCGCACCCGCGATCGTGTTTGTGATAAACAGGGAATAGGTTTTCGTATCGGATCCTCCGAGAAAAACGGACCTACAAGTGGTATCAGAGCTTTGGCTCTTTTCCTTTTTTAAAACCAAACATTGTGATTGTTTGAAACAAGTGTGTTCTTAATTTTTTTTCAGTTTGTGTTCTTAAAAATTCATATTTTCTGGAAATATTTGCTGAAAATCAGTGTTTGAAGTGTTGTTTTGCTATAAGTTTTAGTGAAAACCTTATTATATTGCATCTATACATGTTGACATTTGGGTTTTTGTTAAAAGTTTAAGCAAAATCTTGTTCGGAAAGTTTGTCCGGTGATATTTTGGCCGGAATCTTCAAGGTGTTCTTGATGTATTCAAAGTGTTCTTCGTATCTTATATGTGTTTGATCCTTGTTGATGTATTATTGAAGTGTTATTAATAGAATATTATTGTTTGAATTTTGTGTACTGATGTCATGATGTTTTGTTGAAAATAGAAGTTTCGAAAAGAAGAAAAAACATTGTCGGTTTGAAAATTTTGGCATGTGTCAGGAGAAGATAAAGTTTGTTTGAAATATCTCACCAAACATCACTGAGATCTTATCGCTTTGTTTTCGCCAATATTTATCTTATTTTCGTCAAACACCAGACTTCGTCAATATTCAAACTTCGTCAAACCTCATACATCTTCGCCACACACGCCATTTTCGTCAACCTCAAACAAAACAAATTTCGTCTCACAATACAGTTTTCGTCGCACATAGTCTTTGTCGTCATACATAGAGTTCGTCACCAGCATCTTCGTCAACCTCCTATCTTCTTCAAAGGGTGTTTTCGTCAATCAACAGGACTTCGTCAGTTGTGTTGTGTTTTCGTCATCACCAAAGACTTCATCACATGTTACGTCGTCCACCATAATAATGAAGACCCAGTGCTATTTAATGTGAATTGTCATCTTCATCACGTGATAAAGTGGCTTAATTAAACAAACAATTTCAATCGGTCCAATAACAATTCATTGGATTGTGAGTGGGAATCAGTTTGGTGACCCAAGTTTATAGTGATCAGATTGCATGTGCTGAAAGTTGAATATCGGTCCAATCAAGTTGAGATTTGATAAAGTATATCACGTAAGCAGTAGAAGTTTCGCCAACTCCTGGTTTCGTCTTTTATACAAGTTTCGTCCATCATCAAGTTACTTAATAGGATTTTCGTCGAGTAGTTTGTTTAGTTAAACACGTTTCGTAATAAAACAACATTCGCCAAAAATCACCTTGGTTTCGTCGAGCATTATTTAATCAAGGTTTCATCTTTAATAAAGGTTTCGTCGTTTAATCAAGGATTCGTCGAGTAAAGGTTTCATCACAGAAGTTTCGTTATCAGAAGTTCCGTCATAACAAGTGATTCTTCACAAAAAGTTTCGTCGAGAAACTTGTAAATTTTTCACAGAAGGTTTACAATCATATGAAACCGGTTTTAGTTGGTTTTTTTGAGTAATTACTCACAAATAACAATCCAATGTGGAGTTCGTTTCCGTTTCCACAATCAGCTCCTCCTCCGGTTTTTGATCCAAGTGCTTATAAACCGCCAGCGCATATGATTGCTCAAGCTCACGCTTTTTCAAAACCTAAATTCGATCCAAGTGTCTACTTCGCTATAACACCATCGATTACTTACACTCCACTTCAACCTCTATTTGCTACACCTCAAGCTCAACCTCAAAAAGGCAACCAAAATCCTTTCAGAAATCAAACAAGTACATCCACGTCCAACTCAAATCAAACTGATGAAAGGTGTGACTGGTCTGTACAATGTGGAGGTGGAGATCAAGGAGGAACTGCGTTTTATGCAGAAATCATCAAGAATGTCAGCGATGGTGAATCTTCGGGAAATGATGACAGTTCAGGATATAGTGGCAGTACTGATGAAGATGGCTCAGGTGTGAGTGATTACAGTTCAGAATCAGATGTGAAGGAAGGAGTGGATTCTGAAGCTGATAATTTGTCAAATGATGCTAACGAGAAATCTGACTTGATCAAGAAAGCTGCTGCTGCTTCAAAAGAAATGGAGAAGTTCCTATCTAAAGATGGATCTTTCTCTTGCCAGACTGACATTCCGAATAATGTCGCAGCTTCTACAAGTCAGGTAAAATCTGAAACTTCTAGCATATGTAGTGATTGTGCTGATAAGAAACATGAATGTACTAATCTTAAACATGAATTTGAAGAGATTAAACATGAATGTGCTAATCTTAAACATGAATCTGAAACGGTTCATGGTCACAATCAGAGTTTGGTTATTGAACTTCTAAATGCAAAGAAGCAAACATGGCTTTAACTCATCATGAAAAAGAATTTAAATCAGTAATTGAGACACTTAAGAAAAGCGTTTCTGAGTTATCAAAAACTGTTTTTAATAAACAAATTGGTATTAATAACTATATTAATATCATTGAAGAAACAAAGAAAGAGTTGGCCACGGCTAAATGTGAGCATGATGCGATCAAGCTCAAATTGGAGAGTTATTCTAACTCCCGATATGTGCTTGATCACATCATTGACGTTCAACAACTGAAAGGGAACGTAAAAGGCGTTGGGTATAAGTCGTGTCCGCCACCTTTGAGACACAACTATACCAAAATGTTCGATGAGGAAGAAATGCCTCGGTTTGAACCAACTGTACCTCTTGATTATGAGGAAGTTACAACTGGCTTAGGGTTCAAAACGGAAAATTCATCGGAGGGCTCATCTGATAGCAAGGAAAAGTCATCATGTGCTTCAAATCAAAGTCCTCCAACCATTGAGGACTATGATTCTTCGGATGATGAATCAGATGTGAGTGATGAGGATAAATCTATTGACGATAGAAAAGGAGTAGAAGTGCCTTTTGAGAATCACATTATGTGTGATCCTCCTACTCCTGCTGTGCAATCAACTGGTGCTAAACAAGAGATAGATCCTATCACTGAGACAGTGTCTACCATTAAAAGTGATAATGTGTTGTATACTTTGGTCGGTGATAGTAAAATTTATTCAGACAAATATTTTCCAATCAAAAACGTCAATCAATCCTTGATTGATAAAGTGTTTGAAGATAATACAACTAATTTTTTGGGTAAAGCGATCCCGAGAGTTTCAGTAACTCAGTGTGATCCGACTCCAAAAGCTGAAGTTAGCAGAAAATTTGGAAATAAAAAATCACCAACGAAGCAACAACCTATCGCTTTTAAGGGTAAACAGCAACAACAACGAGCTCAAAATTCTAAAGGTTCACAACCGAAGGTTGAGACCAAAGGAGCTCGTTTCAAGAAGAAAAACAATGATGTTAAATTTGTAGCATCCAAGGGTACTGACAAGGTGGAGACTTTTGAAAATAAATCAAACACCGATTTTGTTCAAAAAAGTCAGAATTTTAAAGCGTAACGCTCAAAACAATTACACCCAACACACAAACGGGTGTGAAGCTAGTACCTCTGGATCTACAACTTCAACGTCAGGTCATCGAACAAAATCTCCTAATTTTGTTGAAAGGAGGTCATGCTTTAAATGCGGGGAGTTTGGCCACATTATCAGAAATTGCACAAACTCTCCGAAACCAAATTTTGTAGAAAGAGCCCCTTCTGAACAAGGTCACCAACAACGTCGTCCTGTGTCACCAAAAACTGACAAACAAACTGTTAAAGAACAGGAAACAAAACAACGACGTAAAAATGTGAAGGTGATCGAAAAGGCTGTAAAAACGGAAGTAAAATCTGTTAATAGGAAACCTAGTTTGTCACAACCATTAAAACCAGAAAGTGTAAATAATACACAAACTGGTGAAAGGAAACAGGCTTGGATACCGAAAACAGGTGAGGATTCAGGGGGAGGCTTGCAATTTAAGGACCTTCAAGAAATTGAAATTACATTTCTTGATTCTCAGGGGCAACCCAAGTTTATGAAGTCTTGGGTCCCCCTCTCCAACTAATCTCTGAGTGAGTGTGCAGGATGTTCCAGGAGAAACTATCGATAGTCATCGGATTGTTGATAGTGGAGTGTCCATGCACAAGATCGGCGACAAAAGAAATTGTTGCCTTTGATGGAGGAAAAAGAAAAGAAGACAGAATTGTCTGTCGAAAGAAATTGAAAACCTTCGACAAAATGCAAATCATATCAAAGTTTGATTGTTCAAAGCTTTGATCGGGTCCCCGGGATAGATTCAATCAAAATGTACGCACCTGCAGCACGTCTGATGTTCAAAATCAACAAGATGAACGTGCAGTGTACATTACTTCGCGGTGTGATTGAAGAAAATGTGTTTGTTGAACCAACCAACCAGGTGTGCGGATGCCTTGGCATGGATTGAACAACCACACACTACTTCTCAAGAGAAAGATAAAGACCTTCACTGGTGCTATGTGGAAGACCAGCCGGACCCAAATGTTTATGATCTTGTTGATGTGAAGAGATTTCTCAGTAGCTACAAAATCGACTTTGAAATCCACACCGGGTGGATATCCAGTTTGGGAGAGCACTCAGATTCCTTGCAATGCATGAAACAGTTGCAGGATATGGTTTTGATTTTCTTATCTCTCCTTTACTCGTCGATATTTAAGCTGCTTTATGAATTATTATTATCTCGTACAGCACTCTTTGGCCAGACACGTTGATCTCGAATATCACCTCACACGTGATTGTTTCAATAAGAAACTCTTCAATGTTGTCATGGTCCACACTGCTTACCGACATGCCAACTCATTTTTCCAAAATTTGATAAATCATCTCTGATTAAATTAATTTTGGTAAACGGCATTGAGGTAAAACATGAGTTAACCGACATCGGGAAATCCTTTTTGTAAATATCTTTGTGTCTTTTAAATTTATCGTAGTTTGTTGATTTTAGGGGGAGTAAATCCAAAATTTGAAAATTAAAAAAAATCGAAAAATTTCAAAACGCAAAAACAATAGAAAAACAAAAATGAGTTTCCTGGCGAGAAAATGATAGTACATCAGTGGTCTGTCTAAACCTCTTTGAAATGAACTTAAAATGAAAAATGTTAAGCAGCTCTATATAAGATGTATCGGTAGGCTCACAATCATTTTAAAGTGTGCAGGGCGATATAAATCTTAAATCGACTGAAGACCAGGTGGGAACCGCACATTGGCATATGGTCTTAGTACCGAAATTTTGTTTGAGAGATTGCCGAGGTTCTGAGATATTCGGTCTTTATGTTGTCTTATCATCTGGGTATCATGGTTGTTTCTTTTACCGAAACAAACGGAGACGAAGTCTAGATCTTCCATGATACTATACATACGTGTACATACTGCATACGACCTAAATAAGTGATAAACAATCACATGTCCAAACAAATAAGTGATAAATTATCACAGCTTTCTTGCGGGAGTCAAGTTCGTCTCTTTGCTGTACGTTAGTATTGACCTGTTCACGGACTTGCTCCTATGCCCTCATGCATATGAAAATCAAGTTCCTTATCAATAAGTGATTCTATCACATAGGGCTTGTTTTCAAATCAAAATAAGTGAGTTTCTCACATTCTTTTATACGGTCAAACAGATGATAAACGGTATACTCACCGGTAAGATGAACTCTCGCGCATACCTTGATACGGGAATGTGTCGTGTGTGGATGAACACCGATCTGTAAGTATAATTCATACCTTAACGTATCCCCTAAACATGATTACATCTGATAAGTTGAGCTTATGTGGATAACAATACCGATAATTGTTATAGGATGCTTATCTAAATGTTAACTAATAGAACACCAAGAGCGTTTTGGCGTGACCGTACACTGATATGATTCTCTTACCCTCGAAACTCGCAAAAAGAATGTCTGTAAATATTTGTTTACTGCTTTCGTTTCTCATCATTGTATATATTTATTCATTTATTGCTTTCCGTCTTTACATTTGAAAAATGAAAAATTCAAAAAAGATTTTAGGTGTGTTTTAATATAAACTTTATAAAAGCCAAAAATAGTTTGCTTCTATTTTATTTTTTATTGACCGATGTTGGAACTCGAGTCTATCCTACCCAAAATCCTGATCGTAAGCCGGAAAACAATTGAACCTTCATAAACTGTCGAAGTTAACAAGTTTTGAAAGTTAAAGGGTTAAAATTGATCAATTTTTAAACTTTCAAACTGTTTTCGGTCGGTGTTTGATTGAGAGTTGGTCTTTCATATGTGTCGTTTGTTTATGTTTACTATATTCCAAGCGGTTGTTCTCATTGCGCGTTTAGCTTTCTTGTATGTGCAGTTGCTATAATCAAATCAGCTAAAGGCGAAGAGAACCTGTTAGAAAACGAGCTTTGGAATGAAGACACGACGAGGAGGCACTCAAAGGATCAAGATGATCAAATTGCAACTGACCACTCATCAACACCGAAAGGATCTGAGGTATTGAAGATCAAAGAATTCACGAGCATCATTCAAGGGGGAGTTTGTTGATACACTCCCTGATTGTGACACGTGAAGACCTTTTTAAAGATCCGACAATGTGAAGAACGAACCACCACGAGTAGCGTCCAAGGGGGAGTTTGTTGGTACACTTTATGTGGACGCGACTCGACGCGGTTCGATTCGGTTCGGTTCGACTCGGTTAGGTTCGGCTCAAGCCCGACGTAGCGACATTCCTCTGTCGTGCGCCCCAGAGTTCGACACGTGAAGCACGAAGAGCCGCGAACCGTCCCGCAGACACATCATCCATGACATCACCATGATGATGTCATGATGATCATATGAAGACTTCATGAAACATATATGACGAACACTTTGTGATTTCGTCAATATATATGTGATGAAATCCCCTGTTTTCGTCATTATGTGTGTGTGGCGAAATCCCTGATTTCGTCACACATGGTTTTCGTCGCATGGGTTTTCGTCATTGGACAGTATAAATAGCTAAGTTGTTTATCAGTTTAGTCATGAGATCATTGTGAGACTCCATGAGAGTATTTTGAGACTCCACGAGAGCTGAGAGACTTGTGAGAGTTTATTGTACAAGCATTGTGTGTATATGTTTGTGAATGTTCTCATCCATTTAATCGAAGTGAATCTTTGGTTACTTGCTGTTGTTATTTATCTACTTTGTTCGGTTTGCACCGTCACGTGGATTCCGCACCCGCGATCGTGTTTGTGATAAACAGGGAATAGGTTTTCGTATCGGATCCTCCGAGAAAAACGGACCTACACACTGCCATTGACCCTGCAGGAGTACAATATCCTCTAGATCTTCCAGTAGTCAGGAAGGAAATCAAATCCTTCTACTCTGAAGATGATCCTGAAAAGAGGAAACTCTCATCTGTTCAAGGTTATCCTTTGCCAAGAAATATAGAAGAATATCTCAAAATAAAGGCCCAACAAGCAGAGGATATATATAAAAGAGATACAGAGGGAAAGTCTGACAAAGAGATTCAAAGAAATTATCAATACCTGCTCACTAAAGTTAAAACTTTAGAGCAGTTCTCAAAAGTCCTTTGTCAGAAATTACCAGAAAAAGATGATGAAATCATGAGAAATGACTATCTTGAATACATAATGGCATACAAGAAGTACAGGGCAGAAAAGTATCAATACAAAGAATGGACCATCAGTGAACTGCAAGAGGAGACAACCAGAATTCAAAAGATGATTCAAGACAAGGTAAAACAAACTCCTCCAGTTTGGGCCAATTACAAGAAAAATGTACCAGAAAGGACCTTGAAATTGAAAAGAATGAAAGAAGAGCTGATAACTGCTGATTATAGGTCAAGGAACCAGGTTACAAGGTGGAGAGAAGAAAAGGTGTTTGCTACCTACAAAAAGTTGGAAGAGTTAAGGAAGAGAGATCCCACTGCTCTTAAAAAGCCTGATTATCCGGAAGCAGTGGTTCCAGTCAAACAACAAAAATTGCCAATCAGGAGACCCACTGCTCCACATGCTAGCATCCTTTATCAAATAAGGAAAGAAAACCAGATGGATGAATTAACAAAAGAAGACAAGACCCAAGAAGATTACATCATCAAAATGGTTTTTCAGACATTTACGGAAGAAAAACAAGACTCAACACAATCTAAACTTTAAGTTAAGTTTTTATACTCTAAACTTTAAGTATTTACTGACTGACTTATTTATTTATTTTATTTATAAGTCTATATAAATATAACTATACTCATCGTTTATATTTGTTATGCATGGTTTTCTAAGAAACGACCCGTGTTTGCACAATCTAAACTTTAAGTTTGTTAGACATCTTTTAGATATCTTTTGTTAACTTTGTTAAATATCTTTTATATTTACTTATAGTTGTCTTTTAGCTATAATAGATAACACGTTTTGGTACAATATCTATACACATATCTATATGTTCTGTCAATATGTGTTATGCATGTTTTTTTTAAGAAATGACCCGTGTTTACACACGAGTCTTACCGCTAGTATTTATATAAATGGAGCTAAATTTGTTATATTCATTATCAATGGTGACGGTAATAAAAGTTGGGAGGAAGGTTAGAATTGGTAAGGAAGGGTATATGATTGATATGGACCAACTAAAGAAATCTTGACAGAATAATAACAGTCCCATTTGACCATTCATTTCATCATCATCACACAACAGTACTACTACTCTTTATACTATGTACAACCCTACCAATGCAATTTAACGGTGGTACCTTTTTTAACCTATATAGCTGTGTATACCATTAGAATTAGAATGGACAAATAATAAGATGATCGTATAAATTAACAACATAAAAATTGTATGAACTAACGTCCAATACTCATGTAAACTTTTATCACTCCATCATACCACTACTCATATAAACTTCTATCACCTCCTTGTAAAAGAATAAAGATCAGTCCATCATACAAACTAAATAACCATTTCTTCGTCAAAAACAAAAATAATATTGGTTAGTAAATGTATTTTTGACATACTAATCATCATCTTTTTATGTAATTAATAATTGTACACTATAAAATTTACTTGAATACACATTAATTCAGGGCGGTAGACACATGGTATGCTCTGATTTCTCCTCTTACTCACAACCTATGTGTTCAAACTTCAAAAGGTGTTGATGATTTCTATAAATGATTTATGAATAGTAAATTAATTGGACAAAAACCGAATACTAGTTACACTTCTTGCCATCTCTTTTATATTATATTATCTTATTTCCTTTTTGTGCTCCGGTTTTACCAAATTGACATTGACAATATAATTTCTCACAACCCTCAAGTTACAATTGTAATAGTTATATTAATTTGAATTATTAAATTTGTATTTTTTATATTTATGTAATTCGTGATTTCAAAGTTCCTTTATTTTCTTTATCTAAATCTAGATAAATTTTATTAGGAAAGTTTTTATATTTAGTTATAAAAATGTGTTTTTTTTAATTATTTATTTATTTATTTATTCTTTAGTTCAAAATAATAATAAAAAAAAAACTCTAGCCTTGGGTCCTATCTTTCTATTACTATAACTATATCAAGTGTCGGTACTTTAAAAGAGTGAAACGATGTCAATCGAATTCCTGCCATAAAGCGCGGAGTACCTCTACTAGTATTATAACAAATGATGAAGCCGCTTATAAACAGTTGCTTTTTTCATTTTTTATTTTGTCTTTTTTGGTTTATCACTTTAATGGTTTTTATTGTCTTTATTAATATAATTGAAACCGGTATCGATATTCATTTTTATTGATCTTTGCTTCTATGGATTTTAATTAGCAGAGCTTATAATAAGCAAAGTCACGCTTCGTAACACGGGGAAAAACGATTAAACTCTTGTCGCGTAGTATGGTTGGGAAAACCTGATTTTATTTTTTTAATTGGTATTATCGGAACGGATACCAATATTCGCTTTTATCGCCCATGACTTTATAGCCTAGTGGCATCTTGGGGGTGGGATAAGGCTTTGAAACCAATAGGTATTGGGTTCAATTCCCACAAGGGGGTTTTCCCATATTTATTGGGTTTACTCCTGAATTGGTGTATAGGCATTATGCCTAGTGGAGATGTATATGATCAGGTGGTTCTGCTCGTGGCACGATGATACTCTAATGGTCCGTCAGTGATCCAAATTTGCCGTTCAGAAAAAAAAATATATTCACTTTTATCGATATTTCCTTTTATAGTTTTCCGATTAGTCAAGCCAATAACGACCAAAGTCACGTCGCATAACCATAGGGAAAACCGATTATACTTTCGTTGATAGCGCGAGGGAAAAACCCGGTATCGATATTCGCTTTTATGGTTTCCGACGAGTCGACCAATAACGACCAAAGTCACGTCGCGTAGCATGGGGAAAAAATCAAACTCCCGTTGCGTAGCTCGGGGGTAAACCTTTTTTTTCCTTTTTTAATTGGTATTATCGGAACTAGTATCAATATTCGTTTTTATCGATCTTTGCTTTAATGGTTTCTCATAAGTTGAACCGATAACAATCTAAGCCATGCCACATACTTCAGGGAAAAAGGATCAAACTCCCGCCACGTAGCACGGAGAAGTCCCACTAGTTTGAAACATATTATTTTCACGATATTTTTTTTGGTTGATGGCTAATGTGGTATTTGATTAGGGTTTTACAATCACGTTTTTATGGACTCGTCATCTTCGATAATGTTTGCCCCACGACCTCAATTAGTAATGTGGGGTTTGCCAAAGTTTTCTCTGAAACACCAATATTATTTGTTTATCCACGATGAGTTCACAAATTTGTTTATTATTTCCCCGAGTGGAAACTTTTCAATAGGCCACCCGTCTTAGATTGCTCAAAATTAAACGCACTTAATTGTGTAATTATCCTCTCATTCACTTCTAATGCCCCCCAAAACGCGTTTGTGGTCACAAAGACAACACATTTCTTATGTATCTGGAACATTTTCTTAGATACTAGACAGGTCGTGTCCGCATGTTAGCGGGTTCAACCTAACCCGAGCCTGAACACGATTTGAACCCGAAAATCGTGTCATATGTATGAATCCGAACATGACCTGAAAATTCACCGGTTGACCTGAACACAATCCTTTCCACTCAATTTTTTTTATTTTTAATTTATTTCGCAAATTAATATATTAAAATTAGAATTTTACTATAAAAAACACAAATGTATATAACACAATTATATTTTAATTATAAAATATTATGTCAAATTCTCTTTTTAAGTTATAATTATGACATAAAATACACACCCAATTTAATTTATAACATTCAACATATTGTAAAAAAATAATATAATATAAATAGGTTAAACAGGTCAGTCCGTCAAACCGTCAGGTTGACACGAACCCGACCCCTTTAGCTAAACGCGTTTACAAGTTCAACCTGAAACTGACCCGAACCTGTTTACACTAAACCCACACCCGCGAATTCCGTGTTAGGTTCGTGTCGTATTAGAAATTCAAACCCCTACGTCTCCTATCCATGGCCAGCATAGAATTCACAGACGTTAATGGTTTCTAGTCATTTTTGGAAGTCGTATTGATTCTCCGCTAGTTAAACTGACAAATGTGAATAGTATTTATGAGGATCTGCTAGTTGAAAAGTGGATCTGGTACGTTTCTCGGAGTTCGCAATGAGCTGACCAGGGCTGTTCATGAGCCGAGCCGAGCTAGGGCAAGCTTGGGCTCGGCTCGATTATAAACCGAGCTAGCTCGGCTCGGATTTGAAACCGAGCTGAAAATCTAAGTTCGAGCTCGGCTTGGTTTTAAACCGAGGTGGCTCGGCTCGGCTTGGTTTGCCTCGATTTTAAAAATAAAAATTAATAGATAGCTCTCAAAATTCAGTATTCTCAAATATTATTCAATACAAGCCAAAATCAAGTTCAACAACGCAAAATATGTTTTATATTTCAAGTAAATACAATATTTGTTCATTAGCATGTCAATCAACTTTTAAATATGTCATAGATATCAAACTACAAGCTTAAATACATGTAAATAATAATCACTTTTTTTGTAATATATTAAACGTATATAAAAATAAAATATATTATAAGTAAAATAATTCGAGCTAAGCTGAGCCGAGCTACCAAGCGAGCCAAACCGAGCCAATTTGGCTCGTCACGAGCCGAGCCGAGCTTGGCTCACTTTCTACCCGAGCTTCACTTTCAAACCGAGCCATATCGAGCGAGCTTTTTCCGAGCTAAATTCGAACGAGCTCCAAGCCACGAGCTTTTTGGACAGCCCTAGAACTGACCAACATATATTCACGTTTTAACATAAACATTATTCACCTCCGCTATTTTCAACTACTAAATTACTTGGATTCAAAACAATTTCAAATAATTAACTAGAAACCATGAAACGTTTTCAAACCACCAAAAGATTAAAAAAATCTTAGGTTTGTACTCAAGTAACTAGAAAATAAAATGGAAGTGTTAAAATGTGTATGTGTGTAAAGAATTGGGAAATGAAGAAAAGTGTTAAATTGAGAGACAAGGACTGAGCCCTGAGGGTACGTAACAGGATTTAAGCTGATGATGACGAAGACTGTTTTCTGCCCTTTACTAGTCTACTTTTTTAGTACGACAATTTTCTATAATTTTAATGCATTTTAATAGTAGGATTTTATGACAACTGTTAATAATGAAAACAAAAATCTTAAAAAATAATTTTTTTCCTGAGCAGTCCAGTGTTACAAGTGTCATAGTCCATCCACGTACTTGTTGAAATCCTTTTCTCTCTTAGTAATCAGCGTTTAATTCTTTTGAAAGCCACGTATGATTGTAAAAAAAAAATTTATTTAGATTTTATACGAGAATGTACAAAATAAGCGTTTTTAATGAAGACAGAAACTTAAGTTAATTTGTAAAGTGTACAATTTAATCAGAATCTAGAAAAGTCTATCTGCATTTTGTATATTAACAAAATAAATATTGGTTACTTTTTAATATAAGGATATGTTACTCATGAGTCGGGTCTCAATTGGACTTTAATGTCTTCCAAGTACATAGTAAAATATTATTTATTTTAATTAATGTAGATATTTATTTGCAATTCAGAAAGGGTGGCAATGCAGCTTGTTGCCTGTCTACCTTGTGTTTTGATGTAACTTGACAAGTTTTATATATTATTAACTAATTTTATAAAAAAATGTAGATATTTTATTCACTTACAATGTTAGAAAATATCATATATACTTCTCATATTATGAATTTGTAACCCTTTTATGTCATTAATTAACACTTCTTATTAATGTGTTGTGGACATATTGTAAATAAAAATTAAAAAAGTGAATTACTTTTATAAATACATTAAATTTTTAAGTGTTGTAAGAATGAGTATGCACTAGTGGGTCGGTGAGGTACCGACTAGTGATTAATCAGGATTAATCGGATTGTAATTTTTAGTTTTATATATACACACAATTTTTGTATGTAATTTTTAAATGGACATGTTATAACCCCTTGTTAACCCATTTTTAAGTAATTTGAGAGAATTTATAAGATTTGGCCGGATGTTGACTGCCTAGCAATTAATCGACTGTTACTCAGTGAACCTCCGATTACTGATTAATTAATTGGCGACTAATCGGAGGCTAGGCGAGATTTTTACAACCGTGGATTTTTTTAAATGTCTTTTTATTACCTTAGAAAATGAAGCCAATATTAGTATTCAATATTGAGATTTATACTATTTTGAAATTCAATAAGAATAATAAAATAACACATATACATTAATGACAGTCTGTCATGGTATATACCGTTATTTAAAAGTGATGCGAGTTTTAATTTACCTTTCACATATGTAAACTTCATTGTAAACTTCAGCCACATTCTGTTTCTCAAAACTCTTAACAAAATATATATAAAGTCCTTTTTTTATTTTTCATTTGTGGGCAAGGTTACAAGGAGTTATGGGTGGCAGTGGGATTTACCATAATGTTATCTTGTAAATTAGTTATTAAAAAGTGTGCTAAAATGGATATTGTAAAAAATTGGAGGGGGCAGAGATGATTTTTTTTTTGTCAAGATAAATGTAGGCTAAATGGGAGGGCCCTTCCATTCCTGGCCAAAATCTATCCAATTCTTTCAAGAATTTTGCGTTTATTGTTACATGTCCTGTTTTAGAACATGCATCTTTAAAGATGTTAGTTTAGAACATCGCATTTTAAGCTGTTTTTTGGGCTTGTAAATTAAAGAGCTTTTATTTTACAGAATTCAAGCTTGATTTTGAGCATCTTTGACACATATGATGAAATGGTATTCACACGAATGAAAAACATGCGATGCCATATACTGATATACGTAAATAGGGATAAAACGAAATAGCCACAATATTTCCTATCAACACCTATATATAGCATCCACCATTTCTCCTATATATATAGCGTTACTCTAATGATTTTTTATTATGATTTACTAGTTACTTTTAAGATGAAGAACCACCATGGACCTTGTATTATTACGCATGATTTAGCACTTTAGTGAATGAACAGGATGATCACCAAACAATATGTTGCTGTGTGTTGGTGCAAAATATTGATGATTACGATTTGTAAAATGATTGGATTCGCGTTGCCTCGAGAGAATAAAAATAAGCTAGAAGTATCGACTTTGCAATCTCAAATAGCTGCCTCCTCTATTTAGTTTGCTAACGTTACTAGCATATGTATGCGGGTATCTTTTACCTTTTTCCTTACGACTATGCTATTATCGTTAGCTCACACGAAGCCCAAAATTAAAAAAACTGCCTTACAATACATAGTTTATGCAAATTAAGAGTTGGTATGGCATCACATAGTTGTTGGTTCTTGTTTGGTTTGTTTCACAGTGCCATATCTTGATATACATATATACATGGTACCAACCAAACGGATACCATTATTTCATACTATCATTTTACTTTTCTAGAAAATATGCAAGTATAATGATAATAAGCGATGATCAAATAATAAATTACTACACAATAAAAGGGAGGCGTGTACGTAGGGTAGAATTGAATTGAATGTGAACGTCATATATAAAGTCCGTCTCTCTTTTTGGTTTCCATTTTAAGTGGACAAGAATTTTCAAACGGGCACTGCATGGTTGTCCAAGACTAAGAAACAATTGCAATGAAGCTTCAGTATCTGGTAAAGACGTAACCTTTTTCCCTAGCTCTCAGAATATATATAGCTGGACACCATCCATATCAACATCACTTCATTTACACCTATTTTCATATCCACCTAGTTATTCATATATATGGTTATATTTATTAAAAACTATATATGCATTTGGCTCTATTTCAAAGATCTATAACAACCAAATATATAAAACTCATTTTTTTTCAAGCGGGCCTGGCAACCTAATAAACCCTGGTTTTAATTATCTCTGTTTGATATGGAATACTAAATGACATGAGCAAGAAAAGGAAATAGATAAAAGAGTGAAATAGATTATTATCATTTTCTGTTTTTCTGTTTGGTTACTTTATGTGAATAAATTATATATTACTTTGTGCTATTTGTTATGTGAGAAAAGACGAAGGAATGTAATATAATTTAATAAAGAGTTAATTGCCAAAATCGTCCCTGAGGTTTGGGCACGTCTGTAATTTTTGTCTAAAATGACACTTTTGTACCAAAATGCCCCCAACGTTTGTAACTTTTTGCCATTTTCATCCAAACCACTAACTTAGTTTATTTTTTCTGTTAAGTTGAGGATATTTTGATGAAACTGACAAATAAAAAACCACAGTGACGATTTTGGCAATTTACACAAACTCTTTTAAATTTCTTTTATTTAACTAATTTTGTTACATATATAATAAAAAAGAATATACATGTAATTTTTATATGAAAAAAAATAATAGCTTTGTCACATAATTTTTATAAATTTTTATCCAACCACTAACTAAGTTAATTTTTCTATTAAGGCGAATGATGTTTATAAACTAAGGCAGAAATTAATTTCTAATTTTTTATATAGATCAGTTTTATAAAAATAAATTCTACTTAAACCTCTAAATTTTATAAAACTAAAATGCTGGTGACCTTATTGAAAAAAGTCAAATAAAAAAATCTTATCATATGTACCAAGTTTGTAATTCATCTTCTACTCTTTTAAATTCGCTCCTAAGGAGAAACAGAAGCCAGTGCCCCCCCCCCCCTCTATAAAACAATGTATCGTTACCAAACCTTAAAATTTCCCACCAAATTGTAATTATAACGCTATAAACCAAAAGTTTCTTTACTCAAGCCAACCAGAATAAGTATTAGTTAGTTACCCTCATAATCTTAATTAAATAAATATTTTATTTCTACCAGCATATTTCCTAGGTGCTCAACACATTTAAAAAATATGTAACGTTTTACAATTTTTTTCGATACCTACAACTGATAAATACTAAAGTTGTAATTGATTGTTATGTGTTGCACACCAATGACGTTTTGTCTTTATAAAACTAATTTATATAAAGAAGCTGTAAATTAATTTATGTCTTAATTTGTAAAATTTAAAACATCCTTTACCTTAACAGAAAAAATAAACTGAGTTAGTGATTTGGATGAAAATTTATAAAAATTATGTGACAAAAATATTATTTTTTTTTCTAAAAACTCCATGTATATTCTTTTCTATTATATATGTAACAAAAATAATTAAATAAAAGAAATTAAAAAGGGTTTGAGTAAATTGCCAAAATCGTCCTTGTGGTTTTATATTTGCCAGTTTCATCCAAATATCCTCAACTTAACAGAAAATTTTAAACTAAGTTAGTGGTTTGGATGAAATGGAAAAAAGTTACAAACGTTGGGGGCAATTTGGTACAAAAGTGATATTTTAGACGAAAATGACAAACATGCCCAAACCTCAGGGACGATTTTGACAATTAACTCTTTAATAAAATTGACAAAAATACCCTAGTCACAAAAATAACAAAAATAAAAAAAAAAGTCGAGGAGATCCCGGTACCACCAGTTCAGCCAGCTCCTGAGCCGCCACAGTACCCGCAGCACGTTTACGCTGACCTGCCTCCGGTAGCGCGTGAGGTGGCTCGGGACTTCGACCGGCGCCTCAGACGCCAGGCCGCACGCCAGGACTGGATCATCGAGACGCTCGTTTCTCTACGACAGCTCGCTAGGTTGCCTCCACTTCCCCTCCCACCGTCCCCACCGCACGAGGATTAGTACCTTAGTTTGTTTGTATAGTGTTTTGTTATGTATTATGTACTTAGTTGTACCTTTTTGTTTTGTATGTACAAACTGATATATATAAATATATATATTGCAGTTAATCTTCTATTTACATCACGTTGGTTTTGGATTGTTTACGTTTAATTCTTATGGCTTTTTATACATTTTATTTAACGTGTTCGTTTAATTTAACAAAATAAACAAGGTTAACAGTTTATAAAGACGCACTTATATTATATACGTTCTATAAAAATAATGACGTAAAAAACGTAATTATAAAAAAACGTATTATAAAACTCAAATACAATTTTTTCCTCCAAAAAACACTACCAAACTAACCCACATCCCACCAATTTAAAAAAAAAACAACACAAAGTCCAGCCCACGCTTTTTGTCTTTTTGCACACTCAAAGCGCCCCGCTATGGCCAAAGCGGGGCACTTTGAGTGTGCAAAAAAACAAAGGCCGTGTGCGAATAGACCAGGCCTTAATAAAAGGCTTGTTCTATTTACACCCTCTCTTCACTAAGGGTGTAAGGGGCACTCACCTAAGAGGTGAGTCCCCTCTCTTACACCCAACCAATCCTCTTGTGCCACGTCAACTCCCCTCTTAAACTCCCCTAACACCCCATTTTGATGGCGGCACTCCCCTCTTTAGGTGACTTGGTTTGTTTTTTTTTTTTTTTTATTTGTTGAAATTATGCATGTTTATAAAAAAATATTAATAAAAATTAAATAAAATTTAACAAAATAAAACTACAAAATAAAAATAACATTAAAACTAGAAAATACATTAAAACTAGAAAAAAAATTACATTCAAACTAGAAAATTAAAATTACATTCAAACTAGAAAATAAAAATTACATTCAAACTAGAAAATAATAATTTTAGAAATCGATTGGCCACCCGTACTTCTTAGCGATGTCGCGTTTTCGGGCGAGGATGAACGGCAACATACTTGGCGGAGCATCGTCGTGCGGCTTGATGAATATTTCCATATCTCGATCGTAATTGTAGTTTTTCATCGTCTCGCGTTGTTCCGCTATGAGCTCGAGAGCCTGCGTCTCTCTTTTCCTCCTCAATTCAACCGCCTCCAATTCAATCGCGTTTTTCTTTTCTTTCATGGCGGTGTACTCTTTGAATTGTGCCGCCAACTCGGCCGAGCTTCCCTCGGACGATGTAGCTTGATGCTTGTCTCGCCGTTGTGGTCTTTGTGGCGAGGGGTCTTCGTTCATATCCGGTATCGAAGGGTCCACCTCAACGGGTTTTCTTTTATGTGCCGAACCTTCACCTTCCTCACCCAATGTAACACCCCAAAAACGGGTTTGGTAATCAAGCCACGTTAATAGTGACGACGGGTAAAATACCGTTAATGACAAATTTACCCGGTAAATATTAGGATTTAAATAATTAATCCTAATATTAAATGAAAAGTGAACAAAAGCTTTTAAGGAAATAAAATGGATAAAAGGCCCGGGGTAACGGGACCTAAAATAAACTTAGTAGTAATTTCCCCCGAAACCGCTAAGTTAACTAGGAATATTAAACCTAGCTAATAAGTGGGAATATTATTGAAAATAATTAGGTTGTGACCTAATTAATAACTAACCAAACACGAGGGACCAAAGCCGGGTAACTTGAAAATGGAATTATAAACTTATAAACAAAACACAAAACACACACAAGAGTGTGTGTGTGCGTGCGTGAAATGGAGCAGGAGACAAGCTCCATGGGAGTTAACCCTAAACTCAACAAATTCCTCAAATTGGAGGATCAAACAAGGGTCAAATTCGGTTTTGAACACCTAGAAACGGTCACCAAGTCAAGGGGATCGTAAGGTATGTCGAATTTCTAACATTCTTGAAGTTGTAAAAATTGGATAATCATCCTAATCGTGAATTAGGCATGGATTAGAGAAGCTATGGCTAGATTAGTGATGTATACTTGCTTAGGAACGAAACCCTAAGTGAAAATCATACATAACATGCTATGATTTGAAGGATTTGATGAATTAACACACTTAGATAAGTGGGTTTTAATGTTATGATGAAATTGATGATATAACTATGCTTAGATTCATCATGCACGTTAAGTAATCAAGAAATACTTAAACAAATTGCTAGTATGAGTATTTGATCATAAATGATGGTGGTGAATTTTGATGATTAATCTTGGCAAAAATAACTAGTTATGAACTAGTTATAAATGTGTAAAAATGTATGCACACTAGGTGTTTGTTAAAATGCCTAAGTGAAAACTAAAGTGTTGAAATTAGAGCGAAAACGCGCAATTGAATGATATGGTGATTACGCGTAATATGAAGTGAGAAGGGTTCTAAATATAATGTTGATTTAGACTTAATGTTGTGAACCTTGTAATTCGAAGTGGTTAACTTAATAAGCTAAGTTAACTAATCGTGAAGTCGAATAGTAGTTTCGACGTATGAAATAAGTTGTCACACCCCCAAATTCCACCTGCGGAGTACCGTCCGCTTGAGGGCGTGACCGACCAGGATTCAGCCACCAATTATACTGAGTATTTGGGTAATAATAGAGATGATCACCAACTTAATAGTTCGTAAGCATCAAAGTTTAAAGTTCGAAAGTTAGGTTCAAATAACAGTTTAAGTAAATAGCGGAAGCATAGGCAAAATAGTTTAAACAAAGTTCGTAGTTCAAGTTATTTAGAACCCAACACGCGGGTTTAGACGACCACTACACTTCCCAAGCTGCAAGCTCCTGAGTCACTGGTTACCTGCAAAGCATGCAGTAAGGGGTCAACATTAATGCTGAGTGAGTTCACTAGTTGTCCAGTTTTAATTACCAAAAACTTGTTTCACCAGTTAATTTATCCGTTTATACATGCCATGGGGAGCTACCCCAAAAGTTAGCGACTAAACTGTTTTTCCAATACCGAACACTAGGTGACCGTTGCGTATCCGCATAGTGCCCCGATGTCAATGTTCTATCATCATTGACGGATGCCTGAGTACATTAGTTCACGACCGATCCCATACCTTGGCACGGTGTGAGGTTGGTAAGACCTAGATAGCGCTATCAACTAATAACCCGTTCGCCTGGCCCCGGCGACTAATCGGTATTATGTAGTAGGGACTTTAAGTGATAGAGTTTCGTTTAGTGCCGTTTGTTGCAATCCGTATAAACAGTAATTAACTAAAAGGTTCCCAATAACAAGGGAAGAAAAGTAAGTTGTATCCCTCATAAGGGGATAGTGTTGTTTTTAGTTCCGTTTCCCAAACCACCGGGAATACATGCTTTAGGTTGTGAACTCACCTTGGGTTGCTCGGTAGATTAATTACCCGATCGATCACGTTGGTCACCATGTCCTAGCATGGTTACCGAATATGGGTCAAGTTGGGGTACAAGTAAACACGTATAGCAAACACGTACAGTCACACATAGCATGCATTCATACAAACACTTGGGTTATTGGGCCTGCCCTAACATTCCACAAACAAACAGTACAGATACATATGCAGTCCAGTCAACAGATAGTCCAACAAGCTTTTGGCCCAATAACACTTAGGCAGCCCAGTCGAGACAAGGCGGTTTCGACTCGAGAACACACGGTTGCGAGTCGCAACCGGATGTTTCGATTGTCATGCTCTGGTTGCGAGTCGTAACCGGATGTTTTCGACTTGTCATGTTTCGGTTGCGAGTCGTAACTGGATGTTTCGACTTGTCATGTTTCGGTTGCGAGTCGTAACTGGATGTTTCGACTTGTCATGTTTCGGTTGCGAGTCGTAACTGGATGTTTCGACTTGTCATGTTTCGGTTGCGAGTCGTAACTGGATGTTTCGACTTGTCATGTTTCGGTTGCGAGTCGCAACCTTGGATACGTGCACAAGAATCCTTCTAGAACCTCTGATGTACTAACCAATGGAATTTTGTTTTCATGATAATGTGTACTAGCCAACCAGATTGCAATAACATGTTTCTTTGTCTAACATATGATCAAAATGGATTGAACACACAATATTCAAATATTCATGTCATGTTCAACAAGTTCATCATTTTTAGGGTTTTCATCAATTTGCAACTTGATAAATCGAACAACCCTATCCTATCATATACTTAGATCAGCATCATCGACTCCTGAATCTAGCATACATTCCTCGGATTACAAGCACACACATACACACTCTTATTGTCTTAACCACCTTGCATGTTATCTAACAATTCCTTATTAAAACATGAACATATCCTCATTAAATCAATATAAGCATAAACCACAATAGTCCCAACCTAGTTATCCTTATTAGTCCTAATATCCCACATATCCGATCAATACATACTTGCATAGGATTTACTATCAACATTCAACCATTGTTATTTATCACACAACTAAACATCGTGCTAGCGTAATAATCATCTAATCATTTTAACCCACTTAGCCATATAGAAACATGCACATCATTCATCAAGCACACACCTTGTCACACATTAAAACACTAACCGGATGGTGTACGAAGTAGGAGAGGGAAAAACGGTTGCGATAAGGCCCTTGAGTGGTGAACGATGGCTAGTCTCCGAGCTCCAAGCTACCTCTTGTTGAATCCGAGAGATTGGGAGTTGATTTGTGAGTTTTTATGGTTTTTAGTGAGAGAAAGTGAGTGAGGTGAGAAAGAGAGAAGGAGAGTGTGTGGGAGTGAGTGTGGGTTGTCCGAAAGTGGCAAGATTGGTTAGGGTTTTGGGTTTTATACTTGGCTTTGGGTTGGTGCACCCCATTGGGTTCCGAATGGGCTCAACTGCGCATGGCCCAAATCGTTTAGTGTTCACTCGATGTTTACTCGAGACCGAGTGGTCTCGAGTCAGGTTCATGGTCTCGGTTCACTCATGCGCACACACACATATATATATATATATATATCGCACATAGCACATTAAGGTAAAACGCAACTTTTCATTTAATAACACATATATACGCCTAACGAAATTACAAGGTGTTCACTCGGAAAAACCCAGAGTGTCACATTATCCCCAAGTTTTAAGAACTTTCGCCCCGAAAGTTAAGGCAGCCACTGACAAGCTAGTAATAGTGAGGGCGTTTCAACGGGGTGTCACATCATCCCCCCGTTAGTTTGGAATTTCGTCCCGAAATTCAGTTGTAGCTTCAGTGCTGGGGGTTTCATTTGGGAACAGCTGGGGATACTTGCGCTTCATCTGGTCTTCCCGCTCCCAGGTAAACTCTGGGCCACGGCGTGAGTTCCAACGAACTCGCACGAGGGTTATCTGGCTACGTTTGAGGGTTTTGATCTCACGATCCGTGATCTCAACCGGTTCCTCAGTAAAGTGTAGCTGTTCGTCAATAGTAAGTTCCTTGTAAGGGATGACGAGTGTTTCATCTGACAGGCACTTCTTCAGATTAGACACGTGGAAGACGTTGTGCACAGCACTCAGTTCTTCAGGCAGATTCAATCTGTAAGCGGCCGTACCGATCTTTTCGGTGACTTCAAAGGGCCCGACATATCTTGGATTAAGCTTGCCCCGTTTTCCAAAACGAACCACACCCTTCCAGGGTGAGACCTTAAGTAGAGCCCGTTCACCAACCTGGAACTCTTGCGGTTTCCTATCTTTATCTGCGTAGTACTTCTGACGGTCACGAGCTGCCGCCATGCGTTGCCTAATCTGGGCAATCTTTTCTGTGGTGTCGACTATATGTTCCGGGCCTGTGATCTGGCTGTCACCAACCTCAGCCCAGCAGAGAGGCGATCGACATTTACGGCCGTACAATGCCTGAAAGGGTGCTGCCTGAATGCTGGTGTGGTAGCTGTTGTTGTAGGAGAATTCCACCAACGGTAGGTGCTTCTCCCAATTCTTGCCAAAATCAATCACACATGCCCTAAGCATGTCTTCGAGGGTTTGGATGGTGCGTTCAGACTGCCCATCCATTTGCGGGTGATAAGCGGTGCTCATGTCTAAACGCGAGCCAAAAGATTTGTGCATAGCTTGCCACAATTCAGAAGTAAAGCCTGCATCTCGATCAGAAATAATAGAGGTAGGCACTCCGTGCTTCGAAACCACTTCTTTTAAGTACACCTCTGCTAGGGTAGAGAACTTGTCTGTTTCTTTGATAGCCAAAAAGTGTGCAGATTTAGTTAAGCGATCCACTATTACCCAAATGGTGTCATTTCCTCGTTGAGACCTAGGCAGGCCAGTAACAAAATCCATGGAAATCTGCTCCCATTTCCATTGCGGGATTTCTGGCTGTTGGAGTAGGCCTGATGGTTTCTGATACTCAGCCTTGACTCTTGCACAAGTTAAACATTTTCTGACATAGGTTGCTATGTGGGCTTTCATGCCAGGCCACCAATAGGTAGTCCTCAAGTCGTGGTACATCTTATCCGAACCCGGATGTACTGAGTAACGGGACTTATGAGCTTCATCCATAACAAGGTCACGTAAATTTCCATAAAGCGGAACCCATATGCGTCCGGCTACGTAGTAAGCACCGTCTTCTTTTTGTTCCAATCGTTGTCTCGATCCTCGCAGGGACTCAGCCCTGATGTTCTCGGCTTTCAATGCTTCAACCTGAGCATTCCGAATTTGATTAGGGAGGTTCGAGTGGATAGTGAGCTGTAAGGCACGAACACGCTTGGGTTTGGTCTCCTTTCTGCTGAGGGCATCGGCTACCACATTAGCCTTGCCTGGGTGATATTTGATTGCACACTCGTAGTCATTTAGGAGTTCGACCCATCGGTGTTGCCGCATATTCAACTCCTTTTGTCCCATTATGTGCTGGAGACTCTTGTGATCAGTGTAAATCGTGCACTTGGTGCCGTACAAGTAGTGTCTCCAAAGCTTGAGCGCGAAGACCATAGCTACAAATTCTAAGTCATGCGTCGTATAGTTCCGTTCGTGGACCTTGAGTTGTCGCGAGGCGTAAGCAATAACTTTCTCGCGTTGCATCAATACGCAGCCAAGTCCTTGAATAGAAGCGTCGCAGTAAACGACGAAGTCGTCGGTACCTTCGGGTAAGGAGAGGATAGGAGCACTACAAAGGTTCTTCTTTAGTTCCTGGAAGGCAGATTCCTGAGCATTACTCCATTTGTAAGCAACACCCTTCTGAGTGAGTGTCGTAAGTGGTTGAGCGATCTTAGAGAATCCCTTGATAAATCTTCGATAGTATCCCGCCAATCCCAAGAATTGGGGAACTTCGGTCGGAGTCTTAGGCACAGGCCAATTCTTAATGGACTCAATCTTAGCAGGGTCAACATGAATCCCTTCCTGATTGACGATGTGTCCAAGGAAATGGACTTCTCTAAGCCAGAAATCACATTTCGAGAATTTGGCGTACAGTTGCTCATTGCGAAGAAGTTCGAGAATAAGACGTAGGTGTTGTTCATGCTCCTCTTGGCTCTTCGAGTAGATTAGGATGTCGTCGATGAACACGATTACGAACTTATCGAGGTAGGGTTTGCATACTCGGTTCATGAGATCCATGAAGATTGCAGGTGCGTTGGTCATTCCGAAAGGCATAACAAGGAATTCGTAGTGACCATAGCGGGTTCTGAAAGCAGTCTTAGAGATGTCCTCATCGCGAACTCTCAGCTGGTGATAACCCGATCGCAGATCAATCTTGGAATAATAGCTCGACCCTTGCAGCTGGTCGAACAGGTCGTCGATACGGGGAAGTGGATAACGATTCTTGATGGTAACCTTGTTAAGTTCGCGGTAGTCAATGCACATTCGGAATGAGCCATCTTTCTTTTTGACGAAGAGCACTGGGCTCCCCAGGGTGATGAACTAGGACGGATAAAACCTTTGTCCAAAAGTTCTTGTAGTTGAGTAGAAAGCTCCTTGAGTTCTGCAGGAGCTAGGCGATAAGGTGCACGAGCTATAGGTGCTGCTCCGGGAGCTAGCTCGATTTGGAATTCGACCTGACGGTGAGGAGGGAGTCCAGGCAGTTCCTCCGGGAATACCTCGGGATAGTCGCGTACAACTGGAAAATCTTCAATCCTGTTTTCCTTTTTCTGTGTGTCGGTAATGAGTGCCAAGATAGCGGTGTGTCCCTTTTGTAGACACTTCTGGGCTTTTAGGAATGAAATGATGCCTGTGACTTCTCCGCTCTTGTCGGCTTGAACTATAAGGGGTTTGCCAGGGGGACGGGGAATACGAATAGCTTTCTCTTGGCAGAGGATTTCAGCGCGATGTTTGGATAACCAATCCATACCAATAATGACGTCGAAGCTTCCAAGAACGATGGGGAAAAGATTGATACAGAAGGTCTGACCAGACAACTCTAATTTGCAGTTACGAATTATGTGTGAGGCCTCGAGGTTTCTACCATTAGCTATTTCAACGGTGTGCTTAGAGCTCAGCGGCGTAAGAGCGAGCTTAAGTTTCTTACTAATAGGTAGAGATACATAACTAGCATCTGCTCCGGAATCAAATAGCATGGAAACATAACGATCATTAAGTAGGAACTTACCCGCTACAACGTTGGGGTCATTCCTTGCTTCCCCAGCTCCAATCACAAAAGCTTTTCCTCTAGCACCATTTCCAGCATTGTTGTTATTGTTCCCAGCACCCTGATTGTTGTTGTTTTGATTCAGTTCAGGGCAATCCTTTCGCATGTGCCCCGTTGCTCCACACTTAAAGCATCCACGGTTGTTTCCTTGTTGCTGCTGTTGCTGTGGTTGTTGCTGATTCTGCCTAGCGGGGAACTGGCTTCGGCAGTCTTTGGCTTCATGCCCCATCTTGTTGCATCGCTGACATTGACCTTTTCCACATGGCCCACTGTGATGTCGGTTACATTTGTTACACTTAGGGTGGTTTCCTCGATAGCCACCCTGTTGCTGAGGGCCCTTGTTGTTTTCAGTCTTTCTTTGTTGAACTGGGACCTGAGTGGGGTTAGCATCCTTTCCCTGACTTCCATCCCACTTTCGTTTGTTATCGCTAGAAGTGCCAGTAGTAGCACTGATCCTCTTGGGCAGCTTGCCCTCTTCCACAGCCTGATTGGTGAGTTTGTGAGCAAGGCGAACCACGGGCTGTATGGTATTGAGGTTGGCTGAGGTTACATGAGTTCTGATTTCTGGGACCAAGCCTTTGATGTACAACTCGATCCTTCGGTACATAGGTCGGGACATGTTCGGGCAGAGTGCAGCATAGTCGTTGGACTGCTTGGTGTAGGTCTCAATCTCTGATCCAACCATCTTGAGCGCATAGTACTCGTTCTCGAGTTTGTGGATATCATCCCGGTGACAGTACTCCTCTTTGATCATGTTTTTGAAATCTTCCCATGCGGTTGCATTAGCAGTTTCCAGACCAAGCATCTGAATCTGTGCTTTCCACCACGAAAGTGCGTTTCCTTCAAGCGTACCAGTTGCGTACTTAACCCAGTTAGCAGGGGGACACTCGCAGACAGCGAAGACAGCTTCGGCTTTTTCAATCCAGTGCAGAAGGCCTATGGCACCCTCAGTGCCGTTGAAAGGGAGAGGCTTGCCATCCATGAAGGTTTTGAAGGTACAAACACGTGGCTGTGCAGGCGCAGGCTGACCTGTTGCGAGAAGCGATGCGAATAGGTTTAGAGGTGAAAAGACGATGTGGGGGTAGGATCTAAACATCCTAAAGTAACGAGTTTACCTCCAGGGTGTGCTGCGAAAGCTGCAGCCACCGTGTTGAGCAAGTTAGCGAATTGAGCCTGAGTCATGTTAACGCTTCCTCTTCCGCGTCCACTCATTGTCTTCATAGCCAGAAAACACAGTATGAGTGTAATGTTGTAACGTAGCGAGAATGAGGTAGAAGAGAAATGTGTATCTATCTAATTAGGCACACTAGTATGTATAGTAGAGTAGTCAATATAAGATCAACAAGCAAGTAAGCACAAGTCCGAGCTACGAGGTCTAGTATGCCGAGTCTTGCCCTTGGAGTGTAGTGTCGTCACGAGTCACGGGTTATAGTCTGGTTTTTCTCAAAAAGATTTTTCCCCTTTTTAAAACCAAGTTCACTATAACCAATGGCTCTGATACCAATCTGTCACACCCCCAAATTCCACCTGCGGAGTACCGTCCGCTTGAGGGCGTGACCGACCAGGATTCAGCCACCAATTATACTGAGTATTTGGGTAATAATAGAGATGATCACCAACTTAATAGTTCGTAAGCATCAAAGTTTAAAGTTCGAAAGTTAGGTTCAAATAACAGTTTAAGTAAATAGCGGAAGCATAGGCAAAATAGTTTAAACAAAGTTCGTAGTTCAAGTTATTTAGAACCCAACACGCGGGTTTAGACGACCACTACACTTCCCAAGCTGCAAGCTCCTGAGTCACTGGTTACCTGCAAAGCATGCAGTAAGGGGTCAACAATAATACTGAGTGAGTTCACTAGTTGTCCAGTTTTAATTACCAAAAACTTGTTTCACCAGTTAATTTATCCGTTTATACATGCCATGGGGAGCTACCCCAAAAGTTAGCGACTAAACTGTTTTTCCAATACCGAACACTAGGTGACCGTTGCGTATCCGCATAGTGCCCCGATGTCAATGTTCTATCATCATTGACGGATGCCTGAGTACATTAGTTCACGACCGATCCCATACCTTGGCACGGTGTGAGGTTGGTAAGACCTAGATAGCGCTATCAACTAATAACCCGTTCGCCTGGCCCCGGCGACTAATCGGTATTATGTAGTAGGGACTTTAAGTGATAGAGTTTCGTTTAGTGCCGTTTGTTGCAATCCGTATAAACAGTAATTAACTAAAAGGTTCCCAATAACAAGGGAAGAAAAGTAAGTTGTATCCCTCATAAGGGGATAGTGTTGTTTTTAGTTCCGTTTCCCAAACCACCGGGAATACATGCTTTAGGTTGTGAACTCACCTTGGGTTGCTCGGTAGATTAATTACCCGGTCGATCACGTTGGTCACCACGTCCTAGCATGGTTACCGAATATGGGTCAAGTTGGGGTACAAGTAAACACGTATAGCAAACACGTACAGTCACACATAGCATGCATTCATACAAACACTTGGGTTATTGGGCCTGCCCTAACATTCCACAAACAAACAGTACAGATACATATGCAGTCCAGTCAACAGATAGTCCAACAAGCTTTTGGCCCAATAACACTTAGGCAGCCCAGTCGAGACAAGGCGGTTTCGACTCGAGAACACACGGTTGCGAGTCGCAACCGGATGTTTCGACTTGTCATGCTCTGGTTGCGAGTCGTAACCGGATGTTTTCGACTTGTCGACTTGTCATGTTTCGGTTGCGAGTCGTAACTGGATGTTTCGACTTGTCATGTTTCGGTTGCGAGTCGTAACTGGATGTTTCGACTTGTCATGTTTCGGTTGCGAGTCGCAACCTTGGATACGTGCACAAGAATCCTTCTAGAACCTCTGATGTACTAACCAATGGAATTTTGTTTTCATGATAATGTGTACTAGCCAACCAGATTGCAATAACATGTTTCTTTGTCTAACATATGATCAAAATGGATTGAACACACAATATTCAAATATTCATGTCATGTTCAACAAGTTCATCATTTTTAGGGTTTTCATCAATTTGCAACTTGATAAATCGAACAACCCTATCCTATCATATACTTAGATCAGCATCATCGACTCCTGAATCTAGCATACATTCCTCGGATTACAAGCACACACATACACACTCTTATTGTCTTAACCACCTTGCATGTTATCTAACAATTCCTTATTAAAACATGAACATATCCTCATTAAATCAATATAAGCATAAACCACAATAGTCCCAACCTAGTTATCCTTATTAGTCCTAATATCCCACATATCCGATCAATACATACTTGCATAGGATTTACTATCAACATTCAACCATTGTTATTTATCACACAACTAAACATCGAGCTAGCGTAATAATCATCTAATCATTTTAACCCACTTAGCCATATAGAAACATGCACATCATTCATCAAGCACACACCTTGTCACACATTAAAACACTAACCGGATGGTGTACGAAGTAGGAGAGGGAAAAACGGTTGCGATAAGGCCCTTGAGTGGTGAACGATGGCTAGTCTCCGAGCTCCAAGCTACCTCTTGTTGAATCCGAGAGATTGGGAGTTGATTTGTGAGTTTTTATGGTTTTTAGTGAGAGAAAGTGAGTGAGGTGAGAAAGAGAGAAGGAGAGTGTGTGGGAGTGAGTGTGGGTTGTCCGAAAGTGGCAAGATTGGTTAGGGTTTTGGGTTTTATACTTGGCTTTGGGTTGGTGCACCCCATTGGGTTCCGAATGGGCTCAACTGCGCATGGCCCAAATCGTTTAGTGTTCACTCGATGTTTACTCGAGACCGAGTGGTCTCGAGTCAGGTTCATGGTCTCGGTTCACTCATGCGCACACACATATATATATATATATATATATCGCACATAGCACATTAAGGTAAAACGCAACTTTTCATTTAATAACACATATATACGCCTAACGAAATTACAAGGTGTTCACTCGGAAAAACCCAGAGTGTCACATTATCCCCAAGTTTTAAGAACTTTCGCCCCGAAAGTTAAGGCAGCCACTGACAAGCTAGTAATAGTGAGGGCGTTTCAACGGGGTGTCACATAAGTGAGATGGAATAGTCGTGAATAATTATGACTAATCTAACCATCTTACAATTTGCAATGATAGTTTGACGATTAACAAGCTAGGTGAAAGCTTGGGAACAAAGCGGGTCAAACGAAGCAAGAATGACGGAAAAGCATAAATTCGGATGCAAGGTAAGTATAGCTTACACTAGTCTTATATGTTAGAATATTCTCTTATCGTATTAGTTACGAATAAGATAAATACATAAACTAGGTATGATGTTCCGACGTGTAAACATACGGAACAAGGTAGTCGAGCATGACAAGAAACCATGTTGATGGTTTAAAAAGGAATTAAAACGGTAAATTGGTCATGCGTTGACCATAACTATTTGTTTTGAAAGACAATGTAATGCGTAAGCCATGATAGGCTAAAAAGCGTTAAGAAAACGATTAATACGCGAAACGATCACACGGTGTAAACCGAAGCGAGTCATATAGATGAGATGGTAATTAATATCATCTCGCCAACATAATTGGTCATTTAGACCAAATGGGTCAAAAGGTGAAGATATCACCTTTTGACAATAATGACTAATGATCATTGTCAAGTTATATTATTTCAGGAGTAAATGTCAAATGGGTATTAGCAACGCTATGGATTAGCGGTTATAAAAGCAAGGTATTAAAACGGGTCAAAATATTGATCCGCGCCAGGTATGTGAGAAAAAGCAACACTCATTTAGAATATGCGGTTCAATGAGTGTTAAAAAGAAGTCAAAATAAACATTTGGTTACTTGATAAGTAACCGAATGTTTTAAATAATGAACATTGCGTTTGGGAAGCTTAATGACTTTTCAAACAAAATCATAGGTTTAAAAAGGGATTATGGGTCAATTAGGCTTCCAAAAGTCCCTCATCGTAAATGATTGGCTAAACGGACTAAAACGCCCTTATAAGCAAAGTTGGACAAACGACCTTTAAAGGTAGTTTTGAAACAAGTTTTATGATCAAATAAATAATTGGAATAAGTGTAAGAAGCGAAAGATGCAATTCTTCGGTCAAATGACTCTATATGAGTCTTTGTCGTAAATTAGCAATCCGACGAGAAAAACTCGGATTATATAGATCACCTCATTAAGTCCACCACAAATATAGTTGTGGTGGAAGATTACTCGGTAAGAAATGATTGTATAATAATGTAAGAAACGGATGAAAGCGTTTCATGCTCAAAATATGTCTAAATACCCTTAACGGGTCAAAACACGCAAATGAGCATAAACGGTTTATGATACGTAAGAAACCCGTGACTTGAATCTAATATGATGGGAATTATTGAAATTATGAATATCATGGGAATAAGGATCAAATAAACATGTTCGTTTGACAAAATCGCGAACGGGTCAAAATTTGGTATAAAGGGTAATAAGCCGAAGACTTAAAAGTCTTAAATTTTGTTAAGCCGAATGTCGGATTTTAACTCCAAATGATGGAGAGTCAAATTACAAACACGTAGGAAGAAACGGTAGGCCAAACGGACAAGCGGTTTGAAAGATACGGAAGATTTCGTGTCAAATTACGGCAAAAATGGAAAGCTAGATGCAGGGTCCACCGTAAATTACGGTTCCACCGTAATTTACGGTGGAGTTGAAAACTGTTACGGCAGCCCCCTACTGGTTTACGGTAGGGGCATGCCAAACCAAAGGTCACCGTAAATTACGGTCCCACCGTAATTTACGGTGGAGGCCAGGTTGAAAATTTTGTTTTTGTTATCCATTGTTTCTCGGACTCGTTTAGACACGTTTTAAGTCCTGTATGACTAAAGCATTTCATGTTTATGAAATGTAGGTACACCTTGGATGCCGGAAGACGATCAAGCTCAACGAAGAACCGAACACGATAAAGACATACGCTTCCGCACTTTGATACATTGTAAATTTTAAACGACGAACCCGATCACGTTATGAAGAATAACTTATGATTTGTAATGTGAAAACTATAAAAAGGTCGTGTGTGTCATGTGTTAATCGCTTACTCTGGCCAAGTAAGTAGTGGCATATGATACCATGAACTTCTTATGGCGGACACATTTACATCCGATGTAGTAAGGGCGGAGTAAAATGGGACTAATTAAAAAGTACCCAAATGAATCAGATAAGCAAAATATTTGATAATAATGTAAACGCACAACCGAGTGACTGAAGCGTATTACATCAGGATAATGAGCCCGAGCGAAGGGACAAAGAAGCATGTAAAATGATTTAGACAAGTATTGGGAGGGAGTGTATTTACACTCGAACCCATAAAACGCAAGCATGTAAAATGATATAGACAAGTATTCGGAGGGAGTGTATTTACACTCGAACCCATAAAACGCAAGCATGTAAAATGATATAGACAAGTATTGGGAGGGAGTGTATTTACACTCGAACCCATAAAACGCAAGCATGTAAAATGATTTAAACAAGTATTGGGAGGGAGTGTATTTACACTCGAACCCAGAAAACGCAAACATGAAAAATGATTTAGACAAGCAATGGGAGGGAGTTTACTTACACTCGAACCCGGAAAATGCAAATATGTCCCTTAACGGGTCATTTTTGTAAAACGTCAAACTTAACGACAAAGTCAGAATATAAAAATGAAGCGAGGTTTTAATGCATACCGGGAGGATTGCAATAATAACGACTTCGGTAAAACACCCGGTTGATGGGTAAGAATTAAACACATGCGTAAACCGAGAAACGAGAACACGAATTTAAAGTCAAAAGACTCGGATTATGAGTTATGACTAAAAGACCATAAAATTTCGTAAACAGAAATTTTGATAATTATATTCAACTATTTTGAGATTGAACGGGTTGAATAAAGTATAATGCTTGAAGGCGTAAGTAAGCGCAAGCCGGATAACGGTAAGCTTGAGACAAATGAATTTCAAATGTAAAAAGAGTGCCTTGACACCAAATATATATTTTAATAAGACACGAGTAAAAAGAGTGATCTACGGGATCAACATAACCTTTAGGGTTATAAACAAATGAGAGATCTACGGACCAAAACGACCCACGGGTCATGATTAGAAAGAAGTTATAAGGACTTCGCCCTAAAGAGGTGAATGTCTAATCAAAAAAATAGCCCATAAGGCTAAGTGATAAAACCTACGGGTTAGATGGAATAAAGCGAGGACAATCAGTTAAGAATCCCCGCAAAAAAAAAAAAAAAAAAAAAAAAAAAAAAAACTAAGACTGTAAAGGATTAAATTACGGACTGTCAATATCCCGGTACGGATGATTGACACAAGTTAAAGAAAAGATCCTAAAAACTAAAACTTCGGTTTTAGTAAGAAATAATGTTTTTACAAACATAAATTCTGATAGGAATTTAAATAGTAAGCATGAAAGATACAAGTCTTGACACTGATAGGCGCAAGATGATATATTCGAAAAGTGATATTCTCAAAAAATGAAAGGTTGATACAAATTAAACATGATGTGACACGATCACGGTTAGGAAATGTAATGTGAAGTAAAATCACATTATAACCAAGCGAGCGATAAAAGTAACTGAACTAATAAGACTAGTTAATGAGACCGGTTAAGGTCACCAATTCAAATCAAGAAATCTGGTTTGCTTGTAAGCGTTAGATTCGGTATAGCTGAACCGAATAGATAAATTTGAAAACAAAAGAATTTGTTGCCAAAAGTGAAAGATTTCACTAAAGATCTTTAAACGGGGCAAAGTAAAGGATTCATAAGGAATTTGATGGTATATGAAAGCGATGGATATCGCTAAGTTAACTAAACTAGTGGAAATAACGAAACTACGTTATTTCGAAGTTACATTATGTCATATGAGATACGTAGAGGTTCTGTAACCAAAAAGACATTACCATAATTTTTCTGGTAATGCTAACAATTGGTTAAAGTATGAGTAATGCTTAAGAGATTATTCAAGTCAAACGCATTGGGTTTAGAAACTCAATGAACTAGATAAGCAAGGTTTCGAGGACGAAACCTCTTTAAGGGGGTAGACTTGTAACACCCCAAAAACGGGTTTGGTAATCAAGCCACGTTAATAGTGACGACGGGTAAAATACCGTTAATGACAAATTTACCCGGTAAATATTATGATTTAAATAATTAATCTTAATATTAAATGAAAAGTGAACAAAAGCTTTTAAGGAAATAAAATGGATAAAAGGCCCGGGGTAACGGGACCTAAAATAAACTTAGTAGTAATTTCCCCCGAAACCGCTAAGTTAACTAGGAATATTAAACCTAGCTAATAAGTGGGAATATTATTGAAAATAATTAGGTTGTGACCTAATTAATAACTAACCAAACACGAGGGACCAAAGCCGGGTAACTTGAAAATGGAATTATAAACTTATAAACAAAACACAAAACACACACAAGAGTGTGTGTGTGCGTGCGTGAAATGGAGCAGGAGACAAGCTCCATGGGAGCTAACCCTAAACTCAACAAATTCCTCAAATTGGAGGATCAAACAAGGGTCAAATTCGGTTTTGAACACCTAGAAACGGTCACCAAGTCAAGGGGATCGTAAGGTATGTCGAATTTCTAACATTCTTGAAGTTGTAAAAATTGGATAATCATCCTAATCGTGAATTAGGCATGGATTAGAGAAGCTATGGCTAGATTAGTGATGTATACTTGCTTAGGAACGAAACCCTAAGTGAAAATCATACATAACATGCTATGATTTGAAGGATTTGATGAATTAACACACTTAGATAAGTGGGTTTTAATGTTATGATGAAATTGATGATATAACTATGCTTAGATTCATCATGCACGTTAAGTAATCAAGAAATACTTAAACAAATTGCTAGTATGAGTATTTGATCATAAATGATGGTGGTGAATTTTGATGATTAATCTTGGCAAAAATAACTAGTTATGAACTAGTTATAAATGTGTAAAAATGTATGCACACTAGGTGTTTGTTAAAATGCCTAAGTGAAAACTAAAGTGTTGAAATTAGAGCGAAAACGCGCAATTGAATGATATGGTGATTACGCGTAATATGAAGTGAGAAGGGTTCTAAATATAATGTTGATTTAGACTTAATGTTGTGAACCTTGTAATTCGAAGTGGTTAACTTAATAAGCTAAGTTAACTAATCGTGAAGTCGAATAGTAGTTTCGACGTATGAAATAAGTGAGATGGAATAGTCGTGAATAATTATGACTAATCTAACCATCTTACAATTTGCAATGATAGTTTGACGATTAACAAGCTAGGTGAAAGCTTGGGAACAAAGCGGGTCAAACGAAGCAAGAATGACGGAAAAGCATAAATTCGGATGCAAGGTAAGTATAGCTTACACTAGTCTTATATGTTAGAATATTCTCTTATCGTATTAGTTACGAATAAGATAAATACATAAACTAGGTATGATGTTCCGACGTGTAAACGTACGGAACAAGGTAGTCGAGCATGACAAGAAACCATGTTGATGGTTTAAAAAGGAATTAAAACAGTAAATTGGTCATGCGTTGACCATAACTATTTGTTTTGAAAGACAATGTAATGCGTAAGCCATGATAGGCTAAAAAGCGTTAAGAAAACGATTAATACGCGAAATGATCACACGGTGTAAACCGAAGCGAGTCATATAGATGAGATGGTAATTAATATCATCTCGCCAACATAATTGGTCATTTAGACCAAATGGGTCAAAAGGTGAAGATATCATCTTTTGACAATAATGACTAATGATCATTGTCAAGTTATATTATTTCAGGAGTAAATGTCAAATGGGTATTAGCAACGCTATGGATTAGCGGTTATAAAAGCAAGGTATTAAAAACGGGTCAAAATATTGATCCGCGCCAGGTATGTGAGAAAAAGCAACACTCATTTAGAATATGCGGTTCAATGAGTGTTAAAAAGAAGTCAAAATAAACATTTGGTTACTTGATAAGTAACCGAATGTTTTAAATAATGAACATTGCGTTTGGGAAGCTTAATGACTTTTCAAACAAAATCATAGGTTTAAAAAGGGATTATGGGTCAATTAGGCTTCCAAAAGTCCCTCATCGTAAATGATTGGCTAAACGGACTAAAACGCCCTTATAAGCAAAGTTGGACAAACGAAAAGCATATGGGTCGAAGGCGGGGGATTGAGGAGCGTCCATTGATAACAAATTTTGAAAATACCCGAAATTGGGTTGTTGGGTGTTGTAAAACGAGGGGTGTGAAGGTTGTTGGAAAAAAAACGGGGGTTGTGAAGTGTATCCGAAAGGGGGTTGTGGTTGAGCACTTGCACCGCTCGAACCACCACGAGACGGTTGCGAGCCCCGTCCCTTAGTTTTTTTCTTCGCCTCGCGGGGTTGGTTCTCCATTGCTCGGTGTGAAGGAGGTGTGGTTGGAGAGTATAAAAAATAAAGTGAAGTGGGTGTAGTTGGAGAGTATAAAAATTAAAGTGAGGTTGATATGGTTTGAGTATAAAAAAAAATGGAGTGAATGGGATGGTTATTTATATATGTTTTAGAAAAGTGAATTTTTTTTTTTTTTTTTTAAATCCGACCGTTGCATATGACCGTTCCTCGTATTTCGTGCACAAACAAGCGGTAAGCTCCCACCGATCGACCCCCCCCCGATTCGGGTCCCCGCTTTGATGGCGGCGGTGTTCCCGATCGGGGACAAGGGTCACCGCATGCCCTCCCCGCTTACGCCCCGATCACCCTAATTACACCCCCCTCTCTACAAAACATCACATCCATCAACAACTTTTATTTTGTTTTTAGTCTTATTTTTTTTTTGTCTTTTAGTTGTCTTTTTTTTAATTATTACTTATTTATTGTTTATTTATTAGTTATTATTATAACTAAATAGTAAAAGAAGTATGCACTTTTTATTTATTTATTACAAAAATCCAATAACCCTATTTCAAATGACTTTGTAATTTTATTATGTGTTTTTATTCAATGACATTGTACTTTTACTGAATTGTTTTTATTATGTGATTTGACCCGACTAGATCCGAACTGATCCAAAAAGTTCGACTCCAGGTTACTATAAACCAGGTATTTATAAAAATGACACCATAAGAAAAAATTTCTGGCTCCGACACTGATCCCAACCTATTGATTGTGCTACACCATTCAATCCCGTTGATTTTTTTAACACTTATTATTTTAATTTTATTATTTTATAATATGTAGGATCGCACACGAGGGAGCGGATGCAAGGATTTCGACGTGATGACAGTCGCGTTAAAAGATTTTAAAGAAAAATATCCGAACGGTTTTCAACATATCGAGGCGTGGGAGGTCGTTCGAAGACACGAGAAATGGGCCCAAGTCCCATTGTTGGGTGTAACACCCGTTCTTATAAATCAAGGTTTAACGTAAATCTTACGTAAAACAATCATTTAATTAAGAATTCGTATACATTTGGAAATACGGGTTTATTAAAAACTTTTACAAATCATAAGTTATTCTTCATAACGTGATCGGGTTCGTCGTTTAAAATTTACAATGTATCAAAGTGCGGAAGCGTATGTCTTTATCGTGTTCGGTTCTTCGTTGAGCTTGATCGTCTTCCGGCATCCAAGGTGTACCTACATTTCATAAACATGAAATGCTTTAGTCATACAGGACTTAAAACGTGTCTAAACGAGTCCGAGAAACAATGGATAACAAAAACAAAATTCTCAACCTGGCCTCCACCGTAAATTACGGTGGGACCGTAATTTACGGTGACCTTTGGTTTGGCATGCCCCTACCGTAAACCAGTAGGGGGCTGCCGTAACAGTTTTCAACTCCACCGTAAATTACGGTGGAACCGTAATTTACGGTGGACCCTGCATCTAGCTTTCCATTTTTGCCGTAATTTGACACGAAATCTTCCGTATCTTTCAAACCGCTTGTCCGTTTGGCCTACCGTTTCTTCCTACGTGTTTGTAATTTGACTCTCCATCATTTGGAGTTAAAATCCGACATTCGGCTTAACAAAATTTAAGACTTTTAAGTCTTCGGCTTATTACCCTTTATACCAAATTTTGACCCGTTCGCGATTTTGTCAAACGAACATGTTTATTTGATCCTTATTCCCATGATATTCATAATTTCAATAATTCCCATCATATTAGATTCAAGTCACGGGTTTCTTACGTATCATAAACCGTTTATGCTCATTTGCGTGTTTTGACCCGTTAAGGGTATTTAGACATATTTTGAGCATGAAACGCTTTCATCCGTTTCTTACATTATTATACAATCATTTCTTACCGAGTAATCTTCCACCACAACTATATTTGTGGTGGACTTAATGAGGTGATCTATATAATCCGAGTTTTTCTCGTCGGATTGCTAATTTACGACAAAGACTCATATAGAGTCATTTGACCGAAGAATTGCATCTTTCGCTTCTTACACTTATTCCAATTATTTATTTGATCATAAAACTTGTTTCAAAACTACCTTTAAAGGTCGTTTGTCCAACTTTGCTTATAAGGGCGTTTTAGTCCGTTTAGCCAATCATTTACGATGAGGGACTTTTGGAAGCCTAATTGACCCATAATCCCTTTTTAAACCTATGATTTTGTTTGAAAAGTCATTAAGCTTCCCAAACGCAATGTTCATTATTTAAAACATTCGGTTACTTATCAAGTAACCAAATGTTTATTTTGACTTCTTTTTAACACTCATTGAACCGCATATTCTAAATGAGTGTTGCTTTTTCTCACATACCTGGCGCGGATCAATATTTTGACCCGTTTTAATACCTTGCTTTTATAACCGCTAATCCATAGCGTTGCTAATACCCATTTGACATTTACTCCTGAAATAATATAACTTGACAATGATCATTAGTCATTATTGTCAAAAGGTGATATCTTCACCTTTTGACCCATTTGGTCTAAATGACCAATTATGTTGGCGAGATGATATTAATTACCATCTCATCTATATGACTCGCTTCGGTTTACACCGTGTGATCGTTTCGCGTATTAATCGTTTTCTTAACGCTTTTTAGCCTATCATGGCTTACGCATTACATTGTCTTTCAAAACAAATAGTTATGGTCAACGCATGACCAATTTACCGTTTTAATTCCTTTTTAAACCATCAACATGGTTTCTTGTCATGCTCGACTACCTTGTTCCGTATGTTTACACGTCGGAACATCATACCTAGTTTATGTATTTATCTTATTCGTAACTAATACGATAAGAGAATATTCTAACATATAAGACTAGTGTAAGCTATACTTACCTTGCATCCGAATTTATGCTTTTCCGTCATTCTTGCTTCGTTTCACCCGCTTTGTTCCCAAGCTTTCACCTAGCTTGTTAATCGTCAAACTATCATTGCAAATTGTAAGATGGTTAGATTAGTCATAATTATTCACGACTATTCCATCTCACTTATTTCGTACGTCGAAACTACTATTCGACTTCACGATTAGTTAACTTAGCTTATTAAGTTAACCACTTCGAATTACAAGGTTCACAACATTAAGTCTAAATCAACATTATATTTAGAACCCTTCTCACTTCATATTACGCGTAATCACCATATCATTCAATTGCGCGTTTTCGCTCTAATTTCAACACTTTAGTTTTCACTTAGGCATTTTAACAAACACCTAGTGTGCATACATTTTTACACATTTATAACTAGTTCATAACTAGTTATTTTTGCCAAGATTAATCCTCAAAATTCACCACCATCATTTATGATCAAATACTCATACTAGCAATTTGTTTAAGTATTTCTTGATTACTTAACGTGCATGATGAATCTAAGCATAGTTATATCATCAATTTCATCATAACATTAAAACCCACTTATCTAAGTGTGTTAATTCATCAATTCCTTCAAATCATAGCATGTTATGTATGATTTTCACTTAGGGTTTCGTTCCTAAGCAAGTATACATCACTAATCTAGCCATAGCTTCTCTAATCCATGCCTAATTCACGATTAGGATGATTATCCAATTTTTACAACTTCAAGAATGTTAGAAATTCGACATACCTTACGATCCCCTTGACTTGGTGACCGTTTCTAGGTGTTCAAAACCGAATTTGACCCTTGTTTGATCCTCCAATTTGAGGAATTTGTTGAGTTTAGGGTTAGCTCCCATGGAGCTTGTCTCCTGCTCCATTTCACGCACGCACACACACACTCTTGTGTGTGTTTTGTGTTTTGTTTATAAGTTTATAATTCCATTTTCAAGTTACCCGGCTTTGGTCCCTCGTGTTTGGTTAGTTATTAATTAGGTCACAACCTAATTATTTTCAATAATATTCCCACTTATTAGCTAGGTTTAATATTCCTAGTTAACTTAGCGGTTTCGGGGGAAATTACTACTAAGTTTATTTTAGGTCCCGTTACCCCGGGCCTTTTATCCATTTTATTTCCTTAAAAGCTTTTGTTCACTTTTCATTTAATATTAGGATTAATTATTTAAATCCTAATATTTACCGGGTAAATTTGTCATTAACGGTATTTTACCCGTCGTCACTATTAACGTGGCTTGATTACCAAACCCGTTTTTGGGGTGTTACATTGGGTGAGGAAGGTGAAGGTTCGGCACATAAAAGAAAACCCGTTGAGGTGGACCCTTCGATACCGGATATGAACGAAGACCCCTCGCCACAAAGACCACAACGGCGAGACAAGCGTCAAGCTACATCGTCCGAGGGAAGCTCGGCCGAGTTGGCGGCACAATTCAAAGAGTACACCGCCATGAAAGAAAAGAAAAACGCGATTGAATTGGAGGCGGTTGAATTGAGGAGGAAAAGAGAGACGCAGGCTCTCGAGCTCATAGCGGAACAACGCGAGACGATGAAAAACTACAATTACGATCGAGATATGGAAATATTCATCAAGCCGCACGACGATGCTCCGCCAAGTATGTTGCCGTTCATCCTCGCCCGAAAACGCGACATCGCTAAGAAGTACGGGTGGCCAATCGATTTCTAAAATTATTATTTTCTAGTTTGAATGTAATTTTTATTTTCTAGTTTGAATGTAATTTTAATTTTCTAGTTTGAATGTAATTTTTTTTTTCTAGTTTTAATGTATTTTCTAGTTTTAATGTTATTTTTATTTTGTAGTTTTATTTTGTTAAATTTTATTTAATTTTTATTAATATTTTTTTATAAACATGCATAATTTCAACAAATAAAAAAAAAAAAAAAACAAACAAACCAAGTCACCTAAAGAGGGGAGTGCCGCCATCAAAATGGGGTGTTAGGGGAGTTTAAGAGGGGAGTTGACGTGGCACAAGAGGATTGGTTGGGTGTAAGAGAGGGGACTCACCTCTTAGGTGAGTGCCCCTTACACCCTTAGTGAAGAGAGGGTGTAAATAGAACAAGCCTTTTATTAAGGCCTGGTCTATTCGCACACGGCCTTTGTCTTTTTGCACACTCAAAGTGCCCCGCTTTGGCCATAGCGGGGCGCTTTGAGTGTGCAAAAAGACAAAAAACGTGGGCTGGACTTTGTGTTGTTTTTTTTTTAAATTGGTGGGATGTGGGTTAGTTTGGTAGTGTTTTTTGGAGGAAAAAATTGTATTTGAGTTTTATAATACGTTTTTTTATAATTACGTTTTTTTACGTCATTATTTTTATAGAACGTATATAATATAAGTGCGTCTTTATAAACTGTTAACCTTGTTTATTTTGTTAAATTAAACGAACACGTTAAATAAAATGTATAAAAAGCCATAAGAATTAAACGTAAACAATCCAAAACCAACGTGATGTAAATAGAAGATTAACTGCAATATATATATTTATATATATCAGTTTGTACATACAAAACAAAAAGGTACAACTAATTACATAATACATAACAAAACACTATACAAACAAACTAAGGTACTAATCCTCGTGCGGTGGGGACGGTGGGAGGGGAAGTGGAGGCAACCTAGCGAGCTGTCGTAGAGAAACGAGCGTCTCGATGATCCAGTCCTGGCGTGCGGCCTGGCGTCTGAGGCGCCGGTCGAAGTCCCGAGCCACCTCACGCGCTACCGGAGGCAGGTCAGCGTAAACGTGCTGCGGGTACTGTGGCGGCTCAGGAGCTGGCTGAACTGGTGGTACCGGGATCTCCTCGACTTGCTCCTCCTGAGCCGGATCCTCTAATACAGGCTGAGCCTGAGCCTGAGCCTGAGCCTGAGCCTGAGCCTGAGCCTGAGGCTGAGCCTGAGCCTGAGCCTCAGCCTGAGGCTGGCCCGGGAACTGATCGAGTCCCAGAGCCTGTAGCTGAGCCTGACGAGCGGCCGCCTGAACATCAGGAGGGGCCAACACTCCAGCCCTCACCTCAATAACAACCGGGATGACCTCCGGCACCGGCTCCGGCTGCCAAATCAGCCCGTCTCCGCCCCTAAACCTCAGACCAACATCAAAGGTACGGGTGATCTGCATGCTAGAAACTGACGCGCGGCCCAACCTGGTAGACGGGACCGGATCGGACAGCACCGGATCATGCTCGGGCACGAGCCCGAGCGAGCGTGCGATGGCGGTGATGTATGAGCCAGTGTGCACCCACCCGCGGAGCTGCCGGTGCTATGCTGTGGCAAAGTAATCTGCCAGGAAGGCTGCTAGATCGCAGGGCTGTCGTCGCAGTAGGCAGTATAGAAAGAAAAGGTCACTGAGGTTGACCTTCTCCCTGCTGGCACCCCGCGGCACGATAGTTGCCGCGATAACATGGTGCAGGTATCGGAACAAGGGGTCTTTAATGGTGGTGGCCTTTTGCCAGGATTTCCCAAAGGGAACCCTGGAAATGGCCCTCCAGAAACTGATAAGCGTCTGCCTGTCCATCATCTTAACCGCCTGCGTATATAAATCAGTATCTAGCTCGGCCTCTGTGTACAAACCTGTATAAACAAATAATATTAAATAAACAAATAATAATAATAAACAAATAATATTAAATAAACAAATAACATTAAATAAACAAATAACATTAAATAAACAAATAATAATAATAAACAAATAATATTAAATAAACAAATAACGTTAAATAAACAAATGATATTAAATATAAAATAATAAATAATATTATTTAAACAAACCTGTATGGACAGCAAACTGCCGCACACTCATCTGAAACTCCTGACCGGCGAGACGGAATGTAACCTCGTGGACTGGAAAATCCGGGTCCTCCACGTAATCCGCCGGATGCGGCGCGTATGTAAACGTGGAAAGAAACTCCCACGTAAGCTCAGGGTACGAGTCCTCCATCGCTAACTCAAATAGGCGCGACCAAGGAGTATCTAGTCCAACTATCTCACGCGCCCGCGCGGCTTCTCCCACGGTCTCCAGCAGGCCCCAGTCTATCCCTACATGCTCCCCAATGGGGATGGTGCGCAACCTCGCGCATCTCCCCCTCGCCCGTGACCCCGGCGGAAACTGCAGGTACGGATATGCCGGCTCTCCCTCCTCTCCCACATCTCCCTCAGCCTCCATATGCTCAATCTCGTCATCGGAGGAATCCATCCCTGCACGTTGACAAGATAATATTAAATATAAAATAATAAACAAATAATATTATTTAAACAATTTAAATAATAAACAAATAATATTAAATATAAATAATAAACAAATAATATTAAACAAATATTATTAAACAAATAATATTAAAAAAAAATAAACATGAACCAAAGCGCCGCGCTTTGGCCTCGGTGCGGCGCTTTGGTTCTTCGTGATGAAGAACAGCCCACCCGATCGATCCAAACGCCCAAATCAAACAAAAATCAAACAAACTGAAACACGTAACTTGAACCAAAACAATAAATGAAGTTAGATCGTACCTTTTAGCGGTTGAAAGCTTGAAAACGTTGATGATCCGGCTCAAGTGTGTGTAAATCGCACCTTTTGTGTGTGTTTTGTGTTTTGTGTTGAAATGGGGGAGAAGCTGCCCCGCTTCAGGTATAACGAGGGACCAAAGCGCCCCGCTTTGGCCATAGCGGGGCGCTTCTGTTTTTATTTAAGGGCAAAGCGCTTAGCTTTGGCCATAGCGGGGCGCTTTGGGCCTTTTTTAAATTTTTTAAAATTGTTTTTAATTCACAAACGCGTCGATAATAGTCTAAATTTTACGTTTTTTCCATTATACATCATTTTTTATTATATATGGACTATACTGCAAGTTCCGGATCAAATCGGTTACGTGTGATGTCTTATTCCGTTATATCGTATCATTTTGGTTTGAAATCACAAGTACTCCTGTAAGAGGTGTTATGTGTATCAACCGCCTACCGCACATGAACATGACGTGTTTTTTCATTAATTGTAGTATTATGATGTATATCGTCATTTTGGGTCGTACAAGTGCTTATTGAATCTGATTGAGTCGTGTCGGTGACATTCGGTTTTTAACGTGATGTAACGCATATATTGAACAAACACAAACGTGATTATTATTAAACACATTTAACCTACATCGTGAACATATGGGGTTACATTAAGGTCAGGGGCACGATACGTAAGCATTTCGTACGTGTTGATCTGATCCATGTATAATGTATGCCAGGCTGCTGCGCGCTCTGTTCTGTGTGCTGTCCAGAGTGGGTTTGGGGGAGGCATTGGATAACAACCTCCAAGCTCTACATGTATGAAATGCCCATGGTCGACGAACACAACCGCAACCACCAGGTGAGGTTCCTCAGCTTCGTTTGGCCCGCCCAGCAGAGGGAAAATTGTATAGCTCCCACGCATGTCGAAGGTGTGAACAATCACACCGTATCGTTGGGCAATAAGAAACCCCGTCTCAGGCATCGTCATGTAATTTTCGATATCTGCTCGTCCCACCCCCTTGAAATCGATCCGTCTAAGCAGCGCATCATAATGTCCTATGTTTTCCGGATCGAAAAATTGCCTCCAAAGCGATTCGTTCGTACGTAACTCCTTTATAAGTTGTTTCCGGATCATCAAATATGAATTTTGTTTCACTCCTAACCCAACAGCAACCGATCGAAACCCACAATGACCATCTGGTTTCACGTCCTTTATTCTAACGATGTATGGATGGATCACTTCGGGAATCTGAGATGCGTAGTTGCGGATCGCTATATCCATCTTAGGACCGAGCTTGATCATCGGGAAATCAGGGTGTAGGTTGATCGTCTGAGGCTGTGACGGTGATATGTACGAGCTGTGACGGGGAAGATCGTCTGAGGCCTCGACCCAAGTTTCTCCCGACGGAATGTACGCGCTTTTTCTAGCGGCTTCAACCTTTCTTTCTTCCTGCGTTTTCAATGTTGGGCGACCATGTAACACCTCGAAAATTCACGTCCTAAAAGGTATTGACACGTGTCATAAGCTTGAACGTGAGAAAGTATACTTTAGAGGGACTAAAGTTGACAAACATAGAAAGTATGTGAAAATAAGGGTTCAAAATGTCAACAATGGATAAATATACTTTACAATAACCCTACATGATGTTTATACCCTTAGACGGATAAATCATGGATCATACGAAGCTAAAAGTGAGAGATTTCAAACGACAGGGGTTAAATGTGTCAACATGTTTAAGTTATGCCACTGAGTGACCTTTTGACAAACCCAAAGCTTTGTAACGATTAATTATGCTCACTAGAATGCACGATTAAAATTTCATAAAGTTTCGTTATCGTATGAGAAAGTTATGACCAAATTCGTGTACGAGGGGTTAAAGCGTCAATGTTGAAAATTATGACTTTTTGGGTGATAACAAAGTGATCAAGGACTAAATAAAGTGGGTACAAGTCCTAAAGCCCTTGTGGGTAAATAAGAAGGGGTCAAATTGCAAGAAATAAGCTTAGTTGACCTTTCGAAGAACCAAGAGCCAGGGATGCAAACTGAAAAAGTGATTTTTTGCCCTGATGACAGCCTTGAGGACCTCAACCTTGGGGACCTTGAGGTCCGTAAGGTAGCTGCCAGATGCAGAAACTCGTAAAAAATTGGCTGTTCAGCCTTGGAACTGATTTTTAATCATTTGTTTCACTTCATGGGCGACCCCTAGACACCCCTAAGCACTAGGAACATGTGTTGATCAGTTGTGGTGGGTTGTAGACTCATGTGTCAACTTCTTATGGTGATTGAATTCACTATATAAGGCCATGAGTTGCAACAATTGATCATACCATTTCTTTCTGCAATTGAGGAGCCTTCTGGAGCTTCAAAGCAGACCCAAGTCCTTCCTAATCAAGCTTAGGACTTCAGTAAGTTTTCTAATCTTTCCTTAGTTTAAGTTTTAGCTTAGTTTAGCTTAAAAGTCAACCGTCGTAATTAAAGGTTGACTTAACGATTAATCACTAATGGTCCAGTGATTAGTCGAATCAAAGGTAGTTATAAGTTGGTAATTATGTGGGCTTTAAACCCTTAAAAGGGCATCCACTGATTCCCATCCTAACTAGGTCATTTGTCGAGTCAAAGATGATTAGAAAAAGTCAACAGAAATAAAATCTTTCGTTTAACGCATAATTAACAATGTAAAAGGCGTGTAATCTATTTTATCATTCATATAACTTGATAATAAGCATAAGAACTTGTCTAAGCTTGTTTGATTCGACAACTTTCCGTTTTGAACCGATTCGGAACCGAAAGTCGCAAAGCTTTGACTTTTGCTTTGACTTCAGTTCTGACCCGCTTTAGTATGATTTGGAAATGCCTTAGAGCTTCCTTAGGACCAGGCTACATGTTAGCATGACCCTCTGTGGTTGGTTCATTGATTGACCCATTCGTTTACGCGTTTCCGTTAATAGCTCATATGTTGACCATTATGCCCTTATTACCTTAAAACGTGATTTTTGGAAATGTAAAAGAGTAGAAACTTAAATTACTAATATATAAACTTGTATGCAAAGTTTGACATCAGTTTGACTTGTAGATTAAGAGTTATGCTCATTATCGCAAAATGAAAGCTTTATGTTAATAAAAAGGCGTAATTAGCGTATAGCCTAGTTAAGCCTACTTTTTGGTATCAAACTTAATACCCACTGATGTAATATATTATTTTGGAATTTTTGAAGATTTTTAATTAATTTTAGGCTGAGCATAACTAGTAGTCGTAGGCTTAATCCGGTAATTGTCGGTTTTGCCCTTACGGGCCATAAAATGAGTTTTACATATCTAAACGACTCCAAACCTTTTTCTACTGATTAGATATGTTAAATAAATTATTTTAAGCCTTCTGGAATAATAAAAATATCAGCTTTCGGTATAGAACCCGTAATCGGCTTCTAATCGCCTTTTTAAGCCTTATTAATAAAATTGTCCTAAGTTATAAAAGATTAATTTTGCCTCTGTGCATTTTAATCAATGTGTCAATATATTTTGTGCCGTTTGCACTCGAATCACTTTTCAAACTTTTTTTCCAAAATGAGTCGGTTAATTGTATTTACCAGTGTAAACTGACGTATTTTCCAAAAAGGTTAAGTGGCAGGTACTATGCGTAATTTGCTGGAAGCTCAGGGCGTTAATAAGGAATCTTGCAAGTTCTAGATGTCTGAAGTCTGTTGAACAGTTTTCTTTTCTTTTAATTGATCCGCCTGTGGATCATTTACTTTCCGTTGTAATACTTTGATATTACTTTATATTCGGAATGTAATATATTTATCTTTTGCTTCCGCTGTGCATTTATATATTGTGTTGTTTGACCATGATGTTACCAACTACGTCACGATACTCCCCTACCGGGCCCACTGTTGACACGTGGAAAAATCGGGGTGTGACAGACCACGAGTTTTCTTCAGAACAGCAGGAGGTTTTTTGTTATTGTTCCCTGGATTGAGGATTTGCTGAAACTTTTCAAAGAAGCTCCTTTTCACCTGAGGGGGTGTTGGATCGATCTTTTGTTTCAATTTTTCAAATTCCGCGTCTACATCGATATCCTCTATGTTTTTCTTTGCAGGCTTGAAGTTAAGCTTCTTCCAGAACACGTCTATGTGTGTGATCCGGAGTTGCTGACCTGTGGATGAAAACAAATTAGGTGGCAAAATCATAACGAGAAAGGTCAAAGATATTAATTACCTTTATTTTCCAACTTTTCCAAACGACAGGCACATGGCAAACCACAGCTGGTAAAAAGTTGGCAACCACAGCTTGCACTGTAGGCTCTCAACCCGTCTTCCTTACGTTTTAGTTCCCTACTCAAAAGCTCAATCGCATATATTGAAACCTTTCTGAGAATATATGCAAGCATGGGCTGCTTCTTGTGGTGCGTCATCACTTTTCGGAGGCTTGTTTCAAAGCTACTACTAATCTCGGTGTATTGTCTATCAACAACATGATCAACATACAGTACAAGTTTATCCAGTGTGTTGCGATGACTTGGAAAGTGACTTTTTAGTGTTGCATGCATGCCCTCAACCCTGTTGGTCGTAGTTTGGTGAAAGTTGATAGTTTTGTTAATCCAGCATGATACAAACTTTTCACGGTACGGATCCAACCAGGATTTCTTCATATAATCAAAAACCTCTAAAATTAAAAAAAACGTAAATAGTCAGTTTTTGTTATTATATAAAATTTGAACATAATTATGTAAGAAATACCTACGTTCACGGTCATCTTCTTTCAGCTGTGCTTCAAGGTTTTCCAAGTTATACCTGTATATTTCCTCGGTCGTAGACTCGCACAATAACCAAAAACTACGTACGAATTCTTTCCAATCCTTGTCAGAGAATTTCTTCTTGCTGTTCTTATTAATATTTTGTTGAATATGGAACCGACAAAGATACTTATGCGCTTTTGGAAAAACTTGTTCACACGCGTTCATTAGCGCAAAATCTCTGTCTGTTAAAATCACGCGCGGTTCCATACATCCTACCAGCATAGACTTGATCCTCTGCAACACCCATAGGTAGTTCTCTGACTTCTCAGCGGAAATTACCGCACAAGCAGCCGTAAACGATTTGTTTATCGACGTCATGCCTACGACCTGAACAAATGGCAGGTTGTACATGTTCGTTTTGTAGGTGGCGTCAATCATTAGCACATGCGGGAAGGCACACCACATATTGAATGATCTTTCGTGAACAAAGAAGACATCTTCAACTTCGTTTGATATCTCATTCGTGCGCATGTAATAAGTGTAATTTTTTTCAAGAAGAATGCTTTCAAGTTTTTGCATCGGAGACTTACCGACATTTTTTTCGGCGTTGATCTTCTGAACAGCGTTGTGTATATCTTTCGGAATAAGCTTTCTAGCCAGAGTGTTTTTTGTCAGCGTTCGCCAGATACTTTGGTTGGGAATGTCTTGCTCTGCCAGCTCCTTAACCAGTTTTGTATCCTCCGAAGAAAGCCTTCTCGCATACGCGTGACCCTCTAAGTTTTCAATAGGAGTGTGGTTATGCTTCGCCTTCGTCACCTCGATCCTCCAAACACTTCCGGATGATTCCGAAAACCCGATCATCTCGAACGGGCAGCCTATTTTCTTGCTACCCGTTTTCCTCTGTGTAGCTATACTCTTATGCTCCCCACCAAAAGTACATTGAACCCAAATCTTGTAATTCTCTCCTCTTTTATTCGACCTCTTAGTCACAATGAGGTAACCGTTGTCTTTTGCCGTGTCTTGTACCCAACGCACCAACTCTTTACGTGACGAAAAGGTCTGCGTCGTATCAAACGAAAACGTAACCGGGTAACAGCCTTCCTCGTCAACAGACACATCCCCCGGCTCACCATCGTCACCGAGGTCCGAATATACTTGATGTTCAAAGTTGTGCTCGCCACCGTAACCGAAATTCGAATAACCTTGTAAGCTCTGTTGACAACCGTAACTGTCGTTTGGACCACACTCCTGCTATACAAAGCTGTACTCGCCACCGTAACCGAAATTCGAATAACCTTGTTGTGCGTAAGGGTCCTCCACAGGGGTATTCAAATCCAGCGTCACCGTGTTATCACGATAACGAATGCCAGATACAACCTCTGCCTCCCTCAAGTTGGACGAGACCGGTTTCTCATACGAGTCAGAAATAGCGGTCCCATCGTAAGAATCAGGAACAACTGTCTCGTCAGAATATTGACCGAAAATATAGTTGTTTAACCACGACATCGTTTTTTCAAGAGATGTAACTAATACAGCAAAACCGCGCGTTATTTTGAAGAAACACAACGGATGGGGAATAAAGGCAATACAGACCTTTGATCTGAAATGAATGAAAATGTATATCGAAGTGTCTGTGAATGAAAATGTATATCGAAGTGTCTGTCTCAGAGGTTGCTTTTAAAAGGTAAAATGGGTGAAATTTGGGGTCGAAGCGCGGCGCTATGGCCAAAGCGCGGTGCTTAGGGTTAACGACAAAACATCATAATCAGCTTTATGTCTCTCAAACAGTAGCGAATGTCTCAAACGTCAATCGAAGCACCTTTTGTCGAGCATAGCGCCGCGCTATGGCCAAAGCGCGGCGCTTTGAGGTGTGAAAATAATTTTGGTCGTGTGCAATTAGCATGACCCTTTATTAATCCTAAGTTTCACATGTGGACCAATAATAATCCCAACTTTAAAAATTCTCTCCAACGATTCCAACTTGTAAGAATTTGGCCCCTATTGATCATTTTCTAACATAGGTGCACTTAAATCAATTAAGGAGTCTACAGGTCCACTTGAATCTATTGAGGATGTCAAATTCTTATATGTTTGAAAAAGATCAATAAGGGCCAAACTTTTACAAGTAGGGATCATTGGAGGGAATTTCTAAAGTTGGGATTATTATCGGCCAACAGGTGAAACTTAGGATTATTAAAATCCAAACTTTGAAATATATAAAAAATGCATTTAATAGTTGTTATGTACGCATTTTCATGTTTTGAAAACGATTCATAAGAGAAGTGGAGGTGGTTACAAGTGATGGAATTCTATCACTCACAAACATCCAATCAAGTTTCGTCATGTCATCAACCACTATTCTATCACTCACAAACCTTTTTTAGTGGTGGTGGTCATCACTAGTGATAGAATTCCATCACTCACAACTTTTTTTTATTTTTTAAATTAGAAATTAACAATAAAACACTAAATTATAAATTTCATTAAAATTAAAAAATAAATTACATAGCAAAATAAAAAACAACTAAACATTGGAAAAAAAAAACTTAAATTAAATGGGTGGCATCTCCCAACCCTATCTTTCGCAAATCTCGCGCTTTTGTTGAATTACGACCGACTTAAACGGTTCGTCGAGATGGGCGTGCGGCTCACACAAGATTTTTAAATCATTTTGTCTTTCTTCCGTTTTCAAGTGTCCCATGTACGCGTGCTCGCGTTCAAGTTTTACGGACACAAGTTTTTCTTTTCTTTGTTTGGAGTCGTTCATTTGCGCCAATTTCGCTTTTTCGATTCTGAAGATCGACTCCGCCACCGCTTCCTTTCCTTTGCTTGACGATTCACCACTTTTCTTGCGTCGCGGCCTTGTAGGTGTATCTTCTTCAACGGGGTCGTCAACGGGTTGATCGAGTTCGTCAAGGGGGTCGTCGTTTAAATTCATTTGAGGCAAGTTATCCGACGCAAAAGTCGTGTAGTTCCCTGAATCGGAGGTCTTTGATCTTTTCGGACCTCCTCTTTTTTTTGGAGCCGTAGGCCCACCCATGTCGACCAAATCAACCGGGACCTACTTCGGGTGACGTCTCGCAACCTCCCATGCCGCCACGTGTGGAAAACTCCTCTTTTTGTAGAGTTGGCAATACTCTTCGGTGGCTTGTTGCATGATTGTCGCCTCGCTCGCTACACTTTGTGGATTTCGGTTCTACAAAAAATATAAAAAGTTATGTATTTTTTTTTAAAATAATTGTTTTCTGTTTTTTTTAACTGTTTCTTTTTTTTAAATGACTGTTTTCTGTTTTTTTTTAAACTGTTTCATTTTAAAAAAAATTACTGTTTTATGTTTTTTTTAATAACAGTTTTCTGTTTTTTTAAACTGTTTCTGTTTTTTTTAAATTACTGTTTTCTGTTTTTTTTAATAACAGTTTTCTGTTTTTTTTAAACTGTTTCTGTTTTTTAAAAAATTTACTGTTTTCTGTTTTTTTAAATAACAATTTTCTGTCTTTTTAAAGTGTTTCTGTTTTTTAAAAAATTTACTGTTTTCTGGTTTTAAATAAAAAATAAATGTTTTCTGTTTTTTTTTTAAATAACTGTTTTCTGTTTTTTTAAACTATTTCTGTTTTTTTTAAACTATTTCTGTTTTTAAAAAGAATTCCGTTTTTAAAATAAAAAAAAGTTTTAAACTTTATAAATAAAACATACCTTTTGAATGAAACAACCGTTGAACTTACTAATTTTCCCGTTCAAATCCGTCCATTTCGACGTCATTTGGTCCATGTTTCGTTCCGTTGAATCGGGAAGTTGGCTAAAATGATTAATGACCCGTCTCCAAAACATATCATTTCTTTGCTTGTTGGCATGTTTCTTGTTTTCGGAGATGTGCAAGTACGCCTTCACCAAGGCGACCTCCTCCTCGCTCGTCCAATGTTTTCGAACGGATGACGGGACAATTTCTAAAACGTCATCGTTTTCTTCTTCTTCCTCTTCTTCTCTTTCTTCTTCTTCTTCTTCTTGAACGTAATCATCATCTTCATCGTCGTCGAGACTTGGTTGTGGTTCACGATACGCATTTGCAAATTGACGGATGTGGGTGTTATCTTCTAGTAGTGGGTCGAGTTGGTGGGGGTTAGGTTTGAAAGTGTGGAAACGATTGGGGTTGAAATTGGTGAGGTTGAAACGGTGGAACGAACGGTTGGTTTTGATACGTTTGAGTTGAAAGGGTGGATATTGTTAGGTTTGAAAGGGTGGATATTGTTGGGTTTGAAAATGTGGGACTTGGTCGGGTTCGTCTTGCAACCTAAAGCGCGTCGGCTCTCCAAGATTTGCTCGAACCTTGGGTCTTACGGGATTTTTCTTCGTACCCGAACCTCTTTTTTTCGAACCCGCACCTCTCTTGCTTGAACCTTCCATGTGTGTTGTAAAAATATTTAGATTGAGTGGAAGAATTTTTGAAATGAAATGGAGAATTTTTTGATTTTTTGAAGTGAGTGGGGAGAATGGTTTGTTGATTTATATAAAAACCTTCAAAAAATTAAAATCCCCAACGTTCATAATTTGCCCAAACGGTCAAAAAGCAAACGGTCATTTCATTTCACGTGTTGAAATAACGCGTTATGGGAGTGGTGGCGGCGGTGTTCAATCTTGTTTCACGCGTGATGGGGGTGTCATCACGGACCACCCCCTGTCCCCTAATGTTTTCAATGGCAATTTGCAAAAAAAGACACTCTTTTTCATTATAACAAACAAGTGCACGCATAATTCAAATGATCATCAAACATCCTATTAGGTTCAATTGAAACAAAACCAATTTGACATGGGGCTATAATGCTTACTGGATTAGAAAAAAATAAAAATTAAGCATGGACCTTTAATGATTTCATGTATACTAATTAAATTCAAGTAATTGGGCTTAATTTTTTAAATATAAATTTGTTTATTATGCAATTCTTTTAGAAGAAAACAAAACAATGACGTCGTTTGTAAAAAGACATTGGTGTCGCTTGTAAAAAACAATGATGTCGTTCGAATTTTTCCTATTATATGTTTTATTTGCTACACAAAATTCAATGGTGTCGGACGACACCGTTGTTCAAAGTGTGGCTCCGACACTTGTTAGAATTTTCAACCTTTAATGAAAGTTGACTAAAAACCCCATTTCTAGAAATACATGGTATCTAGGGGCGTCATCTAGTACCCTACCCGATCACAGATGATGTTTATATGTTGGAATTCATTATCTACGAATACAATAATATTGTGATATCAATATCGAATAAAATGGACAAACTTTTGGATTCTAATTCTAATTAAAAATCGAACGGATAATTTTTTTTTTTTTTTAAATTAAACTTCATTAAAAACACACCTCCGATCTAAACGGGCAAAAGGCCAACACACCAAGAACCCCTGACCCAAACGGGCAAAGGGCAAGCAGATTACAACATATACATCGGATATTTACACTACTCATTCCAATTGATATATTTACAAGAGGATCTATTTTTCACCCATGCAAAACCCCTAGATTTAATCTCAGCAACAATGCTTGCGGACTTCTCCTTTTCTGGTTGAACACCAATTCGTTTCTAGCTTTCCAGATACACCAAACAGTAGTAATGACCAGACCGAGCATTATCTTTTTAGCCTTTTTTCCAAAGAGACACGAATTATGTATATCCATTAAATCCTTGAATGCGAAGGCGAAGATCGGAGGAATATTGCACCAAGCACTGACAGACGCCCAAACACGAGAAGCTATCGAACAAGCCGTGAACAAGTGATCCACCGATTCCTCGTATTCGTCACAGAAAGGACACATGACCGACGAGACGCTCACATTCCTTCTTATCAAGTTAACTTTTGTAGCAAGTCTGTCAAGATATTCTCTCCACGCCATTATGTTGCATTTTAACGGAATCCATTTGCACCAAACGAAAACAGGGAGATAGCTATTTCCCTTATCATTTATGCGCTCCTTTTTCACCGAACTGACCGAGAATCCAACCTGTTTGTCAACGTTCCAAGACCAAGAATCTGAAACAATGGACAATTTCACAGTGTTTAAAACGTATATACATTCCTGCCATTCCTTGAGCTCGATATCCGACTCGGGTTGTCTAGCCCAGCTCCATGAAAAGCCAACATTATCTTGCTCCATCTCAATTCTGTCCGCAACCCTGCAAGATTTACATTTTTCCAAAACAAACAAATGTGGCCATCTTTCTAGGAAAGGAGAATCTCCAACCCAGGTGTCAAGCCAAAAGCATATGTCGTTACCGTTCCCCACCTTACCTAAAATCATCCTATTAACGCCCTTCCCATTAATTTTTATTTTTGAAATCACTTTAACAATATTTACCCGACAACCAGCGATGTTGCCATTAAACGGTAGAAAACTTCTTTGATTAATTTTTCCATGACACGCTTCCATCACTTTCCTCCATAAATTTAGCTTTTCGGTTTTAAATCTCCAACCCCATTTATATAGAAGGGCCTCATTAACTTATTTGTGTCTGTTAATACCCAATCTCCCCTTATTCTTGGGCCACGTAATCCAATCCCAAGCCACCCAGTTCAATTTATTATTGTCATTACTGCCCGCCCAGAAGAATTTTCTCATTTTAGCTTCAAGCATTTTGATAATGCCCGTCGAAACCTTATATAAAGAAAAGTAATAAATAGGTAAACTCTCAAGAACTGAGTTGATCAAGGTGAGCCTCCCCCCCCCCCCCCCCCATAGACAATCTTTTATTGAATTCCTCGACTATAGGATCCCAGTTACAAATTCTATTCATGTTAGCCCCCACCGTAATCCCCAGATAGGACAGGGGAATTTTATCCGTGTTGCATCCAATCATCTTAGCCATATTTTTTATATCGCACTCATTCACTCCCATACCATACAAGTTGGACTTGTGAAGATACTAGGCTGACATTTTCACCTTTTCAAACATATTATACTCCTATTATGTCTAAATACGTATTAACCATTCATTTCATGCAATAAATGTATAAAACTCTTCCACTTACACTACATAAAATATATATTAGGGTGAAGGGAGTTTAACCATTCATTTCATGCAATAAATGTATAAAACTCTTCCACTTACACTACATAAAATATATATTAGGGTGAAGGGAGTGGTTAAGACTTTGGGGTATGGGGCGGGGTTGGGTACAAACGCCCAAGTTATCATCCCGGGTGGGCTTGGGTTTCGGCGTGGCCCCTTGGGCGGGGGTTTCAGCCCGGACATTGGTCGGGGCTACGAACATGACATGGCGGAACCTCGTTGGCCAAGACTACTAGCTGTTTGGGCTAGCCGTTGGGCATGAATTAAAAAAAAAAAAAAAAAAAAAACCCTTTTTCCTATATAAATACCCTAACATATTTAACATTTTTCTCACACAATATCAACGATTCCTGGGTTCGAAACCGACGAAGACGACGATTCGAACGAAGAATGATTGTTTTTATTTTGATACTATGTTTTTATAATTATTATTTATGTTTATGTAGGTTTTAATGGTTTATATATATACATATATATGTTTAAAAAATATATATATAATGATGTGGCTTGGCCACGCCACCCCAGCCACGCCCACCATACCCCTATGAAATTGAGTTTCGGTATTGGGTGCCCCATAATCCACGTGGACGCACCAAACCCCATAATCCACGCCCACCATACCTCACGGTCTAAACACTTGGAATAGGTAAACTCCCAAGTCACCGAATTAAACAGTGTCACGTCAATTGTTTACCTAATGCTAAAAAACGTTGGCGGTGATTTATATAATTGGGTTTAGGTAAACTATTTAAAAAAAGAAAAAATGTATGATTGGTTAAGAAGAAATGGACCCCACCACACACCCTCTCTCTCTTCCTTTCCCTCCCTTCACCGAATCGGTGAGCAGTCATCGAAAACACCCTTCATTTCGTTAAACTTGATCGGTAAAGTTGGTTGGCAGTGGAGGGGGGTTGGTACCGAGTGGGTTTACCGCCCCCACTCCGTATACCCTTATTATAATATGTGCAAAAACACCATATTATACTCCTGTTAATTGAAATTATGTCTAAATACGTATTAACCATTCATTTCAAGGAGATAAGACTCATCCAACACTACATAATATATATTATTATAATATATGCATAAACACCGACAGCCAATAATAGTTTCTAAAATAAGAGTTATAAACAAAATAAGTGCTACATATAGTTTATCACGTGAAGGCATAAAACACATCACAGTCTTGGGTCTAATTTCGTGAAAACAAAAAAAAAAGAAAAAAAGTTATCTTTGCTTGCGTTCAAAAAAACCAAAAAGGAAAATAAAATAAAATAATAAAATACAAAGGAAACAGAGATCGTCAGCCTTACTTGTCCGGTGAAACTTTTTCCATTGATGGCAAAAATCATGTCTTTCAAAAAAAAAATTATTTATTTTTAAAGTGAAAACGATACAGAAAAATATTTCAAACTAAAAAGATGTAAAAAAATAATAAGTTTTTTCATTAATACATAACTTGTTTGTTGAATTACTTTTTTTTTTAATTTATAAGCATAAGGAAATACATTTTTTGAATTTACATCGAGATAGTTGGTAAACGGGCAACAAGTTGCACCGCTACCCCTTTTTGAATAGCAAAACCAAGTCTTTTTAAAAACTACGTCCATAGATCTCGTGGTTATAACATTACTATGCATGACCCTTCGAACTCGACTAAGTAGGTTTTGTGGTTTTATAAATTATAACTTATAATATAACTATTAAAAGAAATATTTTGTGGTTTTAAGCATTTTTGGATTTGAAAAGTGAGTAATTTTTATAAAAACCCTAATAATTGGTGAATAATTATGCATTGTCGTGTATAGTAAGAACAATAAAGAAAGTAGTTAAGTGATGGGGAACAAATCTTTGTGTTGGTAACTAATGATTAGAGAATGTTTGAATGGAAATATACTAGATTAAATTAAGAGGCAAGTGATTAGTTTAAAATAAAATTAAGTAAAATGAATTTTAGAAATGAAAATGATTGAACAAGTGGTCACAATCATATATAATAATATATAGAGAGAAAGAGAGTGAGAGAGATGTAATGGGCATCTAACCTCTGTACACACTAAGATATGTGGGGTTTTTACTTTTTGATTTTGACATTAAATATCAAATCATTTAATTTAAAGTGACAGCCACTTCTTTCTTTCTCAGACTTTCATAAATTATTATTATTATTATTATTAGGTCTGGTCTATTCGCACACGTCCTTAGTCTATTTAAACACCTCAAAGCGCCCCGCTATGGCCAAAGTTGGGCGCTTTGATGTAAAGTCAACAGACAAGGACTGAACCTAGTCCTTGTCTGTTGACTTTACATCAAAGCGTCCCGCTTTGGCCTAAGCTCGGCGCTTTGGTTTTTTTTTTTCCAAAGCGCCCCGCTTTGGCCTAAGCTCGGCGCTTTGGTTTTTTTTTTTTTTTTTTTTTTTTTTTTTTTTTTTTTTACATTTTGGGCGTATTTTTGACTGGTGACTGGTCTATGTTTAAGTTCAAATTTTACATTTTTGGTCCAAATTTTACAATATTTAATTTGTTTGTGCACATATATCTAAAGGTGAAGTCTCATCTCAATATTTAATTTGTTGAGGCATCACACTATTCTTTTTCATGATTTTATCCTGTGTCGTGTTCTACCGTGCACTAACAATTAACATGTTTTGTTCTAATTAATCTTCTTTATCACACCCATTTGAAATCTTTTCTTGAATCTTGATTTTATATGAATTTACAAGGCTTGAAATAATGATGAAGCTTGTCCTTTATAGAGTATTTAATGTCCTTAACTAGAGAATTTAAGATCTTGAACTAGAAAGAAAAGGAATCGGTTTGTGTATAACCGATTATAGTGGGATGGTTTGAAATAATAATGAAGCGAGTCATTTATAGAGTATTTAATGTCTTGTATGAAAAGTGGAATATGATTTATTTATTAAAATATAGACAAGCATTCAAGGTTGTGTATACAAATGGGTTTAATAATTAAACTTTTGTGTGTTTTTCTTCTGATGTGTACGATGATTTCCGAGGCAAGAAAGAAAGACCATGTTGTAAATTGAATAAATTATTGCTTTAGGTGTCCTTGTTGTCTTCAAGTGGATATGAAATCCCATTAAACAATTATTTATTATAGTGGGATGGTTTGAAATAATGATGAAGCGAGTCCTTTATAGAGTATTTAATGTCTTGTATGAAAAGTGGAATATGATTTATTTATTAAAATATAGACAAGCATTCAAGGTTGTGTATACAAATGGGTTTAATAATTAAACTTTTGTGTGTTTTTCTTCTGATGTGTACGCTGATTTCCGAGGCAAGAAAGAAAGACCATGTTGTAAATTGAATAAATTATTGCTTTAGGTGTCCTTGTTGTCTTCAAGTGGATATGAAATCCCATTAAACAATTATTTAACTCATGTATGCCACATGAGTACGTTTGTGTTTGTTCAATATATGCGTTACATTACGTTAAAAACCGAATGTCACCGACACGACCCAATCAGATTCAATACGCACTTGTACGACCCAAAATTACAATATATATCATAATACTACAATTAATGAAAAAATACGTCATGTACATGTACGGTAGGCGGCTGATACACATAAAACTACTCATAGGAGTACTTGTGCTTTCAAACCAAAATGATACGATATAATGGAATACGACATCACACGTAACCGATTTGATCCGGAACTTGCAGTATAGTCCCATATATATTAAAAAATGATGTATAATGGAAAAAACGTAAAATTTAGACTATTATCGACGCGTTTGTGAATTAAAAACAATTTTAAAAAATTTAAAAAAAGGCCCTAAGCGCTGCGCTTTGACCTAAGAGGGGCGCTTTGCCCCAAAATGTAAAAAAAAAAAAAAAAAAAAAAACCAAAACGCCGAGCTTTGGCCATAGCGGGGCGCTTTGATGTAAAGCAACAGACAAGGTCTGACCGGTTCAGTCCTTGTCTGTTGACTTTACACCAAAGCGCCCCACTTTGGCCATAGCGGGGCGCTTTGGGGTGTGAAAATAATTTTGTCCGTGTGTGAATAGCATGACCCTTATTATTATTATCTGTTTTTTTTAACGGCAAGGAACGACGTGCTAATCACTGTGACACCGGACACTGTGGCCAAGGTTGACTACTCGACCACCGCCAGCCCCTTGGCTCTCCCAGATGTGCGGAAACCCGACATCCACCCGCCCGAAGACACGACAGTGTAATAATCGGTAAAACCTCGCCTCCCATCCAAGACGAACCGGCGCCACCCGTATTCGCCCTTCACCCGGATGCCGCAGAAAATAATGAGGAGAGTGGAAGTCGAACCTGTGTCACAAGAAACACCAAGTCGTTCACCAATCACTCCACCACTACCTCATTGGCATTATTATTATTTGGTAACACACCAACTTTCGATTTTTCTCAAAGTTACTATTTATAAAAAAAATTAGTTTTTGTTTTATATTTGTATATCTTATAATGTCATGGCATAAACTTCACAGTTCATCGCCTGCTTTCCTCTACAAGACTATGCTTTTCATTCTTCACTTAAATTTTTAGTTTTTTAATCCATATTATATCGGAGAATGCATTACAACCTCTCATGCCACCATATAAGAAGGCAGCATGTTATTTTACGGAAAGTATTGGTCGTTAGGCGTTTTCAAAATATCGATTTTTTAGTATCAGTTTCATGTATTGTAGAGGTTACTGTAGATGAGATTAAACCTCCACAACTTCCATCTCAAATCTTTCAACTTCGATTCGAGTTGGTGGTTCATACAAAATTCTTCACGTTGCATTTTGGTGTCAAAATGATTCAAAACGCGCCTAAAAAATCGAAAGTTGGTGTGTTACCAAATAATAATAATAATATTTTTTAGTAGCAACATCAACAACAATAACACTGCTAATAACAACGCCAGCAACATTAATAACAATAGCAACAACAACAGTAGTAGTAGCAACATCAACATCAACATCAACATCAGCAGCAGCAGCAGCAGCAGCAACAACAACAAACACCAACACCAAACAACAATACTAACACCACCACCACCAACAACAACACTCTACGTAATTTTTAAAAAGATGAATAAAACTACATTAAAATATCTTTAAAAAAACATTACTAGATTGACATCATCCGTAGCATTGATCCAAACATGCGCTAAGGTCACTTCCTCGATTGTAATCCATGCTAAATGACTTCCGTTGCGATTGTTTGGAACCTTTGAAAGTGCATAAAACTAAAGGGTTGAAGTCATATGGCCAAACGTGGCATGTGCCTACCAGGCATGCCCCGTGTCTGGGCCTCCAACATCCTATAAATAAAAGGTCGTTTTCACTTACTCATTCTCTCCTCTCTTCTCTACAACACATTTCTCTTCTACCCACTATCTTTAATCATTGTAATCATTAAGAAAAACAAAAGAATCAATAGTGTAGTCAAGCTTTTGATGATTAATATAACCTTTTCAAGTTTGATGAAAACTAGTTCTTTTTGGCTAAGTTTCTTGAGGGTGTTTGGAGGAGACTTACCCTCTTGATGGGGAGTTAACTAAGGCAAACCATGGGTGAGTAAGGTGTGTGTGTGTTTGTTAATGACTTGGGTTAATTAATAGTTTATTGAAAGTGAGTGAAATATTAGTGTCGCCATTAGCTTGGGCCATTAGTTTTTCGACTTAACCCTTAAAATCTACCAATAATCTTGTGTCTTTGTTAGCTTGGGTAGTTCATGTTTTATATGTCTATAAAGAGTCTAAACATGCTGATTCTCCAAAAGGATGCTAAAGGTTTTGGAATGGGACTTCGGGTTGGTAAGCTCTTGCCTTTGCGTGGCGTGTACCAAAGCATAAAGGACTTGGTTTTTATAAAAGTAACTACCTTAGGGGAATTAACAACTCACCGAGGAAATCATAGTGACAAGTAATTTAAACCCCTTAAACTGCTTAATTAACTAATACTCCATCCGTCCCATTAAATGTGTCTTATTTTGAATTTTCAAAGTCTTTATTTATAAACTTTGACTTTAATTATATATTTTTTGTGTTATATAAAACTTGATGAAAATTAACCCGATAAAAACACTTGTAAAACACACTCAAATCATATAACTTTCATCAAGTATTATCTAACACAAACAAAATTATTTAAGGTCAAAGTTTATAAATAAAGACTTTGAAAATTCAAAATAAGACATTTTTAATGGGACGGAGGGAGTATTAAATCATGATGGTGTATACTTTCCTTGCTGATTGGGCGGTACCATTATGGTTTGATCCGACGTTGAATATCGTTTCCCTGCTGATTCAAAGCGATATGGTTGAGTGTGCTAGGATCCTGACCCATGTAGTAAACAACTTTATGCATTAAGACACAAAATTCTTCGTCTGACAAACGAGCCCTTGTTACCCCATTGTAAGATTTAGTTAACAAAGCATCAAGAAGTAAATTGATACTAAACACTCAGTTTTTCTTATCACTGATTACTATCTTTTTTTTGTTTACCTCTTCATTTTTATTTTGAGCTATATTTAACCTTTTACTTTTGGTTTGACTAGACGCTAACGAAGACTTGGTACTAAAACTCGCTATATTATTGGACGACCTTGGTATCTTACCATCACTATATTATGCCAACGATGGGTACATTTTTCCCAACATGAATTGTAGTGTGATCGTATATTATCGTGTTTTTATAACTATTTATACACACTCCTAATCACGTCAAGTTTTTTGCGTCGTTGCCGGGGATACAAAGATTTTGAGAAAACTCTAAACTAACAGCCTAGTCTATTAATTCTTTATTCTTTTATAAAACAATGAGTTTTTTATCAAAACTTTTCATACAAAACCCGTTGTATGATATGCGTAGGACTACATACGTTGGAGTGATCTTGTTGTTCTCAATTACCCAAGTGATTCTCACACGATCTTAATTTCCTCTCTCTGTGTGTGTATATATAATTAGAAAAGGAAATGAGTTGTCATGAAAATCTATCCATTTCAAGGGTGTGCTAGGTTTAATGACTTCTGAACGGATATATGAAAGTGATTGTTGATGTATGTATTTATTGAATGAAATTGTAAAAAGCCTTGAAATAAGGGTTCGTGAAAAGTGAAAACCCACCCAAAAGTAGTATCACATAAATATGTATCAAACTTCATATCTATCTAATAATTTACAACCTATTTTTTAGTATAACAAAATTTTCATTTCTTGCTTATAGTAAATGCCCGGTACTATGGTTGCCAAAAAAAAGACTTCAAATCACTATAATTCTACGCCATATCAACAAAATGTCAAATATTAAAATAGTAAAAATTAAAAGTTTATTACATTATAAAGATTTAAAATACTAGTAATTCAGTCTTTAAAGTTTAGAGTTAAAGTTTAACTCTATTTTCTATAACGTATGTGTAAAAGGTGTTATCCTTTTAATTTCTTGAAAGGTTTTAAGAAAACTATAATATGAACACGTTTTAGTTAACTGAAACATACAATAATTAAAGGAAATCATTCTAACAACATTCTTTTTAGTTATTTTAAATTATCCAAACAAACATGAATGGGGTTATGTTGAAGGAACATTCTCCCTAACAACCAACAATGATTTGTGAAAAGAAAATAATAATTATTAGTATGATGAAATAAATAATAATAATAATTATAACATCACCAACAAATGTGTCATTTCAAAGGCCTAACTTTTTTTACATTTGGTTGTTGTAATCATCTCTTTACAGTAAGGATGGCACATGGTGGTATGGTCATCCTCATCCTAAGATGCTAATTGTCTTCAATCTAATTATATAACTATTATATAAAGTTTTAACAAAATGTCCATAGTCCAAATAAACTTATGTATCTTAAAGTCTTACAAGCATTTGATTTTAATCAAGTGCATTTAAGTTAATTTAATGTATTGATGAGATCACTGTCCCTGTTTTTTTTTTTTTTTTTAACGGCGAAAATTCTATGATTATAGAACGAGGGCCAGCAAGCTGTAAAACCCGAAAGTACAAGGAAAAACGAAAAACAAAATACAAGCAGGAAAACAAAAACGACTTACAACATTACTTGACTATATCTCTTATATTAAAATCCTTCCATCTCTCCCAATTCATATTTTTTAACTTCGATCTTTCTTTGATCCACATAAACGATAATTCCTTTATATCATCAACCGTCTTCGTTGCCGACCCAATTCTTCCATTGAAAATTAAATCATTTCTAGACTTCCATATTTGCCAAATTGTAATCATAACGATGGCCGTAATTAGTTTTTTCCATTCATTCGACCCGCTGTATTCCTGTACTTGTTGTAGCAGTTCCCCGCATGAATCACAATCCTCGCATGAAGGTAACTTTAGCCAAACCACCATAACGTTCCACCAAATAGCTCGGGTCAATACACACTTCATCAACAGGTGATCTGCCGTTTCTTCATCGTTTCCACACCTTGAACATAGCTGGTCTCCTACGTTGATTCCTCTTCGCATTAACTCTGTTTTTACCGGGATTCGGTTGTTTGTAGCTCTCCATACTAATAAATTCACTTTCATTGGTGCCCATTTGTTCCAAAACCTCCAATCCGTATCATTATCTGTTATGTCGGTCTTCGTAATTTCTTTTCTTAATAAAGCCACTGTTAGTTCTTTCTCCGGTTTTGTTTTCCATCTCCATGTATCTTCACAGTTTCTTAACTTGCATCCTTGTAGTATCTTTAATAATTCGGCTTGCTGTTGACACTCATGGTCCTCCCTTGCTTCTCGTTTCCAAGTCCATTCCCATGTGATTGTTTTTTCTCCTATATTCACATACTCACTTACTTTTGCATTTTTGTTCTTTGCCAAAGAATACACCGCAGGAAATCGATCTTTTAGTGTTACTTCCCCAACCCATAAATCTGTCCAGAACTTTGTTTTGCAGCCATTTCCTATTCTTGATATTAGATTTTTCTTTAGTGACAAATTCAACTCCCCAAAAGCTTTCTCAATACCGCTAATATCTTTCCATGTTCCACTAAATTTACTTCTCATGGGAATTAAAGACGTTGAATTTTGTTTAACATGAATACATTCTATAACTCTTACCCATAAAGACGTCCCTGTTTTTGTTACATAAAAAAGATTACCCTTGCAAAATTGGATAAATACACCTTTTCAACAATCTAGAAAAAGAAAACCAGTTTAAAATTAGTGGTTTTTTTTTCTTTTTTTTTTTCACTAAAATTATAAAAGGAGCTATTTACACATTAATAACTAAGTTTTTCATATATTCCACTACAATTACTAAAGTTTTTTTTCTCTGTAAAGTTAGTCAACTTTTATTACTTATTAAATTAAGGGCTGTTTGTTTACCTTTTAATGAGGCTCTTAATGGTTCAGATCTTTTACTGGTTCAATACTTAATAGTTCAGACTGTTTGTTTCACGAGTAGATGTCTGAATGGTTCAGACATTTGCTTCTGAATGGTTAAGATTTATACAGAGTCTGAATGGTTAAGACCTCTAATCTGAATTGGTCAGACGTCTGCCTCTGAACGGTTAAACATTATACAGGCTCTTAATGGTTCAGACCTCTTACTGGTTCAGCACTTAATGATCCAGACCTCTTACTGGTTCAGTACTTAACTATTCAGATGTTGACAAACAGCCCGTAAGTGATTTATATAGAATACATATGAATCTTAGTTATTGTCTAATCATTTTTTTTAATTTAATGTAAAACAAATATAATAATGAAGAATAAAAACTTATTAAATAGTAACAAGTTTTATAATGGGTCAATTTAAGTCAAAATGGGGAAAATATATTAAAAAAAGATTCAAATATGTTCCTTTTAATTTTTCAATTTTTTTTACATTTATAGAAAAAATATGCAAATTTGGTACAACATAGAAAAGGTTACTTTTCTGAAACGACGACGACTACGACTACGACGACGACGACATAATAATAATAATAATAATAATAATAATAATAATAATAATAATAATAATAATAATAATAAAAAAGTGAACTAGTATATATTTTGTAAATTTTTCCAAAATGTAATCTAGAGTTTTCTTATTTTTCGAAACATCAACATAATCTAGACTTTTCTTGTGGAAGTTTATATTTATATGATATATAAAATAAATATATAATCCGATCATTCAAATTCAAAAACTTGTATAATACTATTTAGGACAATCCTGGTCTAGAATCCAGATCCCATATTTAATTGGATGAATATATCTAACCTCTAAAAGATGATCCAAAGTCTATTGGGCTGTCAAGTGCAGGGCTTGTAGCCCAGAACTGATACTGACCCAAAAGACACATTTTAGAAAATCTACTCCATGTAGTAAAACTAAAGTACTAAAGTTAAATCTCATCAACTGTTCCAAAAGTCCATTAAATACTACCACCAAATATAACAACTGTCTGTCACACGAACCCTCAACTTATTCTTTAAAGAAATTCACCAACACCTATCACTTTGTGCTTTTTGCTTCGATCAGTTTCTTTGCAGACTGAATGCACGAGCCGAGTGGAACTTCGTAAAACATCAAGAAAAATGAAGGAGTTTTTATAAGTTTAGCCATGCAAAACTATAGTCCATGGACTCATGTTTAAATTCAACATATGTGTTTTTGACATCTGCCAATATAATATATACCTCTTTATTGTAGAACTTCAAGGGCCCTACCGACGGATTTGGATTTGTAGCCATTGTCATTTTCGTCTATTGGGTTCTTGAAATCAACCTCATGAATCCAATAACACCACTGCATTCGTATTTTGGTACACAGACAGATCTTTAGTTAAACAAAATGATATTGTCACTTCATGAAATAAACATATGGAGCACAAGATTACCTAGGATATGTAGGAACAGTTGTCCACTGACCCTTTAAAAACCGTGCGGCAATTTGCTTGCAACAATATCTTCAATGATGTGCATATGAAGCCATATGCTCTCCCAATAATAGTTAATAAAGAACAGAACCTTTTTAGGATTTGGGATCGAACAAAGAGGAAGATGAGTAATCATCTCTTGGTACGCACATTCGTCTCTCTCTGTAAGTTGAATTACTCCATCCAAAACAAGAACCTTTCCATATGTTGCAGACTGAAACAAAAACCATCATAACGTTTATCCTGAAGCATCAACTGATCAAAGAAAGAGAAAAGGCTGCAAAATCAAATACCATAACATTCTGGTAATCCCTGAAACAACACTTTTTCCACCTTCAAAGAGTGTGCTTCTCCTACAAGTACAACTTACTTATCAAGTTCGTTACAATATTATATCTTTAATCAATTTAAGATATCCTATTAAAAAACCTAAGTCATGAGTAACATTTTTAAAGGACTTTGTATGCACCGACATGATGGTGTTAGTGTTGCAAGTTGCCAACGTACTATGGAATGGAGCTCCATCATGGTCTTACCTATTATTCACCGTCAACGTATCTATCTATACATACAACATACCATATTGGTACAAGTTGTTCATCATTTGGCCGTCGAATAGTGGTCTCCAAATTTACGCCTTTGAGACCTCTTTTAATGAGTTATGTGCAAGTTACAGCTCGTTTTCAGAGTCAAGTAAACTAGAACCCGTCCAAAATGACAATACGATTCAATCTACTATGAAATGGTAGCAACATGATACAAGTTGAAACTAGTAATGAATCTATAACTTTTAATATGTTATTTGTTTGATAGTGTAGCTTTCTCCAAAATAATCTCCATGTAATGTTTTAATACACTTATATTATATATAATAAGTCATGCATATTTATGGTAAACATGTCTTTTTTAGTGATTTATAAACGCACATACATATCAAGAATCACATTATCATTTTTTTTTCTCCTAATTAAAGACTTTTGTAAAGGTTACATATTCTCACGCGATGTCATAATTTATTTAAAGTTGCTATTTATATTTCTTTAATGATTTAATAGTTATGAATGAGCGTGTGCAAAAATCAAATAATCATCTCTTTAAGTTTTCCTTTACTACTTTTTAAACAGTTGCAAAAATATTTTCGGTTTCTAGTAATCTTTACTATATGTATTGTATAGAAAACAATCCGCTACTAGTGTATTTATGACGGTATAGCATAAGCATTTTGTTACAAAAATATTAGTTAATGTATACAAACATTATCTATCTCCATATAGAGTCTAGACCATTTTTGGTGAAACCTTTGGTGTTAGTGACCCATCTCGTATAGACATGTCAAGAGCCTTTTCGAGTCCAGCAACCACTTGTTCCATCGAAGGCCTTTGTTGCTTCATCCCGATACACGAAATTGCTAGATTGATTATAAACTCAAACGCCTTCAACGAGTAATCCCCTTTGAGTTTTGGATCCACAAACTCTGTCATACTCCCCGCCTTCGTTAATGTCATCGCCTAATCATCATCAAATCAAATCAAATCAACTCAACATCTTTTTTTTAATGGCAACGCTTACTCCTGCTCTATTACACCAATAATCCTAAATTAATCACCTATTGATCATAATACTTAAGAAAGGAAACTTTTACCATTTTTCCAATCGGCATTGGCCTTTGTAAGTCGATATTAATCACCCGTTGCCCCGAAAGAAGTTGTAAAAGCACGATTCCAAAGCTATACACATCACCAGACGGGTTGACCCGACTGTTCTTTTGGTACTCAGGATCCACATACCCGAATGTTCCTCTCACTTCTGAGCTAACATGAGATAGACCCGTGTCGATGATCTTTGACAATCCAAAGTCAGCGAGCTTCGCTTGAAAGTTCATATTTAGGAGAATGTTTGTTGGCTGCCAGAATATAAACATTAAAATCGCCACAGAAAATAATATAAGCAACATTAAAATATGGCTTAGTTACCTTTATATCGCGATGAACTATGCATCCTGCAGGGTATGTATGAAGAAACCAGAGTCCCCGAGCACAATCAATGGCGATTTGAAGACGTTGGATCCATGTAATAACTTTATCTTTACTAAACAGCCATTCTGATAGATTTCCGCAATGGCAAAGCTCGTAAACAAGAAAACACTCCCCTTCACCCTCACAGTGATCCAACAATCGTACAAGATTTGGATGTTTTACGTGCGACAAACTTGTTATCTCCCTAACGTAAGTTTCCTTTTCACCATCGTTGACAATGTGCTTGATCGCAACATTCTGACCATTCACGAGTACGCCTTTATACACCTTCCCTAAACAAATCAATAACCATTCAATTAACAACCAATATTTATATGCATGTCTATAAGTTCGCCTTAGATCCAACCAAATATGTTATCTGTCGGAAAGAGCTTGCAAAGCAGTTATTTATACAACTTAACTGGTTAGATATTAGTTATCCATGTGACATGATATTGGTATAACCTTATGTCAACATATCATAACCTTACCTGCGTTTCCTTCACCGATAAAGTTTGATGCTTTGAGATCATTTGTAGCCGCATAAATGTCCTTAACCGTTAACTTTGTAGTCAATTCTTTTGGGAACGGCGAATCCAACACACACACACTGTCTTTGCACTGCGGTGACTTTCCAGTGACTGATTTTCTGAAGAAAATCAACAGTGTTGTGGTTACAATAATCATGATGCCGGCTAGACCTCCGATCAGAATCCATATTCCTGAAGGTTTCAAGAAATTAACAGGTCAACAGTTTGATTATAAGTTTTATAACACATGAATATGTGTTCAAGTTAAACTCACCAGTGCTTAGTTTTTTCTTATGTTCATCATGATTATTATGTTGAATGTCCTCAGATTGATCTGATCCAACACTTTGATTCTGTCCAAGACACTGATAAACCGCTCGAACCCATTTCACATCAGAAATCTTTCTAGTCACCATCGAAACAAGAACTGCAAATCGACAAATTTCATTTTCTTCCACACTACTATTCATATTCAAGGCCCCAATCTTTTGCCACCTTTCATAACAAGAGCTGCAGCTGTCTTTCGATTCCAACAGCTCACAATCTTGATCCAGACGGGTCAACGAGCTCTGCAGCTTGTTAGCAACATCAGTCAATGAAAAGTCCGAGCAGCTGCCAGAACCGGCTGCAAGCTTTTCAACACCACAGCTCAGAAGATTTCTTCCGTTGCTACCTTCTAACGATGATCGACAGCTCTGTTGTTGACTTGAATTCAAGAAAATTGATCCTGTTTGATTTGCATGTCTTGCTAATGCCGATAGATATTCTTCGAAGGCTGATTCGCAACATCCATAGTCGAGAAATCCATCCCAATTCGCGCTCCCACAGCTTGAAGAAGGTTGCATATCGAGAACGCATTCATCCGATGCCAAAACACTTGTAACCAACACAAACACGAACAAAATACGAAACATTTGAACTGCAAAGAAAATGTTTCACTGTAATGCAAATTTAAAATTTTGGGTAGGATATATATTTATGAGAAATAAATTTTTATGGCATTCTTTTGAAATATTCGACGAGGATAGAAGGTATAAACATAAGAAACTACAAAAAATATACAGACTGTTTGATTACATTTGTTACGATTTATCTATATTTTTATACGAAAATGTGGAATGTTTAATGTGCTTCCAATTGTAGACTCACAAATGTAAAGACAATCGCCGGCCATTTCAGTTTGAAAAGGTCTTAATGTGCTTTATTAAGATACAAGTTGATTAGTAAAGTGTTGAATTTGTTATTTATCTTTGTACGTCTAACTTGCATTTTTTAGTATAGTAAAAGAAAGGTTGACGAAAATTTGAATATTTATAAGAGTTTTTGGTGATGGATTTACAATAAAACTACACATGTGAGACAATGATAAGTTTTATGTAAAAGAAATTTCATTTTCTGTAACATCAGCATCATAACCCCCTTCAAAAATGTGTAATGGTTAACGTCCCTTAACGCATTTTCAATTATTACTTTCCGTCTTGTCTTCTCTCCACTAGGCAATATACTAGAAACGCTCATTCATCTTCACTCCCCTATAAGGCCTGGGGGTGGTCTTGGGGGTTTTATCAACGCTCTTTACGCCCCTATAATGCCCCATTACGCATGGTCTGATATAGAAGGCTAGTTTAAACGGTATTTTTTAAACAAAGAAGCATTATTGAAGAGACCGTTTAAAAAAAGTTCAAATAAAACTAATAAAGAAGGCTAGTTTAAACAGTATTTTTTAAATAAAGAAGCATTATTAAGAGAGCTTTTAAAAAAAGTTAAATTCTTATTACTACTTCTCATGCATGATGATATGTGTAACTAATAAAACAAATACTAAATCAAGATTTCTCTCTCTCTCTTGTAAGTCTGTCCATCATACTAACGCCAATTTACTTAAAACAATAACATACATGAAAATGAAGGGTAGTAGGTGTATATTTAAAATTAAAATGGTATATTAAGAAGACGCTGATTGGGTATTATGAACTTCTTAGTGGTTAAGTACGTATGACAATCATATAAGAACAAATTAAAGGATACAATGATATTGTTCTTTTCTCCTCAAGCACATTTCATTTTTCACTTATAAAATTAAACGTAATAATTGTTAAATTTTACGATAGTTGACTCTTGAATCGGGTTCAAAAAGTCGTTAATAGTAATTCTTCGTCGCTAAAGGTTTCAAACTTTGTATTTAGTAGAATTGGTTTTTCTATTCAAAAGGGGGTGGCGGCGCAACTTGTTGCCCGACTACCTGCCATTGCTTTGTAATTGCACTTTTTCGTGTGGAATGATACCTGATATTGTGTAAAAAAAAAATTATTGTTAAATTTACGATAGCCAGAAATCATTTGGATCCGTGTACTATTTCATTTCATTTGTAACCAACCAAGAAGCTGTATCTAGAACCATAAATCGAAAAGTTTAGCAATCCCTATAGATTATAGATATGCCTTAAATTACACATAACTAAAAACATTAGGCATTCTAGTTGTGATTAAACAGGTTTTTAATTAGTGTATGAGTTTGAGTGAAATGAAAACAAATACCAAATTTTTAATTAATATATAGTTTTTGCTATGGATTTTTGCAATTGAAGAGTAGAATGAAAAAAAAAAATACATGCATATAACTAGCTAGTAATCGAGAACAAACTTTTATCTTTAAATATATCCAACCAAGATTTGCTTGCACACAACACACATCTTTCAATAACTTTTTTTTTCTGATAACTTATATTGATTGTATTGAGTATTGCCTGTCCCATATTTTATGCCATCTTTGCTTACTAATCTCCTAATTAGTGTAAAATGTGTTGTTATAAAACCTTATATAAGTGCTTCATGGATTAAAGTATCAAGCTATTAATTAAGTATCAAACAAAATACATTCTTTAACTATTTGCACAACTTCATGTCTTCATGATTTAATCCAGACTAAAAAGAGTATGAGAAAAAGTTCTCCCCAATCCATGATCTGCCTCTATTGGGCTGACAGAAATGAGATAACGGGGCCTTGTTAAGTTTTAAATGGGTTTTTAATAGTATTGGGCTTGTTCTCCCAACTACTTGCTAGTTGATACTCGATATTATAACCGATTTCATATACTTACAAATCACAACACGGTTGTATTATGCATTTACATTTAGTTATTTATTCATATCTTCTGCATCTACAAACACGGCAATATTACTGCATAGTTATTGGTGGGTTTGGGCGGCCATTTTTTTTTTCGCTTTTTCCGATTTCAATATTTATATTTATATTTATATTTCTATATTACCTACTACTACAAACTTCATGTGGGGGAATAGTGCCAGGCAGCTGCCTGGCACTCCCTCATTGGACCAACTTATTTTTAAATTTATTTTATTTACTGTGGGGGAATAGTGCCAGGCAGCTGCCTGGCACTCCCTCATTGGACCAACTTATTTTTAAATTTATTTTATTTACAGTTTAAAATTACGCTTTCGCCCTTTTTTTAAAATTACGTTTTTGCCCCCAGCACAAAATAAAATTATAGTCTTGCCCCTAGCTCAAAATTACTCTTTTGCCCTCGGTTCAAAACCTCACTTTTACTTTTGCTCCCAGTTTAAAATTACGGTTTCGCCCTCCGTTTAAAATTACGTTTTTGCCCCAGTTTAAAATTTGTCTGGCACTTCCCTATCGGACCGGCCCAGTTTTAATTTAATTTTATTCCCATATTAAAATTATGCTTTCGTCCTTTGTTTAAAATTACGCTTTTGCCCCCAGCTAAAAATAAAATTATAATTTTGCCGCTAGCTTAAAATTACGCTTTTGCCCTCGGTTCAAAAACTCACTTTTCATTTTGTTCCCAGTTTAAAATTACGGTTTTACCCTCCATTTAAAATTACGTTTTTGCCCCCAGCTAAAAATAAAATGTTGTTTCTCCCTCTAGCTCAAAATTACGATTCTGCCCTCAGCTCAAAATTACGCTTTTGCCCACCGTTCAAAATGAAAATATGTTTTTCCCCCTAGCTAAAAATTATGATTTTGCTCTCAGTTTAAAATTATGATTTCGCCTCTGGTTCAAAATATAATTACGATTTTGCCCTCTGTACAACCATACATGTCATGAGAGAGAAGCCCAAAATTACGGTCATATCATCATTTTTTTTTCATAGCAAAATTATAGTAGTCTTTTTGTAATTGATTGAGAATTATTCGGCCATCGCCCCGCAACGCGGGCGGGGCATCTACTAGTACTATACAAATTACATATTGGAGAATAGTGTTAGATTACATTTAGTTATTTATTCATATTTCTATACTATACATTTCCCTATTGATCCAGCTAAATTGCGATTTTGCCCGTTTAAATTTACAATTTTGTCATTAGTTCTTTTTTCTCTCAGCTAAATTATGATTTTGCTCTCAATTCAAATTTATAGTTTTGCCATCATTTTTTTTCTCAGTCAAATTACGATTTTACCCCCAGTGTAAAATTACAGTCATGCTATCGTCTTAGGTTTTTTTACAAAACTATGGTATTGTTTTGTTTTAATTGGTTGTGTACTTTTTAATCGTGCTAGGCGGTTGCCTAACACACGCATTTGTCTTGAAAATTACAATTTTGCCCTTAGTTTAACTTTATAGTTTTTCTATCGTTTTAGTTTTTTTAGCAAAAGTATAGTAGTGTTTTATTTTAATTGGTTGAATCAATGTAATTTTTTGAGATCGTGTTATGAGTAGGATGTACAAGTAACCGAAACACAAACGTACATGTTATGAGAGATAAATATTCGGCTTAATGCCCCGCAATGCGGGCGGGGCAAAAACCAGTAACTTACAAATCACATCACGATTGTATTATGCATTTAGCTAATTATTTAGAATTTATGGTCAGCCCATTTGAAGTCTTTACGTTTATATTTTGGGTTAAGATTTAAATATTAAGTTATCATTCCGTTGTTATTTTCTTTAGTGTGTATTTTATGTCTTAGATGTTTTATTATCTATAGTTAAAAAAAATAAGAAACTGGTACGTATAAAGTTGTGAATCCTTTCTTCTATATCTACAAATGGCCCCAAATGCTTATGGTTATGAGTCTTAAATAGTGGGGGATTCAAAGGTTTAGCTACGACGAGTCAAGTATCAAGCTCAGAGTCAGAAAGGTATTTTGATTTCATTTTGTGTTAACCGGAAACATACAACATACATCTCTATATATACAACTAACTATCATGCTAACTAACCACCATGCTAACATACAACTGCCATAACAACCTCTATACATATATACACTCTAATAAGTTGTATATAAGAGTAGCGCTTCCATTTTTTTGTAAATGTAAGAATATAAAAGAAGGGTGGAGATACAATAGGAAGTTTATTTGGCTAGGAAGGCTAGGAAGTGATCTTGACCATCCATTTAGTTAATCAAGGGTTAAGATTAAATGATGGAAATTGAAGGGGAAAAAAGAGGCGCATGAGTTTGTTTAGGGGCATTCTAGTCAATCCAAGGCAATAGTTTCTCTCTCCTCCAATTCCCCCACATTTTTTAAACGTTAATAACTCTTTCATACGACATTATTTTTTTATAAAAATTGCACCAAAAAAACAAGCGTTTTTTATCTTTAAAACGAGTATATTATTGCTATATTTTCGAAAAAAAAAATTTGAAAACCCAGTTGCGTAAAACGCAATGGAAAAAACCCAGTTGCGTAAAACGCAATGAAAAAAAACCTAAAAATGACATTTTTCTAAAACGCAATACACAAAAAACACAAAGAAATGTCTTATTTGTAAAACGCAATGGCCAGAAAACACAAGGAAATGTGTTATTTCTAAAACGCAATAGCCTAAAAACTCAAAAGAAAGTGTAGTTTGTAAAACGCAATGGACTGAAAACACATAAAAATGTGTTTTACCTAAAACGCAATGCACCAAAAACACAAACACATGTCTTATTTCTAAAACGCAATGGCCAGAAAACACTTAAAATGTCTGTTTTCTAAAACGCAATGGACTGAAAACACATAAAAATGTGTTTTACCTAAAACGCAATGCACAAAAAACACAAAGAAATGTCTTATTTATAAAACGCAATGGCCAGAAAACACTTAAAAATGTCTCATTTCTAAAACGCAATGGCCTAAAAAAACAAAAGAAAATGTTCTCTGTAAAACGCAATGGACTGAAAACACCTAAAAATGTGTTTTACCTAAAACGCAATGACTAAAAACACTTCAAAAATGTGTTTTTCTAAAACGCAATGACCAGAAAACGCATAAAAATGTATTAGTTTTAAAACGCAATGGCATAAAAACACCAAAGAAAGTGTTCTCTCTAAAACGCATTGAACCAGGACAATAGTTGTCTGTGAATTGTCTGAACCAGGAATGCAGTTCTAAAACGCAATGGCATAAAACTGTCTACGAATGCAGTTGTCCAGAGACAAATTTATAGAAAATTAATTTTTCTCATGCATTTTTATAAAAGCAATTTTTCTCAACCCCAGCCAGGGGCTCTGCCCCTTGGATCCCGCCAGGGGCTGCCGCCCCCGGACCCCTGCCAAGATCGTAAAACGCAATGACTAAATGAAAAACCCAGATCGTGAAAATGAAATTAAAGAATTTCTTACATGGATCGAAGCCGATTTCTTCACGATTGACGAAATTTGAATGATAGAAACACTTATCAGCGATTGAATCGAACGGATCGAGTGATTATCTTCAAAATCACGGGAAAAACGAGATTTTGAATGAAATTAAACTGGGTTTTCTTCAAAAAAAAAAGCTGAAGAACACGTTGATCGGGTTTTGAATCATTGATTGATGACGAAAATCGCACTATAATGTAGTGATTATTGAGATAGTAAGTGAATAAAAGGTTGGAGATGGTGGGTTTTGAAAATGGTGGATTTTGAAGTAACTGGGGAGAAGAAGGAAGAAGAAAGGATGGGATTGACTGCCACATGTCATAATCCTATTGCTTACTATCCTTCCTAGCCAAAATAAACTTCCTATTTTATCTTTTCCATATAAGAGAAACTAGGTTATATACCCGTGAACTTCACGGGTTATGAATTGTGTTAAAAAAATCTATTAACTAATTGTAATGTGGGGTTAGCTCATTTGATCTGAGGAATGAAATGCTAATAAAAAGCAACCGATTACCCTCTCTAAACTTTAAACGCTCATATTCAACACACTAATTTACAAATCGAAAATATAAAAAGTGTTTGCTGGTTGATTCCACCAAGGCCTGTTTTGACTCACTAATAATTACCCATTTTGAGACACCACACCACTAAAAATCTTTTAACCATACTCGAGGGTAATTTTACAACAAATACTTTTGAGTCGTTAATGTATTCAAATCCTTGTAGCTTGACTCTGCCAATCCCCTATTCGACATTCCAGAACAAATGAAGAAATGACTCCTGTACATACATAAGACACATGAAGGTTAATTCACTTAACTTTTATTAAATAAATACTAAAAGCATATGAATATCAAATAATTTAATCCGAATTGATTCATTAGTAGGAAAATGGGCTGCAATGCTTTTTTGTAGCATTAATGATAAAACTGCAAGTAAATACATGATCATAATGGAAAACTTGTTGATGCAATTAGAATGTGTTGTAATACTTCAAACAAAAGTGTTAACATAACAAATCGAATATCATATAGAGAATCTATTTTTGCCATTATTCCTGTCATTAAACTCAATATCTAATGTGAGTGGCTACATTATTCCTGTCTATCACCTAAATCGTAGACCAGTTGATATGTTATTTATAGCTTCAAAACTGAAAGAAGAAAAAAATGGATTTAGCATCTTAGGCATAAAGCATATAATGATTAGTACTGCAACAATTTCTTCTTCGTTTTACTAAAAAAGAATCCAACATAACCCATTATGCAAAAGCATAGGAACTCGTATGTTTAGTTTGCATATTCCTACTCCTATATTTAAGTACTTGTCGATTTTTGGTTTTGTTTTATATCAAAAGAGTCAAAACATACCAAATGCAACAATCAATCAAATACAAACATCAAATTCAGTAATCTAAAACAATTTAAAAAAACAAAACTAACCTGTGATTCTCTGAATGAATCAACGGAAAAAATATTTTAATCTCTTCGTTTGTTTGACCAATATTCCCATATATGTAATCTTCAATCTTGACCAGTCTGAATCATTTCACTTGTTTAGAGCTCATTCGGTTTCATTTTTCTTCGAATTTCTGTGAAAAATTAAACATCGATCATCTGTGTTGGGAATATGCAGCTAAGAAAAATACATTCGTACATAGCTTTTGGTCTATATATTGCTCACCATCTCTCGCAAGTGCTTCACCACTTACTTTAAGGAGCACCCTTTGCCATTCGACTGGAGCTCTAGATGTGTCATTTTCAGTCTAACTGACATCAATTCAAATGACCATATTTAGAGTGTCTATTTCAGAAAATATATAGACAATTAGAGCAATTCATCATCAGTAGACCCATCATCCTTGTAAACCTCAAAATTGCAGCCCAGCTCTCCCATATATACTACAATATATAAAGCATTATATAACCTTATGTAAATATAATAACCTTGTGGTAAAAGAATGTGAAAACTCGCCCCAAAGATCCGAGCAGTAATTAGTAATATTAGTTCGACGCGGAACGGAATTAATGTAACAAGCGTAATCAAGCAACAGGTAATTTTAAGGGTAGGAAATAAAATAAGAGTGACACGAGGATTTACGTGGAAAACCCAAATCGGGAAAAACCACGGGTGGCGGAAGCCGAGAAACAATTCACTATAATTTTGCAGTGTTTACAGAGTTTGGAGAAAGAAAAATATACAAAGAGTATTTTGTATCTCTATTGTATATATGGCTAGCTAGGTGTGTGTATTGGTTATTGTTTTTGTGATGGTGCATTTTGTGAATGAACTTCAAAGGCTATTTATACTTGAGGTATGCCATCCATATTTGAAACTAACAACCATCCATTTTAGACTTCTTGAACAACCTTCCATATTTGAATGTTGAAGCCACAACATTTGACTACCATCCATCTTTGAATGGAACAACTTGGACCACCAACCAATTTTGGAGTCACATAATCACAATCTCCACCTTGACTTCAAAATGCAACGAGTAATATACTGACTATGCACTTCATCAAACTCCAAAAGAACCTGCAATTACCATATAGAGAAAAATTGTTTCCGAAAAATAAAATACTTCCTCCACCAACGAGCCTATCTGGCTCAATTGCGATTAGAAACACCCATCAAGTCCAAACATAGTTTGAACTTGGCAATTGGAAGACTCTTGGTGAACACATCAGCAGGATTATAATCTGTATCAATCTTGTCTATGACACAATCACCTTTCTCAATGATATCACGCACAAAATGATAACGAATATCAATGTGCTTTGTTCGGTCATGAAACATCTGATCTTTACTCAAGAAGATAGCACTTTGATTATCACAGAAAATTGTGGTAACCTTTATTCTATCATCGAGTTCTTTAAATAATCCCTTCAACCATATATCTTCCTTAACTGCTTCTGTAATCGCCATATACTCTGCCTCGGTAGAAGACAGTGCAACTGTAGACTGTAACTGTGCTTTCCAGCTAATAGCACAACCATGCAAAGTAAACACATACCCTGTAATCGATCTTCGCTTATCCAAATCTTTGCCATAATCTGAATCAACATATCCAAACACCCCGGTGTTAGATTTACCATAGTGTAGACACATAGAAGACGTACCGCGCAAATAACGAAAGATCCACTGTACTGCTTTCCAGTGTTCTTTCCCCGGATTCGCCATATATCTACTGACCATGCTAACAGCATAAGCCAAATCAGGGCGCGTGCAAATCATAGCATACATCAAAGATCCAACAGCACTAGAGTATGGTACGCGTGCCATATAAGCCATATCAGTCTCAGTAGTAGGACTCAAAGCGGATGATAGCTTGAAATGAGCTGCAAAAGGTGTGTTGACAGGTTTTGCTTCATGCATATTGAAGCGTCTTAGGACTTTCTCAATATAACTTTTCTGAGAAAGATGCAAGACCCTAGACTTCCTGTCACGAACAATTTCCATACCTAAAATCTTTTTGGCAGCTCCCAAGTCCTTCATTTCAAAGTCAGCTTTCAACTGGTCTTTTAATCTCTGAATCTCCTTCATATCTTTCGCTGCAATCAACATGTCATCCACGTATAAAAGTAAGTAGATCATTGAACCATCGTCACAATTTTTGTAATAAACGCAGCTATCACGGGTGCACCTTTTGAATTCGTGACTGGTCATAAATGAATCAAACCTTTTATACCATTGTCTAGGAGACTGCTTGAGGCCATAAAGAGATTTATTCAATTTACACACGTAGTTCTCCTTGCCTGGAACTACAAAGCCTTCGGGCTGTTGCATAAAAATCTCTTCCTCAAGCTCACCATTTAAGAAAGCTGTAGTAACATCGAGTTGCTCTAACTCATAATCATTAGAAGCAACCAACCCCAACAGTACACGAATGGAAGTATGTTTGACAACTGGGGAATAAATGTCAGTATAATCAATGCCAGGAATCTGACTGTAGCCTTTAGCTACTAACCGAGCTTTGTACCTTGGTTTCTCAGTTGGGTTGACAGGTTCTTTGAGCTTGTAGACCCACTTGCATTTAACTGGCCTTTTTCCTTTCGGGATAGGAACTAAATCCCAAGTACCATTTCTATGCAAGGATTCCATCTCATTGTGCATAGCAATCATCCAATCACTTGAGTCTTTAGACTTGATAGCCTCATCATAATTCACAGGCTCGATTCCTGACTCAATATTAGCAGCAACAGTAAGAGCATAAGCAACAAGATCAGATTCAGCATACCTCCTTGGAGGAATAATTTGTCTTCTCGGCCTATCTCTTGCAATGCTTGGAGTAGTAGCTTGTGGTTGTGAAGGTGTTGAATCCTCAACAGCAACATGCTCATCTGGCGAGGAAGACTCTTGATGCTCAACTGTACTCTGATCAGTAGTAGGTGGAATAGGAAGCTCCACCTCCACTTGAGATTGCTCTTTTCTTGCTTCGGATGATGTATCTGATGTATCTTTTGAAAAGTCTGTAATTGCTTGAATCATTTTAGATTCATCAAAAGTAACATCTCTTGAGATAATAACTTTCTTCAGATCAAAGCTCCATAACTTGTAACCTTTTACCCCCGGATTGTACCCAAGAAAAACGCATTTGATTGCTCTCGGTTCTAACTTCCCATTGTCAACGCGTGCATACGCTAGACATCCAAAAGGTTTTAAAACTGTATAATCGGCAGGTTTTCCGGACCATAATTCAAAAGGAGTTTTCTTCTCAATTGCTCGTGATGGTGATCGGTTGATAAGATAGCAAGCAGTCGAAGCAGCCTCCGCCCAAAATGACTTTGGCAATTTGGAATTAGAAAGCATACACCGGACCTTCTCCATAATGGTGCGATTCATCCTTTCGGCTACACCATTTTGTTGAGGTGTGTGGACCACCGTGCGGTGTCGAGTGATGCCTTCCTTTCGGCAATAGGCATTAAACTCTTCTGAGCAAAACTCAAGTCCATTATCCGTGCGAAGATACTTTACCACCAATCCTGACTGCTTTTCAACCTGAACTTTCCAGTTTCTGAAGGTAGAAAAAACGTCTCCCTTGTGTTTTAAGAAGAAAGACCACACCTTCCTGGAGAAATCATCAATGATAGTGAGCATATAATTAGCTCCACCTTTCGAAGCAACTCGAGCCGATCCCCATAAATCCGAGTGGACATAGTCAAGTGGTCCTTTTGTTGTATGAATACCACTTGCAAAACTCACCCGTTTTGCCTTGCCATACACACAGTCTTCACAGAACTCTAAATCAACAATCTTTTGTTCACCAAGTAATCCTCTTCGACTCAATTCGGACATGCCTTGAAAACTCATATGGCCGAGTCGAAGATGCCAAAGACGGGACTGATCTGGATCTGAAAAAGACTTTGAAACGACAGCAGCATCACTCGAAATTGTTTGCCCGTCAAGAAAATAGAGGTCTGAGGTTTTTCGCTTGGCCCTCAGTTTGTCGGAACCATCTTTGAATACCCTGAGAACTCCACCTTTACCGACAAATTCGTATCCTTTTTTATCAAAGGAGCTGAGAGATAACAAGTTTCTTCTGAGGTCAGGAACATATCTAACATTCCCAATGGTTCGGATAACTCCGTCAAACATACGGATTCTGACTGAGCCATGTCCAACAACTGGACATGTAGAATTGTTGCCCATTAAGACATAACCCTGGTTAACCTTTTCAAATGTATAAAACCAACTTCTGTTGTGACACATATGAAAAGTACAACCAGAATCAAGTATCCATTCATCAGTGGAATCCAGTTTATCTGAATAAACTGTCAGGAGTTCTCCAATACAACCGTCCTCTGCTACATCGGCTTCACCCGAAGTGCTAGCTTGTTTACCATATGCTGCTGCTTTCTCTTTATTCTTCAACTTGAAACATTCATCAATTGTATGTCCCTTCTTATGACAATAATTGCAAAACTTTTGTTTGCCTTTTGACTTGGATCTCGTTCTGTTGGAAGATTGAGGGTTTTTACCCCTATCTGTTATTCTTCCTCTAGCATTTAAACCTTCGGCTTTCGCATCACTAGAAACACCACCTGTAATATGCTTCATTTTTTCTTTTGAATCCAAAGCTGTATAAACTTCATCTAAGACAAGAGTGTCACGGCTATAGATGATAGTATCACGAAAATGGCTGTAGGATTCGGGCAATGATGACAGCAAAAATAAAGCCAAGTCTTCATCTTCATACTGAACATCCATATTCTCTAAGTTATTAACTAACTCTTTGAATGTGGAAATATGTTCAGCTAAAGAACCACCTTCAATCATTTTGAGATTGAACAACCGTTGCTTTAGATGCAACTTGTTTGGTAAGCTCTTAGTCATCAATAATTGCTCCAACTTTAGCCATAAAGAAGCCGCTGAAGTTTCTTTTAAAACATCTTGCAAAACATCGTTTGATAAGTGCAAACGAATCTGGGATAGTGCTTTGAGATCTTTCATCTCCCTTTCTTCTTGGTTCCATGACGCGGGCATCTTATCGAAACCCAAAAGCGCCTTATGTAAATCCATCTGAATTAGAACATCTCTCATCTTTACTTGCCATAAAGGAAACCTGGTGTTTCGATCTAACAACGGAATATCGAATTTCATTGTAGACATGATTCACCACTTGATAAAATAATTCCAATAAACTAATATTAAAACCCGGAAGCTCTGATACCAATTGTGGTAAAAGAATGTGAAAACTCGCCCCAAAGATCCGAGCAGTAATTAGTAATATTAGTTCGACGCGGAACGGAATTAATGTAACAAGCGTAATCAAGCACCGGGTAATTTGAAAGGCAGAAAAATAAAATAAAAAGAGACACGGGGATTTACGTGGAAAACCCAAATCGGGAAAAACCACGGGTGGCGGAAGCCGAGAAACAATTCACTATAATTTTGCAGTGTTTACAGAGTTTGGAGAAAGAAAAATATACAAAGAGTATTTTGTATCTCTATTGTATATATGGCTAGCTAGGTGTGTGTATTGGTTATTGTTTTTGTGATGGTGCATTTTGTGAATGAACTTCAAAGGCTATTTATACTTGAGGTATGCCATCCATATTTGAAACTAACAACCATCCATTTTAGACTTCTTGAACAACCTTCCATATTTGAATGTTGAAGCCACAACATTTGACTACCATCCATCTTTGAATGGAACAACTTGGACCACCAACCAATTTTGGAGTCACATAATCACAAACCTTATGTGTGTTTGTAGATTAACCTGGGAACAATTTCCTCTCAAGTCTGAATTTTCATTGTCAATACAATCATCGAGTACTCTGCTGACCTCCTACCCAACCCATCCGCTCCACCCATTTTGCCACTTCTAACATGCAACCCTCATAATAGCATGCATATCAACTCATTTACTTTTTGGAAAGAATTTACCTGAAAAAAGGGAAACTAACTTCTTCTGGTACAGGAACATCTTCCACACCAAGGTTATTTTTGGCCTTTGTCCCTTCAGCTAAGATTCCGCATCCTTCAATCCTCTTCAAGGCCACATTTATATAAAATGTTAAATATATAAGGAGTTTATCAGTTGTGCATTGGATGTCAAACTTCTTGAATAACACATTCACCCTAAAGAAAGTGCCTGCATATATAAAGCTAATAATTAAATTACAATTGATCGACTAAAGCAAGTCAAAACTATTTTTATCGGGAAGAAAATGTCACACCCTGAATTTCCACGTGTCACCGGTGGGCCCGGTAGGGGAGTAACGTGACGTGGTTGGCAACATCATAGTCAAACAACACAATATATAAATGCACAGCGGAAGCAAAAGGATAAATATATTACAATCTGAAATAATGTACATGAAAGTATTTTGACGGAAGTAAAAGATCCACAGGCGGATCGCAAATAAAATAACATGGTTCAACAGACTTTAGGCATCTAAGCTTGCGAGACTCTTTATTGATGCTAGGAGTAGCCAGCCAATTCCAATTAGTACCTGCACTTAGCCTTTTTGGGAAAATACGTCAGTTTACACTGGTAAATACAATCAACCGACTCATTTTGAAAAGGGTTTAAAAATGATTGATTTGAATGCACATGGCACAAATAATATTTTTTTTTTATAACTTGGGATACTTATCTAATATATAAACTTGTACAGGATTTACATGTTTCTTATGCGTTCAGTAGCCCGGATCGAGCCGGGTTAAAGATCAATTGACACACCACATTTAATTATGAGACACCGACGGCGTACGCCTACGCCGGGTGCTAAGGTCGTGGCCATTTCGTAAAATGATGCCAGGGATATCCGGGACAACGGTCATTAACCCCCAAAGGCTTTAAGTAAACAAAACAAATTAAACGGAAACATCTCAATCATTTAACCATAATAAGATTAAATATTCAATGCCCGACCAAGCGGTATTTTATATACCGTACCCCAAGCCCGTATAGGGAAATAAGTTAAAAGTATTTACCTGAGCTAAATATAAATTCAATCCCAGCCGTATCAAATCAGCAAGTACAGATAGCTTTTACTGGGCTCCTAAATCTGGAATGAAGGTTTTTTTTAATAACCTATTAGAATCCTAACGGTCTTTGAATTAAGCCTTGACTTAGACCGATTAGTTTTCAAAAGGAAGATACGGTTCAAACGCATGATAAGGCGAAGACCGGAATAGAATGTGATTTAGACCCGACAAATTCGGAGACTTGTATAATATGGGTATATTATACACACTCTGGATTTTGAGATAAAACCGATAAGGTTTGACCCGTTTCGGCTAGTTTATGTAAACTAGTTACATAAACCGAACCGAACGCTTATGAAGCGTAACAGGTAACCATAAGAGTCCTAAACAGGTTTCCTAAGTTATCATGCCGTAAATATGTTGTGATATCAGTAGGATACCTTCCATTATGCCCAAAACGAGTTTAATCTCATATTAAGCCCCGTAAGGGTATTTTGGTCATTTTAAAGATTATAAAAGGAATTAATTTATCTTCTGTGATCCGGGTCTGATTAAATCAGTAAAATGGTTTATTTTAACAGGTTATAACATTTGGTTATAAGTCTTATATGCCAAAATAGTTTCAAACCCTAACTATGCGTATAATACGCGTATAAAGCCGTTTTAAGCGACGTACAGGTTAAAATAGGATTCTAAGTTTTCTGATCATTTAAACAGGCTCAAAACACTTCATTTATTATTTAAAATCAGTAGCAATTGGATTTGTAGCAAAAGAACTTGTAAAACTCATTTTATACCCGAAAAGGGCATATTCGGTATTTACCGAATTAAGGCGATAAACCTAGCTTATGATCAGTTTAAAAATAATTAAAAATCTTCAAAAATCCTAAAATATTATTTAACATCAGTGGGTAAAAGGTTTGGTGTCAAAAATTTGGTTTAGATAGGCTTTATGCTAATGACGTCGTTTAATTAATAAAAGTGTTTATAATTACGTCATTAAGCATAACTCCTAATCTAGACTTCCGATTGACGTGAAAATTTACAGCCATGTTCAATAATCAGTAACAAAGACTTTTGTACTTTCAAAACTTCAAAAATCTCGTTCTACGGTCATAAGGGCATTATGGTCATTATTTAGGCATTTAACGGAAACGTCGGATAGTTAAGGATTCGGGTAGTATAAACGCAGAGGATTATACTAACATGTAAAAAGGTCCTAATGGAACTTTAAGGCATGTCTAAACCTATCAAAACCGGGTCAGAATCGACGTCAAAGCAGAAAGTCAAACTACGCGACTTTCGGCTCCGAATCGGTTCAAAACAGAGAGTTGTCGATTCAACAAGCTTAGACAAGTTATTATACTTGTTTTCAAGTTATATGTATGTTACAACAGATTACACGCCTTCTGTATCGTTAATTACATGTTTAATGGTTCCGTTGACTTTTTCGGAAAAAGTTTGACTCGACAAACGACATAGTTAGATCGGGAATCAAAGGGTGCCCTTTTAAGGGTTAATTGTCCACAATATTACCAACTTGTAACAACTTTCGTTTCGACAAAACTCTGGACCGTTTATGATTTATCGTCAAGTCAAACCGTAATTACGACGGTTTGACTTCTAGACTATAAACTAAGCATAACCCAATCGAGAAGGGTCAAGAGCACTTACATACGTCTAATGGATGATTGGGAAGTCTTGTATCAGTTCTTGAGCTCCTCAAAATGACCAGAAGTTGAAATATGCTTGTATGTTGTAATATGTGACTTATAAGTGAACTTTGATCTTTCCAATTTGATGCCAAATGGGTCTAGGATGATCCAAGATGCATGCATGTGTCCACTATAAGCTATATACCAATATAGACAAGCCTATAGAATCGAAATCCGGTGTTTTAAGTCGGGTATGACAGCAACAGGCAGCTGGCTGTTATATTTCGCGTCTGCAGGTCTCAGGCGGCCCGCTTGGGATTTTTACATATGTGAGGCGGGCCGCGTGGCCCATCTGTTCAGGTTAACATGTTTTTCGTTATTGCGTTTTGGTCCTTGGTCCCCCGAAAGGTCGTTTTCACTTGTTTTCCAGCATTCTTATCCTTTAATATTGACATATGAGGGCTTTAATACTTATACCCACTTTGTCAAGTCCTCGGTTAACTTCGTGATCACCCGAAAAGCCCTAATTTTCATTGTTGACGATTCTAACCCTCACACACGAATTTTATCACAACTTTCTCATATGGTAACGACACTTGGTGAAATTTTTATGGTACATTCTAGTGAGCATAATTAATCGTTACAAGGCTTCGGGTTTGCTAAAAGGTCACTCAGAGGTATATCTTAACATGTTGACACATTTAACCCCTGTAGTTTGTAATCTCTCACTTTCTTTCACATTTCGCTTCGTATGATCCATGATCCATTCGTTTAAGGTTAATAACATCATGTAGTGTTATTGTAAAGCATATTTATTCATTGTTGACACTTTGAACCCTTATATTCACATAATTTCTTTGTTTGTCAACTTTAGTCCCTCTAAAGTATTCTTGCACACGTTCAAAGCTTATGACACGTGTCAATACATTATTGGACGTAAATTTTCGAGGTGTTACACAAAATCAGGTCCTCTTACAGTCTTATGTGACTTTCAGGAGAAAGCGGGGGCAGCCACAAGCGCTTTAGAAACTCCTTCATCTTTCACAAATGTAGAGAGGAAAATTTGAAAATATTATAACATCCATTCTGATCACATAAAAAGCAATATGATTGGCTTTAAAAAAAAGCACAAGGTTGGGATAGTCTTCTTACCATGTTCAATAGACCACATGATTACTCCCACTTTGATGCTGAGCTTCAACAATATTAAGCTTAGCTTTTACGGAATTCAATTCTTGCAAGTCAAAACTCAAAGGCTCATTACACATATATATATGAATCAAAGACAAATTCTTTGACCCAAAACTACATGTGATGTGCATCATTCCCCTTATGTGTTTTCCTCAGCGCCTCGTATGCCTTTTTAAACCAAGAAAGTATACAAAAAGTATACGGTTACATGTTAACCAAAGTCCCAAATTGGACTCAATTCAGGCATAATTCAATGAAAGCAGATAAAATCAGTTTGCATTTGACTCTTTAAACTGATCTGGCAATGCTTGTTAAAAGATAACCTACTGTTATCTTACAAAATCAGGTAGATAATATTGGCATCTACATTAGCGTTTTAAATTTACCCTAAGAACAACCTATGCAATTCAAATAAAAAAAAACTAATTTCTATCGAGGCATGCTTTATGACACAACATGTCAGAACTTCATACAATGATGTTCAGAATCAGATAACATGAGGGGTGTTAGGGCATCCAAACAAACAAACAAACACTATATAACAATGAGTCAAATATCGATTCCCTATGCCACGATCACAATACGGAATTACAAATTTGAATTCAAATTAAACGTTTGGGATGGAGATTCAACCATCAACCCTAAAAGGTAACACAGAAACAAAATCAAAATAAAAAAAATTGATTAAACGAATAACCAATGAAGATTGAATGCATAAACAAAATCTATATACATTAAGTTCTAGAGAGGAAGGCTTACTGCGTTGTCACCGGAGAACAGAAGATCGCCGTTTACGGAGCAGAGTGGGTGGAGATGACTGAAGATCGTCGTTTCCAACCACCATGATTATCAAGGGGCGACGGGCGTTTTCTTTCCCCAAATCATGTATTATAGGTGAAGATGAAGATGAGTGGAGCGTGATGCTTGATTACCAAAATCATACCTGAAGCCTCTTCACATGATCTAAATTCAAAATCATACCTGAAGCTCACGAGATCATAGGGTTTGAGAGCGAGGGAGAGAAATATGATTTACAAATGACAAACGAAAAGGCAATTACCTGAGGCCTCACTCTCAAAATTCAGAACATTGATATTGTAGAAGATTATTTATTGCAGAGATTTGAAATTTAAATTTGGGAGATTTGTGATTTCATTTGTACGCCATTTCTCTTTTTTGACTATGGGGGCTTGCATAGAAACAACATTCTTCCTCATTAGAGTACTCATTGTTCAGAAGGGAAGAAAAGAAGACACGATGCCCTTCTTCTTTGGTAAATTTGACTGTATTCAACATTGAGAAGGAATGAGGAAGGGTTGTCGGGTTACTGGGGAAGAAAAGAAGGAAGGAACCTTTTCCTCTTTGGATGATGAGGGTTTTATTCAATCAGTATTTAATTGGTTTAAAAAAAAAGAAAATTCTCTGAGATTGACACATAGGATGGTGTTTAAATGGGGGGCTTGAGAGTTTGCCACCTAGGATTATGAACTTTTCCTTTATTATATAGGAAGATGCTTAATGCCATTATCTGTAAATGTTGTTAGCGGTGAACTAATAGTGTTGTATTATTGTTCATTTAAATGTGAATACTGAATACTATGGATATGGATATGAGTCTAACTGGTACAATCATTTTTATAATTTAAAATATTCGAAAGACCCACTATTATTGATTTACAATTAAAAAATTACTAACAATTTAGATGTGCGGATTAGAGAGTAATATTAAACAAAATTGTGATTTACTCAAATCTTTTTAAAGATTAAATAATATATTTAAAAAAAATCACACTGTGACCCTCCTTTTCTTCCGGTATACTTTATGGGTTCTTTTCTTGTCTTGGAATCCTAACCATTTGTGAGTAAACTAAAAGAAACCCCCTCAATCAACAACAAGAATTCACATTTAAAGCTCATCTCTATTACCTAATTCAACTAAAAACACAGATTTCTCTAAGACAATGCGTAGTCGTTAGAGTGAATAATGCCCCACCCTAGGGCGTTTTGCGCCATGTGGCAGCCCAGTCAGCAATGAGGCATTATTAGGCGTTTTTACAAAATTGGTGTAGTGGGGATGTGGGGGATTATGTTAAATTAAATGTAAAATAATTAAATAAAACAAAAACCCTCAAAAAATCTTATTGGATAACAAGAAGGGAGATGGAAGGTGATTGGACAAGGAGAAGGGGGCAAGACGTGTTTCAAAAAACGCCAAGGAGGCTTTTTTCGCGAATAATGCCGGATAACGCCCAGGGGGCGGCCCTGGGGCGTTATTGGGCGTGTTTGGGCAAAAAAATTTTTAAAAACGCCCCACTACGGGTGGTCTAAGTTAGTTTTATATTTCAAAAAACCTCTCCATCTATATCTATTTTACTCAGACACTTTTTCAACATTTTTTTTTCTATTTTCTACATAACCACAATAAAATATAAAGAACTGAATATGAGTCTCTATATAGATGTAGTTTAGTTTTCTTTAAATTTTTATCTCTTCGTTTCATCTCTCTATATAGATGTAGTTTAGTTTTCTTTAAATTTTTATAGTTGGTAACTTAACGTTTGTGAAGACATGCAAGGATGATATTTTAACTATTATGCATATGATCATATTATCTAGAAAATCTAATTACACACATATAATATATTTTCATTATACTTTTGTTGTTTCGCAAATCTGACCGTGTATATACACATATTTCTTATTAAAGCTTGAACTAAACTATTAAACAAGAGCATCCAGATAGATGAGTACATAGAAAAGTCAATGTAAAACTAAAAACAACAACATCAACAAGTGGATGGTGTGAGTTTTGTATTTTGTAACTTGTAAGAATGATATACCTTAAATCAAACGTTGCGTACAAAATTGTTGACTAAGATGCTCAATTGCCTTGTATTTCATTTTCACATATTTGTTTTCACATATATGTGAAAAAAAAAATAGATGGTTATGTAAAAATAAATCTATAATAAACACATGAATGAAGAAATCCAAGATTTGAAAGTCAAGATATTGTTAGATGGTTATTGTAATTTAAAGTACATAGGCGAACACTCTTAAAGATTCACATGACTAGATTAAATATGAAAGATCAAAAGTACATAGTCTTATAAGTTTATATACATGTTATGATTGAATACATTGAAGATTCACCTCTTACCATCTTACCATTTTTTTTCTAAAGCAAGGTATAATTTAATTAGAACTCATCAAACAAGAAGCTAGAAGGCAACAATTATAGACCAATCTCTTATATAAAGATGCCGCAAACTATACGTTACACCACATCACTAACATTGAGAATGTGACAAACGAAATTAGTCTAACGGTATCTTTGTGTGTAAATGATATTTCTTTCTTTAGAGGTTAAGGGTTGAGTCACACTATAGAATGTAAATTAGAATTGCGAGTAGTAGATTAGATGAGTGTGAGTTATCACTAGATAAAAATATAAAAAAATATTTTTTTTTAATTGCAAATTTCATTAGAACGACTAATAAGCAACTAGCAAACAAACAACACAAAATTTCCATACTATAAATTAACATGAGTGAATTGCAAGTTTTGTCCTTTATCTTTAGGCCACTTTGCAAGTTTTGTCCTTTATGTTTAAAGTTGACGAGTTTTGTCCTTTATGTTTAAAAATCAAGCACGTTTTACCCTTTTGGCCTTAAAAATCAAGCGCGTTTTGTCCTTTATGTTTAAAAATCAAGCACGTTTTGTCCTTTATGTTTAAAAAATCAAGCACGTTTTGTCCTTAAAAATCAGGCACGTTTTGCCCAAAAGGACAAAACGTGCTTGATTTTTAAACATAAAGGACAAAACTCGTCAACTTTAAACATAAAGGACAAAACTTGCAAAGTGGCCTAAAGATAAAGGACAAAACTTGCAATTCACTCAATTAACATATATTGGCTTTATGGTGTTGTACCTTATGTTTAGGGGGTATTTAAAAAAAAAAGATTTTTCACTTCTAACCCAAAACATCTTATCTTTGCAATTTAACTCATTTTGTTTTTTTTTTTACTTTTAACACAAAGTTTTTCATCTTTTGCAATTTAACCCCAACACTTTTTTACTTTCAACTTTGGCCCCCATATCTTTCGCAAGTTTTTTGTTTTGCGTTCGTTCAAAATTTTGCGAGTTACATGTCGCAACGTACGTGTGGGGTTCAAAGTTTTTCGTCAATTTTTTCCCGTTTGACAAGTTCATCGCAACACGCGGGTCCTAGATCGACTTAGTTATTTTTCTATGTTTTATGTTTTAGCATAATTTTTTCGCATTAACATGCCGCAATGGGTGTGCGTGGTTCAAGGATTTTACATCTGCTTTTCATTCGGTTTTATTTTTTCCTTTTCTATTTATTTTGTTTTTACAAGTTTTTCCGGTGATGGTGTAACATTGATGCTACTTTGCATGGTTTTGCGCCCCCCGCCGCAACGTGGGGGCCTTAATACTAGTTATAAGAAAAAACTACATCGATCTCACCCGAAAGCATGCTTAAAAGATGATGTATTTTTAATCCAAAAATAATACTTAAATGGCCTCATTTTTAGAGGAGAAAATCACATTTTCCATCTATAATATATATAGGTGTAAACGAACTGAACGTTCATGAACAAAAAAATTTGTTCGTTTAATTAAATGAACGAACATGAACACACCTTGTGTTTGTTCATTTATGTTCGTTCATTTATGTTCGTGAACGTTTGTTTATGTCCGTTTATTTACTTTCACTAAAATATAGTAAATACATAAATAGTTATATTTATATTAATATTAGGTCATCTGTGGGACTTGAACCCAAGACATTCTCATTTCCAACCTAGGTGTTTTAAAGGCTTTGCCTTTGCGAATGAACCACCACTCCATTGCCTTTGTCTTTGCCAATGGACCACCACACTATTACTATTTGAGTTTTCTAGTAATAAAAAATGAAATTTTAAAATTTTTCTTAGATGATCACTTACTTAATTTATATAAAAATCTACTTCATTTAGTATCTATGAACCCTAATTTAGATGTGTTTTCAGATGAAGTGTAATATATTAGACTTGTTTGTTTGTGTTCTTAAATTGTGTTTGTTTATAGGGCTATTGGATTTTAACACCTCAAACTTTGAAGAATTGGCCGCTGTCACCCCCAACTAACACTTTGATCTGTGACACCCAAAACTTTTAATTTTGTTTGCCAGCTAGGATGGAAGACTAACTCAGTTAGTCATTTTTTAACTGAGTGGTGAAATGACAAACAAAATTAAAAGTTTGGGGTGTCACGGATCAAAGTGTTAGTTGGGGGTGGCAGCGGCCAATTCTTCAAAGTTTGAGGTGTTAAAATCCAATAGCCCTTGTTTATATTTGTTCAGTTACGTTTATTTGTGTTCGTTTATGTTTGTTCAATCATGTTAATTTATGTTTTTTTATGTTTATTCCAATATGTTGAGTTAATTTTTTTTGTTTATGTTCGTTTGTGTTCGTGAACTGTTTGTTTAGGCTTTAAATAGACGAACATAAACACACACGAACACGATCGATTTTTTAATGAACGAACACGAAAAAAAAATGTGTTTAATTATATGTTCGTGTTCGGTTAAAATTAAATGAACAAACACGAACATGGCTATATTCGTAACAGGCATAATAATATATCTTTTAAGGGATAAAAAATATCTAATATTGAAAAGGTATCAGACGTTAAAAATGTTCAATAAGATGTGAACTCTGGTGGGGAACGTGACCATTGACATTTGCAATAAAAATTAAAAACCCATCCCCCACTCAACCAACCCACCAATCTCCATCTTCTCCAGCAATAAAATCTCCGCCGATCATGGGTGGCACCACCACATCCCCCACGGCGGCCGCCTCCGCCACAGACGACTCCGAATCACCCTCCCTCCTCCTCCTCCCAAAACCCGACACCAAGACCCCCCAAGACTCCTACCATTTAGCCTACATCATCTACTTCATCCTCGGCACCGGCTACTTAATCCCATGGAACGCATTCATCACAGCCGTTGACTACTTCTCCTACCTCTACCCCGATGCCTCCGTTGACCGCATCTTCGCCGTCGTTTACATGATCGTAGGCCTCATATGCCTCCTCTTCATCGTCTTCTTGTCCCACAAGTCAAATGCATTCGTCAGGATTAACGTTGGTCTTGCTTTGTTTGTTGTGTCGTTGCTTGTTGTCCCCGTTATGGATGTAACTTATATCAAGGGTCAGGTCGGAGTTTACGGTGGGTTTTATGTGTCTGTTGCTGCGGTTGCGTTGTCCGGTATTGCCGATGCGTTGGTTCAGGGTGGGGTTATTGGTGCCGCCGGTGAAATGCCGGAGAGGTATATGCAGGCTGTTGTTGCCGGAACTGCTGCTTCAGGTAAAATGCTTTGTTTATTTAGGGTTTCAATTTCAATTTGTTTTTTTTTAGATTAGATTTGGGGATTTTTATTGACTTATTTGAATAGGGGGCGGGTGGGTTACCGGGTTTTCCCCGGAATTGGTGGTGGACTCGGGTTACTCTTGGAGTACTCCGTTTGTCCAGTGGGTGCCCCGAGAGTGCTCGGGATTGAGTTTGTTGGCCGTTCAAAAAAAAAAAAAAATACTATTCCTTCTTTTGTTGAATCAAGAATCTAAGAAATGGAATCTACATTCCAATTCCATCCAGATTCCATTCCATTCTATAACATGAACATTACCTAAGAATCTTATTCGAATTCAAGATAGATGTCAAGATTTAGTGAATAGGGGATAACTGAATTCATTTACCCAATATTCCCTATATGCTCATGATCCAAAATTGTAGATTTTTGACTGATTACAGGAGTTCTCATATCAATGCTAAGAATCTTTACCAAAGCTGTATACTCACAAGATGAAGCCGGGCTAAGAAAAAGCGCCAATCTTTACTTCATAGTCAGCATAGTAGTGATGATCATATGCATTGTCTTACATAACGTAGCTCACAGACTTCCCGTTATCAAACATTACAATAATTTAAAGATCCAAGCTGTGAACGACGAAAAAGAAGAAAAGGGTGTTCTTTCGGATGCCCTGTGGCAGTCTACATTATGGGACGTTGTTGGGACGGTCAAATGGTACAGTCTTGGTATAGTTATGTTATACGTCGTGACGTTAGCCATTTTTCCAGGTTATATTACGGAAGACGTTCATTCTGAAATCCTCGCAGACTGGTATCCAATCATCCTTATAACAAGTTACAATGTGTTTGACTTGGTTGGAAAAAGTTTGACCTCAGTCTATGTTGTTGAGAATTCTAAGGTGGCTATAGGTGCATCGTTTGCTCGACTTTTGTTTTTCCCGGTTTACTTGGCTTGTTTACATGGGCCTATGTTTCTTCGAACCGAGATCCCTGTGACCATTGTGACTTGTCTTCTGGGACTCACAAATGGCTACTTGACTAGCTGTTTGATGATGGTAGCTCCTAAGACTGTGCCACTTCAGCACTCGGAGACGGCTGGGATTGTGCTTGTGTTGTTCTTGGTTGTGGGTTTGGCGTCTGGTTCGGTTGTTAGTTGGTTTTGGGTCATTTGATTGTTGTTGTAAACTGTGTATTTGGATAGCAAAATGTAGATATTGCTTCTTTCTCATTCTGGGCAGTAATGTATTTGATATAATCGCTTTAATTCATGTTTTAAGTTTTATTCTTGTGACTTCAATCATACTAGACTTGTGTATGGGTTTGCAGTCAATGAGATCGTGTTATTATTTTCATTATATTTATTTTGCAGCACGTTATAACATTCATTTCTATTCAAACCCAGCATTTCTGGGCTTTGCCTAATTAGCTTTAAAACAAAACAAACACACATAAAAATTTGCAAATACATGAGAGCTTGACATCAATATGCACATACTAATTCGATCAAAAAACGCAGAATCACAACTACAAAAGACAGTGTAAGCAACACTTTACAGTCACCCCAAGTTTGGTATTAACAAAATTTGCATTTTACAGAATTCCTCAGAGGATGAGTTTGGTATCAAAGATTCGGTATCTTCTACTAGCCCAAATGTCATCCTCATCAATGTTGTAAGAATATTAGCAAAATTGTACCCATGATGGATTTCTTGGTTTTTCATTATTTGTTTCTTCAACCCCAAGCAATGTCTTGTGCATTTTTTATCAATCGTGGGATAGCCTCCAAAAAACTTCACCTGGTAATATAAAAGGAAGCAAGACAACAAACATATCACACACTGCATTTTGCAATACAATGGAAAAAAAGATTGTATTACCTATATCACGATGAACTATGCATCCTACAGGGTATGTATGAAGAAACCACAGTCCCCGAGCACAATCGATGGCGATTTGAAGACGTTGGATCCATGTAATAGCTTTATCTTTACTAAACAACCATTCTGAAAGATTTCCCCAATGACAAAACTCGCAACAAGAAAACAGTCCCCGTCACCCTCACAATGATCCAACAATTTTACAAGATTTGGATGTTTTACATGAAACAAACTTGTTATCTCCGTGACATAAGTTTCCTTTTCACTTTCGTTGACAATCTGCTTGATCGCAACATTCTGACCATTAGCGAGACGCCTTTATACACCTTCCCTAAATAAATCAAAGACCATTCGATTTAAAAACGCGAGGAATTAACTAACGAATATATGCATCATGATTCATGTCTATAAGTTTTAAGTCCAACCAAAACATATTGTCCGTCGGAAAGAGCTTGCAAAGCAGTTATCTATACAACATAATGGTTATCGACCATGTGACATGATATTGGTATAGCCTAATGTCAACATATCATATTCTTACCTGTAAGAGTTACCTTCACCGATAAAGTTTGATGCTTTGAGATCATTTGTAGCTGCATAAATGTCCTTAACTGTAAACTTTGTAGTTACTTCTTTTGAGAACTGCAAATCCAACACACACATACTGTCTTTGCACTTCCAGCGAAAATGATCAGAAAGCTGATTGGTTTGAATCCGAATCCTGTCTACTAATGGTGTGTCTTACAGCCAAGGAAGTGCTTCTATCACACTAACACCAGGGACCTTAGCAACCCTTTTCGACTTCATCTTGTGCCTCACACAACACACACTATCCCACTTGTTGAAATCAGCATAAATGTTTGACAACTGCACATAAGCACCATCCTTGTTACCACCCTCTAATTCGACCATCTTTCTAGAAGCAAGTTCAGCTATTTCAACATTGTTATAAAGCTTGCAAGCTTTAAGCAGAGCACCCCAAGCACCTGCATGTGGTTGAATTGGCATGCTATAGATGAAGTTTAAGGCCTCCTCTAAGCGTCCAGATAAGCCATACAAATCAACCATACACCCATAGTGTTCAAGCTGTGGCTCCATCCCAAACTCATTTATCATTGATTCAAACAACTTACAACCTTCTTCAACCAAACCTGCTACACTGCAACCTTTTAAGACTGATGTAAATGTAACCTCATTTGGCACCACATCTTCGTGTCGCATACGGCTATACAACTCAACACACTTGTTACCATAACCATTCATCGCTAGTCCTCCAATGGCAGCACTCCATGTGTATACATTCTTTTCTTTCATCCCCCAGAACACTTCCATCGCCATGTTAATGTCCCCACACTTTGCATACATGTCCACAAGTGCACTGCCTAGCGTCACGTCCATTTTTAGTTTCTTATGCTCTATATACTTATGTGCCCATCTTCCTGCATCCAATGCACCCAATCGGGTGCACAAAGATAAAACAGAAACCATCGACCCCTCGTTAACTTTCAAACCCTTTGTTTCCATCATATAAAACAATTCCAATCCTTTCGAAGGCTCCCCACACTGGACATACCCCGCTATCATCGCATTCCAGGCGATGACATCACGGTCAGTCATTTTATCAAACAGCTGGCGTGCAAAAGCAATATCTCCCAATCTTGAACATGCCACTTGCATTGCTGTCTGAGTCACCGAATCAGTTTGATTAACATCCAAAAACAAACCTTCTAAAGGTCCTAGAAGCCCCATTTCAGCATACATATTGATTAATCCACTTTGAATATGCAGGTCCTCACCTGATCGAACCCATATTTTAAAACAGTGGAATGTACAGCCAAACCCAAACCCAAATCCTGAAACCGAGCACAAGACTTGATCAGGAAAGTAAAGGTGTAGTTATCGGGTTTTTGATTTGATTGTAATATTGATTTATAAAAACGGAAGCTGTTTTCAGGAGTAGAGGTTTTGGAGTAAACCCGAATGAGAGAGTTAAAAGCGAAGACGGTTGGAATATGAGATGGGTCCAAATCCAATTCCCAAAGGCTGAACAGCATATTCGACATTGGTTGGGTGTTTGAGGGCGATTGATGCAGCAAATTTGGATAAAAGATGTGGGTGATTGAGGAGGAAACCATTAACTAGCAACTGAGAATGAAATTGGGTGTCTCAAAAAAATTGTCAAACCTTGCATCTTGCTGATTCAGGGTCTTGAAGAAAACTAGAAATTGAAACCGAATTAGACAAGTCATATGTTTGCATTTTTTTGTTAACATTGTAAATGTTTTTTTTAAAGGAAAACTTCATTTACACACAAAGCCACAAGCGGTCCTCAAAGCAAGGACCCTCGGGCAAAAAACGACATTACATCACGTCCATAGGATGTATTCATAATAAGTCAAGACATATGGCGTTAAACTCCCCGGTGATTACTACAACAATCAACTTTCTTGAATGTTAATAGAGGAAGCGATATTAGGAATGGCATAACGGGTCAACTCGATCTGTTAAGACACGAACACGATAAGACACGAACCCGAAACACGTAAACACGAACACGACACGAAATCTTATCGTGTCAGATTTTCGAAACATGAACCTGTTAATAAACAGGTTACACGAAACGACCTGTTAAGACACGAAAAAATTACCAACGTATCATACGACCTGTTTAAGACACGAACACAACCTGTTAAGACACGAACATGACCTGTTTAAGACACGAACACGACATGCTAAGACACGAACACGACCTGTTTAAGACACGAACACGACCTGTATAAGACACGAACACAACCGAATTGGGGAAGCTGTGAACCGAATTGGGGATGGTGGTGATTGTGAGAGTGATTTAAAAATTAGGGTTTGCATTGTGAAAAAGAACTGCGTGTGTTTGTGTATAATTCATCTGAGGTCCCACGACTGATGACCCCATTTCCACACCCACATATAATATTTTTTAATTTTTAATAATTAACATGTACTTAACGGGTCTTAACAGGTTAACGGGTTTTAACCTGTTTAGACATGAAACCTGTTAAGGTCTTATCGTGTCGACATGTTTTAGACACGAAACCTGTTAAAGTCAAACATGTTAACTTTGACACGAAACATGTTAACTTTGTGTAGGTTCGTGTCGTGTTATCGTGTCAGAATTGCCAGCCCTAAGCGATATTCAAACTGTAGTTTTTTTTAACAGCCACCAAAAGGACTTTTATTATCATTCTAGCCAGTGGCTAGCACCAAAGTTAAACAGAAACATACACCAGCGACCATAACAAAGCAGACTAAAAAACGTCGAACCACCGCCACTGCTCCCATGTCAAAGTCGACTCCTTTGCCCGATGTTTTATCCATAAAAAGCTCTTCGTTTTTATCTCTTCTACAATACTAGCGATCGATTTTTTGGTCGCAGAAAACTGTAGTTTTGACTTGTTTATATAATGTATTTAGACATAACATACATATATTTATGTCAATATGAACCCTTTTGACGCAACATTCCATACAATTTAGCTCTTTTGTTTAGAGTGCAAAGAAATATACTTTTGTAATTATACCATTAATATATAGACCGGACAGGTATAGAACTAGTTTCAGTTTCATATTGCTGTTACATAAACTACCAAACAGCAGTACAAGATATTAATCAAATTCAACACAATCAAATTCTCTCACAAATCACACACTAATCACACAAATCATCATTACTCAAGGGTTCTTCATTTTAATCCTCAGTTTCCTAGCAATTTGTGTTGCTTTTGGATGCACCGGTCTCTTGCTAGAATCGCATTGTTCAACTTCAACCCAATTAATGACCTTCAATATAAGTGATTGAGGAACTTTCTTCTTATCTTTTTCCATCGATTTCTTCATACCCTTTTCCAATGCTTTCTCCAAGAACTCCATAAACCAATTCCCAGCCTCGGTCTCAATCTGCATTCCTAATGTTATCGTATTACTTAAACTGCAACAAGACCCCCCTGGATTCTTATTTTCATCGTTGTCAAACACTTTCGCCTTTTGATTAACAGCTGACGGTGGTCTCATTTGCTTCGTCGACTTTTGATCATTTCTTTCGGGAAATGCTGCTATTGATTTGTATAAAGCAGCTCGTCTTTTGGAAGCATTGTTTGAATCCGAGTTATTCGTATTATCATGCAAGGCTTGTGGATGGTTTTCAGATGAGATTTGAACCGTTGCAGCCTTGATTGATGTCATTTCAGCCACTGCTTGAACAATTTGACTATGGAAGTCAAGAAACTGGTCAAAACAGCCTGCTGGATTTTCAGGATTGGCTGATTTGCTCAAACTGGATAGATTCCTGTAGTGATTAAATGTTAGATTTAACAAAGTGAACCACCGCCGACATAAAAAAAAATTAAACTAAAAGTTATTCATACTTGAGGGAACGAACAACGGTTTCAGTTGCTGAGGCTTCTCTAAGTGCTTGAAGGGCAATCTTCTGAGCTGTTTCGCGTTGCTGAATGGCTTCCTGAAATTTATATTTTTCTCATAAATTCAATAACACAAATCCAAATCGCTTTCTTGAATTCGAATTCAGTTTCAAAACTTTCAAATTCGAATAATCAAAGAACCCGTAAAACAAGTTGTAACTTTTGAAGTATGTTTATAAAGCCAAGACACTCGACATGGGGTTATAAAAAGATTGCAGTTTTTGAATTTACCTTTCCCAGAAGGCCAAGTTTTCCTGGTAAATTAAACGATAAGCCGGTGTCCCCATATGGAGAATCTTGTTGTGAAGCCATCTGTGAGTTTGAATAACTCTTGGTCTCTGAACCAACACTTGGGGAAGACGACATTCGGGCATTCCTTAAATTTGGAGGAGGTGTTGTGCTTTTCTTTTCCTACAATAAACAATTTCTATATATTCAAGATCAACAGAATTTGGCCACTCTTTGAAATAGGTTATACACAACTTTCACATGTCTAAGATAGTTAAGATTTCAAGTAACAAGTATAACCATAAATTTAAAACTATAACTCACTGAAACAATTTATGTTCTGAATGACTAAATTTGCATACCAAAATTACCTAATTTCCCATTCTTTTATGTAGAAAAAGATGAAACATATTCACTTGCTTAGCTTTCTGCCTATGATACTACTTATGGTTCCTTTCACAAATTGAACTCTAGACAGTTTACATTGTTAAACTACAGTAGTAGGTTCTTAAATCAATAATATATCATCTAGTTAGTTTCAGCTCATATATTAAGTCAATATAATTCACCATGATTAACAGTAATAACAAAGAGGAAGATGTACCTACAGCTGTATTAAAAGGACTTCTTAAAATCTTTGCATCTCTGTCGCAAATCGTACTTTTACTCCTCGTATACTTCATGGCCGAAGCACTGACAGCGCAACTCTTTCTCGTTGCAGGACTTTCCATCATCTTCGACAACAACACCCCACCCGCAGAGCCTCTAACCCCACCATTCGACATTCCATCCTTCTCACCCGCTCTGCTTCTTATCAACGGCGACATAGGAAAGTTAGGCCTCATCGCAGACCTCGATTTCACAGGCGTACAATGATCGAAATCCAAAGGACAGGGCTTCAAAACCATCGGTGAAGCACACACCCCATCTTCCCCCTTTTGTCCTGTCCCCCAAGAACCTCGTCTTGGAGCCGAAGACTTGGTATTCGAATTCAATATCGACTTATGTTCTCGTTCCCCTTTTTCTCTCAGACCCATAAGTGGTTCAGGCGTTCCAACAAACGGGTGGCGGCCTGGAAGTGGCTTCGCGCCTTTAGCTATAGGAACCGGTGAACCCGGCTCAAGATTATCAACATAAATGAACTGACCAAGCTGCATCTTGTTGCTGAGAACAAGATCATCTTGTTCAAAGGGTAAACTCACATAGATCGAATGGGAAGAGTCGGAAACTTTGATGTAAAACCCGTGTTTCGGCCACAGGTCCTTCTCATCAAGATCAGCTGGAACAATATCTGTCACTTGTAGAAGTGAACTCCTGTGTTCACTTGTGGGTTTCACCCCTGAATTCATCCCATTCAGAAGCTTCAACAAGATACCCGGTGCCAATGTAGCCATGTCGAGTTATCAACAACGAAATTGATCGCGAAAAATTGGGGATTTACACAAGATACAAGAGTTGATTCGATTGTCAAATTTGATCATCAAGAAACGAAACCCTCAAAAAAGAAAGAAGGGTTTGTTGTAAGGATCAATTACAGATAATTCTAGAAGAAAAAGTTAGGGTTTTGATGGAAGAATGAAAGGGTTTAAGAGCGGAGGATGATAACGGTAACTAAAGAAGAGAGGTGAGAAAGGGACTGAATTTTAAAATGATATTATTGGAACGTTAAAATAAAGAGAATATAGATAGATAGATAGATAGATAGATAGATAGATAGATAGATAGATGTCCAACGGTCATATTTGAGCCGTTGAAAGGGCGGCCATGTTCATGATGATATTTAATGACTTTAGGAGGTAAATTATTTTGGGAAATTTAATGTCGTATTCTTGTTAACTTGATTTTCAAACTTTAAAAACACATTTAATACCATATCTTCAAGATTGTATATATTATTAAACTAGTTTAAGATCCCGCGAGTTTCGCGGGTGGCTTAACACAAACATATAACACAAACAAAAGTCAACTTTGTTATGTCGAGAAACATCGTCCTTTCTAGAGATGAGCTCGGTACCGATATTGAAAATCGCCAAATTTGATATGGGTATCAAAAATTGCCAAATATGGGTACCGGTACCGAAAAAGTTCGGTACGGTACCGGTACCACTATTTGTATGTAAAATTCGGTAAAATACTGCTACCGTACCGACCCGAATATACAGGTACTGAAAACGCCAAGAAGTGAGTACCAAAAAAATTGGATACGGGAAATTTGATACCGGAACCAAGTACCAAATGCTCATCTCTAGTCCTTTTCTTCACTTGTGACATAACCAAAGTCCGATCCAAGATGTAAAGTCCAAAGCCTTCCACCTAAAACACATCAGCCAAATTTTAGAAAAAAAAACACCAACTTTGACTTTTGACTTTTTAGTCAAACGAATCAAACTATTATTTAAATTGGTGTAAACTAACCATATAACCTCAATAACAACAATACAATCTGCTAAATTTCTTTGTGTTCGATAACTTTGGTATATCTTTGGAACTATTGTCGCAGCAGCATTGAGTTTGCTAACGGGTCGAGGTGAAACAAAGACGGTTGACCCAGGATAAGTCAAACCACCAGTCTTAAGTTTCGACCTTTTGGGTTCTGATTTTTTGAAAACCTGAACCCTATATACAGAAAATTAAAGCCTCATTAACACACTAAATCACAGAAAATAAACCTCATTAATACACTAACTCTTATCAATGTCTAATAACCAATAACTTAATATATAGAAAATTAAAGTAACATTGCTTCGCTGTGGGTTTTGCTATTTAGATCTAATTAGTTACTTTAAGTATATGGGAAGTGCTGTAATGAAGATGTGCAAAAGAGTCCATATAATAGGAACCAACTCTTTACAACTCGTGCAGCTACAAAAGAGACCTACGAAAGAGTGCGTGTTTTTGATGTTATAGAGGAGCCAAGTCTTGCCAAAGTTGAAAAAAAAAGAACTGAAAGATTTCAAAGGACACGTGAAAAATGACTGCAGTTACTTGTATCCGTAGGCGATCTTTGTGCATTTTCATTTGGATTCAAAAGCGATGTGGGTTTGTCTCTGTCTAGAGCGTAGCATTGATTCCAAGGCAAAAAAAAGTAGTCTATCTATGTAAAAACAGAAAAAAAGGTTATCAAGAAACAAAACATGAGAGATTTGTCATAATGGCAAGTGTTAACAGCCATTGCAAACAAATTTGGTGATTCTGCTTTTGACACCAGTGCCATAATAAGTTCTAAAAATCACTTATAAGTGCCAATAGTTTTCATAGACAACCTACTAAAACAAAATATTCTATTAAACATGGTTTTAATGTATGAATACTTTTTCTTAGTCAAATACTTGCAAATTAGACTGATGTGGCTAACTTAATGGTCCATATTGCCAATGTGTCATACCTAAGAAGTGGTATACCTACGCAAAGACAGAAATTTTAATCAAATACCTGCAAATAAGAGTTGAACAGTAACACCAAAGTGGTATACCTAAGAACATGAGCAAAGCGGAATCTTTTCTATAATCAATCTCTTCAGCTTTAGTTTAGTTGGGAATCTCCTATCGCACAATACTCCACTTGCTGCCCTCCATCTACACCAGCCAGCCTGTATGCGATGGGTTACATAACTTATTTAATTTATATGTAATTTTATAATATGTAATAAGGATAATTTTATTCTATCGAAATAACTTGAAAGACAGCTTGTAAATACAATCACCTCAAACCAAGACTACACAAAAATTTAAACACAACTCGAATACTGAAGTTTATCATTTAGGGCAAGCTCTATAGAATAAAGTGTGAAGCAAAAGAAGAAAACAGAGACTTAAGAATATGAACTGTGCAAAATAAGTTCTAAGAACTATGTTGGATCCGAATGTGAATCAACTCCTTCACTCAAAAGCCCTAACAATTTGTTCCACCTTAAGAAGATGCTACGTGGCCTAACATTGTTTTGTTTTATTAGAAATTATAGATATAGATATTCCATTAAATAAAAATAATACAGAATAAAAACCTATAACTAATATAGCTCAAAATACCTTGCATTTATCCCATAGTGAAGGTAATAATTCCTCAGAGGTCAACTTTCTGCAGCTTTTTATACATTGCACCAATGTGCTTGTCAACCTGTGTATGCAAATAGTAAGTCATTATTTTTTTAAAATTATACAATAACTTTCAAATATTGTTATGTATTATTCCAAAATATTTTTATTAATAATTATATATAATAACTTACTCCTGATAAACTTGATTTCACCACCTTCCTGAGATCCATTTTCGATAAACCAAGCTGGAAAGGAATCTGTAAAACGAAGACATGTTTCTTTTAGTTTAAACTTTGATTTTAAAACATATATTAAGACGAATAATATAGTTTGTTTCATCCAATAATATTAAGTACCAACCTCTTCAGGAGTGATGGTGTACATCAAATCTTCGATTCTTCGAGCAAATCGAAAAGGACGCTCAAATTGCTACAAAATTTTAAAAACAGTTATACACAGTCCAAGAATTAATGACTACCGATCGAGAAATTCAAATTCGTAATATATACCATTAAATAGAAGCCGTTAACTTAGTAAAATTTTAACATTGTTTTGTTTTATTAGAAATTATAGATATAGATATTCCATTAAATAAAAATAATACAGAATAAAAACCTATTACTAATATAGCTCAAAATACCTTGCATTTATCCCATAGTGAAGGTAATAATTCCTCAGAGGTCAACTTTCTGCAGCTTTTTATACATTGCACCAATGTGCTTGTCAACCTGTGTATGCAAATAGTAAGTCATTATTTTTTTAAAATTATACAATAACTTTCAAATATTGTTATGTATTATTCCAAAATATTTTTATTAATAATTATATATAATAACTTACTCCTGATAAACTTGATTTCACCACCTTCCTGAGATCCATTTTCGATAAACCAAGCTGGAAAGGAATCTGTAAAACGAAGACATGTTTCTTTTAGTTTAAACTTTGATTTTAAAACATATATTAAGACGAATAATATAGTTTGTTTCATCCAATAATATTAAGTACCAACCTCTTCAGGAGTGATGGTGTACATCAAATCTTCGATTCTTCGAGCAAATTGAAAAGGACGCTCAAATTGCTACAAAATTTTAAAAACAGTTATACACAGTCCAAGAATTAATGACTACCGATCGAGAAATTCAAATTCGTAATATATACCATTAAATAGAAGCCGTTAACTTAGATAGAATAATCATACTGATATGGTGCGTGCAAGCTTGTTCATGTGATTCACTCGCTTGATGATAAAATTTAGCTAAAGTCGGAACGACATTTGCCAAGTAATACAAACTGCATAAAACTGGCACTGATCAGCAACTATTTTTATTTTATTTTTTTCTATTTTTTAGGCTTACAACCTTCTGAATCATTTTATTTATAAAAAAAAAGATGGTTTTTGTAATCATCTTTAACGCATCAACTCTTTAGTTAAACTGAATAAAAAATGTTTTACGGGTCAATCACTGATCCGCCCATTTTCCCACCTGTATAAAGTAAAATTTTACCTATTCTAGAATGCATCATAGTTTTCTAGAAGTATAAAATGTTTTATGGGTCAAACCACTTTGAACGGTTGAACCCCGGCTTACAAATAATCAGATCAGCAGGTTTAATGAGCAATCCAAAACCGTAACATGCCAATCAAGATGTGATAAGGCAAAAGAAAGTAGATTCATTATAGTAATCTTGCAATGCTTAGGTTGATATATATATCTAGAGTAGCATTTAACAAAATCTGTAATGTATGTGCTTGAACCCTAGACACCACCGAATATCATCTTAATTCATTAACATACTACTGTTTTCACCCAATTTTAACTGATTTTTCTCCAAATTCAAGCATTAAATCTCAACATTCAAATAGTATTATTCAGAATTGGAACCCTAATTTAGAGAAAGATGCAAAATTGATATCAAACAACAGAATTACAAAGTTAGAAATGAGAGACCTTTTCGTCCTCGTGAAGAGCGATCCAGACATGAACTTTATCCATTGATTTCCAGAACACAAACGCCCTAAGAGACATCCCGAAAAACGTCGTCATGTTCACCATCTTTCCTTCACTTCTTCTTCGCACCTAAAACACATAATGATTTCAATCAATACATAACAAAACCATCGATGTTTCATTCAATCAATCATAAAAGAAGAAGATATCAGATTCAATACCGTCGATGATCACTATTGATTATTCAAGATTGATTGTACCTCTTCGCACATGATAGATTGAAACGGTCAGGAGCGGAATCGCCACTTAGGGTTTCAGAGTAATGGTTTAATCGATTATGAGAGAATGAGAGAGAGAGAGAGAGTATAAAAGAAGCGTATGTGAGAAGCTTCTCCAATCGATGTATATTGCCGCTCAAATCACAATTGTGAGGATTATTAAGTTGCCAGGTGGCAATTAGAGGATTAAAATAATGCCAAGTGGCACCAAAGTGTTTTGTTTTAATATAGATAATAGATATGCAATTCTGTTTTTAATAAAGTATTTTTCTAGTATTATAACAACCCTATAACTATACCAAGTATCTGTATCTTAACGAACCGAACATCATCAATACAGATATCAATATTATTGGAACCAGTGTTGGTATTCGTTTTTATGGTTTTTGATTGTTACCGTAGCGAACCAAACTAATATTCACCAACAACAACAGTACCGATTATGGTATTATAGGTATTCTTTTTTGTGATTTTCGATCGATGTAAAACACGTTTTGATATTCTTTTAAGTATATTTTTTTTTGAAAGGAGAACTTCAAAAAAAAAAAAAAAAATGTTGCAATGTAATTAAATACTATATTTTTAAGTATATCACTACTATATTTTTGGATATTTTCTTTTGGTTACACGTGGCATCACAATGTAATTAAATACAATAATGTTGCAAACATTTTTATTTTATTTTATAGTATACCATTTCTTATGGCATCGCGCTGATGAGACTCACTGGTTTATAACCCTTGGTAACACTTGGTTAAAAGTCTTTTAAAACTATTTATATATATTGTTGTGCACATAAACCAATTTGTAACTTGGACGTATATTGGGCAACGATCGAAGTTACGAAACCCACGACTAACATACTTTAAGGCCTCAAGCAAGTTTGGCTCAACTGTCGGACACTCAGACCCGGAATTATTGATCTAAGTCCACGATTTCGACAATCAAGAATTTCCACCAAATTTTACAATCTTTCACGCTTTGCTTTCTAAACCTAAAACGCGTGAATCTTTGTTAGGAGCAATATACATGCCCAATTATGCACATAATTTCAATATTTCCATTTCAGAATTTGCCAAACATGTCAGATTTAGAATCTCATTTATACGGGTCATCATCTATTCATTCAAAAAATCGTCAATTAATATTTGAGAATGACTATTTGTTCTTTTTATTGCTTCCGCTATGCGTTAGAACTCGATAATTATGCACCTCTACTTATAAACCATTATGTTTAAACTTAATACTTATAAAACCTTCTGACAAACATATTATCGATCTAATATAATAGGGTTGTTTAAGTAAGATATAACGTCTAAACTTAGGCTAAAAAATAAGATCATATTATTGTTTTTCTTCAAAAAGTATCACAATTTTATATGAACATGCATATTGCATTATTACTATTTTATATGAACATGCTTATTGCATTATTACTATTATATTATATATATATATAAAAGCTCAAATTGATAACGCAAGTGTACCTTGTGGTTTTGATTTTAGACACTGAGCTTTTTGTTTTTGATTTTGGATACCTGCTTTCATTGTGGCCATAATTACAAGATCTCTTTGTAAGAGAAAAACTGAAAACAAGCCAACAGAGCGAAGTGTAAAAGCTTGATTCTCACGCAACTTGAGCAAGTTTTGAAGATTAAATATATTTCGTATTAATATTTAATCTGTAGCCATTATAATCATTTACATTATATAGATCAAAATATATAACAATCCTATTAAATAATTAGTTGGTAATTGTTGATGGACCATATTACCCTTATTAACTAATTAGGGTTTCCTCCTGGGTGCTTATATAAGGAGAGTTATGTGGAGGTTAAAGGGTTAGACAGTTACACATTAGAAACAACCCATTAGCCATAACATCATAATTTCGACCTCCATCTCCATACCGATTCCCTTATCGGTTTTTCTAAGCCACCATCATCAGTCAGCACCCTAAGGAGGAACCAGACCAAGATGACAATCATGTCAACCCTTAATGGATTCTCTGCTAACCTGTGCTGATGCAACCAAAGGTATGTTTTCATGTTTTCCATTATGTTCAAACAGAGCTGAACCAACATGTGGTATCAGAGCATATGTTGATTAGTCGGTTCTGTTTTCGTATCCATTAATTCTGGGATTGAAATTTGGAAAACGGAATTTTTTTTTGAAGATCTTATGAACAGCCAATTTTCGAGTCATAAAGGACGACTCGAGACCACTGTTTTCGTAAAAGATTAATTATGTATTCACTCGAAATCAAATGGGTTTATGTTTTTACAACCGAATCTGTTTAGAAGTCTTAAAAGTTTCAGGTTTCGGGTTCCAGAATTTATGTTTTATGTTTTAGGGTTCATCATGTTCTAAGAAAATTTCGAAAATTCTGTTATGTTTAGGAATATGATTTGGGTTATTAAGTGTTTTTTCCTATTTTGATCTGATTTTGTCCTCTAAAAATTTTCGAAAACTGTTATTAGATAAACAGATTATGATTTTCGAAATACTTGGTAAAATTAGATCAGCACTGAAATAGGAAACATTATCACATAATCCCTTAGATTTCGAAATTTCAGTTAAGTTTTCACAATTAACAGCTATCAGCAGAGGGCTCGAGATCATCAGATTGCGACTCGAAACCATCGGTCTCGACTCGAAATCATAAGGGCTCTCAAAAGTTTTCAACTCGAGACAAAGGTCTCGACTCGAGACCATAACGTGTCAACTCGAGACCACTGAGGATTCGACTAAGGCCATTAAACCATTACAACTCGAGGCAGAGGTCTCGACTCGAGACCATTAGATCTCGACTCGAGACCATAACGTGACAAGGCGAGACCATAACGTATCAACTTGAGGCAGAGGTCTCGACTCGAGACCATTAGATCTCGACTCGAGACCATAACGTGTCAACTCGAGAACATAACGTCTCGACTCGAGACCATAACGTGTCAACTCGAGACAAAGGTCTCGACTCGAGACAACAAGGCTGTGTCTCGAAACCTCATTATTTTTTTAAGCTGTTTAATGTGGCCTAAAAATTTTTTCGGGGCTCCCGCCCCGAACCCCGGGCGGGGGCGCGCTGCCCCCCGCAACCCCAGCGAACTCACCGCGGAGTTCGATCCGCGCTAAACAGGTGGTTTGCTATTAAATAATTGGTTTTGTAATTACTTAGCTAATTAATAAGGATCGAATAATGTTTTACAAAACCAAAATAGCTTAACTTGAATGAGCTTCTGATATATCATTTCTGGCCAAAGCTGACTTGATACATCTACTTATCATTCAAGTATTACGAAAGCTATGTTGTGTATGCATCATAAGCATGAATGTCTTAATTTCTGGCCAAAGCTGATTTAATTCATTCATAGATGGCATACTCAACAAGTGCATAACTAAAGTGATTGTTTCAATTCTGGCCAAAGCTGATTTGTTACAACTACTTTGCACATATGCTTAAATGATTACACTTCTGGCCAAAGCTGTTTTGTCTTCGTTTAAGTAGAATTTTTTAGCTAAGTCTATTATTTTGATGTTAGTAATAGACATATCACAATCTCTTCACATAATGATCCTTAGATTAATGATCCTTAATTAAGTTTTTATGATCATTTCGTCTGCCTTATTCTTAGTACCCATATTTTACTCACTGTAATTTTCTTCTATTAATCTATATCTGATCCACTCCAATTCTTAAAACCTAAAATGTTTGCTTTATTTAAAGTATTTAAAGTTTCTATAAGAATTGGCTCTTAAATTAAATCCTTGATTATTTCCTAAGACACGATAATCCTATTGCTCTCTTCTGATAAAGATTATAAAGAAGAAAGTTAGAGCATGATGAATAGGACAAACCGACCATGATGTCTATTATGATAATCAAGAACTCTCTAACGTAAATGCTATCTCTAAAGTTATTCCAGGTTAAGTCTTTCCTAAGACTAATCTATAATTATGGAATAATCACTAGAACTCCTAAGATGCATGCCTTAATTTGAAACTCTAAACTATAAAGTTAAGTGGTATATGTGAATACATTATAATGTACAAAAAACCATGACCCATAAAGTTAAGGGCTTACGCATGGAAATAAGTACATTTTTCCAGTACATTACATATTAAGATTTTCACTTGTACATTTTGATGCCTTATAAATCAACTATAACACTCAAAATACCAAAGTATAACGAGTGTGTTGATAAGCAACATATGTACAAAGAAGTAAATGTTTAAAGCTGGAAAATAAGTTGTTATTCACCTTACAACCACTAATAGTTTAAAAGAGGATTGTTCTAAGGTCCATAGACAAATTACAAGTGCTAATCCCAACTTTAAGGTTCTTCAAGGGAAAATCTCACTACATAATTATGCCATTAGACTAGGCATAAGCAACGAGACTATCCATTACTCTATAGAACAGTTGGATAAGTTAATTAGATAGTCACTTACTAATGATCTTTAAGTCTGGTAATTTCAATATTCCAATTAACACATGATTAGTTGACTCTAGTTCCATACGTTTCCTTACCAGAACTTGACAAATAATTAACATGAGAGTTAGTGACAAAATTAATTGTTAACGCTATAAGAACCATAATAAGCAGTCTTCTAACAAAGCTTTTCGATACATTACATGTTCTGATTATTAATCAGAGTACAGTATCATTACTTAGGCTATGTCATGAAGGTTGTGAGGTTTGCATAGTCAACATAAAGTCACACGTATCTTAAACTCTCATCTTATTTGTTCTAAATATCTGGATTGAAACATTACTAAGATGGAACTAGATGATACCTTACATTTTCACAACTTTTGTCATCATGAAAATGAGAATTTGACAAAAGGAAAATGAGACTTATATATTTCATCCATTATAACCGAAATTCATGAGAAATTATGACATGGTTAATAAGGATGATTATTCATCTAATCTTATTCTAAGTGATTTCAAATCATGACGTTAAAGCTCTAAATATTACTTGGCTTAAGGAATAAGTATGGGTTCATCATAAGTCATTCATTGACATTCATGGAACTTATTCCAAATGGAGTATTTAGACATAATTTATTTATCATTTGAAAGACTATCAACTTGTATCTAAATTTTGTCGTATATGGCCCACAGTCTTAGAAGAAATCTATTCATATGTTTACTTAATAAGATTTCTATTAAATATGTCCTTAAGTTTCTTATGACATTTGGACGTTAAAGAAATCAAATAAAGTCTAACGTATATAAGATAGGTTCCCACGTCACGTACCTCATTGAAACTTCTCTTGTAGCATTTCTAGAGATATCAAAGATCAGTGGGAGCATTAAATGTCTTAATAATAACTTGCAATAGTTGCAAGAGGTGGGGGAGTGAAAACTTTATATTACTTCAATTTACACCTCTTGTACAAGACACTGCTCCATTATGACACTGTTCTATCATAACTTATCTCCTTAAATCTAATGCTACTCTTACAAAAGTTTCATTGTTGCTTAATTGTGGGCACACTTAGATTTCTTACCTGAACTAACATAATCCTCAACAAGAGAAATCACAACGACTAACGTCATTATTTGGTTTCTCTATTAGAACTTGTTGGTCATTAAATATTGACCCTAAGCATGTTGAGTTCCTAAAGATTCCTAAGGCCAGTGGGAGCAGTAAAAGTCCTTATTATGACTTGCAAGGAATACAAGAGGCGGGGGGAAGAGTGTCATTAAATTTAACTCTAAATTTAACTCCGATTACACCTCTTGTACACCATACTGCTCCAACTCTTACAAACTTAGAGTCATGAAAATGATAGCAACCTAACCAAGAGCTAATCCATAAAACTGAAACTTCTAATGAACCCAATAATCAACTCAGGAGGTCATCTAGGTTTAAAAGCCTACTAACTTTGATGATTACATAACCTCCCTAACTGAAGTTGAAATGGATTTTGGAAATGTTTGCTGATCATATCTCTTCAAATTAAGCCATTAGTGTCAATCAATATTCTTAATGGAATAAAACAGTTTTCTAGTAAAACTGATTTTATGTGTTCGAATAACGTTTGGGATTTGATTGAATTACCTAAGAGTGTTCATAAATAAACCAAATCCTAATATAAGCGTTAAGACACTCAAAAGCATGATTGATTGTCAAAGGTTGTACTCAGGTTGAGATAAATTATTAAAGAATCTTTATTACATATCTAACAAAAGATTTCTTTGAGGATCATCACTGTTCTAGTAGCTTATAATAGTTTAAAGCTACATTAGATGAACATTAAAACAATTTTCCATAACAAATGGCTGACACATTTATATGTTCATTAGATAACAACCTAAAGTTTTCAAACTGAAGGTTAAAGAACACTTTATTTGTAAGCCAATAAAATCCATGTATGGGTTAATGCAAACATCATAATGTGATGAAAACTTAACGTAATTATTTTCATCAAGAATCAAGTGGATTAATGTACCTACCTCAAGATGAGTGGGAGCAACTAAGATAAACTTGTCTATATAGATGATATTCTTTTGACAAGTATATGTTACATAAGTCAAAGCATTGTTAACACGAACTTTGATATAATAGATCTCAGAGATATCTCTTACGTGATTGATATCATAACATACTGAGATAGACCCAATGGGACATTAGTTCTGTTCCATAAGTTTAACAGTAAATGGGTCCTTACATATGTAACAAACATTAATGCTCTCTTTTAGAGGATAATAGGATAAATGAGATTATTTCCTTACGCTTCATTATTTGGAAGCCTTATGTAAGTTCAAGTCTATACTCGTTTAGATATTACTCACATTGCAACACACTAGATATGTCTAGATTAATGTGTAGCATCTAATGGAGTATTATAATATCTTTAAAAGAAACGAGAGGCTATTATTTGAAGAAGAAGTGAGAATTAAAACCGGTTTATTATTATAACTTTGTGATATTCAAAGATGATAAAATGTAATTTCGGGTATATCCTTATGTCAGCAGACAAAACATATTTCATGGAGGAGTCATAATGCACTGATATTAACAACCTAAGTTATTACGACATAATATAGTCACTAAATGTTGTTAGAAGTTTATCAGTGGACTCATAAGCTTATTAACTCCATATAATTAATGTTTTGAAGACTTAGTGTGATAAAGTCAGCTACCATGACTCCTTAAACAGTAACAGTTTAAGAGGTGCTGCATTAAGTTTCGATACGCAATTAATTATTCGTTTATGAACGAATTGAGGAGACTAAGTTTTGTATCGAATACATTCATGATATGCTTAAGGATCCTATAACTGAAGGGCTATTACCCATAAGTCTTATTAAGAGAGCTCATAGACGGGTATTAATTAATGGCCATGCGCAATTGCATATCGTACTATGAATGACTAAGTATTAGTTAATTTTCCTCATCAGTTTGATTTTGTATGTCTCTAAGAATATGTCAAGTCGACATAATGGCATATAGACAAATAAAGTTACAAATCAAACAAAGGGCTTATGCGTATTTTGATCATGACGATTAGGTTTTAAATTAAGGCTATAGTATGATTAATGGGGGTCCTGAGTCGCATAATGATTCAACGGCTGTATTTCTCTGCTATAGTACTTGTTTAAGGCTAAAATGAGTGTTAACTCCTGATCAGGCTTATCTAATACTCATAGTAAATGATTACTCGGCTAAGTGGGAGAATGTAAGATTAAATATATTTCGTATTAATATTTAATCTGTAGCCATTATAATCATTTACATTATATAGATCAAAATATATAACAATCCTATTAAATAATTAGTTGGTAATTGTTGATGGACCATATTACCCTTATTAACTAATTAGGGTTTCCTCCTGGGTGCTTATATAAGGAGAGTTATGTGGAGGTTAAAGGGTTAGACAGTTACACATTAGAAACAACCCATTAGCCATAACATCATAATTTCGACCTCCATCTCCATACCGATTCCCTTATCGGTTTTTCTAAGCCACCATCATCAGTCAGCACCCTAAGGAGGAACCAGACCAAGATGACAATCATGTCAACCCTTAATGGATTCTCTGCTAACCTGTGCTGATGCAACCAAAGGTATGTTTTCATGTTTTCCATTATGTTCAAACAGAACTGAACCAACATTGATTATTTTATGAGAAATTTAATTTTAAACATATTTTTTCCTCTTGTAACTTTTAAAACATAACATTTCATAAATTTCTGAATACACCATTGCAACGTGCTTATTTTTTTATCTATGTCTTGATATCAATTTTATTGAAAACCGAGTCATGAATAGAAACATACAAGCAACCGAAACACAAAAGTACATGTTATCATAGTTCACGATTTTGCTTTTTCACGCAATTGGTATTGTAAGTTATACGAGTCCCGATCGTATAGGTACCGTAACATACCGAAGCGATTTTGACCGAACAACATCGGTACTGTATCAATATTATCGGAATTAGTAATGGTGTTTGTATGTATCGTTTTTCATCGATGTACAACACGTGTTTGATATCATTTTAAGCATTTAACAACTTTGTTTTTAGGTGTTTGCTTTTGGTTACTATAACGAGTGCCAATACTGTACCGTACCAAATCTAATTGATTCAAAAATGAATCTGCGATTATGTTTTTTTTTTCGTGACATGACGGTATAACTTTGTTTTGAAAACGGAATTGTATTCAAAATAGAGTTTTTTTTGTACCGTAAGCTATGTGAGTGATCGTACCGTATCAGTGTGATTCCGACCAAACAACATCGGTTACGGGGTCAGGGTTTGTTTTTAAGGTTTTCGATCGGTATAAAAAATGTGTTGATATCCTTTTTGTCATATCATGACTTTATATCTTTTGGGTTTTCTCTTTCAGCTATTATAACGAGTAATCAATACCGACGAAATTTCGTAGCGTGGGGAATCTTACTAGTGTATTTATATGAACCCACAAACTTTAGCCCCACTTAGGTTGGAAGGGGTGCTCCCCAAATGGGGAGTGGTAAACACTTTCGGTACCCAATAATCTCATGCCATGTTAAATCCCCCCCCCCCCCCAATCACTCCCCATTTTGGACTTAATCACTAGGGGTGCTCAAACACATGGAGAGTAGTAGACAATTATTTGTATTAAATGTGTGATTTGTTAAAAGGGGTTGGGGCCCACCATTAACCCCTTTCTCTCCTTTCTCTCTCTTCTCTTCCCACATCGGTGAATACTCACCGCTCACCAATTTAAGGGAGGCGGGCCCTCACCGTGCGGCAAACATCACTCACGAAGGGGTTATCGATGGTGCCCCTTTCCACCCTTGTAAAGCTTTAAAAACTATAATAAGCTCGGCCCAAGTTTAGTGTTGGACCAAACCATGTGATTAATTGTTTATTTTTAGTAAGTTTGCTGGGCCTAAACGGCTAAAAAGACTAACAAGGATTAAAACTTACTAAATCAAACTATAAAGGATTATTATGGTGTAAATAAATTAAATTGAGCTTATTGTCGTATTGAGAGGTGCACACAAAACCGGTTCCATACCTGACCCGGTGGAACTGACCCGGACCCGGTTCCGATTCCTACCCGGTAATAGGAGGAACCGGTCCATACCCATATATACTCGAAAGTTTCGACCCGGTTCCACCCTTTTTTGAATTCGGTTCTAACCCAGTTCCTACCCTATTCTGACCGTTAGAAGTGCTGGAATCCATTTTTGACCGTTTAAAACGGCTATATACCTACCGGGATCGATTTTTGACCGTTAGAAATCGATTTTTAGCCTTAAAATCAACTATAAATAGTGGTGGATTGTATTGGTTGATTACCCAACTCAAAAACACTTAAACCCAAAAATACGCTCGGTTCACTCATGTTTCACATTTTCAACATTCGATGCTTTCTTCTACACTTTCTTGTTACCTTATTCACATGAAAATGGCTATCCGTTAACAGTCATCCGTTGGAGTCAGTTCTACATCCACCTCATCCGCCCATTCGTTGTTGAGTTTGTTCAACATAATTGATCCAAGGAAACTTGGTGCAAATTGGGATTTGGTGGAGATGAATGGCGGGATTACGAAGGTGTGTTGCAAGTTTTGTAGCACTCTATTAAAAAGTGAGTCAAACTCAACATTGAAAAAAAAATATTATTATTACTATATATTACTATAGGTAGAGGATCTTGTACATTAATCCAGAAGTGTGAGAAGTGTATTATAACACTATATATAACACTATATAACACTATATAAATACCTTATAACACTATGTAACACCATATAACACTATGTAACACTATATAACAAATATAACACTATATTTTGTCTGATAGCATGTCTATGATAGATGTATAGTGTTATATATTGTTATATAGTGTTAGGGGAAGGTTCTATGCAGAACACTAAATATTGCGAGAACACGCAGAACAAAATAAATCACTCATTTTTTCAATCCTAAAAACCTAAAAACTAAATGTAAATGTTATAAATGTAATATTTATTGTTTCTCACACTAGAATTTAAAACAAAATATGAAAAATCTTCGGTTTTTAAATAACCTACACACATGTAGGTTATGTGTAGGTTAAATTACCTACATGTATGTAGACTATGTGTAGGGAAAAATATATGATTTTTTATGTGTATATAATACACTCATGAATGTAAGAAACATAAAAATTAAGAAATATGAACTTTAAATTCCAAAATTTAGTGATTTAGAGTTGTTCTTTTTGTTATCGCAATAATTAGTGTTCTGTAATGATCCTTATCCTATAGTGTTATATAGTGTTACATAGTGTTATATGGTGTTATATGGTGTTACATAGTGATATACGGTGTTTATATGGTGTTATATAGTGTTATAATACACTTCTCACACTTCTGAACTAATGTACACTATCCCTACCCTATTACTATATATTACTAAATGAATTGAAATGAATAGTGATTTTAATATTACTATAATATATGATTTTTTAATACTTTTATTATTTTAATATTATAATAATAGTTATTTTCTTTACTTTTTAACTTTTATCTTTTTTTTAATATTAGGGGTTGGGATAAGCTTGGTGTCAACCGGTATCGAACCAGTACTGGTATCGAAAATACCGGTACGGTTCTGTTCGGTATCAGTACATGAAGGTAAAAACCGTCACTAATACAGAAAACGCCAAAAGTTGATGCCGAATTGATATTGGAAATCTTTTGGTTCGGGAAATTTAGTGCGGCTACCCAGTACCATTTGCTCATCCCTGATCACGGTTACCGTACGAACAACGGTATCATACAACTTTTTTTGTTGAATTTCTTCAACTTTTACTCCATCCGTCCCATTTTAGATGTCATGGGACCCACATTCACACAATTTAAGAAATATTTGAGTATTTTATTTTTTGGGTTGTAAAATGACAATAATGTCCTTAGAAATGACAATTAAATTGGGACAACAAAAAATGGAAGTTTGTAATGGTAAGGGCAAAACTGGAAATTATATTTACATTTTTGGAAATGACAATTAAATTGGGACAACCAAAAGTGGAAATTTGGACATTTAAAATGGGACGGAGGGAGTACTTTTTTCTTTTTTTAGTTTCAGTGAGCTCGGTGCCAACCGACACAGAATCGGTACTGATATCGAAAATACCGGTTACGGTACCGGTATATGAAGGTAAAAAACGGTAGTGAACCTTTACCAGGAACGCCAAAAGTCGGTACCGAATTGGTACTTAAGATCTTTCGGTTCGGCAAATTTGGTACCGGTACCCAGAACAATTTGCTCATCTCTGACCACGGGTTTCATACGAACAACATCGTTACCATACAACTTTTTTGGTTAATTTTCTTTCGGTTATCTTTTAGTGTTTTTTTATACACTTTCTTTTTATTCTTATCAGCAGTTCTGTTCGCAACACGCTCGTAGTGATTTCAAAACACATGTAAACACAGACTAAATAACAAAAGAAATTTGCCGCAACAAGGCGAACTTCTTAGAACCTAGTTAATAATAAATTTTGCAATGCATTGAAAGATATACCAGAAGGTGATCAACCTGAATTGAGTACCGATGTTAATATATTTCGGTACTCGGCGGAAGCGGTTCGTGGTAGGATGGCAAGAGTGGTACTTCAAGAAGCTTTGCCTTTCAACCACTCCGACAACCCACAGAGAACATCCATGATTCGAGATACGCTTCAACCTCGATACACTCATGTAAGTCGTAACAAACTTAGACGTGATTGTTTAAAATTATGGAATAAAGCAAAAAAGGATTTAATTATATTTTTTTGAAAATTTAGAAACCGGTGTGAACCTAACTAATGATGTTTTGTCGGCTCCACATGGTTTACCAGAACCGTACATTTGTGTCACCGCCCATTGGATAGATCCCCATTTGTGGCAAATGATGAAATGTACGATTGCGTTTAATAGTTTTCGTCTCTATATAACGCAAATAACTTATATAAGATTATAGATAATACAATACAAACATATGGTTTACAAAATAAAATATTTTCAATATCGTTCGATAATGCCTGGAACAATACAACGACTATTGAAAAATTTAAATTAAAATATAGACCAATTTGCGAAGGTATATTTTTCCATACTTGTTTTGTAGCGCATATTATTAGTTTAGTGCTGCAAACCGGACTAGAAAATAAACATGTTAGTCACTAGATAAAATCTTTTAGATTGGTGTTACACGGTGTTTTTAAATGTGGAAAGGAAAGATACCAAGATTATGAAGAGGTCCTAATTAGGATGTACCGACTCATTGGAATTCAACTTGTCTCATGCTTGAAAATGCTTTGTCCTAAATGGGTCCTTTAGAAAGTTTTCATATCAGTTAAAGTGATACATTTGACTTGTACCCGTTTGACAATATGCGTTGGCGTAACATCGAAAACATCACTCAATTTCTTGATGTTTTCAAAACTGAAACAACAAAAGTATCCGGGGTTTACTATCCCACATGTTTTAAAGTTGTTAATGACTTCAAAATTTAAAAAAAATTGAAACTATATATAATTCGTTTTTTCTTAATGATAAAATCAATGAAAGAAAAGTTTGAAAAAAATATTTTTTGGACCAACCCTTGGTTTTAACTTGTGCCGCCGCTTAAAACCCTATGCTAAACATTCCGAGGGTTGAACGTCTTAAAGACAAAATTTTTGATAATTTAAATATGCATGAGAGAACCAAATTTTAAATCAAAACCTAAAGACAATTTCACATGTTTGATTTTATTTAAATAAATATGGCCCGACAACACACGTGAATGTGTCTCAAGAATCAAGCTCAAGTTCTAGCTCACGCTCGGTACGGTACCCTATTATGACTATGATGAATATTGTTCAGGAAGAGTTAAACAAACGACAAAGGGGTGACGCCCCAACAAGTGAACTCGGTAGGTATAGTCATGCAAATTATGTATTGACTATGTCTACATATTTACATAAGTTTATAACAACTTTGATCTTTTGGCTTGGTAAAAAGAAAAGGCTAAAGAATATCTGATTCTATCCGCCATGGCCCGTGATTTACTAAGTGTCCAAGTTTCTACGGTAGCTCGGAATCCGCTTTTTCTCTTAGTGGCATAGTATTGTCAATACGAAAAACAAGGCTTACTCTCGAATCGATATAGAGGTGCATTTGCCTAAAAGATCATTTAGATGCGGTGGATCATGTACAAGACAAGACAAACTTAAAGATAAAATAACATTAGAAGCCAGGGTCGGTCTAAGTATTTTGGAGGCCCAAAGCGAAATCAAAATCCGAGGCCCTTTTTCAATATTTTTGGGTTCGTAAGCTAGATTTATATGACATGAAAATTGTTAAGAAAAAACTTAAATAACAACTAATCAAGTAAGGTTGATTATATAAAACACAAACAACTCAAAATTGGTTGAAAGAGTTGGATTTAAAGGGTTGAAAAAGAACTTACATCAACTCCATAACTCCAAGTACACATTATTTGTCAAAAGAATAAAAAACATGTAAAAGAACATGGTGGAAGAGCACACATTTAGAGCATTTTACATTCGATTTAATCTAATTAAGTTATTGTTATATAAAATCGAACCCTATATATATATAAACGGGTTCTGGTGAAAACCATGGAAAGGGTGAAAATGGTGAAAACGGATCTGGAGGCGACATGTGTCCATGTCGCTAAATAATAAGGGAGGGTATGATTTTCATTCCACATTAATTTTTGAACATTCACTTTTTTTGTCAGCGCCTTTTTCTTCCGTTTTGAAACAAAACTCCAAAGTTATCGTGTTAGTTGTTACCTCCTCTTCAAGTTTCCGAGATTTATGGCATTTGATATCGATTGCGAGTTACAGGGTATTTTGTTAGATTTTTGTTTGAGCATATTATATAAAATTGATGGCGTTTTTTTATTTTTGGTGTTTTGTTCTTGGAGCAAATCAAGCAATGGCGTTTTGATTATTATATATCTTATAACGGTGTTTATTTTGGTATTATTATAAATTAAAATTAGGAATGGCGTTTACTTTATTTTTCTTATTTAGGTTTTGATATGTTAAATGGTGTTTCAATTCCAACAACATTAAAATGATGCCGTTTTATTTATTTAATTTTTTTTTGTCAAACTAATCATGTAAATGCTATGGCATTTTTGCTTTTTTTCATGTGGCTATGTTTGTATTTAAGTCTTATATATTAAACTTGGTGTTTATTATGTAATCCAAACAACTGGTTAAGGAATGTATATTATCAACGATTAATGACGTTTAATAGCCTTTCAATCAAAACAGTTTGTTAAGGATGTTTTGATGGCGTTTCATTTCAAATAACTCGTTAATCTAATCACGTTTTTTATGTGTTTAATAGCGTTTAAATTCAAACAACTCTTTAAGGAATTGCGGCAAACGTTAACTCTTTTTGAATCGTTATTGATTTAACAAATGGCGTTTCCATTTATATATAAAAATTATTTAATCTCTAATTATTTGTTGATTATCAATGATTAAATGATTAGGGTGGCTTTATGTTTATGAATGGCGTGTATTTTTCCATTGTCAAGGGTTATTGAATCATGTATGATTAAATAAATGATAATGTTGGCTTTATTTTATGCATGGCGTGTATCTTCCAGTGTCAAGGTTATTGAATCATCTCATTACTGTTAATGGCCTTTTTGTTGTTTCAGAAGAGGGTGTTGCGTCGAATGAAAGGATTTGCCCGAAAATTGGTTCTACATTCAAGATTCCCGTCGTTAGAGACGATCTAAAACCAAAGTTAGGAATGATTTTCGGAAGCCTTGGTGATTGTTATTCTTTGTATCTTAAGTATGCGACGGCTACGGGGTTTGTTTTAAGGAAAGGGACTGAAAAGATAAACGACAAAGGAGAAAAACATATAGAGTACTATATGTGCACGAGAGCTGGCATTACAAGAATAAGAAAGTTGATACATTGGACCCTAATAAGAAAAAAGGAATGTGCGGTCTAATTTTTCGCAGAGGACTGTTTGTGGAGCACAAATATGTTGTTAAATATATCGTGCTATATTTATTATCCGAATATTTATATAGTTTTTATAGCAAATTGAAAGCTCTTATTTTTGGTAGGCCCCAGGCCTCAGCCTAGCCCAATTATACTGTTAGACCAGCCGTGCTAGAAGCAAGAATACTCGAGAAAGAAGTGGATGATGAATTATTTTTGGGCATATTCGACCAAAAGGCTAAGGACCATTATCTAATTAAAAAAAATCTTAATAAGTACATCTATTTTGACAAATTATAACACTCGTTTTATCCTATTAGTGTTCATGAACATGATACCAATATACGGGCATATTCAAAGTTTACCCACCTAACCTTTTTTTGTCATTTTCTATCAATCATGAACATGATACAATAAACAGGCATGTTCAAAGTTCACCCACTAAACCACTTTTTTGTCATCTTCTATCAATGTCATTGTCGAATTCACATCTGAATCTGATGTTTACTTGTGAGACTACTTCTCGAAGGGTGGAAACTAGTCGATTTAATTATAGGGCGAGTCATTGTAAAGCTCGAGTTCAGCTTGTTTAAATTAGAGGAAATTTTATCTACATTCCTATAAACTCGAAAAATATCATATATACAATACAATGTAAAATTAAAAATTATCTTTACGAAGTAGTTAAAATATCTAAATTAGGTATATATGATAATTTTTAGTTTTGGTTTAGTTTTAGTTTAGCCCACCCCTTATCAAACAAACTTATATATAAACATATCTTTTTAAACCATTTTTTTTTCTATTGATACGTGTTATTTTTTATAAAGTTTATATCGAAAAGAAGGTAACAATAACTTAACATAAAACATTATGTATAAACTTTATAAAAGATAAAAATAAAGTTATAATTAATTATAAACTAGTAAAAAAAAAAAAAAAAGAAGAAAGATACACAAAATATCACATCTGTTACATTTTGAGTGAACTAGTAAATCTTTTGGATTTCACGATCAAACCTTTCTTTAAACTTTGATTGAATTACAAAACTAGTTCATCAACTATCGCCCAATATACGCATCATACCCTAACGTTTTGCCTTTTACATTCTTAACGTTTCAAAACCGTTTTTTAAACGGTAAATTTTATTCTCCTACTTTACACCAATAAATCATAAATTCCTCTATTGCTCAGGTTTGAATCTAGGACCTCCCACTTAAGAGACATGTGTCTCTACCAAGTGGGCTACCGCACGTTGCCAAAAAGTTTAGGTATAGAGCCATAACCAAAGTTCATCTAACACAAGATATGTCAGTTATGGGGATGACACAACTACATAAAAATAAAGAGGTGATAATGGTTTACGGATATTAATTAACTTTTGTAAGGGACCACTTGATATATTTGCCCACTATTATCTTCTCCACATGTGATTTTATTGACAATATAGTTATGTTTAATTTTTCAAACCGGTGGTTTTTCTGGCCTAACGTTTGGTTTTCGGAATTTTCAAATCCATAAAAGATCAAACTACACGAGTTCAATCACTAACCCTACAAAAATAACAAAACCAATTATGTGTTAGAAGCATTTAATTACTTTTGTATATTATTTTTCATAAAATTATATTTAAAAATCAATATATGTCATTTAATATGTTATATTGTTTGGGTGAATCCAACCCTTAACAAAATTAAAATGACTAGACATGATATACTATAGTTTTAATAACATGTTAGTTTTGAACTTTTGACTTATTGATATAGAAACTAGTTAGGGTCTAGAGACTATTAGTGCCAAGGTGCGATGAAATTGTGTTCCTTCCCATAAGATTTAAAAGTAGAATGAGTGAGTGTGTAAGCTGTTAAAACAGAACTATTTGAATTACGGTTTAATAAAATAAATCGCCAATGAGGTGGTGGTGGAGTGGTAAGTAGGGGTGCAAACGAGCCGAGCCGAGCCCGAGCTCGGCCACACTCGAGCTCGATTAACTTATGAGAGCTCGGGCTTGAGCTCGGCTCGATTAGAGCTTTGTTTTCAAAGCTCGAGCTCGGCTCGTTTGTATTTTATCAAGCTCGAGCTCGGCTCGGGCTCGGCTCGTTTATTATCTATTAATTAGTATATTAAATAAAAATAATATAAATAATAGACTTTTTAGGCTTGCGAGCTCGATAAGTAAAGCTCAGGCTCGGGCTCGTTTACTAAATAAGCTTATTTTTAGGTTCGAGGTCGGCTTGTAAACAAGTTTAAATAAGCTCGGCTCGACTCGGCTCGTTTACACTAAGTCTCGATAAGGCTCGACGAGCCTAACAAGCTTCACATTTGAAGCTCGAGCTCGGGCTCGATAAACAAACAAGCTTTGTTTTGAGGCTCAAGCTCGGCTCGGGCTCGATAAGGCTCGGCTCGTTTCGAGCTTTTTCTCGAGCCGATCTCGAGTAGCTCGCAATCCGCTCGGCTCGTTTGCACCCCTAGTGGTAAGGGAGAGACTTGGTGTACTAAGGGACCCAGGTTTGATTCCTGCCCTCCCCATTATTTTCTACGCCATCTGGTGATAATGGGGGACTAGGCGAATAGGTGGAGATCGCTAGTTCGATCATTTATCTGAGCTGGTTTTACCTCACCGTAGTGTCGTGCCTTCTGGAGAATGTTCACGAACTTCGGCCCTAGGTGATGGTTTTCCCCGGTTCGGAGGCAAGTGTATCCCAATGTGGTGAATGTCGCCAGTAGCCCATTTGGGAGATTCGTTCGCTGTTAAAAAAATTAAAAAATAAATCAAATTAATTAATGCATTTTGTTACTCTTGGAATTTCTCTTGTACAAAATAACACTATAAGAGCAAAAAAAAAAAAAAAAAAAAAGAAGACAAAATCAGAATCACAAATTAATGGCATCCTAAAACTAAACTAAAAAGGATGTTTTGATTAAGTACATCATTTCCCAAATTAAATAGTTATAAACAGCACGAGGACATGTTTTGTAATTCAGTCATTGTTTGGGGGTCCGAAGTAACTTGTGTACGTATAAACAACACTCCCTAGCCACCACAAATCACGGTCAAAAACAAAAAGCCACTACTACTTTTTTTTTCCCAGAAAAGAAAAGAAAATTCTTTTGTTGATAAAAGATGAAGGCATGGAAGTATGATGAATATGGAAGTGTTGATGTGCTGAAACTGGCTACTGATGTGGCGGTTCCTGAGATCAAAGATGATCAGGTGTTGGTTAAGGTGGTTGCTGCTGCTCTTAACCCTGTTGACTACAAACGAAGGCTTGGTTACATTAAAGCTACCGATTCTCCTTTGCCGGTAACATATTTATTTCATCAGATTTTCAATTTTTTAAAGTCAGATTTTGCTTGAAAAGGATGTTTGTTTGTAATTATTTAAGCCTTAGAAACTTTTACTTGTTTCTGATTACTTTCTTTGAAAGCACAATTGTATTTCTAGAAGCACATCTAGATTTTGTAGGATCTTTGAAGATCAACAGATTGGTTTTCTTTGATTATATGGATCGATGAACTATAACCTAAAAAACTATTTAACACATTTGATACATATTTATAGGTATTAAACAAGTGTGATAAACCAACACACCCATCACAGCCGTCTACGAAAAAAAAAATTCCCCTGCGCGATAAAAATTTTGGGCCCTATTCGCAAATTTATGTTCCTTTCTTTTACCGCCCAGCAGCGCCCCTCAATTCATTAATTGAGCTTTTCAAAAGAATTTAGCCATTCTGGACCTTTACGAATTTCATTGGCAATTTAAGCCACAAATCCAAAATTCTTTAACTGTTATGGCCCTCTTAATGTTTTTTGTTCTTAAACCCAAGCCCTTTAAGATTTTTTTTAAAAACATATAGATTTTTTTGTTAAATATATATCGATTTGGGCCCTGAGCGGTCACCCACCCGGCACTTACTCAGGTCCGGTCCTGACACCCATTCATATGCTGGTTAAATAACTACCATAACTAAATTATTATTGGGTTTCCATGGTGATCGGTCAAAATTTTATTTATCAAAAACCCGGTTCGATAAATAATAGTTAATTAATTAAGCGATTTAATTAATAAAACGCAGCGGAAATATAAACAAGTGATCAACAAAACGAAACCCGACAGGATCCGGTTACATGCAAATACGAGCACAGTAAAATATATTTAACTACCGATGAGAAAAATATACCTCGGTTAATGACTAACCGGTTGAGACACCGAGGTTCAACGAACAAGTGCTAGTGATACGAACTAACGAAACACGGTGGAAAGGGGGCGGCGGCAGGTGGCGGCTGGCAGCGGCGGTCAGCGGGTCGGCGGCGGTGTTCAGCTCGCGGAGGCGGAAGAGATCGGCCGCGCAGGGCGGCGGCGACGTCCGACTGCGGAGGTGGAGAAAACTGACGACCGAACATGTATTTCTTGAGAGCCTTTTTGGTTCATCCAACTACTCTATTCTTTTGTTCATCCAACTCTTCTTTTTTAAAAATGCAAGAACCAAGATATATAAAAAGGTATGGACCGTTTGCATGTTAGCCAAGTGTCACACCATGCATAATGCATGTGTTGTAATTGGCCAAAAGTTTGGTGCGCGACGAGTGGCAATGGGTGAGTATACCCGTGTCACCCGGTCCATGTACCCGTCTCTCAGTTAATACCCGCTTATGATCATAAATATAATTATGATATGTCTCGTATGTTGTTCGTAATTACCAGTTAAACATGTTAAGTGGATTTTAGTTCGTTGCCCAAGATGTAACTCTTACAGGTCAAGACCCGGTCGGTAGCGTTGACTTATCGAACCGGACATAATATCTAACACTTATTAATATACTTGGGACATGAAATACTTGGGATACCAACATATTTAACCTATAATGAGATCATTTTCATTACACTGGTGGCAACACTTGTAATTCCTTTCGCCTTTTGTAACAGACTACTCCAGGATATGATGTCGCTGGGGTAGTTGTGAAGGTTGGAAGCCAAGTAAAAGGACTGAAGGAAGGAGATGAAGTATACGGTGATATTAACGAAAAGGCTCTAGATGGGCCTAAACAGTTTGGAACATTGGCTGAGTACACAGCGGTTGAGGAGAGATTGTTAGCTTTGAAACCCAAGAACTTGGATTTTATACAAGCTGCTGCTCTCCCTCTTGCAATTGAGACCGCTTATGAAGGTCTTGAAAGGGCTAAATTCAGTGAAGGTAAAACAATCCTTGTTTTAAATGGTGCTGGTGGAGTTGGATCATTCATAATTCAGGTGTGTTAATCTCTTATAATCGCATATAGATATACTGATATAGTTAACAACCATAAGTTGGGTGGTAATCATAGCTGTAAGTTGTTGATACAGCTCGCAAAACATGTGTACGGTGCTTCAAAAGTAGCAGCCACATCTAGTACAGGAAAACTCGAGTTGCTAAAGAGTCTAGGAGCCGATGTAGCAATCGACTACACCAAAGAAAACTTTGAAGATCTACCAGATAAATATGATGTTGTGTATGATGCAATTGGTAAGAATATCGCTACACGTGAAAAGTTAATGGAAAAATCATTAAAGATAAGACAACTTGACCATGCATATCATCAAAATAGACATTGACTTCAAAACGTTGGCTAAGTCGTAGCCGACGGCCAATGCCTATTTTGATGATTTGCTTGGTCATATTGTCTATTTTCATGATTTTTCCCATCATCTTCAATGTGTTATCCTAAAGGCCTTAAAGTTAGATAAGAAGTGGGTTTATTACTTAAAATAACAATAGTCTCACAATTTACCGATAATAGCATGGTAAAATATTTTAATAATCACCAGAAATAACAAATTACTTTAAACAATCACACAAAATCTTTTTTAACCCAATAAAACCAACTCAATGTACCTCAAGGTTGCTATATCTGGTAGAAAAGGAAAGTAGACATTTATGATAATATTGAGTTGAAAGTATGTTACTATTTCGGGGAAATATCTTTAGATTCAAAAGACCTCACAAATCCTGTTTATCCATAATAAACATATTTTTATTAAAATGATATAACTTTTAGGATCATATTTGAAAAAACTGCTTATTAGTTCAAATTCTGATGTTAAAAGTAATTAATTCTTAGAAAATTTTATTCAAAAAAATTACAATTTTTATTGAAATGATGTATATTTTTAAACACATTTGACAAATTAATTATTAAAAAAAATACTTACTGAATAAAAAGTGTTGTAGGCCGATCCGACATTTTTAACGCTATAAAAAAAGATATACGTGTGTTTCTTGATTGCGTACCCGGATGATAAAATGTTGTAGGACAACCGGAGAAAGCAGTGAAGGCGGTTAATGAAACTGGTGTTGCAGTGTCTATAACGGGGCCAATTCCACCGCCAGGATTCAGCTTTGTTCTCACATCTGACGGATCCGTTTTGACAAAACTAAACCCTTACCTGGAGAGTGGAAAGATCAAAGTGATTATTGACCCTAAAAGCCCATTTCCATTTGACAAAGTTAATGAAGCTTTTGCTTACCTTGAGAGCCACCGGGCTACTGGAAAGGTAGTCATATACCCGATTCCTTGAGGTTTGAAATAAATTTCGGCGTTATGGCTTTCTTTACACACCTCTAATATATAGTGTGGCTTGCTTTGTGAAATAGTGAGAATAAATATGGTGTGCAAAGTGCAAAGAGTGTTATTGTAACGTTACGAATTCTTAATAAATGTAGCTATTATATTTGGGCTTGAAAAAAAAGGAAACCAGAGAAAGTGGAATGATTCTATTTGGGCTTGTTGTCAAGTCCAAAATCTATTTGGGCTTGTTTTCAACTCCAAAAGAAAAAAGGTAAACGATTTCTCTGTTTAGCTTTTTTAGTTAGTGTTTGGTATGGAGGACAGAGAATGAAATAAATGGCTGCTTGGTTAATTGAATGTGATCATCCATTACACAAGGAAGGTCACTCCCACTAAACAACCGATATCATTCCAACCCCCCCCCCCCCCCCCCCCCCCCACCATTCCCTCTTTCACACTTCATCAATACTACCCACCACACTCACCCACCAACATTTTACAAGTATAGTACTCATGTGTATAGTGTTTAGTTATATATGATGGTTTGGTAAGTAAAAAGATTTCTCACATTCATCTAATTGTTAGTTTTTTTTTGCATTTGATGGAAAAAAATTGTTATCAGTTGATTTAACTGAAAAAAATACCGTTATTCTTTTACCTATAGATAAAAAAGGTTGTGACAATGGTGTCTTCTAGTTATACCATACCTATATATAAAAATGGTGTATTTTATGACCTTTCCCTTCTTTGGAATTTTGGTGCCTGGTGTCTTGTTAGTTCAAGTAAATTAATTTATGTTGGCCGTTCAAAAAAAATATTACTTGTTTCGTCTTGAAGACGATTTTTCAATCAGAGAACCAGAGAAACCACATATTGAAAAAGTGAGAAATTAATTTTTGTCACGTGAATATTGTTTTTTGATATTTTGGCATTTTATAGATTTAAACTACTTTCAAAATTCGTAGATCTTGAAAACAACCAAAATAGCTTTAATTTTTCCGAAATTAAAATCCGACAGAAAACAACTTTATGCTACTTTATTCATTTTTATAATAATTATCTAATCTTACCGGCCCCATATCAACCTAAGCAACATATTTACTTATATATGCTATCATGACTTGTAACTTGTGTATAGGGAGTGTTTCAAAAAAAAACTTAATTTTTCACTTCTAACCTGAATATTTCATATTTTACATTTTAACCCCTTTTCATTTTTTACTTTTAACCCAAAGTTTTCCATCTTTTATAATTTAACACAACACTTTATTATCTACAACTTTCATACCCTATACTTTTTATCTTTCGCAAGTTTTTCGTTTTACATTTCGTTCTAAATTTTGCGAGTCAACATGTCGTAGCGTGCATGTGAGTTTCAACGTTTTTGCTCTATTTTTTCATATTTGACAGACCCGTCGTAACGCGTCCATTTTTCCCCTTTTGAAAAGTTCGCCGCAACGGGCGGGTCGTAGATCGACTAAGTTATTATTTTCTACGTTTTACGTTTCTGGTTAATTTCTTCGTATTAAGACACTTGTAACGGGTGTGCGTGGTTCAACGATTTTAGTCTGCTTTTCGTTCAGTTAATTTTTACAATTTATCTATTTTATTTTTACGATGTTGAGAGTCGATGTGGTTGTGGCGTTGTTGCTACTTGGCACGGTTTTACGAACGTTTTTAACCTATTAAATTTTTTACTAATTTTTTGTTTCGGTTTACCACTATACTCCCTTTACTTAAAAACTATTTTTTACGTGCATATTTTATGTACGGGTATTTGTAAATATGATTTCTTCTACATTCCGACGTAAACTTTTTTTATAGACGAGTCAGGTAAAATATAATACGTTTTCGTTTAAAGAAACCATTTTTACGTGCATATTTCTATGTACGTTTTCGTATTAATTCAAGTTGTTCTACGTTTCGACGTAAACTTTTTTGAGAAATGATTCAGGTCAAATATAATATGTTTTCGTGTTTATTTTATGTACGTTTCGTAAAGTTTGTTTTGAAACGAGTGGAGTCAAATTATGGTTTCTTTTTCTCCACTTTTTTTGAAAGCTCTAATTGATCCCTTTCGATTACATGTGCATATTTTCCTTCATACCCGTTACGTTTTCTTTGTATAAGTTGGGTCACATATAATACGTTATGATTGTTCGATATGAATTCCATTTACTTTACGTTTGATTCAATCACAATGCTTATACAAGTTACACTGAGTTCAACTGGATGCGTCGAAATGTGTGTTTTCATATGGTTAATGCATCACATAACGTTTGGACTAATCCATTCAACATTTACGATGTACCCGCGCCGCAACGCGGGCGGGTCTTAACCCTAGTTTAACTAAAATCAAACTACTACCAAAAAATAAAACAGCTAAACAAATTACAATCAGACTTAATCAATATTATAATTAGCTTTGATTCATTACTAGCTGAATAAAATAAAATCATTCGTAATCAAGCTGATTCATTTTGATTTAAAAAAAATAATAATAGTAAAGAAACAACAGCAAACATATATCAATACTGCTACACGCTTCCTCTCTATATATAAAAAGAGAGAGAAAATGCAAAAGGGTGTATGATTTTGAACTAGGATTATTGGATTTTATCACCCCTAACTATTGCCTATTGGCTGCTGTCACCCCCAACTATTACTTTGACGCCCGCCACCCCCAACTTAACACTTAGTGTGTTCTGTCACCACGTCGTTAACTGGTTACTAACTTTTTATCATGTTACTATACATTTAGGGTGTCCTAAGATCTCTAAAACTTTCGTAAGATCACTATGACACCCCCAAAAGTATAGTAACATGATCAAAAGTTAGTGATCAGTTAATGATGTGGTGTTAGAACAGACTAAGTGTTAAGTTGGGGGTGACGGACGTTAAAGTGATAGTTGGGGGTGGCAGCGGCCAATAGCCAATAGTTAGGGGTGATAAAATCCAATAACCCTTTGAACTACATCTACGTAACAATAACTGTTGTTTTGTAAGTAAGCATACACATACAAACTCAAAATAAATAAAAAAGACAATTCACTTATTCCGTTATATACAACTTTTACAATAATAACCGAGGGTTAGGATATAATAGGAAGTTTATTTGGCTAAGAAGGCTAGGAAGTAATCTTGACCATCAATTTTGTTAATCAAGGGCTAAGATTAAATGAGAGAAATTGAAAGGAAGAAAAGAGGCGCGTGGTTTTGTTTAGGGGCATTCTAGTCAATCCAAGGCAATAGTTTCTCTCTCCTCCAATTCCCCCCCCCCCCCCCCATTTTTTAAACGTTAATAACTCTTTCATACGACATTATTTTTTTATAAAAATTGCACCAAAAAAATGAGCGTTTTTATCTTTAAAACGAGTATACTATTGCTATATTTTCGAAAAAAAAAATTAAAAACCCAGTTGCGTAGAACGCAATGGAAAAAACCCAGTTGCGTAAAACGCAATGAAAAAAAAAACCTAAAAATGACATTTTTCTAAAACGCAATGCACAAAAAACACAAAGAAATGTCTTATTTGTAAAACGCAATGGCCAGAAAACACAAAGAAATGTCTTATTTCAAAAACGCAATAGCCTAAAAACACAAAAGAAAGTGTACTTTCTAAAACGCAATGGACTGAAAACACATAAAAATGTGTTTTACCTAAAACGTAATGCACCAAAAACACAAACAAATGTCTTATTTCTAAAACGCAATGGCCAGAAAACACTTAAAATGTATATTTTATAAAACGCAAGGGACTGAAAACACATAAAAATGTGTTTTACCTAAAACGCAATGCACCAAAAACACAAAGAAATGTCTTATTTATAAAACGCAATGGCCAGAAAACACTTAAAAATGTCTCATTTCTAAAACGCAATGGCCTAAACAAACAAAAGAAAGTGTTCTCTCTAAAACGCAATGGACTGAAAAGACCTAAAAATGTGTTTTACCTAAAACGCAATGACTAAAAACACTTCAAAAATGTGTTTTTCTAAAACGCAATGGCCAGAAAACACATAAAAATGTCTTAGTTCTAAAACGCAATGGCCTAAAAACACCAAATAAAGTGTTCTCTCTAAAACGCATTGAACTAGGACAATAGTTTTGTCTGTGCTGTGAATTGTCTGAACCAATGCAGTTTACGAATGCAGTTTTTCAGAGGCAATTTACAGAAAATTAACTTTTCTGATGCATTTTTATTAAAGCAATTTAATTGAAAAAAAATTCCGAACCCCAGCCAGGGGCTCTGCCCCTTGGACCCCGCCAAGATCGTAAAACGCAATGACTAAATCAAAAACTCAGATAATAAAAATGGAATTAAAGAATTTCTTACATGGATCGAAGTCGGTTTCTTCAACGATAGACGAAATTTGAATGATTGAAACACTTATCAGAGATCGAATCGAACGGATCGAGATCTTCAAAATCACCGAAAAAACGAGATTTTGTATGAAATTAAACTGGGTTTTCTTCAAAAAAGCTGAAGAACACGTTGATCGGGTGTTTGAATAATTGATTGGTGACGAAAATCGCACTGTAATGTAGTGATTATTGAGATAGAATGTGAAGAAATGGTTGAAGATGGTGGGTTTTGAAAATGGTGTGTTTTGATGTTACTGGGAAGAAGAAGGAAGAAGAAAAGGATAAGATTGACTAAAATACCCTTCCTCTTTATTTTAAATTTTGCCAAATGTCCTAATCCTATTGCTTCCTATACTTCCTAGCCAAAATAAACTTCCTATTTGATCATCCCCCTAATAACCGATACCTTCAAAATAAATAAAACTTCGGTTCTAATCAAAACAAATCAAACCAAACAATTCAACAAAAAAAAACTTATCTAATTATTTAGCGCCATGAACACATCAACTCCATAACTCCAAGTACACAATATTTGTCAAAAGAATAAAAAAACATGTAAAAGAACATGGTGGAAGAGCACACATTTAGAGCATTTTACATTCGACTTAATCTAACTAAATTATTGTTATATAAAATCAAACCCTCTCTCTCTCTCTCTCTCTATATATATATATATATATATATATAGAGAGAGAGAGAGAGAGAGAAAGTATAATGTACAAAACGCCTTAACGTACATTAACGTATGCGACCAAATAGAACGTGCGTAATTATGATCCCATGCGTGATTATCACCAATTTTTGATCAACTGAACATGCGTAATAATGTTCCCATGCGTGATTATCTTCAAAAAACTGATCCCATGCGTGATTAACTGCTCCCATGCGTGATTAACTGATCCATGCGTGATTATTGCCCTGATCTGATGGTTGTGACTGTCGCGTACGTGAAGTACGATAAGGCGTTTTGTATGTTAACCCCTCTATATATATATATATATATATAGGGTGGGTGTAACACCCCAAAACCCGAATGTTTATATTGACGAATGTTCCTATGGGACATATCTTGAACTAAGTAACTAGGTTATTTAGCCTAGTTAAGTGTATGGTAAGAACTATTATAGGAGGCAAATTGTGCCAATTATGTTTTAGAGGCAAACATGAGGGACTAGAGTGGTATAGAATGAAAGTTGAGTTATTAAAAGAAAATAACAACACACACAAACACACATTCGTGTGTGTTCTAGAACGAGCAGGGGCTCTCAAGAGCCCAAAACCCTAACTCAAACAAATCACCAAAATTGAAGGGTGAATCGAAGCTCAAATTCAGGAAGGAATACGAATTAATGATCACCTACTCAAGGGGATCATAAGGTATGTATAAAAACCTAGATTGGTGATCATGTAGGAAGTGGGTTATGTTATAATCAGTGAGTTAATATGAAATTGATCATGTATAAGGGTTAGAATCATCATATAGAACATGTGTTATGCATGATTTTGATTAATTTGATGTTTGGGGGTGAAACCCACTTGTAGTGGTGAGGAAGATGAAGTGAGTGAATCATCCATGTTCAATATTTATGTAATTCTTGATGTATTATGTTAAATATGATGAACTCTTGCAAGTTAAGTTGAATATGGTATGAAGTTAGTTTGATGTTTGGTTGTGTTGTTGGTTGAAAGTAAGAACTTGGAAGATTATGCATGAATTGGTTGTAAATTGTGCGTTAAATGGTGTACGCACACCAAGTGTTTGATGAAATGTCTAGGAGAGATTACTAAATGAGATTGCATGCAAGTAATGGATGAAAATGAATAATATGAGGATGTCATGTATTTTGTGGTAATTGAGCATAAGAAATGTATTTCCGATGGAATACATCTATGATTTTTGGTTAATTATATGATTTGGTAAATAGTATGCATTAGAAGTTGTACTCAATGCTTGGGTAATATGATGTACATTATGTGTTGATTTACTTATGCTTAGATGAAATCAAATGTGATTTGGTGTTATGTGTGTAGAAAGTGCGTATATTGGTAAGGAGTAAGGTTGGGAAACTATGTGTGTTAACTAAGCTTGGACTATGTTGTTAATTGTAAAATCATGATATTACTAGTATGGAATAAATTGATTATCTTTTGGGTGCATACAACTAGATGATCATGTAGATATATGTGTATTGCTATGAGAGTATGAAATGTATATGATTTCCGTAGTATAATCGACTATAATGATGCGGATGTATGAGATTAGATTGATAATTCATAAGATAGACAGTTGACTTTCTGAAAGTCAACTGTGCATAAATAATGTAATAAGGCTTTTGTCACAAGTGTTATGTTAGAGAAATCATTAAGTACATGCTATATCAATATGTGTATTTATGATGACATGAAGAATTATGTGGAATGAAAAGATACGACTTCTAGCTTATACTTTGTGTTGTTGGAATTTGACGAGTAAAGTTTAATGTAGGTTGTGAATGTGAAATGAATGCAATATTAGAATGTGCATTTATACTAATGAAGTGGTAACCATGATGACATGAAAGTATAGGATCATGTCAAGATGGGGGAAAGCATGGAAGGCTAACGGAAAGGATATGAGGAAGCATGTATGAAACGGGCACTCGAGGTAAGTGATTTCCGAAATCACTTCTTATTTATAAATGAAGTTTGGTATGTTGTATATAGGGAAACCAAGTAAGAATTTACGGGTAAGGGTAAGTACCAAGGTAAGTTCATATGAACTTCGTCTATCCTTAATGTAAAATAAGATGATAGTTTCATCATGTTAATGGAATGTGCATGATGTTGCTGAATGTTCATTGTGTTAATGGAATGTGCATTATGTTGCTGAATGTTCATCGTGTTAATAGAATGTTCATTATGTTGTTGAATGTTCACCGTGTTAACGGAATGTTCATCGTGTTAAGGGAATGTGCATTTTGTTGCTGAATGTTCACCGTGTTAATAGAATGTTCATTATGTTGCTGAATGTTCAGCGTGTTAATAGAATGTTCATTATGTTGCTGAATGTTCACCGTGTTAATGGAATGTTCATTATGTTGCTGAATGTTCATCGTGTTAATAGAATGTTCATTATGTTGTTGAATGTTCATCGTGTTAATAGAATGTTCATTATGTTGCTGAATGTTCACCGTGTTAATAGAATGTTCATTATGTTGCTGAATGTTCATCGTGTTAATAGAATGTTCATTATGTTGCTGAATGTTCACCGTGTTAATAGACTGTTCATTATGTTGCTAAATGTTCATCGTGTTAATAGACTGTTCATTATGTTGCTGAATGTTCATCGTGTTAATAGAATGTTCATTATGTTGCTGAATGTTCATCGTGTTAATAGAATGTTCATTATGTTGCTGAATGTTCACCGTGTTAATGGAATGTTCATTATGTTGCTGAATGTTCATCATGTTAATAGAATGTTCATTATGTTGCTGAATGTTCATCGTGTTAATAGAATGTTCATTATGTTGTTGAATGTTCACCGTGTTAACGGAATGTTCATTATGTTGCTGAATGTTCATCATGTTACTGGAATGTTCATCATGTTACTGAAATGTTCATCATGTTACTGAAATGTTCATCATGTTAATGGAATGTTCATCATGTTTGTTGGAAGTTAGTCGGTTATGTTTGTTTGTAATTGCATTGATTTGTGTTGATATGTTTATAGATAAGGCTCAACTTACAATAAGTGAATGTGACATGTATGTAAGTACGTATGTGAAGACCTAATCATGTATGTATGTAAGTAGATGTGTATGTATGCAAGTAAAGGTATGTATGTATGTACGTAGTTATGTATGTATTGTATACGTGGTTTCAATACATTTAAGTATTGACCTTATTAACAGTGTGCCTCGAGAATGAAATGTAATGCAGGTACATTATTGAAGTTTCGCCAAGGATTAGACACCCGGATGGAATGATTAAATCTAGAAAGATAACGGGATGGAAAGTATATGTGGATAGAACGTAACGAGACTACATGATTGAGAATCTTGTTTGTATATAATGTATGCTAATATTGCGAATGTATTTGGTGGGTGCAGGTTGTACGAATCACAGATTATCATCACGAGGAGTAGCAATCAAAGACCGAGTCACAAGATAGATTGTACGGGAATGCTTGAGTATGTAATTTGATGAACATAAGTTATGCTTTTATTTTATTAAATGAGTACGAAGGATGCATATATTGTAAAAGAGTTATTTTAAAATGAACTTTCAAGTAAGTTAAAACGTTTATAATGAAAGAAATTTTATGGTACGTATTTCCGTTGCGTCTTTTCAGTTAAAGCGTGTTAGGGTCTTACAGTGGGGTTCTAGAGTGAATACTAGTGTATTTGCGAAATGAATGAACAAATCCTGGCCATTATTCTACACACGTGTATGGCCAGGATCTCATCATCAAATCATAAAATACACTAGTGTATTTCAACATCAAATCCGGGCCACTGATCTACACACGTGTATGGCCAGGATTAGTTCACTCAGTTCGCAAGCTACATTAGTGTTCACTCTTGAACCTAATCCTATATATAACGGTATATGAAACAATGGTTAACCGGGCGGGGTTAACTCACTGGTCTCGTCAAGTAGGGTTAATCCCTTCTTTCCGAGGATCGCTGGCTGGATCGTCCGCTGGTTGGTTTCCTGCACAAGGAAACAAGCCGTGACTCGTAACAAGGAGGATGGGGTGGGGGGTGCTCCTTCTTACCACTCTTCGGCGTGAGAATCAGTAATTTGCTTGGGAAGCAAAGTGTGATAGTAGTAGTATTGAGAGAGTTGAGAAGTGATACCTCAAACCTGGTTTGGGATGGGTATTTATAGCCGAGGAGTGAAGGAGGGTAGTTGAGTAGCTAGTCTGACATCGCACAGCTATTTGCAGGTGTGTCAGACCTGTAAGTAACGGTGGTGATGCCACGTCCTGCTGTGGTGTCAGACTGTTGCACACATGTGGGCTGGTGGGTGACTGTCCCTGGTGCCACTTGCACTGTGGTGTCAGACCCACTTGCCTTGTAGGCAGGATGCGGTGCCAGGCCGCATCGCTGCTTGCAGTCACTGATGTTGTTCCCGCGTCCTTTGTTCTATCCAAGATGCATGCGGGATGTGGTGCCATGCCGCATCGCCGCTTGGTGACTGTTACTGTTGTCCAGATCCCTTGTCGTGACGAAAATGTTCATAGGATGCGGTGCCAGGCCGCATCGCTATGCGTAACATCTGTTTTCGTACTTAAGGTAAGTCTTCTCATCAATGGACAGATTGGACCGCTGTGTTCGCGCGTGCCCGCATGGACACAGGTAAGTTATTGCTGGTGGGGGTCTTTGATAAGGTTAATGGTCACTCGCGGTCATGCTGACGCGAGATCTGGGACCATACCCCTTCAAGTTCCCCCAGTCTAGTGTTTCTTCCTTATGCAAGTTGCGTATGGGAGGAATACTGAACTATGGTGTCTAGAAGGTAGAATATGGGCCATGCGGATGGCTCCTACTTTCATTAAATCACTGCTGACCTGTTTGTTCGGACCGCTGTCCGATCGGTAGGTCATTCGAGTGGATTATTTCTTCCTTTGAGAAGGATGTGTTGGTGTATGATTCCGCACCGGTGAGCAAGTTCCGTCTGATGCGGAATTCTCAGCCGAGGATTTGATGCGGTAATCTAGTCTACCGTTTTCTGATGTCATCAGTCACCTGTTGGTGTTTCGAACCAACCTTTGAAACGGTGACTGAAGATGTTAGCAGAGTTCGAACCAACCTTTGAGATGGTGACGGAAGGTGTCCGTTACCGCAACTCTAGTTGTAACCTCTGCATCAGCTTTATGCAATGTTTGTAAGTACTTTGCTCAAGCTCTATGTTCTACTGGACATTCAACGATGATCCCTGCTTTTGTGGGGTATTCGTGTTCTCCAGTTTAGCTCTCTAGTAACCGCACGTCCTCTGCGGTTTAGCGCTCAAGTAACCGTATGTCCTTTGCGGTTACCTCGTTGCTATACCTTGTTGGCCATGTGTTGTTTGAGCCATGTGGGATAGTTGCGTCATTGTTGGCCGTGTCTGGTCGAACAATGTGAATCTGGACTATGGGCAGATAAACATGGTCATAGGCGTGGTTGTGCCCACCATTGTTTATTCTATGCGGTCTATAGGTGTGTAACCAGTCATAAGCAGACTTGTTACCACCGTTCTGGAGCCACTTTCCTTCACGCTTTGGTGGGAAGTAGTTTTCCTTTAAGTAGTGTCGCCGGAGGAGATCAACTTTGATGCTTGGGAAGTTGGTTGAAACTCTTCCGCATTCGTTCTGTAACCACTTTCCTTCATGCTTAGTTGGAAAGCGGTTTTCCTTGGAGTAGCTTTGCTCAACCACGTGGTGGTTTAGTTGTGGCTCTTCCGTAGCTACCGTTCGCATGGTTGCGGTTTGTAGCAGCTACCCCTGAGTGGTTGCGGTTTGTAGCAAAGAACTCGCTTCTAGAAGTCTTGTAGCCTGGATGTGGCTCTTGAAGGATCAGGAGTCAGGGTTGCTGATGTGCGGTTGCCCAACATACTTGTCCTTTTCCCTAAGGAGAAGCTGTTTGCGTTCCCTCTGTGGTTGTGAACCGGACATGAGGGATTTGAACCTTGAAGAAGGTTACATGTAATGCGGTTTACCGCATTCTGAGGAGCGGTTTTCGCAGTCCAAAGTATCTGACATTTCGAGTTAGCTGTTACATCCTCTTCAAGTTTCCGAGATCTATGGCATTTCGAGTTACAGGGTCTTTTGTTAGATTTTTGTTTGAGCCTATTATATAAAATTGATGGCGTTTTTTCATTTTTTGGTGTTTTGTTCTTGGAGCAAATCATGTAAAAGCAATAGCGTTTTGATTATTATATATCTTATAACGATGTTTATTTTGGTATTGATATAAATTAAAATTAGGAATGGCGTTTACTTTATTTTTCTTATTCAGGTTTTGATATGTTAAAAGGTGTTTCAATTCCAACAACATTAAAATGATGGCGTTTTATTTTGTTTTTAATTTTCGAACTAATCATGTAAATGCTATGGCATTTTTGTTTTTTTTCATGTGGTTATGTTTATATTTAAGTCTTATATATTAAACTTGGTGTTTATTATGTAATCAAAACAATTGGTTAAGGAATGTATATTATCAACGATTAATGACGTTTAATAGCCTTTCAATCAAAACAGATTGTTAAGGATGTTTTGATGGCGTTTCATTCCAAATAACTCGTTAATCTAATCACGTTTTTTATGTGTTTAATAGCGTTTAAATTCAAACAACTCTTTAAGGAATTGCGGCAAACGTTAACTCTTTTGGAATCGTTATGATTTAACAAATGGCGTTTCCATTTATATATAAAAATTATTTAATTTCTAATTATTTGTTGATTATCAACGATTAATGACGTATATATCATATATGATTAATTGATTAGGGTGGCTTTATGTTTATGAATGGCGTGTATTTTTCCATTGTCAACGGTTATTGAATCATGTACGATTAAATAAATGATCATGTTGGCTTTATTTTATGCATGGCGTGTATTTTTCCAGTGTCAAGGTTATTGAATCATCTCATTAATGTTAATGGCTTTTTTTGTTGTTTTAGAAGAGAGTGTTGCGTCGAATGAAAGGATTTGCCCGAAAACTGGTTCTACATTCAAGATTCCCGTCGTTAGAGACGATCTAAAACCAAAGTCAGGAATGATTTCCGAAAGCCTTGGTGATTGTTATTCTTTGTATCTTAAGTGTGCGGCGGCTACGGGGTTTGTTGTAAGGAAATGGACTGAAAAGATAAACGACAAAGGAGAAAAACATATAAAGTACTATATGTGTACGAGAGCTGGGCATTACAAGAATAAGAAAGTTGATACATTGGACCCTAATCACAAAAATGGAATGTGCGTTCTAATTTTTCGCAGAGGACTTGTTGTGGAGCACAAATATGTTGTTAAATATATCGTACTATATTTATTATCCGAATATTTTTATAGTTTTCTATAGCAGATTGAAAGCCCTTATTTTTTGTAGGCCCTAGGCCTCAGCCTAGCTCAATTGTACTGTTAGGCCAGCCGTGCTAGAAGCAAGAGTACTCGAGAAAGAAGTGGAAGATGAACTATTTTCGGGCATATTCGAGGAATAGGCTAAGGACCATTATCTAATTAAAAAAAAATATTAATAAGTACAAGTTACCCCGTATCCTAGACCCCACCGCCACCATCACCAAATCCGTCCCCTTTTCATTTTTTCCGGCTTATTTGCACTTTCCCGGTGACTTTTATTTTTCTGGCGTGTTTAAATCTTGAACGCGAGTTCAAGTTCTCCGGCGTATTTGGTAAATACGCCGGTAAGTCACGTTTTCCGGCGTCGTTTTTCTGCCGGTTTTAGGTCCGGCAAGGGTTTTAGGTAGGAGTTGGCGGCTGCATATTTCAAAAGTTAGGGTTGTGGATTAGTGTTTTCATTAGAAGTCTATATTCAAGTTTAAAAAAAAATAATAATAATAATAATAAATATATTTAGTCGCACCTTTTGTCCATGGTTTAAAGCGTGGGGTCCTAACCCCGTAAGGGGGGCAGGCAACTCGTGGTTGCTCCCCCTCCTTCCTCCCTGGCAGGGAGTTTTAGTTTTTGGCACATCCCCCTACTTCACTCGAGTTGGGTTATTGTCCTTAGGTGTATGATGAAAGGTGTTGTGCAGGGGGGAGGCCCTGAGGGTGTTAGGCCTTGCCCCTTCAGGAATTTCCACTCTTGCAAAGATGGTTTTGTAGGGTCCAAAGGATACGCGAGACTGCTCTCTCACTTCCAACGGGACCACCTCAAGTCAGATAACAGGAAAGATGCTTTACGGGATGCGATTGCTAAGGATCCCGACTTATATGAGGACCTGGGAGAAACTTTGAAAACGCTTAACAACTGGCTGTGCGGGGAGTGCATGGTTGTGCATGCTCTTAGCCGGGGGTGTCATCATGTTGATGACCTTGTTAAATTCGTCCCTAGCTCGAGGGGGACCGAGGACTTTATTGTGGGGATTCCCAAACCACAAGTTTCGGGAGGGGGGGCTTCAGGGGAAGGCATTGCCTCTGTCGGTGTGGATGGCTCCCTTCTGGAGCGGGTTTTTTCTCTTCCCATCACGACAGTCAAGAGCATTCCTCCTAGTTGTCGAATGGCGTTCGCGCAAGCTTTAACATCGGCTATGCGGAAGGTGGTTGCTACCCCTGGGTCGGTTGAATATTGGGTTAAGCTACTCTTGTTGCCTCGCTGTACTTTAAAAGTTGTGCGCCCTGCCAATAGGCAGGAACGTCGGTCCGGGAACAGGAAAACGTTACAGTGCTTTAGCATCCAACGGGCTCTTTCTATCTGGAAAGACGGGGAAGGGATTAGCGAGCTAGTTGCTTCCCTCTTTCAGGATGTAAAGGAGAAAGGGGCGGTAACTGGGTCCGACCGTCGGGAGGGTCGTACCAATGTTAAGCAGTGCCTTCGTAAAGTGGCAGATGGTCATTTCACAGCTGCGGTCAAGGTGTTGTCCTCTTCTGGCGTTGCCCCCCTTGGGCCCTCCACTTTGGAGGCCCTCGCGGAGAAACACCCGGTTACACCCCCTCCGGTTGTGCCAGCAGACACAATCCCTCAGGCACCCTTAACTGTTGATGCAGAGTGCGTTTTGGGGTGCATTAAGTCTTTCCCCAAAGGAACTTCGTGCGGGAGAGATGGGCTCAGGGCGCAACACTTACTGGATAGCTTTTGTGGAGAGGGGTCCTCAACTTCCTCGGGTTTAGTTTTAGCCATCACCGGGGTAGTCAATGTCTTCTTGGGGGGGTTATGCCCCAGGTCTCTTGCTGAGTTCGTTGCCTCCGCTCCTCTGACCCCCTTGCTGAAACCTGATGGGGGGATCCGTCCTATTGCGGTCGGGGCCATTTGGCGTAGGCTGGTCTCCAAGATAGCGATGAAAAAGGTAGGGAAAGAGATGGTCAGGTACCTGGGGGACCATCAATTCGGGGTTGGGACACCAGATGGGGCTGAAGCTATCCTCCATAGCGCGAACAGGTTCCTTAACGCCTTTCACGATGATGGGGCCTTCGCCATGCTTACCGTTGACTTCTCCAATGCTTTCAACCTAGTGGATCGCACAGCTCTTTTGCGGGAGGTTGGGATTCGATGCCCGTCTATATTTCCGTGGGTACATTTTCTTTATGGGCAAACCGCTAGGCTTTATGTGGGTATTGACTGTATTGGGTCGTCCACGGGGGTCCAGCAGGGGGATCCTTTGGGGCCTCTTTTGTTCGCCCTTGTCTTGCACCCCCTCACACAACGTATACGAGACAGTTGCACCCTCCCCTTCCACGCGTGGTATTTGGATGATGGTACTATTATGGGTAAAACATCTGAGGTAGCAAAGGCTCTGGCTATCATTCAATCTGAGGGGCCACCTTTGGGGCTTCGGCTTAACATAAAAAAAACAGAGGTATATTGGCCGTCTTGCAATGGAGAAAAATTGGAGGCTAGTTTATTCCCGAAGGAGATTGGAAGACCAACGGGGGGCGTGAGACTCCTTGGGGGAGCTGTGAGCCGGGACCCCAGTTTCATTAGTGCTTTGACTGCGCGGCGAGCTTCCCGGGCAGTGGACCTTATGAGTAGTCTTTCGCAACTCCGAGACCCGCAAAGTGAGCTTCTCCTGCTGCGCTCTTGCATGGGTGTCGCCAAGCTCCTTTTTGGTCTGCGAACTTGTCAACCTATGTTTGTAAAGGAGGCGGTATCCTTATTCGATAAAGGGCTACGGGGGGCTATAGAGGACATTGTGGTGTGTGGGGGTCCATTTTTTGGGGATTTTCAGTGGCGGGTTGCTTCTCTGCCCTGTAAGATGGGGGGGCTGGGGCTTCTATCGGCCATGGATGTCTCCATTTACGGTTTTGTTGCCTCGCGAGCTCAATCATGGGGGCTGCAAGATCACATCTTGCGCGAGAGTGGGGTTGTTGGAATGGATGGGGATTATGACATGGCTCTGGGGGAGTTGCATAGACGCCTCCCGGATTTGGATATTGGCGGTTTCGCTAACAGGGACACCGCCCCACCGAAGACCCAGAAGACTTTGGCGAGTGCTCTGTTTTGTCGTATCGCTCAGAATATTGGATCAGATTTCTGTACGACCCCCCGTCAGAACGCCGTCCTAGAATGCTTGCGGGGCCCCCACGCCCAAGATTTTCTATCGGTCATCCCCATCGAGGGCTTAGGCCAAAAGATGTCAACCGTTGAATATCGTGCTATCTTAAAATATCGGCTCATGATTCCTTTGTTCCCTGATGATGAGCAATGCCCAATTTGCCGGAAAGCTTGCTTAGACCAATTTGGGGAGCATGCTCTGCACTGTAAAGAACTGCCAGGTTTTAAGTATAGGCACGACTGGGTGCGGGATGTCTTGGGGGACATCCTCAAACGGGCGGGGATCTCGGTGAAGAAAGAAGCCCCCGTAAACTTTTTGACAGATCCGAGGGAAGGAAGATCCACATTGCGCCCCGCGGACGTTTTAGTTTTCGGGTGGGATGCAGGTAAACACGCTTGTGTTGATCTTACCGGGGTTTCCCCCCTTGTAGGCTTTCGGGATACAGGTTTTGTCCCTGGTCAGGCGATTGCAAGGGCGGCAGCAAAGAAAATGGACAAACACGCAAAAGCCTGCGAGGATAATCAACATTCCTTTATCCCTTTTGCCTTTGATACCTTTGGCTCGCTAGCCCCAGAAGCCATCCGATTTCTTGAACGGGTCCAACGGGTTGTTCACAGCAACATTTCGTCTCCTAGAGATCGGGGTTTCGTTTTTACTAGGTTAGGTTTCGCTATTCAAAAGGGGGTAGCGGCGCAGCTTGTTGCCCGCTTACCGGCTATCTTGGTGTAATTTGTTTGGCCTTATATATATATATTGATTACTCAAAAAAAAAAAAAAAATATATATATATATATTCAGACAACATTTTTTTCATAAGTACATCTATTTTGACAAATTATAAGACCGTGGGGTATGGTGGGGCTTGGGTTGGGGCTTGACACGTGGAATGGGAGCCCCCCCACCGCCTAGTGACGTGTCCGCGGGGTATGGCGGGACGTGGGTTGAGCTTGGGTTGGGTGCACCGCGTGGCAGATTATTATAAAAAAAATACAAAAAATTTATAAAACTCACACAACATTTATAAAAAAAACCTACAACTTCATTAAAATTTTAAAAATTACATAATCCTAAATATTACATAATTTCTAAAAATTACAAAATAACAAACCTAGAGCGTTAGATAAATTTCAAAAAGGGTGATCTTGTTGAAAGCCCTTCGCTCCTTTCCTCGAAACTCTATGTTTGCCACCGCCACCCGGTCCTCGTGGCTTAACTCGCCGCTCGGAACGGCTTCGTAGTAAGCCTTGAAACGATCGAGCTAGGGCCGTAGCTCGCGCCATTTGTGTTGGCACGCGTTGAGGTTGTGGCGGTCGTTATCGACGTTATGTCGGTAGGTTGCGAATGCTTCCGGCCAATATTTTGTTTGGCCCGGTTGCCGCCCCTTCATAGCGTCAACGACGCTTGTGACGAGAGCCAATTCTTCCTCGTGAGTCCAAGATGCCGCTATGACATGGCGGGGTCAGCGAATGGGAGACAGCCAGCTAGGATGTCAAGACCGCCCCATGCCCGGCTTGAAACCCAAGCCCCAAGGGCCACGCCCCAACCCAAGCCCACCCGGGGTGGTGGCTTAGGCGTTTTCCCCCAACCCAAGCCCCATACCCCATAGTCTAACACTCGTTTTATCCTATTAGTGTTCATGAACATGATACCAATATACGGGCATATTCAAAGTTTACCCACTTAACCATTTTTTTTCATTTTCTATCAATCATGAACATGATACCAATAAAATAAACAGGCATGCTCAAAGTTTACCTACTAAACCACTTTTTTGTCATTTTCTATCAATCATGAACATTATACCAATAAACAAACAGGCATGTTCAAAGTTTACCCCACTAAACCACTTTTTTGTCATTGTCGAATTCACATCTGATGTTTACTTTTGAGACTACTTCTCGAAGGGTGGAAACTAGTATATTTTAATTAAAGCTCGATTTCAACTTGTTTAAATTAGAGGATATTTTATTTAAATATCATATACACAATATAATGTAAAATTAAAAATTAACATTACGAAGTAGTTAAAACTAGAAGTGAAAAATTAGAATTTTTTTTAAAGACTCCCAATGCATGGAGTACATTCCATGAAACATAAACATCTTCTTAATTTATAATAGGGTAATATCTAAATTAGATATATATGATAATTTTTAGTTTTGGTTTAGTTTTAGTTTAGCCCATCCCTTATCAAACAAACTTATATATAAACACTAGGTTAGAACCCCGTGTATTATACAAGTTGAATAAATATAATTTTACATTCCATTTGGGGCAGGTGTATATGTCGACACACACACATAGTGTGTGTGTTATTGTGTGAACCAAAGGAAGAAGAAGGAGAGAAGAAATCTGAAATAGCATGGATAATCTATGGATTTAGGAGTGTTCATCACCTCCTAAGCATCAAGTAAGTATCTAATTCACCCCTTAAACCTTCTTGATTAGAGTACTTGGTGGGTTTTGACGAATCAACCCCAATTGGGTAAATTGGGGATGTTAGATGGTTGGATTTGTGTATGCATGCACTAATTTAGTGTCAATTATGAGTTAATCATCTCAATTAGGAGTTTTAATGGAAGAACCCATGTTCAAGAACTTGGGGTTTTGATGGTTTATGGTTTAATATGAATGAGTGGATGAACTAGAGATTTTGTTCTGTTGATGTCTATGTGTGAATGGTACTTGTTGATTAGTAAGAAGATTTGATGAATTATGTATGAACTTGGAAGATCGTGCATAAATTAGTTATACATTGTGAATTAAATGGTGTACGCACACCAAGTGTTTGATGAAATGCTTAGTATAAGCTAGTATGTGAAATTATATGTTAAACAATGGATGAACATGTGTAGAGTTTGATAATGACATAATTGATGATAATTAGACATGAGAAGATGTATTGTAGAAGGATTTCGTAAGAAGGTGTAGTTGATGGTATGATTGAGTACAATTATGCATTAGAACTTGTACTCTATCCTTAAATGATGAGGTGCACAACATGTGTTGGACCAATTGCCTATTGGTAATTTAGAAATGAATGTGCACTAAGTATATAACATATGAACTTGCTAGTAAATAATGATGTTGTGATTATGTTAAATAGACTAACCTTGAATGTGGTTGTCAAATGTGAGATAATGAAAGCATTAGCATGTGAAAGTACGTGTTTGTGAATGTGTATGTGTATATAATTTAGCGATCATGTGGTTGTAAGATACTACATTATGAGTTTGAAGTATATATAATGTCATTAGTATAGGCTAATATGATAACACGAATATACGAGGTTAAGTAGAAAGTTCATATGATAAACCTTTGACTTCTGAAAGTCAACTGTGCATAAGTAGCAAGGTTAGGCTTTTGTCACACTTGCAATGTTATAGAATGTCAAATGGTACGTGTTATATCGATATGTGTTATATGTGATGACGTGATGAATTATATGAGTTGAAAAGATATGATTGTGGGAATATGCCTTATGCTTGTTAGAATTGACTAATGAAAGTCAAATGTGAGATATGTATTTGATATGATCGTTAATATGTACAATCATGTATGCTAACAAGAATGTGATTGAGATGACATGAAAGTATAGGAATCATATCGAGATGGAATCAAGCACGAAAGGCTAACGGGCCAAGATGAGGCAAGGAAGCGGATCACGGACACATAAGGTAAGTGATTTCTGGAATCACTTTTTATTTATAAATGAAGTTAAGGTGGTAAGTCGTTGGTGGTCATCTATGTTTGGAATTACTCGGTAGAAGCGAACGGGTCAAATGTAGAAAGAAACATAGGGTGATGCGGTAGATAGTTTGACCTTGGGGTTAAGTAGTAAAAGGATATGGGGGCTTGAATTATGGTCATGTTACTTCTTGGAAGCATGAAAAATGTGGAAGAAGGAAGTTCGGATATCTAACGGTTGTCTTGTTAAAATTAAAAAGGAAGAAGGTTTAGAGAGAAAGAACCCGTCGTAAGCTACGGAAGATCAGTCGTAGCTTATGGCCAAACAAACAAGGGGAAACAGCAGCAAGCTGTCGTAATCTACGACCAATGTTCACTCAACAGTTGAAATGTTCACTCAACAGTTGGAACATTCACTCATTAGCAAGAATGTTCACTCAACAGTTGGAACGTTCACTGGTCAGCAAGAATGTTCACTCAACAGTTGGAACGTTCACTCATTAGCAAGAATGTTCACTCAACAGTTGGAATGTTCACTCATTAGCAAGAATGTTCACTCAACAGTTGAAACGTTCACTCATTAGCAAGAATGTTCACTCAACAGTTAGAACGTTCACTGGTCAACAAGAATGTTCACTCAACAGTTGGAACGTTCACTGGTCAGCAAGAATGTTCACTCAATAGTTGGAACGTTCACTCGTCAGCAAGAATGTTCACTCAACAGTTGAAACGTTCATTCATGAACAAGAATGTTCACTCATGAGCAAGAACATTCACTCAAAGGATGTGTGGGAAAGAAATAAGCTTGGAGATATGTATGTGTATAGATTTGCCTACATGTTAGTGACGGAATCCATGGGTAAGCATGAAGATAAATGAACATGCATGTAAGTTTGTACGTATGAGACTTATTTATATGGATGTTTGTGACTAGGATATGTTAGTAAAAATTATATGGGAATGTAAGTGGTATGTAAGAGCTTGTATGAATGTATGTGTGAGTGTGTGTGTATAAATATACGTATGAGTGTGTATGCACGAAGTGGGATTGATTGTACACTAAAGAATAGGGCTCGTATACATGTATGCATGGCTACAATACGTTTGAGTATTAACGTTACTAATCAAGTGCTTTGAGAATGAAATGAAATGCAGGTATACCATTGTTGTCCTTATGAAGATTTAATGATTGGGATGCAAGATTGTACTTGGAATGATAATCGAAATGATTAGCATGAGTAGAAAGAATGTGGCATGGTCATTTAATTATGTATGTTTAGATTATGAATGACGTCACCAAATATTAATGATGCGCATGTATGTGGTGATTGCAGGTTGCACGGACTTAACATCATTATGAAGTCTAAGAGGTTGAAGATCGAGTCAAAGAGCAAGGATTGTATGGGAAGAGCAGTCACATGACTTGTATTTATATATTACATTTGATGCGTTAATTAAGAATGAAGGTTGTAAATCTTTTCAAGAAAGTGTTTGACATTTTAGAAATGAACCTCCAAGTATGTAATATAGATAAGAAAGAAGGAATTTTTGAGTCGGTATTTTCCGCTGCGTCTCTTTTGGTTAAAACGTGTTAGGGTGTTACAAGTTGGTATCAGAGCCCTGGTTTGAGAGAATCAAGTACGAGGAAGTAAGTTCTTGAACTCAAACCCGTGTGCTCTTGTGACAAGGAAACCGTACAATCCAAGACTCGATCAAGATCCAAAGGTAGAATTGGATGTAAGCATGTTCTTATGTATTCATATAAAGAAGCTAATTGTATTGTATATGCAAGGTAAGCTTAAGTGTTTGAGGATGATGATCCGAGGATGCGGTCTAGGATGAATACCAAAGCATGTAATTAGACAAATGGACCCCGGGTACACAATATTAATATATATGGGTACCAGTGTTAAAAGAAAATGGAAAAATCTCCTTGGGGAGGGTAAATATTAAACAAAAGACAATGATATTGTCTTGGTAAGGTTTTAAAGATGTTGCATGAACTGAAACCCACTTCTTCGGACATAAGGTGATGATTATATGAAGGCACGAAACTAGTATGTGGATTGTGTGCCTGGCCAGTACGCAAGAAGCATATGACATTCGTGAGACCATGATAATTATCGTAGGTATCTCCTCTAGAATTGGGTAGTAGGTGGATGTGTAGGTGAAAGAAACAGTAAGACTTTCAAGAGAATGAAAGTACTTTATAAGAATGAATGGTAAGAATGAAAATGTTCGAATCCGTAAGTAAAGTACGGATTAAACAAGTAAGAATGAATGGAAAGAATGAAAATTTTTGAATTCGTAAGTAAGTACGAATCAAACAAGTAAGAATGAAAGGAGGGAATGAAATGTATGGATGAAAAAAAAATAAGCCCGTAGTTGAGTACGGATTAAACATGTATGAACACGCCTGGGTTTGATTGTAGCCAAATGATAAAAACGTGAATAAGAATATACGTACGGGTTGAGTTTCTGAAAAGTCAAAAGAAGATGATATTGTTAGTTAGAAAGCAAGTAATAGTCAAATAACATAAAAGGTTCGATATGCTAACTGAACAAAACCGTTGAAAGTTGATGTCGTAATAAATATATATATGCATTGTGTGAAAGAATTATTGAATAAAGCTACGAAATACACATATTGGAAATTAACTCATGAGAGAGTTAGGATGAATGGCGGTTAAGACCCGGAAGAATGGCTCAAGTATAGACGAGAATGAAAGTTTCTTTTTCAAGAAACACTAAAACAATGAAAGGATGTTTTTGTAAGCATGTTTGATCTGGAGGTAAGTACAAGACATACTCCAAAATAGGTAAACAAAAAATAATTAGTGGTAGTTTGACCTAGAAAAGCCAAACTGCAGAAGTTGGAAAATAATTATTTTCAAATTGTGAGAGTACTACGTAAGTAATGAAATATATAATGTAGTATGCCAAGTAAGTTAATGATTTGTGGAAGAATATAGGTGAATTAACACCGAATAAAATGAATAACCGAATGGAAATGATATGCTAAGGAATGGTCATGTATTGACTCGTTATGAACGAGTCAAACGAATGAAAATGATATGTTAAGGAACGGTCATGTATTGACCCAATATGAATGGGTCAAACGAACTAATGTTTTAAAAGAATCTAGAACGGACTAGTATGTAAACAAGATGATTTGATCAACGCCATACTTGACGGAATTTGAATGAAATGTGCAAATCATTAATTTTATAGATGAGGGTGGTAGAACTCTTGGTACGATAAAGCTAGTAGAGTTGGGAAGGGACGTGCACGAGCGGAAGCTCATCACACGGATGAATGAGATCACTCCGGGGATGGTATGGACTCAAGATGAAGATGGCCGATCCGTTCTGCGGGTCGTGGTATTGTGCCAAAACAACAAGGTTAGTAAATGGTTTAAGATGTGGGTGTTAGAAAGAATGTTATGGGTTGAATAACCCCTTACGTACGAACTAATGGTAGCACAAGTGTGACATGAATGAAGTGATGCAGAATATAACATAAAGGTGTACATAGTACATATAACTATAGCAAACATTGGATGATGCTCAATTCTCGAGGTACGTACAAAAAAAAAAGTAAGTATGAAATAGCAGTTATGTTGATGTAGCAAGGCCTTAGCTGAATGTTATGATATACGTGTGATCACATTACGACTTCTCGTGTGGCTATGAAAGAAATAAAGGGGAATATTAATAATGAAATATTGTGGTAAACTAGTGATGAGGGCCGGTGTGACTAACGTAAGAATGAAGTATCAAGCATGATTTATGAGTAACAGTAGATGTAAGAAAACTCATTATGATCATTAAATGCATGAAAGTATATTTTTGCCTAATCTTGGAAGGTGGGGACAAAACCTTAGATTGAACCATGAATGCATTCTTTCCATAGTATGCATCTTGAATTTATTGAATAAATGGGTCTTTAGTAAAGATGTTTACTAGGGATTAGCGTTATGCAAGGATACGAAACCTAAAGGATATTTATGGTTTAGTGGAGATGAACAAGGTTTCGGGGACGAAACCCCTTTTAAGGGGGGTAGACTTGTAACGCCCCAAAACCCGAATGTTAAATTACAAGCATGTTTTATTTTACACAATGTGATATGGGGTAACTAAGTTAGTTAACTTAGTTATATATGCTAGTTAAATAGTAAGGAATGGAATTTTGTGAGTAACAAATAACAAACAAAACTTCAAGGGCAAAAAGAGGGCAAGTTGAAAAGTGTTTTAATTAATACATAAAAAGAAAATGGAAACCCCATTTGGGGCAGATGTATATGTCGACACACACACATAGTGTGTGTATGTGTATGTTCTTGTGTGAACCAAAGGAAGAAGAAGGAGATGAGAAATCTGAAATAGCATGGATAATCTATGAATTTAGGGGTGTTCATCACCTCCTAAGCATCAAGTAAGTATCTAATTCACACCTTAAACCTTCTTGATTAGAGTACTTGGTGGGTTTTGACGAATCAACCCCAATTGGGTAAATTGGGGATGTTAGATGGTTGGATTTGTGTATGCATGCACTAATTTAGTGTCAATTATGAGTTAATCATCTCAATTAGGAGTTTTAATGGAAGAACCCATGTTCAAGAATTTGGGGTTTTGATGGTTTATGGTTTAATATGAATGAGTGGATGAACTATAGATTTTGTTATGTTGATGTCTATGTGTGATTGTTACTTGTTGATTAGTAAGAAGATTTGATGAATTATGTATGAACTTAGAAGATCGTGCATAAATTAGTTATACATTGTGCATTAAATGGTGTACGCACACCAAGTGTTTGATGAAATGCTTAGTATAAGCTAGTATGTGAAATTATATGTTAAACAATGGATGAACATGTGTAGAGTTTGATAATGACATAATTGATGATAATTAGGCATGAGAAGATGTATTGTAGAAGGATTTCATAAGAAGGTGTAGTTGATGGTATGATTGAGTACAATTATGCATTAGAACTTGTACTCTATCCTTGAATGATGAGGTGCACAACATGTGTTGGACCAATTGCCTATTGGTAATTTAGAAATGAATGTGCACTAAGTATATAACATATGAACTTGCTAGTAAATAATGATGTTGTGATTATGTTAAATAGACTAACCTTGAATGTGGTTGTCAAATGTGAGATAATGAAAGCATTAGCATGTGAAAGTACGTGTTTGTGAATGTATATGTGTATATGATGTGCTAAAAGTGGTCAAATAAATATTAACTAAAGTAACCCTAAATTAGACACCTAAATTTTAAATTTATAAAACTAAGACTCTCTAAACCTAGACCACACAACCGGCAAGTGTACCGGTCAATGCAGTATAGCCTAAGTAAGTCCGAGTATCGAACCCACGAGACTCTACTGACTACGTTGACTAGACTCGACTAACTTAACTGACCTAACTGTACTTGACTATTTTTGTTGTTTTGGGGGGTGTTTTCTAACAATCCTAAAATTGCAATAAAACTTAAACTAATAAACTAAATTAACTAGATGCGACTTTGGACGAAGGTCTTACTCAGAGGTGATAAACGACTACCTAGGCTGGAATCCTATTAAACTAGGAATGGATTTCTATTCGAAACTAAAGTGGTATGGAACCGGGATCTTTATGTGCTAAACCCTAAGAAATCCCTACTAAGACCTCCCGACCCTTCTCAGGAAGAAACCTGTGAGACTCTACAGGGCTGTTATGACTACCGGTTGGTTAGACTTCCTCTCAGTCCTCTAACTTCTTAAAAAAGTGCCTTAATCTGACAATCTACCTCTCAGCGCGAAAGTCTAAGGCAACTATGGATTTTAACTTAGTTTAATAGACACGAATAAGATTAGGGAACTAAGACCGATTTCTCTCAAAACCTAATCCTAGCTATATATCAAACAGAGACCTATTAATAACCTCGAGCCTCTCAGCGACAAGATTAGCAGAATATCAAGTTCTAAATATATTTTATTTACCGTTTCTAAGGTTATTGGCCAATTCACCCAAAGACTACCCGAACCCGTAAAGACTCGAACAATCAACACAAACCTATCCTATGAAAGACATTCACCAAGGTTCATGTGAAACGAATAAACAATCAATAATCAGAACTAGATACGCATATGCACTAAATTAAAGGTTCCACAATTCTTTACTTTTTAAGAAAAACCCATACACACGATAATAAACGAAAAGAAATCCAAACTTTATTAAATATTCATCTTAACCTAGGTAGTAAAGGAAGTCTAGCCAAAAACCATATTCAAGAATGCAATACAAGTCTTAAAATAATAAATCATAGTCATGAATTCAATAAACAAAAAGTATATCGAACCAATAAATTAATTATTTGCAAACCCGTAATCGAATCTTGAATTGCGGCCTTGAAACTTGAACCGTATGAACCCCTGCTCCAAATCGTTCCTTCTGTTCTTCGTCCGCTCCTCACAGCCGTCTGATCTCTTTTTTTAATCTGATGTTGCTTTCCTTTAAAATATATAATAGCCCTCCCCTTTTTAGCGGTTTGATATTTTATATAAATCAATGTATCAACAATTGATTCCATGGCCCATATTCACCAACTTCCTAGAATTCGCTGGGCTTCGGCCCTTTACGTAAACATGCTTTAATTTTTTTGTCCAATAAGACTCCTCCACAAGAAAACAATAAAGCAGCCACCTTCTCTATTTTCTTTATTAATTTGATGCGCCAACAATCCATCCATCCACAACCTTTAATTTGCAACATTATGTCTAGTGGATTTAATTAACTTTGAGTGAATATGCAACTTTAGTCCCATAGCTTTCATCAACTATTTTTAAAGAGACTTTTAGCTTTTTACACTTTGGTCCCTTGATCTTATTAACTTGCGGGTCTTCGTTTATTTATCATTTAAGCTTGTTTCCGCTCCATTTGCACCAGGACCTGGCAAAACACAAAATAATATAATATAATACTAAAAAGCTAAAAATAACAAATAAAAACTATACATAAATTATACAATTTACACAGGACAAATATGTGTATTTTACCCCACATCAGTATATAATTTAGTGATCATGTGGTTGTAAGATACTACATTATGAGTTTGAAATATATATAATGTCATTAGTATAGGCTAATATGATAACACGAATATATGAGGTTAAGTAGAAAGTTCATATGATAAACCGTTGACTTCTGAAAGTCAACTGTGCAATGTTATAGAATGTCAAATGGTACGTTTTATATCGATATGTGTTATATGTGATGACGTGATGAATTATGATTGTGGGAATATGCCTTATGCTTGTTAGAATTGACTAATGAAAGTCAAATGTGAGATATGTATTTGATATGAACGTTAATATGTACAATCATGTATGCTAACAAGAATGTGATTGCGATGACATGAAAGTATATGGATCATGTCGAGATGGAATCAAGCACGAAAGGCTAACGGGCCAAGATGAGGCAAGGAAGCGGATCACGGACACATAAGGTAAGTGATTTCCGGAATCACTTCTTATTTATAAATGAAGTTAAGGTGGTAAGTCGTTGGTGGTCATCTATGTTTGGAATTACATGGTAGAAGCAAACGGGTTAAAATGTAGAAAGAAACATAGGGTGATGCGGTAGATGGTTTGATCTTGGGGTTAAGTAGTAAAAGGATATGGGGGCTTGAATTATGGTCATGTTACTTCTTGGAAGCATGAAAAACGTGGAAGAAGGAAGTTCGGATATCTAACGGTTGTCTTGTTAAAATTAAAAAGGAAGAAGGTTTAGAGTGAAAGAACCCATTGTAAGCTACGGAAGATCAGCCGTAGCTTATGGCCAAACAAACAAGGGGAAACAACAGCAAGCTGCCGTAATCTACGGCCAATGTTCACTCAACAGTTGAAATGTTCACTCAACAGTTGGAACGTTCACTCATTAGCAAGAATGTTCACTCAACAGTTGGAACGTTCACTGGTCAGCAAGAATGTTCACTCAACAGTTGGAACGTTCGCTCATTAGCAAGAATGTTCACTCAACAGTTGGAATGTTCACTCATTAGCAAGAATGTTCACTCAACAATTGGAACGTTCACTCATTAGCAAGAATGTTCACTGGTCAACAAGAATGTTCACTCAACAGTTGGAACGTTCACTCATTAGCAAGAATGTTCACTCAACAGTTGGAACGTTCACTCATTAGCAAGAATGTTCACTCAACAGTTGGAACGTTCACTCGTCAGCAAGAATGTTCACTCAATAGTTGGAACGTTCACTCGTCAGCAAGAATGTTCACTCAACAGTTGAAACGTTCATTTATCAGCAAGAATGTTCACTCATGAGCAAGAACATTCACTCAAAGTATGTGTGGGAAAGAAATAAGCTTGGAGATATGTATGTGTATAGATTTGCCTACATGTTATTGACGGAATCCATAGGTAAGCATGAAGAGAAATGAACATGCATGTAAGTTTGTACGTATGAGACTTATTTATATGGATGTTTGTGACTAGTATATGTTAGTAAAAATTATATGGGAATGTAAGTGGTATGTAAGAGATTGTATGAATGTATGTGTGCGTGTGTGTGTATAAATATACGTATGAGTGTGTATGCACGAAGTGGGATTGATTGTACACGAAAGAATAGGGCTCGTATACATGTATGCATGGCTACAATACGTTTGAGTATTAACGTTACTAATCAAGTGCTTTGAGAATGAAATGAAATGCAGGTATACCATTGTTTTCCTTATGAAGATTTAATGATTGGGATGCAAGATTGTACTTGGAATGATAATCGAAAGGATTAGCATGAGTAGAAAGAATGTGGCATGGTCATTTAATTATGTATGTTTAGATTATGAATGACGTCACCAAATATTAATGATGCGCATGTATGTGGTGATTGCAGGTTGCACGGACTTAACATCATTATGAAGTCTAAGAGGTTGAAGATCGAGTCAAAGAGCAAGGATTGTACGGGAAGAGCAGTCACATGACTTGTATTTATATATTACATTTGATGCGTTAATTAAGAATGAAGGTTGTAAATCTTTTCAAGAACGTGTTTGACATTTTAGAAATGAACCTCCAAGTATGTAATATAGATAAGAAAGAAGGAATTTTTGAGTCGGTATTTTCCGCTGTGTCTCTTTTGGTTAAAACGTGTTAGGGTGTTACAGATTAAATAAATGTAATTTTGTATACTAAATACTAAAAACGTCGTTTCTTAAAAAACCTGTGTATAATCGGGTTAAATAAATCTACCAAATAATAAAAAATTACATCCTTAAAAACCCTGTATATTACCCGTGTTGAATAGATCTAAAAAAGAGTTATATCTTTAAAAACCATCTGTATTACACAGATTAAATACATGTAATTTTGTTTACTAAATACTAAAAACGTCGTATCTTTAAAAAACCCGTGTATAGTCGGGTTGAAAAATCTACCAAATAATAAAAAAATTATATCCTAAATAAATTTAATTTTGTATATTAAATACTAAAAACGTAGTATCTTTAAAAAACTCGTATATAGTCGAGTTGAAAAATCTACCAAATAATAAAAAAAAAATTATATCATTAAAAACCTTACGTTTTACACGAGTTGAATAAACATAATTTTGTATACCAAATAATAAAAAAAGTTATATTTTTAAAAAATTAGGATAACATTTAATATTAATTTGTTATTTATATATTTAATATAAGATAAGTAGATAAGAGATGTATTTGTTTTAAAAATATATTAAATTAACAATTTAGATTTGAGGATAATATTTTATTAAAGTGTGGTAAAATTTAATATTAATTTATTATTTATTTATTTAGATAAATATAGATTTGAGGATACGTTCAATGAATGACACGTGTACAAAAGTTGGTTTCTTTTATTAGAATAGTTAGATATCTTGGGTTCAAGTTGAGAAGGGGGAGATCTTGGGTTCAAGTTCCACAGACAACAGAGAATTAAAAAAATTAGTTGTTCAAAAAAAAGTTAGATATCTTTTTAAACCAAAAAAAATATTTATTGATACGTGTTATTTTTTTTTTAAAGTTTATATCGAAAAGATGGTAACAATAACTTAATATAAAACATTATGTATTAACTTTATAAAAGATAAAAATAAAGTTATAATTAGTTATAAACTAGTAAAAAAAGAAGAAAAATACACAAAATATCAAATCTGTTACATTTTGAGTGAACTAGTAACTTTTGGATTTTACGATCAAACCTTTCTTTAAACTTTGATTGAATTACAAAACTAGTTCATCAGTACTATAGCCCAATATACGCATCATACCCTAACGTTTTGCCTTTTACATTCTTAACGTTTCAAAACCGTTTTTTAATATTCTCCTACTTTACACCAATAAATCATAAATTCCTCTATTGCTTAGGTTTGAATCTGGGACCTCCCACTTAAGAGACATGTGTCTCTACCAAATGAGCTACCCCACGTTGCCAAAAAGTTTATGTATAAGTTTTTTAGTTATAGACTTATAGGTTATAAAGCCATAATCAAAGTTGAGCTTACACAAGATATGTCAATTATGGGGATGGCACAATTACATAAAAATAAATAGGTGATAATGGTTTACGGATATTAAATAAAAGAGTTAATTACTGTTTTCGTCCCCATGGTTTGTCAAAAATCACTATTTCAGTCCATTAGTTTAAAAATTACGATTTCAGTCCCTGTGGTTTCACTTTTGTAACCATTTCAGTTCACCTCGTAACCATTTCAGTCCCTGTATTAACAGAATAAATGGATTGAAATGGTTACGAAAGTGAAACCACAGGGACTGAAATGATTACGAAAGTGAAACAACAGGGACTGAAATTGCAATTTTTAAACTAATGGACTGAAATGGTGATTTTCGACAAACCACAGGGACGAAAACAGTAATTAACTCTAAATAAAACTTTTGTAAGGGACCACTTGATATAATAATTTGCCCACTATTATATATCTTCTCCACACCATTGTGATATATTTGCCCACAAATCACTGGCAAAAAGCCACTACTACTTTTTTTTCCCAGAGGAGAAAAGAAAATTCTTTTGTTGATAAAAGATGAAGGCATGGAAGTATGATGAATATGGAAGTGTTGATGTGCTGAAACTGGCTACTGATGTGGCGGTTCCTGAGATCAAAGATGATCAGGTGTTGGTTAAGGTGGTTGCTGCTGCTCTTAACCCTATTGATTTCAAAAGGAGGCTTGGTTACTTTAAAGCTATCGATTCTCCTTTGCCGGTCGGTAACATATTTCTTTCATCAATTTTTTAAGTCTGATTTTGGTTGAAAAGGAGGGATTATTTAAGCCTTAGAAACTTTTACTTGTGTCTTCTTTATTTGCATCCACACTATATATGGATAGTTAATTTCTTTCTGATTACTTTATTTGAAAGCACAATTGTATTTCTAGAAGCGCATGTGGATTTTGAAGGATCTTTGAAGATCAACAGATTGGTTTTATTTGATGATATGGATCGATGAACTATAATCTAAAAAACTATTTACAACATTTGATACATATATTTATAGGGTATCCAACAAGTGTGATAAACCAACACACCCATCACAGCCGTCTCCGAAAAAAAAAAACTTTTTGCCCGCTGCGAGATAAAAATTTTGGGTCCTATTCGCAAATTCGCAAATTTATGTTCCTTTCTTTTACCACCCAGCAGCGCCCCTCAATTCATTAATTGAGCTTTTCAAAAGAATTTAGCCATTCAGGACCTTTACGAATTTCATTGGCAATTTAGGCCACAAATCCAAAATTCTTAAACTGTTATTGCCCTCTTAACGTTTTTTGTTCTTAAACCCAAGCCCTTTAAATTTTCTTTTTTTTTAACATACAGATTTTTTTGTTAAATATATATCGATTTGGGCCCTGAGAGCATTCTCATCCAATCCATCCATTCATATGCTGGTTAAATAACTACCATAACTAACTTATTAATAGACTTGGGACATGAAATACTTGGGATACCAACATATTTAACCTATAATGAGATCTATTCATTACACTGGTGGCAACACTTGTAATTCCTTTCGCCTTTTGTAACAGATTATTCCAGGATATGACGTCGCTGGGGTAGTTGTGAAGGTTGGAAGCCAAGTAAAAGGACTGAAGGAAGGAGATGAAGTATACGGAGATATTAACGCAAAGGGTCTAGAGGGGCCTACACAGTTTGGAACATTGGCTGAGTACACAGCGGTTGAGGAGAGATTGTTAGCTTTGAAACCGAAGAGCTTGGATTTTATACAAGCTGCTGCTCTCCCTCTTGCAATTGAGACCGCTTATGAAGGTCTTGAAAGGGCTAAATTTAGTGAAGGTAAAACAATCCTTGTTTTAAATGGAGCGGGTGGAGTTGGATCATTCATAATTCAGGTGTTTTAATCTATTATAATCGCATATATTTGTACTGACCATATAGTTAACAACCATAAGTTTGGTGGTAATCATAGCTATAAGTTGTTGATACAGCTCGCAAAACATGTGTACGGTGCTTCAAAAGTAGCAGCCACATCTAGTACAGGAAAACTCGAGTTGCTAAAGAGTCTAGGAGCCGATGTAGCAATCGACTACACCAAAGAAAACTTTGAAGATCTACCAGATAAATATGATGTTGTGTATGATGCAATTGGTAAGAATATCACTATACATGAAAAGTTAATGGAAAAATAACTTGACTATGCAAATCATCAAAATAGACATTGACTTCCAAACGCTGGTAGTCGTAGCCGACAGTCGATGCCTATTTTCATGATTTTTCCCATCTTCAATGTGTTTATTACTTAAAATAACAATAGTCTCACAGTTTTACCGATAATAGCATGGTAAAATATTTTAATAATCACCAGAAATAACAAATTACTTTAAACAATCACACAAAATCTTTTTTAACCCAATCAAACCAACTTAATGTACCTTAAGGTTGCTATATCTGGTAGAAAAGGAAAGTAGACATTTATGATAATATTGAGTTGAAAGTATTTCGGGGAAATATCTTTAGATTCAAAAGGCCTCACAAATCATTTTATCCATAATAAACATATTTTTATTAAAATGAAGTAACTTTTAGGATCATATTTGAAAAACTGCTTATTAGTTCAAATTCTGATGTTAAAAGTAATTAATTCTTAGAAAATTTTATTCAAAAAAATTACAATTTTTATTGAAATGATGTATATTTTTAAACAAATTTGACAAATTAATTATTAAAAAAAATACTTACTGAACAAAAAGTGTTGTAGGCCGATCCGACATTTTTAACGCTATAAAAAAGATATATGTGTGTTTCTTGATTGCGTACCCGGATGATAAAATGTTGTAGGACAACCGGAGAAAGCAGTGAAGGCGGTTAATGAAACTGGTGTTGCAGTGTGTATAACGGGGCCAATTCCGCCGCCAGGATTCAGCTTTATTCTCACATCTGACGGATCCATTTTGACAAAACTAAACCCTTACCTGGAGAGTGGAAAGATCAAAGTGATTATTGACCCTAAAAGCCCATTTCCATTTGACAAAGTTAATGAAGCTTATGCTTACCTTGAGAGCCACCGGGCTACTGGAAAGGTAGTCATATACCCGATTCCTTGAGGTTTGAAATAAATTTCCGCGTTTTGGCTTTCTTTACACACCTCTAATATATAGTGTGGCTTGCTTTGTGAAATAGTGAGAATAAATATGGTGTGCAAAGTGCAAAGAGTGTTATTGTAATGTTACGAATTCTTAATAAATGTTGCTATTATATTTGGGCTTGAAAAAAAAAGGAAACCAGAGAAAGTGGAATGATTCTATTTGGGCTTGTTTTCAAGTCCAAAAGAAATTGGGCTTGAAAAAAGGAAACCAGAAGAATGTGCAATGATTCTATTTGGGCTTGTTTTCAACTCCAAAAGAAAAAAGGTAAAAGATTTCTCTATTTAGCTTTTTTAGTTAGTGATTGGTATGGAGGACAGAAAATGAAATAAATGTCTGCTTGGTTAATTGAATGTGATCACCCATTACACAAGGATCGTCACTCCCACTAAACAACCAATATCATTCCCCCCCCCCCCCCCCCCCCCAACCCCCATTACACAAGGATCGTCACTCCCACTAAACAACCAATATCTGCTTGGTGTATAGTGTTTGGCTATATATGATGGTTTGGTAAGTAAAAAGATTTCTCACATTCATCTAATTGTTAGTTTTTTTTTTGCATTTGATGGAAAAAAATTGTTATCAGTTGATTTAACTGAAAAAAATACCGTTATTCTTTTACCTATAGATAAAAATACCGTACCTATATATAAAAATGGACTTTGCTTGATTTGGTGTATTTTATGACCTTTCCCTTCTTTGGAATTTTGGTGCCTGGCGTCTTGTTAGTTCAAGTAAATTAATTTATGTTGGCCGTTCAAAAAAAAAAATATTACTTGTTTCGTCTTGAAGATGATTTTTCAATCAGGAAACCAGAGAAACCACATATTGAAAAAGTGAGAAATTAATTTTTGTCACGTGAATATTGTTTTTTGATATTTTTGCATTTTATAGATTTAAACTACTTTGGGTCACAAAACAATCGATGATATTAAAAATAAGTGCACTTTACATCAATATCGCAGGTAAGCGAGCAACAAGCTGCGCCGCTACCCCTTTCTGAATAGCAAATCCTAGCCTATTAAAGACAAACCCTTGCCCCCCTGTTGATGAGCAACTGCTGTGGACAACCTTTTGGACCCTAGTCAACAAACAGATAGCTTCTGGAGCTAGGGAGCCAAATGTGTCGAAGGCGAAAGAGACAAATGCATGTTGATTATCAGCACATGCTTTAGCGTGTTTATCCACCTTTTTTGATTCTGCTTTCCTTATAGCTTGTCATGCTACAAACCCGCTTTCCCTTAAACCAGCTAAGGGGGAGACTCCTGTGAGATCCACACAAGCATGTTTCCCTCCCGCCCAGCCAAAGACGAGTAGATCCGCTGGTCTCAGTGTAGATCTCCCTTCCATGGGGTCTGTAAGGAAATTCACAGGGGCATCCTTCTTCACAGAAATCCCCGTTCTCCTCAAGATGTCCCCCAAAACATCACTCACCCAGTCATGCCTATATTTTTCCGTAGATCTTGAAAACAGCCAAAAATAGCTTTAATTTTTCCGAAATTAAAATCAGACAGAAAACAACTTTATGCTACTTTATTCATTTTTATAATAACTAGGGTTAAGACCCGCCCGCGTTGCGGCGCGGGTACATCGTAAACATTGAATGGATTAGTCCAAACGTTATATGATGCATTAACCATATGAAAACACACATTTCGACGTATCCACTTGAACTCAGTGTAACCTGTATAAGCATTGTGATTGGATCAAACGTAAAGTAAATGTAATTCATATCGAACAATAATAACGTATTATATGTGACCCAACTTATACAAAGAAAACGTAACGGGTATGAAGGAAAATATGCACATGTAATAAAAAGGGATTATTTAGAGCTTTAAAAAAAGGGGAGAAAAAGAAACCATAATTTGACTCCACTCGGTTCGAAAAAAACTTTACGAAACGTACATAAAATAAACACGAAAACATATTATATTTGACCTAAATCATTTCTCAAAAAAGTTTACGTCAAAACGTAGAACAACTTGAATTTATAGGAAAACGTACATAGATTATGCACGTAAAAATGGTTTCTTTAAACGAAAACGTATTACATTTGACCTGACTCGTCTATAAAAAAAGTTTACGTCGGAATGTAGAAGAAATCATATTTACACATACCCGTACATAAAATATGCACGTAAAAAATAGTTTTTAAGTAAAGGAAGTATAGGGGTAAACCGAAACAAAAAATTAGTAAAAAGATTAATAGGTTAAAAACGTTCGTAAAACCGTGCCAAGTAGCACCAATGCCACAACCACATCGACTCTCAACATCGTAAAAATAAAATAGATAAAATGGTAAAAATTACACTGAACGAAAAGCAGATTAAAATCCTTGAACCACGCACACTCGTTACAGTGTCTTAATACGAAGAAATTAACCAGAAACGTAAAACGTAGAAAATAATAACTTAGTCGATCTATGACCCGCCCGTACGCGTTGCGACGGGTCTGTCAAATATGAAAAAAATAGAGCAAAAACGCTGAATCTCACATGCACTCTACGACATGTTAACTCGCAAAATTTAGAACGAAACGTAAAACGAAAAACTTGCGAAGGATAAAAATTATGGGGTACGAAAGTTGTAGATAATAAAGTGTTGTGTTGAATTATAAAAGATGGAAAACTTTAGGTTAAAAATAAAAAATGAAAAGGGGTTAAAATGTAAAATATGAAATGTTTGGGTTAGAAGTGAAAAATTAAGTTTTTTTTTTTTTTTTGAAACACTCCCTAAGCACAAGTTACAAGTCATGATAGCACATATAAGTTGCTTATTAATATATGGAATAATTATCTAATCTTACCGGCCCCATATCAACCTAAGCAACATATTTAACCAAATCAAACTACTACCAAAAAATGAAACAAGCTAAACAAACTATATATAAAAAGAGAGAGAAAATGCAAAAGAAGGTATGATTTTGAACTACATCTACGTAACAATAACTGTTGTTTTGTAAGTAAGCATACACATACAAACTCAAAATAAATAAAAAAGACAATTCACTTATTCCGTTATATACAACTTTTACAATAATAACCGAGGGCAGTGACGGATCTAGAAAAAATGTCAAGGGACAACGTTTCAAAAATTTCCTTCTATAGGGGCAGCGAAATAAAAAAAAGGACAAATTTTTCAAAAATTTACACTACCGCCAGAGCGTCAAGGGGTAGCGGGGGCGACCCCTGATATCAAGCTACATCCGCCCCTGACCGAGGGTTAGGATTAAATGAGAGAAATTGAAAGGAAGAAAAGAGGCGCGTGGTTTTGTTTAGGGGCATTCTAGTCAATCCAAGGCAATAGTTTCTCTCTCCTCCAATTCCCCCCCCCCCCCCCCATTTTTTAAACGTTAATAACTCTTTCATACAACATTATTTTTTTATAAAAATTGCACCAAAAAAACGAGCGTTTTTATCTTTAAAACGAGTATACTATTGCTATATTTTCGAAAAAAAAAATAAAACCCAGTTGCGTAAAACGCAATGGAAAAAACCCAGTTGCGTAAAACGCAATGAAAAAAAACCTAAAAATGACATTTTTCTAAAACGCAATGCACAAAAAACACAAAGAAATGTCTTATTTCTAAAACGCAATAGCCTAAAAACACAAAAGAAAGTGTGCTTTCTAAAACGCAATGGACTGAAAACACATAAAAATGTGTTTTACCTAAAACGCAATGCAAACAAATGTCTTATTTCTAAAACGCAATGGCCAGAAAACACTTAAAATGTCTGTTTTATAAAACGCAATGGACTGAAAACACATAAAAATGTGTTTTTACCTAAAACGCAATGCACAAAAAACACAAAGAAATGTCTTATTTATAAAACGCAATGGCCAGAAAACACTTAAAAATGTCTCCTTTCTAAAACGCAATGGCCTAAACAAACAAAAGAAAGTGTTCTCTCTAAAACACAATTGACTGAAAACACCTAAAAATGTCTTTTACCTAAAACGCAATGCCTAAAAACACTTCAAAAATGTGTTTTTCTAAAACGCAATGGCCAGAAAACACATAAAAATGTCTTAGTTCTAAAACGCAATGGCCTAAAAACACCAAATAAAGTGTTCTCTCTAAAACGCATTGAACTAGGACAATAGTTTTGTCTGTGCTGTGAATTGTCTGAACCAATGTAGTTTTCCAGAGGCAATTTACAGAAAATTAACTTTTCTGATGCATTTTTTATTAAAGCAATTTAATTGAAAAAAAAAATTCCGAACCCCAGCCAGGGGCTCTGCCCCTTGGACCCCGCCAAGATCGTAAAACGCAATGACTAAATCAAAAACTCAGATAATAAAAATGAAATTAAAGAATTTCTTACATGGATCGAAGTCGGTTTCTTCAACGATTGACGAAATTTGAATGATTGAAACACTTATCAGAGATCGAATCGAACGGATTGAGATCTTCAAAATCACCGAAAAAACGAGATTTTGTATGAAATTAAACTGGGTTTTCTTCAAAAAAGCTGAAGAACACGTTGATCGGGTGTTTGAATCATTGATTGGTGACGAAAATCGCACTATAATGTAGTGATTATTGAGATAGAATGTGAAGAAATGGTTGAAGATGGTGGGTTTTGAAAATGGTGTGTTTTGATGTTACTGGGAAGAAGAAGGAAGAAGAAAAGGATAAGATCGACTAAAATACCCTTCCTCTTTATTTTAAATTTTGCCACATGTCCTAATCCTATTGCTTCCCATACTTCCTAGCCAAAATAAACTTCCTATTTGATCCTCACCCTAATAACCAATACCTTCAAAATAAATAAAACTTCGGTTCTAATAAAAACAAATCAAACCAAACAATTCAACAAAAAAAACTTATCTAATTATTTAGCGCCATGAACACATCAACTCCATAACTCCAAGTACACAATATTTGTCAAAAGAATAAAAAACATGTAAAAGAACATGGTGGAAGAGCACACATTTAGAGCATTTTACATTCGATTTAATCTAACTAAGTTATTGTTATATAAAATCGAACCCTCTATATATATATATATATAGGGTGAGATTCTAGAGTGAACACTAGTGTATTTGCGAACTGAATGAACAAATCCTGGCCATTGTTCTACACACGTGTATGGCCAGGATCTCATCATCAAATCATAAAATACACTAGTGTATTTCAACATCAAATCCGGGCCATTGATCTACACACGTGTATGGCCAGGATTAGTTCACTCAGTTCGCAAGCTACATTAGTGTTCACTCTTGAACCTAATCCTATATATATATATATATATATATATATATATATTATAAACGGGTTCTGGTGAAAACCACGGAAAGTGTGAAAATGGTGAAAACGGATCTGGAGTCGACATGTGTCCATGGCGCTAAATAATAAGAGAGGGTATGATTTTCATTCCACATTAATTTTTGAACATTCGTTTTTTTTGTCAGCGCCTTTTTCTTCCGTTTTGAAACAAAACTCCAAAATTATCGTGTTAGCTGTTACATCCTCTTCAAGTTTCCGAGATCTATGTCATTTCGAGTTACAAGGTATTTTGTTAGATTTTTGTTTGAGCATATTATATAAAATTGATGGCGTTTTTCATTTTTTGGTGTTTTGTTCTTGTAGTAAATCATGTAAAAGCAATAGTGTTTTGATTATTATATATCTTATAACGATGTTTATTTTGGTATTGATATAAATTAAAATTAAGAATGACGTTTACTTTATTTTTCTTATTCAGGTTTTGATATGTTAAAAGGTGTTTCAATTCCAACAACATTAAAATGATGGCGTTTTATTTTGTTTTTAATTTTCGAACTAATCATGTAAATGCTATGACATTTTTGCTTTTTTTCATGTGGTTATGTTTGTATTTAATAAGTCTTATATATTAAACTTTGTGTTATTATGTAATCAAAACAACTGGTTAAGGAATGTATATTATCAACGATTAATGACGTTTAATAGCCTTTCAATCAAAACAGATTGTTAAGGATGTTTTGATGGCGTTTCATTCCAAATAACTCGTGAATCTAATCACGTTTTTTATGTGTTTAATATCGTTTAAATTCAAACAACTCTTTAAGGAATTGCGGCAAACGTTAACTCTTTTTGAATCGTTATGATTTAACAAATGCCGTTTCCATTTATATATAAAAATTATTTAATTTCTAATTATTTGTTGATTATCAACGATTAATGACGTATATATCATATATGATTAATTGATTAGGGTGGCTTTATGTTTATGAATGGCGTGTATTTTTCCATTGTCAAGGGTTATTGAATCATGTACGATTAAATAAATGATCATGTTGACTTTATTTTATGCATGGCGTGTATTTTTCCAGTGTCAAGGTTATTGAATCATCTCATTACTGTTAATGGCCTTTTTTGTTGTTTTAGAAGAGAGTGTTGCGTCGAATGAAAGGATTTGCCCGAAAACTGGTTCTACATTCAAGATTCCCGTCGTTAGAGACGATCTAAAACCAAAGTCAGGAATGATTTCCGAAAGCCTTGGTGATTGTTATTCTTTGTATCTTAAGTGTGCGGCGGCTACGGGGTTTGTTGTAAAGAAAGGGACTGAAAAGATAAACGACAAAGGAGGAAAACATATAAAGTACTATATGTGTACGAGAGTTGGGCATTACAAGAATAAGAAAGTTGATACATTGGACCCTAATCACAAAAATGGAATGTGCGGTCTAATTTTTCGCAGAGGACTGGTTGTGGAGCACAAATATGTTGTTAAAGATATCGTACTATATTTATTATCTGAATATTTATATAGTTTTCTATAGCAGATTGAAAGCCCTTATTTTTTGTAGGCCCTAGGCCTCAGCCTAGCTCAATTGTACTGTTAGGCCAGCCGTGCTAGAAGCAAGAGTACTCGAGAAAGAAGTGGAAGATGAACTATTTTCGGGCATATTCGAGGAATAGGCTAAGGACCATTATCTAATTAAAAAAAATCTTAATAAGTACATCTATTTTGACAAATTATAAGACCGTGGGGTATGGTGGGGCTTGGGTTGGGCTTGGGTTGGGGCATTTGTTGAAACGTGGAATGGGAGCCCCCCACCGCCTAGTGACGTGTCGCGGGGTATGGCGGGGCGTGGGTTGGGTGCACCGCATGGCAGATTATTAAAAAAAAAATTACAAAAAATTTATAAAATTCACACAACATTTATAAAAAAAAAACCTACAACTTCATTAAAATTTTAAAAATTACATAATCCAAAATATTACATAATTTCTAAAAATTACAAAATAACAAACCTAGAGCGTTAGATAAATTTCAAAAAGGGCGATCTTGTCGAACGCCCTTCGCTCCTTGCCTCGAAACTCTATGTTTGCCACCGCCACCCGGTCCTCGTGGCTTAACTCGCCGCTCGGAACGGCTTCGTAGTAAGCCTTGAAATGATGGAGCTTGGGCCGTAGCTCGCGCCATTTGTGTTGGCACGCGTTGAGGTTGTGGCGGTCGTTACCGACGTTATGTCGGTAGGTTGCGAATGCTTCCGGCCAATATTTTGTTTGGCCCGGTTTCCGCCCCTTCATAGCGTCAACGACGCTTGTGACGAGAGCCAATTTTTCCTCGTGAGTCCAAGATGCCGCTATGACATGGCGGGGTCAGCGAATGGGAGGCAGCCAGTTAGGATGTCAAGACCGCCCCATGCCCGGCTTGAAACCCAAGCCCCAAGGGCCACGCCCATATAAGACAAGTCTTTAAACTTGTCGGGTCTAAATCACATTCTACTCCGGTCCTCGCTTAATCACGCGTTCGAACCGTATCGTTCCTTAAAACTAACCGGTATAAGCTTAAGCTTAACTAAAGACCGTTAGGATTCTAATAGGTTATTATTAACCTTTGTTCCAGAATAGGAGAACCAGTAAAAGCTACCCGCATTTGATATTTGTGAATTATACTTGCAAAGGTAAATACTTTTAACTAATTTTCCCTTATACGGGCTTGGGGTACGGTATATAAAATACCGCTTGGTCGGGCATTCGACCTTAATCGATTTGTGGTTAAGTATTATCGAGATGACCCGTTTAAACTGTTTTGTTTGCTTAAAGCCTTTGGGAGGTTAATGACCATGTCCCGGATATCCTTGGCATCATTTTACGAAATGGCCACGACCTAAGCACGGGGTGTAGGCGTACACCCGTCAGTGCATAAATAAATAATGTGGTGTGTCTATTGATCATTAACCCGGCACGAACTGGGCTACTGAACGCATAAGAAACATGTAATTCTTTTACAAGTTTATATATTTAAATAATTATCCCAAGTTATAAAAAGTTTGTGCCACGTGCATTCAAATCAATTTTAACCATTTTTAAAATGAGTCAGTTAAATTGTATTTACCAGTGTAAACTGACGTATTTTCCCAAAAAGATTAAGTGCAGGTACTACTCGTAATGGGCTGGCTACTCCTAGCATCAATAAAGAGTCTCGCAAGCTTAAGATGCCTAAAGTCTGTTGAACTACTGTTTCCATTTTATTTTGATCTACCTATGGATAAACTTTCGATTGTTGTGATACTTGATATTACAATTATATTCGGTTGAAATATATCTTTCATTTGCTTCCGCTGTGCATTTAAATATTGTGTTGTTTGACTGTAATGTTGCCAACCACGTCACGATACTCCCCACCGGGCCCACCGGTCAAACGTGGAGATATCGGGGTGTGACAGGTTGGTATCAGAGCCAACATTGAGTGAATTAAACACTAGCCTTTTGTGTTTAATCTCAATGACACAATTGCACATTCCTAAACTTTCGAGTCTAGACAAATAACACAGAACAAATTCTACTTTGTTTTGTTTTGTCCTTTATTTTATATATTCTTGTTGTTATCTTATGTTATATTGACAGGTCTAAATATGCCGCCAAGATTTTTCAGACGAAGAGGACGAGGCAAGGGGCCAATCACCGCCCCCAATGATCACGAAGCCGGGCCTTCGCACAGGCGAGCTCCTTCTGCCACTGCGAGTGCTGATCCTCGAGAGAACTGGAGGACCAATGTGGAGCCCGCTAGACGGTTTGTTTCACATAGTTCAACGCCTCCCTTTCGTCACTCCTATGGGCCACAGTCAGAAAACGAGCCCGATAACCCACAACCTTCATATATACCCCTTCAGCGATCCCTTTCGCACAATTCTTTTGATAAACCGATTCCGGCCTGCACTGGTTCAATGGCGTACAACCCGTTTGAGCAGCCGGCTCACACCAACTATAATTACGCTGAAGCCGACCCATACTTGGTAGCGGCCAATTACAACGCCCTTCACCCGGAAGGACCGTATGGAGCTCCTTGGGGAGTAGGGTACCCAACTCATGGGTACCAAATACCTGCTAGACCTATAATTCGGCAACAATCGCAGCCGCCACGGTTTTCCCCACCCGAACGGGAAGAAATTCTTCAAAGATTGGACCAAGTCGAGCGAGATTTTCACAGAGATCGCAGGGAGCGACAAAGTTTCTTTCAAGGATTGACAAGTTTAATAAAAGGGAAGAGCAAGAAGGACCATTGAATCCTTCAATTATTGATTGTATTTTCCTAGTGTCAGTTGAGCCCCTGCGTGGGCCTGTCTTGCTGTTTTGACCCCTGCGTGGGTATGGTTGTCTTTTGAGCCCCTGCGTGGGCCTATCTTTCTGTTAACCCCTACGAGGGTATGTTGTTTGTTAAGTCCCTGCGTGGACTAGTATTTCAGTGTGACCCCTACGTGGGTAAGTTGTTTATGTAAAAGTCCCGTTTAGGGCAAAGTGTACTTTTTATGATTATTGGAATATTAAGTTTATAAATTTCATTTTTGCCATTATACGCATAAATATATTACATGAAATAAATAAATAAATAAAAATCATTCCTTTTAAAAATATATCTGCCTATTTAAATGTTAATTAAGAATCTTAAAGGTATAACCTAGCTTAAATGTCATTTAAAGAGTTGGCCAAGATGGTAAGACCTGTTTAAAAGATTCAAATCCCTGTTAACATCTGTAAACATGTTAACACTCCTGGCAGATGTGATTCGTTAAAATCACACACGTCATTTTATAATAGGATTCTTCAAAAGATTCCTAACTAACCTGATGATATATAAATCAGAGGTTTAAATCATCAATTAAGATGATCACATTTTGACCATACATTGGTAATATAGTGCCTACGTGCCATACTCATTTTCATATGAGACAAAAGACAGTAGTAGTCTACGACTCTCTGTCAGAAAAAGGTAATGAACGATGTTCAAACCTTAATGCCTTGATTCTCTGAAATCATAACTTATGTTTTTAAAATGTCCCTGTGACTAGGCCTTTTGTGCTACTAATAACACTGTTATTGTATTGTAATTAGGATAAATTATAATGAAAATCCTAAATAAATATGATTAACAAATTAACCCAATCTGGTCTCTGTTTACCGTGGTTAATGAATTGCCATAAAAGACAATTCTATACTAAACTCCCAAATAAACTATTGTCATTGTCTTATGTAACAGTTTAAATTAAAATGGCTGACTCGGATGAAATTAATAGTCACCCAAGGGAGAATAATGATAACGCCCGGATTAATATAACGGGTGCTGAACCGAAAGCGTTAGTAGACGACGCTGTTACAAAGGCCTTAGAGCGGCAGTATGAAGAATATAGCGGGACTCGAAGTAGGACGCTATCTACACCGCATTCAAAGCCACCCTCCAAGAAGGATGAACCCAAGAAAGACGATGACGATCGTCACTCTTCAAATCATCGAAGTGATCCATCTCAAAAGATCATGCTGAATCAAGGACCCCGTGATAAGGGTTGCTCCTACAAATACTTTGTTTCATGTAAACCCAGGGACTTCACTGGGGAAAAAGGGGCCATAGACTGCATGACGTGGCTAGATGAGATGGATACTGTGGTTGATATCAGCGGGTGCGCTGATGGAGATGTGGTAAAGTTTGTATCTTAATCGTTTAAAGGTGAGGCCTTAGCCTGGTGGAGATCGCTGAGTCAAGCTACTGGGAAGATCCCATTATACAATATGACATGGGAACAATTTGTTACCCTCATCAGGGACAACTACTGTCCCCAACATGAGGTTGAAAAGATCGAGTCTGATTTCCTATCGTTGGTGATGAAGAATCTGGATTGCCAAGCTTACCTCACGAGCTTCAACACATTGTCAAGATTGGTTCCGTATCTGGTGACCCCGGAACCCAAAAGAATAGCTCGTTTCATTGGGGGTTTAGCCCCAGAAATAAAGGCAAGTGTGAAGGCTTCTCGGCCAACTACTTTCAGATCGGTAACTGATATATCCTTGTCCCTCACACTGGACGCGGTCTGACATAGATCGATGAGGAACACGGATGCCGAGAAAAGGAAACGTGAAGATGACAATTCACGAAGGTCAAACAAGAAGCACCGAGGAAACAATGACCACAAGAAAGGGTCTGAGTCGAAGAAGGATGGGCATCAATCTGGAGAAAAGCCCAAGTGTAAGATCTGCAAGAGACAGCACTTCGGGAAGTGCAGGTATGAATCGAACTCGCAGACTCATTCGAGAACTTTTGCATGTGGGATATGCAAGTCCAAGGAGCACAAGACCTTGGATTGCAAAAAGTTGAAGGACGCAACGTGCTACAGTTGCAACGAAAAAGGGCACATTAAGACAAATTGCCCAAAGTATGCAAAGAAAGCTGATGAGGGAAAGAAGACCAATGCTAGGGTCTTCAGGATGGATGCGAAAGAAGCTGTGCAGGACGATAACGTGATCACAGGTACTTTCCTCATAAATGATGTCTATGCAAGAGTACTTTTTGATTCAGGCGCTGATAAATCATTCATAGATAATAAGTTTTGCATATTGCTGAATTTACCTGTTAAAACCTTAAATGTGAAGTATGCGGTGGAATTAGCAGATGGCACCTTAGAAACCGCCTCAACCATATTAGATGGATGTTTCATATCCATTAAGAACCACTCTTTCCCTCTGTCCCTACTTCCCTTGAAGTTAGCCGGTTTTGACATCGTGTTGGGTATGGACTGGTTATCTCATAACCAGGCCCAGATTGTCTGTAATAAGAAGCAAGTGGTGATCAAGACTCCGTCTGGTGAACCACTTACCATTCAGGGAGATACCCGGTATGGACTGCCTGAGCAAGTGACTATGCTCAAGGCCTCTAAGTGTTTGAAGAAGGGTTGCGTCATCTACATGGCACAAGTGACTATCGATGAACCGAAACCTAAGATGGAAGATATCCCTGTTATTTCTGAATACCCTGAAGTTTTTCCTGAAGAACTACCTGGTTTACCACCAGATAGATAAGTCGAATTCAGAATTGACATCATCCCTGGGGCAACACCTGTTGCTAGAGCACCTTATAGGTTGGCACCAACAGAGATGAAGGAATTGAGAACGCAACTAGATGAATTGCTAGCCAAAGGTTTCATTAGACCTAGTTCGTCTCCTTGGGGAGCACCAATCTTGTGTGTCAAGAAGAAGGATGGATCGATGCGTCTGTGCATCGATTACCGTGAGCTGAATAAGGTCACTATCAAGAATAGATATCCATTGCCCAGGATAGACGATCTGTTCGATCAATTGCAAGGGGCAAGCTACTTCTCTAAAATCGATCTGAGGTCAGGCTACCATCATGTCACACCCCGATTTCCACGTGTCAACAGTGGGCCCGGTAGGGGAGTATCGTGACGTAGTTGGTAACATCATGGTCAAATAACACAATATATAAATGCACAGCGGAAGACAAAAGATAAATATATTACATTCCGAATATAAAGTAATATCAAAGTATTACAACGGAAAGTAAAGGATCCACAGGCGGATCAATAAAAGAAAAGAAAACTGTTCAACAGACTTCAGGCATCTAGAACTTGCAAGATTCCTTATTAACGCCCTGAGCTTCCAGCAAATTTTGTTCAGTACCTGTCACTTAACCTTTTTGGAAAATACGTTAGTTTACACTGGTAAATACAATTAACTGACTCATTTTGGAAAAAGAGTTTGAAAAGTGATTCGAGTGCAAACGGCACAAAATATCTTGACACTTTGATTAAAATGCAGAGAGGCAAAATTAATCTTTTATAACTTAGGACAATTTTATTAATAAAAATCTTGCATCCGATTTACATGGTTGTCCAACATTTAGGGCCGGTGATTATACAATACAAGCCGGACAAGATTAATCGACACACCACAAATATAATCTCACAAGAAGACACCCTTACGAGTGAGTATACGTTATACATATGCAACAGGAGGTGTTTTGTCTACACCTTGTGCTTACGTCGTGGCCATTCACTTTTTAAAATGAGCCAAGGATATCCAGGACACGGTCATTAACCCCCAATGTTATTTGTTATCAATCAATACAGATTAAAACGGGATTATGCAATTTAATCATCTCCGATTAAAAGGTTTCTACACCCGACCAAGCGGTATTTTTATAATACCGTATCCCAAGCCCGTATAAGGGAAAATAAGTTAAAAGTATTTACCTGAGCTAGCAATGCAATTTATACTCAGCCGTATATTCTAATCAGCAAGCACAAGTACTTCTACTGGGGCTCTGAATCTGGAACGAAGGTTTTATTAACCTATTAGATTCCTAACGGGTCTTATTTAAGTCGTAACTTAGACCGGTTAGTTTTAAGGAAGGTTTACGGTTCAAACGCATGATTAAGCGAAGACCGGAATAGAATGTGATTTAGACCCGACAAGTTTGAAGACTTGTATAATATGGGTAAACTAAACACATTCTGGATTTTGAGATAAAAAGGATAACGTTTGACCCGTTTCGGCTAATTTATGTAAACTTGTTACATAAACCGAACCGAACGCGTAATAAGCGTGACGGGTATTCATGAGAGCCATATACAGGTTTTCTAAGTTAATTATGCCTCAAATATGTTGTGACATCAGTAAGATGTCTTTCATTATGCCCGTAACGTATTTAAACACAAACTAGGCCCCGTAGGGGTAGTTTGGTCATTTACAAAGTTATAAAAGAGTTTAAGTATTAATCTGAGTTACAGGTCTGATGTAATCAGTAAAAATACTCAATTTAATAAGTTATAACAGTAGGGTAAAGTATATATGTGAAATTTATCAATTATAACCAAACTATGCACCGTAGGGGCATTTTGGTAATTTCACATAAGCCGAAAAGCTCAAAACTGAAGTCTGAGTTAATCAACCTTTGCTTACTGTTAAAACATTATAATTTACCTAAAATATCAGTAGGTATCAACCCTTGTATGTCTAAAATAGTTCTAGTGCATACTATGCGTTAAAAACGCTTAGAAAGGCGATTAGGAGCCGTTTCCGGGTTATATACTTAAAGCTGATATTTTTATTAATCTAGAAGGCTTAAAATAATTTATTTATCATTTAAGATCAGTAGCAAAAGGTTTGGAGTCGTTTAGATAAGTAAAACTCATTTTATGGCCCGTAAGGGCAAAACCGACAATTAACGGATTAAGCCTACGACTACTAGTTATGCTCAGCCTAAAATTAAATAAAAATCTTTAAAAATCCCAAAATAATATATTACATCAGTGGCTAATAAGTTTGATATCAAAAAGTAGGCTTAACTAGGCTATACGCTAATTACGCCGTTTAATCAACATAAAGCCTTCAATTTACGCTAATGAGCATAACTCTCAATCTACACCTCAAACTGATATCAAACTTTGCATACAAGTTTATATATCAGTAACTAAGGTTTCTACACTTTTACATTTCCAAAAATCACGTTTTAAGGTAATAAGGGCATAATGGTCAACATATGAGCAATTAACGGAATCATGCGTATTAATCGGATAACTAATGAACCGAGGTGTATAATCACAGAGGGTTATGCTAGCATGTAACCTGGTCCAAATGAAGCTCTAAGGTATTTCTAAAACATACCTAAACGGGTCAGAACTGAAGTCAAAGCAAAAGTCAAAGCTTTGCGACTTTCGATTCCGAACCGGGTCTAAACAGGAAATTGTCGGGTCGAACATGTTTAGACATGTTCTTATACTAATTACCATGTTATAATAATGATCAAACAGGTTGCACGCCATCTAGATTGCTAATTATGCGTTTTATGCTTCTGTTGACTTTTTCGGATTAAGTTTGACCCGACAAACGATCTAGCTAGGATGGGAATCAGTGGGTGCCCTTTTAAGGGTTTATTGCCCACATAATTACCAACTTATAACTACTTTTGATTTGACTAATCACTGGACCATTAGTGATTAATCTTAAAGTCAACCGTTAATTACGACGGTTTGACTTTTAAGCTATAACTAAGCTAAAACTTAACTAAGGAGGGATTAGTAAACTTACTGAAGTCTTAAGCTTGATTAGGAAGGACTTGGGTCTGCTTTGAAGCTCCAGAAGGCTCCTCAATTGCAGAAAGAAATGGTATGATCAATTGTTGCAACTCATGGCCTTATATAGTGAATTCAATCACCATAAGAAGTTGACACATGAGTCTACAACCCACCACAACTGATCAACACATGTTCCTAGTGCTTAGGGGTGTCTAGGGGTCGCCCATGAAGTGAAACAAATGATTAAAAATCAGTTCCAAGGCTGAACAGCCAATTTTTACGAGTTTCTGCATCTGGGACCTAGCTTACGGACCTCAAGGTTCCCAATGTTGAGGTCCTCAAGGCTGTCATCAGGGCAAAAAATCACTTTTTCAGTTTGCATCCCTGGCTCTTGGTTATTCGAAAGGTCAATGCACCTTTTCTCTTGCACTTTGAACCCTCTAAATTGACACACAAGGGCTTCAAGGCTTATACCTACTTTATTTAGTCCTTGATCACTTTGTTATCACTCGAAAAGTCATAATTTTCAACATTTACGCTTTAACCCCTCGTACACGAATATTGTCATAACTTTCTCATACGATAACGAAACTTTATGAAATTTTTATCGTGCATTCTAGTGAGCATAATTAATCTTTACAAAGCTTTGGGTTCACTAAAAGGTCACTCAGAGGTATAACTTTAACATGTTGACACATTTAGCCCCTTTAGTTTGTAATCTCTCACTTTTTGCTTCGTATGATCCATGATTTATTCGTTTGAAGGTATGAGCATCATGTAGGGCTAATGTACAATACATTTATTCACTGTTGACATTTAGAACTCGTATATTTACATACTTTCCATGATTGTCAACTTTAGTCCTTCTAGAACATTATTTCACACGTTCAAACATATGACACGTGTCAACACATTATAGGACGTGAATTTTCGAGGTGTTACATCCTCACCCCCTTAAAATAAATCTCGACCCGAGATTTACTGAAATAAAGGAAGTATTCTCTGCCTAATAATGGCAACTTACAGATGATTAGGAATTTGTATGATCTTGTTTGTTGTTTCCAATGCAACTTTCAGATCCTGAATATTGGACTTACCAATCTATTGTCCTAACAACAGATGTTTAACATTTCATTTATACAAGGTCTCCAAAGGAGCAACCTTGATACTTCTATATCAACCATTATAGAAAAGCTTCTCTTGAGATGGTTATTCCAACCACTGTTTAACTAATCTTAAGGAGTAGCTAATCCTTACAGTTAGTCGAACAAATCGACGATCCTGGGTAGTTGATGGCGATTTTTAATCGTTGCCTAAATAGTGTTGCGGTAATGAATGCATAAGCAAAATGAACCGTCTTTCTTAATTAACAATACTGAATTCTCAGGATATTGAGTTTAAGCTTTATGAAGCTTACTATTTTAAAACTTACTTAAATCAGGGTTTCGATTCCTCCAATGATGGTACTAGCCGTCTCGGAGATTTCATAATGATACAGCCCTCAATGGGATATAACTCTTAACTCTACTTGCTTCTCGGGAGGTAAGCAGGGTAGTCTTAGGAGAAGATTATTAAGATACAAGGAGGTTACAAAGATTTCCATATCTCAGGCTCCAGTTCACCCATTATTGCTTGTGTCCTATAAGTGACACCTTTATGTTACTAGTCCACGAATTCCTTAATCGGGAACATTTACTTGGACAATTCCATACAGGATATCTCCTTTGAATACTACTAGTCGACTTTAGTACAATATGATCATTGGGATATCTTTGTGGTTCCATGCATTAAACCTCCATACTGATCAGGCATGGAAGCAATCTATGGAATTTATTAAGATACACCAATCCTCACATGATGTTGTTATCATACCATTTGGTATTCGAAATCGATAGAGATTAAAGAGATATCAACTATATATTTAATCAGAATGGAAATTTCACAAACTAGGCACCTAGCTCGGTTGGCTAGGCGCGCGAAAGGGTGTGGCCTAGACCCAGGTTCGATTCCGGGGACGGCCGGTTCCACCATTTTTTTTTTTTTTTTTTTTGCGACTTACCGATTTCTTATAGGAACAGAAAAATAGTTCTGGTGAATTTTCTACCTGTAAGTTTTACCTTACACTTAATATATATAGGGTTCTTATGAAAAGTTTTAAAAACTTGTTATACTTATAGTTTATGAAGGATTTACTGGTATCCGAACCAAAATAAAAAAAAACTCTTAGTATTTAAATCACTGACAGAATCTCAAGGAATGTACCTGATGCCATTATTTATGGACTAGCTCAGGCATTTTAGGCGCTTTCAATTTTAGGCTTTACTTCCTCAACCGCATTTCCTTTGACAGATTTAGGGCACGTAGTCTTGATGTGGCCTTTCTCATTACAGCCGAAGCAGACTGCATTCTTCATGTCTTTGCAGTCCAACGTTTTATGTCCCTTAGACTTGCAGATCCCACAAACCCTGGGTTGCGATTTGGATTTTGGTTCGAACCTGCATTTCCCATAATGGCGCTTCTTGCAGGTCTCACATACTGGTTTCTGATCGGACTTTTGTTTGTTCTTTTTCTTAGAACTCTGGGAGTTATCTACCTCCCTTTTCCTTTTTAGTTCATCCTTTGCATCAGAGGCATGAACGAGATCCTCCTTAAGAGTAAGGAAATGTGGTCCTAGATAAAATTTGGACCGAGCAGCATGGGGCTCCTTGTACTTTTTCACAGCCTTCTTCACAGCTTTTCCAACAGCTGCGTCTATCATAGTTTGAAGAACATCTTTGGAAATTCTAAGGTTCACAATTTCAGCATTATTAGCATGCGTCGCGTCATCAATGGCGCGATTGACTGTTGTCTTATCCGAGTTTGCCATACTCTCTATTGGTTCCTAATACCAATAAAACAATTTCTTAGTTGAAATCCAACCACTGCTATTTCTCATTCTGATGGCTTTAATATATACTATCCATGGTATTAATAACCCATACAGGCTAATACAGCACTAACATTCTTAATGAACGTTATTTATGATATATATATTAATATTACTTAGCCTAGGTCGTAAAAGACCATCAATGGCATTAAAGATTTGGACCTAGTCCATCACTTTTCTGACAGAGGATCAAAATGTCACATCTGTCTTTATTATATTGAAGAATTTAGGTAGCTTGAAAGCTTGCCATAGGAATATCAGAAAAGAGTGATTCCTATTAGATATAAAATATCCATCTAAGGTTTGTTGGAGCATTTTCTAAAGTATCAACGGCCAATTTCTACCTCGTATTAATGATCGAAGTCCTAATCAGACGGAGACAACAGTTCTCTACAGTTATCGTTCAAAATTGAATCATATGTGCCAGCATCAATTAAATTTCTGCATAAACTGCTTGATAAGGAAAGGTACCTGCTATATAGTTATCCTTTTGCACCATCTCCTGGCGTTCATCCAGAAGATTTATGCGTTTGTTTTCCTGGCCTCTCCAGGCTTCTTTAAAAGCTTTGGGCAGTTGGTTTTGATGTGCCCTTCTTCGTTACAATTGTAACATGTGGCGTTCTTTAACCCCTTGCAATCTAAGGTTTTGTGACCCTTGGTCTTGCAAATTCCACACAATTTAGCACGTGGGTCTATTGTACATTTTCCAAAATGTTGCTTTTTGCAGTTATTGCATTTGGGTCTGTTATCAGACTGACTCGAGTTCTTCCTAAACTCGGAATCCTTCCCGCGCTCCGAGCTTCCCTTCTTCTTCTTGTTATAACGATGAGAGTTTTCTTCCTCTCTTTCTCTTCTTCCCTCGCCAGAAGCCTTAACAAAATTAATTCTGACTGCATCTAAGGTGAGAGATAAGGATAAGTCCACCGCGGACCTATATGTGGTTGGCCTAGATGCTTTAACATTTCCTTTTATCTCTGGTGCTAGGCCTCCAATGAAACGCGCTATGCGTTTAGGTTCAGGGGTGACTAAATAAGGAACTAGGCGGGACATAGTGTTGAAACTTGTCACATACGCCTGACAATCCAAATCCTCCATGACCAGAGTCAAGAAGTCTGATTCTATCTTTTCTACCTCATGCTGAGGGCAATAGTTTTCCTTGACTAATGCAACAAATTGATCCCAAGATAAGTTGTAGAGTAGAACTTTCCCCGTGGCTTGGAGCAATGATCTCCACCATGCCAACGCTTCTCCTTTAAATGATTGTGAAACAAATTTCACAACATCTTGCTCCGCACAACCGCTGATGTCAACAACAGCGTCCATCTCATCGAGCCATGTCATGCAATCGATGGCCCCTTTTTCTCCTGTAAAGTCTCTGGGCTTGCAGGAGACAAAATATTTATATGAACAGGTCTTAACTGATGCCTTTTGATGAAACACAACTTGTCTAGACGGAATACTCCTTTGATTTGACAACTCATGAACATCGTCCTCCCTTGACTCATGTGTTTTAAGAGGGGGCTTACAACGAGCCACAGATAGAGTCTTAGAGTGGGTATCATTTGACTCATCATACTGTCGATCAAGAGCTCGAGTAACAGCATAATTTATTATTGCCTGTAGTTCTGCTCCAGTTACATTAATTCTGGTAGTATCATTGTCCTCCTTCATGTGGCTGTTAACTTCCTCTAATCCAGCCATGTAGCTTGATGTCTACATAAACATTGACAATGATTTATTCAAAGGTCATTATGGAATCATCATCCTTGACGATTCATCAACCATGGTAATATAAACCATATTGGTTAATTTGTTAGTTATATTTAATTTGTATTTTCATCATAATTTATCCTAGTTATAAAACATCAAGGATATTAAAGTGGCACAAAAAGGCCTAGTCACAAGGACAAATTTTAAATTTATAAGCCATGATTTCAGAGAATCGAGGCATTAAGGTCTGAACATATTTCATTACATTTTCTTGACAGAGAGCTAAAAACTTCAACTGTCTTTTGTCTTTTAGGACAATAGATATAGCCCGTGGGCATTTCCCTTCTGAGGGATGGTTATAATATGATCATCTTCTCAGATGCTATTAGTCGAGATCATATGGATCCTACCGACTATTAAGCTTGGACCTGGTCCAACATTTTTTTTTTTTTTTTTTTAGACAGAAGGTCAACGATCACCACTGTCGTTGTCTTAACGGACAACAAGTTTAGCCCGCAGGCACTTCATCACTATCGGATGTTTATAATATGATCATCTTATAGGATGACACAAGCCATGATTTCTAAATCACTAGGCTAGATAAGAAAATTGGAAGAATCCAATATAAGGATGACTGTTGTGATTTTATCGAATCACATTTGTCAGGAGTGCTAACACGTTCTTAGGTGTTAACAAGGATCTAAATCCCTTGGGTAGGTTTCACCATCTTGGCCGCGTAGGCTAGGTTTCACTTTTAAGATTCTTTTTAAAATGCCTACTGGCAGGGAAGGAAAGATATTTATTTTATTCAGAATTTTTATCATAAATCCTGATTTATAAGTTAATAATAGCACAAATGGCCTAGTCGCGTAGACAAGTTTAATTTATAAGCCATGATCGTTTGGGATCGAGGCATTTAGGTGTGAACCAAAGTTCATTACTTTTCCTTGACAGAGAGTTGTAGGCTACCACCGTCTTTAGTCTCAGAGGACGTTAATTATAGCCTGTAGGCAATTCCCTTCTAAGGGATGTTATTTTCCATTTATTTCATATTTCATGTTTAGAATGAAAACTTAGTTTAATCAATCCATTATATGAAAATAAAAGTACAGAGTTGCCCTAAGCGGGTCTTTGAAGGGATGATGTGTCCTCGAAGGGACTGAAAGATAAATATGTCCTTATAAGGACTATTAAGGAAACGATCTCCAGCAAAAGGAGTTTCTTCTTCAAGTTATTTCTGAATGCTCTCTCCTTGGATGCTCGTTTCATTCTAGCCGTGCTACGAAGCTCAGCATTTCAGGGCTCCAGATTGTGGAGAATTTCTAATACAGCTTCTTCGCTTGGCGACATATCCAATATATATAAAAATTTGGAAGTAAAATTTCCAGATTAGGATTGAGAATATTCCTATGTTAAGTCTAGACTCAGAAGGTCAAGGAATGTGCTAATGTGTCATTGAGATTAAACACTAAGGGCTAGTGTTTAATTCACTCAATGTTGGCTCTGATACCAACCTGTCACACCCCGATTTCCACGTGTCAACAGTGGGCCCGGTAGGGGAGTATCGTGACGTAGTTGGTAACATCATGGTCAAACAACACAATATATAAATGCACAGCGGAAGACAAAAGATAAATATATTACATTCCGAATATAAAGTAATATCAAAGTATTACAACGGAAAGTAAAGGATCCACAGGCGGATCAATAAAAGAAAAGAAAACTGTTCAACAGACTTCAGGCATCTAGAACTTGCAAGATTCCTTATTAACGCCCTGAGCTTCCAGCAAATTTTGTTCAGTACCTGTCACTTAACCTTTTTGGAAAATACGTCAGTTTACACTGGTAAATACAATTAACTGACTCATTTTGGAAAAAGAGTTTGAAAAGTGATTCGAGTGCAAACGGCACAAAATATCTTGTCACTTTGATTAAAATGCAGAGAGGCAAAATTAATCTTTTATAACTTAGGACAATTTTATTAATAAAAATCTTGCATCCGATTTACATGGTTGTCCAACATTTAGGGCCGGTGATTATACAATACAAGCCGGACAAGATTAATCGACACACCACAAATATAATCTCACAAGAAGACACCCTTACGAGTGAGTATACGTTATACATATGCAACAGGAGGTGTTTTGTCTACACCTTGTGCTTACGTCGTGGCCATTCACTTTTTAAAATGAGCCAAGGATATCCAGGACACGGTCATTAACCCCCAATGTTATTTGTTATCAATCAATACAGATTAAAACGGGATTATGCAATTTAATCATCTCCGATTAAAAGGTTTCTACACCCGACCAAGCTGTATTTTTATAATACCGTATCCCAAGCCCGTATAAGGGAAAATAAGTTAAAAGTATTTACTTGAGCTAGCAATGCAATTTATACTCAGCCGTATATTCTAATCAGCAAGCACAAGTACTTCTACTGGGGCTCTCAATCTGGAACGAAGGTTTTATTAACCTATTAGATTCCTAACGGGTCTTATTTAAGTCGTAACTTAGACCGGTTAGTTTTAAGGAAGGTTTACGGTTCAAACGCATGATTAAGCGAAGACCGGAATAGAATGTGATTTAGACCCGACAAGTTTGAAGACTTGTATAATATGGGTAAACTAAACACATTCTGGATTTTGAGATAAAAAGGATAACGTTTGACCCGTTTCGGCTAATTTATGTAAACTTGTTACATAAACCGAACCGAACGCGTAATAAGCGTGACGGGTATTCATGAGAGCCATATACAGGTTTTCTAAGTTAATTATGCCTCAAATATGTTGTGACATCAGTAAGATGTCTTTCATTATGCCCGTAACGTATTTAAACACAAACTAGGCCCCGTAGGGGTAGTTTGGTCATTTACAAAGTTATAAAAGAGTTTAAGTATTAATCTGAGTTACAGGTCTGATGTAATCAGTAAAAATACTCAATTTAATAAGTTATAACAGTAGGGTAAAGTATATATGTGAAATTTATCAATTATAACCAAACTATGCACCGTAGGGGCATTTTGGTAATTTCACATAAGCCGAAAAGCTCAAAACTGAAGTCTGAGTTAATCAACCTTTGCTTACTGTTAAAACATTATAATTTACCTAAAATATCAGTAGGTATCAACCCTTGTATGTCTAAAATAGTTCTAGTGCATACTATGCGTTAAAAACGCTTAGAAAGGCGATTAGGAGCCGTTTCCGGGTTATATACTTAAAGCTGATATTTTTATTATTCCAGAAGGCTTAAAATAATTTATTTATCATTTAAGATCAGTAGCAAAAGGTTTGGAGTCGTTTAGATAAGTAAAACTCATTTTATGGCCCGTAAGGGCAAAACCGACAATTAACGGATTAAGCCTACGACTACTAGTTATGCTCAGCCTAAAATTAAATAAAAATCTTTAAAAATCCCAAAATAATATATTACATCAGTGGCTAATAAGTTTGATATCAAAAAGTAGGCTTAACTAGGCTATACGCTAATTACGCCGTTTAATCAACATAAAGCCTTCAATTTACGCTAATGAGCATAACTCTCAATCTACACCTCAAACTGATATCAAACTTTGCATACAAGTTTATATATCAGTAACTAAGGTTTCTACACTTTTACATTTCCAAAAATCACGTTTTAAGGTAATAAGGGTATAATGGTCAACATATGAGCAATTAACGGAATCATGCGTATTAATCGGATAACTAATGAACCGAGGTGTATAATCACAGAGGGTTATGCTAGCATGTAACCTGGTCCAAATGAAGCTCTAAGGTATTTCTAAAACATACCTAAACGGGTCAGAACTGAAGTCAAAGCAAAAGTCAAAGCTTTGCGACTTTCGATTCCGAACCGGGTCTAAACAGGAAATTGTCGGGTCGAACATGTTTAGACATGTTCTTATACTAATTACCATGTTATAATAATGATCAAACAGGTTGCACGCCATCTAGATTGCTAATTATGCGTTTTATGCTTCTGTTGACTTTTTCGGATTAAGTTTGACCCGACAAACGATCTAGCTAGGATGGGAATCAGTGGGTGCCCTTTTAAGGGTTTATTGCCCACATAATTACCAACTTATAACTATCTTTGATTTGACTAATCACTGGACCATTAGTGATTAATCTTAAAGTCAATCGTTAATTACGACGGTTTGACTTTTAAGCTATAACTAAGCTAAAACTTAACTAAGGAGGGATTAGTAAACTTACTGAAGTCTTAAGCTTGATTAGGAAGGACTTGGGTATGCTTTGAAGCTCCAGAAGGCTCCTCAATTGCAGAAAGAAATGGTATGATCAATTGTTGCAACTCATGGCCTTATATAGTGAATTCAATCACCATAAGAAGTTGACACATGAGTCTACAACCCACCACAACTGATCAACACATGTTCCTAGTGCTTAGGGGTGTCTAGGGGTCGCCCATGAAGTGAAACAAATGATTAAAAATCAGTTCCAAGGCTGAACAGCCAATTTTTACGAGTTTCTGCATCTGGGACCTAGCTTACGGACCTCAAGGTCCCCAATGTTGAGGTCCTCAAGGCTGTCATCAGGGCAAAAAATCACTTTTTCAGTTTGCATCCCTGGCTCTTGGTTCTTCGAAAGGTCAATGCACCTTTTCTCTTGCACTTTGAACCCTCTAAATTGACTCACAAGGGCTTCAAGGCTTATACCTACTTTATTTAGTCCTTGATCACTTTGTTATCACTCGAAAAGTCATAATTTTCAACATTTACGCTTTAACCCCTCGTACACGAATATTGTCATAACTTTCTCATACGATAACGAAACTTTATGAAATTTTTATCGTGCATTCTAGTGAGCATAATTAATCTTTACAAAGCTTTGGGTTCGCTAAAAGCTCACTCAGAGGTATAACTTAAACATGTTGACACATTTAGCCCCTTTAGTTTGTAATCTCTCACTTTTTGCTTCGTATGATCCATGATTTATTCGTTTGAAGGTATGAGCATCATGTAGGGCTAATGTACAATACATTTATTCACTGTTGACATTTAGAACTCGTATATTTACATACTTTCCATGATTGTCAACTTTAGTCCTTCTAGAACATTATTTCACACGTTCAAACATATGACACGTGTCAACACATTATAGGACGTGAATTTTCGAGGTGTTACACATCAACTGAAGATTAAAGATGAAGATGTACACAAGACTGCATTTAGGACTCGTTATGGTCATTACGAGTTCCTAGTGATGCCTTTTGGGCTCACTAATGCACCTGCCGCATTCATGGATCTAATGAGTCGCGTCTGCAAGCCCTACTTGGACAAATTTGTCATCGTCTTCATTGACGACATCCTCATCTACTCGAAGAATAAAGCTGATCATGAGAAGCATCTTCGATGTATTCTTTCACTACTCCAACAGGAGAAGCTTTACGCCAAATTTTCGAAGTGTGAATTCTGGCTTCGAGAAGTCCAATTCCTTGGACATGTGGTTAGTGAGCGTGGTATCCAAGTGGATCCCGCTAAGGTGGAAGCTGTCATGAACTGGCAAGAACCAAAGGCACCTACAGAGATTCGCAGTTTCTTGGGATTAGCAGGATACTATAGACGATTTATTGAAAACTTCTCAAGGATTGCTGCGCCCCTAACTTCGTTAACACGCAAGAAGGTTAAGTTTGTTTGGGACCCTAAGCAGCAGGAATCCTTTGACATTCTCAAGCAGAAGTTGAGCAATGCTCCTGTGTTGACATTGCCTGATAGAATAGAAGAGTTTGTGGTATATTGTGATGCATCACACACCGGGATGGGATGTGTGCTTATGCAGAAAGGCAAAGTTATTGCCTATGCTTCACGACAGTTAAAAGTGCATGAAAAGAATTACACCACCCATGACTTGGAGTTGGGTGCCGTTGTATTTGCACCGAAGATATGGAGGCACTATTTATATGGTATCAAGTGTGTGATCTATTCTGATCACAAGAGCCTCCAGCACCTGTTCAACCAAAAGGATTTGAACATGAGGCAACGACGTTGGATGGAAACCTTAAATGATTATGATTGTGAAATAAGATACCATCCTGGCAAAGCGAATGTAGTCGCCGATGCCTTGAGTCGAAAGGAAAGAGTGAAACCCATCCAATCAATGCCAAGAGCATTGAAATAAAGAACAGTTTGAATGAAAGGTTGTTAGCTGCGCAGAAGGAAGCTGTGCTGGAAGCTAACTATCCTAATGAAAGGCTAGGAGTCACTGAATAGCAATTATCTCAGGGCAAGGACGGAATCCTGAGGTTAAATGGAAGAATATGGGTTCCAGTTTATGGAGGACTTCGAGATGTTATCTTCCAGGAAGCCCACAGCTCTAAATATTCCGTTCATCCTGGAGCTGATAAGATGTACCAGGATTTGAAAGCAAACTTTTGGTGGATAGGCTTGAAGAAGTCTATAGCTACCTATGTAGCTAAATGTTTGACGTGCGCGCAAGTCAAAGCTGAACATTAGAAGCCGTCAGGTTTACTACAACAGCCTGAACTTCCCACGTGGAAGTGGGAAATGGTGACGATGGATTTCATCACCAAGTTGCCCAAGACCAGGAAAGGAAATGATACGATATGGGTAATAGTAGATAGACTGACTAAGTCAGCACATTTCCTACCCATTAAGGAGACCTATAGCTCCGACATGTTAGCCCAATTGTACGTAGACAAGATTGTATCTCTACATGGCGCACCTGTAGCTATTATCTCTGACAGAGATACTAGATACACGTCACATTTTTGGAAAAGTATCCAACAATCTTTGGGCACGCGTTTAAATTTCAGTACGGCTTACCATACTCAGACGGACGGACAGAGTGAGCGTACAATCCAAACGTTGGAAGACATGCTTCGCGCATGTGTGATCGATTTAGGTGGTAGTTGGGATAACCACCTGCCATTAATCGAGTTCTCATATAACAATAGCTACCATACCAGCATTAAGGTTGCGCCTTTCGAGGCCCTATACGGTAGAAAGTGCAGAACGCCCGTTTGTTGGGCGGAGGTTGGAGATGTCCAACTATCAGGACCCGAAATAGTCTTTGAAACGACGGACAAGATTGTCCAGATTCGTGACCGCCTGAAAGCTGCCAGGGATAGGCAGAAAAGCTACGCAGATTTAAAGCGTAAAGCTTTTAACTTCGAGGTAGGTGACAAGGTGTTGCTTAAAGTATCACCCTGGAAAGGAGTGATGCGATTTGGTAAGAAAGGCAAGTTAAGTCCGAGGTACATAGGACCATTTGAGGTCATCGAACGTGTCAGATCAGTTGCCTATAAGTTAAACTTACCTGAAGAGCTCAGTGGTATTCATAATGTATTCCACATCTGCAATCTGAAGAAGTGTTTCGCTGATGAATCACTGGTCATACCACATACAGATGTGCACATAGAAGAGAGCTTGAAGTTTGTTGAAAAACATGTGTCGATCGAGGATCGACAGGTTAAGAAGCTTCGAAGGAAGCATGTACCTATTGTAAAGGTAAAATGGGATGCCCGTAGAGGTCCCGAGTATACGTGGGAGGTTGAGTCCACAATGAAGGAAAAGTACCCTTATTTGTTTCAGTAAATCTCGAGGTCGAGATTTCTTTTAAGGGGGTGAGGATGTAACACCTCGAAAATTCACGTCCTATAATGTATTGACACGTGTCATAAGCTTGAACGTGTGAAAGAATACTCTAGAGGGACTAAAGTTGACAAACATGAAAAGTATGTGAATATAAGGGTTCAAATTGTCAACAATGGATAAATATACTTTCCAGTAACCCTACATGATGCTCACACCTTCAAACGAATAAATCATGGATCATACGAAGCTAAATATGAAAGAAAGTGAGAGATTACAAACTACAGGGGTTAAATGTGTCAACATGTTTAAAGTATACCTCTGAGTGACCTTTTAGCAAACCCGAAGCTTTGTAATGATTAATTTTGCTCACTAGAATGCACGATAAAAATTTCATAAAGTTTCGTTATCGTATGAGAAAGTTATGATCAAATTCGTATACGAGGGGTTAAAGCGTCAACGTTGAAAATTATGACTTTTCGGGTAACATGGAGTGACCAAGAACTTAACAAAGTGGGTATAAGTCATGAACCCCTTATAAGTCAAGATGAGGGGCTCAAAATGTAAGAAATAAAGTTCGGTTGACCTTTCGAAGGGCCAAGAGTCAAGTGCAAAAAGCAAAAAGGCTTTTAACCTGAAGACAGGCTTCAGGCGGGCCGCGTAGGCTTTGCCAAGGCCTTATGCGGGCCTCGTCAGGTCCCCAGATGCAGAAACAACAGGATGCAGCCTGTTAAGCCATTGCAACCGACTTAAAACAGATTTTCCTCATCTAAGGGCGACCCCTACATGCCTTTTAGTCCTTAGGGACACTTGTTGGAGATCAGGAGTCCATGATAGACTTGTTTGTCAATGATCTAAGGAGATTAAAAGCACTATATAAGGCCCTTATGTTGCAACATTGTAACCACACCTTCCTTCTGCATTTCTGGAGCTTCCTGGAGCTTAAGAGCAGACCCAAGACCTTCCTAATCGTGCATAGGACTTCTGTAAGTATGCTTAACCTTTCTTAGTTGAGTTTTTACTTAGTTTTAGCTTAAAAGTCAAACCGTCGTAATTAATGGTTGACTTAGCGATTAATCATTAATGGTCCAGTGATTAGTCGAATTGAAAGTAGTTATAAGTTGGTAATTATGTGGGCAATAAACCCTTAAAAGGGCTCCCTCTGATTCCCACTCTAACTAGACCATTAGTCGGGTCAAACTTGTTATTAAAAAGTCAACAGGATGCTTAATTTCAAATTAATACATAATTAGCAATGTAGAATCCATACAACCTGTTTAATCATTAATATAACTTAGTAATTAATGTAAGAACATGTCTAAACATGTTCAACCCGAAAATTTTCAGTAGAGACCCGGTTCGGAACCGAAAGTCGCATAATTTGACTTTTGCTTTGACTTTCAGTTCTGACCCGTTTAAGCATGTTTTAGAAATGCCTTAGAGCTTTAATTGGACTAGGTTACATACTAGTATAACCCTCTGTGATTATACACCTTGGTTCATTAGTTATCCAATTAATATGCATGATTCCATTAATTGCTCATATGTTGACCATTATGCCCTTTTCACCATAAAACGTGATTTTTGAAAATGTAAAAGAGTAGAAACCTTAGTTAATGATCTATAAACTTGTACCCAAAATTTGACATCAGTTTGAGGTGTAGATTGAGAGTTATGCTCATTAGCGTAATTAGAAAGCTTTTTAGCGATTTAACGGCATAATTAGCATATAGCCTATTTAAACCTACTTTTTGATATCAAAATTTTTACCCACTGATATAATATATTATTTTGGGATTTTTGAAGATTTTTAATTAATTTTAGGCTGAGCATAACTTAGAGTTATAAGCTTGATCCGGTAATTGTCGGTTTTGCCCTTTTGGGCTATAAAATGAGTTTTACATATCTATTTGACCCCAAACCTTTTGCTACTGATTTTATATGATAAATAAATTATTTTAGACCTTATGAAATAATAAAAATATCAGCTTTCTATATAGAACCCGGAAACGGCTTCTAATCGCCTTTTAAGCGTTTTTAACGCATAGTATGTACTAAAACTATTTTAAACATACAAGGGTTAATACCTACTGATATTTTAGGAAGATTATAATATTTTAACAGTAAGCAAAAATTGTTTAACTCAGACTTCAGTTTTGAGCTTTTCGGCTTATGTGAAATTACCAAAATGCCCCTACGGTGCATAGTTTGGTTATAATTGATAAATTTCACATATATGCAATACCCTACTGTTATAACTTATCAAATCAAGTATTTTTACTGATTATATCAGACCTGTAACTCAGGTTAATATTTAATCTCTTTTATAACCTTATAAATGACTAAAATACCCCTACGGGGCATAGTTTGAGTTTAAACTCACTTTGGGCATAATAAAAGATATCTTACTGATGTCACAACATATTTGAGGCACATTAACTCATGAAACCTGTATATGGCTCTTATGGTTACCCGTTACGCATTCTTAGCGTTCGGTTCGGTTTATGTAACTAATTTACATAAATTGGCCGAAACGGGTCAAGCCTTATCGTTTTTATCTCAAAATCCAGAATGTGTTTAGATTACCCATATAAGACAAGTCTTTAAACTTGTCGAGTCTAAATCACATTCTACTCCGGTCCTCGCTTAATCACGCGTTCGAACCGTATCGTTCCTTAAAACTAATCGGTCTAAGCTTAAGCTTAACTAAAGACCGTTAGGATTCTAATAGGTTATTATTAACCTTTGTTCTAGAATAGGAGAACCAGTAAAAGTTACCCGCATTTGATATTTGTGAATTATACTTGCAAAGGTAAATACTTTTAACTTATTTTCCCTTATACGGGCTTGGGGTACGGTATATAAAATACCGCTTGGTCGGGCATTCGACCTTAATCGATTGGTGGTTAAGTATTATCGAGATGACCCGTTTAAACTGTTTTGTTTGCTTAAAGCCTTTGGGAGGTTAATGACCATGTCCCGGATATCCTTGGCATCATTTTACGAAATGGCCACGACCTAAGCGCGGGGTGTAGGCGTACACCCGTCAGTGCATAAATAAATAATGTGGTGTGTCTATTGATCTTTAACCCGGCACGAACCGGGCTACTGAACGCATAAGAAACATGTAATTCTTTTACAAGTTTATATATTTAAATAATTATCCCAAGTTATAAAAAGTTTGTGCCACGTGCATTCAAATCAATTTTAACCATTTTTAAAATGAGTCAGTTAAATTGTATTTACCAATGTAAACTGACGTATTTTCTCAAAAAGATTAAGTGCAGGTACTACTCGTAATGGGCTGGCTACTCCTAGCATCAATAAAGAGTCTCGCAAGCTTAAGATGCCTAAAGTCTGTTGAACTACTGTTTCCATTTTATTTTGATCCACCTGTGGATAAACTTTCGACTGTTGTGATACTTGATATTACAATTATATTCAGTTGAAATATATCTTTCATTTGCTTCCGCTGTGCATTTAAATATTGTGTTGTTTGACTGTAATGTTGCCAACCACGTCACGATACTCCCCACTGGTCAAACGTGGAGATATCGGGGTGTGACAAATAGTGTAAACGGAGGAGGCAACCATACTAATAACAACAACAATGGGGTGCAAGCTCCACTCCTTAAGAAAATGAAAGCTGCAACACCTGGTTGCACTTACAAAGAATTTCTTGCCTGTAAACCGGTTGAGTTTGCAGGAAACGAGGGAGCAACTGCGGCACTGCGTTGGTTAGAGAAAACCGAGGCAGTAATTGCAATAAGTACATGTGCCGAGGAAGACAAAGTGATGTACACATCGCATTTGTTTAAAGAAGGAACACTAGAATGGTGGAATACGGTACTTCAAGCCAAAGGAAGAAATGTGGCCTATGCCATGAGTTGGGAAGAATTTAAGCAGCTAATGGAAAGAAAATTATGTCCCGAATATGAGAAGGAACAAATGGCAAATAAGTTCCTAAACCATCGAATGATGGGTGTAAATTGTTGAGGATATACTTCGACATTTTTCGAATATGCTAGAGTAGTGCCAACACTGGCTTCGCCAGAACCGGTACTCATTTCTCGCTATATTTGGGGATTAATTGGAGAAATCCATAATATCGTTAAAGCTGCGAGACCTCGCACTATTGACGATGTGGTAGAATTAGCTAACACCCTAACTGACGAGCTGGTACGCACAAGAGATGAAAATAGGAAAAAGGAACTGGCTCAGAAAATTACCCAAGGATTTCGTGTGGGTAATAGTAGCAACTTCAAGATAAGAGGAACAGGGCAATCCTCAACTCCGCCTTTCTGCAGGAATTGCAAAAAGAAACATTATGGAAGATGCAATGTAACCTGCAACTTTTGCAAAGTTGTAGGACACCGTGAAGAAGACTGCAGAAAGAAAACCAGAATCTGGTTTAACTGTGGAGAAGCCGGGCATTTCAAAACAGAATGTCCTAAATTAATCAAACCAGCAGATAACAAAGCTAAGCCAGCCGGCAGAGCTACTAAGAAAAATGCCAGAGCATTCCAACTGACCACTCAAGAAGCAGAACTCATTCCCGATGTGATAGCTGGTACATTCTTAGTTCACAACGTGTATGCAAAAGTATTATTTGACTTTGGTTCAAACCAAAGTTTTATCAATACTTCATTCTGCCAAGCTCTTAATTTACCTTTGACCAACCTTAGGCAAATTTTTACAGTCGAAACGGCAGATGGAAATTCAGTTAAAATAGATAAGGTTTTGCGGGAAGGAAATATAGAACTTTCAGGTCATAAATTCTCTACTAACCTGTTACCTAGAAATTAGCCGAATTCTATGTTGTGTTAGGAATGGATTGGTTAGTAGCCAACCATTCTCGAATTTTATGTGATAAGAATTCCATAGAAATTCATACACCCACAGGAGAATTAGTAGTAATTACCGGAGATAAGCCACGAAAGCCAATGAAGTTCATTTCAGTAATGAAAATTGCTAGTTATGAACGAAAGCAAGGAATAGTGTATATGATTTAAGTAATCATTAACACTAAAAGTAAGGAACTTAAAGAAATTCCAGTAGTATCTGAATACTCAGATGTGTTCCCAGAAGAACTACCTGGATTACCACCTGATAGAGAAATAGAGTTTAGAATTCATCTAATTCCTGGAACTACACCGATAGCCAAGGCACCTTATCAGTTAGCACCCATGTAACACCTCGAAAATTCACGTCCTATAATGTGTAGACATGTGTCGTATGTTTAAACGTGTGAAAGAATATTATAGAAGGACCAAAGTTGACAAACATGGAAAGTATGTGAATATACGTATTCTAAGTGTCAATAGTGAATAAATATACTTCATAATAACCCTACATGATGTTTATAACATCAAACGAATAAATCATGGATCATACGAAACAAAAAGTGAGAGATTACAAACTACAGGGGTTAAATGTGTCAACATGTTTAAAGATATACCTCTGAGTGACCTTTTGACAAACCCGAAGCTTTGTAAATGTTAATTATGCTCACTAGAATGCACGATTAAAATTTCATAAAGTTTCGTTATCGTATGAGAAAGTTATGACCAAATTCGTGTGCGAGGGGTTAAAGTGCAAACGTTGAAAGTTAAGACTTTTCGGGTTAACCGGAAGTGTCCAGGGACTTGGCAAAGTGGGTATACGTCCTAAGGCCCTTGTGGGTATATTATAAGGGGTCAAATTGCAAGTTTTTAGCTCAATTGACCTTTCGGAAGGGCCAAGGGGTGTGATGCAACATCAAGAAAACATTTTTGGCAGATCAGAAGGTCCATGCGGCCCACATGGACAATGAAGAAATGGGAGGCGGGCCGCATCAGGCGCCCAGAAGCAGAAAACGTGCACAGCAGCCTGTAAACGCGGAGAACCAACCCTTTTTCGACATTAATGCAATGTGGGCGACCCCTAAACAGTCCTAGACACTAGGAACACATGTTGGAAGGTTGTTGTTACCTGGTAGACTTGTTTGTCATTGTTTTGTGGTGATTGAAACCACTATAAAAGGGTCTTCAAGTTCACAAACATCCCTCACACCCTTCTCTTGCCATCTGATCAACTCTGGAGCTCAAGTCTGCTCTCAACTGATCATATCTCGTGCATAGGACCCTTGTAAGTCTACTACTCCTTCTCTAATTGAGTTTAGCTTAGTATTTAGGCTAAAGTCAAACCGTCGTAATTACGGTTTGACTTCAAGATTAGTCAATAATGGCTCAGTCATATCTCGAATTAAAAGTAGTTATATGTTGGTATTTATGTGGGTAATAAAACCTCAAAAGGGTTTCCCCTGTTCACCACTCTAACCAGGTCAAAAGTCGGGTCAAACTTATATTTTAAAAAGTCAACAGGAAGTCTAAAATGCCATTTATGCATAATTAACATTGTAGATCATATACAACCTCTTGGATCATTGTTATAACTTAGTAATAAGTGTAAGAACATGTCTAAACATGTTCAACCCGGCAACTTCCTGATTAGACCCGGTTCGGAACCGAAAGTCACATAGTTTGACTTTCACTTTGACTTTCAGTTCTGACCCATTTAGGCATGTTTTAGAAATGCCTCAGAGCTTTAATTGGACTAGGTTACTTGTTAGTACAACCCTCTGTGATTATACACCTTGGTTCATTAGTTATCCAATTAATATGCATATTTCCGTTAATTGCTCATATGTTGACCATTATGCCCTTATTACCTTAAAACGTGATTTTTAGAAATGTAAAAGAGTAGAAACTTAAATTACTGATATATAAACTTGTATGCAAAGTTTGACATCAGTTTGACTTGTAGATTACGAGTTATGCTCATTATCGCAAACTTAAAGCTTTATGTTAATAAAATGGCGTAATTAGCGTATAGCCTAGTTAAGCCTACTTTTTGGTATCAAACTTAATACCCACTGATGTAATATATTATTTTAGGATTTTTAAATATTTTTAATAAATTTTAGGCTGAGCATAACTAGTAGTCGTAGGCTTAATCCGGTAATTGTCGGTTTTGCCCTTACGGGCCATAAAATGAGTTTTACACATCTAAACGACTCCAAACCTTTTGCTACTGATCACATATGATAAATAAATTATTTTAAACCTTCTGGAAATATAAAAATATCAGATTTAAGTATCGAACCCGGAAATGGCCTTTAATCGCCTTAATTAGCGTTTTTAACGCATAGTATGTTTTAAAATCATATTGGACATACCCGGGTTGATACTTACTGATATATGAGGCAAATTATAATATTTTAATAGTAAGCAAAGGTTGATAAACTCAGACTTCAGTTTTGAGCTTTTCGGCTTATGTGAAATTACCAAAATGCCCCTACGGTGCATAGTTGGCTATAAATGATAGATTTCACATAAATACTTTAACCTACTGATTTAACTTAGCAAATTGAGTATATTTGCTGATTTCATCAGACCTGTAACTCAGGTTCACACTTAAACTCTTTTACAACCTTTAAAATGACCAAACTACCCCTACGGGGCATAGTTCGTGTTTAAATTCGTTTCGGGCATAATAAAAGACATCTTACTGATGTCACAACATATTTGAAGCATATTAACTTAGGAAACCTGTATATGGCTCTTACGGATACCCGTTACGCTTATTACGCGTACGGTTCGGTTTATGTAACAAGTTTACATAAATTAGCCGAAACGGGTCAAACCTTATCGGTTTAATCTCAAAATCCAGAATGTGAATAATAAACCCATATTAAACAAGTCTCTGAACTTGTCGGGTCTAAATCACATTCTATCCGGTCTTCGCTTATTCGTGCGTACGAACCGTATCTTGAAAACTAGCCGGTCTAAGCTTAAGCTTAATTAAAGACCTGTTAGAATTCTAATAGGTTATATTAAACCTTCGTTCCAGATTAGGAGAACCAGTAAAAGCTACGTGCATTTTGTTTATTATGATTAATACTTGCTCAGGTAAATACTTTTAACTTATTTTCCCTATACGGGCTTGGGTTACGGTATATAGCATACCGCTTGATCGAGCATCAAATCTCCACAGTTGAGTGGGTAGTTGACTAAATTTGATCGGCTCGTTTAAACAGTCTTGATTACTTAAAGCCTTTGGGGGTTAATGACCATGTCCCGGATATCCTAGGCATCATCTTACGAGATGGCCACGACCTGAGCACGAGGTGTAGGCGTACACCTGTCAGTGTATAACTCTATGATGTGGTGTGTCTATTGATCTTTAACCCGGACAAGATCCGGGCTACTGAATGCACAAGTAACATGTAATTCGTTCACAAGATTATAATATTAAATAATTCTCCCAAGTTAAATAAAATGCTTTATGCCACGTGCATCCAAACCAATTTTCAATCATTTTCCAAAATGAGTCAGTTGAATGTATTTACCAGTGTAAACTGACGTATTTTCCCAAAAAGACTGAATGCAGGTACTAAACGAAATTGGCTGGATTGTCTCCTTAGCATCAATAAAAAGTCTCGCAAGCTTAGGATGCCTGAAGTCTGTTGAACCATTGTTTCTACTTTTATTTCGATCCGTTCTGTGGATAAACATCGGAACATTGTGATACTTGATATTACAATAATTAAATTCGGTTGTATTATATTTTAAATTTGCTTCCGCTGTGCATATTAAATATTGTGTTGTTTGACTATTACGTTGCCAACCACGTCACGATACTCCCCCACCGGGCCCACCAGTGACACGTGGAAATCGGGGTGTGACAGGTTGGTATCAGAGCCAACACTGAGTGAATTAAACACTAGCCTTTTGTGTTTAATCTCAGTTACACAATTGCACATATCTAAACCTTCGAGTCTAGACATATAACATAGGACAAATTCCACCTTTTCGTTTTTTGTTTTGTCCTTTAAATTTTATATTTTTGTTATTGTTATCTTATGCTATATTGACAGGAGTAACAAGATGCCTCCAAGATTTTTCCGTAGACGAGGACGAGGAAAAGGGCCGATTACCGCTCCCAACGATAATGAAGCAGGACCCTCGAATGTTCGAGCTCCGTCCAACACGGAGAGTAGGGGTGCAAACGAGCCGAGCCGAGCCCGAGCTCGACCAGGCTCGAGCTCGAGCTCATTTAACATATGGAAGCTTGAGCTCGAGCTCGGCTCGATTCGAGTTTTATTTCTGAAGCTCGAGCTCGGCTCGAAGGTATTTTTCAAGCTCGAGCTCGGCTCGGGCTTGACTCGTTTAGTATTTATTAATTAATTTATATTAATTATAACTATTATTATATATATAATTTAGTTATTTTTTATATTTATATAAATGGTAATTATTATTACATAAATATATGTTTTATCTATTAATAAAAAATATTCAAACAGAAAGCTCGATTAGGCTCACGAGCCGGCTCGAGCTTGATAAGCAAAGCTCGGGCTCGGGCTCGTTTAGTAAACGAGCTTGTTTTTAGGTTCGGGCTCGAGCTCGAGCTCGTTTAAGCTCGGCTCGTTCGAGCTTTTTTTCGAGCCGAGCTCGAGTAGCTCGCGAGTAGCTCGGCTCGTTTGCACCCCTAACGGAGAGTGACGATCCACGCCAAAACCGAAGGAACCTATTTGAGCTGGCCAAGCGATCGGTATCTCACAGCTCTACCCCTCCGGTCCAAAACCCGTATGGGCCACAACCGGACTACGAGCCGAACAACCCCCAACCTTCATATATACCACTGCAACGATCCCTGTCTCATCATTCGTTTGGTGACCCCACACCTATCTTCCGTGGCCATTTTATCCCGGCCAATTATTTACCAGACCCCGTGGGTTTTAACCCACTGGGGCCAGACGATCACTTCTCCGGTGATAATGCGGACGACATGGACGAGGATACGGACCCCGTCGAACCCGCAAGTGGCACACCAAACCATCCGATCGAAATCTCCGACGGATCTTCATTCCACGGATCACCTTATGTTGGTCCGGACAGCTTTCAGGCGATGTTCACCAGGCACGAGTGGTACTATACACCTCCTCACCACTCGTCGCCTCATGAGCAGTAGCAGTCGCCTCATGAACCGCAGCAGCAGCATCATCAAGATTCCTCTGAGGATCACCGATTTGTGGCAGTTACGCCACCACCTCCACCGCCACCAGTGCAGCCGGCACCTCCTCAACCGCCAAGGCGTAGGAGAACTGGTGCCCGAATGTCGTCACGAGCAAGGGACTTCCATTTCAGTTCCCCACGTCAGTCCAGTGCCAGTCACTATCCGCCACACCAGGAGGACCCACAAATGGGTGGACCTTCACAGCCAGCTGTTCCACAGCCACCGCCGATGGGTTTTGACAACCCAATTCCAGCGTATACGGGTTCCATGGCATACAACCCGTTTGAACCCCCAATGCATCATAACTATGGTTACGCGGAGGCTGACCCTTACCTGGTAGCAGCGAACTACAACACCCAAGGACCCTATGGAGATCCATGGGGAGTAGGGTACCCAACACAAGGGTACCAGATACCCCCTAGGCCTATTATTCGGACTCATTCGCAGCCGCCTAGGTTCTCACCACCTGAACATGAAGAACTCCTTCAGAGGTTGAATCAAGTTGAACGGGAAGTTCACGAGGACCGCAGGGAAAGACAGACCTTCTTCCAAGGATTAGTAGGATTGATCAAAGGGAAGAACAAGAAGGATCATTGAATCCTTCCATTTTCTGTATAAGCCCCTGCGTGGGTGTATTTGGTTGTTAAGCCCCTATGTGGGTATGTGTGTTGTATGTTTGTTTTGAGCCCCTGCGTGGGCCTATCTTTCCATAAACCCCTACGTGGGTATGTATGTGTGATGATTTGACCCCTGCATGGGTCTATTTTTCGTTAACCCCTGCGTGGGTATGATGTTTAGTTGTTAAGGTCCCTGCGTGGACTAGTTTGTTTGTTTAAAGCCCATGCGTGGGCGAGTACTTGTTTAAAACCCCTGCGTGGGTAAGTTGTTATTTGAAAAGACCCGTTTAGGGCAGCGTGTAATATTTTGAATAAATTAATGGAATGTTTGTTTTATGAATTTCATGTTTGCCATTTTGTGCATAAATAATTTATAAATGAAATAAATAAATTAAAATCATTCCTTTTGAATTAATCTGCCTATGTAATTATTTAATTAAGAATCTTAAAGTGTGAAACCTAGCCTCGTGTCAAATATAAGACCGGGCCAAGATGGTAAGACCTGTTTAAAAGATTCAAATCCCTGTTAACATCTTAAAACATGTTAACACTCCTGGCAGAAGTGATTCGTTAAAATCACATGTCATTCTTATATGTATAAGGATTCTTTAGAAGATTCCAAACCCAATTATATGATCTCTGAATCATGGGTTAAGATAATCAATTAAGATGATCATATTTTACCATACGTGGTAATATGATGCCTACCATATGAGCCAAAAGACAGAGGTAGCTATGACTCCCTGTCTGATAAGGGTAATGAACTAGGTTCAAACCTTAAAAGTCTTGATTCTCTGAAATCATAGCTTATAATTTAAATTGTCCATGTGACTAAGCCTTATGTGCTAATATATATTGTTATTGTTTATGATTTGGATAAATTTTAATTTAAATCCTAAATTAATACGATTAATAAGTTAACCAAATATGGTCTCTGTTTACCATGGTTAACGAGTTACCCTAAGGGGTAATTCCATAATAAACTCCCAAATAAAATATTGTCCTTGTTTTCTGCAACAGTTCAATTCAAATGGCTGACTCAAATGAAATCAATAGCCATCCAGTGGAGCAAAATGAGAACGCCCAGATTACGTTAACGGGTGCTGAATTAAAAGCGATCATAGACGACGCTGTTACACAGGCTTTGGAAAGGCAGTATGAAGAGTACAGTGGGACTCGTAGTAGGACCCAATCTACACAGCCTTCAAAGCCACCACCCAAGAAGGATGACCCGAAGAAAAGCGATGGTCGACGCTCCTCGAACCACAGTGCTCCATCTCAACAGGTTATACGTAACCAAGGGCCCCGTGACAAGGGTTGCTCGTATAAATATTTTGTTTCTTGCAAGCCCCGGGATTTCACTGGGGAGAAAGGAGCCATTGACTGTATGACATGGCTGGATGAGATGGATACGGTTGTAGACATCAGCGGATGTGCTGAGAGAGACGTGGTAAAGTTTGTGTCGCAGTCTTTCAAGGGTGAAGCGTTAGCATGGTGGAGATCTCTGATTGAGGCCACCGGAAAGATCCCATTGTATAATATGTCGTGGGATCAATTTGTTGCCCTCATCAAGGAAAATTTCTGCCCTCAGCATGAGGTGGAGAAGATAGAGTCTGACTTTCTATCCTTGGTGATGACAAACCTCGACTGTCAAGCTTACCTAACGAGCTTCAACACTATGTCTCGTTTGGTTCCATACCTGGTAACCCCGGAACCAAAACGGATAGCTCGTTTTATCGGTGGTTTAGCCCCCGAGATCAAGGCAAGCGTAAAAGCTTCTCGGCCAGCGACTTTTAGATCAGTAGCTGACATTTCCTTATCCCTCACTCTGGATGCGGTCAGGCAGAGATCGCTGAGGAATAAGGAGGCTGAGAAGAGGAAGCGTGAAGATGATGGTTCACGAAGGTCGAGCAAGAAACACCGTGGGAACGGTGACAACAAGAAAGGATCTGAGTCGAGGAGAGATGGGCATAAGTCTGATGAGAAGCCCAAATGCAAAATTTGCAAGAAGCAGCACTATGGAAAGTGCAGACTTGAGTCAAACTCACAGACTCAGTCGAAATCTTATGCTTGTGGTATTTGCAAGTCCACGGATCACAAAACCTTGGATTGCAAGAAGATAAAAGATGCAACGTGCTACCGTTGCAATGAAAAGGGCCACATTAAAACCAACTGCCCTAAGTACAACAAGAAGCCGGAAGAGGCTAAGAAGACTAATGCGAGAGTCTTCAGAATGGACGCGAAAGAGGCTGTGCAAGACGATAATGTTATAACAGGTACTTTCCTTGTAAATGATGTCTTTGCAAGAGTACTTTTTGATTCAGGCGCAGATAAGTCTTTCGTAGATCATAAGTTTTGTAAACTGTTGAATTTACCTGTCAAAACCTTAAGTGTAAACTATGAGGTAGAGTTAGCAGATGGTACAATAGAAACCGTCTCAACTGTGTTAGATGGATGTGTTATATCCATTAAGAACCAATCTTTTCCTCTGTCTCTACTTCCGTTTAAGCTGGCCGGTTTTGACATAGTGCTGGGTATGGACTGGTTATCTCATAATCAGGCCCAAATTGTCTGTAACATGAAGCAAGTAGTGATAAAGACTTCGTCTGGTGAATCACTTACCATTCGGGGAGATACCCAGTATGGGCTGCCTGAGCAAGTGACTATGCTCAAGGCTTCAAAATGTTTAAAGAAGGGTTGTGTCATCTACATGGCACAAGTGATTATTGACGAGCCCAAACCAAAGATAGAAGACATCCCTGTCATTTCTGAATTCCCAGAAGTGTTTCCGGGAGATCTACCTGGTTTACCACCAGATAGACAAGTCGAATTCAGAATCAATATCATCCCCGGAGCAGCACCTGTTGCTAGAGCACCGTACAGATTGGCACCCATAGAAATGAAGGAGTTGAGGACACAGCTAGATGAATTGCTGGCTAAAGGTTTCATCAGACCTAGTTCATCTCCTTGGGGAGCGCCAATCCTGTTTGTTAAGAAGAAGGATGGGTCGATGCGTCTGTGCATCGACTATCGCGAGCTTAATAAAGTCACGATCAAGAATAGGTATCCTTTTCCCAGGATCGACGATTTGTTCGATCAGCTTCAAGGGGCAAGTTATTTCTCAAAGATTGACTTGAGGTCAGGCTACCATCAGTTGAAGGTTAAAGATGAAGACGTGCATAAAACTGCATTTAGGACTCGTTATGGTCATTACGAGTTCCTAGTGATGCCTTTTGGGCTCACCAATGCACCGGCCGCGTTCATGGATCTCATGAATCGCGTTTGCAAGCCGCACTTAGATAAATTCGTCATCGTCTTCATTGACGACATTCTCATTTATTCTAAGAACCAAGCTGACCATGAGAAACACCTTCGATGTATTCTCAAACTTTTACACCAAGAGAAGCTCTATGCCAAATTCTCTAAATGTGAATTTTGGCTTCGTGAAGTCCAATTTCTTGGACATGTGGTCAGTGAGCGTGGTATCCAGGTGGATCCCGCTAAGGTTGAAGCCGTTATGAATTGTCAAGAGCCAAACACGCCTACGGAGATTCGTAGCTTCCTGGGATTGGCAGGATATTACAGGCGTTTCATTGAAAATTTTTCAAGGATTGCTGCACCCCTAACTTCCTTGACCAAGAAGAAAGTAAAGTTCGTTTGGGGCCCTAAGCAGCAAGAGTCCTTCGATGTTTTGAAACAGAAGTTGAGCAACGCTCCTGTGCTGACATTACCTGAAGGCACTGAAGAATTCGTAGTTTACTGCGATGCTTCACACACCGGCATGGGGTGTGTGCTTATGCAGAAAGGCAAGGTTATTGCCTATGCATCACGACAGTTAAAGGTGCACGAAAAGAATTACACCACCCACGACTTGGAATTGGGTGCCGTTGTGTTCGCACTAAAACTGTGGAGGCATTATCCTTATGGAATCAAGTTTGTGATCTATTCTGATCACAAGAGCCTCCAGCATCTGTTTAATCAGAAAGAATTAAACATGAGGCAACGCCGTTGGATGGAGACCTTGAATGATTATGATTGTGAAATCAAGTACCATCCCGGCAAGGCGAATGTAGTCGCTGATGCCTTGAGTCGAAAGGAAAGGATGAAACCTATCCGAATCAATGCCAAGCGCATGGAGATAAAGAATAATTTGATGGAAAGGTTGTTAGCTGCACAGAAGGAAGCTGTGTTGGAAGCTAACTATCCTAATGAAAAGTTAGGAGTGACTGAGGAGCAGTTAACTCTTAGCAAGGACGGAATTTTACGATTGAATGGACGAATATGGGTTCCAATTTATGGGGGACTTCGTGATGTTATCCTCCAGGAAGCTCATAGTTCCAAATACTCCGTTCATCCTGGAGCTGATAAGATGTACCAGGATCTGAAGGCAAATTATTGGTGGATAGGCTTGAAGAAGTCTGTAGCCACTCACGTAGCTAAATGCTTGACATGTGCGCAAGTCAAAGCCGAGCATCAGAAACCGTCAGGTTTGCTACAACAGCCTGAACTTCCTACATGGAAGTGGGAAATGGTAACTATGGATTTTATTACCAAGTTACCCAAGACGAGGAAAGGAAATGATACAATATGGGTTATAGTTGATAGACTGACTAAGTCAGCACATTTCTTACCCATCAAGGAGACTTATAGCTCCAATATGTTAGCCCAGCTGTACGTTGATAAGATTGTAGCCTTACATGGCATACCTTTGTCTATTATCTCTGACAGAGATACTAGATACACGTCACATTTTTGGAAGAGTTTCCAACAATCTTTGGGCACACGTTTGAATTTTAGTACGGCTTACCATCCTCAGACTGACGGTCAAAGTGAGCGTACTATTCAAACGTTGGAAGACATGCTACGTGCATGTGCGATCGATTTGGGTGGTAGTTGGGATAAGAACTTACCATTAATCGAATTCTCCTACAACAATAGCTACCACACCAGCATAAAGGCTGCGCCTTTTGAGGCATTATACGGTAGAAAGTGTAGATCGCCAGTTTGTTGGGCGGAAGTTGGAGATGTCCAGTTATCAGGACCAGAGATCGTATTCGAAATGACGGACAAGATTGTCCAGATTCGTGACCGTCTCAAAGCTGCCCGGGATAGGCAGAAGAGTTACGCTGATCCACAGCGTAAGGATTTTCACTTTGAGGTAGGTGACAAAGTCCTACTTAAAGTGTCACCCTGGAAGGGGGTGATGCGATTTGGTAAGAAAGGCAAGCTAAGCCCGAGATACATAGGACCTTTCGAGGTTATCGAACGTGTCGGGTCAGTTGCCTATAAGCTGAACTTACCGGAAGAGCTCAGTGGAATTCACAATGTGTTCCACATCTGCAATCTGAAGAAGTGCTTCGCTGATGAATCACTGGTTATACCACACACAGATGTGCATATAGATGAGAGCTTAAAATTTGTGGAAAAACCTTTGTCGATTGAAGATCGACAGGTAAAGAAGCTTCGAAGGAAGCATGTACCTATTGTAAAGGTCAAATGGGATGCCCGTAGAGGTCCCGAATACACGTGGGAGGTTGAATCCACGATGAAAGAAAAGTACCCTTACTTATTTCAGTAAATCTTGGGTCGAGATTTATTTTAAGGGGGTGAGGATCTAACACCTCGAAAATTCACGTCCTATAATGTGTAGACACGTGTCGTATGTTTAAACGTGTGAAAGAATATTATAGAAGGACCAAAGTTGACAAACATGGAAAGTATGTGAATATACGTATTCTAAGTGTCAATAGTGAATAAATATACTTCATAATAACCCTACATGATGTTTATAACATCAAACGAATAAATCATGGATCATACGAAACAAAAAGTGAGAGATTACAAACTACAGGGGTTAAATGTGTCAACATGTTTAAAGATATACCTCTGAGTGACCTTTTGACAAACCCGAAGCTTTGTAAATGTTAATTATGCTCACTAGAATGCACGATTAAAATTTCATAAAGTTTCGTTATCGTATGAGAAAGTTATGACCAAATTCGTGTGCGAGGGGTTAAAGTGCAAACGTTGAAAGTTAAGACTTTTCGGGTTAACCGGAAGTGTCCAGGGGCTTGGCAAAGTGGGTATAAGTCCTAAGGCCCTTGTGGGTATATTATAAGGGGTCAAATTGCAAGTTTTTAGCTCAATTGACCTTTCGGAAGGGCCAAGGGGTGTGATGCAACATCAAGAAAACGTTTTTGGCAGATCAGAAGGTCCATGCGGCCCGCATGGACAATGAAGAAATGGGAGGCGGGCCGCATCAGGCGCCAAGAAGCAGAAAACGTGCACCGTAGCCTGTAAACGCGGAGAACCGACCCTTTTTCGACATTAATGCAATGTGGGCGACCCCTAAACAGTCCTAGACACTAGGAACACATGTTGGAAGGTTGTTGTTACCTGGTAGACTTGTTTGTCATTGTTTTGTGGTGATTGAAACCACTATAAAAGGGTCTTCAAGTTCACAAACATCCCTCACACCCTTCTCTTGCCATCTGATCAACTCTGGAGCTCAAGTCTGCTCTCAACTGATCATATCTCGTGCATAGGACCCTTGTAAGTCTACTAGTCCTTCTCTAATTGAGTTTAGCTTAGTATTTAGGCTAAAAGTCAAACCGTCGTAATTACGGTTTGACTTCGAGATTAGTCAATAATGGCTCAGTCATATCTCGAATTAAAAGTAGTTATATGTTGGTATTTATGTGGGTAATAAAACCTCAAAAGGGTTTCCCCTGTTCACCACTCTAACCAGGTCAAAAGTCGGGTCAAACTTATATTTTAAAAAGTCAACAGGAAGTCTAAAATGCCATTTATGCATAATTAACATTGTAGATTATATACAACCTCTTGGATCATTGTTATAACTTAGTAATAAGTGTAAGAACATGTCTAAACATGTTCAACCCGGTAACTTCCTGATTAGACCCGGTTCGGAACCGAAAGTCACATAGTTTGACTTTCACTTTGACTTTCAGTTCTGACCCGTTTAGGCATGTTTTAGAAATGCCTCAGAGCTTTAATTGGACTAGGTTACTTGTTAGTACAACCCTCTGTGATTATACACCTTGGTTCATTAGTTATCCAATTAATATGCATATTTCCGTTAATTGCTCATATGTTGACCATTATGCCCTTATTACCTTAAAACGTGATTTTTAGAAATGTAAAAGAGTAGAAACTTAAATTACTGATATATAAACTTGTATGCAAAGTTTGACATCAGTTTGACTTGTAGATTACGAGTTATGCTCATTATCGCAAACTTAAAGCTTTATGTTAATAAAATGGCGTAATTAGCGTATAGCCTAGTTAAGCCTACTTTTTGGTATCAAACTTAATACCCACTGATGTAATATATTATTTTAGGATTTTTAAATATTTTTAATAAATTTTAGGCTGAGCAGAACTAGTAGTCGTAGGCTTAATCCGGTAATTGTCGGTTTTGCCCTTACGGGCCATAAAATGAGTTTTACACATCTAAACGACTCCAAACCTTTTGCTACTGATCACATATGATAAATAAATTATTTTAAACCTTCTGGAAATATAAAAATATCAGATTTAAGTATCGAACCCGGAAATGGCCTTTAATCGCCTTAATTAGCGTTTTTAACGCATAGTATGTTTTAAAATCATATTGGACATACCCGGGTTGATACCTACTGACATATGAGGCAAATTATAATATTTTAACAGTAAGCAAAGGTTGATAAACTCAGACTTCAGTTTTGAGCTTTTCGGCTTATGTGAAATTACCAAAATGCCCCTACGGTGCATAGTTGGCTATAAATGATAGATTTCACATAAATACTTTAACCTACTGATTTAACTTAGCAAATTGAGTATATTTGCTGATTTCATCAGACCTGTAACTCAGGTTCACACTTAAACTCTTTTACAACCTTTAAAATGACCAAACTACCCCTACGGGGCATAGTTCGTGTTTAAATTCGTTTCGGGCATAATAAAAGACATCTTACTGATGTCACAACATATTTGAAGCATATTAACTTAGGAAACCTGTATATGGCTCTTACGGATACCCGTTACGCTTATTACGCGTACGGTTCGGTTTATGTAACAAGTTTACATAAATTAGCCGAAACGGGTCAAACCTTATCGGTTTTATCTCAAAATCCAGAATGTGAATAATAAACCCATATTAAACAAGTCTCTGAACTTGTCGGGTCTAAATCACATTCTATCCGGTCTTCGCTTATTCGTGCGTACGAACCGTATCTTGAAAACTAGCCGGTCTAAGCTTAAGCTTAATTAAAGACCCGTTAGAATTCTAATAGGTTATATTAAACCTTTGTTCCAGATTAGGAGAACCAGTAAAAGCTACGTGCATTTTGCCTATTGTGATTAATACTTGCTCAGGTAAATACTTTTAACTTATTTTCCCTATACGGGCTTGGGTTACGGTATATAGCATACCGCTTGATCGAGCATCAAATCTCCACAGTTGAGTGGGTAGTTGACTAAATTTGATCGGCTCGTTTAAACAGTCTTGATTACTTAAAGCCTTTGGGGGGTTAATGACCATGTCCCGGATATCCTAGGCATCATCTTACGAGATGGCCACGACCTGAGCACGAGGTGTAGGCGTACACCTGTCAGTGTATAACTCTATGATGTGGTGTGTCTATTGATCTTTAAGCCGGACAAGATCCGGGCTACTGAACGCACAAGTAACATGTAATTTATTCACAGGATTATAATATTAAATAATTCTCCCAAGTTAAATAAAATGCTTTATGCCACGTGCATCCAAACCAATTTTCAATCATTTTCCAAAATGAGTCAGTTGAATGTATTTACCAGTGTAAACTGACGTATTTTCCCAAAAAGACTGAATGCAGGTACTAAACGAAATTGGCTGGATTGTCTCCTTAGCATCAATAAAAAGTCTCGCAAGCTTAGGATGCCTGAAGTCTGTTGAACCATTGTTTCTACTTTTATTTCGATCCGTTCAATGGATAAACATCCGAACATTGTGATACTTGATATTACAATAATTAAATTCGGTTGTATTATATTTTAAATTTGCTTCCGCTGTGCATATTAAATATTGTGTTGTTTGACTATTACGTTGCCAACCACGTCACGATACTCCCCCACCGGGCCCACCGGTGACACGTGGAAATCGGGGTGTGACAACCCACTGAAATGTTAGAATTGAAAAAGCAATTAGATGAATTACTAAGCAAAGGATTCATACAACCTAGTTCATCCCCGTGGGGAGCACCAGTGTTGTTTATAAAGAAAAAGGACGGTTCAATGCGAATGTGCATCGATTATAGGGAATTAAATAAGGTTACAATTAAGAATCGATACCCATTACCTAGGATTGATGATCTGTTCGATCAACTTCAAGGAGCTAGATATTTTTCTAAGATAGATTTACGCTCTGGATATCATCAATTGAAGGTACAAGAAGAAGACATTCCTAAAACTGCTTTCAGAACTAGGTATGGTCATTACGAGTTTACAGTCATGCCCTTCGGATTAACGAATGCACCTGTAGCATTCATGGACATGATGAATAAGATCTGTAAACCGTACTTGGATAAATTCATAATTGTCTTCATAGACGATATACTTATTTATTCCAAAAGTCAGGAAGAACACTGTCAGCACTTGCATGTACTCTTAACTTTGTTAAGAAAAGAGAAGCTTTATGCCAAATTCTCGAAATGTGAATTTTGGCTACAAGAAGTGCAATTTTTAGGACACATGGTGAATCACGAAGGCATTCACGTAGATCCTGCTAAGATAGAAGCAATTACCAAATGGAAGGTTCCACAATCAGCTATGGAAATTAGAAGTTTTCTAGGGTTAGCCGGATACTACAGACGATTTATTAAGGATTTTTCCAAGATAGCTGTACCCTTAACTAATCTAACCTGTAAAGCAGTTAAGTTTGAATGGGGACCTAGGCAAGAAGAAGCTTTTAGGATTCTAAAGCAAAAGTTAACAAACGCTCCAATTCTAGCCTTACCAGAAGGAACGGAAGATTTTGAAGTATATTGTGATGCTTCTAAGTTAGGATTAGGATGTGTGTTAATGCAACACAAGAAGGTAATTGCATATGCATCAAGGCAATTGAAAAAGCACGAGGAAAATTATACGACTCATGATTTAGAGTTAGGAGCCATAATTTTTGCCCTTAAAACTTGGAGACATTATCTGTATGGAAGTAAGTTTACTGTTTATACGGATCATAAAAGTTTAAGGTACATATTTGGGCAAAAAGAGTTAAACATGAGACAAAGAAGATGGATGGAAATCCTAAGCGACTACGACTGTGATATTCAGTATCACGAAGGAAAGGCAAATGTAGTTGCAGATGCCTTAAGTCGTAAGTATCATGAGAAACAACGACGGGTTCGTGCTCTTAGATTAAATCTACAGTTAGATTTAATGGAACAACTAAAGAAGGTTCAAGAAACAACAATCAAGGACGATGCTGAAGGAATGAAAGGACGAATAAAAGAATTAAAGCAAGGAGGTGATGGAATTTGGAGATTCCATGAAAGGAGAATTTGGGTACCTAAGCAAGGAGATTTAAGAAATAAGATTTTAGAAGAAGCTCATAAATCTAGGTATACCATGCATCCTGGTAACAATAAAATGTACCAAGATTTGAGAAATAATTTCTGGTGGATAGGAATGACAAAGGACATAGCTAGATATGTTTCTAAGTGTCTTACTTGTTCACAAGTTAAGGCAGAACATCAGAAACCTTCAGGTCTGTTACAACAACTAGAAATGCCTGTATGGAAATGGGAACTTATAACAATGGACTTTGTTACTAAGTTACCCAAAACCAGAAAAGGTAATGATGCGATTTGGGTAATTGTGGATCGATTAACCAAGTCAGCTCATTTTCTACCCATGAAGGAAACCTTTAGCATGGAAAGGTTAGCCAAATTGTATGTAGATGAAGTAGTATCCTTACATGGAGTTCCACTCTCCATTGTATCAGATAGAGATAGTCGTTTCACTTCCCATTTCTGGACTAGTTTTCAGGAAGCAATGGGAACTCGACTAAATCTGAGTACTGCATATCATCCACAAACAGACGGACAAAGTGAAAGGACGATACAAACTCTGGAAGACATGCTCCGAACATGTGTGATAGATTTTGGTGGAAATTGGGACGACCACTTACCTTTAATTGAATTCTCCTATAACAATAGTTATCATGCAAGCATCGAAGCTGCCCCATTCGAAGCACTATATGGAAGAAAGTGCAGAACTCCAGTTTGTTGGGCAGAAATAGGAGAAAGTCAATTATCAGGTCCTGAAATAGTACAAGAAACCACTGACAAAATCACTCAAATCAAGGAAAGGTTAAAGACTGCTCGTGATCGTCAGAAAAGTTATGCCGACAATCGACGCAAGCCGTTAGAATTCCAAGTTGGAGACAGAGTACTGTTAAAAGTTTCTCCTTGGAAAGGAGTAGTTCGATTTGGGAAGAAAGGAAAGCTAAGTCCAAGATACGTAGGACCATTTTCAATCATCCAACGTATAGGAGCAGTTGCCTATCGCTTACAACTACCAGAAGAACTAGTTGGAATACATGATGTATTTCACGTGTCCAATCTCAAGAAATGTCTATCTGACAAATCCCTGGTAGTACCTCTTCAAGATATAGAGGTGAATGAAAAGTTAAAGTTTGTTGAGAATCCATTACAAATAGAAGATAGAAAGATCAAGTTTCTCAAGCACAAGCGACTAGTGATAGTCAAAGTCAAGTGGGATTTAAAACGAGGACCCGAATACACTTGGGAGCTGGAATCGGAAATGAAGCGAAAGTATCCTCACTTGTTTCAGTAAATCTCGAGGACAAGATTTTTATTAAGGTGGGGAGGATGTAACAACTCTCATCAAAAGTCTTAAATTATTATTTTATTTTGTCCAATAGGAAACCCTAATTGAGATCCCCAAGTGATTCTGCATAAACCCTAAAATTTTCAGAACAAACGGAATCAGGATCAGGGCCCCTAAAACTCAGGGGGGGGGGGGTAAACCCTAGTTGATAATATCTTCACAGTTTGCTGTAGGAATTGAAATTCTTCGAAACGTGACTCACTAAGGCTATAACAGACACGAACCTACCCAACCCTAAAAGTAACCCGTCGCGCCACGCGACAGGCCCCTCGCGCCACGCGAGGGCGCCGTTTTTCATGTATAAATAGGGGAGTCTGCTACTTGCAATTGTGCGTACGTTGAGATATTGTCCAATTACTACAAAAACACACACAGACACGAAACGCTGCCGCTATAACAGGGTAATAACTCAATCGCTGCTACGATTCAATGTCCGATCGATTAAAACTATCAAATGGATGTTTAAGTGCTGCCCACATTAGGGTTATGCTTTGTCATTCGTCGTGAATTCGATGTATGTTTAAGTATCGCACTTTGTCATTCGTTGTGAGGATTTTAATCTCGTGAGTTATCGTAAATGCTGTATTAGTTACTAACCTAGTTTTGTGTGCATTGTTATTTAAACTAGGTTAACAAGGCTAATCTGTAGGTTAGACTCTGCTCGTATTAAATTTGCAATGTGAGTCATTCTCTTTTTATCAAATTATTTCCAAAACCCTATTTATTTCAAAGTTATAATTACAGGGATTAAGTCTTTGTAATCACCAAATTACAGCCGGTATGTGGGGTTTTGTATACATTACTTGATAACCTTCACCATTGGACAACGGGTTAGCCAAGGGGTGATATGACCATAGTCACAGACACCATTGGACAATGAGGTTACCAATGGATGGTCGAGTGACAAATACTGTGGGTAGTTGGTTGATATACGGAAACATTGTAATCGCTCTTAATACTGTAAATTATAACAACGTGTCGTTTTAGTAAAAAGAATGATTCACCAGTATTTCCCTGCTGACAAAACCTTTTTCAAACATGTTTCAGGTGATCTGTTGTGATCCAGGAAAAGTGCCGTGAAGCACTACAAGCTTAAGAAAGTGGCTCAATGTAAATAAAGAAACATGTTTTGTGAAATAAAGATTTCCCAGTGAAATCACCCTATTGTAAATTACCGGGGTTTTATCCCTAATTATGGAATAAAATAATAAGGCATTTTCAGTTTTAAAAGATCCTGTTAAAATCTTCCGCTGTCAACTCAATTAAATAAATACCACGGGATTTTCTGTCCCGCGGCCCCTGGAACGGGTCAAACCGGGCTGGGGGCCGTGACAGTAACGCCCCAAAACCCGAATGTTAAATTACAAGAATGTTTTATTTTACACAATGTGATATGGGGTAACTAAGTTAGTTAACTTAGTTATATATGCTAGTTAAATAGTAAGGAATGGAATTTTGTGACTAACAAATAACAAACAAAACTTCAAGGACAAAAAGAGGGCAAGTTGAAAAGTGTTTTAATTAATACATAAAAAGAAAAGGGAAACCCCATTTGGGGCAGATGTATATGTCGACACACACACACATAGTGTGTGTGTGTGTGTGTGTGTGTTCTTGTGTGAACCAAAGGAAGAAGAAGGAGAGGAGAAATCTGAAATAGCATGGATAATCTATGAATTTAGGGGAGTTCATCACCTCCTAAGCATCAAGTAAGTATCTAATTCACCCCATAAACCTTCTTGATTAGAGTACTTGGTGGGTTTTGACGAATCAACCCCAATTGGGTAAATTGGGGATGTTAGATGGTTGGATTTGTGAATGCATGCACTAATTTAGTGTCAATTATGAGTTAATCATCTCAATTAGGAGTTTTAATGGAAGAACCCATGTTCAAGAACTTAGGGTTTTGATGGTTTATGGTTTAATATGAATGAGTGGATGAACTAGAGATTTTGTTATGTTGATGTCTATGTGTGAATGGTACTTGTTGATTAGTAAGAAGATTTGATGAATTATGTATGAACTTGGAAGATCGTGCATAAATTAGTTATACATTGTGCATTAAATGGTGTACGCACACCAAGTGTTTGATGAAATGCTTAGTATAAGCTAGTATGTGAAATTATATGTTAAACAATGGATGAACATGTGTAGAGTTTGATAATGACATAATTGATGATAATTAGACATGAGAAGATGTATTGTAGAAGGATTTCGTAAGAAGGTGTAGTTGATGGTATGATTGAGTACAATTATGCATTAGAACTTGTACTCTATCCTTGAATGATGAGGTGCACAACATGTGTTGGACCAATTAAAAAAACCTATTGGTAATTTAGAAATGAATGTGCACTAAGTATATAACATATGAACTTGCTAGTAAATAATGATGTTGTGATTATGTTAAATAGACTAACCTTGAATGTGGTTGTCAAATGTGAGATAATGAAAGCATTAGCATGTGAAAGTATGTGTTTGTGAATGTCTATGTGTATATAATTTAGTGATCATGTGGTTTTAAGATACTACATTATGAGTTTGAAATATATATAATGTCATCAGTATAGGCTAATATGATAACACGAATATATGAGGCTAAGTAGAAAGTTCATATGATAAACCGTTGACTTCTGAAAGTCAACTGTGCATAAGTAGCAATGTTATAGTGTCACACCCCGATATTTCCACGTATTACCGGTGGGCCCGGTGGGGAGTATCATGACGTAGTTGATATCATCATAGTCAAACAAAATAATTTTAAATGCACAGCGGAAGCAAAAGATGAATCACATTACAAACCGAATATAAAGTAATATCAAAGTATTACAAACGAACTGTAAAGGATCCACAGGCGGATCAAATAAAAAGGAAACATAGTTCATCAGATTTAAAATGCATCCAAGCTTGCAAGACTCTTATTGATGCTAAGGAGAGGCCAGCCTATTTCGATTAGTACCTGCACTTAGCCTTTTTGGGAAAATACGTCAGTTTACACTGGTAAATACAATTAACTGACTCATTTTGAAAATGTTTTAAAAAAAATTTGATTTGAATGCACAAGGCACAAAACATTTTATAACTTGGGATAATTATTTATATATAAACTTGTAAAAGAATTACATGTTTCTTATACGTTCAGTAGCCCGCGTTGACACCGGGTTAAAGATTAATAGACACACCACATGATATAGTCCCGCGGCAAGTTATTCTCGAAAACCGGCGGTTATACCTTTTTATTTATATATGCACAGGCGGGTGTATGCCTACACCCCTTGCTTAGGTCGTGGCCATTTCTATGAATGATGCCAAGGATATCCAGGACATGGTCATTAACCCCCCAAAGGCTTTAAGCAAACATAACAGTTTAAACGGGTCATCTCAATAATTTAACCTTTATATGATTAAAAATTCAATGCCCGAACAAGCGGTATTTTATATACCGTACCCCAAGCCCGTATAAGGGAAAACAAGTTAAAAGTATTTACCTGAGCAAGTATAATTCACAAACAGCAAGTGCAAGTAGCTTTTACCGGGTCTCCTAATCTGGAACGAAGGTTTTTAATAACCTATTAGATTCCTAACGGGTCTTTAATTAAGCCTAAACTTAGACCAGTTAGTTTTAAAGGAAGATACGGTTCAAACGCACGATTAAGCGAATACCGGAATAGAATTTGATTTATACCCGACAAGTTTGGAGACTTGTGTAATATGGGTAAATTAAACACATTCTGAAATTTTAGACACAAATGATAAGGTTTGACCCGTTTCGGTCAATTTATGCAAACTAGTTACATAAACCGAACCGAACGCGAAAAATGCATAAAGGGTAACCATAAGAGTCATATACAGGTTTCCTAAGTTAATATGCCTTAAATATGTTGTGACATCAGTAAGATATCTTCTATTATGCCCAAAACGAATTTTAACTCAAATTATGCCCGTAGGGGTATTTTGGTCATTTAAAATGTTATAAAAGAGATTTAATATAAATCTGAGTTTCAGGTCTGATATAATCAGTAAATATACTTAATTTAATAGGTTATATCAGTAGGGTATTACATATATGTGAAATTTACCATATATAACCAAACTATGCACCGAATGGGCATTTTGGTAATTTCACCTAAGGTTTAAAGGTCAAATCTGGAAATCTGAGTTTAAAAATTTTGCTTACTGCTAAAGTATAATAATTTACTAAAAATATCAGTAGGTATCAAGTCTTATATATTTAAAATAGTTTTAATACATACTATGCGTTTAAAACGCGTAAAAAGGTAGTTTTAAGCGATTTCCGGGTTTTATAAGAAAAGCTGATATTTTTATAATTCTAGAAGGCTCAAAATATTTTATTTATTATATAAAATCAGTAGAAAAAGGTTTGGTATCAAAATGATTTGTAAAACTCATTTTATAGGCCAAAAGGGCAAAACCGACAATTACCGAATTAAAGCTAGAACCCTATGTTATGCTCAGCCTAAAAATAAATAAAAATCTTCAAAAATCCCAAAATATTATTTTATATCTGTAGGTAAAAAGTTTGGTATCAAAAATTGAGTTTAGATAGGCTTTATGCTAATTACGCCGTTTAATTAATAAAAGCTTTTCATTTACGCTAATGAGCATAACTCCTAATCTAGACCTCAAACTGATGTCAAATTTTAGGGACAAGTTTATAAATCAGTAACTAAGGTTTCTATTCTTTTATATTTTCAAAAATCACATTTTAAGGTCATATGGGCATAATAGTCAACATTTAAGCATTTAACGGAAACATGCATATGAATCGGATAACTAATGAACCAAGTTGTATAATCACAGAGGGTTATACTAACATGTAACCTGGTCCTATTAAGGCTCTAAGGCATTTCTAAAACATGCTACATTGGGTCAGAACTGAAAGTCAAAACAAAAGTCTAATTATACGACTTTCGGTTCCGAACCGAGCCTATACTGAAAATTGTCGGGTTGAACATGTTTAGACATGTTCTTACATTAATTACCAAGTTATATTAGTGATAAAACAGGTTTCGTAGCTTCTACATTGCTAATTATGTAATTATGTATTTATTTGAAAATAAGCTTTCTGTTGACTTTTTATAATTAGCTTTGACCCGACAATTGACCTACTTAGAGTGGGAATCAGAGAGTACCCTTTTAAGGGTTTATTACCCACATAATTACCAACTCATAGGTACTTTCAATTTGAGATTTGACTGGACAAATTATGATTAATCACGAAGTCAAACCTTAATTACGACGGTTTGACTTTAGTCTAATTAACTAAGTAAAACTGAATTAAGGAAAGTTAAGGACACTTACTGAGGTCCTATGCACGACTAAGAATCCCTAGGAAGTGTGATTGAGCTCCAGGAATCTCCAGAAGTTGAGTTGTGAGAGTTTTCAAGTGATGTGCTCAATGTTGCAACAAATGGGTTTCTTATATATGAGTTTTTATGCAACAAGATGGTGCCATGCAAGTCTACAGGTGTTATAAGATCAGTACAAGTGCCCCTATTGCATGTAATACCATTGGAGGAGTCCCTGGTATGCAAAACAAGCTTTTAAAGTCGGTTAACAGGCCTGAACTGGCAGTTGTGCGATTTTTCTAATGCTGGCAGGCTCAGGCGGCCCGCATAAGGATCCATAAGGACCTAACGCGGCCGGTATGAGGGTCGGGTCAGGTTACCCAAGTTTCATTTATTACATTTTGGCCCCTGATCCTTTTCGAACGTGGTTTTAACTTCTTTTCTTGCATTTTTGTCACGGCCCCTGTCCCGGTTTGACCCGGTCCAGGAGCCGCGGGACAGAAACCTGTGGTATTTATTAATTGAGTTGACAGCGGAAGATTTACAGGATCTTTTAAACTTGAAAATGCCCTATTATTTTATTTCATAATTCGGGATAAACCCCGTAATTTACAATAGAGGAATTTCACGAGGAAATTCCCCGATTTACAAAACATGTTTATTTATTTTAACTGAGCCACCTCTTCAAGCTTGTTAGTGCTCCATAGCACGTTTTCCTTGATTCACAGCAGGTTGCCTGAAACATGTTTTAAAAATATTTTATCAGCGGGAAAATACTGGCGAGTCATTCAGGTTAAACAAAACGACACATGAGTTATAAATTACAGCATAAGAGCGATTACAATGGCTTCTATCTTATTTTTATCTGGCGTCGTGTCACCTCCTGGTGATGATGGTCATACCACTATTGGGTCCTTTCACCCAAGTAGTGATGATTATCACTGTTAGGATTTATTAGCCTAACCGTGAGAAATTAGTAATGTGCACAATACCCCACTAGCCAGCGATTCAAGATAACCACGACTTAATCCCTGTAATTATAACTTTTGGAAATAATTGGAGTATTGTAAAACACTTTTAATAAAAGAGAATGACTCACATTGCAGATTTAAACGGGCAGAGTTTAGCCTACTGATTAGCCTTGTAACCAAATTTAAATAACAATGCACACGAACTAGGTCAGTAACTAATACAGCATTTACGATAACTCACGAGATTAAAACCCTCACAACGAATGACAAAGTGCAACACTTAAACATCCATCGAATTCACGACGAATGACAAAGTATAGCCCTAATTTGGGCAGCACTTAAACATCCATTGGATAGTTTCAATCGATCGGACATTGAATCGTAGCAGCGATCGAGTTAATACCCTTTATCGTAGCAGTGCTTCACTACTGTGAATATGATTTTTGACTTTTGAGCAGTATTCTTCTTTTTTTTATTGAAATTTCGACACCAGTGAACTGCTCGTGACCAAACCTATTTATAGCAAAAATTTGAGTCTTACGCGGCCCGCGTAAGCCTTAACAGGCTCTTACGCGGCCCGCGAGAGCCCCCTGATCGTAGACTAGGGCTAGCGTGTCATCGGTAGGCCTGCCACGTGGCCTGTTTGCTGCTCCAGAGATTTTATGATCTGTCGCTGCCCGCGTAAGCCTAGGCTTACCCTTACGCGGCCCGCGTGAAACCCAAAAATTTGTTTTTCTTGGTTTTTCATGCACAGTAAGGTTTCAGGGGTCCGGGTTTTTACTTATAGGTCGTTTTGGGACAATTTTGTAGGTCCTTACATCCTCCCCACCTTATTTAGAATCTCGTCCTCCAGATTTATTGGAATAAGTGAGGATACTTTCGCTTCATTTCTGGTTCCAGCTCCCAGGTGTATTCAGGTCCTCTCTTCGAATCCCATTTGACTTTGACCAGTACCAGTCTTTTGTGCTTGAGAAACTTGATCTTTCTGTCTTCTATTTGAAGTGGTTTCTCCACGAATTTCAATTTCTCATTTACCTCTATGTCTTGTAGAGGTACTACCAGAGATTCGTCAGATAGACATTTCTTGAGGTTGGATATAAAAAAGACGTCATGTATCCCAGCTAACTCTTTTGGTAGCTGTAAGCGATAGGCGACTGTCCCTATTCGTTGTATTACTGAGAATGGTCCTATGTACCTTGGACTTAGCTTTCCTTTCTTACCGAACCGAACTACTCCTTTCCAGGGAGAAACTTTCAAGAGTACTTTATTTCCGACTTGGAATTCTAACGGCTTGCGTTGATTGTCTGCATAACTTTTCTGGCGATCTCGAGCCGTCTTTAGGTCTTTCCTTGATTTGAGTGATCTTGTTTGTAGTTTCTTGCACAATTTCAGGACCTGATAATTTGGCTTTCTCCTATTTCTGCCCAGCAAATTGGAGTTCTACACTTTCATCCATACAGTGCTTCGAACAGGGCAGCTTCAATACTTGAATGATAACTATTGTTATAGGAGAATTCAATTAAGGGTAGGTGGTCATCCCAATTTCCACCAAAATCTATCACACATGCCCTAAGCATGTCTTCTAGGGTTTGGATCGTCCTTTCACTTTGTCCATCTGTTTGAGGATGGTATGCAGTGCTTAAATTTAATCGAGTTCCCATTGCTTCCTGGAAACTTGTCCAGAAGTGAGAAGTGAAACGACTATCCCTATCCGATACAATGGAGAGTGGGACTCCATGTAAGGATACTACCTCGTCTACATACAATTTTGCTAACCTTTCCATACTAAAGGTTTCTTTCATGGGTAGAAAATGAGCTGATTTGGTTAATCGATCCACAATTACCTAAATCGCATCATTACCTTTTCTGGTTTTGGGCAACTTAGTAACAAAATCCATTGTTATGAGTTCCCATTTCCAAACAGGCATGTCTAATTGTTGTAGTAATCCTGAAGGTTTCTGGTGTTCTACCTTAACCTGTGAACAAGTAAGACACTTAGATACATATCTAGTTATGTCCTTTTTCATTCCTATCCACCAGAAATCATTTCTTAAATCTTGGTACATCTTATTGTTACCGGGATGCATGGTATACCTAGATTTATGGGCTTCCTCTAAAATCTTATATCTTAATTCTCCTCGCTTAGGTACCCAAATCCTTTTCTTGTGGAATCTCCAAATTCCAGCAGCTCCTTGCTCTAATTCTTTTATTCTTCCTTTCATTCCTTCAGCATCATCCTTGATTGTTGTTTCCTAAATATTCTTTAATTGTTCCATTAAGTCTAATTGTAGACTTAGTCTGAGAGCACGAACTCGTCGTTTTTTCTCATGATACTTACGACTTAAGGCATCTGCAACTACATTTGCCTTTCCTTCATGATATTGAATATCACAGTCGTAGTCACTTAAGATCTCCATCCATCTTCTTTGTCTCATGTTTAATTCTTTTTGCCCAAATATATATCTTAAACTCTTATGATCTGTATAGACAGTAAACTTACTTCCATACAGATAGTGTCTCCAAATCTTAAGGGCAAAAATTATGGCTCATAATTCTAAATCATGAGTCATATAATTTTATTCGTGCTTTTTTAATTGCCTTGAGGCATACGCAATTACCTTCTTGCGTTGCATTAGCATGCATCCTAATCCTAGCTTAGAAGCATCGCAGTAATCTTCAAAAACTTCCGTTCCTTCTGGTAAGGCTAAAATTGGGGCATTTGTTAACTTTTGCTTTAAAACCTTAAAAGCCTATTCTTGCCTAGGTCCCCATTCATACTTAGTTGCTTTACATGTTAACTTAGTTAATGGTACAACTATCTTGGAAAAATCCTTAATGAATCGTCTATAATATCCAGCCAACCCTAGAAAACTTCTAATTTCCATAGCTGATTGTGGGACCTTCCACTTGGTGATCGCTTCTATTTTGGAGGGATCTACGTGAATTCCTTCATGATTCACCATGTGACCTAAAAATTGCACCTCCTGTAGCCAAAATTCACACTTCGAGAATTTGGCATAAAGCTTTTCCTTTCTAACAAAGTTAAGAGTGCATGCAGGTGCTGACAGTGCTCGTCCTGACTTTTGAAATAAATGAGTATATCATCGATAAAGACAATTACAAATTTATCCAAGTACGGTTTACAGATCCTATTCATTACAGATCCTATTCATCATGTCCATAAATGCTGCAGGAGCATTTGTTAACCCAAAGGGCATGACTGTAAACTCGTAATGACCATACCTAGTTCTGAAGGCAGTTTTAGGTATGTCTTCTTCTTGTACTTTTAACTGATGGTATCCGGAGCGTAAATCTATCTTAGAAAAGTATCTAGCTCCTTGGAGTTGATAAAAAGATCATCAATCCTAGGTAATTGGTATCGATTCTTAATGGTAACCTTATTTGATTCCCTATAATCGATACACATTCGCATTGAACCATCTTTCTTTTTCACAAATAACACTGGCGCTCCCCACGGGGAGGAACTAGGTTGTATAAATCCTTTGCTTAGTAATTCATCTAACTGCTTTTTCAATTCTAACATTTCGGTGGGTGCTAACCGATAAGGTGCCTTGGCTATCGGTGTAGTTCCAGGAATTAGATGAATTCTAAATTCTACTTCCCTATCAGGTGGTAATCCAGGTAGTTCTTCTGGGAATACTTCTGGGTATTCTGATACTACTGGGATTTCCTTAAGTTCCTTACCCTTAGTGTTAATGATTATCGAAATCATATACACTACTTCTTGTTTTCTTGAATAACTGGCCAATTTCATTACTGGTATGAATTTCATTGGCTTACGTGGCTTATCTCCTGTAATCACCACTAATTCTCCTGTGGGTGTATGAATTTCTATGGAATTTTTAGCACAGATAATTCGAGCATGGTTGGCTACTAACCAATCCATTCCTAATACAACATCAAATCCGGCTAAATTCATAGGTAACAGGTTTGCAGAAAATTTATGACCTAAGAGTTCTATCTTTCCTTCTAGCAAAACCTTATCTATGTTAACAGAATTACTGTCCGCCGTTTCGACTGTAAAAATTTGTCTAAGGTTGGTTAAGGGTAGGTTAAGAGCTTGGCAGAATGAAGTATTTATAAAACTTTGGTTTGCACCAGAGTCAAATAATACTTTTGCATAAACGTCGTGAACTAAGAACGTACCAGCTATCACGTCAGGAATTAGCTCTGCTTCCTGAGTAGTCAACTGGAAGGCTCTTGCGTTCTTCTTGGTAGTTCCTTCTGCAGGTTTGGTTTTGTTGTCAGCTGGTTTGGCCAATTTCGGGCAGTCTGGCCTAAAATGTCCAGTTTCTCCGTAGTTGTAGCAGATTGTTGCTTTCTTCTTCCTGCAATCTTCTTCTTGGTGCCCCAGAATTTTGCAGAAATTGCAAAATGCCTTCTTTTGCAGGTATTGCAAAATGGATCAGTGGAAGATTGCCCAATTCCCTTTCTTTTGAAATTACTTCTGTTACCCAGACGGAATCCCTGGGTAATCTTTTGGGTCACTTCCTTCTTCCTCTTTTCTTCTCTTGTGCGTATCAGCCCATCGGTCAAAGTGTTGGCTAATTCCACTGTATCGTCAATAGTGTGGGGTCTCGCAGTTTTGACGATATCCCGAATTTCGCCAATCAATCCCCAAATATAGCGGGAAATAAGTACCGGTTCTGGCGAAGCCAGGGTTGGTACCACTCTAGCATACTCGAAGAATGTCGAAGTATACACTCGACAGTCTACATCCACCATCCGGTGTTTCAAGAATTTATTTGCCATTTGTTCCTTTTCATACTCATGACAGAATTTCCTTTCCACTAGTCGCTTAAATTCTTCCCAACTTATGGCATAGGTCACATCGCTTCCATTAGCTTGAAGTACCGTATTCCACCATTCTAGTGCCCATTCTTTAAAAATATGCGACACGTACATGACCTTGTCTTCCTCAGCACATTTACTTATCTTAATTACTGCTTCGGTTTTCTCTAACCAACGCAGTGCAGCAGTCGCCCCCTCATTTCCTGCAAACTCAGCTGGTTTACAGGCAAGAAATTCCTTATAAGTGCAACCAGGCGTTGCAGCTTTCATTCTTTTGAGAGTTGGGGCCTGCAGTACATCATGATTATTATTAATGTTACTGCCTCCATTTACGCTATTACTGAAGTTATCTTCATGAGTACGTTTGCTAGGAATAATTTGTTGAGGTTCAACTCGATTTCGAGCAGCAGCAAGGATTGCTGGAATAGCATTGGCTATTCCCTGAGCAACGATATTCTCGATATCTTGCCTATTCAGAAATTGATCTTCACGGCGAATCACCGGCAAAAAGCCACTACTACTACTTTTTTGTAAGGGACCACTTGATATTTTCAGAAATCGATATCTTGCCTATTCCGTAAACCATTATCACCTCTTTATTTTTATGTAGTTGTGCCATCCCCATAATTGACGTATCTTGTGTAAGCTCAACTTTGATTATGGCTTTATAACCTATAAGTCTATAACTAAAAAACTTATACATAAACTTTTTGGCAACGTGGGGTAGCTCACTTGGTAGAGACACATGTCTCTTAAGTGGGAGGTCTCAGATTCAAACCTAAGCAATAGAGGAATTTATAATTTATTGGTGTAAAGTAGGAGAATATTAAAAAACGGTTTTGAAACGTTAAGAATGTAAAAGGCAAAACGTTAGGGTATGAGATGTATATTGGGCTATAGTACTGATGAACTAGTTTTGTAATTCAGTCAAAGTTTAAAGAAAGGTTTGATCGTGAAATCCAAAAGTTACTAGTTCACTCAAAATGTAACAGATTTGATATTTTGTGTATTTTTCTTCTTTTTTTACTAGTTTATAACTAATTATAACTTTATTTTTATCTTTTATAAAGTTAATACATAATGTTTTATATTAAGTTATTGTTACCTTCTTTTCGATACAAACTTTATAAAAAAAATAACACGTATCAATAAATATTTTTTTGGTTTAAAAAGATATCTAACTATTATAATAAAAGTAACCAACTTTTGTACACGTGTCATTCATTGAACGTATCCTCAAATATATATTTATCTAAATAAATAAATAATAAATTAATATTAAATTTTACCACACTTTAATAAAATATTATCCTCAAATCTAAATTGTTAATTTAATATATTTTTAAAACAAATACCTCTCTTATCTACTTATCTTATATTAAATATATAAATAACAAATTAATATTAAATGTTATCCTAATTTATTAAAAATATAATTTTTTATTATTATTTGGTATACAAAATTATGTTTATTCAACTCGTGTAAAACGTAGGGTTTTTAAGGATATAACTTTTTTGTATTATTTGGTAGATTTTTCAACCCGACTATACACGGGTTTTTTAAAGATACTACGTTTTTAGTATTTAATATACAAAATTAAATTTATTTAGGATATAATTTTTTTTATTATTTGGTAGATTTTTCAACCCGACTATATATGGATTTTTAGTATTTAGTATACAAAATTACATGTATTTAATCAGTGTAATACACATGGTTTTTAAAGATATAACTCTTTTTTAGATCTATTCAACACGGGTAATATACAGGGTTTTTACGGATGTAATTTTTTATTATTTGGTAGATTTATTTAACCCGATTATACACATGTTTTTTAAGATACGACATTTTTAGTATTTAGTATACAAAATTACATTTATTTAATTTGTAACACCCTAACACGTTTTAACCAAAAGAGAAGCAGCGGAAAATACCGACTAAAAAATTCCTTCTTTCTTATGTATATTACATACTTGGAGGTTCATTTCTAAAATGTCAAACACGTTCTTGAAAAGATTTACAACCTTCATTCTTAATTAACGCATCAAATGTAATATATAAATACAAGTCATGTGACTGCTCTTCCCGTACAATCCTTGCTCTTTGACTCGATCTTCAACCTCTTAGACTTCATAATTATGTTAAGTCCGTGCAACCTGCAATCACCACACACATGCGCATCATTAATATTTGGTGACGTCATTCATAATCTAAACATACATTATTAAATGACCATGCCACATTCTTTCTACTCATGCTAATCATTTCGATTATCATTCCAAGTACAATCTTGCATCCCAATCATTAAATCTTCATAAGGACAACAATGGTATACCTGTATTTCATTTCATTTCATTCTCAAAGCACTTGATTAGTAACGTTAATACTCAAACGTATTGTAGCCATGCATACATATATACGAGCCCTATTCTTTCATGTACAATCAATCCCACTTCGTGCATACACACTCATACGTATATTTATACACACACATGCACACATACATTCATACAAGCTCTTACATACCGCTTACATTCCCATATATTTTTTACTAACATATCCTAGTCATAAACATCCATATAAATAAGTCTCATACGTACAAACTTACATGCATGTTCATTTCTCTTCATGCTTACCTATAGATTCCGTCACTAACATGTAGGCAAATCTATACACATACATATCTCCAAGCTTATTTCTTTCCCACACATACTTTGAGTGAATGTTCTTGCTCAAGAGCGAACATTCTTGCTAATGAATGAACGTTTCAACTGTTGAGTGAACATTCTTGCTGACGAGTGAACGTTCCAACTATTGAGTGAACATTCTTGCTGACGAGTGAACGTTCCAGTTGTTGAGTGAACATTCTTGCTAATGAGTGAACGTTCCAACTGTTGAGTGAACATTCTTGTTGAACAGTAAACGTTCTAACTGTTGAGTGAACATTCTTGCTAATGAGTGAACGTTCCAACCGTTGAGTGAACATTCTTACTAATGAGTGAACATTCCAACTGTTGAGTGAGCATTCTTGCTAATGAGTGAACGTTCCAACTGTTGAGTGAACATTCTTGCTGACCAGTGAACGTTCCAACTGTTGAGTGAACATTCTTGCTAATGAGTGAACATTTCAACTGTTGAGTGAACATTTCAACTGTTGAGTGAACATTGGCCGTAGATTACGTCAGCTTGCTGCTGTTTCCCCTTGTTTGTTTGGCCATAAGCTACGGCTGATCTTCCGTAGCTTACGATGGGTTCTTTCACTCCAAACCTTCTTCCTTTTTAATTTTAACAAGACAACCGTTAGATATCCGAACTTCCTTCTTCCACGTTTTTCATGCTTCCAAGAAGTAACATGACCATAATTCAAGCCCCCATATCCTTTTACTACTTAACCCCAAGATCAAACCATCTACCGCATCACCCTATGTTTCTTTCTACTTTTTGACCCGTTCGCTTCTACCGTGTAATTCCAAACATAGATGACCACCAACGACTTACCACCTTAACTTCATTTATAAATAAGAAGTGATTTCAGAAATCACTTACCTTATGTGTCCGTGATCCGCTTCCTTGCCTCATCTTGGCCCGTTAGCCTTTCGTGCTTGATTCCATCTAGACATGATCCCTATACTTTCATGTCATCGCAATCACATTCTTGTTAGCATACATGATTGTACATATTAACGATCATATCAAATACATATCTCACATTTGACTTTCATTAGTCAATTCTAAAAAGCATAAGGTATATTCCCACAATCATATCTTTTCAACTCATATAATTCATCACGTCATCACATATAACACATATCGATATAAAACGTACCATTTGACATTCTATAACATTGCAAGTGTGACAAAAGCCTAACCTTGCTACTTATGCACAGTTGACTTTCAGAAGTCAACGGTTTATCATATGCACTTTCTACTTAACCTCATATATTCGTGTTTTCATATTAGCCTATACTAATGACATTATATATATTTCAAACTCATAATGTAGTATCTTACAACCACATGATCACTAAATTATATACACATACACATTCACAAACACGTACTTTCACATGCTAATGCTTTCATTATCTCACATTTGACAACCACATTCAAGGTTAGTCTATTTAACATAATCACAACATCATTATTTACTAGCAAGTTCATATGTTATATACTTAGTGCACATTCATTTCTAAATTACCAATAGGTTTTTTTAATTGGTCCAACACATATTGTGCACCTCATCATTCAAGGATAGAGTACAAGTTCTAATGCATAATTGTACTCAATCATACCATCAACTACACCTTCTTACGAAATCCTTCTACAATACATCTTCTCATGTCTAATTATCATCAATTATGTCATTATCAAACTCTACACATGTTCATCCATTGTTTAACATATAATTTCACATACTAGCTTATACTAAGCATTTCATCAAACACTTGGTGTGCGTACACCATTTAATGCATAATGTATAACTAATTTATGCACGATCTTCCAAGTTCATACATAATTCATCAAATCTTCTTACTAATCAACAAGTACCATTCACACATAGACATCAACATAACAAAATCTCTAGTTCATCCACTCATTCATATTAAACCATAAACCATCAAAACCCCAAGTTTTTGAACATGGGTTCTTCCATTAAAACTCATAATTGAGATGATTAACTCATAATTGACACTAAATTAGTGCATGCATACACAAATCCAACCATCTAACATCCTCAATTTACCCAATTGGGGTTGATTCGTCAAAACCCACCAAGTACTCTAATCAAGAAGGTTTAAGGGGTGAATTAGATACTTACTTGATGCTTAGGAGGTGATGAACACCCCTAAATTCATAGATTATCCATGCTATTTCAGATTTCTCCTATCCTTCTTCTTCCTTTGGTTTACACAAGAACACACACACACACACACACACACTATGTGTGTGTGTGTCGACATATACATCTGCCCCAAATGGGGTTTCCCTTTTCTTTTTATGTATTAATTAAAACACTTTTCAACTTGCCCTCTTTTTGCCCTTGAAGTTTTGTTTGTTATTTGTTAGTCACAAAATTCCATTCCTTACTATTTAACTAGCATATATAACTAAGCTAACTAACTTAGTTACCCCATATCACATTGTGTAAAATAAAACATGCTTGTAATTTAACATTCGGGTTTTGGGGCGTTACATAATCTGTGTAATAAACATGGTTTTTAAAGATATAACTTTTTTTATTTAATATGTAAAATTACATGTATTTAACTCATACAATATACAGGTTCATAAAGATATAAATTTTATTATTTAATATATAAAATTACATTTATTCAACTTGTGTAATACACGGGGTTCTAACCTAGTGTTTATATATAAGTTTGTTTGATAAGGGATGGGCTAAACTAACAACTAAGTAGGTTTTTAAAGTACGGAATGAATTCATTTTAACTTTGATTCATACTATTTTATTATTAATTAATTAATAGATTAATTGATGAAAATAGTTGATGACCCGACTAAATAAAGGACCATGGGTTTGACTTTGGGTCGAATACGAAAAGAGGGTACGTGATCCGGTGATAAGAACATGGATCTTGGTGGGTCGGGTCATCCATATACGGGTGAATGAATGGCAAACCCTCTTTTGTTTTCTCTATCGCCGCTTTAACCCTAGGTTTTCATACCCTTTTATGTCGATCCATATACGGATGACTGAATGGCAAACCCTCTTCCCCAAATGATTAGGGTTTCATCTCTATCTCTGGCATGATCCTGACGTTGTTTTACCGGTGTATACCGGCCTTTATCCGATGGAATGCCCGTTAGACAGCTGGTGGTCGATGTACTCGGTTGAATCGGCCATTGCATGATGTTTTTTTTTTTGCCTGTGTTAAATGTTCTGCCTAAGGATGTTTTGTTTGCTCGCAACCGATGTACGTTCAGTCGAAGAATCTGGTTGATTTCCATCCACTCCAGTTGGTGGATGCTCGATATCTTTTTATCCTACTCCTGTTGAGTGTTTGCTGGTAGCTGCTGGCGGTGTGAGTCCCTTATGAACGGTGCATCTTTATTTAATTGATCATCAATGTGCATATTCATTTTTTTAGTAAACGCTTCCTTATGCATTATTCGTCGTTTTTTCGTATCTGAAATTGATGATTAAATCAACAAATTAAAGATACAATTAAGCATAGAAAATGATCTCAACACTTGGACCATAAGTCTGGAAATTTTGGTTAATATTGAGTTCAGGTGTTGAGGTCATCTCTGTTTCCATGTTATTATTGATTGACACAAGAAGGTTTGGTTACTTGAATGGTTTGTCTTCTTGTTTAGGTGTTTTTATTTGGTATAATTGTGTGCTACTTCAACACTTAGGTTGGTCTAAATGCTTTGAATTTGTTTGTCCAATGCTATTGATATTGTTATTTGTTGACTGACACTTTGTTGTCTCATGTTCTACTTATCATGCTATGACAAAGCCAAGTCGCCCAAATGGATTAACCAGGAATGTGTGGAAGAATAGAAGCATGGACCAAACATTGGTGAGTTGTCAATGCCTCACATGTCACTTGCTAATTTATTATTTTGATCTGTTTTGCATAAAAAATGGAACTTTTTTAATTACAACTGTAAACCTATTGAATAAAAGTAATAAACATAGATTTCCCATTGGTTAATCATGCTTTGTCATCACCTATTATCCTTTTTACACCAAATAGATAAAGTTTAATTCTTTTATTACTGATGAAACAATGGTTAACCAAGGGGGTTAACTCACTGGTCTCGTCAAGTAGGGTTAATCCCTTCTTTCTGAGGATCGCTGGCTGGATAGTCCGCTGGTTGATCTCCTGCACAAGGAAACAAACCGTGACTCGTAACAAGGAGGATGGGGTGGGGGGTGCTCCTTGTTACCACTCTCCGGCGTGAGAATCAGTAATTTTCTTAGGAAGCAAAGTGAGATAGTAGTAGTAGTGAGAGAGTTGTGAAGAGATACCTCAAACCTGGTTTGGGATGGGTATTAATAGCCGAGGAGTGAAGGAGGGTAGTTGAGTGGCTAGTCTGACATCGCACAGCTTCCTGCAGGTGTGTCAGGCCTGTCGGTCACGGTGGTGATGCCACGTCCTGCTGTGGGGTCAGTCTGTTGCTTATACGTGGGCTGACAGGCGACTGTTCTCAGTGCCACTTGCACTGTGGTGTCAGTCCCACTTGCCTTGTATGCAGGATGTGGTGCTGGGCCGCATCGCTGCTCGTGGTAACTGATGTTGTTCCCGCGTTCTTGTTCTGGCCAAGATGTATGCGGGATGCGGTGCCGCTCCGCATCGCCGCTTGGTGACTGTTACTGTTGTCCAGATCCCTTGTCGTGACGAAAACATTCATAGGATGCGGTGCCAGGCCGTATCGCTAAGCGTAACATCCATCTTCGTACTTAAGGTAAGTCTTCTTATCCCTTGACCGATTGGATTCGACCGTTGTGTTCGCGCGTGCCCGCACGGACACAGATAAGTTTTTGTTGGTGGGGGTTTTTGATAAGGGTAATGGTCACTCGCGGTCGTGCTGACGCGAGATCTGGGACCATACCCCTTCAAGTCCCCCCAGTCTAGGGTTGCTTCCTTATGCAAGTTGCATGTGGGAGGAACACTGGACTATGGTGTCTAGAACGTAGAATATGGGCTGCAGAAGATTCTATGCCATGCGGATGACTCCTGCTTCAAGTAAATCAAGCTGGGTATCCGGTAGAGTCGTGTGACGTCTCTTTCGTACCGGTGAGCAAGTTCCGTCTGATGCGGAATTCTCAGCCAAGGATTTGATCCGGTAACATGGTCTACCTTTTTCTGATGTCATCAGTCACCCGTTGGTGTGTCGAACCAACCTTTGAGACAGTGACTGAAGATTTTAGCAGGGTTTGAACTAACCTTTGAGATGGTGACGGAAGATGTCCGTGACCGCAACTCTAGTTGTAACCTCTGCGTAGCTGATGCAATGTTGTAAGTGCTTTGCTCAAGCTCTATGTTTATCAACTGGACATCCAACGATGATCCCTGCTTTGTGGGGTGTTCGTGTTCTCTAGTTTAGCTCTCAAGTAATCGCACGTCCTTTGCGGTTACCTCGATGCCGCACATCGTTGGCCATGTTTGGTCGAACAATGTGGGGTACTTGCGTCATTGTTGGCCGTGTTTGGTCGAACAATGTGAATCTGTACTATGGGCAAATAAACATGGTCATAGGCATGGTAGTGCCCACCATTGTTTATTCTATGTGGTCCATAGGTGGACAAACAGAGTCATAAGCAGACTTGTTACCACTGTTGCTTGGCTTGCTGCTCGAGGAGATCACCTTAGATACATGGGAATCTGGGTGAAACTCGTCCGCGTTCGTTCCTTAGCTACTTTCCTTCATGCTTAGGTGGAAAGTAGTTTTCTTTGAAGTAGTTTTGCTTCAACCGTGTGACGGCTTAGTCGTGGCTCTTCCGTAGCTACCGTTCGCGGAGTTGCGCTCCGCTCGCAGCTACTCGTGAGTGTTAGCGGTTTGTCATAGAAAACCCGCTTTCAAAGAGGAATTCTCCTTGATGTGGTTCTTCAAGGATCAGGAGTCAGGGTTGCTGATGTGCGGTTTCGCATCATACTTATCCTTTTCCCAAAGGAGAAGTTGTTTGCGTCCCCTCCGTGGTTGTGAACCGGACGTGAGGGACTTGAAGTTTGAAGAACTTCAAGGTAATGCGGTTTGATGTCCCTGAGAAGCGGTTTTCGCAGTCCAAAGAACAACGCTGGTTCTGGGTATCTGACACACCTGTACGGGCTCGTGTGTGTCATCTCCGCATATTCCACGTGTGCTCGTGGTTATATGCGGATATCGGTTATACCCCTTTACATAATGTAGAGATATATATTTTTGCCTTTTTTGAGGGGTGTGTAAAAAAACGACATGCGGTATGGGTTAGGGTGCGGTATACCAGGAAACCGCATGCCGCTTATGTTTGGATAATGTTGTCGCTCTTTTGTTGCATACGTGGCTGAACGCACGTGTGAGTTGGTGAAAGTTGGTAGGATTTCCTGGCATGTGCTGAAACGAAAGGACGTTTGCACTGCCCAAGGTCATAAATGCACTGTAGCAGGAGTGTAAAAAGTTTCTTTTTTCAGGCGCGTGGGCAGTCATTCGCGCGTGGTAACCGTCAGCGGAACCGTCGCTGAACGCGTGGCGTCGTATAACTCGTTGTTTTCAAACGTGATGATTCGGTTACTGCCTCGCATTAATTGCGATGGGTATATAAGGGGAAACCGTTTGGTTTCCCCTCACTTGATCAAAATTTCAAAAATTTCCGGTGAGAGAAAGATAGCTTCCTTCGTCTTCTCCGATAAACTTGTTTGACATTTCGGTGAGGTTTCTGAGTTTCTTCTGAACTCATCTTCTGTCTCCTTTATTACATTCTCTGATGGCTGAACCATCGAATCCACATAATGCTAAGGGTGAAAACCCAGATCCTTCATCGCCGGTGGCGGCGGAAGAGGAAGAAGAAGGTGGTGGTGCCCCCGACGGGGGCCTACCAGTGCTGAAGTGGTCGAAGGGTTAGTTTGACACCCTGATGACCAGTATTCAGATACCCCAAGAGTATGGGTTTATCCACCCACAGGAAGGTGACACCGGTGCTGATGCTCCGGCGGGGTACGTCACCATGTGGGCTGACTTCTTTCTTGATGGCAACCTCCGATTGCCGTTGACGGTGTTTGTTGCCGAAGTTTTGGAGTATTACAAGATCCATATTTCCCAACTAAGCCCGTTCGGGATGATTCGGATTCGAAACTTTGAGTACACCTTTCGTGTTCTTGGTCTGGACATTACCGTTGAAAACTTCCGGCGGTTTTACCAGTTGACCGTGAATACTGGTTTCTTTTCTTTTTGTCAGCATTATGGTAGCCCCAAGCTGATGACCCCTCCCAAGGGTATTACGAAGTGGAAAACCAGATTTTTTTTATATTAAGGCTGCCGCGATCGTTGCCAGGATGACTTTTTGAAATGTGAACGAGACGATCTTAGCGGAGAGTATTGACGTTCCCAGGGCTGATACAGTGGACTGGTTCCCAAGGTTGCGGACCATTGAGTTCAAGAAGCTGGACAACTCGCAGTTGTGGGTGCTGCAGATGATGTTGACCAGGCCGAGTAGGAAGGCAAGGCCCGTTGTGCGGGAGAAAAGTGGTGGTAAGTACTTTTCTTCTTATGCGGTTTTCTTACTTCCTTTTCTGTGTTACTGATTTGCAAGTGTATTATCAGAGGATGCTGCCCTGTGGAGGATATTCGATCCGGAGTTTGAGGGCAAGGTGGAGGTGCTTGCATGTGCGGAGGGTGAAGAAGGTTTTAACTTGACCATCCGCGACAACTTCCGGATTCCTGATCGCGATGCGATGAAGGCACCCCTGTCGCAAGGCAAAGGTATAGTCTATAATTTTCTTTCTTGCTTTTTAAAGTTCACCTTTCTGATTTGCTTGTTCGATGATTTAAACGCAGGTAATCTTGGGGCCCTGGGAGATTTTGAAGTAAAGGGTGCTCCCAAGAAGCAGGTTGAGAAAACGGTGCGGGGTCGCCATAGGAAAAAGCCTGAACCTGCAGTTGTTCCTCCTTCGGTGCCGCACGAGGCAGGTATCTCTTATTCTCGTTTCCGCAGATACACCGATTACGTGGTAGTGTCTGACACCCTTGAGGGTTTGGGTGTTCCAGGTGGTAGTGCGGCTGCAGGTGGATCCTCTGCGGGTTTCAAGCCCGCTGATGAGAAGACGAAGATGAAAGTGGAGGAGAAGGCTGCTGGTGCTGGTGAGAAGAAACGTTCGCGGTTGCAAACAAAATGGACATCCCCTGTCTCGCAAACGAAGCCTGCGGTTGTGGCTGGTAATTGAATCATAACCTTACAAGTGTTTATCACTGTAACTTGTAATTGATAGTTATTTTTGCTTTGTTCGCAGAACCGCAAGATGGAGGTTTCTCCTTGTTTGATATTCCTCCTTCCCCCACGCATGACGCGGCTGCGGACACGGGGGTGGACAAAGGGTTCAAAATAAACCCTTCTGTTAAAGTAGTTACTGAGCCTTCTGTGCAAGCAGAGGATACTGGGAAGAAGACCACGGATCAAATCTTTGATACGGTGGATTCTTCTGATAATCTGATCTTTCTGAGGGATCTTGGGAACCTTAAGTTTGCTGATGCTGAAAAGCAAAAATCTCCTGCTGCCGAGAAGGCTTCCGGTTCTGCTTCTGGGGGTGCGGGTTTTGAAGGTCCCTCCATTCAGCCTGGGGAGTCTGAATTGGAGTACTACTACCGTACCTATACGGAAGACCGGAGTGTGAACTACCATCGACCCCCTTGGAATGTTATGCAAGGGGATGATATTTCCATTGATCCCTCCGCGTGCAGGGATATCTTGAGTGGTTTGGGCACTCCTTTTGAGTTCTTTCGTGCCCGCGGCCTGCCTCGTGAGCACCGGATCAACCAACTCTCGTCCATGCTTGTTGGGAGTTCCATAATGGCGAATGCCATTATGGAAGACTACAAGGTGCTGGGGCCAAAACATTTATTTAATAAAATTCGTTAATAAAACTCGTTAATAAATCTCGTTTAATATTTCATTCGCCATTATGGAAGACTACAAGGTGCTGGGACGCAAGGAGGAGGAAAATGCTCGCTTGCGGGCTGAGGCTGAAGCGTTGGTGAAAGCTGCTCGGGAGGGTGCGGGTGATTCGCCATGAAGATCAATTTCTGAATAGGCAAAATAACGAGAATATCGTTGCTCAGGGAATAGCCAATGCTATTCCAGCAATCCTTGCTGCTGCTCGATATTTTGTAAGGGACCACTTTATTTTTATGTAGTAGTAGTGGGGATGGCACAACTACATAAAAATGAAGAGCTTACACAAGATATGTCAATTATGGGGATGGCACAACTACGATATTTTGTAAGGGACCACTTGATATAATAATTTGCCCACTATTATCTTCTCCACACCATTGTGATATATTTGCCCACAAATCACTGGCAAAAAGCCACTACTACTACTTTTTTTTCCCCAGAAGAGAAAAGAAAATTCTTTTGTTGATAAAAGATGAAGGCATGGAAGTATGATGAATATGGAAGTGTTGATGTGCTGAAACTGGCTACTGATGTGGCGGTTCCTGAGATCAAAGATGATCAGGTGTTGGTTAAGGTGGTTGCTGCTGCTCTTAACCCTGTTGATTACAAAAGAAGGCTTGGTTACTTTAAAGCTATCGATTCTCCTTTGCCGGTCGGTAACATATTTATTTCATCAGATTTTCAATTTTTTTAAGTCAGATTTTGGTTGAAAAGGATGTTTGTTTGTAATTATTTAAGCCTTAGAAAGTTTTACTTGTGTCTTCTTTATTTGCATCCAAAGTATATGGATAGTTAATTTCTTTCTGATTACTTTATTTGAAAGCACAATTGTATTTCTAGAAGCGCATCTAGATTTTGTAGGATCTTCATAACAATCAACATGACCCCTACCCATCACAATAGCATGACCTATAAAGGAATCAAATAATTAATTAAATAACCCTGCACTATTCTCTTATGTTAACTTGTAGTCCTTCAGCTTTGCAGGTTGGGTTTTCTTCCTTTCACCTCTTCTCGTTTGCACTGGGCTTGTAACTTGTGGGCTGGGCTCTTGGGTCACAACAAAAACAAACTATAATCTAAAAAACTATTTACAACATATTTATTTCATCAGATTTTCAAGTCAGATTTTGGTTGAAAAGGGGGGTTGGTTGATGTTTGTTTTGTCTTTAACAGATTATTCCAGGATATGACGTCGCTGGGGTAGTTGTGAAGGTTGGAAGCCAAGTAAAAGGACTGAAGGAAGGAGATGAAGTATACGGTGATATTAACGAAAAGGCTTTAGAAGGGCCTAAACAGTTTGGAACATTGGCTGAGTACACAGCGGTTGAGGAGAGATTGTTAGCTTTGAAACCGAAGAACTTGGATTTTATACAAGCTGCTGCTCTCCCTCTTGCAATTGAGACCGCTTATGAAGGTCTTGAAAGGGCTAAATTCAGTGAAGGTAAAACAATCCTTGTTTTAAATGGTGCTGGTGGAGTTGGATCATTCATAATTCAGGTGTGTTAATCTCTTATAATCGCATATAGATATACTGATCATATAGTTAACAACCATAAGTTGGGTGGTAATCATAGCTATAAGCTGTTGATACAGCTCGCAAAACATGTGTTCGGCGCTTCAAAAGTAGCAGCCACATCTAGTACAGGAAAACTCGAGTTGCTAAAGAGTCTAGGAGCCGATGTAGCAATCGACTACACCAAAGAAAACTTTGAAGATCTACCAGATAAATATAATGTTGTGTATGATGCAATTGGTAAGAATATCGCTACATATGAAAAGTTAATGGAAAAATAACTTGACCATGCAAATCATCAAAATAGACATTGACTTCAAAACGCTGGCCTAGTCGTAGCCGACAGTCAATGCCTATTTTGATGATTGCTTGGCCATATTGTCTATTTTCGTGATTTTTCCCATCTTCGACGCATTATCCTAAAGGGCTTAAAGTTAGACAAGAAGTGGGTTTATTACTTAAAATGACAACACAATTTTACCGAGAGTAGCATGGTAAAATGTTTTGAAAATCACCAGAAATAACAAATTACTTTAATTTATTAAACAATCACACAAAATCTTTTTTAACCAAAATAAACCAACTCAATGTACCTCAAGGTTGCTATATCTGGTAGAAAAGGAAAGTAGACATTTATGATAATATTGAGTTGAACGTATGTTACTAATTTGGGGAATTATCTTTAGAAATGGAAAGTAGACTTTTTATCCATAATAAACATATTTTTATTATAATGATATAACTTTTAGGATCATCTTTAAAAAATTGCTTATTAATTCAAAATTTGATGTTAAAACTAATTAATTCTTAATGCATTTTGTTCAAAATATTACAATTTTGATTGAAACAATGTATATTTTTTTTACATATTTGACAAATTAATTATTTAAAAAAATATTTTCTGAACAAAAAGTGATGTAGGCCGATCCAACATTTTTAACTCTTACCAAAGACGACATAAAAAAGATATACGCGTGTTTCTTGATTGTGTACACGGCTGATACAATGTTGTAGGACAACCGGAGAAAGCAGTGAAGGCGGTTAATGAAAATGGTGTTGCAGTGTCTATAACAGGGCCAATTCCACCGCCAGGATTCAGCTTTCTTCTCACATCTGACGGATCCATTTTGACAAAACTAAACCCTTACCTGGAGAGTGGAAAGATCAAAGTGATAATTGACCCTAAAAGCCCATTTCCGTTTGACAAAGTTAATGAAGCTTATGCTTACCTTGAGAGCCACCGGGCTACTGGAAAGGTAGTCATATACCCGATTCCTTGAGGTTTGAAATAAATTTCCGCGTTATGGCTTTCTTTACACACCTCTAATATATAGTGTGGCTTGCTTTGTGAAATAGTGAGAATAAATATGGTGTGCAAAGTGCAAAGAGTGTTATTGTAATGTTATGAATTCTTAATGAATGTAGCTATTATATTTGGGCTTGAAAAAAAAAAAGAAAACCAGAGAAAGTGGAATGATTCTATTTGGGCTTGTTTTTAAGTCCAAAAGAAATTGGGCTTGAAAAAAAGGAAACCAGAAGAATGTGCAATGATTCAATTTGGGCTTGTTTACAACTCCAAAAGAAAAAAAGTAAACGATTTCTCTGTTTACCTTTTTGGGTTAGTGTTTGGTATGGAGGACAGAGAATGAAATAAGTGTCTGCTTGGTTAATTGAATGTGATCACCCATTACACAAGGAACGTCACTCCCACTAAATAACCGATATCATTCCAACCCCCCCCCCCCCCCCCCCCTAATTCCATTCATTCTTTCACACTTCATCAATACTACCCACCACACTCACCGATGGAAAAAAATTGTTATCAGTCGATTTAACTGGAAAAAATACCGTTATTCTTTTACCTATAGATAAAAAAGGTTGTGACAATGGTGTCTACTAGTTATACCATACCTATATATAAAAACGGGCTTTGCTTGATTTGGTGTTTTTTATGACCTTTCCTTTCTTTGGAATTTTGGTGCCTGGCGTCTTGTTAGTTCAAGTAAATTAATTTATGTTGGTCGTTCAAAAAAAATATTACTTGTTTCGTCTTGAAGACGATTTTTCAATCAGAGAAACCACATATTGAAAAAATGAGAAATTAATTTTTGTCACGTGAATATTGTTTTTTGATATTTTGGCATTTTATAGATTTAAACTACTTTCAAAATTCGTAGATCTTGAAAACAGCCAAAATAGCTTTAATTTTTCCGAAATTAAAATCAGACAGAAAACAACTTTATGCTACTTTATTCATTTTTATAATAACTATCTAATCTTACCGGCCCCATATCAACCTAAGCAACATATTTAACCAAATCAAACGACTACCAAAAAATAAAACAAGCTAAACAAATTACAATCAGACTTGATCAATATTATAATTAGCTTTGATTCATTACTAGCTGAATAAAATAAAATCATTCGTAATCAAGCTGATTGATTTTGATTTAAAAAATAATAATAATAATAATAATAATAATAATAATAATAATAATAATAATAAAGAAACAACAGCAAACATATATCAATACTCCTACACGCTTCCTCTCTCTCTATATAAAAAGAGATAAAATGCAAAAGGGTGTATGATTTTGAACTACATCTACGTAACAATAACTGTTGTTTTGGAAGTAAGCATACACATACAAACTCAAAATAAATAAAAGAGTTAAATGTCATTTTAGTCCCTGTGGTTTTGCCCATTTTGCCAGTTTAGTGTAAAGGTTTCATTTTTAACATCTGGATCCAAAAAGATTTCATTGTTGCCATTTTGGTCCAGCTGACTTAACTCCATCCATGCTCCTCAGTTAGTCAAGGGGCATTTTTGTCATTTCCGAAACTATTTTAATTAACCTTTTATTTCATTAATATCTCTATATACGTATATAGATATACAATCTGATTTTCCCTCTGATATATTATACACACACCTGCATCACATTCACCCTCCATCTTCACCATAGCCACTCCCACCACCACTAACACCAACAACACCACTGCCACCACCACCACCACCACAACCATCACCACCACTGCCTCAGCACAGCTTCACCATCATCCGGCGCCACTGTGGGAACTCCCTGAGAATCAGATCCACCGCCAGCCAGATCCTCGCCGACAGAACCAGACCAGATCCTCTCTCTCTGCACTACTGATACCCGACCAGATCCACCGTCGGTCACTGTGGGAACTCCCCGAGAATCGTGGGCGTTACAGGTTTCCTGTCGTCGGAGAATGAAGAACCAGATCCTTCACAGCCGTCGTTGCATATTTAACACGTCTCTGTCTCTAAACCCCAATCACCACCGTAACAGATCTAAACCCTTGCTTGATGCTGAGTTGTTTTCTTGTAGGTTTTATTATTTCAATTATCGCTTTATTGCTTTGTTCTAAACCTGATATGTAAGCTATGAGATTATTCTTGTTTGTCATATACTTACATCCGTTTGTTATTGTGATTTATTAACTGCTTTTAAGATATGTGCATAAAAAGTTTAATCAACAATTAAAACCATACTACAGCCACCTGCATTATTGCTTTTGAGATATGTGTGTTATTGCTTTTGCGACCGAAAATTATTATCCTGTTGGTTTAATCGAGTCAGAGATAGTCATATCGGTCGGGATCGATAAACGGGTCGGCATCAACTTGGGTCGATCGGATTCGGATGTGCATGTTTGTGGTTGTAGATGTTGCAGGTGGAAAGAGAGAGAGGTGTGTTGGGGTGGGGTATGGCAGGATTATTTATATATTTATGAAATGACTAAAATGCCCTTGACAGACTTAACACATATGGATGGAGTTAAGTCAGTTGGACCAAAATGGCAACGATGAAACCTTTTTAGATCCAGATGTTAAAAATGAAACCTTTGGACTAAACTGTCAAAATGGCCCAAACCACAGGGACTAAAATGACATTTAACTCTAAATAAAAAGACAATTCACTTATTCCGTTATATACAACTTTTACAATAACAACCGATACCTTCAAAATTAATAAAACCAAACAATTCAACAAAAAAAAAAAAAAAACTTATCTAATTGTTCTACTTTCTTCAAAACTCTAAACACAAACTATACAATAAAAAAAATAATAATCATTTACAAATTACAAACAAAGGTGTAATTTATGATAATTTAATTAATAGGGGTGGACATTCTTGGTTAAACCACCGTGTACATTGGTGAAAAACCCCATCAATTCCGGCCGGTAAGGTAAGTACGACCGCCGGCGATCTTCTTCTCTACTCTTCAAGTACGCCTCATGCGCCGATACCGTTGACTTTTTACCCTTTGTTCCTTGCTTAACAACCTTTGCCTTCCCTCCGGCCACGTTGACTTTAAATATCCCGTCGTCACCTGTGGCCGGAGCCGAAGACGAAGAACCCGTTGTTGTTGTTGTCGATTTCTTATCAGAATTTTTGAAAAACACGAACGCATCACGCCCGTAGCTGTTGCTCCGACCGCCTTTGTCCTTTAATCTCCATAGCTTGGAGAATCCTGTAGAGTTGCTCTTCTTACTAAGGGTAACCGATTCCTTGGACCACACGCAATAAGGTCCGGTGGTCCCGTCTTGGCTTTCGTCATTTTGTGACAACGGAATGAAAATCTTATCCACCGGAGGCTGAATCGGCAACCGGTCTATTTCTTCAAGTTCATAGTCGCCGTCTAATAATAACTTCTGATCAAACAATGGAAACACCGGCCGGGTTTCACCGTTTTCCAACACTTTCTCACCGTCAATCGTCGAATCAGCATCGCCTCCTACCAACATAAATGTAAAATCATCATCATCGTCATCATTATCGTTATCGTTATCGTCATCTTCGTTTTCTGTTATATTCTCATGAGCCTCTGGCAATAACTTTTGATTAGGAGAATGTTCATGAGATTGCAGGTGAAGTTGGTGGTTGAATTCACGGATAACTGTTTCAATCGGTTGATTAATATATTCATCTGAAGAAGCTAAAGTTGTATCTGTTTCCATCGGTGTGTAGATAATTTGCCGTAAAAAGAGTTGATTAGAGAATGGGAGATGATGAAATGAATGGGTGTGGGTGTGGGTGGTGGGTGTATATATAAAAGTGTCAAGAAGTCAAACTTGGCTTCAGATTGCACAATTTCAGTGTGGTTACCCATACCTATGTATTTGAATTGAATTTTATAGTCAAATCTTATTATACAAGTTTCGTTTTAACCTTGGAATCTCTAGTAGCTAGGTTGGTGAATGAATCCAACAAATACGAGGTTTCTTTACGTTTTTTTGTTTAAGTTTAACCAAATAAACGAATAAACACTTAAAGAAACCCGTTAAGAATATTAACCTTTTTATGTTTATTTGTGTTTGTTCATTTATTTAAGCAAATGGCTTACATACATAAACAAATACAAACTAAGATAAACGAACAAAGCTAGGCTTAGACGAGCGAATGCAAATGAAAACAAAAAAGAAATAGTTATCAATACTCTAATTAATGTCTTAAATATCATCATCATACTATCACATATTTCAAAAGTAAATAAAAATATCTTTGGCCTAGTGGTCAAGAGTATTACCTCTTGTGGGAAGACAACGTTCAATCCCTGGGAGGTGGTTAGTATATGATTTATGGGGGAGAAACAGCTTAGCCATTAAAAAAAATTACATAACAAACGAATCTAGACGAAAGTAATTGAACGAACATGCACAGACGTAAATGAATGAACGTTCACGAATTAGACATTTGTTCATGTTCATTCGTTTAGTTAGAAAAAAATATGTTCATACACATTTATTTATTAAATGAATGCACATAATTGAGTTTTCCACGTAAGACGGTGGGGTATGGGGGGCTTGGGTTGGGGGCTTGGGTTGGGGCATTTGTTGATACGTGGAATGAGGGCCCCTCCACCACCAAAACCCACGCCCATGGGGTATGGTGGGGCTTGGGTTGGGGGCATGAGTTGACACATAGCCATTAAGAGCCCGCCATGTCACCTTGCTAGGCGCCCCACGCCCGGCTTCAAACCCACGCCAAAGGGGGCCACGCCCAAACCCAAGCCCCAACCCAAGCCCCCGGGGTGGTGACTTGGGCGTTTTCCCCCAACCCACGCCCCATACCCCATGTCCTAAGTGTTTTCAAATAGTTCATTGAACATTCATGAGTTCTATTCTAGGCCAAATTAGGAGGGGTTGTCTTTGAAAGAAATCATATAGGTGTTAAAAGTGTAATATAATGGTTAATTTAATTATAAATTTAGAATGATATTACGCGTTCTAGAGGAAGGCGAAATGGTCGTGTTTCGCTGTGCCGTCAGATTCTTGAAGAACAAGGAAACTGAGTTAGTAAGTCATTCAAATAATTATTTTGACCGGTCAATGTATTAAAATAGTCATTTAACCTAAAAAATTCATAGATATTCATTTTTATTTTGTTTAATTTCATAGTGACCATACAAGGCAAATGATTTATCTTTTCAAGATCACATTACGCCATATTATATTCTCGGATGACAAATTTTTATGTAGTTTTAGGATTTTCAAAAGTATGAAATTACACAATTTGAAGGCGTGTCTTTTTTTATTATTGTTTTTTTTACGGTTATCACATGATTTCTGAAAATTACACCAATCAGATTTCGAGGAATGTTGTTGAGATTGTTTCCGATGTTAAAGCGTTGAGTTATCTTTGGTATAATAACAGGGGTAGAAATAGAGGTGTGGATTGGAAGGGTTGGAAGTCTTTTTATTTTGATGTGATGTAATTGTTCGGCCGTGGGTGTTTCCGTCTCGGAGATGCCCCGTGCTTTTGGTGTTTAATGAAGTTCGCTTTTCAAAAAAAAAAAAAAACATGATTTCTGAAAATTACACCAATTAAAGTGAACCTATAATTTTCTGAACAAAAAAGTGAAAAAGGAAAGTTCATTTATTAAGTTACCCAAAATACGGTTACATGTGTTGGTGGGCATAATTCCTTTCACAAGTACTAAGAAACATAACTTTTTAATTAAAGTTTAAATCAATTAAAATATTACTTTTTTTATTCAAAAGTCAAAATATTATTTAATGTTATCATGTAGACAGTATATTGATGTGTATTTATTGCTATATAAATCTAATTTTGTGATTAGTATACAATATATTTTCAATGTGAATTTATTGATTTGTTCATCCATCCTTTTTTTAAATTAAAGATCATGAAAACCGTGATCCGATAATATTTATTTACTTGGTCGAAAATGACATGCAAATTATTTTTTTTGACGATTTCGTGTCTTGCAAACAAAGTCGGGAGGACGCACGTGCAAGAGTAACTCGTTGTGATAAACCCTCCAATATTTTCTACTTCTCATTTCACATCATCTAGTAGGTTTGACAAGCAATTGATTTATCTTTCTTAATCGCTTCATTTTATTATTAAAAATGGTTCTTTTAAAGTGGAAGAAAGTCATTAAAATGACAGCTTTCGATAGATGACTAAATAAAATATTATATTTTTGTATGAGTTCAACAATGTAACATACTATTTTTCGTAATTAATCTTTATTGAACTAAGTAATGAAAAACCTTGTTATTTTATTAATTATAACAAAATGGCATTAGGTTATGTAATACTCTTAGGTTGGTTAATGTAATATGCTTGGGTTGTAGGTTGTGTTTGATATGCAGGAGGAATGAGAAGTGAAATAAAATGGACTACTGTGAGGAAATAAAAAAAAGAGTGTTTGGTTAGTCAATGGAATGAAATCGCTCATTACACAAAACATTTCATTCCCTCAAAATCATTCCATCTGCTCCCTCTTTTTTTTTGTTCATTTTATTCCCTCTTCCACCTTTCATTAACACCAAAACCCACCACTACAACCTACCACCATCACCACCACCCACCTTGTCATCATCGCTGCCACCCACCACTGTCGCCACCCACCACCACCCGTCTTGTCGTCATCGCCGCCACCCACCACCGTTTCCACCATTGCCGCCACCCACCATCGCCGTCGCTACCGACTGCCCACCACCGCCGCCTATCACCACCCATCATCATTGCCACCGACCACCGCCACTCACCATCGATTTTATTTCTTCTTTGTTTCTTTCCTACCAAACAACATGAAGTAACGATTCATTCCATTCACACGTGGTAACCAAACAAAACATAGAATGGTAATGATCCATTTCATTACCCCATCCATTCCTTTCCCTCGTCCATTGTCGTAAAACCATTTTTACGATTTTTATTTGAAATTTTGAATATATCGTTCTTAAAAATGTAATTTCTTTTGAACTCACTAGTCTCTTCATGAATTGTTATTTTATGGATTACCTGGGGCATCAAACCCCGACATCAGTATCACCATAGTCATTATCAAATTTTCAGTCGTTATCAGTGACGAATTCATGATTTTTTTCCTAGAAGAGACAATCGGGAGATTTAATCAAACTTTCAAAGAGGCGATCAGTATTTTTACCTAAAAATTACAATAATTTGTTTTTTTTTTCTTAGAAGGGGCAGTGGTTCATCTTTAGCTATACCTTAGCATTTTATGAGTTTAGGTTTTCAATTTATATATGTTGGGGAAAGTTCTTGTACAAATAATCTTAACATACTAAACATACAAATTGAAGGAAAACTCAAAAATACAAGGTGACATTTTCTTAATTATCAATAATTATCAAAGTTACTCTACAAATATATCAAAAAAACCTAAAAAAAACCTAACCCCCCCCCCCCCCCCACCCCCACCCAAGCTAAAATGCTAAAAACTAAACCCCCAAAAAACCTAAAAAAATAAAAAAAAAACACACAAATTATTATTTTTTTAAACATTTTTTATTAAAAAATCGCTACTTTTAGTAGCAGCAAAAAAATTTTTTTTTTTTTTTTTGCTAACAAAATGTAGCGATTTTTTTATAAAAAATATTAAAAAAAAAATCGTGTTTTTTAGGTATTTTTGGTTGAGTTCACATTTGTATAGTAACTTTGATAGTTGGTGGTAATTACAAAAATGCCACCTTGTCTTTTTGAGTTTTTCTTCAATTTGTATGTTTAGTATGTTAAGATTATTTGTATTTGATCTTTTGCTTATATATGTTTACGTGTAAAATGCAGAGCCGGCTCTGAGCAAGTGCCGGGTGGGCGCCGGCTCAGGGCCAAAAACGTAAAAGGGCCCGTAAAATTTTTATAATTTTTTATATTATATATGTATATTATTTATATTCTACATTAAATTGAGATACCATATGGCCTCACAGACCAGAGGTTGATAACTTGGTTTTTAAGGTGATAGTCCTGAGTTCGAGGCTGCTTGTTCCTTTATTTTTCTCGTTTTACAATTCAATGAATCCTTTCTTAATTAATGCTGGCTACTGGTTACTATATATGTCTTTCTTTATTTCTCAAATAATGCCCATGTCGAGTTCTGCAAGTCATTCATTTTAATTTCCATCATAGCCCTTTCATATTTTATTTTATTGGTTAATGTTAAAACATGGAAGAATAATAGGCATAATAATGAAAATCATAAGCTAATAAAGCACGTTAAACTCTAACTCTAATAAAAATATCATTAGTATATTTTCATTAACATTGATTATCTGTAAAAGGATTGAAAATGAGTACAAGTTTAAAAGAAAATGATACTTGAGAATATGATAACTAATTAATAGGAAGAAGGCGTAAATTTTATTGAAAACATAGTTGTATTCAAAATAGAGTATGGCTTTGACCGAACAACATCGATACCGATATCCATATTATCAAAATCGGAACCGATATTCATTTTAATAGGGTGGGTCGGGCCCGATTTTTTATTTCGCACAGGGCCCAAATTATTTTTCATATTTTCGGAGACGGCCCTGGTAAAATGTATGTCGATCGTCTTTTGTGTAGTAAGGTAATATACATGTTTAGTGTTGTATGGCGCTGGGAAATTAAACTGGCTCTATAGTTATACATACATAAAGATCTAAGAGAATTTCAACCAGTTGGGTTGCTACTTTTACGGGATATGGAACGATAGCATATAATAATTTTCTGACTGACGTGAAGTATTTTTTTTTTTATTAATAAATTAAGGTAGCACCGTAGCAACAACTCATAAATATAATAATAGTAACAATATTGATGTCAGCAGTGACGTGGTCGTTGAATACAATATTGCATTGCATTATATTACAGGAATGTAACTAACTAAATGCCAACCATATTGGTAGGAAATTAATTCACAAGGCTAACGTGATATATATATATATCTTCCACACTTTAACACAATACGAGAGGTGGATAATTACATAGTCGTTTCATTTATTACAGCTAAAACAATACAGACATACTAATGGTGACAAAGTGGATGAATTGGATTGGGTTGGGTCAGATAAGAAAACAAGCCAAAATAATTCAATTCGGATAACTTATGTCAATCTTCTTGAAGACTGTTATTTCTTTGAAAAGTGATTCACTTTGAGAAACCGGTTCATGTTTGAAACTAAACTCTTTCTTATAGTTAGGTAATTGATGCATGCTTCACAACCACCATCATAACAAGTTTGACTATAACCTTATACAAACTTCAACCATCACTACTGCTTTCTTAAACTTTTCTTTTGGGATAAATTACACTTTTCGTCCTTTATGTTTGTAGCTAGTTGCAATGGATGACCTTTACCTTTAATAATTACAACCACAGTCCTTTATTTTGGAAACTTGTTACATCTTTCGTCCTTTAGCACTAACTTGGTTAAAAATTTTAGTTAAATCTATTTATATAAGGGCACTTTGGTCTTTTTAGCAATCCAATTAAAATATATTATAAATAAAACAAAAACAAAATAAAAAACTTATAAATACACGATCACCAACCCTATTTTGAGTCTGTATCTACATCATCTTCACCCAGCAGTTTCCTCCTCCTCACAACCGCCGCCGCCGCCACCACTCCGGCCACTGACGACCACCCTACGCCGTCATATTGTCGCGATTGCTCCTCATCCACGTCATCATCATCATCCTCATTGGAGTCCGTGACAAATCAAGATCTACACAGAGACATCGCATAGATAAATCAAGATAACAAGACGATCTGGGTCTTGTTTCTGGTGTTGTCTGGTCATTTTGGCAGTAGCATTGTGTGTATCTGGGCTAGCTCTTTATTGGAAGCTCAAAGGGGGTTTTGATTTGAAACCCACTTCTTCGATCTCTTGTACTCCCTGCATCTGTGATTGTCCCCTCCTCTCTCCCTTCTTAAGCTTGCTCCTGGTAATAATCAATAAAACCCTTTTTTGTTCTCGTTTGATCTTGTTGTTTTGGGAGTTTCTGGGTTTTAATTGTTGGTTTAAGTTGGTCATTCATGTTGTGTTGTTAATGTTACTGATTTGGTGGTGGTGGCCGCAGCTTTGGTGGTGGTGGCAGTGGCGGATTTGGTGGTGATAGGGTGGGGTTTGGTTGCAGAGAGAGGAGGTGGTGACTGGTAGTAGTCGGAGATAGAGAGTGGTTATGGTGTTGTGATAGGGAAAAAAAGAAATTGTAGAACAGAGGGCAAATATCCATGATTAGCTATTAAATTGTTGGTTTTGCGTGGCTTAATTGAAGATTTTTTTTATGGAATTGATGTATATTGTATGAAAAATCTGGGGGTATGGGATACTAATGAAAATTGGGGGTCCAAGAAGGATGGCGGCGAGCCAGCGACCTTTTTTTGGGGATGAAGAATCAATGGTGGTGGATGTCGCCGGAAATGGTGGTGGTGTCTGGTTGTCGCCGGAAATGGTTGGTGGCGACTGGATGTCGCCGAAAATGGTGGTGGCGACTGGATGTCGTCGGAAATGGTTGGTGGTGATTGGATGTCGCCAGAAATGGTGGGAGTGATTGGATGTCGCCGGAAAATGGTTGGTGGTGCTTGGGGTTGCAAACGGAGGAGGTGGGAGTGGTGTGGCGGATGAGGTGGGTTGCAAACAGAAAATATTTGATTTTATTTTTTTATTTATACTATAAATAATTAAGTAGAAAGACTAAACTGCCCTTAAGTAAATAAATTTAACTGAAAATTTTAACCAAGTTAGTGCTAAAGGACGAAAGATGTAACAAGTTTTCAAAATAAAGGACTGTGGCTGTAATTATTAAAGGTAAAGGTCATCCATTGCAACTAGCTACAAACATAAAGGACGAAAAGTGTAATTTTTCCTTTCTTTTGACTCTTTCTTTCACACAGTTGTAACCAGATTTCTAATTACCCATTAACGTAACATTAACTTTCTTTCATCTTATAAACTCACTATTTTTCATCAATATGGTAATTTTATAATAATTGTTATTTATTTTTTTAAAGAAATTAATAAGTGACATAAATGGAATTGATCATTGGGTAAATTTAAGATGTTTAATATGTGTAATTAGATGTTTTCGTGTGATTTTGGATATGGAACATGTTTAGTGTTTACTTTGCGTGTTTTAGGTCTGAAGGTGTTATAGATGCAGCATATAAGATGCATCTGGATGAAAGTTGGAAGGTTGGAAATGTCAAGCATTTAATGACCGAGCAAAAACAGAATTTCTGGCTTCGGCATAGTCCACGGTGATTTTGGGTGTAACTTACGGCACTGACGTATAGGTCAGCGTAGGGCGTAAGACAAAAGACTAGGGGTGTAGAGGCTTCATGATGGCGTAGACTATGCCAATGTTGGATGTAGTCTACGCCAACATTCTAAACTAAGTATAAATAAAAAATAAAAACTAACAATTCAATGAAAAAGTAAAATTAGTTGAAAGAAATTATATAAATGCATATTTTTTAGTTATCTACCTGTTTTTTCACTCTCTATTCACATTCTCACCTATTTATGTACGAGTCAAATGTTTGAGTAATTGGCCCCTCATCATTAAGCGATAGAAAAATCAACACATCACCATTGCCAAAATTCAAATCCTAGAATCTGATTCATACAATTTATGGAAATTGTTTGTGATTCTTCTATCTATTTTTAATGTCGCCCTTTTGAATTATTTTTTTTCCTGGATAACATTGTTTATTATTAGATTATATTCATCAATAATCACAGGTAAATAAACAAGAAAAGAGAGAGATCAAAGTGAAAATCTTACATAATATAGTAGTAAAGTTGGGTGAAATCGATAAAAAATAAGTTTTTTTATTAAAAATTGGATTGTAACAGTGGATGTCTATGTTATAAAAAAAGTCGCTTTTAAAAAGGCTCAAACTATCTACACACTTGGTGTGTAGATAGCAACCCCAAAAAGTGTTTTTTTGTCCTATATGCACACCCTGCAGTGTCGAGCTGTGGTCAAAGCGCGGCGTTTTGGTCCGGTCAACCAGACAAAGACTGACGGGTCTGTTGACCGGACCAAAACGCCGAGCTTTGGCTGCGTTTTGATCCTGTCAATCAGACAAAAGACTGACCGGGACCCGTCAGACACCCGTCAGTCTTTGTCTGGTTGACAGGACCAAAACGCCTCGCTTTGGCCACAGCTCGACACTGCAGAGTGTGCATATAGGCACATTGGTGTGCCAATAGGTACACCCTTTAAAAATGTGAGAACATAGTTTCAAGAATGAGACACAATAAGTTTTGAAGGATTGAATATTTGCTTGCGACGAATGTTTGTATTCATACAAGGTTCCATCCAACATGCCATACTTAGTTGGGGATGAGATATATAATGTCAGATTATGGGTAACTACACTTTCATAAACCTTTATTATATAGACATGTATTTGAAAACTCTTTTCATGAGTAGTTGCATATATATAATCAGTAACTCGATATTCTTTCGAGCTTGAGCTTATAATTTAACATATAGTGTCATGCTATTTGAAGCACGCTTGCGCCCACGTCATGAAGACATTCATCTAACTTTTTGTTGACCGTCCGTATTTTCTTCAAACATGTAAATTAACAATGTCTTATTGATTTTGTTTTCAAATGAATGAAAGATTCGTCCTAGTAAAAATCTTGCATCGTTTTTCAACATTTCATCACTAATAGTAATCCGGTCTATATTAATAATCTTGTGGTATGCAACTATAATATATCATTAGTGTTGGCATTCTTGTTTCTAGTACTTATATAACTATATAACCAAGTAGCCCAAAATCTTGGTTTTTGACACTAAACCAAAAGCCATAAGTGATTCTTAGTTGCCATCAAGGAGTTCTTTTACATAGCTTTAATCGAGCAAACTGTAAGCAACGAGTCTCTCAAACTCTTGGCCGCAACGTCCTTATCTTTAGCCTTCAAAAACCAATAACCGGTGTAAACATGCAACGTTAAAATGTAACAATAAGCATATGGAGTAAATCTTACCTTGAGATTAAGAACGTTCAAGACGCTGGCATTACATGTGGTGATATTGATATCGATAACTTCAAGTCCTAGGGAATCAAGGGTTTCCATTATCCTCAGAAACTGACCGGGTTTGTAACTGCACATTAGCTTAAGCAAAAACTCTCGAGCACCAATCTCGTGTACCTCCACTTCCACCTTCATAAACAAAGATCCAAAGCTGATTATGCACTTAAAACCAAAGGTATAAGATGTTTTTTTGGGGCTTACAGACCTCCACTTCATCATCGTTAACCTCAGAGTCTTGTTCTTCTAGTTCTTTAAGTTCATCTTGGAGATCCTTAATATTCTTTTGCAGATCTATTATGTAGTCAACTGCATCTCCAACTATTGAAGCATGATCCATCTGCTCACATAATTCGATCATACACTTAAAGATAAATAAACCGAAGGTTTCACAAAATTAATAGAAAATCAATAACTGGACCTTAGAGATTTTGGGGACCAAAGCACGTAAAGTATAGAGACCATCCTTGATACGTTGCCTTCGGTTTCTTTCAGCATCAAGATTCTTTGATTTGTATTTCGAACCTCTAACTTTCTTGTTCTTAGTTTTCTTCAAGGCTTTGTCATCCCCTGAAAAATCCATGGCCCAATCAGAGGTGACATATTCAACCCATTTACCTAAAGATGGTTCGGATTAAGATAAATTTAATCTTTAACGGGTCAAAAGTGTAGAATAAAAACAGGAAACATGTTGAATCACGAACCGAGTAAAAGAGTACCTACGTGTATTCACAATGCTTTTTATAATCCTATATAAATACACGACTTAATTTATAAGGTCGAAAAGACATACAAAAAATGTGATTTCACCCGCACTAAAAAACAACTCAATTTGACCCGTTAACCAACCTTGTGTGAGAGAGTGAGTGGTCGGTTGTGGAACCGCAAAAAGGAGCTCGGATGTAGGGCCAGTGTGATGACAAAGATATGAACTCAGAGAATTTTTCGACTCGTCGACATGTAATCCATGATCCACAATGACACGCAAGCGTGAAATTAGCGTTTCTATCATCCTTTGATCTTCGGGAATCTATACATGTATGTCAAAAAATAGTTTAAAAGTAGATATTTAATATTGACAGTAAAACAAGTAGCCTGAATCTTACATGTTTTGATCTATAGAGCTCAATCAAACCACCTTCAACAGGCACTACAATCTGAGTTCCAATTGAATCCTTTCACATAAAAACCAAAGAATCACATTAACAATAATTTTGCTATTATTAATCAATCTATAAAACACACATTAACAAGCATAGAGATGATGCTCACATTACTTAGCCCACATTGGCTGTTTAGACACAGCTACTTCTCCATGGATTCTGGTATTGCAAATACAAACATTAACATATATACTTTTTTTAACTGACAGAACACTAAACCAAAAACAAAGATGATTGGTTAGTGTATACCCATGAAACAATGACAAAGAAGAAGGAATCATGGCAAGTTTTTCACAAGCACTGGTCCTTATGGAGTGTTTAACGTACACATCTCTGCAAAGGTAAGGAACATGCAGCATCTCCATTTCCTCTTTGACATTTCTACAAACACCTTGGCTACCACTACAACAGCACCCCATCCATTCAATACACCTGAACAATTACTCCCAAAACAAAAAACCCAGATAGATACATTATTCAGTGATGTGTTTGTTGGGTGTAAGAGTAATAATAATAATACCTTGAAGGATCATCACCGAACTTCCATACAATGCAGTAGTCCCATGCGTTGTTTTCCACAAGGGGTCTTAGCATCTTCATCAAAACCATCATTTACCTAACCAATTTTAGTCAAATGGGTGGATCAGAAGAATGGTCATGGAAGCAGCAGCAGGGGAAATCTGTTGCGAAATAGTACGAAATGGAAGTTGCAACTGAATCGGGGGAGGGAGAGGGAATAATATTTGCAGGCAGGCTATGAAAAGGACGTTTGTTTCCAATTATATAAAATCATATAAATTGTATTTTGGGTATAAAACTAGAAAGTAAAAACAGCCAAGTTTAATCAACATCGTGCTAAATTCAATAAATATTTTGGTCAAATTACCAAAACTTTGTCAAAGTTTGTGGGCCCACTTTACTTTTTTTTTTCTTCAGGGTTGATGTGTCGCGACTCGGTAAGTCTAGATGAAATTACACTACAGCTAAAATTTTACGTATTTTTTTAGCCGCTCGTGTATGTTTATGCATGGGTTTGAGCTAATCTTTGATTGGCTTATGTCTATTTATTTGGCCTTGTGACACACTCAAAAAAGTCAGGAGTGCCGAATGAGTTGGACGCGTTTTGGAGACTAAGGATGTTCTAGGGGACAATGTGTAAGATGTTAAGTGTTTGACGAAGTTTAGCATGAAAAACTTGTACAGTGGGTTGTACACTTGTACTGAGTGATAAGTATTTTAGAAGTGAACCGGGTTGTGGGCAAGTGAAACCAGGCTAGTTAGGATACTTTTTTTTTCTCTTTTTACATGGCAAACATTTCAAAAAATGAGATGTATGATACCGTGATGTGCATGGAAACTATGCCAACCTTTTGTATGGATTGTTAGGATTACCAATTTTTTTTTTTTTGGGTTGTGATGCATTTTATTAGGTTGTCCATATAGCGGGCATTTGAGCAGCCCGTAGGAATGTAGGATGATGTCGCGTTGCATTTGGATGTGTGGCAATTGAGTTTGAGGTGGTTGTTTGTTTAGTGAAGGCCCGCAACCTAGAAGACATAATTCGTTTAAATGCGGCAGGCCCATTATTTGCTTTTTTCTCAATTTAAATATGAGGGCTTTAGAGACTTGTACACCATATGCTTTAACCATGTGTAAATCACATTTACAGATTTACTATTAACTTTAAATAAAGTAACCATGTTTTTTACATAAAAGTTAAATTTATATATATATATATATATATATATAAATAATTTGGTTTGCTTATAGAACAATTTGATTATATAAGATAATAAATATAATATGTATAGATGGGAAGAAAATGAGTGTTTTTAAAGGGATAGAGAAAATATTGATGTTTTTAAAGGTATAGTTTACAATCTCATTTCGTAACAAATAAACTTTTGTAAGCTCTCAGTTTTAAACTCACGTCGTGATGACCATTCCAAATGTTTTAATAACCTCCTCTTTTTAACCTGCTTTAATGTGTTCTTAACTTCCTCTTTTTAACATATAAAAGCATATTCACTCTAATCCCGTCAATGATTTTGGCAATACACACAATCGTCAATGATTTTTGTAAAATGGTTGACGTTTTTTTCTTTATCTTTCATTTTCAAAGAACTTTTCATGTTATAATGTTATTCGACTAAAGTTTTCAGATAACGTTGTATTGAGAAGTTGTATAAAAAAATTTAATATGTTACATTGGCATAATATAAATGATGATAATAATAGATGGTAAACTCTATTTATAATACGTAAATTTTATACAATAATCTCGATTTAATTTATAATTTAAAGTTCACTTTTATCCGACAATTGTGTTTTACTTTTATTTTGTCCATTTCACCTTTTTGGTTAAATCTTTGACTAATAAAGATCAATTGACATTGGCAAGGGCGTGTGCGTGTAGATGTTTTAGGTTTATGTGAATCAATTTATTTAAGAAAAAAGTTTTGGTTTAAGCTTTTGGTATTGGATTGTATGAATTACATTTAAAAGTTTAATATTAATGATTATATCTTAAACTTTCCAATGTAAATATTTGTTTTGAAACAAACTAAATAGTTAATAAAATAAACTATATAAAAATATGATCACTAGACTTTTAATCCACGTCTTTTGTCAAAAGCAAAACTTAATATTATGTATTTACAATGCAATTGGTAAAAAAAGTAAATTATAGAAAACGTCCTTTATATTTATATCTGTTTGCAAATTATGATCTTTACCTTTAGAAATTACAGATCACCTATTTTGTGTTCGTAAACCCTGACATATTATGTTCATTACCCTAAAATCAGTTTAATTTAAACGCTAAGTCAGAGCACGTGAGGCCCACGAGGAGGCATTCTCGTCTTTTCCCTCCTTTGATGTTTCTCTATTAAAATTTTCAAAAAATTTGAAATTAGCCCACAAATTCTTCGTCACTGGTTACAAACAAAACAAAAAAAATGAAGCTGAGGTTACGTTACCGTATAGTTCAAGAACCTCAATTTCATCGAGCGTTTATCGTAAGTACCATCCCTCACCTTGCACCATTGAAGATCAATCGTCGATGTCGTTCAATTGGGGCAAACCTAAAGGACGGTGAGAGAAACGATCTGGAACTAATGAGGAGGCGAGGTTTTAATAGAGGGAGATCAAAATGAGAGGGAAAAAGATGAGAATGCCCTCATGTGGGCCCCATGTCATTTGACTTAACATTCAAATTAATTTGAGTTTAGGGTAAAAGACATAACATGTTAGGGTTTACAAACATAAAGTAATTTTTTTTTAATTTTTGAAGGTAAATGACATACTCCGTAATTAGATATAACACATAAAAGACTTTTTTTTTTTTTTTTGTAATTTACTTAAAAAAATAACAAGAACACTTAAGCACATTAAGGCAATATCAATGCTATAAAAATGATGGTGAGATCTACCCTACCCCTTTCAAAGGTGGATACAAATATACAATATAGAAGGGTAAACCCTTATGTTACATTGACGGATACAATATAATGGGTGATGTTTAATCTAAAATGTATATCACCTAATGAAAATAACGAAATATATAAAATTATGATTAAAAAAATTACTTAATAGTGTGTATATTATAAATATATATCATAGTTATATCTTTAAACAAATAAAATAACTAAACGATTAGTCAAATCTGAGCTCCAACTAAAAGTTATCTCACTTGACAAGCTTGAGCTTTTGAATATGATGTTTGAAACGAGTTGAGCCCATACACTATTAAATACTAAGCTAAATGAGCCGATTTCGAGCTTTGCTCAATTCATCTACATACATGTTCTCAATGCATCCCTACTATTGCAATCGTCACTGATCGCTGCCCGGCAACTGAACCACCACCACTACACCACACTGTTGTTGCAGTCCAAACTTATGACCTATCGCCACTACACCACACCGTTGCTGCTTCCTATTTTATCATTATTTTAAATAGTTTTTTATTGTTTCCCCATTCATCAGATAGTTTTCTCGCTGCCATGCCCCATTTATTATACGATTTAATGTTTCTTGCTTAGTTTAGCTTGCTTTGTATATATATTGTTTAGTTTTGTTTTGCGTTAAATTTTATTTATTTTACCAATTAAAGAGAGTGGTTTTGATTTTATTTTTAAACAAAATTTTAATTTGAAAAAGCATAATATTCAAATATTGAACATGATATGATGAAAGATTCTCTGAACACAAAACTATGAATATATATTAAATCATCCCATATTACTATTATTTTACCTAATTTTTTCCCTAAGCTAATAAGTCCTGCATCCACAAATATCCAAAAAGTAGTCCAATATTAATACGCATTATTATACTAAAAAATAATAACGAATCCGCACCTAGATGTGGTTATCTAAACAACTTGTTAGACGTGAAAAGAGGACCACTTAATCAAGTAATTTTAAGAATATTGTGTTTTAGCTGACCCACAAAAGTTTATTAATCTAAATTTCAAAACTCTATAAATATTTAACGTGTAAATATGATAAAGAAAACTAGATTATATATAGTAAGCTACATACATATGAATATGATTGAATAACTTTCAACTGATTTTATTTTATTAAATTTTGTTACGTTTTATAATTATTGTTCATAACATATATCAAAGAAAAAAATATATACAATAGTATCGTTCAAGGAAAACAACTAAACAAGTCAACAAATGATTCCCACAAGAGAGAAAATGCAGAAAAAGTAAAGGAATAAAATAAAAGTGAGTGTACGAGGCTGTATGAACACGGGTTTTATATTCCTACGTATTTCGCTTTTCCTTTAATCGCATCTCCAACACACATATCTTTCGGTAAAAAGAGAGTTCCGTTAGGGTGTAAGGGGTGAATGCCTAAGGGAATTAAGCAAAGTTTCCCCCCACCCAATCATGTTATGCCATGTAATTTGCCTCTCATTTTTTGTCTATTGCCCAAAAAACCTAAGGGATGCACGTCTAAAATGACATTAGGCAAACCATTTAAAAAAAACAAAAACATGTGATTGGTTGATTTGGGTATGGGCCCCACCACTTCTCCCCCACCTTCTCTTTGCCGCAACGGCAACTGCTCGCCGAAATCAGGTCTTCATCATCATTGCCGATCGGCACAAGGGGTGGCAGTGGACGTGCCTCTCGGCACGTGGGGTTGCTGATGGGTTTGCTTAACCCACCCCGTACACGGTACACCCTTATATGTTTCATTAACCTTTCATTTGTCTAACCTTTGACAGGTGGTAAGCGTTTGAATACATCTAAATTCAAATTAACTATAACCGTGAAAAAGTGTTTGTAACATCATAATATCAACGAGTGATCAATACTCATGAACGATTACAAGAAAAAAAAAATCAAAACTAGTTAAAACCACAACAATATAATAGGGTTCCCTGAGATTTTATAGATTTTGATGGTCGAAACATTTATGGTTAGTTGAGTTGAATACGTTAATGACTTGTTTCCTAGATCTAACACCTCTAGTTTTAAGATTAATTAGTCTGGCCATTTTGGTTATGGTAACGTCATGATCTGGTTAATCAATTATTTCTCACGTCTAATAAATATATATAGGAAGTTGCAGGGTCGGGCTTCTAAATCTAGGCAATCACCTAGGGCCTCCAAATACTTTAAAAAAATTTATATAGCATGTGTATTATGTATCATGTCCAAATAAATAACCAATTTTTAATTAAAAGAGCCTAATTCCAACTCTAAGCAATATGCAATTCGTATTTAATTTAGGCCGCCATTGTTATTCTCACTAACTGTAACGTTGCACATGCCCATTTTGCTCAATGGTGTCGCCGATTGGGGAAAAATTAGACGTGAAATTAGGTGAATTAATGGTATCGCGAGGATCATCCAGGTTGGTTAACGGCTATTTTTTATAGTAATCTCTGTGTATTGTGATTCACTTAATCACTGTTTTCCCTAAACTCCTAATTGATACTTTGAATCTTTGAATTTTGATATTGTGCTTGCGACTAAGACTTAGAAGAAAGAAAGCAGAACCGATGTTTTCTTTATACCTATTCAAAGGGCCAACCTTTTTAGTTTGCTTCGGGTCTCCAAAAACGTTGGAACGAACTTGGGAAGTTGAACAATACAAACACTTGTGTGTGGTATAAAGCAACACACATATGTATGTGTGTATATTGGGGGAGAAAGAGAGAAAAGAAGCCAAAAGTAACGCGGGAAAGAGAGAATATTGTTAGCCCAATTGTTAAAATAAGTTAAACCAAAACATATGTAAATTGTAGTTAAAAAAGAAAGATGCATGTACCATAGGAGTTGTGTCATGTGTGCTAATGAATATGAAATATATCATATGTTTATAGGTGTCCAAGAATAAGTATCCATTAATAGAGTAATTAAGGAAGAACAAAGTGTGCAATGAATGGGGCCTTTAGATGATAATGTTCAAAGGAGCCAAAAAATTGCTTTCTCTCCTAACAAAGCATATAAAGAACGGATAAGACACCACCACTCACTTGCTTCTCATGCAGTAATCAACTCAGAATATTTACCTTTATTAAAGTATTCATAGTATTTGCCTTTTTTACTTCAAAACATATAATCCATCCAATACCCCCTCACTTTCTCATTCCTATTCTTCTTACTTCATATTCTAACTTAGCACTCACTCAACCAACACCTCTAAGCCAAAACCTTTTTGCACAAATTTTTTCAAATTATCTTAGCTTGTTCTTTGAAACATGTCGGTTCAACAGACGGATCAGCCCCCGTTAGTTTACCCGGTTTCTTCTGAAACAAGCCCACCTTCACACACCCAGACGGATGGCTCGTTTGGGGCAGTTTTCATTGTGCTGGCAATAATTGTGGCGATATCCGCAATTGCTTGCTTTCTCGGGCGGTTGTGTAATAAGCGTTATACCAATTCGAAACCATCTAAGCGTAGTCGACACATCCAAGAAAAAGACATGAAACCTAGCCGTAACGCGTTCCAAACTAAAGATGGGGATATCGAGTTCGGGTATGATAAGAGGTTTTCGAGTGCTAAGGTCGCTAATAATGGCGAACCCATCATGGGCCCGAACATGGGCCAGCCTAATTCACCTCATGAACCAAACATGGGCCGGTCTAATATGTTTCATGAACCAAACATGGGCCCGAACCCGGGTCGGCCTAATTCGTTTCGTGAAACAAACATGGGCCGACCTAATAGGTTTCATGAACCAAACATGGGCCCGAACCTGGGTCGGCCTAATTCGTTTCGTGAAACAAACCTGGGCCCGAACCTGGGCCAGTCTAGTTCGTTTAGAGAACAGCCTATGGGTCGGGCTGACTCGTTCCATGAACCATCTATGGGAAGGCCTAACTCGTTTCGTAAGGGTGAATTTAGAGATGATCACATGAGGTTTGGTGGTGAAGAGGACTATGTAGTTAATATCCCGATATATCAATCGAGAGATGATCACATGAGGTTTGGTGGTGAAGAGGTCCATGATGATCATCAGGTTAGGTTCAACTCGAGTACAGGGCCGCAATATTATTAAATGTTGGAACTACTTTCGAGTTTATTCTATAAATTATGATACATTTGACCAAGGTGGGCTTAGTATATGTTCTTTAATGGTGATGCTTGTATCAAGTTATTTCTTTGGTTGTGTATGTAACATCTTCAATTTAATGAAGGTTTATATTCAAATTTATAAGGGGTTAATGTTAATTAGGATTATCAATGTAAATATAATGTGTAATGAGGTCATACAACTATTCAACTTTTTTTTTTATCAAGGATTCTTGCTCAATGATAAAAATTTCTTTGATTTTTAGCGTTGGGATTTCTTTACTTTCCAGAATAGTAAAAAGTAGCCAAACAAATTTTTGTTTGCTTGGAATTTTAAGTAGACCTGGCAAACGGGTCGGGTCATGGGTCAAAACAGGTTCGGGTCAAAACGGGTCAATTAAAAAAGGGGTTGTTTTGGTTTGGGTCAAAACGGGTTTGGGTCGGAACGGGTTCGGGTCGGAACGGGTTTCGGGTCGGGTCGGGTTGGTTAAAAATGTTTTTTTTTAAAGAGATTGTACATCAAGGGGCAATTTTGTTCGGTTCGAAACGGTTGGCGTCGAAACGGTTATGTTTTGTTCGCAGCTTCTTTCATGGAATTTCCAGATTGATTCTCAACGACTTCTTGAGGGAACGAGGTCTCAGTTGTCTTGCATTTCACAGCTTCTTTCATGGTATTTCCAGATTGTTTGTCAACCACTTGTTGAGATAATGAGATTGCAGTTGTGTTGCATTTCGCTTTCGAAGGACCAGTATCGCCTCTGGCAGTCTGATCCGTAATGATCGGTGCTAGATCTGGCTGGCTGTTAGTAAAATCAAACAGAACTCTAACCTGGTTCGTAACAACTGAACTCCGAAAAATCAACTCCGTTGAACCCAATTCAACAACTCCATTTCTAAATGGTATGCAAACTATCGTTTGCAACCCGAAACCTTGACCTTGTCGTGCATGTTCGCAGCGTGACGCTAGCACCTGTTTCTGTCCAGTAATCCAAACTGGTTGATTACTCAAGATCGCTTGGCTGGGTAATCCATTACCGTTAAAAAACGATTGCGTCATCGAGATGAGAAAAAAACATTCTGTATCAGTAACTTCGTCATCTATGGCATCATTTTCCAACTCAGATCCAGATATCATCTAATTAAGCTCCCGAAGCACCTTCTTTCTGTACTACTGTTCAGCAAAAGAAGTAACCGAATATGTGATCACTTATACACTTCAAACACACACAATCATTGTCCCTTAATTTGATTTCACTGGTCGAAACGGTACGGGTGGTTTGCATCGAAACAGTTTGATTCAAAACGGTACTGGTCGAAACGGTACGCGTTGAAACGGTTCGCGTCGAAACAGTACGAAACTTGTCCCGAACCCGAAACTCGTCTCGTGTGGAAACTCGTGTCGGCCCAAAACCCGTTGCTATCTGAAACCCGTCTCGTGCAGAAACCCATGTCGGCCAGAAACCCGACCCGAACCGACCCCGTTCCGATCCAAAACCTGCGTCGTGCCGAAACCCGTCTCAGCCCGAAACTCAATTTGAACTGAACCCGTTCCGATCCAAAACCCGTTTCGTGTCATAACCCGACTCGTGCGGATACTTGTGCCGGCTGGAAACCCATTACGATCCGAAACCTTCCCCGTTTCTTTAAGACACTAACCCACATCGACCCATTTCTTTAATGTTGTCGACCCGTTTTAACCCGAAAATAAAAAGATGGAATTTCAAGTGACCCATTGTGACTCATTTAGTTAAAATATCTTACCCAAACCAACCCATATAATTTTAAAAGTAACCCAAATAACCCACTTGGAATGGTTTGGGTCAAAATTGCTCCCTCTACTGTTAACCAAATGTTTTGAAAACAATGTCTTCAGATATTTTGACTTCTGTTTTAAAGTTTGCTATGGCTTCACCTCTACTAATGCAGTTAGTTAGTACATCAATTATCAAGCAACGCCTTTACGGTCTCATTCCAACCCAAAAACTGACCAATGAGAATCAGGGCGACCGAATCTAAATGAGCAAACCGGTCAGGTTTTCGACCCATGAACAACTCTAATAAGGAAGGCTAAAAGATAAAATCCCTAATTTCTTCAAAACAGGCCTTCAATAAGTATATCGTCAAATTAGTTAAAAACTAGGGAGGGTAGGAACAATCTCTTCAATCAAAAGTTGCTTCCATGTTTAAAAGGTAAACAAATAAAATTAACATCATATAGATCCTTTAGTCTACAAGGTGTGGTCATGACCTTATGACCATCCTTCACGTCAGTGCCATGTCATCCACCTCTAATCCACAATCCAAAACCACTACCCTAAGGGTGTGGTCATGACCCAAACCACTGATTTTGGTTAAGTTTCAACCAATAAACCATTTACAAGTTGCACATGTACTTTAATGGTTGTACAGTAGTAAGAGCCAAACTAATCAATCTCAAATCACATTCTACATATATAAAAAATGTTAACAATCATTTAACATGTGCAGCATACACCTCTTTCTGCTCAATCTCCAACAATCTATCTTCCTCTTTCTTTTCACTTTCCCCCTCCATCAATCCCACACCTTCGAAGGATTAATCATTTTGGAAGGGTAGTAAAACATATGCATGAGTACATACGTGTAGTATGTATAACAAAATATGATAAATACATAGCTAGTCTTCAACAACCCAAAATGACAAGGTAGTGTTCATTCATTTTCAACATTTAATATCCATCCATCATGGAGTCTTGCTTCCTTCCATATATTAAGAGATATGATAGTGGAACTTGTTCATAAAAAACAAAGATGAGAATCAAAAACCCAACGTCGTCTAAGTTGTACCCATAATAGTTTTCACCGTGTCGAGGATACGGACATAGTCAAAAAAAAGAGAAGAGTGTTCACCGTCAAGCCCATCACGGGTCCGCCTATTGCCACCAGCAAGGTTGTTGCATGGGCTCCCCCCAATCACAAGATCAAACCCACCAAAAGACCTAATCCACCCCTCTAATTTCCCATCTGTCACCTCTTGCACATCTGATACGTGAATCAAATTTCCTTCTTGGTTAGTTTGCTCCCACCAGCCTTGGATAATGCGTCTGCACACATTCGATTTCTCAACAGAGACTACATTCTTCATTGGAATCCCGAGCTTGTGTAGTGCAACTTCAGCCCCACCGATCCCAGAGAAAAGTGAAAGAACGTTCATACCCTCTGGGTACAAACTCTTTAGTACAGATAGCTGGTAAGCAACTGTATCAACCTAAACGCAAATAAATAATCAATGTAAATGTTAGATTCGACGACTTTAACATGCTTGATTATAAGTGTGAGTTGAGATTAATTCTAACGGGTCAAACAACTAACATCAACATAAAAAATATCTAAAAAGAAAACAGGTCACAATGGTTCATTGTTATCTTTTTAAGATTCAAACCTGAAATGCATTCCCGAGTCCTTTATATCTGTCAGATCTTGAATAACCTCTTGTATGATAGAGTGGGTAGCCCATTATGAGCTCCATCTCATCAGGCTCAAGGGGTGCAACCTTATTCTTCCCGGTCCAGACCAGGTTCCATTTCTTGACTTGACCCATGACATATTTCTTAACATGCTTATCCGGCACACCGTCATATTTTTCAAGGGCAGTTCTAATCCTATCTGTTAGTTGAGCACTTCCTACACATGTCAGTATGCAATTCAACTGTTCTCTGTCGTCCCAAGACGGCCACCATTTTTCGGTTGCCGGCAGAGCTTGAAAGAGAGATCGCGGAGGTAATGGCTGAATCGGGAACCTATCGTTTAATGGAAGGTTATGAATGTAACCTCTTTTTCTTGCTGCAGCACAGAAGAATTTAGAATCCACGAATTCGGGCTCGATTTCGTACAGATGAGTTTTGATCGTGTTCCAAACGCCTTTTGGTGTAAGAGCTACATTTTCATACAAAAAATATGGCGGGCCAATAGCTTCTCTTCGAAGGGTTCTGGAAACCACTTGAAACGATTCTCGAGGAACACCGAACCCGATCATCGGGTTTGGAAGGTGGAGGGCTTCATCGTCATCGTCACTTCTTTTTCTCTCGATTTTGGGATGCTTTCTTATACTATGACTTTTTTCTTTTGGTAGTTTCCTTTTCTTGTCCTTTTGCTGTCCATAAACAATAGAAGAATATAACTAACTAACTAACCAATATATAGAAGCATGTGAGTTATAATACATGATGAATTACATACCAATGGATGTGAGCTGAAATACAGTTCAGTCATTTCAGCATCGGCTTCCTTTGATAAATGAGCTGCACTGATGAAATCTACCAGCTCTGACAACGGTGCATCTTTTCCTACAAATGTGAAAACTTCATGTTTATGGGTCCAGTTTATAATAATATTGTGTTCATAGGTTTAAACTTTAAAGATTAATAAGCACACACCACATCTGCTAACCGCAGCTGAAGCTTCATTAGGTGAGTACCCCATATCAATCAGACTCACCACCGGGTCATCTTTTTCAAAAGATTCAGCACTGTCTTCCTGGAAAACACTAAAATAGTCAATATGCTAAATATATTCAAGACCCATATTGGATCCAATTTAATCATGTGGACTTGAACATAAATTGTAGAGGGGGCAATCTTGACCCAAAGCCTTCCAAGTGGGTCAGTTTGGGTTACTTTTAAAATTATATGGGTTGGTTTGGGTAAGATATTTCAACTAGATGGGTCACAATGGGTCACTTGAAATTCCATCTTGTTAATTTCGGGTCAAAGCGGGTCGACAACATTAAAGAAATGGGTCGATGTGGGTTAGTGTCTTAAAGAAACGGGGCAGGTTTCGGGTCGGGACGAGTTTCGTACCGGTTCGACACGTACCGGTTCGACACTAACCGTTTCGACGCGAACCGCTTAGAGTTTGAACCATTTCGACCCGTAGCGTTTCGAATCGAACCGTTTCGACGCGAACCGTTTTGACGCGAACCGTTTCGACGCGAACCGTTTCGACCCGTACCGTTTCGACCCGTACCGTTTCGACGCGAGCCGTTTCAACCCGTGCCGTTTCGACCCGTGCCGTTTCGACCCGTACCGTTTCGACCAGTACCGTTTAGGTGACCCACTTGGAAGGCTTTGGGAATTTTATTCTTACATAACGCTCTTTGGGTGACTTCCAGAACATTTGACCAAATTTTAGAAATTGCAAAGGCAATGGAATTGGATTTTCAGAATCAGGAAGAGGAAAAGATAGGATTTTCTTGCTGATATGTATAATCTGTTACCAACAGTTACGTTTATACTTAGTTATCTCACAGAAACTTACCACTAATACATGCAGACCTGCTTTAAGGTTAACGGTGATGCATTAAGGCTGTGTTTTTTTGGACAAAGTAGGTACATTATTCGAAGCTTACCAACCCGGACCCGTTTTAACCCGACAAAATTGCCCCTTGGAATGAAAAAGGAATCATCTTTTAGCTAGTTGGATGAAGATTTTCAGGTTACTGTTGTTCTTAAGGTTGGTATGTTGTGTGGCGGCTGTGTTGGGGCTGTGAAGAGGGTTCTTGGCAAAATGGAAGGGGTGGAAACTTTTGACATTGATCTGGAACAACAAAAGGTGACTGTGAAGGGTAATGTACAGCCAGATGCGGTTCTGCAGACGGTTTCCAAAACCGGGAAGAAAACCGAGTTCTGGCCAGCTGAAGGTGCATCGGCTACTGCTTAATATATGTGTTTTAAATGGTTTTTGAACTTGGTATTGTAATTGTAAATCTTAGAACTATCAGATGACTGTAACATAATGTGTAAATTATTTTGTATTTTTTCGTATCTCAATCAGCACATTGCTTGTTACTAACATTTGGTATTTTGCACTTGAATAAATGCAAAACATAATTGTTGTGTTGTGAAAAAAAAACATTCTTAACCGACCCGAAACCCGTTCCGACCCGAACCCGTTTTGACCCGAACCAAAACAACCCCTTTTTTAATTGACCCGTTTTGACCCATGACCCGACCCGACCTGACCCGTTTGCCAGGTCTAATAAATTGTAAGTTATAAACAAAAGACGAAAGCAGGACTTACATCACTAAAATCACTATCGAGATCAGAGAAGAACTCGCTCTCGAAATTGCTTTGAGGGATTATATTTCGATCATTGGATCTAGTTTCTTGCTGGGGAATGTCATCAACAACCTACAATACTTTGAATTAATAACGATACATTTCTTTGATATTGGATGTTGAACCAATAGATAGATAGGTAGATCTTAGACAATACTTAATAGGCTGGGTAACAGGTCACAATGGTTCATTGTTACCTATTTAACTGATTTCTTTTACTTGGCCCGTTTGATACAAAACAAAACCAAACTCTACGCAAGTAAATTGTTGAAATTACGACTTTAAAAATATAGATATAATAAGACGTATATGATCAAATAGACAAAAAGAAAAGGCGTAAAGAAAACTCACAGAATATGTAAGTAACGTGTCAAGTATTGCCTCTGTATTATTTTCTCCTGGAAACAAATCAAATTATGAACACAACAAGATGGAAAACATGTAATAATAGAAAGAAACCAAAACTACACTATTACCAAGTTCACTTATGACTTTAGTCACCATTGCTTTCGGAAATCCCATTTTGAGAAAGTCATTAACAATCTTGGAGGGATGACTGCTAGAAGAGCTTGACTACATCCACCAAATTAAAGAAACAACAGTAAGTTTGCAAAAAAGACAAAATCTAATAACAACCCATGTGGACCAGTGTGTGGAATTATATTCATATAACTACCTCCCAAACTTCAGTTGTAACTCCTGCTGCATTAGCAGTGGTACTCATGGAAAATGACAAAGGTGATGATATATCGGCTATCTCAAGCTCATCTTCAGTATTCCAATCAATGTTATCACTTCCAGCATGAGAAGAATTGTCATCCTACATAAAGATAATCATTTATTTAAATGACACATATATTGGATATAATCTACATGTTAAAGTAAGCATATTATGAAATACCAATGACCGAAATCACATTCTTTGAGCATAACACACATATATTTATTATCAATTAAAACAAAGTACCGCAATAAGAGGTTATGTGTATTATCGTATTTGGACATTTAACAAATAAAAACTCTAGTTACACGATCCATTTCCCTTTTTCTCGATTTGTGGGTCCCGTCGCGTCACTATTTTATTTAATATAAAGCATAATAGGGTAACCACATTTGCACTTTGTCATGTCTTCTTGTAATGTACACAATAGCTAATTGAATCTTATACTAAAACATCCCTAAATGCCTTTTAAAATACAATACTTGAGTAAATCAACAGGACCAACTTACCATTTCTCCACAAGTTGCAAGTTGTCCAACAAACAATGATCTGTTAATTAAACAAACAAACAAACAATTTTAGAATTTAAACGAAAGAAAAGATTATAAGAATATCCATTTATGCAACAACATTACATGGAAAGTTCATCAAATCTAGGGCACATAACCCTAAATTCTCCCCATTGTGCACAAATCAGACTCGTATCAAGATCCATAACGTAAAATAATCTAAGAACAAGACAAACATCTCGAAAACAGTGTTTGTAGTTGTACGGTACATGTATACCATGCATACATAACCAAAATAATAACATGTGATTTAGCATTAGTTGTTGAATATTTGTAAGTAGCATAACAAAATCGACCTGTAAAAATATCCAAAATTTCCCGATTTCAATCAATCAATGTATAAGAAACCTAGCTAAAACAAAAGAAGCAAAAAATGAAAGTATTGCAAGCAAAAGTTGGAATGTACGTATAGATTTGTATGTATGTATACCAGGCAGTGATTAAAATCGGATTATCTTCTCCAACAAGGTAGGGGGACTGGGGAGTAGGCGGTAACTTGGTGCTGCGTGTATGATTATAATTTTTGTTTGATTAGAAGCTTGATGGGCTCAAGTTGCAATTTTACAGAAGAATGTTCTAGAAGGCTTCTTGTGTATGGATCCTGCTTTTTATATTCAAATACATATTAAGTCCAATTTTATTCTTTAGACGGGGCAAGATTTTGGCGTGATTCTCTCATAAACACGCCCAAGCCCCACCCCCATTGCGTTTTAGGGCGTTTTTTGGCCAAATTTTTTGTTTTGGCGTGTTTGAATTAACGCCTGATGGGGGAAAAACTGACCAATCACTTTCAGGTTCATTTGTTTTGTCCAACAAGATTTTTTAATGTTTTTTTATTTAATTTTATTACAAACATAATGCCCCACAATCCCCACTACACTGATTTTAGAAAAACGTCCAATAATGCCCCTTGCTGACTATACTGCCACATGGCGGAAAACGCCTAAGGGTGGAAGCATTATTCAGTCTTACCACTACGCATGGTCTTATAGTATTGTTTTAAAACAAAACACTGCTACCCTAAAAAAAAATAAAACAAAATATTACCACAGATTTGCTAAAAAAATAAAAAGATGAAAATAATGTAATTAGAGCTGGGGCAAAACTGTAATTTGTCTAAAGCTAAAGCGATGGCCATACTATAATTTTTAACCGAGGCAAAATCATAATTTTGAGCAGGGGCAAATTTGTAATTTTAACTGGTGTAAAATCATAATTTGTTCGAGCCACTAGGCAGCAACCTGGCACTAAAACGATGGCAATACTGTAATTTTGAACCGGAGAAAAATCACAATTTTTAGCAGGGGGCAAATTCGTAATTTAATTGGGGCTAATGTCGTAATTTGTTCGAGCCAATGTGGGAGTGCCAAACAACAGCCTGACACTATTCCCCCACATTGGTTTTGTAGTATATATAAATAATCATGCAAGCAGTGGCGGATCTTGCCCGTTGAACATGCCAGGGCCGAAAGACACGGGCACTAAAAAAAGCCCGGACAAGCCCGGGCCAAACATAGTATATATAAAAAATTTCGATCGAAATGCGGAAAATTAGCACTACGCCCGAAAAACTTGCCCAACCGCCCCTACATGCAAGATTGATATCTATTTTTTGAACGGCTGCAAGATGATATGTAGGACTCGATATAAGAATTCGAATTCGGTTCGATTCAAATTTCGAGCTTTAGTCTGATTCATATTATAACGTATATAGTGTAGTTTCTCTCTGTTTACTCGTAATGGGATACTACAACATTCACTCTTAGGCTTGTTGTTCTCGTTGACGACTAACAAATCGTCGGTGTAATTAGAGTGGTATCGAGGGATAAGAATCTCCAAGCTTAGCAAGATTTGATTGTTGAACTTTTGATTACAAAGAATAGATAGCACCAAAAGGGTATGGTCATTCATATGAATGGTTCTAAAAAAGAAAATTCTTACCAAGGAATGAATTTGCAAAGTAATTTCCAAATATATGGAAAAGGCAACAAACTTTACATCTATTATTATTATATGTATAGAAATTAAAAACATACCTTTGATATATAATTAACGGTTTTAACAGGTAGAATCGAATTTACCGCTGATACATAAGAAATACCGTATCCGGGTTTTACCGGCCTTTATCGTACTGGACCCGTATCCAATATCCGGTTAACCAGTATAACCGGTCAGTTCATACCGGTATTTAAAACATTGTAATTTACTTACAACATTCAATGTTTAGAAATTAAAAAGATACCTTCTGATCTAATTAACTTAAAACATACTTACGTAATTTATTTCTAAATCTACTTTCTGAATGTATCCAATTTTACACCTTTTTCATTAAAAGAGTTAATTACTATTTTCGTTCCTGTGGTTTGTCAAAAATTTATTATTTCAGTCCATTAGTTTAAAAATTACGATTTCAGTCCGTGTGGTTTCACTTTCGTAACCATTTCAATTCATTTATTCTGTTAGTACAGGGACTGAAATGATTACGAAAGTGAAACCACAAGGACTGAAATCACAATTTTATAAACTAATGGACTGAAATAGTGATTTTTGACAAACCACAGGAACGAAAACCGTAATTAACTCTCATTAAATCATGTATAGTTTTAAAAAAAAAAATGAACGGTGAACTTCTAATGGTGACCATTGTCACATCGCCTAATCGGCTACCCTAGCCAAGATCTGCACAGATAGCAAGGCCAAAGCTGTGTGGTCAGACTTGGTTACGACGTTCCCCCGAAAACCGTACTGTCTTCGCACGAGTTTCCCCGCTGAAGTAACAGCCGGATGAAAACCAGGGTAACGCTCAGGATCAAACCCTCCTCAGTGGGGTTTTCACCATCATAAGTTCATAACACACAAGTGTCTCACAAGGAAACAACCAGCCAATCATCCAGCTGAGCTGGGATCATAATAATAGGATAGTTTTGAATTCAATACATACAATAAAAAATTAATGCGGAAATCTTATATATATTTTCATACACTTTGCCCGAATTACATGCTCTTGGCTACAATACATGCTATCATTGGGCCACTCATCAGTCATTACTTATAGGTTGGTCCGCTCGGGCTCAACATTTTTACTTTTTAGGTTGTATTTTTATATATAATAATTAATTAATCAATATTATGTGTATCTATATAAAATTAAAGTTATATAAATAGCATCACTCTTTTAGCCTTGCAAGCCAGCTCAAGCTCAACGACTGAAACTCGGGCTCAGACTCATTTATCAACCAAGCTTATTTTTAGACTCGAGCACTCGTTTAAGCTCAGCTCGTTTCGAGCTTTTACGAGCTATTCTCAACTAACTCACGAGTCACGAGCAACTTGGAAATTTAATATAACTCTCTACCAATGGACGTACATGTATCATCCAGCTGATGTTATGTTCATTATCTTTTTTTTTTTTTTTTTTAGCATGAATACGATTTTGGTTAGATTGTGTCCCAATGAAACTTTCCAATAAAGGAATCTTCTAAGGATGTTAATCTAAAATGTGGTGACAGACCACAAAAGCCACTTTTGGACTTTTTTGGATTATAGTGATGCACTATACAACTATTTGAGGAGTAAAGCAAAGGTTTCCCCCAAAAAAATACTTCAAGTGTTGGTCATGAAGAAAATCTTACACGTTTATGTACTTTTAAGCCAAGACATGGTATTATATCTTACCACTAATCTATTCATATAAATTTAAATCCCATCTCTCCCTTTGATTTATACAATACATATCTTCTAAGACTAACATAATTAACCCGTAAATCATGGGCAAAATCGTCTTTGTTTCCGTTCTTGTTATGTTGCTTTTGGTTAATGTAATTGCTCATGTTGAAGACATTTTATCCGACAACTTTGATCATGTTTTTGGTGAGGTTGAAAATCTTGAGTTTGAAGATGAAGAAATAGAGTTGTTTGACATGCCATCATGGTCTAGTCAACGCGGTGGCAAGATTTTGGTGAATGTGGATAGCTTTGGGGCTGTTGGAGATGGAGTTTCCGATGATACGAAGGTGAATATACAATGATTATGAAACTATTAAACGTGTCGAATTATTGTTTAATTGTGTTATATTATCAGGCATTTGAAAATGCATGGAAACAAGCTTGTTCTGCAGCAAAATCGGTGCTTTTGGTTCCTCCTGGTCGTACTTATCTAGTTAATGCAACAAAATTCAGAGGACCATGTTCTGGAAAGTTGATTATTCAGGTAATTATACTTCAATATGGACCGGGTAGAGTAGTTAAAACTAGGGGTATATGAAGCCCCAAACTTGACTCATTTCGAGCTCTATATCTAAAGCTCAAGCCTGATCCATTAAACTATTTTTTCATGCTTGAGCCCGGCCGGCTCGCTTATTATGTACTAACTATATAATATATATACATATATATGTATATAGTTATTTTTGTATATGTTTATAAATATACATAACATCGTATATGTTATTTAGTTACATTTTACATTTATCATAATTCTAATAATTTTTATTAGGTAATATATATTTATTATATCAAATAAAAGTTATTATATTTATATAACAACTAGACTTATTTAGGCTCGCGAGTCTAGTCGGACTCATTATATGAAGCTCGGACTTGGGCTTGGGCTCGTATATTAGACGAGCTTAAATTTAAGCCCACGCTTGGTTGATACTGATTTTCATAGCAGAAAGAAACGCTGCATTTTTAAGTGACTGGATCCAAATAACAAATTTGCAGTTGCATAAGACAAAGTGAACATAATACTTCTATAAAATGGTTAACTAACATAATGTTGAAATCAATGGCATGCAGATTGATGGAACAATTATAGCACCAGATGAACCCAAGAACTGGGACCCGAAAAGTCCTCGGAATTGGCTGAGCTTTACTAACCTCACCGGTACCACTATTCAAGGACATGGAGTTATTGATGGTTCAGGCCATAAATGGTGGGCTGCATCTTGTAAAAGGAACAAAACAAATGTAAAATCTTGATATTTCTTAATTATCTCATCCACTTTAATCAACTTATTGACACAATGTTTGTTTTTCCTTTGTTATTTTTGCTACTTGTACAGCCTTGTGTTGGAGCACCATCGGTAAGTAACTTATATATGTAGTTTTTCTTTATATTTGAGAAGTGTGCATAAATGTATAAAATAAATGAATTTATGCAGGCGTTTACAATTGATCAAAGTTCGGCTATAAAAGTTAAAGGTCTTACGTTCCAAAACAGTCAACAGATGAATTTTGTGATCTCACACTGCCAATCTGTGCGCATCTATAGTGTCCTAGTTTCATCTCCCGAAGATAGTCCAAACACCGATGGAATCCATCTTACTGGATCGACAAATGTTGTTATACAAAACAGCAAAATCGCAACAGGTGTTCTAAAATAACTTTTATAAATGGGCCGCTTCAGGTTATGTTTTATCTATAGTGTTTGATGGTTTGACCTCAAAAGTCAACATACACTCAGTGATAATATTGTAGTTTGGCAACTAGAAGCCCATTTCACAGGTTCTATCCAGATATGTTAGTACTAAACATTTATTAATTTTCCCATATGTTACTTAGGCGATGATTGTGTCTCGATTGTGAATGCAAGCTCAAATATCAAGATGAAGAACATTGCATGCGGCCCCGGTCATGGAATCAGGTGTGTTTTGATCTGTAAGAATGTTAGATTAACGACAGGAATAAACAATCTAGCAGGGAATAGTTAGCTTAAAAATATTTCGGTATTTGCAGCATAGGAAGCTTGGGTAAGGATAACTCTATAGGAATAGTCTCAAGAGTAGTCCTGGATACCGCATTCCTTAAAGGCACTACTAATGGCCTTAGAATTAAGACATGGCAGGTACTTTCATTTCTCAAACCATAAACTAAACACGGTTATTTGCGGGCTTAAGAATGTGGTACTTAATTTCTAGCTTTGCAAATAAATAGTAGTATATTTGTAAGCGTTACACTTCCCTCTTAGATAAAAGACGGTATGACATAACGCTAATATTTTTGTAGATATTTCAAGAATATATGCGAATTATTTTTTTATCATACTCTGGTTAACAATAACAGTGTCCACCACTATTAACATCCCTCTTGTTTCGGGCATAGGGAGGATCTGGTTATGTAAATGCCGTACGCTACCAAAATGTGAAAATGGAAGATGTAGCCAACCCGATCATAATCGACCAGTTCTACTGCGATTCACCTAAAAGTTGTAAAAATCAGGTACAATTTCATCATTTTCTTTGACCCAAAACATTAAATAAACAATGGATTGCATATTGATTTTCTCTAGTTTATGTTCACAAACAAAATATCTTGAAATAAAACATGTTTCTTTTTTTTCCATTTTATAGACATCAGCTGTGCAAATAAGTCAAATAATGTATCTAAACGTTAGTGGAACTTCAAAGACCGCAGAGGCGATGAAGTTTGCATGCAGCGACACGGTGCCATGCAACAACATAATATTAAACAACATCAATTTGCAAAGGATGGACGGTAAAACGGCTCAAACATATTGCAACTCTGTTACTGGCATAAACTATGGGCTCATTGAACCTTCTGCTGACTGTTTGACTTCTTCTTCTGATAAGTCAACTGTTGAAGAATGTGAGGTCAACGAATCCGAGCATTCGATACATACTGAGCTTTAGCTCAACTTCCTCGAGTCTTAGGTACTCTAGAGGTTATTTTATATAGTATTTGGATTTGAATGTTATACGCGTGAATATGTGATAGATCAAAAGATATATATTTTTCTAGTTTATTGAAAATCTTGTAACATATACATTTGCTGCACGAAATCTCTAAAGGAGTTAGTTACTATTTTGGTTGTTTCAACTTATATATGGTCTTTAACCTTTGTAATGTTTTCACATTTGGTGTTATAAACTTATAATTGTATAATAAAGTTGTCATTTTCATTTAGAAAAAAATGATTCGATGTTTATTCTTTTATTTTCATGTAAGAATAGTTTGTATCTTCATATAATGAATAAGAGAATAATAGAAAGAGACATAACACCATATTTTTATTCCAACAAATTGCTATAACAAAATAAACAATTGGGTGGTGGTTGGTTGGTATATAATCTTATGATTCAAGGGGTTAATAAATAAGTTTGGCGAAACTAGCATGAGACTCAGGTCAAAAGAGATTGTTTTAAAAAAAAGTATTAATTTGGTTCGGGTCAACAATGTAGACCAATAGCAGACCCAACAAGACAGTCTATATGATAATGCTATATGACATAAGTGTCGAAAACAAGTTTAAGTATAAATGCTATCTCATTCAAGAGGGGGCATGCAATTTCAATTCTCTTACACTCTTTGTGGCAACACAATGGTTAACCAACTAGAATTTTTTTGCATAAATAGGTGATTTGAGCTGCAAAAGAGTGGTTCTAGGTGGTCAACAGTTTTGTTTTCAAATCTAGGTAAGTAGCACTCTGAAACAGCGACCTTACATGAACTTTCTGACCAAAAGCTGCAAAAGCTGCACCCTAAAAGAAGATCGTTGTATTAAACATCGATGTTAATAAGTCGTTGTTGCAAACTGGTATGTTAATAAAGATCGCTGAATCATTATGCTATGTTAATAAAGATCGCTGAATCAAACAGAAATATTAAAGAAGATCGCTGTTTCAAACATTTATCTTAAACAAGATCGCTGTTTCTTTCAGCAATCTTAAAGAAAGTCGCTGTTTCTTTCAGCAATCTTGTGAAAGGTCGTTGTTTCTTTCTGCAATCTTTTAGAAGATCGCTGTTTCAGAAGAATTCTTGTGCATTGCAGTTTGTATTATATTTGTTGGTTCAGACCCTACACTCTGTTACGTGTCAATTAGTGTAGGGACTTAATTGTATTTTTGGATAACTAGAGGGACTGAACTTGTAGTCATTTGTTAACATCTGTTAGTTGAGTCATTGTATACATAAGCAGTTAGTTGTTAATGAGAAATTATCGATCAGTTGAATGAATCTTCTTCTTAGTTTCTCTCTCTAATCTCTCTCTAAAATCTGCACGTATCAATGGTATCAGAGCATCGATCCTTCGACTCTTGATTCCGATACGACTCTATCACTGAATTCCGATCATCTCGATCATCAGAGTTCAAATTCTTTACTGGAGTTTTGATTTCATCATCAGAATCTTAAATTCCACCGGATTTTAAGTCTGATTCACTTCAAGTCTGTTCTGAATTGATCATTTGTTCGATCAATTCTCCTTCAGTTCGATTCAATTTGTCCTAATATTGAATCAGTTCAACAAATCAGCAATTAACAACAATTAGGGTTTGGATATTCAGGCACTCCAGTAGAAGAATCAGATTCAGTTACAACAACAACAACCAAGAATGGTGTTCTTGTGCTCATGTGGGGGTTTGATATGGGTGAACAGAGTTCACGTTTGTGGAACTATTAGGTGTTCTTGTGGTGGGATTAAATTTGAAGGCAGGATCCATTGTTGTGGTTACAAACCAGACTACTCAAAGCCACCAACGGATTATGAACGTTGGAAGGGTTTTAGAAGTTCTGACGAATGGATGGGATCACCAGATTGGGGAAAACAGAGCCCTAGATTGTTTAACACCAACAATCAAGAAGCAACAGTTCTAAACACCGCATCAGCTATGGAAGAAATCAAGAAATTACAACAAACAGGTTCATTCCAAGATTATTGTATTTCGTTTGATTTTCTCCTTACTAAAGTGGTTTTAAGTGAGAATTATGCTACAAGTTTATTCATGGGGGGTCTCAAACCTGAAATTGGGGGTTGGGTTAGGTTGTTTGGACCTAAGACACTTAAGGATGCTTATGAAATTGCAAAAAGGCAAGATAATTTTTGGGCCGATTTCTATAACGTTAGAGAATGTCAGAAGGTAAAGGCAAATGAGCAATCTTTAAATGAAATTGAGATTCAACTTGAGGAATCTGTAAATTGGGTTAGGATTCAAGAAATCACTGATGAAGATGTTATGATTGAAAATGAAATTGATTCTTTAAATCAAGTTTTTAGTAATCAACAATCAACTGAAGATGATTTTTTAAATCAAGACACAAAGGTGGTCACTGAAGTGAAGGATGGTGATGAGGTTCAAGAATTGGTTGGGGCTGAAGTTATAGAAATCCAGGTTGTTAACGAGTCATTAAACGGCGAGGATGATGATATTGATGAATCAGAGTTGGAAATGAGTAATTCTGTTTTGTATGGCCAGAAGGTGTTTGATGAAATGTCTGAAATAGCTGCATATTACCTAAACAAATCAGAAAATAAGTTGAGTGGGTCCGAACTACATCAGAGCAGTAAATTGGATAAGATCGGTCACTGGAGTATACAAGATAATAGGCTTCTTCTAGATATTGGGAATAACAATATGTTCAAGTTTAAGGCGATAATACATAGATGGCACAAATGGAAATCCAAATCATGGGTCTTCATCATGATCATAGGTGGGCGAAATTCAAAACGGAGGGCTACGGGATATAGGTGGCACAAATGGAAATCCAGAAGGTCGTTTTTCATTATTATTTTGAAGGGGTGTTGTTTGAACAGGATTACAAGGGTGTACATGTGGCACAAATGGAAAGCTAAACTGATGTTACTTATAGGGTTCATAAAGGGCTGGAAAGCTAAACTGATGTTACTCGTAGGGATCATAAAAGGTTGTTGTTATACATATAGAAATACTGAATTTTCATGGCTTGAAATAATTTTGCAACCAACCAACCTTTTATGTATTCGAGTAAAAGGGAGCTACTTTTCTGAAGGATCTAGCTATGAGATGAAGTCTTGTGCGGGTTTTAAACTGCTCCACTTTTCTGAAAACAATCATGTATATGAGTCTATTTTGTATAAGAGTGTTGGAACTTTGGATTATGTGAAGCAATCAAAATGGTCAAGAAACCCTGAATCATCAAAGGTTGGTCTTCCTAAGGAAATTGGTGTTGGATTTCTTTGTTATATGAAACAATTTAAGTGGACAAATACTGGGTGGGCTTGTAATCCGGCATGTAATAGTAGTCAAATTATAGAGTTCAGATTTGTTATGAAACTAGTAGACCAAAACAGAGTTTTGAAGGTTAGATTAACGCCTCTTGAGACATGTTGCTTTTATTCAAGAAAACTGGAAGAGAGACTAAGGGCATTTGCTATGATGCATAGTTATAATGGGTTATACCAGTGGTGTTCGATCTCTAAACTGTTATGTCCGATTGTGATTATGAATGGCTACTATTACATTGATGGAAATATTGAATTCTCATGGCTCGATTGGGTCAGGCAGCATGAACTTCTAATCATGGAGCAAATGGCAGGGTGTATTTACTCTAGGGGTATTAATAGAGGTGCCATAGAGTTCTGGTTCAGGATTTGTTTGAGGGTAATGTTAGGTGTTAGTCTAGTCGATATGCTTAAAGGGATCCCTCAAAAGATACCGGCATTTGAGAAGTTTTTAGAAGGATGTCCACATTGGCGTGATAAAGTTGTTTTGCTACAGTTTGCAATACCAACAAGAACCACTGTTTCCGAATATCAAAAGTCTAAAGACAGAGAAGCTATATTGAAAGTTGAGTTGTGTGATCTTAAAAAAGAAAATTTTAAGGATCTGGATCTAGAAAACGTGGTTGCAACAAAGATTTGTAAAATTGATGCTCTTACAAGTAAACTTGAATTGCTGGAATTAGAAAACACCAGTCTTTTTGTGCAGTTGAATTCTCAGCAATCTCAAGAAAATTTAACGAAGGGGGTTATTAGTAATGTTGAGTTAGATGTTCTTAAACTGAGACTAATCAATAAAGAGTTCCGTACTCTCACATATTGGATGCTTGATTGGGAAATAGTAAACAAGAATAAACTTGGATCAGTTAAAATGGCAAAGCAGTACAGGAGAGGTATGGTTACAGTGAGGACTAGCATGTATTGCATCAGCAAATATGCTATTGGTATTTGCTTTGAAGTGCACTGAGTTAAATAGTGAAGTTCATGCGTTGTTTGTGCTTTGTTGATTCTTGGGGTCAAGAATCATAAATGGAGGGAGTATTGTTACGTGTCAATTAGTGTAGGGACTTAATTGTATTTTTGGATAACTAGAGGGACTGAACTTGTAGTCATTTGTTAACATCTGTTAGTTGAGTCATTGTATACATAAGCAGTTAGTTGTTAATGAGAAATTATCGATCAGTTGAATGAATCTTCTTCTTAGTTTCTCTCTCTAATCTCTCTCTAAAATCTGCACGTATCACACTCTAACTCACAGCTCTCGTGAAAGTGTAGAAATAATTTGCAGAAAGTAAAGATGAAGATGAAGAAAGATATTGTATGGAAAATATATGAAAGAAAAGGAACAGTACTCGCAGAGATATCTTATTCATCAACAGAAAAAAGTCTTAAATAGACATACAGACTCCAACGGATAAAAGACTTATTCAACCCAGTTTATTCAACAGACTACTAGCTCTCCCTAATACCCGGACTAACAAAAGACTCGATCAAAACAAACAACTTATTTAATCCCACGTGCATGGACTCATGGACTCAAATATCACATGCATGATTATTAGTTGACCACTGCTGACCCGTTTACTTCTCAACTTGACCCGTACTTAATCCGAACCGACCCGAAAATAAACGATTAATTCCAACAATATTTGGGTTATAAGGCAACATGCATACGTTGGTAATGTTTTAACTTGCAAAATCAAACGGCAATCTTTAATAAAATTGTAGTATTTAGTATCAAACAGCAACCTTATTTAAGATTGCTGCACCATTCAGCGACTTTTATAAAATTGCAGACCAATTCAGCGATCTTCTTTAAGATTGCATGTCCATTCAGCGATCTTCTTTAAGATTGCATGTCCATTCAGCGACTTTATTAAGGTATTGGTTCAAAACAGAAATCTTCTTTAACATAGCTGTTTAATACAGCGATCTTCTTCTAGGTTGCTGCATTTGCAGCTTTTGGTCAGAAAGTTGGTTGAAGGTCACTGTTTCAGAGTGCTACTTACCTAGATTTAAAAACAAAAATGTTGACCACCTAGAACCACTCTTTTGCAGCTCAAATCACCTATTTATGCAAAAAATTCCCAACTAGAATATATATCCAAACTATACGCAACAATTTGTTTAGTGACTAGTGGAATCTAACCATAGAAAGTAAGTTGGTGACGTAATTATTTTATTTTACTAGTTTTTATTTTTATTTTTATTTTACTAGTTACGTGAGTTTGTAGGGACTTTTCTTCATTCCCTCTTTTAACTCCTTGTATATTGTTCCAAAAAAATGAAAATATAATTGAACTTTAGCAAGGGTTAAAAATGATAACATACATACATAAATTGAATATTGAAATTGCATCTCCATGTCCTATGGGACATAGCCCCTATAACTTGAATATCCTATCTTTGTGTGGACTTAATGAACCAAGACAACTAATTTACTCAAAATGGATAGAAAATCTCAATGTATAAATTAGTTCGTATAAAGTTGTCCACATCGATGAAGAAAATAATGCAGACAATGTAAGCTATTTTGTCTAAAGTATCAACTATTTATAAAAATACAATAATGGTAATTGGAAAAAAAAATCAATGTAATCATAACTCGTAATTATGTTACAATAAATCTTATAGGTTATAACCCCGTGTATTACACGGGTTGAATAAATGAATTTTATATACCAAATAATAAAACATTATATTTTTAAAGCCTCCTTTATTGCACGGGTTGAAGAAATGTAATTTTATATATTAAATAATAAAATAAGTTATATCTATAAGAACCATATGTATTGTACAGATTGAATAAATGTAATATTATATATCAAATAATAAAAAATTATATCTTTAAAACCATTGTATTACACGGGTTGAATAAATGTAACATTGTTTACCAAATAATAAAAAAGTTATATTTTTAAAAACCCCCATGTATTACATGGGTTGAATAAATATAATTTTATATACCAAATAATAAAAAATATATTTCAAAAAACTAACGGATTTTTTAAAGTAGGATAAGATTGAATATTAATCTGAACTAACGGATTTTTTTTATATTTAAAGTAGGATAAGATTGAATATTAATCTTTATTTATTTAGTTAATATAAGAATGAAAAATCATATGATTGAATAGGTGGGAGGTTGTATTATGATAAATCGGTTAACCGTACTGAATGATAAAGATAATAGTGATTGTTGAACAAATTAATTAATCGAATTTAACAGAAACATTTGTGATGTTAGGCGGATTTTTTTTTAATTATTTGAAAGTTAATATCAACTTTGGAATTCGTATGAATTCTCGGTTAACCGTACTGAATGATAAAGATAATAGTGATTGTTGAACAAATTAATTAATCGAATTTAACAGAAACATTTGTGATGTTAGGCGGATTTTTTTTAATTATTTGAAAGTTAATATCAACTTTGGAATTCATATGAATTCTTATTAGATTTGATTAAATATTATTGATAATAAAAATTTGTATTAGATTAGATTTTAGATTTTGATTAAATATTATTAATAATAAGAATTTGTATTAATTTAGATTAAATATTATTATTTTTAGTATTATTAATAATTTTAATCAATTAAATGAGAGAATGACAAGTGTCTCAAAACAGGTTTCTTTTATTATATAGTATAGATATACAACTATAAAAAAGACAATATTGAAGAATTTAATATCTACATAAAATGGATTTTAAGAGGCCACTTATAACTATCATTTTTTATTAAGAGTAAATTGCAAAAATCGTCTTTTATCTATGTCATTTATTGCAAACTGTGTCCTTTATCTTCAATAATTACAGAAAACGTACTTGATATTTGCAAACCCTTGCAAGTTATGTCCTTTAGCTCTAACTCAGTTATTTTTTTATGGTTAAATCTGACCAAATGGACCCCGCATGAGGTTTGGGCTATTTTGCTTGTTCAGCCTATTACGACTCATATTTTTATTTTGCCGTTGTGTGAGAAGCATTAAACCTTTGGTGCATACTTAAAATCATGCAACTCTAACACGACTCATTTATCTAACGTGTTATATGTCAAATAGGTGGATGGGTTGGTAAATAATAGTAAAGTTGTAAGCATATTAATCGGTTTGGTGAGTTATAAAAATGGGTTAAACATGCCATGAACAATTTAGCAAGTCTAACATTTGAATTAAGCATGTTTGCAGGTTGACATGTTTAATCCAAGGGGTATCAGTTTATATAAACAGACAAATTAGTTCACGACTCATTTATTAAACGTGCTATACATGACAACTCAATACATGCTTAACTTATGTTTTTTTTTAACGGCAAATTTGGATCACTGACGGTCCACTGGAGTATCATCGTGCCACCAGCAGAACCACCCGATCATATCCATCTCCACTAGGCAATAATGTCTATACACCAATTCAGGAGGAAACCCAATAAATCTGGGAAAAACCTCCTTTGTGGGAATCGAACTCATGATCTAATGGTCATAAGCCTTATCCCACCCCCAAGATACCACTAGGCTATACGTGGTGTTAGAAATTATCACCCTTTTGTGCACCGATCGTTTTCAGTTACATTTAAACATTAACGATCCTTTAATTAGCTTTTATGTTGTGTTAAATCAAACGAAAGTGATGTATTAAATTTGTATTTAATAGTAAAGTGCAAAACGTTGTTGGGTGTCGAATCCAGCAAATAAAATAATAAGAAAACTACTAGTATGAGTGGAAGTAGAGTTCGTGTCCACAGGGATACAGATTAACGAATTATGCCAAAACGTTTTAAAACACAGATACGGTTGTATTGAAAAAGGGGGGTTTTTAGTTTAACTAAAATGTAAAAGCAATTTATAATTTTTAGATTAAAAAGAAAAGCTAATTAAAGGTGTTGGAAAATTCAGATGTTAAAAACTAATTTCAACACCAGGGCAATTTCTTGATTCAGTTCGACTTACGATCATTAACGGTCACGGTGCAATGATCCTTTTAAATAATAGTTTGTATCAATACTAGATGTCACGTAGTTCGGACATCCACTCCATCTAATGTCTAACCAAGCGCAGTTCGTCGGTTAGAGCCAACCCACTACTCTAAACTCACGCCATTCGGATTTTAGTGTGCGGGTTACGTGATAGAAGTATCGATTATAATCAGACACACACGCCGTTCGGTATGTTTAACTAGATTGTATGATTCTATAACGAAACCGAGTTCATAGACAAACACAGCCCGTTATTTGTTCCTTTTATCAAAAATCAAAACTGGTTAAGGTTTTAAAACTTGATGAACTTTATTAGAATAATTAACAAAGTGGCCAGTTTCATTAACAAACTAATATATATCCGGTAAAATATCCGGATTTAAGATCAAGAAACACACAAATAAACCACTAAAATAATTGAATCTAACATAACCGTTTCACATAAATTTATGAACCAAATCAAAGAAAATAAACCCCGATGTCGAAACTATAAGAGACTAGCCAGACATGACGGTTAAATCAATCAGGTTAAATATGAAACAAAGCATAAACTAACAAACCAAAAGTTTTTAGTCTTCAAAAACTCCAATTGCTTCTTGCTTCAAAAATTGCAGCCGTCGAAAGATAATGGTCCTCAATATGCGTCCCGGTTGTTCCCTTTTGTTCGTGATCCCTTTATTTCTAGGCTAATTCTATACACCCCCCCCCCCCCCCTACAAATTACACCCCCCCTTGTGAGAGGAAAACTGTCGGTCCCACGCAAGCCCCACCTGATCGTATGTGAGGGGAGGGGGGTGAGAAAAGTAATTAGGGGGGTGAGAATAGTAGCACCCTATTTCTATTCTAGCCAACAATTCCCTCCTTCTCATGGGCTTTTCATTTTTTTTATTGTAGTTTATCTCTAATTTAATTAAGGTCCGCTTCTCATTTAAATAATCAGCCCAACAATTTGCTTTAATTTCCATCACCAATTTTAGTCCAATTAAAATTCATTAACTTAAAACCCAATTTCATAACTTCATTCTTTCTAGGATGTTGCTGGTCTCGAGCTCCCATATTGCACTTGTAGACTCCCTTTAAATCTTTGTTATCTTGAGATTGTAATTAATTTACCACCTTCCATTAAGTTACCAACACTTAACCACATTATTCCTTTTGACCCAGCTTGAACATAAATTTGATCGCATCAACGGCCGCTTTGATCTTCTTGTTTTACCATGAATACTTTTTAAACTTTCTCACACCCATTGTAGTCTATGGCAATCGCTCCACATCTACAAAAACATCAAAAACAATCCAAAGTAGATTCCATTCCGCAAAAATATGTGTATTTCAAAATTATGCAATATCTATTGTCTAAATGCCTAAAATGCAATGAAAATATATGCTAAAGTTATGATAAAATATGCCTAAAAACGCATCTAACAAATCTCCCCAAGCTTAAACCTTTCCTTGTCCTCAAGGAAGTCAAGAATAAGAATAAACCGAGAAATAAACACGAAAAATAAAACACATATGCATGCTTAACATTTTTTTTCAACCCGCTTCTTTTATTCCAGAAAATAAACTTGTAATGAGATCACATCCAACATTGTCAACTCTTGTTACATTCATTCGAACCCGGAAAATACTAACACGTGTAACCGCGATTGTTGATATTTTGTGTCCCTTTAAACTCAAACCCGCTTAATCACAACCAAATGTTTTCTGCTTAATAATATACAAACTTACCAACATGGTTTAATCGTCCCCACGCCTAACACCTATGGCAACATCTACCCAACCTCACGACTTTTTGAAGATTTCCAAAACCACACTTGAGGCAACCATGACACGATAGTTATTATCTTTTTTTCCGTTTTTCAAGGGGTCGGGACTTTTCTCCCTAATTTTCTCAAATATTTTTTTTATTTCGATTTTGATTTTTTTTTTCAAATTTTTGGCATACATTGTGCTCTTTTACCCCTTCCTTTTTCTCTTTTTTTTTCTTTTTATTTATTTTTAACTATAATAACCTATGAGGTCATTTTTTCACCTCTTTTTTTTTTTCAATGAAATTATGGAGGTGTCATGATATGGAGAACATGGTATGTGATAGAGGATATGCAACTCAACCGATTTTTTGGTCGGGATCAATCTTTAACCACAAGCATCAAGATGGGAAACTAAACACATATATTCAATTAAGGTTATTGCATACAACATTGGCGTTCCTAAGCTAGGGCCGAGCCTATCAACACATCCCGAATTATCTATGTTTTCTTCCCCAAAGTTACCATTTGGCGCATAAGCTTTGACATGCCAGAAATCATATCATTTCTCATTTTTCACAAATCTCTTTCAGTGGAACAGAAACGGTTTTTTTTTTTAACATGTATATACACCCTAAATGCATGCAATGATCGTGAAAAATGCAACTATATGCAACTATTTACAAACTAAGGAATGCATGCTAAGATGAAAACATAAAAATTACCTCTAATCTCAACCTCCCCAAGCTTAAGATGTAGCATCGTCCTCGAGGCTCGGAGAAATATGTGGAAGGCATCTACAAAGGCGGCGGAGGTGGCGGAGATCCAAGACGACCAAGAATGTGGTTCACGTCAGCTCGTAAGCTGGTGAGCTCAGTAGCAGTGACACCAGCCATGTACTCCTGTTGGTCGTCGGTGATGATGGCGAGCTGTTTCTGCGTGTCTCTTCGTTGTGAGTATGTCAACAACCTTAAAATTATATATCAGCCAAATCTTTTCAATTCCCTGTTGAATGACTCAAAAAAAAATCGTGATATGCAACTCAAGTCTAAATAAACTCGAGAGGTCCACAATCAAGTAGGACAAAAGCAATGCATTATCACTTCAGATGCAAGTTAAAGCCAATTCAGTAAGTGTAATTATGCCTTATTCAAATGAGACACAACAAATAAATACCAATTTCAATTTCATGTATTTAACCACTAAGATAGAGTTTCGACTCATGCTTGGTTGATTTTATTAAAAAGTATGAAATTGGGACATAACCAATGCCGGTTAACGGAGAGTAAAATTGGTGACGGAACAGGTGTCGGCGTCTTGAGGTCGGCAAGACACAGTGAAGGCAGGCGGTGATGGTAGGTGGCTGCCGGGTTAGCACCGGAGAAAGGAAGGGGAGCAGAAGCAGACCCCTCGAAGTCGGGTCTCTCGAGGTATGGGTAGAAAGATAGAAGAAAAACAGAGACGTACCTGAAGACGATGACCGGCGACGGCGGAGTTGTGTTTCACAGCGAAGTGGAGGTGGTTAAGGTGATCTGAACCGGCGACCGGCGGCGATAGAGGATGGTGTGTGGGTCGGCGGAGTGGAGGTTGAGGACGGAGAAGTAGGGCTGTGGTTGGTTGCCGGTTGGTCGACAGGGAGTAGGGTGAAGGATGTTGATGGATGACGATGATGTGTGGAGGGGAGGTTGATCGGTTAAACAAAATAAATTGGACTTAAACACCAACAACCACTCCGCCACTTGATTCCTATCAATCAAACATTCACCTTCTAGAATTTAAATTAGCAATAATTCCGTTTTTTTTATTCAATTGCCGCGCAACTGTTGACAGCAAAGAGCTTTGCCAAGTTCCATTTTTCTTGCTGATTTTTCGGTGATTATTATTACACCCTCATAACGTATTGCCATAAATTTCGAGTCCGAAACATGCTATATATACCACAAGCCACTCTCGACACCATCCTATCTCTCTCATCTCCCTGTTTCGATAACAATTCGCCGGAGACAACCGGAGAGGAAGCTCGCAACATTAGAGACGTCGCCAGAACTCGAATTCTCGTCGAAGTCGTCACGTCGGAACTCACGTTATCCTTTTGTTCGGTATACTTTCTTTATTTTCTTGTTCCCTCGGGTATACTTTCTTTATTTTCTTGTTCCCTCGATTTAGCCACTGTTAGAGTATCTAACTTTGATTTTAAACACCGGAGGATTGGAGGAATCCAACGCCGTTGGAGAAGACGACCGGAGTTCGTCGGAGTTCAAGCTTTCGCCGGTTAAACGGAGGTCGTCGGAGGTTCACGACGGGAACCACGTCAAACGTCGTCTCGGTATACATCGGAGGATTGGAGGAATCCAACGCCGTTGCTTAACTGGTGGCGGTGGTGGCTGTGGTGGCGGTGTGGCTGTGGTGGCGGTGTGGCTGTGGTGGCGGTGGTGGCTGTGGTGGCTGTGGTGGCTGTGGTGGCGGGAGTGGTGGTGGTGGCAGGGCTAGTGGTGGTGGTGTTAACTGCCATTTCAGTCCATTTTTCAAATTTACACAATTAGTCCTTTATGTTACAAATTTACACAACCAGTCCTTATTTACAAACTGACTTAACTGGGTTATGATTTTTGGACTGAAATGGCACCTTTCCAGAACGTGGGGGACGAAAATGGCGCATTTTTGAAAAATGGACTGAAATGGCCAAAGTGACCAAACCACAAGGACGAAAATGGCAGTTAACTCTTTATATATTATTATTACTAATTACTAATAATTATTACCAGCTATAAAACATCACTCCCACAATTTTTTTTCACAGAATGTTCAGCCGGCCGGGTGAGGGTTTGACACGCCCGGGTCAAGGACCTGAATGTTTTTAATAATTTCCAACATGCCCGGGTCATTTTTTTTTAAATATTCAACGCGGCCGGGTTAAACTTTTGACTAAAAAAACAGTTTTTTTTTTAACTAAAATAAAAGAGAACAATATGAAATCACGGGTTGCCTCCCGCAAAGCGCCTTTCTTTCTCGTCTTTGGCTAGACTTGGACCTTATTTCATTAATCTGGTGCTTGCTCAATACACGGAAGAAGCTTTTGGATAATACTTGGCGATTTAAATTTTGGTGCATTGTACTTTGCTTTCTTCTGTGGGTCCATCAGGGTCGTGACATCCCTTAGATCCTCCCCAAGCTTGAACTTTTCAGTAAGTTCTTTTGTCGATGCTTCATCAATACTTCCATCTGACACTAATGCTGGAACATCATGTTTAGACAACTCAAAACATTCATCAGTTAATGGTTCAATGACATCTATATAATTCAAAAATGAGACATCACTAGGATAACGCATCACATCATCTATGTTGAAATTGATTACCTCCCCATCAAATTCCATAGAAAGGGTGCCGCTATAAACATCAATTTTAGTCCTTGCGGTTTTTAAAAATGGCCTCCCTAATAATATGGAACTTGAATTTGGGGCTTCATCACCCTCCATGTCTAGCACATAAAAATCAGCTGGAAAGACTAATTCATTCACTTGTACCAATATATCTTCTAATACGCCTTTTGGGCGTACTATGGATCGATCGGCCAATTGAATGACTACCCCGGTCCTCTTTAACGGTCCTACATTAAGTGTTTTAAAAATAGAGTATGGTAGGACGTTAATAGAGGCTCCAAGGTCCAACATAGCTCTAGGCACAGTGATATTCCCCAATTTACAAGGAACGGTGAAAACACCTGGATCCTTGCACTTTGGAGGTAGTCTCTTTTGTAATACAGCTGAAACATTCTCACCTACCTTTACCGTTTCATTACCTTTAAGCTTCTTCTTTGATGTACAAAGTTCTTTGAGGAACTTCGCATACCGTGGGACTTGTTTAATGGCATCAAGAAGTGGAATGTTTACCTCAACCTTCCTGAATGTCTCCATGATTTCTTGCTCTTCCCTTTCCTTTTTTGTGCTTTGTAGCCTTGATGGGAATGGAGCTACAGGAGTAAATTTCATTTCACTTCAAACCAGTTCTTGTACTTTCATCTTATCCCGGTTCTTCTTCTCAACAACAATTTCCTCTTCTTCTTGCATACTCGGGCCATCATAGCTCTTTCCACTCCTTAAGGTAATGGCACACACGTTGTGCTTTGGGTTATTCTTGGTTTGTGCAGGTAGTTTACCTTGAGACTCTAATTTACTCACTGAGCTAGCGAGTTGAGCCATTTGTTGTTCCAAGTTCTTGATTCTAGCTTTAGTCTCCTGTTGGAACGTATGCGTGCTGGTTGCCAAACTTTTCACAATATCTTCCAAAGACATTCCCGAGCTGCTCGTTTGTTGGGCGGGTTGCTGTTGTCGAGGTTGAAAGTTTGGTGGTTGTTGATATTGTTGAGGCCTTTGCTGGAAATTCATGTTGGGAGGATGTCCCCAATTCTGATTGCCTCGGGGTTGTTCATATTGTCTTGAATTTTGTCCCGGGTAACCTCCAAGTGCTTGTGCTTGTTCAACATCATCTTGTAGTGTAGGACACATATCGGTGGGGTGTCCAAATTGTAGACAAATTCCACAAGCTCGTGCTTGTGGCTCAGCACTCTTGTCCTTGGTGAGTGATGGTTTGGTAAATTTCCAAAGCTTAACATGTTTAATTTTACCGATTTGTGTGAAATTGAGTTTTAGAATACACTACTTTGAGATGGTTTGTATTTTGCAGGCCTTGACATGTTTAAGGTGCATTTTGGAAGCTTAATGGAGCTTGGGAATGAAGTTAGGAAGAACGGGAGCGAAAAATGGAGCTAAACGACGAAAACCGGACAAAGACTTCAGAGACCGGCGTCCCAGACGCCCAGACCGGCGTCCCAGACGCCCAGACCAGCGTCCCAGACGCTGGTCCCAGCGTGAATTTGGGGAAACTCCTTCTTTTGATTAGTTTTCAACCCATATTCGAGGGGAGACTACACACACTCCATTCTAGACATCCATAGGCGATTTTTAGAGATTTTCGAAGGTTCCATTTAATCCATTATCATATTCCATCAAGTTTTGAATATTAATCATCAACCATGAGTGGCTAATTTCTTCAAGATCATCCCCGGGTGAAGGGTTGTGAGTTTTCTAGGGTTTGCTTTTTCATGCTTTGGTTTGATATAAACATTTTGTAATCTTTTGATTGAAATTGTGCGGATTGATTGTTAGTATTGTTTTGAACTCGAAATTGTTTAGATTTTCTTGCATCATTGACATTGAGAGATGATTACTACTATGAGTTTTGATTCGTGCTAGGGTTTGTTCATTGTTCTTGATTTATAAAACATACAATTGTCTTTAATTCATATTGTGAAGGTTTTCTTGCACCATTTGCGTATGTTTGATGATTGTTGATGTCTACAATTGGGTTTTCAATTTACAAACTCAAGAAATCATTGGTGTTCACAAAATAATCAAACCGTTCATGCTAAATAACTCTAGATACTTATTAATCTGAAACCCGGGTGTGATTTGTGTTTACGTATCTTGTTTTAAACCATCAATTACAATTCCGTGCATTTGTTTAAGTTCTTGTTAGCTAGTAATTAAAACCAAATTGTCGATTCATTCCGACCCATTCTCTTAACAAACAAAATTCATAAAAACAATCTAGTAAGCTTCATAATTGTGACACCTTTTCATAATTCAATCGAATCCACTCGCAAACCACATACTCTTCGTGGTTCGACCCCTTACTACCACTAACTATTTGTTAAGGGTAATTTGGGACTATAAATATTATCTTTGACCGGAGCGCGACACTCCGATCAAATTTTGGCGCCGTTGCCGGGGAGTTTATATGACCAATATGATTTTGGTCCACTTCAAGTGTCGAACACCACCGTGGTGTTAGCCGACTTAACCCCTAAACTACCCCGTGGGATAGTCACGGATGTAATAATCAAGGTCGAGGACTTTTACTATCCGGTGGACTTTCTTGTCTTAGATTTGAAGGGAATTAGTCCCTCGGTGGTGATGCATAAGATCATCACGGAAGACGGCATGAGTCCTTCTCGTGACACACAACGGAGGCTAAATCCAAACATGCGAGAAGTGGTTAAAAAGGAGGTATTGAAGTAGCTAGATGCGGGTATTATATACCCTATCTCGGATAGCCAATGGGTAAGCCCGACACAAACAGTTCCTAGGAAAGCGGGCATTCAAGTCGTCACAAATAACGCAGGTGAAGAGGTCGCCACTCGGCCGGTAATCGGGTGGCGTATTTGTATTGATTATAGGAAGTTAAATGCTGCTACTTCCAAAGATCATTTCCCTTTACCTTTTATTGATCAAATTGTCGAGAAATTGGCCGGACAAAAATTTTATTGTTTTCTGGATGGTTATTCAGGTTACAATCAAATTTCCATTCACCCGGAAGACCAAGCAAAGATGACATTTACTTGTCCATACGGTACCTTCGCGTTTAGGCGAATGCCTTTTGGACTTTGTAATGCCCCTGCCACCTTTCAAAGGTGTATGATGAGTATTTTTCAGATATGGTGGGGGAGTCTTTGGAAATCTTCATGGATGATTTCTCGATATTTGGGTCATCGTTTGACGCATGCCTTGACCAACTTGAAAAGGTTTTAAAAAGATGTGTTGAAAAGAATTTGGTGTTGAGTTGGGAAAATAGCCATTTTATGGTTCAAGAAGGGATTGTGTTGGGGCATGTCGTCTCGAGTCGTGGGATAGAGGTGGATCGAGCAAAGGTACAAGTCATATCTACCTTGCCTTATCCCACGAGTGTTAAGGGCGTTCAATCATTTTTTGGTCATGCGGGGTTTTATAGGAGGTTTATAAAAGGGTTTAGTGATATTACAAAACCCCTATGTAATCTTTTATTAAAAGACCAAGACTTTAATTTTGACAAACAATGTGAAAATGCCTTTAATGTGTTGAAACGGAAATTGGTTGAGGCCCCAATCTTGCAATCACCAAATTGGTCATTACCATTTGAAATTATGTGTGATGCAAGCGACTATGCGGTTGGGGCCGTGCTGGGTCAACGGGTAGACAAAAAACCGGTTGCCATTTACTACGCAAGTAAGACTCTTTCGGATGCACAACTTAAGTATACAACAACCGAGAAAGAGCTACTTGCGGTGGTTTATGCATTGGATAAATTCCGGGCTTACATATGGGGTAGTAAAGTTATTATTTATTCTTACTACAGTGCGGTAAGGTACCTCATGGAGAAAAAGGATGCTAAGCCGCGGTTGATCCGATGGGTACTCTTATTACAAGAGTTCGATTTGGAGATCCGGGACAAGAAAGGGAGCGAGAATGTCGTAGCCGACCACTTGTCTCGATTGATGGTTGAAGATGGTTCATCATCTATGGAGATTAATGAGACTTTTCCTGATGAGCACATTTTAGCTATTTCCACTTTACCTTGGTTTGGTAACATTGTGAATTATTTGGCAACAGGTACAATGCCAGAGCATTGGTCGAGGAAGAAGAGGATTCATTTCCTCTCACAGGTTAAGCATTACATTTGGGATAAACCGGGCTTGTTTAAAGTGGGAGCTGATCAGATGATCCGGAGATGTGTGCCGGATGAGGAAATCTGAAGTGTGTTGATGCACGTGCATTCACTTGCATGTGGAGGTCATTTTAGTGGCCAAAAGACGGGGCACAAAGTGCTTTCTAGTGGTTTATTTTGGCCTACAATATATAAAGATGCTTTTGAATTTGCCAAAAATTGTAAAAATTGCCAACAATTAGGGAGTATTTCTAAGAGGGATGAGATGCCCATGCAACCGATCCTTGTAGTGGACGTTTTTTACGTTTGGGGGATCGATTTCATGGGACCCTTCCCCAATTCATATGGCAACTTATACATTTTGGTGGTCGTGGATTGTGTATCCAAATGGGTCGAAGCAATCGCCACCAAAACGAACGACCATACCGTTGTTTGTAATTTTGTCCAAACAAACATTATTTCAAGGTTTGGGGTTCCTCGAGTCATCATAAGTGATGGAGGATCTCATTTCAAAAATTTTAACTTTGGCAAATTACTCAACCGGTATGGTGTTGACCATAGAATTGCGACTCCTTATCATCCCCAAATGTCACACCCCGACTTTTCACGTGTCACCGGTGGGCCCGGTGGGGAGTATCGTGACGTAGTTGATATCATCATAGTCAAACAACACAATATATAAATGCACAGCGGAAGCAAAAGATAAATATATTACAAACCGATATAAAGTAATATCAAGTATTACAAACGGAATGTAAAGGATCCACAGGCGGATCTAAAATAGAAAGATAACACTGTTCAACAGACTTTAACATCTAAAGCTTACGAGACTTGATTATTGATGCCTGGAGTAGCCAGCCTATTACGTATAGTACCTGCATTTAGCCTTTTTGGAAAATACGTCAGTTTACACTGGTAAATACAATTTAACCGACTCATTTTGAAAATGGTTAAAATTGATTTGAATGCAAACGGCACAAAATATCTTTTATAACTTGGGACAATTATTTGAATATAATACTTGTAAAAGAATTACATGTTTCTTATGCGTTCAGTAGCCCGGTTCGTGCCGGGTTAAAGCTTAATAGACACACCACATGATATAGTCCCGCGGCGGGTTGTTCCCGTTACCAGCGGTTATACCTTGTTATTTATAAATGCACTAGCGGGTGTACGCCTACACGCGCGTGCTAAGGTCGTGGCCATTTCGTAAAATGATGCCAAGGATATCCGGGACATGGTCATTAACCTCCCAAAGGCTTTAAGCAAACAAAACAATTTAAACGGGCCGATTAATATCAATTAACCACCATACGATTAAAGATTTAATGCCCGACCAAGCGGTATTTTATATACCGTACCCCAAGCCCATATAGGGAAAATAAGTTAAAAGTATTTACCTGAGCTAAATATAAATTCAATCCCAGTCGTATATCAATTCAGCAAGTACAGATAGCTTTTACTGGGCTCCTAATCTGGAACGAAGGTTTTTAATAACCTATTAGAATCCTAACGGGTCTTTAATTAAGTCTTGACTTAGACCGGTTAGTTTTCAAAAGGAAGATACGGTTCAAACGCATGCTAAGGCGAAGACCGGAATAGAATGTGATTTAGACCCGACAAGTTTGAAGACTTGTCTTATATGGGTAATCTAAACACATTCTGGATTTTGAGGTAAAAACGATAAGGTTTGACCCGTTTGGGCTAATTTATGCAAACTAGTTACATAAACCGAACCGAACGCGCAAGAAGCGTAACGGTTAACCATATAGGTCATATACAGGTTTCCTAAGTTAATATGCCTTAAATATGTTGTGATATCAGTAGGATACCTTCCATTATGCTCAAAACGAGTTTAATCTCAATTTAAGCCCCGTAGGGGTATTTTGGTCATTTAAAAGATTATAAAAAAAGTTAATTGAAGTTCTGAGATTCGGGTCCGAATACATCAGTAAAATAACTTATTTTATTAGGTCATATCAGTTAGTAATAGGTCTTATATGACAAAAATGGTTTTAAACCCAAACTATGCGTTTAATACGCTTAGAAAGCCATTTTAAGCGATTTCCGGGTTATCCAGAAAATCCGAGTTTTCCGATCAGGTTATAAAGTTCAAAATACTTTATTTATTATATAAAATCAGTAGCAATTGGATTGGTGTCAAAATAATATTTAGAACTCATTTTATACACAAAAAGGGTATAATCGGTATTTACCGAATCAATGCCATAACCCTGGGTTATGAGCAGGTTAAAAATAATTAAAAATCTTTAAAAATCCAAAAATATTATATTACATCAGTGGGTAAAAGGTTTGGCGTTAAAATTTGGGTTTAGATAGGCTTTACGCCAATTGCGCCGTTTAATTAACAAAAAGCTTCTTAAATGCGCTATTTAGCATAACTCCTATTCTGGACCTCGAACTGATATGAAACTTTAGGGACATGTTTATAAATCAGTAACAAAGGTTATTGTCTTTTCACATATCCAAAATTCTCGTTTTATGGTCAAAAGGGCATTATGGTCAACATTTAGCACTTAACGGAAACATGTAAACGAATCGGATAATCAATGAACCAACCACAGAGGGTTATGCTAACATGTAGCCTGGTCCTAAGGAAGCTCTAAGGCATTTCCAAATCATACTAAATCGGGTCAGTACTGAAGTCAAAGCAAAAGTCAAAGTTTTGCGACTTTCGGTTCCGAACCGGGTCTAAACAGAAAATTGTCGGATCAAACAAGCTTAGACTAGTTCTTATACTTATTAACAAGATATATGAGTGATAAAATCGGTTACATGTCTTCTACATTGCTAATTAGGCGTTAGTTCGCAAATTAAGGTTCTGTTGACTTTTTCTAATCAACTTTGACCCGACATTTGATCTAGTTAGAGTAGGAATCAGAGGGAGCCCTTTTAAGGGTTTAATGCCCACATAATTACCAACATATAACTACCTTCAATTCGACTAATCACCGGACCATCAATGATTAATCGCTAAGTCAACCGTTAATTACGACGGTTTGACTTTTAAGCTATAACTAAGTAAAAACTCAACTAAGAAAGGTTAAGCATACTTACTGAAGTCCTATGCACGATTAGGGAAGACTTGGGTCTGCTCTTAAGCTCCAGGAAGCTCCAGAAATGCAGAAGGAATGAGTGAACACAATGTTGCAACACAAGGCCCTTTTATAGTGCTTTAATCTCATTAGATTGTTGACAACTAAGGCTACAACTGATCATGGATCACCCACAAGTGTCCCTAAGTGCCTAGGAATGTTTAGGGGTCGCCCATGGATGAGAAAATATCTTCTTAAGTCGGTTCCAAGGCTGAACAACCACTTTTCACGATTTTCTGCATCTGGGGGCCTGACGCGGCCCGCGTAAAGTTTTGTTAATCTTTACGCGGCCCGCCTAAGGTCTGTTTTCATGTTTAAAGCTTTTTAGCTTTTGCAACTTGTCCCTTGGCTCTTCGAAAGGTCATTTAACTTTGTAATTTGCATTATGAGCCCTCAATTTTAACTTATAAGGGTTTTAAGACTTATACCCCTTTTGCTAAGTCCTTGGTCACTTCGTTATTTACCCGAAAAGTCATAATTTTCAACGTTGACGCTTTAACCCCTCGCATACGAATTTGATCATAACTTTCTCATACGATAACGAAACTTTATGAAATTTTTATCACACATTCTAGTGAGCATAATTTACCGTTACAAAGCTTCGGGTTTGCTAAAAGGTCACTCAGAGGTATACTTTAAACATGTTGACACATTTAACCCCTGTAGTTTGTAATTTCCCACTTTCTTTCATTTTTAGCTTCGTATGATCCATGATTTATTCGTTTGAAGGTATGAGCATCATGTAGGGTTACTGTAAAGTATATTTATCCCATGTTGAAATTTTGAACCCTTATATTCACATACTTTCCATGTTTGTCAACTTTAGTCCCTCTAGAGTATACTTTCACACGTTCAAGCTTATGACACGTGTCAATACATTATTGGACATGAATTTTCGAGATGTTACACCAAACTAGTGGGCAAGTGGAGGTTTCCAATAGGCAAATTAAAGAAATTCTGCAAAAAAACCGTAAGGGCGGATCGTAAGGATTGGTCAACCAAGTTGAACGATGCTTTATGGGCTTACCGAACGGCTTATAAAACTCCTATTGGCACCACCCCGTACCGTTTAGTTTTTGGGAAAGGATGTCATCTACCGGTTGAACTTGTTCACCGGGCATTTGGGGCGATTAAAAATGTTAATCTTAAGCATGATGATGCAGGTAGAGAGAGGAAACTAAAACTTTGTGAGTTGGAAGAGTTGAGGGAAGAGGCATATGAGTGTGCTTCCAAGTACAAGGAGAAAATGAAGATGATGCATGACGCCAAGATTAGGAAGAAAGAATTCGAGGTTGGGCAAAAGGTATGGTTATACAACTCGAAATTAAAATTCTTTCCCGGGTAGCTTAGAAGTAAGTGGATAGTCCCGTACGTAATCACGCGGGTCGGGAAGTTTGGTGATGTTAGCATTGAAGATCCGAAGGAAGGGACCAAGCAAACGGTGAACGGGCACAGGTTGAAACCGTTTTTGGAAGGGAATGAAGCTCATGAGGTACAAAAAGAATTGGTAAGCTTTTTGGTAAGCATTCCGATTTATGAGACCGTCTGAGGGTCGTTTTGTATAAATTAGTGTTTAGATTTTATTTCTAGCTTATTTCTCGTTTGTTTCGATTCGAACTAACCTTCATATTGTGTGTAAGTAACGGAAGCAACACCTGAGTCACGAGGATTCCAGGTATGTGACACATTTGGCGTGTATTCGGGACAATACACGATCATTTGGGGGGTGGTAGGTTTCATTTAAACGAATTTTTAGGTTTATAAAAAAAAGTAAAAAAAAAAAAGATGGCTTGACGTTTTAAATTTAAAATATAATACTAATAATAGCAAATATAAAAATAATAATATAGTTGTAGTAAAACGTAAATTGTAGGTTTAAATATAATAAATAATTTTTTTATAAGCTTTTATCTTAAAAAAATGGTGAAAAATAACTAAATGCATGTGCTGATGTCATGGAATATGAGAGTTAAATGCGTGCTGTCTTGTCATATTGAAAAAAAAAATAGAGAAAAGGGGATATAGAGAAAGCAATGTCCCAGACGGTCATCAAGTGTGTCAGACGTTGAACATCAGTAACTTTACTCACTTTTGAGGCTAAGCAGTGTCCAAGACGGTGGCTCCAGCATCCAAGACGCTAGGTATTGGAAACAGCTACTCGCATCCACTGCCAAGCGGCGTCCCGGAGACTCGGTCAGCGTCCAAGGCATTGGTCTGTTATACCCGACCCGATCCGGTTCGTTACACCATTCTAAACCTGACCCAAACCCGTTTGAAACATAATTAATCCAAAAAATTCAATTATTTCAAACAAGATCTCAGCCAAGATTTATGTAAAACATCATCTTCTCTCCTAAACCCCTCAAAGAACCCTAACCCTTCAAACACTCATAACTCACTCAATTTTCCACCAAATCAGGTAATTTTTGAGTCTAACCTTATTAATTTTTCGAGGAGATCACATTCCACCGATTATTTTCTCAAAATTCAAGATGGTTAGAGAGATTATTCGTCACATTTGGTCCGAAAATATGTGGGTTTCTTGCTAGAGTTCAAGTTTAAAGATTTTTTCTTGTCTAGACCTTGTTAATTCATCATCTAAGGAACATCATGAGAATCACAGGTTCAAAGAAAGGAAAGGATAAAGCATCATCTTCCTCGCCTCCGGCTAGTAAAAGACAAAAAAAGGGTACTCAAATAACTGAATCTGAAACGCTACAAGTTCCCGAACCGAAGTGGACGAGGAAGAACTGGTTGTGTGATTTAAAAGGGGTGTGTCAAAAAGATTTATATCACAAGAAGCTGAAGGAAAAGGTATCAAATTTAGATAATGTTTTGGTGGTTGAGAAAGCTATTAAAGTTGAAGATTTTAGACCGTTGAAGGTGGAAGAGTGTTTTGAAAGGCTCGGTTGGGAGGCATGTTTGGTTTATAGGGATGAAACAGGGGATAATAATATCCCAAGAGACGCCATTTTGCAATGGATGGCCGCTTTAGAAAAGGATGAGGGGGATAATCCTCCACGTACAACAACTCTTAAGGGGAAGGTTGGAAGGAAGACAATGGAGATGTCATTTGATACCATTCGACAGGTGGCTAATTTTGATACAAAGGAGGAAGGTACGTACTATTACCCACCCGATAGGGAAATCTACAAGCAGAATCATGGTGAGGAGATTGACCAAAATATGAAGGACTTGTTGTTTCGACCGGGGACAACGGAGTGGGTTAGGCGAGAGATGAATATTCTCCCCAAATTATGTGCGGTTATCGCTGGGCATAATGTGATACCTCGCCTAGGAGATAAAGGGAAGGTGAGATTGTATGAGTTAAGGGTTTTATGTGCATTAGTGGCGGGAACTGAGATGCTTTCTTTAAGGCACCTGATTATGAGCAATGTTTGGGAAAGCAGAAACAGTTATGACAGGTGTTTCATCCCTCACTGCCGGTTAATCACACATTTGATGAGGGTTCAAGGATGTCTTGGTAACAATATTTATCATGTACACAAAACTCATCGATTCTTATCCTTGAACGGCTTAGATAAGAAGGATTGGAGATACACCCTTACTGATACACATCATGTTTTGAAGGATAGGGTAACGGGGCAAAGTTTAAGGGGTCGAAGAGACGATGTGCCACCGGTTGATGAGATAGAAGAAGAGATGGAGGATGTAGAAGAGGAAGAGAGTGAAGAAAGTGATGGTGATGAGATTGATAGGAAGACGGGACAGTATAAGAAAGATATTGAGGTGTTGGTAGTGAAGAGAAGGCCACCCGAATACAACAGCTGGGAAAGACATGTGCAGATGATGTGGGACAGAGATACCCGACATCAAGAGGCACATAGGAGAATGATGAAGGATTTGATAGAGAGACAGGATCAGCATGCACTTGCTCTGGCTTGGATGATTCAAGAGGATATCAATGCCCGCCATATAGATGCAGAACAGAGAAGGAAATATGAAGAATGGTATGCTGGCAGAAAATTTGTACCCAACCCAGGACCAGTCCCATGGGAACAGCTTCCTCCTTATCAAGGAGGCAAAGCCCCATACCCCGTTCCTAAAACATATTCATCTAGATGGATACCTTTGCAGCAACCTGGGCATTCAACTAACCTGGTCGATCCTGAAGGCACACTCAAGGAGGTCAAAGCTATGATGCAGGAGTACTTTGGGGATGAGGTGCCACTTCCACCATATGATCGTCAGTATGGCCCAGATGACTACCAGCCGGGTGGTCCGTCAGGCACTCTCTGATCATACATGCGCGTTGATCAGGTCCATGTGCTTGTTCTCTCATCTTTTATTTTTGCATGGTCTGATACTATATGTGTGGTTGTGAACTATTTGTACTTTGTTTTGCTTATTTTATTTGTTTTGGTGTGTTTCATCTTTGGTGGTGTTAAAAAAAAAAACCATGTGTTGGGAATGTTAATTTTTGTGTTGGTTAATGGGTGTTGGGGTGAATCTTGGAATACAAATGGCACTTGAATGGTTAAAATCCTTCTTCTCACACACATTGGGGACAATGTATCCTAAGTGTGGGGATGGTGGGAAATTTTGTTGATAATTTTTGAAAAAATGGAAAATTTTGGAAATGTCGTCCTTAAGCAACTCAATCAAAAACTTGAAAACCAACGAGCACCATTAACTGTTTACCTTCCGGAGCATAGATGTTGGTCTTTAGTCATGGTCATAAACTCTTTAAGTTCCTTGATAAAGCCTTTTCAGTAAGAGTTTTTGAGAAAAACTTATAGAATTGCCTAGCTAGGAATAACAAGTTGTAAAGTAACACATGTGTCACATCGGTAACCCAATCCTTTTTGTTTGTGAGATCTTGAGCCTTTTCTTGAATATTTATACATATTTGCATTTATTGATTGTTTGAGAGTAGGCCTATACATTGCTTTGTTTGAGAACTTGACTGATTTGATGCATGCCGAAACCACGAACTGAATGCTTGCACATAGATGATAAAGGCTTTTAGGACATCCTTCCTGTAACACCCCGTGTTTTCACGAGTGAAAGTCAAAGTCAAGGTCAAAGTCAACGACCGATTTCGCGCGACGTGACTCGTAGAATTGTTTGGATTATATTTAGATTATGTGGAGTAAGTGTCGTACATTACAATAATCGAGTCATGCTAACCGTATTTCAATCGACCTACGACTGTGAACGATAGGAAGTAACAATGCGATAAAGTTAATCAAGCTATGCTAATCAAATCGACATCAAATCGTAACTCGAGTTATGTATTTTACTTGTCAGCTATACGTGTGTGTGTGCCTTACGTGTTACTTGTGCATGTCTATTTTATGATTATGTTGTGATAAATCAAGCGAACTCAATCGATCTCGAAGTCTAACTCGAACGTAAACAAACCCGAACCCGAATCCCGAGTCGAACCATATAAGAAATAGTTGGGACTGAAAGTAATTTGACTAGGGAACCCTATCGAATCGCTCGCAAATCGAAACCGAAGCAACATCGCACCGAACTCACCAAAGCAGGCGGCATCCGCACGGATGGCCAATCTGCACGGATTGCCAATCCGCACGGATTGCCAGTCCGCACGGATGACCAGTCCGCGCGGATAGCCTACCCGGGTGCGTGCCATGCGCACGGCTCACCCTTTCCCTTTTTGGCATCCTATAAATACACGGGTCACTCTCCACTTTTTCCACTTTTGGCAAGTGACGTCCGAACCACACACATTCTTCACCTTTTCTCAGATTTCTCTCAATCCAGGTAAGATCTTGCACTAATTCTTGTACATCCTTGATCACTACACCATTCTACACATTTCCATCTTTCAAATCTTCACTTTTAACCATGAAATCATCCGGATTTGAGGTATTCTCGGGTGACGTCATCATGAAGGTCATAAGAACTTCAAGCTTGACCTCATTCCACCAAGAATATCTCAGATCTAAACGATATCCACAAGATTTCACAATAACTTCACCCAGATCTAAACTTTTCTAAGGATAAAAGAGTTGAAAGAAATCAACCTAAGTTCTCTCCTTCTTTTACCCCTAAAACCGGTACGAATCTGGTCGGTTCTAGTGTTCTACTCGTTAATAGTGATTCACTAGTTCTAGATCTGGAATCCTACCCATAGACAACTGATTTCGGGGTTAACCGGGATGACCATTCTGAGTCGCCGACAGGCCGAGTTAGGGTGGTTCCTGACCGGTCTAGTCACGCGGGTGAGAATACAATTCCAAGTGGTTGCCACGTAATCAGAACGTCTCGATAAACGACAACAGAAACCAAGTGTAGACGAACGGAGCAACCAGACCAGTTGTCCGCACGGACAAGCTGTCCGCACGGACAAGCTGTCCGCACGGACAAGCTGTCCGCACGGACAAGCTGTCCGCACGGACAAGCTGTGCGCACGGACTACTCTTGGGACCCACTTTCCAAACAAGGTTTGAGTATCGACGAACGAGCAATCCGGACGGACGACCTCTGAATGGATTACTCTTCGGATCATGAGATACTAAGGCCTTAAAATGAAAATCAAACAATCTTCGTCTGCACGGACTACCGTACGCACGGACAGGCTATCCGGACGGATTGTCTCTGCCCGCGCGCACAGGCTGCCCGCACGGACTACCGTACGCACGGACTGTCGTCCGCGCGACCGGCTTGAAAGATAGAAACACTATTGTGGTTTCTAAATGCTACAACGAAAACTCCAAAGCACAAGCCATCATACACAAACACATCTTAGGAAGAAACAATCCACTTGAACATTCATTCACACAAACAACTTGTCCATACGGATAAGTCACCCGCACGCACAACTAGTCCGCACGGGTTACCACCCGCACGGACAGTCGCACGCATGGATGACTTACTCGGATGAATCACCATCCGCACGCATCACCATCCGCACGGATAGGTCATGCGCACGGATGACTTCTACTCACGGATAACTGATCCGCACGATCAGTTATCCTACCCACTCTCACTTGTACTGTTTTACGCGCCACTTATCGTTACGTTATCGAATCTATTCAGGCTAACCGTACTCGCTGTAAAAGCGCTCCCTTCAATCCATATCGCTGTGAGTATACTCGAACCCTTTTTGCTTTTAGCACTTTTGGGTGTTACATACGTTACAACTATTCAAACTACAACTATCACACTACTCGAGCCATTTTAACGCTTAACCATTAATGCATGTTATACGTGGCTTATGAATGCTTGTTTGTTATGTTTACACATGGAATGCTGTCTACCTGCCTTAGCAACGATAGTACTATAGTTTGGACTCAGCACCCGTTCACACGGGGGTTGTTAAGGATCTTATACTTGCATGGATTACAGTGGTAATCGTGTATTGCGAACTGCCTCGGGCAGTCAACCCGCAGTCATTGGTATCGATGGATCTATGTCGATAACTAACGTGCTTCATTTCACTATGTGTACGTGCTGGTTATGCGTAAACGAATTCGAACTCTATATGCTATTATCAAACTTGTATGCTCACCTTTACATTCTATGTATTGACATTATTTTAATGTATGTGACAGGTGCTTAGGATGCATATGTGGTAGGAATTGGAAGCTAGAATAAAGCGTTAGAGCCCAACAAATAGTTGTCTGTAGATAACTTATTAGGGGTCTCTAGAAGCAGATAAACAATTGCTACTTATTTAAATCTGAGTTGTCGGAACAGAGTATTTGTTTTGATGTTGTCTGTAATAACTTGTTTGACTATTTATGTTACGGTATGGGACGTAATGTTTACTTAAATGGTAATGATAGTTGTTATGGAAACTTCTGGACAATCTGTTTCGCTCAGTGCCGCGCCCCGATGATTCCGCCATCGGTTGGGGTGTGACAGATTGGTATCAGAGCCATAACTATAGAGAATTAGGCAAGACTCGACCTAGTCCGGGTCGAAGTCTTAGAGACCTAGACTATAGTTAAGAACCAACAGACCAACTCACGCGTCTGTGTAAACTCGTCACTATCACTCACACTTTTCTATCATTGCATTCGAATTTTCGAGTTGTGAACAGGCAATAAGGCCGAGAATAGGTGTGAAAACCGCAAACTCTCGACTAAGGTGCCTAATCAGCTTGCGTTTTAGTTACAAACGAGGAGAATCATACCAAATCAGGAGTGAAATCCATATTTTGATGAATAATCTCCTCAATTTTATCAAAAACGAGGACGGAAGTTGCAAGATAGGGGTGAAACCCTAACCTTGACGCCTCGTCCCGCTTTTATACAAAAACTTCCACCAAAGTTCGATGGACTCCAACGATCTAAAGGCACAATCTAACCAAAGGGAATTGCGCCAACGCCCGAGAATCGAGGCAAAGGCATAGTCCTGGAGGTCATTGTGCAAGATCCTTGCGAATAGTCGAGCCACTTGGTTAGTCGCAGTCTATTAGCCGCAGACAATCTACCTTCGATTTATCGATCCTTACGAAAATTTTATGCATTTTCTGTTATTTGTTGATGTTTGAAGCACTATTGATTTCAACCCAACACTATTACTCCCGCTAGAACACAAAACCCACACAACTCATCGCTAGCGAATCGACAATAGAGCCAGTCAGAATAGTTTGTATGCTAGTAGGTGCCTTTAGTAATTTAGTTATACGTGATTCTTGCTGTTATGCTTACGAGTTTAGGAATATTGTGATTATGTGCTCTATGTGATTATGTGATTTTGTGCAATTCTGTGATTTTGTGACTATATGTGTTTACATGGTACGTGTTACTGAGCTTTAGTAGTAGTAGACGTGTGAGGTGAGATTCGAATGCATGTGTTGAGTTCCATGGCGATGTCTATTGCAGACAATGTCGTCTGGATCCCGTCATCATCCACTCTCTCGCCAGGAAAAGAAAGACAGACGTCTTGCTTCCATTGTCGCGAAAGCTGTAGCAAAGGCTGTGGGCGATGCTTATGAGAACGCCAGCAAATCATCCGAGGAATCGAGGACTGAAGGTCCTAGAGATGTCGCGAGACCTTTCAGTTTCAAACAATTCAAGTCATGTGGGCCGAAAGAATTCACAGGCGAAGGAGGTCCTACTGCTCTATTCCACTGGTTTGACTCTATCGAGGTTACTCTGCGACAAAGTGGTTGCCCTGATGACCTTCGGACTCTGAACGCTACCGGCGTCTTTCAGTCCCGTGCTTTGGACTGGTGGACGGCCGAGAGGAACAAGAGAGGGAATGATGCAGCTTACGGTTTGTCGTGGGAAGAGCTCAAAGAGGTCATGCTGGAGGAATTCTGCCCTCCTCACGAGCGTCAAAAGCTTGAAGATGAATTTTGGCACATACATCAGAGGGATGGAGACAATGCTGGCCTTACTGCTCGCTTCAAACAGCTCAGCATTATCTGTCCTGACCAGGTCAAGACCCCTGAGATGACCATCAAGAAGTACATCCGAGCCCTGCCCGACTGCGTCGCTGATTTCGTGCAAGCGGCCAAGACTGCCACGATCAAAGAAACCTATCTGCTGGCCGCTGAAATCAATGACAAAAGGGTCAAGGCTGGGGTGTGGGATAAGACCTCCAAGCATCTGCATCAAGCCACTACTACTGCACCAACTGCTGAACCCACGTCGTCAAGCAACAAGAGAAAGAACAAGAGAAAGAACAGCTCAACCAACAAGAACTGTGCGATTACTGCTGCACCTATCCAAGCTGTACCTGCTCAACAGCGTCAAGTAGTGGCGCCTGTGGCCAATGCACCGCCTGCAAAGCGTGCATATACTGGACCACACCCACTCTACCCTACTTGCACCTATCATCACCCGACTGCTATTCAATGCCGCTTCTGTGCTCATTGCAACGTCTACGGCCACTTTACTGCCAACTGCCGTATTCGTCAAGCTCCTGCCAATCAAGCTCTACTCGCTGCCCCACAGGGTCAACAAGCTCCTCCGGCACCCGCAGTCAAAGACAGAGCATGCTTCACATGTGGCGACCCGAACCATTTCGCCAACATGTGCCTGAACAGGGTGGTGAAACAAGAACCCCAGCAGCAACAGCAGCAACCACAGCAGCAACAACAGCAGCAGCAACAGGCCGCACGAGCCAGAACTTTCAATCTCAATGTGCGTCAAGCGCAGGCCGACAACAACGTGGTCAATGGTACGTTCCTTGTGAATGGTATTTATGCTTCATGTTTGTTTGATACTGGAGCCGATAATTGCTTTGTGTCACTCGAATTTGAGAAACTCCTTAGTCGTAAACGTTCCCGACTCTCCTCTGCATTCGATGTTGAAGTCGCTACCGGAAGAACCATTGCTGTAAACTCTGTTATTCGTGATTGCACTCTCGAGCTCAACAATCACATCTTCTCCATCGATCTCATCCCAATGCAACTAGGAAGCTTTGATGTCATAGTAGGCATGGACTTTCTTCGCGAAAACCATGCCGAAGTTGTGTGCTTCGATAAAATGATTCGTTTTTCGCTCGCAAACGGTGATTCATTGTGCGTATACGGTGATACTACTTCGAAGGGTCTCAAGCTTATGTCATGCCTACAAGCTAGCAAGTATCTCCGCAAGGAATACAGGGCTTTCTTGGCTCATGTCGTAGCAGCGGAGAAGGAAAAGAAAGAGAAGAAGAAAGCGAAAGACGTTCCAGTGGTTCGAGAATTTCCTCAAGTTTTTCCAGAGGACCTTCCCGGACTACCTCCGAAGCGCGATATTGATTTTCGCATCGATCTCATTCCTGGAGCTAATCCTATAGCCAGAGCTCCTTATCGACTCACGCCGTCCGAAATGCGCGAACTCTCAACTCAACTCCAAGAATTGCTTGAAAAAGGCTTTATTCGCCCGAGCACCTCTCCCTGGGGCGCACCAGTCCTTTTCGTCAAAAAGAAGGACGGGTCGTTCCGGATGTGCATCGACTACCGGGAATTGAATAAGTTGACTATCAAGAACCGCTACCCTCTGCCTCGAATCGACGATTTGTTTGATCAGCTACAAGGCGCTACGTGTTTCTCGAAGATCGATCTACGTTTAGGATATCACCAGCTGCGTATACAAGAGGAGGATATACCCAAAACCGCGTTTCGCACTCGTTACGGCCATTACGAATTCGTTGTCATGCCTTTTGGCCTAACCAATGCACCAGCAGTTTTCATGGATCTGATGAATCGAGTGTGTAAACCATATCTCGACCGTTTCGTCATCGTGTTCATCGACGATGTCTTGATCTATTCCAAAACGAGAGCCGAACACGCGCAACATCTACGTTTGGTTCTCGAGTTACTCCAGGGGAACCAACTCTACGCCAAATTCTCCAAGTGCGAGTTTTGGTTGGGGGAGGTTCAGTTTCTGGGTCACATCGTGAATAGTCAGGGTATTCACGTCGATCTTGCGAAGATTGAAGCTATTAAGAGCTGGGTTACGCCTAAGAACCCGACTGAAGTCCGCTCCTTCCTCGGGTTGGCGGGCTATTATCGACGATTCATCGAAGGATTCTCAAAGATTGCTGTACCACTCACTTCTCTCACTCATAAGGACCAGCCTTTTGTCTGGGGAACCAAACAAGAGTCTGCCTTTCGAACCCTCAAATATATGCTTTGCAATGCTCCTGTTCTCACACTACCCGACGGAAACGATAATTTCATTGTCTACTGTGATGCTTCCAACCTTGGTCTCGGTTGTGTCTTAATGCAACGAGACAAAGTCATAGCCTACGCATCTCGTCAGCTCAAAGTCCACGAGAAGAACTATACAACCCACGATCTCGAGCTAGGCGCAGTTGTTTTTGCATTAAAGATTTGGCGACACTACCTGTATGGTACCAAGTGTACGATCTTCACCGATCATAAGAGCCTACAGCACATCTTTAATCAGAAGGAACTAAACATGCGTCAACGCTGATGGGTGGAACTTCTCAACGATTACGACTGTGAGATTCGTTATCACCCAGGCAAGGCAAATGTTGTTGCCGACGCACTTAGTAGACGGAGCTATCTGCTTAGCACTCGTAATGTTCAAGCCCAGCACAACCTCGAAGCTCTTATTCGCGACGCCCAGCATGCATGTTTCAACGAACGCACTCTGAAGAAAGAAAGAATCTACCACGATGGAGCCCATCTTGTGAGCAAATCAAATGGGATATTCCACTTCTTAGACAAAATCTGGATTCCCAAGCGAACCAACCTGCGACAGATTATCATGGATGAAGCCCACAAATCCCGATACTCTCTTCATCCTGGTGCTGACAAAATGTACCATGATCTTCGATATAGGTACTGGTGGCCAGGTATGAAATGGGATATCGCTCTCTACGTCGGAAAATGCCTAACCTGTGCTAGAATCAAGGCTGAACATCAAAGACCCTCTGGCTTGCTCGAACAACCTCCAATTCCTATGTGGAAGTGGGAGAGCATAGCTATGGATTTCGTAACCAAGCTACCAACCACGTCATCAGGTCACGACATCATTTGGGTCGTTATTGACCGTCTGACTAAATCAGCTCACTTTCTGCCAATACGAGAAGACTACAAGGTAGAACGATTAGCCCGAATCTACACCGACGAGATCATTTGTCGACATGGGACGCCTCGTGACATCATCTCTGATCGCGATGCTCGGTTCACTTCACGACTGTGGGAAACGTTTCAAACGGTGCTCGGTACAACGCTTAACCTAAGTACCGCGTTCCACCCACAAACCGACGGTCAGACTGAAAGAACGATTCGTACGCTTGAAGACATGCTCCGTTCGTGTGTCCTAGACTTCGGTGGTAATTGGGATAGACACCTTCCATTAGTCGAATTCTCGTATAACAACAGCTACCAGGCTAGCATACAGATGGCACCTTTCGAGGCCTTATACGGAAGAAGATGTCGATCGCGTATTGTGTGGCACGAGATCGGTCACTCGCAACTAACCGGTCCGGAGCTGCTACAAGAAACGACAGACAAAATCTTCCAAATTCGAGACAATCTAGCGAAAGCTCGGGATAGACAGAAAGTTCTCGCCGATAAAAAGCGCAAGCACCGTGAGTATGGCGTTGGTGACTACGTACTCCTAAAGGTATCACCTTGGAAGGGTGTAGTCCGATTCGGCAAAAAGGGGAAACTCGCGCCTCGATATGTTGGACCTTTTAAGATTCTGGAAAGGATCGGAAAAGTCGCCTACAGACTCGAATTACCGGAGGAACTTAGCAATGTCCATCCGACTTTCCACGTGTCAAACCTTCGGAAGTGCATCTACGACCACGACTTACATGTTCCTCTAGGTGATCTACAAGTGAACGAAACATTACACTTCGTGGAAAAGCCTGTCGAAATCATGGATCGCAAAACCAAAGAACTCAGGCGCTCACGCATTCCTATTGTCAAGGTCCGGTGGGAAGGCAAACGAGGCGCGGAGTTCACTTGGGAACTCGAAAGCGACATGAAGGCAAAGTATCCACAGTTGTTTAACGAAGGAGTAATGTCCGGTTAAGAAATGCAAGGTGGCATACTTGTAAACGAGGGCTAGAGAGAGAAAAAGGCAAAACGTGATTCTTGACCTTGTACACGTCATCCTAATCAATAGAATCACGATTAAACTGTACGTTTTTGTATGTTCGGTAACGATTGTGTACGGATTCCGCACGATCACGAGTCGGTTCGCAATCGAAACGGATTCCGCACGTTCACGAGTCGGTTCGCAATCGAAACGGAGATGAATCCGGACCTACAATAATCAAGGTTTTGAAAGAAAAGGAAAAGGTTTTGAAAGAAAAAGAAAAAGATTTTGAAAATGAAAAAATTGGAAATTGATACACGATTACGCACATCATATCCGAAAATTATCAACTTTTAACCGTAAAATCCCGATTAATTTGACGATTTTCAATGGTCTAAACGAAGAACTCTCACACATGATTCACGAACTAGTTACAGCTTTCAGCTTAATTTCGGGACGAAATTCCCTAAACAAGGGGAGGCTGTAACACCCCGTGTTTTCACGAGTGAAAGTCAAAGTCAAGGTCAAAGTCAACGACCGATTTCGCGCGACGTGACTCGTAGAATTGTTTGGATTATATTTAGATTATGTGGAGTAAGTGTCGTACATTACAATAATGCAGTCATGCTAACCGTATTTCAATCGACCTACGACTGTGAACGATAGGAAGTAACAATGCGATAAAGTTAATCAAGTTATGCTAATCAAATCGACATCAAATCGTAACTCGAGTTATGTATTTTACTTGTCAGCTATACGTGTGTGTGTGCCTTACGTGTTACTTATGCATGTCTATTTTATGATTATGTTGTGATAAATCAAGCGAACTCAATCGATCTCGAAGTCTAACTCGAACGTAAACAAACCCGAACCCAAATCCCGAGTCGAGCCATATAAGAAGTAGTTGGGACTGAAAGTAATTTGACTAGGGAACCCTATCGAATCGCTCGCAAATCGAAACCGAAGCAACATCGCACCGAACTCACCAAAGCAGGCGGCATCCGCACGGATGGCCAATCCGCACAGATTGCCAATCCGCACGGATTGCCAGTCCGCACGGATGACCAGTCCGCGCGGATAGCCTACCCGGGTGCGTGCCATGCGCACGGCTCACCCTTTCCCTTTTTGGCATCCTATAAATACACGGGTCACTCTCTACTTTTTCCACTTTTGGCAAGTGACGTCCGAACCACACGCATTCTTCACCTTTTCTCAGATTTCTCTCAATCCAGGTAAGATCTTGCACTAATTCTTGTACATCCTTGATCACTACACCATTCTACACATTTCCATCTTTCAAATCTTCACTTTTAACCATGAAATCATCCGGATTTGAGGTATTCTCGGGTGACGTCATCATGAAGGTCATAAGAACTTCAAGCTTGACCTCATTCCACCAAGAATATCTCAGATCTAAACGATATCCACAAGATTTCACAATAACTTCACCTAGATCTAAACTTTTCTAAGGATAAAAGAGTTGAAAGAAATCAACCTAAGTTCTCTCCTTCTTTTGCCCCTAAAACCGGTACGAATCTGGTCGGTTCTAGTGTTCTACTCGTTAATAGTGATTCACTAGTTCTAGATCTGGAATCCTACCCATAGACAACTGATTTCGGGGTTAACCGGGATGACCGTTCTGAGTCGCCGACAGGCCGAGTTAGGGTGGTTCCTGACCGGTCTAGTCACGCGGGTGAGAATACAATTCCAAGTGGTTGCCACGTAATCAGAACGTCTCGATAAACGACAACAGAAACCAAGTGTAGACGAACGGAGCAACCAGACCAGTTGTCCGCACGGACAAGCTGTCCGCACGGACAAGCTGTGCGCACGGACTACTCTTGGGACCCACTTTCCAAACAAGGTTTGAGTATCGACGAACGAGCAATCCGGACGGACGACCTCTGAATGGATTACTCTTCGGATCATGAGATACTAAGGCCTTAAAATGAAAATCAAACAATCTTCGTCCGCACGGACTACCGTACGCACGGACAGGCTATCCGGACGGATTGTCTCTGCCCGCGCGCACAGGCTGCCCGCACGGACTACCGTACGCACGGACAGGCTATCCGGACGGATTGTCTCTGCCCGCGCGCACAGGCTGCCCGCACGGACTACCGTACGCACGGACTGTCATCCGCGCGACCGGCTTGAAAGATAGAAACACTATTGTGGTTTCTAAATGCTACAACGAAAACTCCAAAGCACAAGCCATCATACACAAACACATCTTCGGAAGAAACAATCCACTTGAACATCCATTCACACAAACAACTTGTCCATACGGATAAGTCACCCGCACGTACAACTAGTCCGCACGGGTTACCACCCGCACGGACAGTCGCACGCACGGATGACTTACTCGGATGAATCACCATCCGCACGCATCACCATCCGCACGGATAGGTCATGCGCACGGATGACTTCTACTCACGGATAACTGATCCGCACGATCAGTCATCCTACCCACTCTCACTTGTACTGTTTTACGCGCCACTTATCGTTACGTTATCGAATCTATTCAGGCTAACCGTACTCGCTGTAAAAGCGCTCCCTTCAATCCATATCGCTGTGAGTATACTCGAACCCTTTTTGCTTTTAGCACTTTTGGGTGTTACATACGTTACAACTATTCAAACTACAACTATCACACTACTCGAGCCATTTTAACGCTTAACCATTAATGCATGTTATACGTGGCTTATGAATGCTTGTTTGTTATGTTTACACATGGAATGCTGTCTACCTGCCTTAGCAACGATAGTACTATAGTTTGGACTCAGCACCCGTTCACACGGGGGTTGTTAAGGATCTTATACTTGCATGGATTACAGTGGTAATCGTGTATTGCGAACTGCCTCGGGCAGTCAACCCGCAGTCATTGGTATCGATGGATCTATGTCGATAACTAACGTGCTTCATTTCACTATGTGTACGTGCTGGTTATGCGTAAACGAATTCGAACTCTATATGCTATTATCAAACTTGTATGCTCACCTTTACATTCTATGTATTGACATTATTTTAATGTATGTGACAGGTGCTTAGGATGCATATGTGGTAGGAATTGGAAGCTAGAATAAAGCGTTAGAGCCCAACAAATAGTTGTCTGTAGATAACTTATTAGGGGTCTCTAGAAGCAGATAAACAATTGCTACTTATTTAAATCTGAGTTGTCGGAACAGAGTATTTGTTTTGATGTTGTCTGTAATAACTTGTTTGACTATTTATGTTACGGTATGGGACGTAATGTTTACTTAAATGGTAATGATAGTTGTTATGGAAACTTCTGGACAATCTGTTTCGCTCAGTGCCGCGCCCCGATGATTCCGCCATCGGTTGGGGTGTGACAGATTGGTATCAGAGCCATAACTATAGAGAATTAGGCAAGACTCGACCTAGTCCGGGTCGAAGTCTTAGAGACCTAGACTATAGTTAAGAACCAACAGACCAACTCACGCGTCTGTGTAAACTCGTCACTATCACTCACACTTTTCTATCATTGCATTCGAATTTTCGAGTTGTGAACAGGCAATAAGGCCGAGAATAGGTGTGAAAACCGCAAACTCTCGACTAAGGTGCCTAATCAGCTTGCGTTTTAGTTACAAACGAGGAGAATCATACCAAATCAGGAGTGAAATCCATATTTTGATGAATAATCTCCTCAATTTTATCAAAAACGAGGACGGAAGTTGCAAGATAGGGGTGAAACCCTAACCTTGACGCCTCGTCCCGCTTTTATACAAAAACTTCCACCAAAGTTCGATGGACTCCAACGATCTAAAGGCACAATCTAACCAAAGGGAATTGCGCCAACGCCCGAGAATCGAGGCAAAGGCATAGTCCTGGAGGTCATTGTGCAAGATCCTTGCGAATAGTCGAGCCACTTGGTTAGTCGCAGTCTATTAGCCGCAGACAATCTACCTTCGATTTATCGATCCTTACGAAAATTTTATGCATTTTCTGTTATTTGTTGATGTTTGAAGCACTATTGATTTCAACCCAACACTATTACTCCCGCTAGAACACAAAACCCACACAACTCATCGCTAGCGAATCGACAATAGAGCCAGTCAGAATAGTTTGTATGCTAGTAGGTGCCTTTAGTAATTTAGTTATACGTGATTCTTGCTGTTATGCTTACGAGTTTAGGAATATTGTGATTATGTGCTCTATGTGATTATGTGATTTTGTGCAATTCTGTGATTTTGTGACTATATGTGTTTACATGGTACGTGTTACTGAGCTTTAGTAGTAGTAGACGTGTGAGGTGAGATTCGAATGCATGTGTTGAGTTCCATGGCGATGTCTATTGCAGACAATGTCGTCTGGATCCCGTCATCATCCACTCTCTCGCCAGGAAAAGAAAGACAGACGTCTTGCTTCCATTGTCGCGAAAGCTGTAGCAAAGGCTGTGGGCGATGCTTATGAGAACGCCAGCAAATCATCCGAGGAATCGAGGACTGAAGGTCCTAGAGATGTCGCGAGACCTTTCAGTTTCAAACAATTCAAGTCATGTGGGCCGAAAGAATTCACAGGCGAAGGAGGTCCTACTGCTCTATTCCACTGGTTTGACTCTATCGAGGTTACTCTGCGACAAAGTGGTTGCCCTGATGACCTTCGGACTCTGAACGCTACCGGCGTCTTTCAGTCCCGTGCTTTGGACTGGTGGACGGCCGAGAGGAACAAGAGAGGGAATGATGCAGCTTACGGTTTGTCGTGGGAAGAGCTCAAAGAGGTCATGCTGGAGGAATTCTGCCCTCCTCACGAGCGTCAAAAGCTTGAAGATGAATTTTGGCACATACATCAGAGGGATGGAGACAATGCTGGCCTTACTGCTCGCTTCAAACAGCTCAGCATTATCTGTCCTGACCAGGTCAAGACCCCTGAGATGACCATCAAGAAGTACATCCGAGCCCTGCCCGACTGCGTCTCTGATTTCGTGCAAGCGGCCAAGACTGCCACGATCGAAGAAACCTATCTGCTGGCCGCTGAAATCAATGACAAAAGGGTCAAGGCTGGGGTGTGGGATAAGACCTCCAAGCATCTGCATCAAGCCACTACTACTGCACCAACTGCTGAACCCACGTCGTCAAGCAACAAGAGAAAGAACAAGAGAAAGAACAGCTCAACCAACAAGAACTGTGCGATTACTGCTGCACCTATCCAAGCTGTACCTGCTCAACAGCGTCAAGTAGTGGCGCCTGTGGCCAATGCACCGCCTGCAAAGCGTGCATATACTGGACCACACCCACTCTGCCCTACTTGCACCTATCATCACCCGACTGCTATTCAATGCCGCTTCTGTGCTCATTGCAACGTCTACGGCCACTTTACTGCCAACTGCCGTATTCGTCAAGCTCCTGCCAATCAAGCTCTACTCGCTGCCCCACAGGGTCAACAAGCTCCTCCGGCACCCGCAGTCAAAGACAGAGCATGCTTCACATGTGGCGACCCGAACCATTTCGCCAACAAGTGCCCGAACAGGGTGGTGAAACAAGAACCCCAGCAGCAACAGCAGCAACCACAGCAGCAACAACAGCAGCAGCAACAGGCCGCACGAGCCAGAACTTTCAATCTCAATGTGCGTCAAGCCCAGGCCGACAACAACGTGGTCAATGGTACGTTCCTTGTGAATGGTATTTATGCTTCATGTTTGTTTGATACTGGAGCCGATAATTGCTTTGTGTCACTCGAATTTGAGAAACTCCTTAGTCGTAAACGTTCCCGACTCTCCTCTGCATTCGATGTTGAAGTCGCTACCGGAAGAACCATTGCTGTAAACTCTGTTATTCGTGATTGCACTCTCGAGCTCAACAATCACATCTTCTCCATCGATCTCATCCCAATGCAACTAGGAAGCTTTGATGTCATAGTAGGCATGGACTTTCTTCGCGAAAACCATGCCGAAGTTGTGTGCTTCGATAAAATGATTCGTTTTTCGCTCGCAAACGGTGATTCATTGTGCGTATACGGTGATACTACTTCGAAGGGTCTCAAGCTTATGTCATGCCTACTTCGAAGGGCAATTACTTTGTTTATTAAATGTTGCATCATTTTACTCACTGAAATAGAAATCTATTGATAGGCGTAAGTCTTGTGAGTTAGGGTATGACTATTGACCATGTCTGAGAACTAGTAAGGGAATGGGAAATGCGTTGCTTTTAATGGTTGGACGGTAATGAATGAGTTTGCTTGGGGGCAAGCAAATGATAAGTGTGGGGATGTGATGGGTTGGTAAATTTCCAAAGCTTAATATGTTTAATTTTACCGATTTGTGTGAAATTGAGTTTTAGAATACACTACTTTGAGATGGTTTGTATTTTGCAGGCCTTGACATGTTTAAGGTGCATTTTGGATGCTTAATGGAGCTTGGGAATGAAGTTAGGAAGAACGGGAGCGAAAAACGGAGCTAAACGACGAAAACTGGACAAAGACTTCAGAGACCGGCGTCCCAGACGCCCAGACCAGCGTCCCAGACACTGGTTGTCACACCCCGACTTTTCACGTATTACCGGTGGGCCCGGTGGGGAGTATCGTGACGTAGTTGATATCGTTACAGTCAAACAACACAATATATAAATGCACAGCGGAAGCAAAAGATAAATATATTACAATCCGAATATAAAGTAATATCAAAGTATTACAACGGAAAGTAAAGGATCCACAGGCGGATCTTAAAACATAAACATTGTTCAACAAACTTTAGACGCCAAGAACTTGCAAGATTCCTTATTAACGCCCTGAGCTTCCAGCCAATTACGTTCAGTACCTGTCACTTAACCTTTTTTGGAAAATACGTCAGTTTACACTGGTAAATACAATTAACCGACTCATTTTAAAAAGAGTTTAAGAAAATTGATTTGAATGCACAAGGCACAACATATCTTTTATAACTTGGGATAATTATATAAAAATAATATTGTATACAGATTTACATGTTCGTTGTACGTTCAGGGCCCGATGTAGAAACCGAGTCAAGATTAACAGACACACCACAAGTATAGGCCCACAAGAGAGTGAGATACCGTTTCCCTTAAGCAACTGTTAAGTGTATGCCTACACCCCGTGCTTAAGGCATGGCCATTTTATAATACAATGATGTCAGGGATATCCGGGGCATGGTCATTAACTGTAACACCTCGAAAATTTACCTCCTGTAATGTGTTGACACGTGTCATAGGTTTGAACGTGTGAAAGAATACTTTCGAGGGACTAAAGTTGACAAACTATGAAACTATGTAAATATAAGGGTTCAAAGTGTCAAGAATGAATAAATACACTTTACAATAACCCTACATGATGTTTATAACCTTAAACGAATGGATCATGGATCATACGAAGCAAATTGTGAAAGAAAGTGAGAGATTACAAACTACAGGGGTTAAATGTGTCAACATGTTTAAGATATACCTCTGAGTGACCTTTTAGCAAACCTGAAGCTTTGTAACAATTAATTATGCTCACTGGAATGTGTGATAAAAATTTCACCAAGATTCGTTACCGTATGAGAAAGTTATGATAAAATTCGTGTACGAGGGGTTAGAAGCGTCAACGTTGAAATTCATGACTTTTCGGGAAAACACAAAGTGACCAAGGGCTTCACAAAGCGGGTATAAGTCTTAAAGCCCCTATGTGTCAATATTAAAGCCCCTTAATGCAAGAAACCAAGTGAAAACGACCTTTCGGGGGACCAGGGACTGAAATTGCAATTAATGAAACTTGCTGAGCTGGTTACCCACACCCTCGCGTAGCGCGAGCATGAAGCACCTTGGCAGTCGCGCTACGCGACTGCCTTGTCTGATCAGAATACATGTGCAGGTGTCCTGCATGTTCCTTAACCGACTCAAATGCCATTCTTTGATACCTTGGGCTGCCCTAAGGTGGTTTTTAGCTGGTAGGACACTTGTTGATGATATGGTAACATTCCTAGACTTATGTGTTGATGATCCAAGTGTGTTTGAACACCATAAAAAGACCCACATTCTTTGCAACTTTGATCATTCATCTTGCATTCACTTCTGGTCATTTTGAGGAGCACAAGAGCTGATACAAGACTTCCTAATCATCCATTAGACAAGTGTAAGTACCCTTGACCTTCTCTATTTTAGTTATGCTTAGTTTATAGCCTAGAAATCAAACCGTCGTAACTACGGTTTGACTTCACGATAAAACACAAATGGTCCAGAGTTTTGTCGAATCGAAAGTTATTATAAGTTGGTAATCATGTGGGCTTTAAACCCTTAAAAGGGCACCCACTGATTCCAATCCTAACTAGGTCGTTTGTCGAGTCAAACGTTGTCCGAAAAAGTCAACAGAAATGGTATTTTCGATTTAACGCATGATTAACGGTGTAAAAGGCGGATCACCTATTTTATCATTCTTATAAACTGATAATAAGTATAAAAACTTGTCTACGCTTGTTTGATTCGACAACTTTCTGTTTTGAACCGATTCGGAGCCGAAAGACGCAAAAGTTTGACTTTTGCTTTGACCTCAGTTCTGACCCGGTTTAGATAGTTTTAGACATGCCTTAAAGTTCCATTAGGACCTAGTTACATGTTGGTATAACCCTCTGCGTTTATACCACATGATTACTTAATTGTCCGATGTTTCCGTTAATCGCCTAAATATTGACCGTAATGCCCTTATCATCATAAAACGAGATTTTTGGAGATATGAAAGTAAAATAATCTTAGTTACTGATTATTAAACATGTCTGTAAATTTTCACATCAATCGGAGGTCCAGATTAGGAGTTATGCTTAATGACGTAATTATAGCGATTCTTAGTAATTAAATGACGTCATTAGCGTAACGCCTATCTAAAACCCATTTTTGACACCAAACCTTTTACCCACTGATGTAATATAATATTTTGGGATTTTTGAAGATTTTTAATTATTTTTAAACTGATCATAAGCTAGGATTAGTGCCTTAATTCGGTTAATACCGAAAATACCCTTTTCGGCCATAAAATGAGTTTTACAAATCCTTTTGACACCAATCCAATTGCTACTGATTTTAAATATTAAATAGAGTGTTTTGAACCTGTTTAACTGATCAGGAAACTCAAAATCCTATTTTAACCCGTACGTCACTTAAAACGGCTTTATACGCGTAGTTAGGGTTTAAAACTATTTTGACATATAAGACTTATAACCAAATGTTATAACCTGTTAAAATAAACTAATTTACTGATGTATTCAGACCCGGTTCACAGAAACGTAATTAATCCCTTTTATAATCTTTAAAATGACCAAAATACCCCTACGGGGCTTAATATGCGATTAAACTCGTTTTGGGCATAACGGAAGGTATCCTACTGATATCATGACATATTTAAGGCATGTTAACTTAGGAAACCTGTTAGGACTCTTATGGTTACCCGTTACGCTTCATACGCGTTCGGTACGGTTTATGTAACAAGTTTACATAAATTAGCCGAAACGGGTCAAACCTTATCGGTTTTATCTCAAAATCCAGAATGTGTATCATATACCCATATTAAGCAAGTCTTCAAACTTGTCGGGTCTAAATCACATTCTATCCGGTCTTCGCTTAATCGTGCGTACGAACCGTATCTTTAAAACTAACTGGTCTAAGCTTAAGCTTAACTAAAGACCGTTAGGATTCTAATAGGTTATTATTAAACCTTCGTTCCAGATTAGGGGAACCGGTAAAAGATACTTGCACTCGCTGATTTTGAACTATACTTGCTCAGGTAAATACTTTTAACTTATTTTCCCTATACGGGCTTGGGGTACGGTATATAAAATACCGCTTGGTCCGGCATTGAATCTTTAATCGAATAGAGGTTAAATCATTGATATGCTACGTTTTGAAATGTTTTGTTTGCTTAAAGCCTTTGGGGGGTTAATGACCATGTCCCGGATATCCCTGGCATCATTTTGCGAAATGGCCACGACCTTAGCACTCAGGTGTAGGCGTACACCTGGCAGTGTCTCATTAAATAAAGTGGTGTGTCTATTGATCTTTAACCCGGTCTACGGATCGGGCTACTGAACGCATAAGAAACATGTAATTCGTTTACGAGTATTATATTTAAATAATTATCCCAAGTTATAAAATATTATTTGTGCCTTGTGCCTTAAATGCATTTTCTTAAACTCTTTTCAAAATGAGTCGGTTGATTGTATTTACCAGTGTAAACTGACGTATTTTTCCTAAAAAGGTTAAGTGCAGGTACTACGCGAAATAGGCTGGCTTGTCTCCTAGCATCCACAATAACTCTCGCCAGCTTGGATGTCATAACTGTTGAACATTTGTTTCCTTTTTATTTTGATCTACCTGTGGATTTATATTCGACTATTTGTGATACTTAATATTACAATATCTTTTGGTTGAAATGAATCTATACTTTGCTTCCGCTGTGCATTTAAATATTGTGTTGTTTGACTATTATGTTGCCAACCACGTCACGATACTCCCCTACCGGGCCCACCGGTAACACGTGGAAATTCGGGGTGTGACAGGTTGGTATCAGAGCCAACTCTGAGTGAATTAAACACTAGCCTTTTGTGTTTAATCTCAATTACACAATTGCACATTCCTAAATCTTCGAGTCTAGACAAAGAACTTAGGAATAATCCAAAATGTTTTCATTTTAATTTAAATTTTGTCCTTTATTTTTCCTTGTCATTACCTTTGTTATATTAACAGGTTTAGCAATGCCGCCAAGATTCAGACGAGGAAATCGAGGAAAGGCGCCGATCAGCGCCCCTAACGACCATGAGGCCGGGCCTTCAGGCCGGCGAACTCCTTCTGTTACAAGGAGTATAGATCCGCAAGAACCTTGGAGGATCTATGAGGAGCCTGCTAGACAATCCATGTCACATAGCTCCACGCCTCCATATCATCACTCCTATGGGCCTCAGTCCGAGAATGAGCCCAACAATCCGCCACCTTCATACATACCGCTACAGCGATCCGCATCGCACAACTCCTTCGGCGATCCTACTCCTGTCTTTCAGGGCCGGTTCAACCCGGCAGAATACCTACCAGAACCAGTGGGCTTTAACCCACTAGGACCGGAGGATCACTTTTCTGGTGATCAAGATATGGACGAGGACACAGATCCCGTCGAGGCTTCAACCGGATCCTTGAACCATCCTTTCGTGATCTCAGACGGTTCGTCTTTTCACGGAACACCATACCAGGGTCCGGATAGTCACATGGCACGGTTCGAACGGTGTGAGTGGTACTATACACCATCTGAACACTCATTACCTCACCAGCAGCCGCCACAGCAGCAGCAAAATCCCTCTGGGGATCCACGTTATGAGGCAGTCACGCCACCGCCTCCACCGCCGCCAGTTCATCTTGAGCCTCCAGAACCACCAAGACGTAGGAGGACTGGCGCACGGATCTCAGCATGAGAAGTTGATTTTCGTCTCAACACCCCTCAACACTCTAGCGGCAGCCACTACCCGCCTATATATGAAGGCCCACAGATGGGTGGACCTTCAGTTCCAGTTTCAGAGGTGAATTCGGCACCTATTGCACCGCCATCGCCGGGTTTTGGCCACCCTATCCCTGCTTATACTGCTCCGGCAGCTTACAACCCTTACGGACCGCCATCATACCATAACTATAACTATGCTGAGGATCCTTATCAAGTGGCATCAAACTACTATGCTCAAAACCCTGAGGGACCATATGGAACCCCTTGGGGAATGGGACATCCAGCTCGAGGGTATCAAGTACCTGTTCAGCCACCACTTCAGCATCAGCCACCACGGTTTTCTCCACCAGAGCAGGAGGATCTCCGTCAAAGACTGGGCAAGGTTGAGAGAGACCTCCAGAAGGAGCGTAAGAAGAATGAGGGATTCATGAGTGGTTTGGCAAATTTGCTTAAGGGAAAGAAGAAACGGGATCATTAAATCCCAATATGTATTATTGTATTTCCTTGTTTAAATCAAGTCCCTACGTGGACATTTATTTATGTGTGTATGTAGTCCCTGCGTGGACATCTACATTTGTACTTAGTTCCTACGTGGACTTGTCTCTATTAGTCCCTGCGTGGACATTTACTTTTGTAAACAGTCCCTGTGAGGACATGTATTATCTGTATAGCTCCTGCGTGGGCAAGTGTTATGTGAAAAGTCTCGTTTAGGGCAAAATGTATTACTTTTAAGTTTTAATGGAATGTAAGTTTAAAAAAATTTTCATCCTTGCTATGTTATGCATAATTAAATTAGATATGAAATAAATAAATCAGAATCATTCCTTTTAAAAATCTATCTGCCTATGTTATTTTTATTAAGGATCTTAAAAGTATAACCTAGCCTGCATGTCATTTTAAGACCTGGCCCAGATGGTAAAACTCGTTAAAAAGATTCAAATCCCTGTTAACATCTGAAAACATGTTAACACTCCTGGCAGACATGATTCGTTAAAAACACACGTGTTATTATTATATATATGGATCTTTTCAAAGATTCTAAACCCAAATAAATTATCTCTGAATCATGGGTTAAATCATTAATAAATATGATCAGTTCTTTTTACCATCCATTGGTAATGGAATGCCTACGGGCCCTTCTCATTTTCATATGAGACAAAAGACAGTAATAGTCTGTGACCCTGTCTGATAAAGGTAATGAACTTTGTTCAAACCTTCATGCTTTGATTCTTTGAAATCATAGCTTATAATCCAAATTGTCCCTGTGACTAGGCCTTATGTGCTAATAAAACTGTTATTGTTTTAATAATTAGGATAAATTATATTAGAAATCCTAAATAAATGTGAGTAATAAATTAACCATATATGGTCTATGTTTACCACGGTTAATAAAATTGCCATAAAAGACAATTCTATAATAAGCTCACCAATAAATTTTTGTTAATATGTAACAGTTCGAACAACATGGCCAACTCAAGCGAGGTTAATAGTCACCCTCGGGAAGAGCATGTTAATGCCCGAGTAAATGTAGCAGGTGCAGAATTACAGGCAATGATAGATAATGCCGTTAATCGAGCTATGAATAGACAGCCCCAAGGATCAAGTGGTACCCATACGAGGACCCGATCTGCACCACACTCCAGAACACCCTCCAGGACCCACACTGCCCACAACAGTAATTCTCACCACTCCTCGAATCAAAGGAGTAATCCATCCCAAAGAGTCGTACTGAACCAAGAACCTCGTAATAGGGGTTGCTCCTATAAGTACTTCGTATCGTGCAAACCCAGGGATTTCGCTGGGGAAAAAGGAGCGGTAGATTGCATGACTTGGATGGACGAAATGGATACGGTTGTGGATATTAGTGGCTGTGATAATAGGGACATTGTGAAATTCGTGTCTCAGTCTTTTAAGGGAGAAGCATTAGCTTGGTGGAGATCTTTGATCCAAGCTACGGGGAAAGTCCCGTTGTACAATATGACCTGGGAACAGTTCATGGCACTAATCAAGGAAAATTTCTGCCCTCAACACGAGGTTGAGAGAATTGAATCTGACTTCTTGTCGCTGGTCATGAGAAACCTAGACTGTCAGGCCTACCTTACCAGTTTCAACACTTTGTCAAGGTTAGTTCCATATTTGGTAACTACGGAGCCTAAACGTATAGCTCGATTCATTGGGGGTTTGGAACCGGAGATCAAAGCAAGTGTAAAGGCCTCTAGACCAACTACTTTTCGGTCAGTAGCGGACATATCATTGTCCCTTACCTTGGATGCTGTCAGGCTGAGGTCACAGAGGAAAACTGATACCGAAAAAAGGAAGCGTGAGGATGACAACTCACGACGTTCAGACAAGAAGCAGAAGGGAAACGATGACCATAAGAAGGGGTCAGGATTTAGGAAGGATGGTCAGCAGTTGGGTGAAAAACCCAGATGTAAAATTTGCAAGAAGCACCACTTTGGAAGGTGCAGGCTCGACTCAAAATCCCAATATCAGCCGAGGCCTTGTGGGATTTGCAAGTCTACGGAACACAAGACCCTGGAGTGCAAGAAGATAAAGGACGCAACGTGTTATAGTTGCAATGAAAAGGGGCATATCAAATCCAACTGCCCGAAACTTACAAGGAAGAATGAAGAGGGGAAGAAGACCAATGCGAGGGTCTTCAGGATGGATGCTAAGGAAGCCGTCAAGGACGACAACGTGATAACAGGTACCTTTCTCGTAAATGATGTTTATGCGAGAGTGTTATTTGATTCAGGCGCTGATAAGTCGTTTGTAGATAATAAGTTTTGTGAATTGTTGAAACTACCTGTTAAAACTTTAAGTGTGAAGTATGAGGTGGAACTAGTAGATGGCACTTTAGAAACCGCTTCAACCTTATTAGATGGATGTTTCCTATCCATTAAGAACCACTCTTTTCCTTTGTCCCTACTTCCTTTAAAACTAGCCGGTTTCGACATTGTTTTGGGTATGGACTGGTTATCTCATAACCAGGCCCAGATTATTTGCAATAAGAAGCAAGTGATGATCAAGACTCCGTCTGGTGAATCACTTACTATCCAGGGAGATACCCAGTATGGGCTGCCCGAGAAAATGTCTATACTCAAAGACTCTAAGTGTTTGAAGAAGGGTTGTGTCATCTACATGGCACAAGTGATTATAGATGAGCCGAAGCCCAAGATTGGGGATATCCCCGTCATTTCTGAATACCCCGAAGTATTTCCTGAAGAACTACCTGGTTTGCCACCAGATAGGCAAGTAGAATTCAGAATTGACATTATTCCTGGATCAGCACCAGTTGCAAGGGCGCCTTATAGGTTGGCACCAACAGAGATGAAGGAATTGAGAACGCAGCTAGATGATTTGCTAGCCAAAGGTTTCATCAAACCTAGCTCGTCTCCTTGGGGAGCACCAGTTTTATTTGTCAAGAAGAAGGATGGATCGATGCGTCTGTACATCGACTACCGCGAGCTTAATAAGGTCACTATCAAGAATAGGTATCCTTTACCCAGAATTGACGATCTGTTCGATCAACTTCAAGGGGCAAGTTTCTTCTCGAAGATTGACTTGAGGTCAGGCTACCATCAATTGAAGGTTAGAGATGAGGATGTGCACAAAACAGCATTTAGGACTCGTTATGGTCATTACGAGTTCCTAGTGATGCCTTTTGGGCTCACTAATGCACCGGCCGCGTTCATGGATCTCATGAATCGCGTTTGTAAACCGCACTTAGATAAATTCGTCATCGTCTTCATCGACGACATTCTCATCTACTCAAAGAACCAAGCTGACCATGAAAAGCATCTTCACTGCATTCTGGAACTACTTCATAAAGAAAAGCTCTATGCCAAGTTCTCGAAGTGTGAGTTCTGGCTTCGAGAAGTTCAATTTCTTGGACATGTTGTCAGTGAGCGTGGTATCCAAGTAGATCCCGCTAAAGTTGAAGCTGTCATGAATTGGCATGAGCCAAAGACGCCTACAGAAATACGTAGCTTCCTAGGTTTGGCAGGATATTATAGGCGATTCATTGAAAACTTCTCAAGGATTGCTGCACCCCTGACTTCGCTGACACGTAAGAAGATTAAGTTTGACTGGGGTCCTAAGCAGCAGGAATCCTTCGATATTCTGAAACAAAAGTTGAGCAATGCTCCAGTACTGACATTGCCTGATGGAATAGAGGAGTTTGTAGTTTATTGTGATGCATCACACACCGGGATGGGATGTGTGCTTATGCAGAAAGGCAAAGTCATTGCCTATGCTTCACGTCAGTTAAAGGTGCACGAAAAGAATTACACCACCCATGACTTGGAATTGGGTGCCGTTGTATTCGCACTAAAACTGTGGAGGCACTACTTATATGGAATCAAATGTGTGATCTATTCTGATCACAAGAGCCTTCAACATCTGTTCAATCAGAAGGACTTGAACATGAGGCAACGCCGTTGGATGGAAACTCTGAATGATTACGATTGTGAAATAAGATACCATCCCGGAAAGGCGAATGTAGTCGCCGATGCCTTGAGTCGGAAGGAGAAGGTGAAACCCATCCGAATCAATGCCAAGCGCATGGAAATAAAGAACAATTTGATAGAAAGGTTGTTAGCTGCACAGAAGGAAGCTGTGTTGGAAGCTAACTGTCACACCCCGAATTTCCACGTGTTACCGGTGGGCCCGGTAGGGGAGTATCGTGACGTGGTTGGCAACATAATAGTCAAACAACACAATATTTAAATGCACAGCGGAAGCAAAGTATAGATTTTATTCAACCAAACGATATTGTAATATTAAGTATCACAAATAGTCGAATATAAATCCACAGGTAGATCCAAATAAAAAGGAAACAAAAGTTCAACAGTTTATGACATCCAAGCTGGCGAGACTTAATGTGGATGCTAGGAGACAAGCCAGCCTATTTCGCGTAGTACCTGCACTTAACCTTTTTAAGAAAAATACGTCAGTTTACACTGGTAAATACAATCAACCGACTCATTTTGAAAAGAGTTTAAGAAAATGCATTTAAGGCACAAGGCACAAATAATATTTTATAACTTGGGATACTTATTTAAATATATAAACTTGTATAGGATTTACATGTTTCTTATGCGTTCAGTAGCCCGGATCGAGCCGGGTTAAAGATCAATTAACACACCACTTTAATTATGAGACACTGACAGGTGTACGCCTACACCTGAGTGCTAAGGTCGTGGCCATTTCGTAAAATGATGCCAGGGATATCCGGGACACGGTCATTAACCCCCCAAAGGCTTTAAGCAACAAAACAAATTAAACGGAGACATCTCAATCATTTAACCATAATAAGATTAAATATTCAACGCCCGACCAAGCGGTATTTTATATACCGTACCCCAAGCCCGTATAGGGAAATAAGTTAAAAGTATTTACCTGAGCAAGTATAATTCAAAATCAGCGAGTGCAAGTATCTTTTACTGGTTCTCCTAATCTGGAACGAAGGTTTATAATAACCTATTAGAATCCTAACGGGTCTTTAGTTGAGCTTACGCTTAGACCGGTTAGTTTTAAAGATACGGTTCGCACGCACGATTAAGCGAAGACCGGATAGAATGTGATTGAGACCCGACAAGTATGAAGACTTGCTTAAAATGGGTATATGATACACATTCTGGATTTTGAAATAAAACCGATAAGGTTTGACCCGCTTCGGCTAATTTATGTAAACTAGTTACATAAACCGAACCGAACGCGCAAGAGGCGTAACGGGTATCCGTAAGAGTCCTAAACAGGTTTCCTAAGTTAACACACCTTAAATAAGTTGTGATATCAGTAGGATATCACCCATGATGCCCAAAACGAGTTTAATCACTTAATATGCCCCGTAGGGGTATTTTGGTCATTTTAAAGATTATAAAAGGGTTTAATTAGGTTTCTGTGAACCGGGTCTGATTACATCAGTAAAATGGCTTATTTAAACAGGTTATAACATTTGGTTATAAGTCTTATATGTCAAAATAGTTTTAAACCCAAACTATGCGTTAAATACGCGTATAAAGCCGTTTTAAGCGACGTACGGTTTAAAATATGATTCTGAGTTTCCTGATCAGTTAAACAGGTTCAAAACACTCTATTTAATATTTAAAATCAGTAGCAATTGGATTGGCGTTAAAAGGATTTGTAAAACTCATTTTATGGCCTAAAAGGGTATATTCGGTATTAACCTAATTAAGGCGCTAATCCAAGCTTATGATCAGTTTAAAAATAATTAAAAATCTTCAAAAATCCCAAAATATTATATTACATCAGTGGGTAAAAGGTTTGGTGTCAAAAATTGGGTTTAGATAGGTTTTATGCTAATGACGCCGTTTAATTAATAAAAGCGTTCTTAATTACGTCATTAAGCATAACGCCTAATCTAGACCTCCGATTAACGTAAAATTTTCGGGACATGCATAATAATCAGTAACTAAGATTATGGCACTTTCACATTTCCAAAAATCTCGTTTTATGGTCATAAGGGCATTACGGTCAATATTTAGGCGATTAACGGAAACATCGGACGATTAGGGATTCGAGTGGTATAAACGCAGAGGCTTATACACACATGGAACTAGGTCCTAATGGAACCTTAAGGCATGTCTAAACCTATATAAATCGGGTCAGAACTGAGGTCAACGCAAAAGTCAAACTTTTGCGTCTTTCGGCTCCGAATCGGTTCAATACATAAAGTTGTCGAATCAAACAAGCGTAGACAAGTTATTATACTTATTTTCAAGTTATATGACTGTTAAAACAGATTACACGCCCTCCGTATCATTAAATATGCGATTAAGGTTTCTGTTGACTTTTTCGGATAACCTTTGACTCGTCAAACGACATGGTTAGGATTGAAATCAGAGAGTGACCTTTTAGGGGTTTAATACCCATATAAATACCAACTTATAACAACCTTTGATTCGACTAAACTCTGGACCGATTATTTATTATCGAAAAGTCAAACCGTAGTTACGACGGTTTGATTTTTAGGCCATAAACTAAGTATAAATGAACTAGAGAAGATCAAGGGTACTTACACAAGTCTTATGGATGATATGGATTGCTTGTAGGCTGCTTAAATGGTCTTGAAATGCTCAGGAGATGAAAAGAATGATGAATGCACAATGTTGCATATTGTGGTCTTTATAAATGACTTCAAACCCTCTTAGATGATCGACAACTAAGCCTAGGATGTTGCAATAACATCCACAAGTATGCTACACACTAGAAACCATCTTAGGGCAGCCCAAGGTATGCCAAACATGTGTTTAAGTCGGTTAAAAATCATGCAGGACACCTGTGCAGGCTTTCTGTTCAGATAAGGCAGTCGCGTAGCGCGACTGCCGGGGACCATACGCTCGCGCTACGCGAGCATGAAGATGACCAGCTTAGCAAGTTTTGTTAATTGCAATTTCAGTCCCTGGTCCTAAAAACATCGCTTTCACCTGGTTTCTTGCATAAAGGACCTTTGATATTTATATATAGGGGCTTTAATACTTATACCCACTTTGTCAAGTCCTCGGGTAACTTTGTGATCACCCGAAAAGCCCTAAATTTCAATGTTGACGATTCTAACCCTCACACACGAATTTTATCACAACTTGCTCATACGATAACGAAACTTGGTGAAATTTTTATGGTACATTCTAGTGAGCATATTTAATCGTTACAAAGCTTCGGGTTTGTCAAAAGGTCACTCAGAGGTATATCTTTAACATGTTGACACAATTAACCCCTGTAGTTTGTAATCTCTCACTTTCTTTCACAATTCGCTTCGTATGATCCATGATCTATTCGTTTTAGGTTATAAACATTATGTAGGGTTATTGCAAGGTATATTTATTCATTGTTGACACTTTGAACCCTTATATTTACACAGTTTCACTGTTTGTCAACTTTAGTCCTTCAGGAACATTCTTTCACACGTTCAAACCTATGACACGTGTCAACACATTATAGGACGTAAATTTTCGAGGTGTTACATCCTCACCCCCTTAAAAGAAATCTCGACCCGAGATTTACTGAAATAAGTAAGGGTATTTTTCTTTCATGGTGGACTCAATCTCCCACGTATACTCGGGACCTCTACGGGCATCCCATTTGACCTTTACAAAAGGTATATGCTTCCTTCGAAGCTTCCTCACCTGTCGATCTTCGATCGACAAAGGTTTTTCCACAAATTTCAAGCTCTCATCGATCTGCACATCTGTATAGGGTATAACCACTGATTCGTCAGCGGAGTCAGCGAAACACTTCTTCAGATTGCAGATGTGGAACACATTGTGTATACTACTGAGCTCTTCAGGTAAGTTTAACCTGTAGGCAACTGACCCGACACGTTCGATAACCTCGAAAGGTCCTATGTATCTCGGGCTTAGTTTACCTTTCTTACCGAATCGCATCACTCCCTTCCAGGGTGACACTTTAAGTAGGACTTTGTCACCTACTTCGAAGTGAAAATCCTTACGATTTGGATCGGCGTAAATCTTCTGCCTATTCCGGGCAGCTTGGAGATTGTTACGAATCTGGACAATCTTGTCCGTCGTTTTGAACACAATCTCTGGTCCTGATAACTGGACTTCTCCAACTTCCGCCCAACAAACAGGCGATCTACACTTTCTACCGTATAATGCCTCAAAAGGCGCAGCCTTTATGCTGGTATGGTAGCTATTGTTGTAGGAGAATTCGATCAATGGCAGGTTCTTATCCCAGCTACCTCCCAAATCGATCGCACATGCACGAAGCATGTCTTCCAACGTTTGAATAGTACGCTCACTCTGACCGTCTGTCTGTGGATGGTAAGCCGTACTAAAGTTCAAACGTGTGCCCAAAGATTGTTGGAAGCTTTTCCAAAAATGTGATGTGTATCTAGTATCTCGGTCAGAGATAATAGCTACAGGTATGCCATGTAGGGCCACAATCTTATCAACGTACAGTTGGGCTAACATATCGGAGCTGTAGGTCTCCTTAATGGGTAGGAAATGTGCTGACTTAGTCAGTCGGTCAACTATCACCCAGATGGTGTCATTTCTTTTCCTGGTTTTGGGTAACTTGGTGATAAAATCCATAGTTACCATTTCCCACTTCCATGTAGGAAGTTCAGGCTGTTGTAGCAAACCTGACGGTTTTTGATGTTCTGCCTTGACTTGTGCACACGTCAAGCATTTAGCTACATAGGTAGCTACAGACTTCTTTAAGCCTATCCACCAATAATTTGCCCTTAGATCCTGGTACATTTTATCAGCTCCGGGATGAACAGAATATTTAGAGCTGTGGGCTTCCTGGAGGATAACATCTCGGAGTCCTCCATAAATTGGAACCCATATCCTTCCATTCAATCTAAGAATTCCATCCTTACTAAGAGATAACTGCTCATCAGTTACTCCTAGCTTTTCGTTAGGATAGTTAGCTTCCAACACAGCTTCCTTCTGTGCAGCTAACAACCTTTCTATCAAATTATTCTTTATTTCCATGCTCTTGGCATTGATTCGGATGGGTTTCACCTTCTCCTTCCGACTCAAGGCATCGGCGACTACATTCGCCTTGCCGGGATGGTATCTTATTTCACAATCATAATCATTCAGAGTTTCCATCCAACGGCGTTGCCTCATGTTCAAGTCCTTCTGGTTGAACAGATGTTGAAGGCTTTTATGATCGGAGTAGATCACACATTTAATTCCATATAAGTAGTGCCTCCACAGTTTTAGTGCGAATACAACGGCACCCAACTCCAAGTCGTGGGTGGTGTAATTCTTTTCGTGCACCTTTAACTGGCGTGATGCATAGGCAATGACTTTGCCTTTCTGCATGAGCACACACCCCATCCCGGTGTGTGATGCATCACAATAAACTACAAACTCCTCTACTCCATCAGGCAATGTTAGTACTGGAGCATTGCTTAACTTTTGTTTCAGAATATCGAAGGATTCCTGCTGCTTAGGACCCCAGTCAAACTTAATCTTCTTACGTGTCAGCGAAGTCAGGGGTGCAGCAATCCTTGAGAAGTTTTCAATGAATCGCCTATAGTATCCTGCCAAACCTAGGAAGCTACGTATTTCTGTAGGCGTCTTTGGCTCATGCCAATTCATAACAGCTTCAACTTTAGCAGGATCTACTTGGATACCATGCTCACTAACAACATGCCCAAGAAATTGGACTGCTCGAAGCCAGAATTCACACTTCGAGAATTTGGCATAGAGCTTTTCTTTATGAAGTAGTTCCAAAATGCAGTGAAGATGCTTTTCATGGTCAGCTTGGTTCTTTGAGTAGATGAGTATATCATCGATGAAAACGATGACGAATTTATCTAAGTGCGGCTTGCAAACGCGATTCATGAGATCCATGAATGCGGCCGGTGCATTAGTGAGCCCAAAAGGCATCACCAGGAACTCGTAATGACCATAACGAGTCCTGAATGCTGTTTTGTGCACATCTTCATCTCTAACCTTCAATTGATGGTAGCCTGACCTTAAGTCAATCTTCGAGAAGAAACTTGCCCCTTGAAGTTGATCGAACAGATCGTCGATTCTGGGCAAAGGATACCTATTCTTGATAGTAACCTTATTAAGCTCACGGTAGTCGATGCACAGACGCATCGATCCATCCTTCTTCTTGACGAATAAAACTGGTGCTCCCCAAGGAGACGAGCTAGGCTTGATAAAACCTTTAGCTAGCAAATCATCTAGCTGCGTTCTTAATTCTTTCATCTCTGTTGGTGCCAACCTATAAGGCGCCCTTGCAATAGGTGCTGATCCAGGAATAATGTCAATTCTGAACTCGACTTGCCTATCTGGTGGCAAACCAGGTAGCTCTTCAGGAAATACTTCCGGGTATTCAGAAACGACGGGAATATCCCCAATCCTGGGCTTCGGCTCATCAATAATCACTTGTGCCATGTAGATGACACAGCCCTTCTTCAAACACTTAGAGTCTTTGAGCATAGACATTTTCTCGGGCAGCCCATACTGGGTATCTCCCTGGATAGTAAGTGATTCACCAGACGAAGTCTTGATCATCACTTGCTTCTTATTGCAAATAATCTGGGCCTGGTTATGAGATAACCAGTCCATACCCAGAACTACGTCGAAACCGGCTAGTTTTAAAGGAAGTAGAGACAAAGGAAAAGAGTGATTCTTAATGGATATGAAACATCCATCTAAAATGGTTGAGGCGGTTTCTAAAGTGCCATCTGCTAGTTCTACCTCATACTTCACACTTAAAGTTCTAACAGGTAAGTTCAACACTTCACAAAACTTATTATCTACGAACGACTTATCAGCGCCCGAATCAAATAACACTCTCGCATAAATATCATTTACGAGGAAAGTACCTGTTATCACGTTGTCGTCCTTGACGGCTTCCTTAGCATCCATTCTGAAGACCCTAGCATTGGTCTTCTTAGCCTCTTCGGGCTTCTTGGCGTATTTTGGGCAATTGCTTTTGATGTGCCCCTTTTCATTGCAACCGTAGCAGGTTGCATCCTTTATCTTCTTGCAATCCAAGGTTTTGTGTTCCTTGGACTTGCACAGGCCACATGCAAAAGCTTTTGATTGTGAGTTCGAATTTGATTCAAACCGGCACTTCCCAAAGTGCTGCCTCTTGCAGATTTTACATCTGGGTTTTTCACCTGACTGCTGACCATCCTTCTTGAATCCTGACCCCTTCTTAGAGTCATTGTTTCCCTTCTGCTTCTTATCTGAACGTCGTGAGTTGTCATCCTCACGCTTCCTTTTCTCGGTATCAGTTTTCCTCTGTGACCTCTGCCTGACGGCATCCAAGGTAAGGGACAATGAAATGTCCGTTACTGACCGAAAAGTAGTTGGTCTGGAGGCCTTAACATTCGCTTTGATCTCCGGTTCCAAACCACCGATAAAACGAGCTATACGTTTAGGCTCCGGAGTTACCAAGTAAGGAACCAACCTTGACAAAGTGTTGAAACTGGTAAGGTAGGCCTGACAATCAAGGTTTCTCATGACCAACGCCAAGAAGTCAGATTCAATTCTCTCAACCTCGTGTTGAGGGCAGAAATTTTCCTTGATTAGTGCCATGAACTGTTCCCAGGTCATGTTGTATAACGGGACCTTCCCTGTAGCTTGGATCAAAGATCTCCACCAGGCTAAGGCTTCTCCTTTGAAGGATTGTGAGACAAACTTCACTATGTCCCTATTATGGCAACCACTAATATCCACCACAGTATCCATTTCATCCATCCACGTCATGCAATCAACAGCTCCTTTTTTTCCATTGAAGTCTCTGGGTTTGCACGACACGAAGTATTTATAGGTGCAACCCCTATTACGAGGTTCTTGGTTCTGTAGAACTCTTTGGGATGGATTACTCCTTTGATTCGAGGAGTGGTGAGAATTACTGTTGTGGGCAGTGTGGGTCCTGGAGGGTGTTCTTGTGTGTGATGCAGAATGGGTCCTCGTATGGGTACCACTTGATCCATGGTTTTGTCTATCCATAGCTCTATTAACCGCATTGTCTATCATAGCTTGCAACTCTGCACCCGCTACGTTTACATGGGCATTATCATTCACTATCCCCGGGTGACTGTTGACCTCGTTTGAGTCTGCCATATTGCTTAAACTGTAACATATCGACAATAATTTATTGGTGAGTTTATTATAGAATTGTCTTTTATGGCAATTTTTATTAACCGTGGTAAACATAGACCATATATGGTTAATTTATTACTCACATTTATTTAGGATTTATAATATAATTTATCCTAAAAATAATAACAGTTTTATTAGCACATAAGGCCTAGTCACAGGGACAATTTAGATTATAAGCTATGATTTCAGAGAATCAAAGCATGAAGGTTTGAACAAAGTTCATTACCTTTATCAGACAGGGTCACAGACTAATACTGTCTTTTGTCTCATATGAAAACGAGAAGGGCCCGTAGGCATTCCATTACCAATAGATGGTAAAAGAACTGATCATATTTATTAATGATTTAACCCATGATTCAGAGATCATTTATCTGGGTTTAGAATCTTTGAAGAGATTCATATATAATAATAACACGTGTGTATAGCGAATCATGTCTGCCAGGAGTGTTAACATGTTTTCAGATGTTAACAAGGATTTGAATCTTTTTAACGAGTTTTACCATCTGGGCCAGGTCTTAAAATGACAAGCAGGCTAGGTTATACTTTTAAGATCCTTAATTAAAATAACATAGGCAGATAGATTTTTAAAAGGAATGATTTTGGTTTATTTATTTCATATATAAGTTAATTTTGCATAACATAGCAAAGATGAAATTTAATAATTTACATTCCATTAAACTAAAAGTTAGTACATTTTTGCCCTAAACGGGACTTTTCACTGAAACAGATGCCCACGCAGGAGCTATACATATAATACATGTCCTCACAGGGACGGTCTACAAAAGTAAGTGTCCACGCAGGGACTACTAGAGACAAGTCCTCGTAGGGACTAAGTACAAAGGTGTATGTCCACGTAGGGACTTAATTTAAACAAGGAAATACAACAATATATATTGAGATTTAACGATCCCGCTTCTTCTTTCCCTTCAGCAAGTTTGCCAAACCACTCATGAATCCCTCATTTTTCCTACGCTCCTTCTGGAGGTCTTTTTCAACCTTGTCCAGTCTTTGACGGAGATTCTCCTGCTCAGGTGGAGAAAACCGTGGTGGCTGGTACTGTGGTGGCTGCTGAGCCGGTACTTGGTACCCTTGAGCTGGATGTCCCATTCCCCAAGGGGTTCCATATGGACCCTCAGGGTTTTGGGCATAGTAGTTTGCTGCCACTAGGTATGGGTCGGCCTCGGCATAGTTATAATGATGGTATGATGACGGTCCGTAAGGGTTGTAAGCTGCCGGAGCAGTAAAAGCAGGGATTTGGTGGCCAAAACCCGGTGATGGCGGTGCAATAGGTGCCGAATTCACCTCCGAAACTGGAACTGAAGGTCCTCCCATATGTGGGCCTTCATATATAGGCGGGTAGTGGCTGCCGCTAGAATGTTGAGGAGTGTTGAGACGAAAATCAACTCCTCGTGCTGATATCCGTGCGCCAGTCCTCCTACGTCTTGGTGGTTCTGGAGGCTCTAGATGAACTGGCGGCGGTGGAGGCGGTGGCGTTTCTGCCACAAAACGTGGATCCCCAGAGGGATCTTGTTGCTGCTGTTGTTGCTGCGGGGTATGGTGAGATGGTGTATGGTGAGACGGTGTATGGTGAGACGGGGTATAATACCACTCACACCGTTCGAACCGTGCCATGTGACTATCCGGACCTTGGTATGGTGTTCCATGAAAAGACGAACCATCTGAAATCACAAAAGGATGGTTCAAGGATCCGGTTGAAGCCTCGACGGGATCTGTGTCCTCGTCCATATCTTGATCACCAGAAAAGTGATCCTCCGGTCCTAGTGGGTTAAAACCCACTTGTTCTGGTAGGTACTCTGCTGGGTTAAACTGACCCCGAAAGACAGGAGTAGGTTCCCCTAAGGAATGTTGCGAGTTGTGGGGTTCATTCTCGGACTGAGGCCCATAAGAGTCATGATATGGAGGTGTTGAGGCATGCGAAAAAGATCGTCTGGCAGACTCTTCATAAGTCCTCCATAATTCCCTCGTTTCTACATTCCTTGTAGAAGAAGAAGAAGTTCGTCGATGTGAAGGTCCTGCCTCATGGTCGTTAGGGGCGCTGATCGGCGCCTTTCCTCGATCTCCTCCTCGTCTAAATCTGGGCGGCATTGCTTAACCTGTTAATATAACAAAGGTAATGACAAAGAAAAACAAAGGACAAAAATTAAATAAAATTTGGATTATTCCTAAGTTCTTTGTCTAGACTCGAAGATTTAGGAATGTGCAATTGTGTAACTGAGATTAAACACAAAAGGTTAGTGTTTAATTCACTCAGTGTTGGCTCTGATACCAACCTGTCACACCCCGAATTTCCACGTGTTACCGGTGGGCCCGGTAGGGGAGTATCGTGACGTGGTTGGCAACATAATAGTCAAACAACACAATATTTAAATGCACAGCGGAAGCAAAGTATAGATTTTATTCAACCAAATGATATTGTAATATTAAGTATCACAAATAGTCGAATATAAATCCACAGGTAGATCCAAATAAAAAGGAAACAAAAGTTCAACAGTTTATGACATCCAAGCTGGCGAGACTTAATGTGGATGCTAGGAGACAAGCCAGCCTATTTCGCGTAGTACCTGCACTTAACCTTTTTAAGAAAAATACGTCAGTTTACACTGGTAAATACAATCAACCGACTCATTTTGAAAAGAGTTTAAGAAAATGCATTTAAGGCACAAGGCACAAATAATATTTTATAACTTGGGATACTTATTTAAATATATAAACTTGTACAGGATTTACATGTTTCTTATGCGTTCAGTAGCCCGGATCGAGCGGGTTAAAGATCAATTAACACACCACTTTAATTATGAGACACTGACAGGTGTACGCCTACACCTGAGTGCTAAGGTCGTGGCCATTTCGTAAAATGATGCCAGGGATATCCGGGACACGGTCATTAACCCCCCAAAGGCTTTAAGCAACAAAACAAATTAAACGGAGACATCTCAATCATTTAACCATAATAAGATTAAATATTCAACGCCCGACCAAGCGGTATTTTATATACCGTACCCCAAGCCCGTATAGGGAAATAAGTTAAAAGTATTTACCTGAGCAAGTATAATTCAAAATCAGCGAGTGCAAGTATCTTTTACTGGTTCTCCTAATCTGGAACGAAGGTTTATAATAACCTATTAGAATCCTAACGGGTCTTTAGTTGAGCTTACGCTTAGACCGGTTAGTTTTAAAGATACGGTTCGCACGCACGATTAAGCGAAGACCGGATAGAATGTGATTGAGACCCGACAAGTTTTAAGACTTGCTTAAAATGGGTATATGATACACATTCTGGATTTTGAAATAAAACCGATAAGGTTTGACCCGCTTCGGCTAATTTATGTAAACTAGTTACATAAACCGAACCGAACGCGCAAGAGGCGTAACGGGTATCCGTAAGAGTCCTAAACAGGTTTCCTAAGTTAACACACCTTAAATAAGTTGTGATATCAGTAGGATATCACCCATGATGCCCAAAACGAGTTTAATCACTTAATATGCCCCGTAGGGGTATTTTGGTCATTTTAAAGATTATAAAAGGGTTTAATTAGGTTTCTGTGAACCGGGTCTGATTACATCAGTAAAATGGCTTATTTAAACAGGTTATAACATTTGGTTATAAGTCTTATATGTCAAAATAGTTTTAAACCCAAACTATGCGTTAAATACGCGTATAAAGCCGTTTTAAGCGACGTACGGTTTAAAATACGATTCTGAGTTTCCTGATCAGTTAAACAGGTTCAAAACACTCTATTTAATATTTAAAATCAGTAGCAATTGGATTGGCGTTAAAAGGATTTGTAAAACTCATTTTATGGCCGAAAAGGGTATATTCGGTATTAACCGAATTAAGGCGCTAATCCAAGCTTATGATCAGTTTAAAAATAATTAAAAATCTTCAAAAATCCCAAAATATTATATTACATCAGTGGGTAAAAGTTTTGGTGTCAAAAATTGGGTTTAGATAGGTTTTATGCTAATGACGCCGTTTAATTAATAAAAGCGTTCTTAATTACGTCATTAAGCATAACGCCTAATCTAGACCTCCGATTAACGTGAAATTTTCGGGACATGCATAATAATCAGTAACTAAGATTATGGCACTTTCACATTTCCAAAAATCTCGTTTTATGGTCATAAGGGCATTACGGTCAATATTTAGGCGATTAACGGAAACATCGGACGATTAGGGATTCGAGTGGTATAAACGCAGAGGCTTATACACACATGTAACTAGGTCCTAATGGAACCTTAAGGCATGTCTAAACCTATATAAATCGGGTCAGAACTGAGGTCAACGCAAAAGTCAAACTTTTGCGTCTTTCGGCTCCGAATCGGTTCAATACATAAAGTTGTCGAATCAAACAAGCGTAGACAAGTTATTATACTTATTTTCAAGTTATATGACTGTTAAAACAGATTACACGCCCTCCGTATCATTAAATATGCGATTAAGGTTTCTGTTGACTTTTTCGGATAACCTTTGACTCGTCAAACGACATGGTTAGGATTGAAATCAGAGAGTGACCTTTTAGGGGTTTAATACCCATATAAATACCAACTTATAACAACCTTTGATTCGACTAAACTCTGGACCGATTATTTATTATCGAAAAGTCAAACCGTAGTTACGACGGTTTGGTTTTTAGGCCATAAACTAAGTATAAATGAACTAGAGAAGATCAAGGGTACTTACACAAGTCTTATGGATGATATGGATTGCTTGTAGGCTGCTTGAATGGTCTTGAAATGCTCAGGAGATGAAAAGAATGATGAATGCACAATGTTGCATATTGTGGTCTTTATAAATGACTTCAAACCCTCTTAGATGATCGACAACTAAGCCTAGGATGTTGCAATAACATCCACAAGTATGCTACACACTAGAAACCATCTTAGGGCAGCCCAAGGTATGCCAAACATGTGTTTAAGTCGGTTAAAAATCATGCAGGACACCTGTGCTGGCTTTCTGTTCAGATAAGGCAGTCGCGTAGCGCGACTGCCGGGGACCATACGCTCGCGCTACGCGAGCATGAAGATGACCAGCTTAGCAAGTTTTGTTAATTGCAATTTCAGTCCCTGGTCCTAAAAACATCGCTTTCACCTGGTTTCTTGCATAAAGGACCTTTGATATTTATATATAGGGGCTTTAATACTTATACCCACTTTGTCAAGTCCTCGGGTAACTTTGTGATCACCCGAAAAGCCCTAAATTTCAATGTTGACGATTCTAACCCTCACACACGAATTTTATCACAACTTGCTCATACGATAACGAAACTTGGTGAAATTTTTATGGTACATTCTAGTGAGCATATTTAATCGTTACAAAGCTTCGGGTTTGTCAAAAGGTCACTCAGAGGTATATCTTTAACATGTTGACACAATTAACCCCTGTAGTTTGTAATCTCTCACTTTCTTTCACAATTCGCTTCGTATGATCCATGATCTATTCGTTTTAGGTTATAAACATTATGTAGGGTTATTGCAAGGTATATTTATTCATTGTTGACACTTTGAACCCTTATATTTACACAGTTTCACTGTTTGTCAACTTTAGTCCTTCAGGAACATTCTTTCACACGTTCAAACCTATGACACGTGTCAACACATTATAGGACGTAAATTTTCGAGGTGTTACACTAACTATCCTAACGAAAAGCTAGGAGTAACTGAGGAGCAGTTATCTCTTAGTAAGGATGGAATTCTTAGATTGAATGGACGGATATGGGTTCCAATTTATGGAGGACTCCGAGATGTTATCCTCCAGGAAGCCCACAGCTCTAAATATTCTGTTCATCCTGGAGCTGATAAAATGTACCAGGATCTAAGGGCAAACTATTGGTGGATAGGCTTGAAGAAGTCTGTAGCTACCTATGTAGCTAAATGCTTGACGTGTGCGCAAGTCAAGGCAGAACATCAAAAACCGTCAGGTTTGCTACAACAGCATGAACTTCCTACTTGGAAGTGGGAAATGGTAACTATGGATTTTATCACCAAGTTACCCAAGACAAGGAAAGGAAATGACACCATCTGGGTGATAGTTGACCGACTGACTAAGTCAGCACATTTCCTACCCATTAAAGAGACCTACAGCTCCGATATGTTAGCCCAACTGTACGTGGATAAGATTGTAGCCTTACATGGCATACCTGTATCTATTATCTCTGACCGAGATACTAGATACACGTCACATTTTTGGAAAAGCTTCCAACAATCCTTGGGCACACGTTTGAACTTTAGTACGGCTTACCATCCACAGACAGACGGTCAAAGTGAGCGTACTATTCAAACGTTGGAAGACATGCTTCGTGCATGTGCAATTGACTTGGGTGGTAGCTGGGATAAGCACCTACCATTAGTTGAGTTCTCCTACAACAATAGCTACCATACCAGCATTAAGGCTGCGCCTTTTGAGGCATTATACGGTAGAAAGTGTAGATCGCCCATTTGTTGGGCAGAAGTTGGAGATGTCCAGTTATCTGGACCAGAGATAGTGTTCGAGACGACGGACAAGATTGTCCAGATTCGTGACCATCTCAAAGCTGCCCGTGATAGGCAGAAGAGTTACGCTGATCCAAGCCGTAAGGATTTTCACTTCGAAGTAGGTGACAAAGTCCTACTTAAAGTGTCACCCTGGAAGGGAGTGATGCGATTTGGTAAGAAAGGCAAGCTAAGCCCGAGATACATAGGACCTTTCGAGGTTATCGAACGTGTCGGGTCAGTTGCCTATAAGTTAAACTTACCTGAAGAGCTCAGTAGTATACACAATGTGTTCCACATCTGCAATCTGAAGAAGTGTTTCGCTGACGAATCACTGGTTATACCCCATACAGATGTGCATATAGATGAGAGCTTGAAATTTGTGGAAAAACCATTGTCGATCAAGGATCGACAGGTTAAGAAGCTTCGAAGGAAGCAAGTACCGATTGTAAAGGTCAAATGGGATGCCCGTAGAGGTCCCGAGTATACGTGGGAGGTTGAGTCCACAATGAAAGAGAAATACCCTTATTTGTTTCAGTAAATCTCGAGGTCGAGATTTATTTTAAGGGGGTGAGGATGTAACACCTCGAAAATTTACGTCCTGTAATGTGTTGACACGTGTCATAGGTTTGAACGTGTGAAAGAATACTTTCGAGGGACTAAAGTTGACAAACTATGAAACTATGTAAATATAAGGGTTCAAAGTGTCAAGAATGAATAAATACACTTTACAATAACCCTACATGATGTTTATAACCTTAAACGAATGGATCATGGATCATGGATCATACGAAGCAAATTGTGAAAGAAAGTGAGAGATTACAAACTACAGGGGTTAAATGTGTCAACATGTTTAAGATATACCTCTGAGTGACCTTTTAGCAAACCCGAAGCTTTGTAACGATTAATTATGCTCACTGGAATGTGTGATAAAAATTTCACCAAGATTCGTTACCGTATGAGAAAGTTATGATAAAATTCGTGTACGAGGGGTTAGAAGCGTCAACGTTGAAATTCATGACTTTTCGGGTAAACACAAAGTGACCAAGGGCTTCACAAAGTGGGTATAAGTCTTAAAGCCCCTATGTGTCAATATTAAAGCCCCTTAATGCAAGAAACCAAGTGAAAACGACCTTTCGGGGGACCAGGGACTGAAATTGCAATTAATGAAACTTGCTGAGCTGGTCACCCACACCCTCGCGTAGCGCGAGCATGAAGCACCTTGGCAGTCGCGCTACGCGACTGCCTTGTCTGATCAGAATACATGTGCAGGTGTCCTGCATGTTCCTTAACCGACTCAAATGCCATTCTTTGATACCTTGGGCTGCCCTAAGGTGGTTTTTAGCTGGTAGGACACTTGTTGATGATATGGTAACATTCCTAGACTTATGTGTTGATGATCCAAGTGTGTTTGAACACCATAAAAAGACCCACATTCTTTGCAACTTTGATCATTCATCTTGCATTCACTTCTGGTCATTTTGAGGAGCACAAGAGCTGATACAAGACTTCCTAATCATCCATTAGACAAGTGTAAGTACCCTTGACCTTCTCTATTTCAGTTATGCTTAGTTTATAGCCTAGAAATCAAACCGTCGTAACTACGGTTTGACTTCATGATAAAACACAAATGGTCCAGAGTTTTGTCGAATCGAAAGTTATTATAAGTTGGTAATCATGTGGGCTTTAAACCCTTAAAAGGGCACCCGCTGATTCCAATCCTAACTAGGTCGTTTGTCGAGTCAAACGTTGTCCGAAAAAGTCAACAGAAATGGTATTTTTGATTTAACGCATGATTAACGGTGTAAAAGGTGTATCACCTATTTTATCATTCTTATAAACTGATAATAAGTATAAAAACTTGTCTACTCTTGTTTGATTCGACAACTTTCTGTTTTGAACCGATTCGGAGCCGAAAGACGCAAAAGTTTGACTTTTGCTTTGACCTCAGTTCTGACCCGGTTTAGATAGTTTTAGACATGCCTTAAAGTTCCATTAGGACCTAGTTACATGTTGGTATAACCCTCTGCGTTTATACCACATGATTACTTAATTGTCCGATGTTTCCGTTAATCGCCTAAATATTGACCGTAATGCCCTTATGATCATAAAATGAGATTTTTGGAGATATGAAAGTAAAATAATCTTAGTTATTGATTATTAAACATGTCTGTAAATTTTCACATCAATCGGAGGTCCAGATTAGGAGTTATGCTTAATGACGTAATTATAGCGATTCTTAGTAATTAAATGACGTCATTAGCGTAACGCCTATCTAAAACCCATTTTTGACACCAAACCTTTTACCCACTGATGTAATATAATATTTTGGGATTTTTGAAGATTTTTAATTATTTTTAAACTGATCATAAGCTAGGATTAGTGCCTTAATTCGGTTAATACCGAATATACCCTTTTCGGCCATAAAATGAGTTTTACAAATCCTTTTGACACCAATCCAATTGCTACTGATTTTAAATATTAAATAGAGTGTTTTGAACCTGTTTAACTGATCAGGAAACTCAAAATCCTATTTTAACCCGTACGTCACTTAAAACGGCTTTATACGCGTAGTTAGGGTTTAAAACTATTTTGACATATAAGACTTATAACCAAATGTTATAACCTGTTAAAATAAACTAATTTACTGATGTATTCAGACCCGGTTCACAGAAACGTAATTAATCCCTTTTATAATCTTTAAAATGACCAAAATACCCCTACGGGGCTTAATATGCGATTAAACTCGTTTTGGGCATAACGGAAGGTATCCTACTGATTAGGGCTGTAAACGAACCAAACGAACACGAACAAGGCCTTGTTCGTGTTCGTTTGTTAAGGTTTTTTGGTCTAACGAACGGTTCACGAACACGTTAACGAACAAGATTCTATGTTTGTGTTCGTTTGTTAAGAAACTTTAGTTGTTTGTGAACAGTTCGTGAACACAAGTTCCGAACACAAACGAACACAAGCGAACATTAAACATGATAAGTTAAATTATACTAATTTAAGTTCATGATAATCCACCACATGATAAATCAAATTATTCTAATTTAAACATAATTATCCAAAATTACTTAGACATGAATACATGATAATCCTAATTCATAAGTTCATAAATTATCTCAAAATGTCTTGATTCTTGAATGACCAAGTTCCCCAAATTCTTCATATGATCGTCGTATAAATGACTTGTCAATTTATTTATTTATTTTTTTTTTTGTAAAAAGTTAATCTGTAGTGGGGAAACAAAAATTAGGGGGAAAGGTTAAGAGGGAAAAAAGATTATGGGGGAGAAAATATTAAGAGGGAAACAAATATTAGGAGGGAAAAAAGTTTGGAGGGAAACTAATTAATGTTTAGGGGAAATAAAAGCTTGTAGAAAAATCAAAAAATTAAAATTTGTTAACTAATGAATATAAACAAACGAACAAACATATTACCGAACGTTCACGAACGTAATCGAACGAACGAGACCTTTGTTCGTGTTCGTTTGTTTAGTTAATCGAACGAAATGTCTTGTTCGTGTTCGTTTGTTTATTAACGAACGAACATAAACGAACTTCCCGCCGAACAGTTCACGAACTGTTTGCCGAACGTTCAGTTCGTTTACAGCCCTACTACTGATATCATGTCATATTTAAGGCATGTTAACTTAGGAAACCTGTTAGGACTCTTATGGTTACCCGTTACGCTTCATACGCGTTCGGTACGGTTTATGTAACAAGTTTACATAAATTAGCCGAAACGGGTCAAACCTTATCGGTTTTATCTCAAAATCCAGAATGTGTATCATATACCCATATTAAGCAAGTCTTCAAACTTGTCGGGTCTAAATCACATTCTATCCGGTCTTCGCTTAATCGTGCGTACGAACCGTATCTTTAAAACTAACCGGTCTAAGCTTAAGCTTAACTAAAGACGGTTAGGATTCTAATAGGTTATTATTAAACCTTCGTTCCAGATTAGGGGAACCGGTAAAAGATACTTGCACTCGCTGATTTTGAACTATACTTGCTCAAGTAAATACTTTTAACTTATTTTCCCTATACGGGCTTGGGGTACGGTATATAAAATACCGCTTGGTCCGGCATTGAATTTTTAATCGAATAGAGGTTAAATCATTGATATGCTACGTTTTGAAATGTTTTGTTTGCTTAAAGCCTTTGGGGGGTTAATGACCATGTCCCGGATATCCCTGGCATCATTTTGCGAAATGGCCACGACCTTAGCACTCAGGTGTAGGCGTACACCTGGCAGTGTCTCATTAAATAAAGTGGTGTGTCTATTGATCTTTAACCCGGTCTACGGATCGGGCTACTGAACGCATAAGAAACATGTAATTCGTTTACGAGTATTATATTTAAATAATTATCCCAAGTTATAAAATATTATTTGTGCCTTAAATGCATTTTCTTAAACTCTTTTCAAAATGAGTCGGTTGATTGTATTTACCAGTGTAAACTGACGTATTTTTCCTAAAAAGGTTAAGTGCAGGTACTACGCGAAATAGGTTGGCTTGTCTCCTAGCATCCACAATAAGTCTCGCCAGCTTGGATGTCATAACTGTTGAACATTTGTTTCCTTTTTATTTTGATCTACCTGTGGATTTATATTCGACTATTTGTGATACTTAATATTACAATATCTTTTGGTTGAAATGAATCTATACTTTGCTTCCGCTGTGCATTTAAATATTGTGTTGTTTGACTATTATGTTGCCAACCACGTCACGATACTCCCCTACCGGGCCCACCGGTAACACGTGGAAATCCGGGGTGTGACATTAACTCCTAAAGGCTTTTATTTCAAACAATACAGATTAAAGCGGGTTACCTCAATAATTCAATCACAATACGATTAAACATTTAATACCCGACCAAGCAGTATTATTATAATACCGTATCCCAAGCCCGTATAGGGAAAATAAGTTAAAAGTATTTACCTGAGCTAGCAATGCAATTTATACTCAGCCGTATATTCAAATCAGCAAGCACAAGTACTTCTACTGGGGCTCTCAATCTGGAACGAAGGTTTTTTAATAACCTATTAGATTCCTAACGGGTCTTTAATTAAGCCTCTGCTTAGACCGGTTAGTTTTAAAGAGGAAGATACGGTTCAAACGAATGATAAGCGAAGACCGGTTTAGAATGTGGTTTTGACCCGACAAGCTTGTATGCTTGTTTAATATGGGTAACTTAAACACACTCTGGATTTTGAGACAAAAATGATATGGTTTGACCCGTTTCGGCTAATATATGCAAACTAGTTACATAAGCCGATCCGAACGCGAAAAGTGCGTAACGAGTAACCAAATGAATCATATACAGGTTTCCAAAGTTAATATGCCTTAAATATATTGTGATATCAGTAGGATACCTTCCATTATGCCCAAAACGAGTTTAATCTCAATTTAAGACCCGTAGGGGTATTTTGGTCATTTTAAAGATTATAAAAGAGATTATATAAAGTTCTGAGATTCGGGTCGGAATACATCAGTAAAATAATTTATTTTAATAGGTCATATCAGTTGGTAATAAGTCTTATATGGCAAAATGGTTTTTAAACCCAATCTAGGCGTTTAATACGCGTAAAAGCCATTTTAAGCGATTTCCTAGTTATACCGGAAATCTGAGTTTTCTGATCAGGTTATAAAGTTCAAAATACTTTATTTATTATATAAAATCAGTAGCAATTGGATTGGTGTCAAAATATTATGTAGAACTCATTTTATGACCCAAAAGGGTATAATCGGTATTTACCGAATTAATGCCATAACCTTAGGTTATGAGCAGGTTAAAAATAATTAAAAATCTTTAAAAATCCCAAAATATTATATTACATCAGTGGATAAAAGGTTTGGTGTCAAAAATTGGGTTTAGATTGGCTTTATGCTAATTGCGTCGTTTAATTACTAAAAGGCGTTATAATTACGCTAATGAGCATAACTCCTAATCTAGACCTCCAACTGATTTGAAATTTTAGGAACATGTTTATAAATCAGTAACAAAGATTATTGTTCTTTCACATAACCAAAATTCTCGTTTTATGGTCAAAAGGGCATATTGGTCAACATTAGGCGATTAACGGAAATGTGTAAACGAAAGGGGCAAACAATGAACCAAGCACAGAGGGTTATACCAACATGTAACCTGGTCCTAAGGAAGCCCTAAGGCATTTCTAAACCTATCTAAATCGGCTCAGAACTGAAGTCAAAGCAAAAGTCAAAGTTTTGCGACTTTCGGTTCCGAACCGGGTCTAAACAGAAAATTGTCGGATCAAACAAGCTTAGACCAGTTATTATACTTATAACCAAGTTATATGAGTGATAAAATAGGTTACATGCCTTCTACATTGGTAATTTGGCGTTAATTGGAAGATTAGCATTCTGTTGACTTTTTCTAGTCAACTTTGACCCGACAATTGGTCTAGTTAGAGTGGAAATCAGAGGGTGCCCTTCTAAGGGTTTAATGCCCACATAATTACCAACTTATAACTACCTTCAATTCGACTAATCACTGGACCATTAATGATTAATCGCTAAGTCAACCGTTAATTACGACGGTTTGACTTTTAAGCTAAAACTAAGTAAAAACTCAACTAAGAAAGGTTAAGCATACTTACAGAAGTCCTATGAACGATTAGGGATGCTTAGGGTCTGCTCTTATGCTCCAGGAAGCTCCCCAAATGCAGATGGAATGAGTGATCACAATGTTGCAACTATGAGGGCCTTTTATAGTGTTCTTGATCAATTTTGATGATGACAACTAAGGCTAAGGGGTGATCCAGATCATTAACAAGTGCCCCTAAGTCCTAGGAACTATTAGGGGTCGCCCATGTATGTGAAAAATCGTTTTTAAGTCAGTTGCAACGTTTAAAACAGCCAACAGCCAACTTTCTGCATCTGGGCATCCCTTACGGACCGTAAGGGTAGACCTTTACGGTCCGTAAGCCATTCATCAGGGCCAAAAAAAATTTCTCAGTTTGCATCCTTGGCTCTTGGTCCTTCGAAAGGTCAATCCACCTTTATTCTTTGCATTTTGAGCCCCTCTAATCAGCTTATAAGGGCTTCAAGTCCTATACCCACTTGTTAAGTCCTTGGCTCTTGGTCCTTCGAAAGGTCAATCCACGTTTACGCTTTAACCCCTCGCATACGGATTTGATCATAACTTTCTCATACGATAACGAAACTTTATGAAATTTTTATCACATTCTAGTGAGCATAATTTACCGTTACAAAGCTTTGGGTTTGCTAAAAGGTCACTCAGAGGTATAACTTAAACATGTTGACACATTTAACCCCTGTAGTTTGTAATCTCTCACTTTCTTTCACAATTAGTTTCGTATGATTCATGATTCATTCATTTAAGGGTATGAGCATCATGTAGGGTTACTGTAAAGCATATTTATCCCTTGTTGACATTTTGAACCCTTATATTCACATACTTTCCATGTTTGTCAACTTTAGTCCCTCTAGAGTATACTTTCACACGTTCAAGCTTATGACACGTGTCAATACATTATAGGACGTGAATTTTCGAGGTGTTACATCCTCACCCCCTTAAAAGAAATCTCGACCTCGAGATTTGTTAAAATGCTGGAAGTACTTTTTGTCGCATAACGGACTTAACTTCTATAACATATCTGGAGTCTTTCCAAGCTCCCATAGTGACTCCTATAATAGGTACATGTATCCTTTTGGAGCTTCTTAACCTGTCGATCCTCAGTCGATACAGGACGCTCATCACATCATAAATCTGCATATCATTATGTGATAGTGTTTCTTGACTTATTGGCGAAACACATCCTTCAGTCACTAGTGTGCAATGTATTGCGAGCTCTGCTAAGCTCCTTACATAGGTTTTAGCTTATAAGCTACTTGATCTAGATACATTCGATTTCCTTTGAATGATTCTATATTTTCAAAGCTTAACTAGCCTGATAATTTAACAAATTTGGTACACCCTTCCTGGGTGATATCTTTTGTTGAACCTTATTCCTTAACAAGAATTTAGGAGGGTTGCTACTTTCACTAATTCATGATTTTCTGCCGAATACTGGCAACTTACAGATGACTAGGGATTTGTATGATCTTATTCGTTGTTTCCAATGAACTTTTTCAGATCCTGATAAGTAGACTTCCCAAACTCTCGTCCATCCAACGGATGTTTTGATATTTCATCTATACAAGGTCCCCAAAGGAGTAGCCTTGATGCTTATATATCAACTATTATAGAAAAGCTTATCTTGAGGTGAGATGGTTATCCCAACCATTGCTTAAAACTATTCTTAAGGAATAGCTAATTCTTATAGCTAGTTGAATAACTCGATGATCCTGGGTAGTTGATGGCGATACTTAATCGTTGTCTAAATAGGGTTGCGGTAATGAATGCATAAGCAAAATGAACCGTCTTTCTTATTTAGCAATATCAAACTCTCGGAATATTAAGTTAGGCTATATGAATCTCCTATCTTAAAATTTACTTAATTAGCGTTTCGATTATTCCATAATCAATCATGGAGTTCTACAACACTCCAACCCAAAGTGGGATGTTAATCTTAACTCTACTTGCCTCTCGTGAGGTAAACAGGGTAGTCTTTGCAGAAGGTAATCTAGACACACGGAGATTACATAGATTTTTCCAAATCTCTGCTCCAGTTCATTTATCTTTGCCTGTGTCAGATAAGTGGCATATTTATGTTACGAGTCCACAGATTTAATCAGAGACACTTACTTGGACAATTCCATTCTGGATATCTTCTTTGAATACTATTAGTTGACTTTAGTACCATATGATCATTGGGATATCTTTGTGGTTCCATGCATTAAACCTCCATACTGATCAGGCATGGAAGCAATCTATGGAACTTATTAAGATACATGAATTTTCATACGGCGGTTTTGTCATACCATTTGGTATTCGTAATCAATAGGGATTAAAGAGATATCAATTACCTGCGAATGTCCTTTATCTATAGAGAGGGTACATTAGAATTTTATGACTTAAAGATTTCTGACAGGAACAGAAGAAATGGTTCCTATGATTTTCGCTTTCTCTTAATAACTATAGTTCTTAGGAAAGATTTTAAAAGTTTGCTATACTTATAGTTTATGAAGGATTTAGAGTAAGTATCATTCGGCTCTTTGAACCTTTTTCACGATCCCTTCACAGCTTTTCCAACAGCTGCGTCTTGTCATAGTTTGAAGAACATCCTTGGACCTTCTAAGGTTTACTATTGTAGTATCATTAGCATGCGTCGCATCATCAATGGCGCGATTGTTTGTTGTCTTATCCGAGTTTGTCATACTCGAGATTTGATTCCTATTACTAGATGAATCATTTACTTAGTTGCAATCCAACAACTGCTATTCATCACCCTGATGGCTTTAACATATATTAACCATGGTTTCATTAAACCATACAGGCCAATATAGCATTAACATTCTTAATGAACGTTATTTAATATATATCAATTATACTTAGCCAAGGTCACAAAAGACCATTAATGGCATTTAAGGTTTGGTCCTAATCCATCATCTTTTTGACAGGGGATCAAAATGTCACATCTGTCTTTATTATAGTGATGAATTTGGATAGCTTGAAAGCTTGTCATAAGGATATCAGAACAGAGTGATTCCTAATAGATATAAAATATCAATCCAAGATTTGTTGGAGCATTTTCTAAAGTGTCATCGGCCAATTTCTGCCTCGCATTAAATGACCGGAGTCCTAAACAGGCGGAGACAACAGTTCTCAACATTTATCGTTCATTATAGAATCATATGTGCCAGCATAAAATAAATTTCTGCATAACTGCTTGATAAGGAAAGGTACCTGCTATATAGTTATCATTCTGCACCATCTCCTGGGCGTTCATCTGAAAGATTCATGTGTTTGTTTTCTTAGCCTCTTTGGGCTTCTTCTGATTCCTAGGGCAGTTGGTCTTGATATGCCCCTTCTCGTTGCAACCATAACAGGTTGCGTCTTTCAACTTCTTGGAATCCAAGGTTTTATGTTCCTTAGACTTGCAAATCCCACAAGGTAGAGGCTGAGATTCAAATCTGCATTTCCCGAGGTGGTATTTCTGACAGGTTTTGCACCTGGTCTTCCCACCCGACTGCTGGCTGTCTTTCTTAAACCCGGAACTCTTCTTATCCTCAGAGTTCCTCTTCCTATCGGAGCGATGAGAATTCTCATCCTCCCTTTTACGCTTTCCATCTTCAGAGGCTTTGGCAGCCTTGTTTCTGACTACATCGAGTGTAAGAGATAGCGACAGATCTGCCGCTGACCTGAATGTAGTAGGTCTCGATGCTTTCACACTTGCCTTTATTTCTGGGGCTAGACCCCCAATAAAGCGAGCTATACGCATTGGCTCTGGCGTGATTAAGTAAGGAACCAATCGAGACATGGTATTGAAACTTGTAAGGTATGCTTGTCAATCCAAGTTCTCCATGACTAATGTCAAGAATTCAGTCTCAATTTTCTCAACTTCATGTTGAGGACAGTAATTTTCTTTGATAAGAGCAACGAACTGTTCCCAAGTCATGTTGTACAAAGGGATCTTTCCCGTAGCTTGGATCAGTGATCTCCACCATGCTAGAGCTTCTTCTTTAAAAGATTGTGAAACAAACTTCACAATGTCTTGCTCTGCACATCCATTGATGTCAACAACAGTGTCCATCTCATCGAGCCATGTCATGCAATCGATGGCCCCTTTTTCTCCTGTAAAGTCTCTGGGCTTGCAGGAGACAAAATATTTATATGAGCAGGTCTTAACTGGTGTCTCTTGATGAAGCACCACCTGTCTAGACGAAACACTCCTTTGATTTGACGAGTTACGAACATCGTCTTCTCTTGACTCATGTGATTTAGAAGGGGGCTTACTACGAGCCACAGATAGAGTCTTAGAGTGTGTACCACATGATTCATCATACTGTCTGTCGAGAGCTCGTGTAACAACATTATCTATTAATGCCTGTAGTTCTGCACCAGTTATATTAACCCTGGTAGCATCATCATTCTCCCTCGGGTGGCTGTTGACCTCATCCGATCCAGCCATGTAGCTTGATTGCTACATAAATATTGACAATGATTTATTCAGAGGTTATTATGGAATCATCATTTTTGACGACACATCAACCATGGTAATATAAACCATATTGGTTAATTTGTTAGTTATATTTAATTAGTATTTTTATTATAATTTATCCTAGTTATAAAACATTAAGGATATTAAAGTGGCGCAAAAGGCCTAGTCACAAGGACTGTTTTAAATTTATAAGCCATGATTTCAGAGAATCGAGGCATTAAGGTTTGAACATATTTCATTACCTTTTCTTGACAGAGAGTTAAAGACTTCAACTGTCTTTTGTCCCTTAGGACAATAAGTATGGCCCGTAGGCATTTCATCACTTATGGATGTTTATAATATGATCATCTTCATTTGATGATATTAGTCAAGATCGCATTGATCATACAAACTATTATGCTTGGACGTAGTCCAACATCTTTAGACGGGGGTCAAAGACCACCAATGACGTTGTCTTGTCGAACAACATGTTTGGCCCGTAGGCACTTCATCACTAATGGATGTTTTTAATATGATCATCTTCATTTGATGATTTAAGCCATGATTTCTAAATCACTAGGCTAGATAAGGATTTGGAATTTCCCATTATAAAGATGACAAGTGTGATTTTATCGCATCACTGTTGTCAGGAGTGTTAACATGTTTTCGGATGTTAACAAGAATCTGAATCTTTTTTAAACTGGTCTTACCATCACAGCTAGGTCTTTAATGACGTTCAAGCTAGGTTATACCTTTTAAGATTCTCTTTTAATATTTATACTGGCAGGAAAGGAATGATATTTATTTTATTCAGGATTTTCACTATTAATCCTAAATTATAAGTTAGTAATAGCACAAAAAGCTTAGTCACGTGGACAAGTTTAATTTATAAGTCATGATTCTCGTAGAATCAAGGTATTTAGGCTCGAAAGTTGTTCATTGCCTTTTCTTGACAGGGAGTTGTAGGCTACCACTGTCTTTAGTCTCAGAGGACGTTAATTATAGCCCGTTGGCACTTCATCCTTAAGGGATGATTATTTTAATAAGAAAAATTGGAGTAATCCAATTTAAGGATGACTTATGCGATTTTATCGAACCACGTCTGCCAGGAATGTTAACATGTTACAGATGTTAACAAGGATTTGAATCTCTTGAATAGGTTCTACCATCTAGGCCTTGTCATATAGGCTAGGTTTACCTTTAAGATTCTTTTTAATAATTAACGTAGAACAATCCCAAATTGAGATGTTAATAAGGATCTGAATCTAATTGAGGAACTGCCATCTTGGCCCTGTTCTTAAAATGATACCTGGGATAGGTCTTGCCCTTTTTAGATTTTGTCATTTTATTATAATGGTAGATCTTTTAAAAGGAATGATACTTTTCATTTATTTCATGTATTATGTTTATATATATTGATAAAAATGAAATTTTGATAAAGCATTCCAATGATTTTAAAGGAGGTACAGAATTTCCCTGATCGGGACTTTGAAAGAAATTATGTTGTCCATGAAGGGACTGAAAGATAAGTATGCCCTTATAAGGACTTACTAAGGAAACGAACTTCAGTAAAAGGAGTTTCTTCTTCATATTATTTCTGAATGTTTTCTCCTTGGTTGAACGTTTATCCTAGTCGCAGCACGAAGCTCGGCCTTCCCTAGGCTCCAATTGGGGAGAATTTCCATTATGGCTTCTTTGCTTAGCGACGTATTAAAATATAGAATTTAAAGCAAAAATTCTCCGAATAGAGATGAGGGTATTCCTATGTTAAGTCTAGACTCAGAAAGTCAAGGAATGTGCTACTGTGTCATTGAGATTAAACACAAAAAGGCTAGTATTTAATTCACTCAATGTTGGCTCTGATACCAACCTGTCACACCCCGACTTTCCACGTATTACCGGTGGGCCCGGTGGGGAGTATCGTGACGTAGTTGATATCGTTACAGTCAAACAACACAATATATAAATGCACAGCGGAAGCAAAAGATAAATATATTACAATCCGAATATAAAGTAATATCAAAGTATTACAACGGAAAGTAAAGGATCCACAGGAGGATCTTAAAACATAAACATTGTTCAACAGACTTTAGACGCCTAGAACTTGCAAGATTCCTTATTAACGCCCTGAGCTTCCAGCCAATTACGTTCACTACCTGTCAGTTAACCTTTTTGGAAAATACGTCAGTTTACACTGGTAAATACAATTAACCGACTCATTTTAAAAAGAGTTTATGAAAATTGATTTGAATGCACAAGGCACAACATATCTTTTATAACTTGGGACAATTATATAAAAATAATCTTGTATACAGATTTACATGTTCGTTGTACGTTCAGGGCCCGATGTAGAAACCGAGTCAAGATTAACAGACACACCACAAGTATAGGCCCACAAGAGAGTGAGATACCGTTTCCCTTAGGCAACTGTTAAGTGTATGCCTACACCCCGTGCTTAAGGCGTGGCCATTTTATAATACAATGATGTCAGGGATATCCGGGACATGGTCATTAACTCCTAAAGGCTTTTATTTCAAACAATACAGATTAAAGCGGGTTACCTCAATAATTCAATCACAATACGATTAAACATTTAATACCCGACCAAGCGGTATTATTATAATACCGTATCCCAAGCCCGTATAGGGAAAATAAGTTAAAAGTATTTACCTGAGCTAGCAATGCAATTTATACTCAGCCGTATATTCAAATCAGCAAGCACAAGTACTTCTACTGGGGCTCTCAATCTGGAACGAAGGTTTTTTAATAACCTATTAGATTCCTAACGGGTCTTTAATTAAGCCTCTGCTTAGACCGGTTAGTTTTAAAGAGGAAGATACGGTTCAAACGCATGATAAGCGAAGACCGGTTTAGAATGTGGTTTTGACTTGACAAGCTTGTATGCTTGTTTAATATGGGTAACTTAAACACACTCTGGATTTTGAGACAAAAATGATATGGTTTGACCCGTTTCGGCTAATATATGCAAACTAGTTACATAAGCCGATCCGAACGCGAAAAGTGCGTAACGAGTAACCAAATGAATCATATACAGGTTTCCTAAGTTAATATGCCTTAAATATGTTGTGATATCAGTAGGATACCTTCCATTATGCCCAAAACGAGTTTAATCTCAATTTAAGCCCCGTAGGGGTATTTTGGTCATTTTAAAGATTATAAAAAAGATTATATAAAGTTCTGAGATTCGGGTCCGAATACATCAGTAAAATAATTTATTTTAATAGGTCATATCAGTTGGTAATAAGTCTTATATGGCAAAATGGTTTTTAAACCCAATCTAGGCGTTTAATACGCCTAAAAGCCATTTTAAGCGATTTCCGGGTTATACCAGAAATCTGAGTTTTTTGATCAGGTTATAAAGTTCAAAATACTTTATTTGTTATATAAAACCAGTAGCAATTGGATTGGTGTCAAAATATTATGTAGAACTCATTTTATAACCGAAAAGGGTATAATCGGTATTTACCGAATTAATGCCATAACCTTAGGTTATGAGCAGGATAAAAATAATTAAAAATCTTTAAAAATCTCAAAATATTATATTACATCATTGGGTAAAAGGTTTGGGGTCAAAAATTGGGTTTAGATAGGCTTTATGCTAATTGCGCCGTTTAATTACTAAAAGGCGTTATAATTACGCTAATGAGCATAACTCCAAATCTAGACCTCCAACTGATGGGAAATTTTAGGGACATGTTTATAAATTAGTAACAAAGATTATTGTTCTTTCACATAACCAAAATTCTCGTTTTATGGTCAAAAGGGCATATTGGTCAACATTAGGCAATTAACGGAAATGTGTAAACGAAAGGGGCAAACAATGAACCAAGCACAGAGGGTTATACCAACATGTAACCTGGTCCTAAGGAAGCCCTAAGGCATTTCTAAACCTATCTAAATCAGGTCAGAACTGAAGTCAAAGCAAAAGTAAAAGTTTTGCGACTTTCGGTTCCGAACCGGGTCTAAACAGAAAATTGTCGGATCAAACAAGCTTAGACCAGTTATTATACTTATTACCAAGTTATATGAGTGATAAAATAGGTTACATGCCTTCTACATTGTTAATTAGGCGTTAATTCGAAGATTAGCATTCTGTTGACTTTTTCTAGTCAACTTTGACCCGACAATTGGTCTAGTTAGAGTGGAAATCAGAGGGTGCCCTTCTAAGGGTTTAATGCCCACATAATTACCAACTTATAACTACCTTCAATTCGACTAATCACTGGACCATTAATGATTAATCGCTAAGTCAACCGTTAATTACGACGGTTTGACTTTTAAAAACTAAGTAAAAACTCAACTAAGAAAGGTTAAGCATACTTACAGAAGTCCTATGAACGATTAGGGATGCTTAGGGTCTGCTCTTATGCTCCAGGAAGCTCCCCAAATGCAGATGGAATGAGTGATCACAATGTTGCAACTATGAGGGCCTTTTATAGTGTTCTTGATCCATTTTGATGATGACAACTAAGTCTAAGGGGTGATCCAGATCATTAACAAGTGCCCCTAAGTCCTAGGAACTATTAGGGGTCGCCCATGTATGTGAAAAATCGTTTTTAAGTCGGTTGCAACGTTTAAAATAGCCAACAGCCAACTTTCTGCATCTGGGCATCCCTTACGGACCGTAAGGGTAGACCTTTACGGTCCGTAAGCCATTCATCAGGGCCAAAAAATTTTTCTCAGTTTGCATCCTTGGCTCTTGGTCCTTCGAAACGTCAATCCACCTTTATTCTTTGCATTTTGAGCCCCTCTAATTGACTTATAAGGGCTTCAAGTCTTATACCCACTTGTTAAGTCATTGGTTAACTTGGTTATCACCCGAAAAGTCATAAACTTCAACGTTTACGCTTTAACCCCTCGCATACGAATTTGATCATAACTTTCTCATACGATAACGAAACTTTATGAAATTTTTATCACATTCTAGTGAGCATAATTTACCGTTACAAAGCTTCGGGTTTGCTAAAGGGTCACTCAGAGGTATAACTTAAACATGTTGACACATTTAACCCCTGTAGTTTGTAATCTCTCACTTTCTTTCACAATTAGCTTCGTATGATTCATGATTCATTCATTTAAGGGTATGAGCATCATGTAGGGTTACTGTAAAGTATATTTATCCCTTGTTGACATTTTGAACCCTTATATTCACATACTTTCCATGTTTGTCAACTTTAGTCCCTCTAGAGTATACTTTCACACGTTCAAGCTTATGACACGTGTCAATACATTATAGGACGTGAATTTTTGAGGTGTTACATCCCCACCCCCTTAAAAGAAATATCGACCTCGAGATTTGTTAAAATGCTGGAAGTACTTTTTGTCGCATAACGGACTTAACTTCTATAACATATCTGGAGTCTTTCCAAGCTCCCATAGTGACTCCTATAATAGGTACATGTATCCTTTTGGAGCTTCTTAACCTGTCGATCCTCAGTCGATACAGGACGCTCATCACACCATAAATCTGCATATCATTATGTGATATTGTTTCTTGACTTATTGGCGAAACACATCCTTCAGTCACTAGTGTGCAATGTATTGCGAGCTCTGCTAAGCTCCTTACATAGGTTTTAGCTTATAAGCTACTTGATCTAGATACATTCGATTTCCTTTGAATGATTCTATATTTTCAGAGCTTAACTAGCCTGATAATTTAACAAATTTGGTACACCCTTCCTGGGTGATATCTTTTGTTGAACCTTATTCCTTAACAAGAATTTAGGAGGGTTGCTACTTTCACTAATTCATGATTTTCTGCCGAATACTGGCAACTTACAGATGGCTAGGGATATGTATGATCTTATTCGTTGTTTCCAATGAACTTTTTCAGATCCTGATAAGTAGACTTCCCAAACTCTCGTCCATCCAACGGATGTTTTGATATTTCATCTATACAAGGTCTCCAAAGGAGCAGCCTTGATGCTTATATATCAACTATTATAGAAAAGCTTATCTTGAGGTGAGATGGTTATCCCAACCATTGCTTAAAACTATTCTTAAGGAATAGCTAATTCTTATAGCTAGTTGAATAACTCGATGATCCTGGGTAGTTGATGGCGATACTTAATCGTTGTCTAAATAGGGTTGCGGTAATGAATGCATAAGCAAAATGAACCGTCTTTCTTATTTAGCAAAATCAATCTCTCGGAATATTAAGTTAGGCTATATGAATCTCCTAACTTAAAATTTACTTAATTAGGGTTTCGATTATTCCATAATCAATCATGGAGTTCTACAACACTCCAACCCAAAGTGGGATGTTAATCTTAACTCTACTTGCCTCTCGGGAGGTAAACAGGGTAGTCTTTGCAGAAGGTAATCAAGACACATGGAGATTACATAGATTTTTCCAAATATTTGCTCTAGTTCATTTATCTTTGCCTGTGTCAGATAAGTGGCATATTTATGTTACGAGTCCACAGATTTAATCAGAGACACTTACTTGGACAATTTCATTCTGGATATCTTCTTTGAATACTATTAGTTGACTTTAGTACCATATGATCATTGGGATATCTTTGTGGTTCCATGCATTAAACCTCCATACTGATCAGGCATGGAAGCAATCTATGGAACTTATTAAGATACATGAATTTTCATACGGCGGTTTTGTCATACCATTTGGTATTCGTAATCAATATGGATTAAAGAGATATCAATTACCTGCGAATGTCCTTTATCTATAGAGAGGGTACATTAGAATTTTATGACTTAAAGATTTCTGACAGGAACAGAAGAAATGGTTCCTATGATTTTCGCTTTCTCTTAATAACTATGGTTCTTAGGAAAGATTTTAAAAGTTTGCTATACTTATAGTTTATGAAGGATTTAGAGTAAGTAGCATTCGGCTCTTTGAACCTTTTTCACGATCCCTTCACAGCTTTTCCAACAGCTGTGTCTTATCATAGTTTGAAGAACATCCTTGGACTTTCTAAGGTTTACTATTGTAGTATCATTAGCATGCGTCGCATCATCAATGGCGCGATTGACTGTTGTCTTATCCGAGTTTGTCATACTCGAGATTTGATTCCTATTACTAGATGAATCATTTACTTAGTTGCAATCCAACAACTGCTATTCATCACCCTGATGGCTTTAACATATACTAACCATGGTTTCATTAAACCATACAGGCCAATATAGCATTAACATTCTTAATGAACGTTATTTAATATATATCAATTATACTTAGCTTAGGTCACAAAAGACCATTAATGGCATTTAAGGTTTGGTCCTAATCCATCATCTTTTTGACAGGGGATCAAAATGTCACATTTGTCTTTATTATAGTGATGAATTTGGATAGCTTGAAAGCTTGTCATAAGGATATCAGAAAAGAGTGATTCCTAATAGATATAAAATGTCAATCCAAGATTTGTTGGAGCATTTTCTAAAGTGTCATCGGCCAATTTCTGCCTCGCATTAAATGACCGGAGTCCTAAACAGGCGGAGACAACAGTTCTCAACATTTATCATTCATTATAGAATCATATGTGCCAGCATAAAATAAATTTCTGCATAACTGCTTGATAAGGAAAGGTACCTGCTATATAGTTATCATTCTGCACCATCTCCTAGGCGTTCATCTGAAAGATTCATGTGTTTGTTTTCTTGGCCTCTTCGGGCTTCTTCTGATTCCTAGAGCAGTTAGTCTTGATATGCCCCTTCTCGTTGCAACCATAACAGGTTGCGTCTTTCAACTTCTTGCAATCCAAGGTTTTATGTTCCTTAGACTTGCAAATCCCACAAGGTAGAGGCTGAGATTCAAATCTGCATTTCCCGAGGTGGTATTTCCGACAGGTTTTGCACCTGGTCTTCCCACCCGACTGCTGGCTGTCTTTCTTAAACCCGGAACTCTTCTTATCCTCAGAGTTCCTCTTCCTATCGGAGCGATGAGAATTCTCATCCTCCCTTTTACGCTTTCCATCTTCAGAGGCTTTGGCAGCCTTGTTTCTGACTACATCGAGTGTAAGAGATAGCGACAGATCTACCGCTGACCTGAATATAGTAGGTCTCGATACTTTCACACTTGCCTTTATTTCTTGGGCTAGACCCCCAATAAAGCGAGCTAAACGCTTTGGCTCCGGCGTGATTAAGTAAGGAACCAATCGAGACACGGTATTGAAACTTGTAAGGTATGCTTGACAATCCAAGTTCTCCATGACTAATGTCAAGAATTCAGTCTCAATTTTCTCAACTTCATGTTGAGGATAGTAATTTTCTTTGATAAGAGCAACGAGCTGTTCCCAAGTCATGTTGTACAAAGGGATCTTTCCCGTAGCTTGGATCAGTGATCTCCACCATGCTAGAGCTTCTTCTTTAAAAGATTGTGAAACAAACTTCACAATGTCTTGCTCTGCACATCCACTGATGTCAACAACAGTGTCCATCTCATCGAGCCATGTCATGCAATCGATGGCCCCTTTTTCTCCTGTAAAGTCTCTGGGCTTGCAGGAGACAAAATATTTATATGAGCAGATCTTAACTGGTGTCTCTTGATGAAGCACCACCTGTCTAGACGGAACACTCCTTTGATTTGACGAGTTACGAACATCGTCTTCCCTTGACTCATGTGATTTAGAATGGGGCTTACTACGAGCCACAGATAGAGTCTTAGAGTGTGTACCACATGATTCATCATACTGTCTATCGAGAGCTCATGTAACAGCATTATCTATTAATGCCTGTAGTTCTGCACCAGTTATATTAACCCTGGTAGCATCATCATTCTCCCTCGGGTGGCTGTTGACCTCATCCGATCCAGCCATGTAGCTTGATTGCTACATAAATATTGAGTTATTGACAATGATTTATTCAGAGGTTATTATGGAATCATCATTTTTGACGACACATCAACCATGGTAATATAAACCATATTGGTTAATTTGTTAGTTATATTTAATTAGTATTTTCATTATAATTTATCCTAGTTATAAAACATTAAGGATATTAAAGTGGCGCAAAAGGCCTAGTCACAAGGACTGTTTTAAATTTATAAGCCATGATTTCAGAGAATCGAGGCATTAAGGTTTGAACATATTTCATTACCTTTTCTTGACAGAGAGTTAAAGACTTCAACTGTCTTTTGTCCCTTAGGACAATAAGTATGGCCAGTAGGCATTTCATCACTTATGGATGTTTATAATATGTTCATCTTCATTTGATGATATTAGTCAAGATCGCATTGATCATACAAACTATTATGCTTGGACGTAGTCCAACATCTTTAGACGGGGGTCAAAGACCACCAATGACGTTGTCTTATCGGACAACATGTTTGGCCCGTAGGCACTTCATCACTAATGGATGTTTTTAATATGATCATCTTCATTTGATGATTTAAGCCATGATTTCTAAATCACTAGGCTAGATAATGTTTTGGAATTTCCCATTATAAAGATGACAAGTGTGATTTTATCGCATCACTGTTCTCAGGAGTGTTAACATGTTTTCGGATGTTAACAAGAATCTGAATCTCTTTTAAACAGGTTTTACCATCACAGCTAGGTCTTTAATGACATTCAAGCTAGGTTATACCTTTTAAGATTCTCTTTTAATATTTATATTGACAGGAAAGGAATGATATTTATTTTATTCAGGATTTTCACTATTAATCCTAAATTATAAGTTAGTAATAGCACAAAAAGCTTAGTCACGTGGACAAGTTTAATTTATAAGTCATGATTCTCGTAGAATCAAGGTATTTAGGCTCGAACGTTGTTCATTGCCTTTTCTTGACAGGGAGTTGTAGGCTACCACTGTCTTTAGTCTCAGAGGACGTTAAGTATAGTCCGTGGGCACTTCATCCTTAAGGGATGATTATTTTAATAAGAAAAATTGGAGTAATCTCATTTAAGGATGACTTATGCGATTTTATCGAACCACGTCTGCCAGGAATGTTAACATGTTACAGATGTTAACAAGGATTTGAACCTCTTGAATAGGTTCTACCATCTTGGCCTTGTCATATAGGCTAGGTTTACCTTTATGATTCTTTTTAATAATTAACGTAGAACAATCCCAAATTGAGATGTTAATAAGGATCTAAATCTAATTGAGGAACTGCCATCTTGGCCCTGTTCTTAAAATGATACCTGGGCTAGGTCTTGCCCTTTTTAGATTTTGCCATTTTATTATAATGGTAGATCTTTTAAAAGGAATGATACTTTTCATTTATTTCATGTATTATGTTTATATATATTGATAAAAATGAAATTTTGATAAAGCATTCCAATGATTTTAAAGGAGGTACAGAATTTCCCTGATCGGGACTTTGAAAGAAATGATGTTGTCCATGAAGGGACTGAAAGATAAGTATGCCCTTATAAGGACTTACTAAGGAAACGAACTTCAGTAAAAGGAGTTTCTTCTTCATATTATTTCTGAATGTTTTCTCCTTGGTTGAACGTTTATCCTAGTCGCAGCACGAAGCTCGACCTTCCCTAGGCTCCAATTGGGGAGAATTTCCATTATGACTTCTTTGCTTAGCGACGTATTAAAATATAGAATTTAAAGCAAAAATTCTCCGAATAGAGATGAGGGTATTCCTATGTTAAGTCTAGACTCAGAAAGTCAAGGAATGTGCTACTATGTCATTGAGATTAAACACAAAAAGGCTAGTGTTTAATTCACTCAATGTTGGCTCTGATACCAACCTGTCACACCCCGACTTTCCACGTATTACCGGTGGGCCCGGTGGGGAGTATCGTGACGTAGTTGATATCGTTACAGTCAAACAACACAATATATAAATGCACAGCGGAAGCAAAAGATAAATATATTACAATCCGAATATAAAGTAATATCAAAGTATTACAACGGAAAGTAAAGGATCCACAGGAGGATCTTAAAACATAAACATTGTTCAACAGACTTTAGACGCCTAGAACTTGCAAGATTCCTTATTAACACCCTGAGCTTCCAGCCAATTACGTTCACTACCTGTCACTTAACCTTTTTGGAAAATACGTCAGTTTACACTGGTAAATACAATTAACCGACTCATTTTAAAAAGAGTTTATGAAAATTAATTTGAATGCACAAGGCACAACATATCTTTTATAACTTGGGACAATTATATAAAAATAATCTTGTATACAGATTTACATGTTCGTTGTACGTTCAGGGCCCGATGTAGAAACCGAGTCAAGATTAACAGACACACCACAAGTATAGGCCCACAAGAGAGTGAGATACCGTTTCCCTTAGGCAACTGTTAAGTGTATGCCTACACCCCGTGCTTAAGGCGTGGCCATTTTATAATACAATGATGTCAGGGATATCCGGGACATGGTCATTAACTCCTAAAGGCTTTTATTTCAAACAATACAGATTAAAGCGGGTTACCTCAATAATTCAATCACAATACGATTAAACATTTAATACCCGACCAAGCGGTATTATTATAATACCGTATCCCAAGCCCGTATAGGGAAAATAAGTTAAAAGTATTTACCTGAGCTAGCAATGCAATTTATACTCAGCCGTATATTCAAATCAGCAAGCACAAGTACTTCTACTGGGGCTCTCAATCTGGAACGAAGGTTTTTTAATAACCTATTAGATTCCTAACGGGTCTTTAATTAAGCCTCTGCTTAGACCGGTTAGTTTTAAAGAGGAAGATACGGTTCAAACGCATGATAAGCGAAGACCGGTTTAGAATGTGGTTTTGACCCGAAAAGCTTGTATGGTTGTTTAATATGGGTAACTTAAACACACTCTGGATTTTGAGACAAAAATGATATGGTTTGACCCGTTTCGGCTAATATATGCAAACTAGTTACATAAGCCGATCCGAACGCGAAAAGTGCGTAACGAGTAACCAAATGAATCATATACAGGTTTCCTAAGATAATATGCCTTAAATATGTTGTGATATCAGTAGGATACCTTCCATTATGCCCAAAACGAGTTTAATCTCAATTTAAGCCCCGTAGGGGTATTTTGGTCATTTTAAAGATTATAAAAGAGATAATATAAAGTTCTGAGATTCGGGTCCGAATACATCAGTAAAATAATTTATTTTAATAGGTCATATCAGTTGGTAATAAGTCTTATATGGCTAAATGGTTTTTAAACCCAATCTAGGCGTCTAATACGCGTAAAAGCCATTTTAAGCGATTTCCGGGTTATACCGAAAATCTGAGTTTTCTGATCAGGTTATAAAGTTAAAAATACTTTATTTCTTATATAAAATCAGTAGCAATTGGATTGGTGTCAAAATATTATGTAGAACTCATTTTATGACCGAAAAGGGTATAATCGGTATTTACCGAATTAATGCCATAACCTTAGGTTATGAGCAGGTTAAAAATAATTAAAAATCTTTAAAAATCCCAAAATATTATATTACATCAGTGGGTAAAAGGTTTGGTGTCAAAAATTGGGTTTAGATAGGCTTTATGCTAATTGCGCCGTTTAATTACTAAAAGGCGTTATAATTACGCTAATGAGCATAACTCCTAATCTAGACCTCCAACTGATGTGAAATTTTAGGGACATGTTTATAAATCAGTAACAAAGATTATTGTTCTTTCACATAACCAAAATTCTCGTTTTATGGTCAAAAGGGCATATTGGTCAACATTAGGCAATTAACGGAAATGTGTAAACGAAAGGGGCAAACAATGAACCAAGCACAGATGGTTATACCAACATGTAACCTGGTCCTAAGGAAGCCCTAAGGAATTTCTAAACCTATCTAAATCAGGTCAGAACTGAAGTCAAAGCAAAAGTCAAAGTTTTGCGACTTTCTGTTCCGAACCGGGTCTAAACAGAAAATTGTCGGATCAAACAAGCTTAGACCAGTTATTATACTTATTACCAAGTTATATGAGTGTTAAAATAGGTTACATGCCTTCTACATTGTTAATTAGGCGTTAATTCGAAGATTAGCATTCTGTTGACTTTTTCTAGTCAACTTTGACCCGACAATTGGTATAGTTAGAGTGGAAATCAGAGGGTGCCCTTCTAAGGGTTTAATGCCCACATAATTACCAACTTATAACTACCTTCAATTCGACTAATCACTGGACCATTAATGATTAATCGCTAAGTCAACCGTTAATTACGACGGTTTGACTTTTAAAAACTAAGTAAAAAACTCAACTAAGAAAGGTTAAGCATACTTACAGAAGTCCTATGAACGATTAGGGATGCTTAGGGTCTGCTCTTATGCTCCAGGAAGCTCCCCAAATGCAGATGGAATGAGTGATCACAATGCTGCAACTATGAGCGCCTTTTATAGTGTTCTTGATCCATTTTGATGATGACAACTAAGTCTAAGGGGTGATCCAGATCATTAACAAGTGCCCCTAAGTCCTAGGAACTATTAGGGGTCGCCCATATATGTGAAAAATCGTTTTTAAGTCGGTTGCAACGTTTAAAACAACCAATAGCCAACTTTCTGCATCTGGGCATCCCTTACGGACCGTAAGGGTAGACCTTTACGGTCCGTAAGCCATTCATCAGGGCCAAAAAATTTTTCTCAGTTTGCATCCTTGGCTCTTGGTCCTTCGAAAGGTCAACCCACCTTTATTCTTTGCATTTTGAGCCCCTCTAATTGACTTATAAGGGCTTCAAGTCTTATACCCACTTGTTAAGTCATTGGTTAACTTGGTTATCACCCGAAAAGTCATAAACTTCAACGTTTACGCTTTAACCCCTCGCATACGAATTTGATCATAACTTTCTCATACGATAACGAAACTTTATGAAATTTTTATCACACATTCTAGTGAGCATAATTTAGAGATTAATCATTATCATATTTTTATCAAGCTTTAACCCCTCGCATAATTTAGAGATTAATCATAACTTTCCCATAGGCGATTTTTATAGATTTTCGAAGGTTCCATTTAATCCATTATCATATTCCATCAAGTTTTGAAGATTAATCATCAACCATGAGTGGCTAATTTCTTCAAGATCATCCCCGGGTGAAGGGTTGTGAGTTTTCTAGGGGTTGCTTTTTCATGCTTTGGTTTGATATAAACATTTTGTAATCTTTTTATTGAAATTGTGCGGATTGATTGTTAGTATTGTTTTGAACTCGAAATTGTTAAGATTTTCTTGCATCATTGACATTGAGAGATGATTACTACTATGAGTTTTGATTCGTGCTAGGGTTTGTTCATTGTTCTTGATTTATAAAACATACAATTGTCTTTAATTCATATTGTGAAGGTTTTCTTGCACCATTTGCGTATGTTTGTTGATTGTTGATGTCTACAATTGGGTTTTCAATTTACAAACTCAAGAAATCATTGGTGTTCACAAAATAATCAAACCGTTCATGCTAAATAACTCTAGATACTTATTAATCCGAAACCCGGGTGTGATTTGTGTTTACGTATCTTGTTTTAAACCATCAATTACAATTCCGTGCATTTGTTTAAGTTCTTGTTAGCTAGTAATTAAAACCAAATTGTCAGTTCATTCCGACCCATTCTCTTAACAAACAAAATTCATAAAAACAATCTAGTAAGCTTCATAATTGTGACACCTTTTCATAATTCAATCGAATCCACTCGCAAACCACATACTCTTCGTGGTTTGACCCTTTACTACCACTAACTATTTGTTAAGGGTAATTTGGGACTATAAATATTATCTTTGACCGGAGCGCGACACTCCGATCAGTGAGTTGCATGACTGCTTTTGTTAGCTCAGCGAGTTGAGTTTCAATGTGAGGAGTGCTCACTTCCTTGACTGTTCGTGGAACATCATTGTACCACTCTTCATCCTGTGCAGAGTGCTTGGTGTCTTCAGCTATGGAGGTAATCAAGGCTCTAATCTGAGTCAGTGTCTTATCAAGTAAAGCTCCTCCACTTGAGGCATTAATCAAACGCCTCTCCATTGGTGCTAATCCTTCACAAAAGTATTGAAGGAGTTGGTGACCGGTTATGCCATGTTGTGGGCAACGAGCACATAACTTTTTAAATCTTTCCCAGTAAGTGTGTAAAGCTTCCCTTTTAGCTTGCTTAATCCCAATGATTTCCTTTCGTAGAATGGAGGCTTTTACTTCTGGAAAATATTTGTCTAAGAACTTCTTTGCTAGATCATTCCAAGTGTTTACCGACCCCGGCGGTAGGTAATAAAGCCATTCTTTAGCCGAATCTTGCAAAGCGAAGGGGAATGCCCTTAGCTTGATTTGATCTTCAGTGACATTATGTGGTTTCATTCCAGAGCACACAACGTGGAATTCTTTTAGAAACTTGTGTGGATCTTCATTTTCAAGACCCCGAAAGTAAGGTAGTAGATGAATGAGACCAGATTTCAGTTCAAAGTTCTCCATGGCAGGGTAGTTGATGCAAAGGGGTTGTTGTGGGACATCACGAGCCGCCCACTGTCTAAGGGTTTGTTCAGCTGCCATTGTAACAGTAGAGATTGGAGATTCCTGGGAAGACTGGCGATGTACCTGTACTAAAAGAAATCTTGGCACAAAACAGTTAGATTTGCCGTATCCCCGGCAACGGCGCCAATTTGTTGGGTGTCGAATCCAGCAAATAAAATAATAAGAAAACTACTAGTATGAGTGGAAGTAGAGTTCGTGTCCACAGGGATACAGATTAACGAATTATGCCAAAACGTTTTAAAACACAGATACGGTTGTATTGAAAAAGGGGGGTTTTTAGTTTAACTAAAATGTAAAAGCAATTTATAATTTTTAGATTAAAAAGAAAAGCTAATTAAAGGTGTTGGAAAATTCAGATGTTAAAAACTAATTTCAACACCAGGGCAATTTCTTGATTCAGTTCGACTTACGATCATTAACGGTCACGGTGCAATGATCCTTTTAAATAATAGTTTGTATCAATACTAGATGTCACGCAGTTCGGACATCCACTCCATCTAACGTCTAACCAAGCGCAGTTCGTCGGTTAGAGCCAACCCGCTACTCTAAACTCACGCCGTTCGGATTTTAGTCTGCGGGTTGCGTGATAGAAGTATCGATTATAATCAGACACACACGACGTTCGGTATGTTTAACTAGATTGTATGATTCTATAACGAAACCGAGTTCATAGACAAACACAGCCTGTTATTTGTTCCTTTTATCAAAAATCAAAACTGGTTAAGGTTTTAAAACTTGATGAACTTTATTAGAATAATTAACAAAGTGGCCAGTTTCATTAACAAACTAATATATATCCGGTAAAATATCCGGATTTAAGATCAAGAAACACACAAACAAACCACTAAAATAATTGAATCTAACATAACCATTTCACATAAATTTATGAACCAAATCAAAGAAAATAAACCCTGATGTCGAAACTATAAGAGACTAGCCAGACATGACGGTTAAATCAATCAGGTTAAATATGAAACAAAGCATAAACTAACAAACCAAAAGTTTTTAGTCTTCAAAAACTCCAATTGCTTCTTGCTTCAAAAATTGCAGCCGTCGAAAGATAATGGTCCTCAATATGCGTCCCGGTTGTTCCCTTTTGTTCGTGATCCCTTTATTTCTATTCCAGCCAACAATTCCCTCCTTCTCATGGGCTTTTCATTTTCTTTATTGTAGTTTATCTCTAATTTAATTAAGGCCCGCTTCTCATTTAAATAATCAGCCCAACAATTTGCTTTATCCATCACCAATTTTAGTCCAATTAAAATTCATTAACTTAAAACCCAATTTCATAACTTCATTCTTTCTAGGATGTTGCTGGTCTCGAGCTCCCATATTGCACTTGTAGACTCCCTTTAAATCTTTGTTATCTTGAGATTGTAATTAATTTGCCACCTTCCATTAAGTTACCAACACTTAACCACATTATTCCTTTTGACCCAGCTTGAACATAAATTTGATCACATCAACGGCCGCTTTGATCTTCTTGTTTTACCATGAATACTTTTTAAACTCTCACACCCATTGTAGTCTATGGCAATCGCTCCACATCTACAAAAACATCAAAAACAATCCAAAGTAGATTCCATTCCGCAAAAATATGTGTATTTCAAAATTATGCAATATCTATTGTCTAAATGCCTAAAATGCAATGAAAATATATGCTAAAGTTAGGATAAAATATGCCTAAAAACGCATCTAACAAATGTGGGGCTAACTCACTTGGTAGAGACTTTTGTCTCTTAGCGGAAGGTCTTGAGTTCAATCCTAAGACTAAGACCATGTGTGCTGGTGAGGTATGTGGTTTGGTATTTTTCCATACGTAACATACACGTCATCAAAACGCCTAAAAATGGAGTAGTAGGGATGCATGTGAAATTAGTGGGTTTGGAAAAAAATTGATTGGTAAAAGCCAAAGCCCACCAATCTCTCTCTCTCTCTCCCTCTCATGGCCACAACAACGAGGGAAGGCCAAATTCTGCATTCCACGAGATGAAGGGGCGATGGTGGCCACACTCGGTCTAAACAAGAAGTAGATTAGTATTTATTTGGTGTAATTTGACATTATATAAAATTGCTATTTAAAAAAAAAAGTAAAAGTGCAAGATTAATAAAAAACAATATGAAAACATAATGACGTTGTCTTTTGGATTTGCACACATAAAAAAGTGTACAATTTGATGAAAACCATGGGTGGGTTACAAATCCCCTGTATTGAGTGAATGAATATTATACTCAACTACTTTGTGATTACATGTATTATAACAACATCCAAAACAAACTCACGAGAGCTTATATCAAATATACAATTCATTTAAACCAACACTTCACTCCATTTATGTTGTTTTCTTCTGATGAAAATCATATTATAAAATCTAGCAAAATGCTAGAAACATTGAAGTACAACTCAAGACCTAACCAACAATAGAATAATAATTAGAGAAGTTAAAGTTATATCATATTGACCAATCAAGATCATAAAGTTTTGCCCGATTTGTAATTAATATCTGCAAACATCCTTATATATTCACATTATCATCATTTTTACATTTATTTTTAAATCAAGTTATTTTTTGTACCAAATCAAATTATTTATAAAAAATTATTTAACTCACTATAATAGCAAATACTTTGTTAGTAAAACAATTTATACAAATTAAAGAAATTCTTTGTTGCTATAATAGCATTACATATTATTTTGTTATTTTACAAAATTATTACTTCAAAACTAAAAAGAAATATTTTGTAAGAGTTACTAAAACATATAGGTTTTATCCATCTATTTGTTTTTTATTGGTTTTATCTGTTTGTGATCGAGAAAGGCACTGGACATTAACGTCACTTTTATCCATCTAGTTGTTTTTTTTTATCGGTTTTATCTGTCTGTGATCGAGAAAGGCACTGGACATTACGTTGTTTCCCTTAGTTTTGGGGCTAGATGGACATAGAACCACGTAGGATCATAAACTATATGGAATAAAAGAGTGAGGCTTGATTTAATATGGAATGATAATGTGTGAAAGGTTGAGGGTGAGGCTTAGATGATAGGCTGGGGCCACATGTTGTTAATAACAAAGGGGGTATGGTATAGCCCGTGATCCAACTCATAAATTGAAGGGTTGTTTGTAATCTCATATTTCTGTGTTTGGTTTTGAGTTTTGAAGACTTTGTAAACGGCCCTACTCAGTCACGTGTCCTTTGTAGCTCCATATAATTAATATATGTCCTTTCTCACTCGAGTCATAATTCATAAACGATATTGTATATTGTTCGTGAAAAAAACTGAATTTAAGGTAAACAAATCTAGTACTTGTGTGTACACATGTTTTGAGAGAATAAATCTACGTATAAATTTCATTTATTGTTCATTTTGTAGGAATGGAATCCGGAGCACTTCAGTACGATAAAAAAGCCATGTGTTTTACTCACTATTCAAATGGAACGCTCAGAGAGGATAAATCTACGTATAATACACATAATATTAAGATTTTTAATTAATCACGACGGTATCCAATTTTTAAAATTGGTCCACCGGTAAAGTAGCAGGGGGAATGATCTACTAAAAAGTGGATTTTGCCGAAGTAGCCTAAGAAGGATTGTGATGATGACATGTGGTACTCCTAATAAGTAGGAATGAAGGGCATTTTGGTCCTTATAAATAGGAGTGAAAATGACATGGGACACCTCTTTTGTTTTTTAAAAATAGAACAAAAAAAATCTAGTACAAAAAATCTAGTACAAAAAAAATATAGCACAAAAAATCTAGTACAAAAAAATATAGCACAAAAAAATCTAGTACAAAAAAATATAGCACAAAAAAATCTAGTACAAAAAAATATAGTACGAAAAAATTCAGCAAAAAAATGTAGTATAAAAAAATCCAGCACAAAAAATTGAGAAAAAAAAATTTAAAACAAAAAAATTCAGCACAAAATATAGTACAAAAATCTAGCACAAAAAAAATGTTATACAACACAGAAATACAACACATTTTAGTGGGTTTTTTTAGTCTTCGTATTTTATATAGCAATATGGTACTCAAATTAAAGATAAAAAGACGCTCGATTTTACGGTGAAATTTTTATGAAAAAATAATGTCATATAAAAAAGTTATAAACGTTTAAAAAATGTGGGTGGAATTTGCATGTGCCTTGCATGTGGAGAGAGAAAGCCCATAAATAGGATTTTCCCAAGATATCCTTACACTTCTCTTTTCTCCTACACTTTAATCTTAACCATTGATTTGAAAAATGAATGGTTAAGATCTCTTCTTATCCTACTTAGGCAAAATAAACTTTTTATTTGATCTTACCCCAAGTAGCATGTTCGACTATAAATTAATATATAAATCCCTTTTGTTTTACTAGTTAACCTATTAAATACAAAGTCTACTAAAAAAAAAAATAAGAAGTCGTAAGAAGGATACCAAACGAACTCCGATTGACCTCATTCAAGCGGCATTGGAACCGTCTCATCGAACTCTACGATGTGAGATTTTTTCTTTTTGTTTTTAGATGTTTAGCTTGTAGATTTTAGACTTCTTGTTTACATCATTGTGTCTTTTATTTGTTATTGTGTCTTTTCAATATTTGCGTCATTGTGCTTTTTTGTGACTCACTGTGTCTCTTGTCTTTAACATTGTGTTATATTTTGTGATCAATTGTGTCTTTATACACTTCTTATTTTTAGAAGCATTGTAGAATAAATTTACCCCAATTTTTGCAATCTTCTCACTTCTATTTGTGTAAGCAAAATGCAATATTTTTTTTCTAATTATTTGTATCAACTACATTTATCTCAGGTTTTAAAATGAAATGAAAATACGATGAATAATAATAAAAAAAATAACTATGGACTAAAACAGAAAGCATATTCGAGGGTCCTGTGTGGTTTATTATATCTTAATTAATGGTGTCCGATCTAATATTATTATTATTATTATTATTCTCAGTTAAACCTAACTTATTTGGTAATAAATATATAGGTGTACTTTTCAATAAAAACAATATGTTGCGCATACGAGAAGCCCTTGAAGTTTAGTTGTGGGGTCAAAGATAATCTTTTTCGTCGTTACTGGTATCTGTCCGTTTTCGTTAATTACATTTGAATCATTTCATGTGGACCATTAACAAAGGCATCAATGGTTATTTTTGGATATTTGCCTTTTCATTTTCTGTTTGCCGTTTGTGTAATCTTAGCTTCTTTAGATGCCCAATTGATCATGTGCATGGCCTGCATACTTTGAAAATATCAAATTACACAAAATTGTAAACATGCTGATTTTTATGAATCTGTTGTACCTCTCTAATTATAATTAAATCAAGTTTTTATATTATGACTTCATTAGAAAATAAAATATTTGAGTTTTTTTTTTTATCATAACTTCATTAGAAATTAAAATATTTGAGTTTTTTTTACATCATAATTGACTTACTCTAAAGTGAATGCTTTGTACAAACCATGTTGATTTTGTATTCGAAAAAAAAACTTTAAATTGTGAGATTTTGTTCATGATTTTGTATCTATAAAAGGTATGTAGGTGTGAAATATTGTTGTATAGATATTATATGTTTATACAAGTTTTATTATATTTGTGAATTTTCTTGTAAAACTGTTACGAAAACAAAAATTAAGTTGTAAAGTAATGGAGCCAAGCACATCTGAGAATACAACAACTATATGTTCATACCCAGTAAAATCTCACTTTTAACGTCAAGCTTATGACAGAATATATATATGTAAACTAAATCTCTTCACTTCAACAAAAAATGCATAAGAAACTCCTTGCTTACGGCACTGAGTAACTTGGAATATTTTGTATAAAAATTGTTTGATCTTGCAAAGTATATAATTTCATTAAATCAGTAATAATATAGCTAATTGCCCAAAGAAGTTGATAATTATGAAGATAACGATGAAGATTAACCACTGTTTTCATATTTGTAGTGTCATAAAAAGTTTTAAAAATAATAATACATAATTAATTTAAAACAAAAATACGAAACTATTGTATCTTTAGACGTGGATTTGCAACGACCTTCGGAGATCATGGGTTCAAGTCTCGCCTGTAGCAACGACCAAGACGGATTACCCCACCCCACCTGGTGGCGAAGCTTGAATATTTCCACCCAGGGGTCGAAAGTCAACGAACCTAAAAATTCTATATAAGTATTTTTTTTTTATAAAACTGGGGGGTCGAAAATGTATATACCTAAAAAATTCTATACGAAACATACATACATAACACTACTGAGCGAAAAGTTCGGAGAATCGGGCGCCCCTCCCGGCCCCTTGAAAGCTGCGCCACCACGGCCCCATTGCCTGCCGAAAAAGTGAAATCACGAGGCAAATATGCTTAACCAATTGGCCAACTAACCACCATAAAATATTGCCATTTGGCCAAAGTGGGACCATATGTTCCAACTCAACTAAATTTCACAGAAAAGAAACAAGTAATATGAAAAGTTGAGAATAAAGAATTTAAAATTGGAATATCAGGCGCTATCAAACAATCTCTTGCTTTGCAGAGTTACCTTTTTTTTAACTCCTCTGCCTATATAAACACCAAACAAGCTCCTCATATTGGCCATCTAAAATCCACCAATCACACACACACACATTGACACACTTGGCAATCAACAACATGGGTGATTTTAGTTTCAGAAAGCTTATATTTGCATTTGTGATTGTTACATTATTAGTGTGGGCTTCAAGCATAGAAACTTGCAATGCCAGAAGGGGGGGCAAGCATTGGAGGCAAACTTTAAATTCCTTGTACAAGAAGAAAGGAAAGAATGATCATGGACACAAGAAGCAAAAATCCAAACAAGAACAACAGCCACTTCCAACTCCAGAAGAACCTATAGCGCCTCCACCGAAAGGTTCAAAATTTAATGTGCTTGATTATGGAGCTAAAGGGGATGGTCATTCTGATGATACAAAGGTGAGATATAATATGTTCATGCATATCGATTATGATTAAGTAACATGTTCATGCATACGACATACCCTAACATACTTCTTAAATGATTTATTATATAGTTTAGGTTTAATTCGTTAACAATGGCAAAGCTTAAGATTTCCGACCGGGAGGTCGAAAACGTATATACCAAAATATTTCTATAAAACCAGGGGGTCAAAAATGTATATACCCAAAAATTTCTATACGAAAACTACATACTCCTCACTACTGAACGAAAAGTTCGGAGGGTCGGCCGCCCCCTCCCGCCAATCGTTAACTTTGTAGCTCCCATTTCTACGATACGAAAGGATGGGGCCAACAATAGGTATCCAGGGAAGGTGACTACTAAAATAAAAGAGTCGTAGTAAGCATTTGCATTATTTTCGGTAAATATAATGTCACTAGATGTGACAAGGATAGTGGTTGAGCGAGTCAAATAACGAGTAAAGACAAATTTACATTTGAAAGAGACGCTTTTGGTACTTGGCCATGCAGGCTCGAGTTAACAAGTGCACTTTTCCTTATGATTAGGAAAACAAATGTATTAGAAAGTTAATTAATATCGAATAGATTAATTTATGATATTATACACATCATAAAATAAGCTTTATTGTTGTTAAAAAAATGTAATAAAATAAGCTTTAGAAGAATGTAAACTAACACTTGCTTTTACCACAACCACCACCTACTAACCATTTCTACTACTTTTGTCATTTTGGAGTGTTTTTTATATTTAAAACTAACAGTGAACAACCGTTTTCAGTTTTCTAACAACATGTACAACCAGTGGCGGACCTACCCTTTGGCCAGGGTGGGCGGTCGCACCCTTTGAAAAAAAAATTAGTGTATATTTCAGGCAAAAAACTCGACCGCACCCCTTGAAAATATGGTTAAACACCTCATACGCACTCCCAGCAAATAATTTCTGGGTCCGCCACTATTGTACAACTATATTTGAAGTTTGCATTTATTGTTAGAATTAAATATTCCAACAAAGCTAGCATGTAATTTACAACTACTACATTTACATATTGCCTTACGTCAGCCGGTAACAGTGCATACATTCAATTGGGCAAAAAGGGCGGCGGGATAATAGTGCTGCCTGGCACTCTCCTATTGGCCCAACAAATTTACGATTTTATCCCCTTTAAAATTACGATTTTGCTATCAGTTAAAAATTTATGTTTTCACCCCGCTTAAAAATAAATTTGCGCTTTTGCTCCCAGCTAAATGTTTCAATTTTACCCCCGGTTAAAAATGACGATTTTGCCCTGTTTCAATTTACAGTTTTGCCATTAATTTTTTTCCCTTAAAAATACGATTTTCCCATCAGTTCAAAATTATGTTTCTACCCCCACTTAAAAATAAATTTACGCTTTTACTCCAGGTAAAAAAATCCAATTTTGCCCTTGGTTCAAAATTACGATTTTGCCCCGTATAAATTTATAGTTTTGCCATTAGTTTTTTTTTTTTCTCACAGCCAAGTTACGATTTTACCCTCAGGTTAAATTTACATTTTCCCCATCGTTTTTTTTGTTTTCCTGGTGACATTACAAGTTTGCCCCCGGTGTAAAATTACAGTCGTGCCGGCAACTTCCTTGCACTCCCCCGTTGGTCCATTTAGTTTACAATTTATCCCCAAATTAAATTTATGATTTTTCCCTCAGTTAAAAATTACGTTTTTCCTATCGTTTTAGTTTTTTTTACCAAAACTATAAAGGTTTTTTGTTTTAATTCGTTTACTCGATTTAATTTTTTTTCGTGTCAAGGAGTTGCCTAACACTAGCTCATTAGTCCTGAAAAATTACAGTTTCACCCCCAGCCCAAAATTACGGTCTTATCATCGTTTTTGTTTTTCTTTCCTAGAAAAATTATAGTAGTCTTTTTTTAATTGGTTTAGAATTATTCGGCCATCGCCCCGCAACACGGGCGGGGCATCTACTAGCTACATATACATTTACCAAATGGGGGAATAGTGCCAGGTAGCTGCCTGGCACTCCCCCATTGGACCAACAAGTCTACTGTTTTATATTCGATTTAAAATTACGTTTTTGCCTCGGTTTAAAATTACGATTTTTCCCCCAGCTCAAACTAAAATTACGCTTTTGTCTCCATCTCAAAATTACGATTTTGACCTCAAGTCAAAATTACGATTTCCCCTGGCACTCCCCCATTGGACCAACCAGTTTATTATTTTATATCCATTTTAAAATGACGGTTTTGCCCTCAGCTCAAAAAAAAACAACGCTTTTGTCCCCAGCTCAAAATTTCGATTTCTCCCTCGATTCAAAATAAAATTTTGCTTTTTGCCCCCAGCTAAAAATTACGATTTTGCCCTCTGGTAAAAAAATGTGATTTTTCCCCGATTAAAAAATTATGATTTCGCCCTCAGTTCAAAATTACGTTTTTTCTCCCCTTCAAAATAAAATTATGCTTTTGCCCCAAACTCAAAATTACGATTTTGCCCTCGGTTCAAAATAAAATTGTGGTTTTGCCTCCAGCCTAAAATTACGATTGTGCCTGTAGTTCTAATTTATATTACGTTGTTACCCTAGGTGCAAAATTACGAATTTGCCCCTGTTAAAATTTAAAATTTTGCCCCCGGTTCAAATTTACTGTACTGTCATCACTTTAGCTTTTGGCAAATTACAATTTTGCCCCAGTCAAAAAGTACAACTTTCCCTCAGTTAAAAATTACAATGTTGCCATTGTTTTAGTTTTTTTATCAAAACTATAAAAGTGTTTTCTTTTAATTGGTTGACTCGATTTAATTGTTTTTCGTGTCAATGAGCTGCTATCTAACACTCGCTCATTATTCGGCCATCGCCCCGCAACGCGGGCGGGGCATCTAACTAGTGTACTACATAAGGACATCCATTTGTCACGAGATTTACATTTGCTTTAATTTTTTTTACTCTAAATTTTTGTTGCGACTTGTGTGGTTTCTAGAAGAAGACAGGTGGCCGTTCAGTGTTGTGTGTTTTATCTTTATATAAAAATCATAGAATAAAAAACAAGAAATTAAATCATATCATATCAAAAAGATAACAGGAATTTGATGATAAATTAAAGAGAACAAAATTAGATGGGACCACCAGAAGACTCATAAACAGCAGTTTGCATGGTCCAGATTCCCAACAAACCTTCAAATGCAAACTACCAACTGTATGACATATAGATATACTTTTATTCATTTAATGACGTACTCAAGATTTTTCAAAAATATATGTATAGTTTTTTCAAAAAACAAAAAAAAAAGTATACGGTAAATCAGGGTAACTTTCCATAAGTTAGTAGTACACAAGAAAAATAGTATATTAGTCATACATTAAAAAAATCCTCTAAAAAACTTGACCCGGTACACAACCAACCCCCCCCCCCCCCCCTTTTTATAACTTATATGTTCAAACAAAGAAAAACTGATAAGTAAACATAACATAATGTGACTTCAAAGCTCATCAAAGACGTGTGCGCGCTATGTAGGCATTTCAAGAGGCATGGGCGGATGCTTGTAAAGTGGAAGCATCAACGATGATTGTGCCTTCGGGTTATGAATTCCTCGTGGGACCCATTTCTTTCTCAGGTCCATATTGTCAAAGAAACATTCTTGTTCAGGTAAACCATGCAATCATAAATTAATTACTTTTGATTTGAATGTATGTTTTAAAGAATCAAATAGAAAAAATGGTTGAAAAAAGAACTAGTTGAAAGTAATCTAAAATGTATTTTCAATTCATACACCCTCCTTGGTAATATTATTCTAACTATATAGTACTCTAAAGTATAAATGATACATTGCAGCTTGATGGTACAATAATAGCTCCAACAAATGCAAATGCATGGGGTAAAGGTCTCCTACAATGGCTTGAATTTACAAAACTTGTAGGACTCACAATCAAAGGAAAAGGCACCATTGATGGAAGAGGTTCTGTCTGGTGGACAAAATCTATACTTGATGACAATGAAGAACAACAACTGGTTGTTTCATCATACAATACCACCCTTACACAAAATCCACAAGTAAGTACAATTCTATCCCTACCAATTTTTATGTGCCTTCGTTTAGAATTTAGGGGTGATAAACGGGTTGTGTTATGTCAAATACATGAACTCCGCCACGACATATAATAATGCTTACACTATAAAACACAATAGTCTTTTTCTCTTTTATTTTTTAAAAGTTTGGCATAATTTACCTAATCGACTTTAGTTATAACACAATAATCTTAATTATAAAAAACGGTTAAGCATGTTAACCAGTCAGTCAGTACGACCAGAACCCGACCCATTTAGGTAAACATCTTTGCGGGTTTGACTCCAAACTCTATAGGCTAAACCAAAAACTATGAATTTTGTTCGAGTCATGTTTTCGTATCGTGTGAGAAATTTCGTATTCATGTTATTAATTATAAAAAATTGGTTATGGCAGGTAAGCAGCTCATTAGTGGGGAAAATGCCTAGTACAAAGCCAACTGTAAGGATCCCTGTGGAAAAAAGAATGAACTGAATAACTATATACTAACTTTTTTATGATGTTTGTAGTCTGACGTGGCACCTACTTTTTTTTATTCAGGCGTTGAGGTTTTATGGAAGTTTTAACGTGACAGTCACGGGCATAACAATACAAAACAGTCCTCAGTGCCACCTGAAATTTGACAACTGTGATGGAGTTTTAGTGTACAGTTTTAGCGTTGCGTCTCCTGGTGACAGTCCCAATACTGATGGAATTCACTTGCAGAACTCCAAGAATGTGTTAATCCACACCACCGATCTTGCTTGTGGTAAATCATATTTAATTATTTATCCCCTAAGTTCAGTTATTAGATTACTACGTAATATTTTTCTTTCGGTTATAGAGTAGAAACTTTGTTTTGGTTTTATAAGATATAATCGTAACAACAACAATCATACCCAGTAAAATCTCACAGATAGCAAAGTTACTCCATATTCCGACATAATCGTGTATAAGAAACATTGTGTAACATTTTATTGTTCGTGTGCAGGTGATGACTGTATATCTATACAAACGGGATGCACAAACGTATTTGTGCGTGACGTAAATTGTGGGCCAGGGCATGGAATAAGCATAGGAAGTTTAGGAAAGGATGGCACGTCGGCATGTGTTTCAAACATCACTGTTCGTAACATTAACATGCACAACACGATGACTGGCGTTAGGATCAAGACTTGGCAGGTACAAACTTACAAACTACCAAAAAAAAAAATAACATTCTGAAAATGTGTGTTTCTTCCAATTGTGTAGGCCGAAGCCCACTAGCACACCTCTTAAATTTTAGTTTGTAATTGGGCCCAAACTGAGCCATGTGCCCATGTCCTTCGTTTCTTCTATCACTAATTTTACCTTTTATTTGTATTAAATCAGTTATTAGTTTAAACTAAATTTACGAAAACTGATTTAATAAAAACCAAGATGTATTTTGTAAGAATAACTAAATAGATAAAATTACATTTGAAATATAGTAATTTAACTCGCAAATAAAAAAATACACAACAAAAATATTTTACATGCTGGTTGATCTTTTTTAAAGCGACCCGTTTCGACCTGAAACCATTTTGCTTGTAACCAACTTTGAGCCGACCTGCCCGTTTTTCCAAGCTTTCACAAAATTATAAGATGTTCAATTAAAATATTCCTTCAAAAAATGAACATTGTGTTTTGAAGATTACCGAAGTTTTAGTCAAATGTAATTAAGATTAACCCGTATCAAAATGTTCATATGCAGGGAGGATCAGGGTCAGTGCAAGGAGTATTATTCTCAAACATTCAAGTTTCTGAAGTCGAATTCCCAATCATGATTGATCAATACTACTGTGACCACAGCAGCTGCAAGAACCACACGTCCGCGGTGGCTGTCTCAAACATTGCATATGAAAACATACGAGGAACATACACAGTAAAACCGGTTCATGTCTCATGTAGTGACAGCAAACCTTGTAGGGATGTAAGGTTGACCGACATTGAACTAAAACCAGTGTCCAAAGGCTACCACATGTATGAACCCTTTTGTTGGCAAGCTTTTGGGGAGTTATATGCACCCACTATCCCAGAAATTGATTGCATACAACAAGGTGCACCGTCAAGCAGCTTGGACCCTGATGAGGCTGGATGTGCAGCATAGCCTATATATGATTTGGTGCATCAATCAGTGAGGTCGGTGTAGTTGCTGGCCCCTTTATATATTATATAGATGCTTGAGTTGAGTGTGTATATATATATCTATCTATATATAGGTAGTGTTATAGTATGGGATTGGTTGTATAATAGGAATTATTTATTCTTATCGTGTTATTGTTACACTAGAAAAAGTTGTATTTATTTTCGCGTGATGTTGAGTAATTATAGGAGTACGATTTGATTGTTGTGTTTAGTTATTTTTGTGAAATACTATACTAATTGGTGTTCATTTGGTTGAATGGTTGGGTTGCACAGTGCACATTGCTCTAGTAGTGGCTTTCTAACCTATTGCCAACAAAATCCTATTGTAAGTTAAAATTGTTGTTCTGCTTATTTGTTTTTAAATACAGTTGGTTTGAAGTAAGCAAACGCAACTTATTTCATTTTTGGAGAGATTTATACAAAACACTAAATATTGTGATTTGTGAAAACATGAAGAACAAAATAAATAATTCATTTATTTCGAATTTTATAAAACTTGAAAGCAGAAGTAGAAGATATGAATAGAAATACAATGTATATTTATCTCTCTTAAAATTCGAACATTAAAAGAAAAAATATATGCACAAATTTTGTTTATGTATATAGCCTACACATATGTAAGTCATATCTAGGTTGTATTACCTATAAACTACGCATGTGAAAGTAAATGATTAAAAAGTTAAAAACATATAAGAAATTAGCATGATTTTTTATATACGGATTTGCATGTAAAAGTTTAAAACACAAACTAAAATCATTAAGTTAATTAATTTTTTTATATACGGGTCGTGAAGAGGCTTGATAATCCTCCCAACACCTCTCCTTAAGTGTTATAGAGGCATGAAAAGAGAGACACATTTCTTGTATAACGCCAGATGAGAAGAAAAAAATGTAAAAAGTATTGATTGAAATGGTATTTAGAGGCGTTAACTATTACACAATTTCTGAATGTACGTTAGGATACTGATGTGATGGAAAGTAACCCTTAATTAGGGGGATTTAACCATCTTCGGATGGTCTAATGGACTTCATGAGTACTCTATGTAAATAATTTAAGGGAAAATTACCAAAATGTCGTTTGACCAAGTGCATTTGCGAATTTGTCACCTTCATGCGTCCTTGGAAGGACTACTCAGTCTCGGAAGCGTCCCTATGTTTTGTTGAAGCGTCCATGTCCTAGAAGCTGACACGTATCCGACATGTTTATGCGTCCTTGAAAGGACCATTCCGGGATACGTCCTTCAAGCACGGGATGCGTCCTTCAAACACTGGATGCGTCCTTGGAGTACGGGATGAGTCGGGCAAATTTCTAATGCGTCCTTTTCTCTCTCCTCTCTCTCTCTCTCTCTCTTCTCTTTCTCTCTCCTCTCTCATCCTGGCCTTTCTTCCTCCTAATTGCAGTCCTCTTCAAACACTGTATATTCCTTCCTGGCCTTCTTCCTCCTAATTGCAGTCCCCACCATGACGATGGCGATGGATTTATATATATATATATATATATATAGGGAAAAGATCATGCGAGAACCACCTTTTATTGCGAGAACCGCGAGAACCAATGTGAACACAACCAAAAATGCCTAAAAATAGCTAAAAATCACACAAATTTTTTTTTTTTAATATTTTTTATGAAAAAATCGCTACTTTTCGAAGCCAAAAAAAAAATGTTTTTTTTTTTGCTTCTAAAAGTAGCGATTTTAACATAAAAAATGTTAAAAAAAAAATTATTAGATTTTTTTAAGTTTTTTGGGGGTTTAGTTTTTAGCATTTTAGCTTGGGGGGGGGGGGGGGGAGGGGTTTAGGTTTTTTTTAGGTTTTTTGGGGGTTTTAGTTTTTAGCATTTAGCTTGGGGGGGTTAGGTTTTTTTTTTGGGGGGGGGGGGGGGGTTAGGTTTTTTTAGCTATTTTAGGTTGTGTTCACATTGGTTCTCGCGGTTCTCGCAATAAGGGTGGTTCTCGCATGAGCTCCTCCCTATATATATATATATATATATGATATGCACGAGCATCCATTATACATGTACACTCTAATTAATTATCCATCTATTATCATATACATTCAACTGTTTGTTTTACTAATTAATTTATGCAATTGATATTAAAGTACCCACAATAACCAATTCTTGCTTGTTTTGTCACCCTCCATGTCCTAGAAACTTTAACAGCATCTAATGTTGAAGAGAAGAGAGGAGAGAGGAGAGAGAAAGAGAAAAGAGAGAGAGAGAGATGCGTCGGCCAAAAGAAGAGGGAGAGAGGAGAGAGAAAAAGACGCATTGGGATGCGTCTGGGCCCACATGCAAAATGCCACGTGTCAGCTTCTAGGACATGGACGCTTCAACAAAACATACGGACGCTTCCGAGGCTGAGTAGTCCTTCCAAGGACGCATGAAGGTGGCAAATTCGCAAATGCACTTGGTCAAACGACATTTTGGTAATTTTCCCATAATTTAATGGTGTTCTAACTTCATCAACAAAGATGAATAATTAGTATACTAATGCTGTTTAGATTTTCATAAGAGTTTTATGTAACTTTTTATAATTCAATAAAGTTTTCAACTATTAGCTATATATAAACATACTTTAGTTACCAATAACTGTAAATATTAGCGTTTTTTGACTTTAAAGTAGGCCTTATATTTTAATTTTTTTTTCAAATTATTACACTCGAACTATTAGATATAAGATAATAACTAGGTTTAGATAAAAAAAAAATATTGGTTAATTAAACTCGTGTTTACATAATCAACTCGATCCCATGATTAGATCGGGGGCAAACACTTAGGAAAAGATAGATTGGATTTAAGAAAAGTTTGTTTTGGATTTATCCATGGTTTGATTAGTTTATTTCTTATCCCTAAAATCCTATGTCAAGTATTTATATGGATATTGATGAGGTATGACCCGGAACGGTTAACCCGACCAGGTCATTACCTATTATTTTATAACGGTACTTCCACTCGAGAAACTTACACTCAAAGGGGGTATTTTGACTTTTTCCTTTTTTAGTCCGATCTCATGAATTTTATTTCATAACTTCGGACTGGGGGGACATGACGAGGTATGACCCGGAACGGCTAACTCGACCCGGTCATTACCTATTATTTTATTATAAATATATAATTACACATGTTTATTCTAGAATCTTCTATTCTGCATGGATAAACCATATAACCGAATCCCCAATCTTTTGGGAAGATCATGCAAATCACTAACTTATCGGAGTCCATCCTAAGTTAGGAGAAACCCTAATTGTAAACTATAAATAGAGGTAAACATCAAAGGCATGTATCTTCTGCTCTCGTTTACTCTTTCTCTCTACACATATTTTCTTACTCCCAAACCGAGATTTATTCTCACGCCGGATGGTGGTTACAGGAATAACCCCATTCCTGTAACGAGTCCTAACGATGTTCTGTTTTGCAGTTAGTTGTTCGGATCGTCAAGAGTTGAAGTCTAGTCGGAGCTTACCGTTCAGGTCAGTGTTTCTTCAGATATCTTCTTTGTAGTCTTCTGATCATAACTTTTTCTATCCTCTCATATCCTTCTAAGCTATTGATGTCCCTCTTACTTTGTCGTTCCCCTCGTGTGGCGACTTTTCTTCTATTTTTCTCCTACTCGCCATGACCAATGAGTATACATAAAGATTAGGATTTGATTTGTTTTTATTTTTGTTTTGCTTTGCTTTGCTTTGTCGTTGATGTCATCTTTGCCAATGTTGTTTTGTCACAAAATAGCTACAGCTACCACTATTGTAGATTTTTTCATCACAATGTTGCCATGGTCGTGAACCTATTTGACACCACAAGGTTTTCTACCATTCAAGTTTTATATATATATATATTTTTTCTTCTTTTGTTTTTAAGAGCGTGCACCAACTCTTATGCCAACATCTTTATTGTTTTTCATGAAATTCTATTAGACCATGTGTAGTGGAATGGGAAGATAATGCCCCCACCCTAGGACATTTTACGCCATGTGGCGGTCCAGTCAGCAAAGGGGCATTATTGGGAGTTTTCTAAAATGGGTGTAGTGGGGATGAGGCATTATTGGGCATTATTGGGGCATTAAATAAAATAAAGAAAAAACACAGAAAAAAATCTTATTGGATAAGGAGAAGGGGGCTGAAAGATGATTGGACAAGGGAGAAGGGGGAAGGCGTTTTATATAAAACGCCAAATTCATTTTTTTTCAAAAAAAAAAAAAAAAAGCCAAAAAACGCCCTATGTAATGGGAGGGGGGCGTTTTTGGGCGTTATTTTTGAATTTAAAAAAAAAAAACGCCTCACTACACATGGTCTTAGATTCAACCTCAAGTACCCTCACTCATAACATAATTGATCCACCAATCATCATCATCCTCACTTACCCGTTGCCTCAAGCTACATCCACACCCCCTACCCTCAACCTCTACCCGTGGCAACGACGGCGGTTAAGCCGCACCCACCCACATACCCGCAACACCCGACCTACATGCACCCCTGATATCCCCAATCAATTAACCGGTCGTATGCACTACCCCCAATCGATTCAATCAATTACCGGTAGAGCAATAATTTCCATCCTTGGTCAAGTTTTTAAAATATTGCATTATTAGATTCATTGGGTGACATTAAACATGTTACATTGCTTTGACCAAGAAAAACTGGTCTATCTACCATTTGGTTTGCTAATTTAATAAAGTTGGCCATTCAAAAAAATAATAGTAGATTTATTGTTTTTATACAACAATTATGATATTATTTTGACCTAGATGTCATTTGAATGTTCTTTTATTACAATCACATTAAACGTTTGTTGATAAATATTATATATTATACAGATACAGATTAATTAATTAATAATAATAATAGAAATTTTTTTGAAGTGTGATTTTCTATGTACAGGATCTAGTGGTCACCAGGTTCTTATCAAAGACAATCCCCCATCAGCCCTGCCTACGGACGCAATGTTCTATCGGGCCCCGACCGCCGCGCAAACTGACCTTCGTCCGGAAACCATACTGCCCTCACACGAGAACCTCGCTGGGGTAACAGCTGGGTAAAACCGGGTTGCCCTCCGGATCGAACCATGCCTCGGTAGGAAACGATCCATCATTGGGACGTCCCGTACCTTTTGCTACAGCCGGGAGTCGAATCAGCATCTCCAAAGAGAACATCGGCCCAACTGACCAACTGAGCTAGGGTGGGGGATATAATAATAGAAATCTAGATCTATATTATTGACACTAAAGTCAAAATAACTTAAAACTAATCGAAATAGTCAAAACCTACCCATACGACCCCTTATCAGATAAGATAACGAAATCTTTAACCACCACTCCCTAACTGCTTTCCCTCCATTTTCTGCCCAATCACCATCACCGGAAACCGATCACCATGGCCGCCGGAATGCAAGAAAAAGACCTCATCACCGTCACTAGGAGGGTTGCAGCCGTCAGTAACCACCTGAATCCTCCTCCTCAACCTCATTCGTTATCCCCGATCATAATAAGTTCGTCTAGTTGCAGTGCCTCTTTAAAGGATAGCTATCATCGGGTTCACGGTGAAGTTCCGACTCATATACCCGTTTGGAAAGCTGCGTGTGATGAGTCTGGGAAGGAGTTTACTGATATTATATACGAGAAAGCCGAAGGAGAAGCCATTGCTAAGGTCCTTATAATAATAATAATTAATATATGTTTTCAGTCTGAAATTTGATTAACAGTTGGCAAAGTCAATGTTAAATTTGCCACCTAATCCCTTAATTTTGACTACCAACTTTGAAATTTAAAAGTCAAATGCAGTTTCTTAATAGAGGTTATTACTGTTATTGTTTCATTTGACTTGATTGATGGTCCATTAACATGTGAATTATGGACTTTTTCCCCTTTGTATTTTGCAGATAACAATAAACAGGCCAGAGAGGAGAAATGCATTCCGACCGCATACAATTAAGGAACTAATTCGCGCGTTCAATGATGCTAGAGATGATAGTGCAATAGGAGTCATTATTCTCACTGGAATGGTACCTTTTTTTTTCTTTTCTAATAACATAGCGAATATTACGAGTGTTTTTAACATATGATTGGTTCAGGGAACCAAAGCTTTCTGTAGTGGTGGTGATCAGGCACTTAGAAGTGGAGATGGTTATGCTGATTTTGAGAATTTTGGCCGGCTAAATGTTCTTGATTTACAAGTAATCATTTTCGTTTCTTCTTGTACCAGCTATATATAACTCAATGACAAATAAATTAGTAACTTGTGTTGAATTGTTGACAAAATGTTTGGCACGTAGCTTTCGGGACCTTAATTCTTCAGAGCTCTCGACTCCAACCAAAAGCTACAACTCGGGCTAATTTTGCCACACATAGTATATATTCAAGTCAAATAATGCACTTTCATGAGACACATCTCTTGTCAAACATGATATACATATTCATAATGGTATTAATTGATTTAATGAGGGCGCTTTAATCCCATTACAGGTGCAGATTCGACGACTGCCAAAGCCAGTAATAGCAATGGTAATTTTCATCGTTTCTACTTCTTAATCTTGTTGATTTCTTTCTTGTTGCACATAAATATGTGTCTTTTTTTTCTTAAAAAGGTTGCAGGCTATGCTGTCGGTGGAGGGCATGTGTTGCATATGGTCTGTGATCTTACAATAGCTGCAGATAATGCTATTTTTGGTCAAACAGGTCCAAAGGTGAGCTGGTCAACACACATAAATACTCTATTCTTCATTAAGGAATTTGAACTGAACTATCATCTAATGTCTAAAAGGTGGGAAGCTTTGATGCTGGTTATGGGAGTTCCATTATGTCAAGATTGGTTAGCTTCTGATCTAATAAAACTTATAATATAATGTTGTAACTAATTCGATAGTTTTTATAGTCAATTTCTCTTTCTGGTTGAATAGGTGGGACCTAAAAAGGCTCGTGAGATGTGGTTTTTGGCACGGTTCTACACTGCTCAAGAAGCCGAAAAAATGGGGCTGATTAACACAGTAGTCCCTGTAAGTTCACTTTCACTTAAATAATCGCCATCTATGTGTGTGTGCGTGTGTGTGTGTTTTCACCATAACTATGATATATGACTTAATTAACTTACCTTTCCAATTATCACCATTGTACATCTATTAATAGTTGATTAATAATGCATAATACCTTACAGGGTTTACATTAGGGGTGTGTTAAATAACACTTCAATCGTTAATGCTATATTTTAATCATGTGGTAGCTAGAAAAGCTAGAACAGGAAACAGTTAAATGGTGCAGGGAGATCATAAGAAACAGCCCAACTGCCATTCGCGTGCTAAAAGCAGCCATAAATGCAGTCGATGATGGGCATGCTGGACACCAGGTATCTGCACTTTTGTCTTCTTCAAATTCGTTGTCGTTTTCTTTTTTGTTATTAGTTTATTAATCATGTGATTTTTGTTCAGGAACTAGGTGGAAATGCAACTCTCATTTTCTATGGAACGGAAGAAGGCAACGAGGGAAAGACAGCTTACATGGAACGCAGGCCTCCAAACTTTTCCAAGTTTCCCCGACGACCATAATTTATCAAATTTTTTATAAGCTTTTGTGGCTTCATTTTTGTATCCTTCTCTGTACCCGGAATAAGAGCTAATGAAATTTATTTGGTATTCCGTTAAATATAAGTTGTCACCAACTCATGCAATTTATTAGTTGTCGCATTCAAATTATTGATTGTTCGTATTGGATTTCTTAGTATATATCTCTGTTGAGTGTATTTCTCGCTTGTTTTCTATCTTCGTTTCGCCTTGTATGATACATGACGAATTGCAATTCAATTCGATGAAGTGCTTCATAAGGTATGTCGCATATAATGAAAAAATAAACATATTTTTACATACCATATATAACAAAAAAAAAAAAAAAGATGAGCATAGTTCATCTATACCATATAATAATAAATCCTTTAGTTCCATGCAAATAAATGATAAGATGCTATTATTACTTTTATTTGGATCACCATTCACCAACAAGTATTTAGTTTTGATCAATATCTGTTTTGTTTTTCAATTTGATAGTTGTGATTTCTAACTTTATAAGGAACTCGAACAGCTATAACATGTGTTCCAGTATTCCACTATGTTTGGTCCAAACATGTTTGGGGAATACCATTCTTATATGTTCGTCATCTATTATCAGAATTTATTACACCTTATATTAAGGAACTAATAATAATGATAATGAAAATGGTAAAACAACATTTTGTAGTACACGACGACTACTACGCGTCATCAGATAAAATGATAATATTAGACAATGCCTACATAGCCAGTTAGTTGGCTACAAAAAATGCGCAATATAGCGACATATATGAAAATCAATAATAAATAAATTTATAGGGGGGGGTGGGGGGGGGGGGGGGGGTGGGGGGTAAAATGGTGTTGGTTGGTGATGTTGTTCCTTTGTTTCCGAGATCTTGAGTGAGTTCATATTTAAGTTCGACATTGGTAAGTTTGACATGTCATGTCTTATAAACTTTTATGATTTTGTATTAATTTATATAAGTTTTAGATGACAATATAATAATCTCTCCTATGGAAGTCTTAAATAGCATGGTACCTAATTGTCAATGTACAATCAGCAGAGAGTTACCGTCAGCTTTAACTTGTCTTGAAAAGTTATACATGGTAACTAGCTCGTATCAAACCATCTCAACAAATAAATTTTATTAAATCAAGCCAATCCCTAGCAAGAAGCTAGAGGAACGCAATAAAACACAAAACAGCTAAATACAAGGTAAATACATCGAACTTAACAAAACAAGAATTTAAAGGTTACATTTCAAATCACACTAAGAAGCCCAATGTTTTATAATCCAATTCAACTTGTTCACCTTGATATCTTCAAATCACGCAAACAGATAAAATTATTACACATAACGCAATCTACAATAAAAAATAAAAGGGAAAATTACCAAACTAGCCGCTTGACCAACCTTTTTACGAAAATAGCCATTTGACCGGGCTTAATGGACCTTCCCATCCAAGTGAACCCCCATTTTTATGCACCTTCAATCCAGCCACAACCAAACGGACACGTGTCCCTTTAACCTGAACCGGCTTTATGCCGCCACGCCTGTTAGCCGAGCCGCTTCATCCCCAAGCCAAGCCGCTTCGCCCCCTGCCTGATTTATGCCGCTTTGTGGTACTGCCAAGCCGAGCCGCTTCATGGCCAAGCCAAGCCGCTTTGCCCCATTCCAAGCCGCTATACCCTGGATCTAAGCCGCTTCAGAATGCCACCTACCCCCAAGCCGTTTCAACCTATGCCCAAGCCGCTACACCCTGGATACGAGCCGCTTCAGCATCCCAGCTACCACCAAGCCGTTTCAACCTATGCCCAAGCCGCTACACCCTGGATACGAGCCGCTTCAGCATCCCAGCTACCCCCAAGCCGCTACACATGTGTTTTTTATGTATAATTTCGTATGTATATATATAACATCTGGATTTTGCACACATTTGTTTTTTGTCTTCTCGTTATCTTTGTATGAATACATAGTTTGGTCACGTTTAGTATAACTCATGGGTGTTAAGTTTGTGATATACACCGGGGAAAGTGGGAGGTTGTTAACGGGAACATCGAGTATGTTGCCGGTCACGATTGTATTACTAGACGTGGTTTAGAAGTTGAAACCAATTTTTCCTACATCACTTTTTTAAGTTATATTCGCAAGATGTGTGATATTCAAAATATTACTCGGATATCCTACCGGATGTCTTCGTTTACAGATCCGATCGATATAATGAATGATAATGATGTTGTTTTTTTCTTTAATTTGGCTGAGAGTAAACCGTTTGAATTATTTCAGTTATATGTCATTCAAGAACCCGGTGTTGAGTCTTCTGATTGCGCATTTTTAAACAATTTCAAAGTTCCTGATTTAAATTTATCTTTTGATGAAAGTGATAAAAAAATTTATGGAAACTGTACCCAATTATACTTACCGAGTAATAGCCAAGGCATATCTTCTATTGTGTTCGAGCCAGGCCACATTTTTAATAGCAAAGAGGAAATGAAACTTGAATTGGGTAAAAAATGTTTGATAGAACGATTTGAGCTTAAAGTTGACAGATCGTCTAAAACACGGTACGAAGTGTCATGTTCTGTTGATGGTTGTGAGTGGCGTTTTAGGGCATACGGCTTTGCTGGTGATAGCGCATTTTACGTTAAATATTTCAACGATAAACACACTTGTTCAAAGACGCTCACACACCCACATTTTCGTCAGGCAAACCCCCAAGTTGTGGGTCATTATTTAGTGCCTCAATTAAAAGACGGTGGTCGAATTTATCGCGGAAACGAGATAAAGTCCGATTTTAAACAAAATTTAGGAATTGATATTAGTTACATGCAAGCATGGCATGGAAAATGTCATGCTTTAGAACTCTTGCAAGGTACAAGCAGAGATTCTTTTGCCGAACTCCCAATTTATTGTTACAATTTGGAGCGGGCGAATCCGGGAACGGTGACTCACATTTGGATTGACGACGAGAGTCGGTTTGAAATGTTCTTTGTGGCTATTGGTGCAGCGGTAAGTCGGAACCTTAATAATATTTTTTTTATCTTAAAATAAGATGGTCATTCACTGATTTTTTTTTTCAGGTTCGTAGTTTTATGCGTAATTTAAGACCTGTTATTATTATAGACGCTGCTCATTTGAAGGGTGAATTTAAAGGAACATTGTTTTTAGCAGTTGGCATGGACGGAAATAACCAGATTTTACCAATTGCCTATGGAATAGGCAAATCAGAGGATGGTGCTTCTTGGACATGGTTCCTCTCAAAGCTTAAAGGCTGTGTTGGTGAAATTCCAGATATGGCGATCATATCGGATAGGGCCAATTCAATACATTTAGCTGTAAGCAACGTGTTTCCACACGCTTATCACGGTCTCTGCTGTCGACATTTAATGGTGAACTTAAGCTTACCGTCGAATAAAAAAAAGGAATACGAGAGCCTCTGGTGGAAGACATGTAAATCTTACCGGTTGTCTGATTTTAATGAGTCTTTCCACACTCTATGTCTTGCAGTTCCTAGAATACGGAACACTTTAGTAAGTATCGGGTTTGGACGGTGGGCAAGAGCGCATTGTCCCGGCAATCGATATCATTATATGACATCTAACAGTGCAGAGTCAATTAACGCTTTGTCTAAAGACTATCGTAAATTGCCAGTAACCCAACTTATTGAATTTTTCCGTCAATCTGTTCAAAAATGGTTCTATGATCGTCGGCTGGAGGGAATTAAGGAAAGACATGAGCTTACCCAGTGGGCTAAAAAAAAAATTGCAAAGAAAATTGATGGGTCTAGAACTTGGACTGCCGCTGGTGTAGGGTTGAACACTTTTGATGTTGACGACAGGAAAAAGCGTGGTTTTGTAAATTTTTCCGATCGAACATGCAGTTGCCGTGTTTGGCAAGTTTCTGGACTACCCTGTGGGCACGTGATTGCCGTATCCAAATTCTTAGGTGAAACTGACTGCAGTCATTATGCTTTCCGATGTTATTCCAATGAAGTATATAAAAAAACTTACGAGGAAGCGATTAATCCTCTTCCTCATAAATCTGAATGGGAGATACCAGAAGGTCTTATAAATGTTCGCCCCCCGCATATTACAAAACGTCAGTCTGGCCGTCCGCGAGCAAACAACCGAATCTTGTCTCGGGGGGGAAGAACCCACGCCTCTATATTGTGGTAGGTGTAAGTCACACGGCCATCATCGTGACGTTTGTTCAGCCCCAATCCCATCGCAACAACGTTCGCGTAAAGGCAAGGAAACCGTTGCTCATGAAGACCCAGGAAATTATCCGTCTGATAATTATTTTCCGTCTTATAACTTGGGAGATTTTTAGTTTTAGTGTAGTATTTTGGTATTTTTTTTTATGTACAACATTATGTTGAAATCCTTGTACTTGAAAAATCTATTTATATTTTAACTTGAATTGCTTTAACATGCATAGATACAAACATCAGTTTTTTGTAGGTGTGAATCGGCCAGCGTAGAGTTCATCCGCCATGTACCGTCTGTATCTGACACAAGCATCCTGTAGATTTTCCTCTTCCCATGTCAATGCAACGTTTTGAACAAGTTTTTCCATTAACATACAAATAATTACACCTGAATTTCGACCTGTATGATCCCCGTTATCTGGCCACACATCATCCCCCGCACACTCCAAGGCATCAGTCTCGTTTATTCCAGAACGTTGCCAGTACGATATGCGACCCAAAAACCATAAGAATGGAGACTCAAATTCAAGTAGAATTTGATGTATTTTTTTATGTATGCAAAACGACTCTCCACAATGAATTACATTACAATTATTTGGGAAATAAACTTTAACTTTTAGTGACAACATGTTTATCTGTAAGATTAACGAGTGTTGATCCTTGTGTGAAACTGGCATGTAGACCTACAAAATGTCGATATTTAAATGGCCGGATCAAATTATTTTTGGATGAAATTAATAAAATAATAAACAACTTTTACCGTATCCACATTCCAAAATGCAGGAAATTTTTCTCTAGACCCATCTGCATAGCTGTAAGCATCATGATTCTGTTCAACTAGCATGTTGAAAAAATGAGGGGGCATAATTGTCCAACGATAATCATTTTACTGGCACGGCCGTGTCTGGCTTTGAGTTTCCCGTAAATACATTAGCTTGTTACACCATGCATTTATGTGCTGGAAATTAAAGGGCAAAACTAATTTAAAAATATTAAAAAAAACATATATAGTTCGTATGTTTACGTTTTTAAATACCGTTTCTTGTATAAAACCATTGCCACAAAACCCTAGAAGTCCGCCCCACCAGTCTTTTCCTAACGGTGTAGTGCCCATGTATGTCGAATAGCAAGTTGGTGTATCACCATCGTAGTAAAACTCAAGAACATTTGGAGACCAATTGTCATATCGATCATCTTGAATGATCCAAAGCGTGTTCTGTACTGGATGAGGAATGGTTGAGCAAGACCTCCTCTTGGACATTATTAGTTCCTCAGTATGTTGGAAAGAGGAAGCATAAAGATGTGTATATATAGCCACCTCCATCTGACCAAGACATCCAAAAATCTATGTTTTTTTAATTTATTTTTTTTCTAACAATTACTTAAAAAAAAATATGCACACGTCCATAAGACTATATATATTTCGAAACAAATAAAACCATATTTATTTTCAAACCTGTGAATAATAATTTTAACTTACGAACACCGTTTTTAATAAAATGTATATCAAGACATTCAGGAAAAAAAACTAAGAAATATCGTTTATATAATTTTTTAAATAACTAATCATGATTTATATCGGAAATTTATATATATTTTTATCGGTAATTTATAAATATTTTTTAAAATATTATCTAACTTACATATAAATGTACAGGTTATATTAAAAGTCACCGAACTTATTTGTTGTCTACCATTTTTTGTTCACATATTTCTTTATTTCGATAAGAGTTGAATTAGAAACAATAAACATTATACTTATATCAATATTACACAAAACGGTCTTATAAATCCTAAAAATATTACAATATTAAATCCTAACAATATTACACAACCTACTTATTAAATCCTAACAATATTACACAATCTACTTATTAAATCCTAAAAATATAAAACTACATAGCATTAAAAAAAATAACTACAAAGTAAGATAAATATTAAAGAGGTCAACCAACTTAAAATCCGTATTCTCTTCGTGCCTATACTCGACCCTCGCGATATATACCCGATCATCGTGGCTCAAGCCAGCCGCCGGGACACGGTTGAAGTAACGTTTAAACCGATCCAACTTCGGTTTAAGATCACGCCATTTGTGTTGACACGCGTTTAAGTTGTGCCGCGCGTTGCCGACGTGCAGTTGATAGTGATGAAACGCTTGCCCATCTGGTTAGTGTGTGTGTTTGTGAGACGGAGGTCGCGGGTTCGATTCGTGTAAGGGGCGGATCATACAAGAGATCCCCCCTTTTTAAACCGGTCAAATCATAATTTTTACCTATGGCACTTGACTAACTGGACTAACGGAGTTCTTTAACTCAGTTGATTGATTCCTTTATTACATAATAACCTAGTTAAGTATCTAACTTAGTTATTATTTATTCCATATATGATTTAACTAACTAGGTTAGTTTAATCTAACCTTTCATTTATAGACCGCCTTCATAAAAATGTATGGAGAAAAGAGTATTTTCATATTTTTTTGATGTTTTTTGATATTTTTTGATGTTTTTTGATATTTTTTTGATGTTTTTTGATTTTTTTATGTATTTTGATATTTTTTAAAAAATACTACTGAAGCGGCTCGGCTTGTACTTTAAGCGGCTCGGCTTGTACTTGTAGCGGCATGGCTTGTACTTGTGGGCACGGGGCGAAGCGGCTTGGCTTGGGGATGAAGCGGCTTGGCTGACAGGCGTGGCGGCATAAAGCCGGTTCAGGCCAAAGGGACACGTGTCCGCTTGGTTGTGGCTGGATTGAAGGTGCATAAAAATGGGGGTTCACTTGGATGGGAAGGTCCATTAAGCCCGGTCAAATGGCTATTTTCGTAAAAAGGTTGGTCAAGCGGCTAGTTTGGTAATTTTCCCAAAATAAAATACTTTAAATTCAGATTAAAAAAATAAAAACTAATAAAAAAGGTTGGGTGTATAGAAAAGGGGATATGGATATTTTTTCCCCTTTATTTAACCCGATCTCTCCCCCGTTGGCGTATCTCTCTCGCCCCCAAATTCCACAACTCACAACCCCCCTTTCTCTCTTTCTCCTTCGATCCCTCTCCACATCCACAGGTACCTACTTCCAATCTTCTTTTCATTTCCCTTGCATTTTATTTATTTATTTATGTCATCTTGTTGTTCGCCCTTCAGATCTCTTTGTGGTGATTCATTCACTCTTATTATTTCATTTGCAATTTCTTACGCTTTTCCTTTCCATTAGTTAGGTTATATATTATTTATCTGCATGTAGGTTTCAAAGGTTGATCTATCATTCTATTGTGTAACTTATCATATCCTTTACATTTCTTATCTTATAGATCCATTCAATTTGGTTGGGGACCAAATGTTAGGTTTATTCAGATCCCATCGCCTCTCGTTATATTGTAATAATATGTGTTTATACGAAGAATGTTAATGCGGTAATCGATTTAATCTCCACCTAAAACACAGCTAACATTAGGTTTTTTTAGTGATCTGCACTTGGTTGTTAGTTAACTTAGTTTTACATACATTCTCAGATCCAATATATATACTTTTTACAGTTAATTTTCATGTACATGTTGAGAAACTGAAATTCTCTTGTGATCTAAAATTTAGAATTCAGCTACTTTATAATCGATTTAATTTCGATCTAAAATACAGCTAGCGTTAATTTTTTTAAGTGATCTGCAGTTGGTTGGTGTAACTGTGGACCTGTGGTAACTGTGTTAGTTAAGTTAGTTTCACATGCATTCTCAGATCTAATGTATTTATTTACTGTCAGTTAATTTTTGGTTTACGGTTTTGTTTTCTTGTTGCATGATATTATTTTAGTGATTTATATGAATTGGTTTGATTTGCAGGGATCCTACGCGGCAAAAAAATGGGGCTAACTTTCACGAAACTCTTTAGTCGGCTGTTTGCCAAGAAGGAGATGCGGATCTTGATGGTGGGTCTTGATGCAGCTGGTAAGACGACCATTTTGTACAAGCTCAAGCTTGGTGAGATCGTGACAACGATTCCTACCATTGGTATGTACTCTTTCGTAGATTGGTTAGAAATATGTGTGGCATTGCTATCTGGCCCTTTGATTTATATTGCTATGCTCTTATGTGTTGTTATTTCTGGTGAACGGAATGGACCTTATGATTTAAAACTTTGATCTGAATGTTTATGTTTGTTGTGCTGCATTCTTGTAAGGTTTCAGGCTCATGTTGTATGAGTCATAGTTGTCAATAGCGGCTGTAGCGTGCTATGTAGCGATGTGCGCGTATGGCGCTATAGGGTGTTTAGTGACAAACAGCGATTGGTTTTTTTTTTTTTTGTTCACGATTGAAAAAAAGAAGCTTACTTGGATGATTAGTGAGCGTATTTTAGCTATTTTTGTCAAAAATATACATGTAAAATATTTCTTAAATTTTTATATGCTTTATTATCTCAGTTTTGTCTAAAGTGTAACTTGATTCTTCTCAATTATGTTTCTCACCGATGATATTTGTGATTCTTTGCAGGGTTTAACGTGGAGACCGTGGAGTACAAAAACATCAGCTTCACCGTCTGGGATGTCGGGGGTCAAGACAAGGTAAGAATATCTTTGTTTTTGAATACTGGTTGGTATTTTAATGATACATTTGTATATTTTAATCCATAGTTATTGAATTCATAGGATTTTAAATTTTTATGTCATAAGAGTTTTATTCTTTGTTGTCTTTCTCTGTATGCACAGAGAGAGACATTTCTGTTGCTATTAAAGTACATATGGATTTAAAAAAAAAAATTATATATAATGGTATATATGCAGATCCGTCCATTATGGAGGCACTACTTTCAGAACACACAAGGTCTTATCTTTGTGGTTGATAGCAATGACAGGGATAGAGTTGTTGAGGCAAGAGATGAATTACATAGGATGTTGAATGAGGTAACTTTATTATTATTATTATGGTTTGTGTTTTTATTATCATTGCAGATTGCAGATATATTAAATTTGCATTCATTTTTAATAAATATAACATATGTTGGCTTTTCATCTGGTAAATTTTGTTGATGAGTTATCTTTTTAATTAGAACCTATCAGAATTTTGCAAATCCCCTTGCAAGTATGTTTTGATGCTTAACTGTAGTTATACATAGGGAAATTTAAGATTTTCTATAATGACCAGATAAGTGGAATTATTTACAAATGTATCTACAGGACGAGCTTCGAGATGCAGTCTTGCTTGTATTTGCTAACAAACAAGATCTTCCAAATGCAATGAATGCTGCCGAAATCACTGATAAGCTTGGCCTCCATTCCCTTCGCCAACGCCACTGGTAAATTCTTGTCTGGATGCAAATATAAGAGAACGGATCAAACGTGTTAGAGTAGTCTATAACATTATTAATTGTTTATGTAATCATAATAGAAACAATAAGCATGTGTTTGATGGGACAAAAAACTGTCTGTTACTTTGCCGTATATATCGTTTGTGTATATTATCCTCATTGGTGGCTGTTGTTTACCATAGGTACATCCAGAGCACCTGTGCAACCTCAGGAGAGGGACTTTACGAGGGTCTCGATTGGCTTTCCAATAACATCGCTAGCAAGGCACGTAAATAACCAGCAATTTTTTGTGTTTTATTTTTATCTTTTAATTTTTTTATTTTGTGTGCAACAGGCATAAGATGAAACAAGACCAAACCTAATGTCGATCTTGGATGCTGGGAGCTTTTGCTTTGCTCTGTGTGTTTGTTAACCGGTAGCAAATGTGTCTACTTATATAATATTTGGCTGTATTGCAGTTACTTTTTAAAAGCATTGTCTAAAGTTTGTAACAGAGGTTAATTTTGATTGTTTTATTATATGATGATGATGTTTCTTAACTAATGGTTTTGATCTACCTTATGGTTTTGTGGTGGTGGGACGGGGTTGAAGATAGTGACAGGTGATGAGGTATGGGGTGGTGCGGTGATGGAGGTGAAGGTGTAGTGGGGATGGTGTGATGGTGGTGGTGAGGTGGTGAAGATGAAGGAGAATAGAGAGAGAAAGATGGTTATGTATGTATAATATGGGTAAAAGTATTTTGTAAGTACCATATGCATTAATGGGTTATATCTAGGTGTTAAATGACTAAAATACCTTTATACTCAACTGACTTATTGGATAGCATTACAAATTTAGACTCAAATCGTTCGTATAGTAAATAACTTTGACTTTGGACTCGAGTAGTTAAAACCATCAAAACTCGCACTTAAAAAAGAATTTTCACAAACTGCCACCACCCTCTCTTCCCCATCGTCTTCGTCGGCGCCACACGCATTAAGAAACAACTTGTCATCTCCTCCGGGCAGGGGCGTACCCACCTTATGAGGTGGGTGGGCGGCCGCACCCCCTGAAAAAAAAAATTAGTGGTATTTTTCGCAAAAAATCCCGACCGCACCCCTTGGAAATTTTCGTCCGCACCCCTTGGAAAATTCATACTGCACCCTTTGAAACTTTTCGTCCGCACCCCTTAGAAAAAAATGTCAGGAATTTATATAAAAAAATTGTGAACACGGATTGAAACCCGATCAAATTATGTACACAAGTTAGCCAATTAACCTCTTTAATAAAACTTAAATTCAATCCATCAAGCCCAATAACTTAATACCCATTCAAGCCTAACCCAACTACTAGTTTTGTTAAACAACATCAGTCCACATAATAAAAAAATAAAAAAAAAAACCCAAATCGCTGCCACTAGCCAGCGACTCCCGTCATCCCTCTGCCTCACTTCAGCGCCGAGCGACAACATAATTCCGTTTGGCGACTACAAAATTCCAGCTGCAAACTGAATAATTCAGGCCGCCCCAGACAGGTACATTTTTTTTTTTTTTTGATGTTTATACGATTTTGTTCAAGAGTTATGAGATAATAGGATTTTAGGATAGGTTAAAAAAGTTTAAACTTTTATGTGTTTTGAGGTAATTTGGGGTTGTTCTAGTCTTTATATGATGAGTTTGTTGTTTCTTAATCTCTTATTGATTATATGATTCTAGAAACAGATATATATGTTAAAAAAGTTTAAAATTTTATATGTTTTTATATATTTTTGGGTTGTTCTAATCTTTAGTTGGGTGGTTTTGTTGATTATATGATTGTTGGTTGGTAAATAACAATTACTAGGGCTTGAAATTCAAAATTTTAAATTAAAAATTAAGGAACATGGGCTATGGTTGAACACTAGAAGATCCTTGTTTATTTTGTATGTGATAGGATTAGGAAGGAACAATGAATATGGAAGTTGTGCTGCGATTTCTCAAGAGGAAAGGGGTTGAACCACTTTTTTTCGCCGGATTCTTCTAATTTACGACCAATATTTGTTTTAGATAAGTTTTTTTGTTCTCTTATTTAATGATTAAGAGAAATAGAAGTAGGGATGGTTTGAACTTTGATGCTTTTTTGTTTGTTAATGTGATAGGAAGTTAGGAACTAGGGTTTGATTGTTTGAAAATTGAAATGGACCCGACCCGATCTGATTTGACTGGCTATGAAACTTTGTTTGTTTGTGTTTACTTGTTTTACATGACCGACCCGACCCGCTATGAACCGATTTTTTTATATAGCTAGGGGTCTAAAATCTTTAAAAAATTTCCGCACCCCCAGGAAAAAAATCCTGGGTCCGCCACTGACTCCGGGCCGATCTATAACACCACCCCGCCCTGTTCTTAATTTCATAATTTTTTAAGTTATTTAAGCCGTATTGTATATAATTATCCCACACTGCTGTTGATAAACGACAGTGGTGATGGAAAGACAGACGAATAAGTTGGCATTAGTGGTGGAATTTTATAGACTTAGATTTTGATGGCAATATTATGGTGGACCACCGTAAGAAACAATCTAATCTAATATGATCTTGAATACAATACGGCTTAACGTGCATAACATTATTATGTGTATAACATGCGTGATTAATGTTTTCCAACATGTGTGAAGGGGTATGGTCCCAAAAACGCCGCGCAAACCTCCAGTCAGGACGCGCGCAAGACCATACTCCCTAATCAGCACATTTCTTATTGCCAACCTCGCGCGGGTTACAACCTACGTAAAGATTCGGCGCGAGGTCGGAGCAAATGGAGACTTCATTTCCAACACTCAGCATTCTGCAAAGAACATTTGGAAGCCCCTACCCCGCGCGGAGTAGTAGCGTGCCCAGCAAGAATCATGCGTGACTACGGCGCGAGGCCTATCCAAATAGTACACAAGGTACAAATGGCAGAAGCAAAGAGCCAATCAACGCCCTTCTGGCTCTGCTCAATCGTGCTCCACGATCATCTGACATGCAGGAGACAAAAAGTACTTAAGGACGCCTACATGGGACCGATCATAGGGCAGAGACAACTGCCCCACGATCTCCACTTACCTGCTGATGGCAGAAGGCCGGCCAGGCCGACAACAGTGACACGTGGCTCCAATCACATTGCGCCAGATAGGGAAAGCTCCTAGAAGCCACTAACGGTCGACACCAGCGAGACAAGGAGCATATCCTCCATGTTGTCGCCTTCCGGCCCAAGGCCCATCAGCCCACACCCTCTTACACCTCTCCGGCTATAAATAGAGACCTCACTTCACAGGTTTGGACATTCCATTCCCTCTACTCTCTCACTTAATACTTAATTCTCTCCCCAAAGCAGTCGCTTATTCTCACGCCGGAGCCCGGTTAAGAGGGAAACCCCCACATTCCCCTTTTAACGAGTAACGGTGTTTTGTTTTGCAGATAACCACGGTCATTAAGGAGCTCAGGAAACCATAAAGAAGATTAACCATCATGGTAGAAACATAAACCAAACTGATTAGCCTCATAATTAGTTCTGTGTTTCTTCATTGGCGCCCACCGATTTTTTCTACAAACCACTTTCATCTTCTTTCCTGAGTTTTCGTTGATTTTCTTCCTTCGATCATGGCTGGTCACGGAATCATTCTCGAGTTTGTTGGTCTTGGAGCAGACCCTAATGCAGCGTTGGGGGTGGATAACCAAAACATCCAACCCCAGCATGTTGAGGAAATCGGCGAAATCGAGATAGCCAACACTGGGGGTCCGCGCGGGAGCTTCACCCGCGTCACTCAAACTACCCCAGGAAACAATGGTGCTGGACCTTCGAACCCAGCTCCAACTCAGAATATCTCGGCGCTACTAGGGCTACCAGAGGGCGAAACCCCAGCCTCATGGTACGCCAAGCAACTCGCCACCATTAACGCGGCGTATCAATCCTTGAGCGCGCAACAAGCAGTTTTAACGGCAGAACCTTCCTTGGTTACACCAACCGGCCCCAGTCACGGGCCGCGCCAGATGCCACCACCGCAAAATATCCAAGGAAGAGCCAACAGACCTCCCCCTACCCGAAGACTAAGCGTGCAGGACACGCGTGACACACGGGGAGAAACAGAAAGCTACTATGACGACCCGTCAAACTTCCAAAGAGGCCCAGTTCATAGCCGGCTCACGCCGCGCAACATGAACGATGAATGGGAAGATACCGACCCAAATGATCCAACTTGGGAAAACGATGAAGAATCTTCGGTCTTCAATCGTTTACAAAGAAATCACGAGTACTACAAACCAAGGCAGCACGTTGGGTATACCGAAGAGGCAGAGCGTGACTTTCGCCTCGCCTATCGACCAGAGGAAGCTATAGAGCATTCAAAGTTCATTCCAAAGATAGCACTGGGGCCGCTCAAGAGAGAAAAGTTACCTCCGACTGTCGGAAAGTTTAACGGATTGACTGTTCCCGATGATCACGTCAGAGTGTTCACTAGCGTGGGCTGCATGGGAGGTTGGAATATGCCCATGTGGTGCCATCTGTTTATCCAAACACTAACGGGGGCTGCTCGCGCCTGGTTCGACAGCCTTCCTCCGGGAAAGATAAAATCATGGGTGGATTTCAGGACTCAATTTTTGAGTCACTTCAGTCAACAAAGACGATACCAGCGCGACACAGCCGAAGTTGAAGACATCTGGCGCAGAGATAACGAGGGTTTGGAAGATTTCATAACTCGCTTTAACAAAGAGTGCTTGGAAATCGGCGGCGTTAGTGAGCAACTCATGCGCTGCCATTTCAAGAAAGCCATCCGCTGCGATAGCCTAATTAGAACCATCACTGGGAAAGATGGAATGCCCAAGGAATGGGATAAACTCATGGAAGCCGCGAAGATAGTCGCGCAAACTGAAGAATCACTCGCACGAAACAACAGCTATCGTTCTGAAGATAGATTTTCTAAAGGGGGTCACTCGCGCGACGACAACAGACGCAACAAAGGCAAGAACCCTGGGTGGAAGGCCAACCACTCCAACGGTTATAGTGAACGACCCCACCATGAAGAACGATCTCGCTATAAGGAAGACGCGCGAGATACTATTGGTCGCATCGGCTATAGAAAGGCAGTCCGAGATGATAATCGTGAAAAGCATTGGACTCCGCTCATAAAAACACCAAAAGAGGTGCTAATGACGGAGAACCATGATTTTAAGGCTCCCAGGCCTATGACAAACAAAAAGGGGCAAGACCCCAATCTGTATTGTGATTTCCACAAGGATACAGGCCACTTAACAGATGATTGTTACAGCTTACGTCAAGAGATCGAGAGAACGCTGAAAAGTGGAAAGCTGAGCCACTTGGTGAAAAACGTGCGCAAAGAAACTCGACAGCTCCATCGCCACGATGAGGGAAATCACAAGAAAGTCCGACGCTTAGAGACCCACATGGTCAACGGACCAAGGTATAGCGCGAGAGAAAAAGGCAAGAGACCTTATGAGCCTTCATGGCAAGAGCAGCAGGTCATTTTCCCGGTGGTGCGCGGGGGTCCTCGCGCCACACGACCCATCGTCATCACCGGTATCATCGGCCATTATGAAACTGAATACGTCTTCATCGACCCGGGGAGTACAGCAGTCATCATCTATGAGCAATGCTTTAACCAGTTCGACGATGAAGACAAAGCGAGACTTGAACCAGTTGATTATCCACTGTCTGGATTTTGCAATGAAATGGTCTTCCCGCTAGGCCAGATCAGCTTCCCCGTCACACTCTCTGACGGGAAGCATTCAAGAACAACGAACGTTAACTTCATGGTAATGCCTGTTAAGTCAAGACATGACGTGCTGATCGGGAGAGAGACGCAAGGTGAGCTGAACATGATAACTTCCACCCCCCACTCAGCGATTGGTTTCCCAACCAAGACGGGGGTGGCAATCGTTTATGCAAAAGCGGCGAAGGTTTCGACAACCGAGCCCGAGAAATGGGTTTTAAATCGCAAGTACCCGAAGCAAACGGTGACGATCGGGCACGCAATCTCACCAGACATCAGAACTCGTCTCAAGCAGCTCCTGTTCAAAAACATGGATATCTTCGCCTGGACCCCGGCTGACATGACCGGAGTCCCGCGCGACATTACCGAGCACTGTTTAAACACATACCCCTCCGTTGAACCGAAAGTCCAAAGAAGGCGCAGCTTAGGGGCAGACAAAACGAAAGCAATGAATGAACAAGTATGCGAGTTACTTAAAGTCGGCATCCTGCGAGAAGTACGTTATCAAAGTTGGGTTGCGAACCCCGTGATGGTAGAGAAGTCTAGTGGAGGATGGCGAATGTGTGTCGACTATACCGATCTCAACAAGGCATGTCCTAAAGATTGCTACTCTTTGCCTGAGATCGACAAAAAGATAGACTCTCTTGTGCCATACAGATGGAAATGCTTCTTGGATTGCTACAAGGGGTATCATCAAGTTCAAATGAAGCTTGAGGATGAAGACAAGACGGCTTTTCGTACTGATTTTGGGATTTTTTGCTATACAAAGATGCCATTCGGCCTCAAAAACGCTGGCGCCACATACCAGCGCCTGATGGATAAGACCTTCGTGGGAGACATCGGGAAGCACATTGAGGTCTACATTGATGATCTGGTGGTCAAAAGTCCCGAAGAGGACCAAATGTTGAAGGACATCGAGAAAACGTTCAATTCATTGCGCAGCGTAAATATGAAGTTGAATCCAGCCAAGTGTTCTTTTGGCATGGAAGAAGGGAAGTTTTTAGGCTTCATAGTCACAAACGGCGGCTTTAAGGTGAATCCGGAAAAAGTCCAGGCAATAGAGCGAATGCCATCACCGTAAACAATCAAAGAGATGCAACGGCTAGCCGGCCGCCTCGCCGCGCTTAACCGCTTTTTATCAAATCACGCCGCGAAGTCGTACCCTTTTATCAGCACGCTGCGCAACTGTGTGAAGAAGCAAGAGTTCAGATGGACCCCTGAAGCAGAAAAGGCTTTTCAGCAAATGAAAGAATGTTTGATCGAGCTCCCTACCCTGACTGCACCGTTTGAAAAAGAACCACTCGTACTGTACTTATCTTCTTCAGATAAGGCAGTAGGATCGGTATTACTGGTGGAAAGAAATGGAGTTCAAACTCCAATTTATTACGTCAGCAGGGTACTCACTGACCCGGAAACGAGATATTCCACGATGGAAAAATTGGTGCTTGCGCTGCTACACGCCTCCCGAAGGCTGCGCAGATATTTTACAGGGCATGTGATCACCGTACTTACCAATTTCCATATCGGCACGATACTTCAAAAACCAGAAACATCCGGGCGGTTAGCAAAATGGGCCATCGAGCTGGGGGGCCACAACATTCTGTACCGGCCGCGCCCAGCCATCAAGGGTCAAGTTCTAGCGGACTTCATCACAGAAGTCCCAGTTGAGAAAATCAAAGATTGTGAGCTGGTGGAGACTCCCGAAAAAGACACGACAAATGAGACTTGGATGCTTTATACTGATGGGGCCTCAAATGAGGACGGCGCGGGAGCTGGATTGCGCCTAGTAAGCCCTGAAAACCATGAATTCACTTACGCCATCAAGTTGGATTTTAAAAACACCAACAACGAGGCGGAATACGAGGCATTTCTGGCAGGCTTGCGCCTCGCCATCAAAATGGGAGCTAAGAATCTACAAGCACACGTTGATTCACTACTGATAGCCAGCCAAGTTAACGGTATATACGATGCAAAGGGTGAGGTTATGGCCCTATATCTAGAGCAGGCAAAAGAGTTGCTTCAACAATTCAAGTCTCACAAGGTAATCCACATCAATCGCTCTGAAAACAAACCAGCTGATGCTTTGAGCAAGCTTGCTTCAACCTCCTTTCAACATCTCGCCAAAGATGTAAGGATTGAAGTACTCAAGAATCCATCAGTGCTGCTAAGACAAGTCAACGTGATCGAGATAGGGCAGCCATCCTGGATGACCCCTATCATTCAATATTTGCAAGAAGGAGTACTCCCTGAAAGTAAAGCAGAGGCAAGGAAGATTCAGAACAAAGCCCTGCAATACGAAATGAATGGCGGTATCTTATACCGCAAGTCCTTCTTGGGGCCACTACTGCGCTGCGTGGACCCCCAAGATGCAAATTACTTGATCAGGTAGGACCTTTCCCAGAGGCCCCTGGCGCCGTCAAGTTTATAATAGTGGCCGTCGATTACTTCACGAAATGGGTGGAGGCCAAAGCCCTCGCTTCAACTACAGCCATGATGGTGCGCAAGTTCATTTGGGAACACATCATCTACAGATTTGGCCTACCACTCAAGATTGTAACAGACAACGGCACCAACTTTGCGTCCGAGGACCTCCAGAAGTGGCTGAAAGAAATGAAAATCGAACACACCTTCTCCTCCGTTGTGCATCCTCAGGCCAACGGACAGGTTGAAAGTGTGAACAAATGCATTGTCGATGGGATAAAGGCCCGACTGGGCACAAAGCGAAGAGGCTGGGTGGACGAGCTCCCGAGTATCTTGTGGGCTCACCGAACCATGCCGAAGACAAGTACCGGCGAAACTCCTTTTAGCCTAGTCTATGGCTCAGAAGCGGTTATCCCGGCAGAAGTTGGCCTGCCCTCTCCGCGCTTGACAGCAGTCAACGCAATCGACAACGAGGCAGAACGTCGTCTCGACTTGGATTTACTAGAAGAAAGGCGCGAAATTGCGCGAATTAAAGAAGCCAAGTACAAAACCCAACTGGAAAGGTACTACAATGCGCGAGTCCGCATCTGTACCTTCACTCCAGGGGAATACGTCTTTCGAGACAACGAAGCCTCAAACGCCGAACGCCCAGGGAAGCTAACACCAAAATGGGAAGGCCCATACTTGGTATATGCAGTGCTAGGAAAAGGGGCTTACAAATTGCGCACCCTGGATGGACACATCATCCCGCGCACATGGAACGCGCAACAACTGCGCAAATGCTACATGTGAATATTCTAGGCCCTGCGCTTTTATCCGCTAATGTTGGCCATGCGCCTTTTACTTTCCTATGTTGGCTACACGCCTTTTACGTTACAAGCAATGTATGATTGGCCTAAGCGCCTGTTTCCAAGTCAATGAAAGCATACGACATGTTTTCCATTACTTTTTCGTTACAAATGCATGTTAAACTTCTGATTAGCACGAAAACACTCCAGTAACTTACGAGCTCTCGACTTACGCCTCCAAGGTCCTCCGCGAACATAGCGCGAGACCGAGAAATTACGCTCACACAAGAGCCATACTTACATTTATTCGTGCTAACTTAACCAATGTTTCTAACAACAGTGCAATAATTGCAACGGAAAAACTAAACGATCATATTTGAAACAAGCGCGACCGCGCAACAACTATACTAAAATAGTGTCACTCATCTGATCAGAAACAAGCGTAACCACGCAAAGGTTTACATTTCAAAACTTCTAAGGAAAAATTACAGGGCACAGAGCCTAAAAGTACTAGCCTATTCAAAGCTATCATCATGCTTGTCGCCATCACCATCACCTTTACCATCGCCATCATCACCCGCAGCTTCCTCCTCGTCCGAGAGCTCAACGGTCTGCGGTGGGTCAAGGATATTCTTCAGCCGTAGACACCAGTCATCATGCTTCAGCGCATCAGTAACCAAATCCATCACCGGAATTGATAAATGATCATAACCGTGTTCAGCGCGAGCTAGTTCAGCCTCAGCTTCATCAGTCACTGAGCAGTGACTAGTGTCGAACTCCTGTCCAAGCATAACTGTTGCATGTTGCGCACATTCAAGATAGCCTTTACGGTGACCAACTGCGAGAGAAGCATCTATAACGGCCGCAACAGCTTTATCCAATTCTCCAGCATTTAGGATGGAGTTGGCCATCTACAGCAAACGCAATACTTAAGCCAACAAGTTTCAATAAATCAAAACGCAGTACTTAAGAAGAATCATACCAGCACCATTCCGCGCCCGCGCAGCCACTCGGCTTCAGAGACCAAAGTATCTACGATACCTTGAGCTTCGGAGTAGTTGTTTTGTGCTACATTAAGAGCAGTGGTGCTAATGTCTCGCGCCTCCTCAGCCTTTTGTTTGGCCTCTTGAGCAGTGGCTGCCTTAACCTTCTCAGCTTCGAGGTCGATTTCCAAGGATTCGCATTTGTCAACCTGCTCGTTCAGGCGACGTTTCAGCTCAGCGATCTCGACATCCTTGGCCTGCAGGTCCTTGTCCTTATCAGACAACTGACCCTTCACTTCAGCAAGCTCAACCTAAAAAGGACGGGACTTAGGATATTTTGCAAACAAAGCACAGAAGGAAAAGGTATAAGTTGTACAAACCTCAAGCTGCTCCTTAGCAGCCTTAGCAGCTTGCACATCCTCGAGCTTCATCGTCAACTCCACAACCTTGGCTTCAAGGTTGACAATCTTATTACGAGCCGCGGCCGCACGCTCATTGTCCTTCTCGCATATGCGCTTGAATTCGGATTTCTCCTTTGCCAACTGCTGTTCAGCAGCTTGAAGCTTGCTTTTAAGGCCCTCGCGCCCCCACTCTTCTGACTTTCGGTCAGCCTCGAATTTCACTTTTTCCTCATCAAAAGCAGTTCTCGACTTCTCCAAGTCAGTAGCACGCCTTAATATCCGATCACGATATTTTTCCCAGTCATCCCTCTCCCTAACCATTGTCCGCCACTCGCGAACAATTTCCTGGTTAGCGGCGCGGGTGTTGGCCTCGCCAACAACATAAGCATGATATAGCCCGCTGTGAGTGCGCGCCCTTTGGCGATCAACCTCGCCAGGAGGAATGGAGTTCAGCAGCCAGTCGCGGCAAGGCGCGAACTCTTGAAAGGTATCCTTTTGCTTTAACCCCCATGGCGGATTATGCGGAGAGTCGCCACGACTCTCTTCAGTATACGACTTGTAATAAATATCCCCCAAGGTATCCCGGGGGCCTATCGGAGAGCGCGGCAGCGCGCCTTGTTTTACACCACCCGAACCAGCCGCTGAACCAGAAGCGGGACCTTTTCCAGTAGAAATCCCAACAGACTTGTCAGCAGCGGATTTCTCCTTCTCTTTCTCCTGCTCGGCTAGTCTCTTCTTCTCCTGCTCAGCTAGCCTGTTTTTCTCCTGCTCAGCTAGCTTCTTCTTCTCCTGCTCAGCTAGCCTGTTTTTCTCCTGCTCAACCAACCTTCTCTTCTCATCCTCAGCCTTCTTCCGTCGATCTTCATCAGCTTCGGCTTTCCTACGCGTCTCATCAGTCTTCCTCTTCTCTTCTTCAGACGCACTTTTCTCTGTCGCGCCAGCTTTCCCCTTCTCGACTTCGACAGCATGCTTTGCCTTATCAGACTCCACCGTTTTGGGGGGCTTAGCAGTAACCTTCGGCCTCTTATGCGCCGGCTCTAGGGGATCTACAAACACCACCCCCTTTTCAGGGGTCGTCTTTTTAAACTCTGCAAAAACCAAGTGTTAAAAAGAGCGGAGATAACAGAATAACGTGACTAAAAAACTAACCCGGAGAAACTTTGTAAAGCGAGCGCAAGTTGCTCCGTTTCCCAATCAAGGGAACCTCACCAGATCCGGGCGCAGCTGAGACACCAGCTGTAGTTTCGCTTCTAACTCTCTTTCTGCTGATCAACTTTTCAGCAGCCTCCTCTTCTTCTTCCTCGTCTTCATGCGCAACAGAGGACGAAGTAGCGCCAGCATCCGGGTTACGAGAACCCGCGCTACCTCCACTTTTCGAGCCACCCGCTCCAGCTTTCTTCTCGCCTGCGCGCGACAAGCCTTCAAGTGAGTCACTAATTATTACATAATCTTTCAAGTCACTCTGACGAAGCCGAAGAGTACCTTTACCAGCAGCACCAGCAGCTGCGCGGCTACTCCCACCTTTCTTACTTGTCACTTCAGGCTCAAGGTTGATCACCTTCTTCCTCTTGGGTGGTTTTTTCTTCTCTTCAGGATCAATGCCCAAATCGCGCAGCACACCTGCAAAGATGGTAGACCAGGAACTTAACTCCCCGGTTGAAGACCCCACAGACTCTTCGCTGGAAAGATAGACAACCTCTTTCCCAGCAGAAGTGACAGAGCGCAAGGGACGAGGGTTAGGTATTAGCGCACCTTCAGTCGCGGTAGGCGGCGCGTCAAATGCGTCAGCAACCGGGTACATGAAATTACCCTTGATTTGTTCATACCAATACTCCTCCCCAGCCCGGAGCGGGCGCACGCTCATAGACCCACCAAAGGTAGATAACGCAGCTTGATACAGGCGCGCCTCTACAAGACAAATTGTATAAATAAACAGTTGTGAAACGGAAATCAACAAAACAAACGAATTAACTAACCTTTATCCTGGAACTTTAAGACAGGGACGTCTTGGCTCTCAGGCGGCCATTGATCACTCATATGTGCCGCAACAAGGACATTTTCTCCAAACACTCGGTTTGGGGTTGAAGTAAGCTGCTTGTACCAAGCTTCATTTTTCGGAATCGCCAGATCCTCTTTCACAATCGGTTCCGACCAGGCACGGAAGGTCATGGCGACCGGGATTACCTCTTCCCGGATATAAAAAAACTTTGGTTTCCAGTCATGAAAACTCTTGGGGGGGTTCAGCAATATCTTCTTTGCGGCGCCACGACTGGCGAAAGAATAGAACCCCATATTTCTTTGAAGCGTGTAAAAAGCCCGGAATTTCTCAACAGTCGGCTTGATATCATGAGATCGACATAAAAACTCGAAGTGTCGTACTCTCACCAACCCTGGTGGACTCAGCTGAGATATATGAAACCCATAAAATTGCAGAATATGTGCCAAAAAGTTCGTCGCCGGCAACCGGAAGTTGCCTTGATGGAAGAAATCTTCAAACAACGTTATATAACCCGGCGGTGCATCGGCGGCAGTCTGGTTTTGTCCAGGGTATCTAGCATCCCATTCCGGTGGGAACCGGAAACCCCGTACTATTTGTTCAAACAAACCCAAATCCCACCGGAGAACCGGAACAAGACCTTCTTCTCCGGGATGGTCTTCTTGATGTTCTTCAGCCATGATAAAGAATTAAGGATTTCTTCGAAGACTCTGGATAAACTTGAAGATATGTCGAAAAGATTTTGAAGATCTGTTATGATGTTCTTCAGAACTTTGAAGATTCAAAGAGAATTCGAGAGGAAATAAGGAGAAGAGTAGAAGAGAAAGTGATCATCCCTCATGCCTCTTCGGATATATATACCCATCGCATTTAATGCGATGGGTAACCGAGTCGGAATCGCCGCGAGCGAGGCCAATCAGAAAACGCCACGTAAGGCGTATTTCCCGGAGTGACGGTTACCACGCGCGCGTGGGCCTCACTGTCTGACGAAAATACGATTCGTCAGGGACAAGTTGATGACAACCGTCAGAGGTCAACTCAAACGTCACCAACCACGACTTTTTTACCAACCTGTCAGAAATTCAAATTTCGAGGATCTTCCCGCCCAAAACTTCAAAAGCTTAATTCAGAGGTTATCCATGACGCACAATACGCATGGCTACCCAAAGCATGGCCAACTGCCAAGCGCCTAGCCGCGCCGTAACAAGTGATAAAACACTCGTACGCGCGCGCCGACGCAACGGAAAACAAGCATTTTACTATAATTTTTTCTAAGTCCAGAGCTCCAACCACTTGCCTCGCGCATGGTGCAGCACTGGACTGGGGGGACTTGAAGGGGTATGGTCCCAAAAACGCCGTGCAAACCTCCAGTCAGGACGCGCGCAAGACCATACTCCCTAATCAGCACATTTCTTATTGCCAACCTCGCGCGGGTTACAACCTACGTAAAGATTCGGCGCGAGGTCGGAGCAAATGGAGACTTGATTTCCAACACTTAGCATTCTGCAAAGAACATTTGGAAGTCCCTACCCCGCGCGGAGTAGTAGCGTGCCCAGCAAGAATCATGCGTGACTACGACGCGAGGCCTATCCAAATAGTACACAAGGTACAAATGGCAGAAGCAAAGAGCCAATCAACGCCCTTCTGGCTCTGCTCAATCGTGCTCCACGATCATCTGACATGCAGGAGACAAATAGTACTTAAGGACGCCTACATGGCACCAATCATAGGGCAGAGACAACTGCCCCACGATCTCCACTTACCTGCTGATGGCAGAAGGCCGGCCAGGCCGACAACAGTGACACGTGGCTCCAATCACATTGCGCCAGATAGGGAAAGCTCCTAGAAGCCACTAACGGTCGACACCAGCGAGACAAGGAGCATATCCTCCATGTTGTCGCCTTCCGGCCCAAGGCCCATCAGCCCACACCCTCTTACACCTCTCCGGCTATAAATAGAGACCTCACTTCACAGGTTTGGACATTCCATTCCTTCTACTCTCTCACTTAATACTTAATTCTCTCCCCAAAGCAGTCGCTTATTCTCACGCCGGAGCCCGGTTAAGAGGGAAACCCCCACATTCCCCTCTTAACGAGTAACGGTGTTTTGTTTTGCAGATAACCACGGTCATTAAGGAGCTCAGGAAACCATAAAGAAGATTAACCATCATTGTAGAAACATAAACCAAACTGATTAGCCTCATAATTAGTTCTGTGTTTCTTCAATGTGTGATTTGGGTTTTTTAGTTTATAACGTGCGTGATTTTCAAATAAACATGCGTAATCATCTGTCATACGTTATGTACGTTAAGCCGTATTGTACGTTAACTGGACTATATATATAAGGATAGTGTAAAAAGTGCCTAAAGTGTGAGAAGTGTGAGAAGTGTATTATAACACTATATATAATACTATATAACACCATATAAACACCGTATAACAATATGTAACACCATATAATACCATATAACACTATGTCATTATATAACAAATATAACACTATACATCTATCATAGACATGCTATCAGACAACCTATAGTGTTATATTTGTTATATAATGATATATAGTGTTACATAGTGTTATATGGTATTATATGGTGTTACATATTGTTATACGGTGTTTATATGGTGTTATATAGTATTATATATAGTGTTATAATACACTTCTCACAATTTGAGCACTTTTTACAGGATCCTCTACCTATATATATATATATATATATGGGGGAGGTTCATTTGAGAAGAATCTTCTTAAAAGAAGAAAAAATGAATTAATCTCAACCATATATTTTTTTGATCAATGGTTGTGAATCAATATATCATTTTTGTCAACTTTTAATTAGTGCTTTAATTATATATATTTATGTTCCCGTTAAAGTCAAAAGATCCAATATTTAATAGGAACCGTTTGATCAGTCTGAAATTTAATCTCAGCCATTTAAAATAGAAGAAATCTTCTAGAAGCAGCAGTTGTTTAGGTTTCAGATTTGACCGACATCGTCAGTTTTGCGAAGACAACTGCTTCCAACCCCATGTTCCCCCTTAAATTCGCTTAAGAAGCTCTGCATCGCCCGCATTAGACTAGAAGGTATGGGGGCCAGCTGAGGCCCGGCTAGGACCGGCGCCGGTCCCCCACACCGCCCCCCATCCTTTTCCGTCCTCACCAGTAGCCCACAGCCGATTGCGCCGGTCCTCCCTTCTCCACCCTTCTCTCACATATACCTATACATACATACATATATATACACAAAGGGGTTCATCCCCCACCCCCTAGGTCCATCCCCTCCAAACCACTCCTACGTGGAGGTGACGTGGCGGTCCATCCTTGGAGGACTTGCCTCCTCCATACCTTCCAGTCATATAAACTCCCTACCATCACCCACCGCTCTTCCTTGGCGGCATTTACCCGTGGGTTCCATCACCGACTTCCAAGTCAGGTTCGTTATCGGCTAGCATATTCTGGCCATCGAGTTGCTTTGGTTCACCACAGGTTGATTTAGTGGTTGTGTCACTTGCTTATTGTTATTGCTTCTGATAAGAAGTCGAAACAGTGATGGAAGAATATGAACAAGAGCAAGAGCAAGACATACCTAATGATAATGGATTGAAATCAGCGGGGGACAACAGGTAAGAGAAACCTCCGACCTCTCTCTCTCTCTGTCCTTCAGACCTAAAACTTTAAATTATTTGTTTTACTAAAATTGGATTCCCCAGGTTCTTTGAGTGATGATTTTTGTTGATTGAGTCCTATTCATTGGGGAGAAACTAGAAATAGTTTCTTATATACGAAACAATAAACAACCAGCATGCTTCAAGAAACGTTATATTTCAAAAATCCACACTTCTCTTGTGTTTATGCAGTTTTGGGCTGGATTTTTCTTTACCAGTAGGTACATACACGATATCAATTTCTCAATAGTTTATGTTACAAGTTTTGATTCTTTAGTTATTAAATATTGTTTATGTTATAGAGATGCACCAACTATTTGATTTTATTCCTCGAGAAAAAACAAGGAAAATGGATGGATTTGCTTGTGTTACAATTGTCTTGTATGATTCTTGGGCTTTTTTTATTTAGCTCTTTTTGGATGCATTTTTGTCATGAACCACATTCCTTGTAACAAATTTGTAGTTCAAATTTATGATGTCTGGTACTTAATTTGTTGGTGAAGATATATTTCCATCATTGGTTTCTAAATTGATCATCATATGTACATTGTTCTAAAACAAAATGCATAATAATCCTTTCCGTATCCTTTTAAGTTAAATCTTAACCCTTTTGACTTTTAGAGATGAAACATAAACCCATATTGATCCACCATTTAGGTTTGGTATAAATTGTTGGATAACTTTTCTTTAATATGTTTGTTCAGTTAATTGATACCTAGCAATCACACTCTCCGTGTAGAGTTCCATGGTCTTTTATGAGAATACTGGGTTGCAAAGTGCGGTATTGTCAGGTATTGTTCTTTATTCGATGCTTATATATGCTACCTTTAGTTTGAACTACGAGAAAGTCTCTCAAACACCTATAAAACATACAAAAATGTGAACTTTAGCGTTATTTCTTTACTTTTATATACTTTTGTTTTTGTTGTATTTTTGTATTATGGACACACTCGAAAATGGTGATTGTTAAAATGGTCATATTCTATTATTGTTGTATTCAAGTTGAAAGGATTGAATAGAATTAAAATTACCTTCCCTGATTGAAAAGGGACTAATACGCGTGGTATTAGTCCTCACTTGTGTTCGTTTGTTAGAGCATGTTTGGCTTTTTGGAGGGGTGAAAAGACGAAAATACCCTTCAAAAGTTATGAAAAGTAACAAATTGCTACTTTTCACAACTTCTAGAGGAGTATTTTCGTCTTTTCACCCCTCCAAAAGTTAAAAGGAGATTTGCAAATGGAAAGCCAAACATGCTCTTAATTTCATAAACGTACACAAACCAACGTAATTACATAAATGAACACAAATAAACATATATTTCCCGATGATCAGAACTATGCACTGACCCATGCCCAAACCCATGGCCCGACCCGTGACCCAACCCATGCCGGACCCAAGCCTTACCAAACACCTATTTTGTGTCAAGTTTAAAAACACCGTAAAATACTCACTTTAAAATGTCATAAAAAAGTTGAGTTTTTTTTATTTTATTTTATATAACAATACCCTACTCGTATTAAAGATAAAAAACGCTCGTTATTGTTTTGGTCAAAAATCAAGCAATGACAATGTAACCAAACTTTCTGTTGTGAGGTATGATGCTTGAATTGATGAACAACAATAAGGATCACTATGAAGTGTAATGAACAAGTGACACGAAGATTTATACGAGGAAAAAGCCCTTGATCAATGAATGATCTCCGGCATAAAAAACCTCGGGTGATGGAAACTACCGATCACCAACTCAAATTAAACATAAAACGTATTACAACTTCGGATGATAGCGAGCTAAGTACAAGGATCACTATAGTGTATTGTGTAGAAAATGTGTGTAATCGCCAAATGTGTTAGCGAGAGCTGATGAGAGCGGTTGTATGAGTGTGTGTGTAGCCAAAAATAGCTAAGCTTCTAAAAAATAGCTCGCTACCCCCTTAAAATTAGAAAATATCTAGCCTAACTAACTTTCCGCATTTCGTGCCTTCTCCCCACGTTCTCCATAACGTTCACAACGGTCAAGCACGTGCAGAATTGAAGGGAATATGCTCCAGGAATATCGCCAAGACCAAGTCCAAGTTGATACTCCTGCAAAACAATTACGAATTCAAAGTAGACAATCGTTAGTACAGGGATCCTTATAGTGATCCATGATCCTGATCCTGCAACACTTCTGAGGATCACTACTTCAGACAGAATTGAGGATCACTAAACCCAACAGTAAATAAGGATCACTGATTATTTAAAAATCCACCCCTAACAATTGCCCCCAAAATATAAGGAGTAATTATGTAAATAAATGAGTTATATTTTGTTCTTATCCGTAACGAATTAATCAGATAACTAGCCGTTGGTAGGGCCGTTCAAATCGCTCGCCGCTCGTCGCTCGCTCGACGCTCGTTCGGAAATTGCTCGGAAAATGCTCGTTCGATTTGACGCTCGGTTCTAAACGAGCTGCTCTGCTCGGTTCGGTTTGTAAACGAGCCAAGCATGAGCAAAGGTCCGCTCGGCTTGGTTCGGCTCGAATTTTTTTTAATCAGTATATATATATATATATATATACATATACACATACACATACACATACATATACATATATAAACATATATATACAGATATATACACAAATATAAATTATACATACACACACACACACCTATATATACACACATTACACATACATATATATACTTGAATATAAATTAAATTTATAGTTTTATATATACTACTCTATTAGATTTTGGTCTGTTATATACAAATTTACAGCTATATCTATAAATACTAGCCCAACCACGCCAATAAAAAAATTAATATCAAATCTAAAAGTTAAACCCTAAACCAATAAACGACAAGCTGCTCATCGCCTTAACGTTTCATGTTGTTACCCTAAGTCGATCGTTTCCTACTCTCAACGCATTTGTTCGTGCAATATGATCATCGCCTCGTCGGCCACAACATTGTAATTCATAAGAAAAATATAATGTCACGAAATGTGTATGTTTTTAAAGACATAAAAACTTGAGACCTAACATTGTCACTATCTATCTCAACAAATTTAAATGGGGTGACACGGTTGTCCAAATCGCTCGAACTTCGCTCGACGCTCGCTCGGATATTTACTGCTCAAAAAATGCTCGTTTGATTTGAGGCTCGGTTTTAAATGAGCCGCTCCGCTCGGTTCGGTTTGTAAACGAGCCAAGCACGAGCAAAGGTCTGCTCGGTTCGGCTCGGCTCGTGAACAGCCCTAGCCGTTGGAGTCGGACTAGCCGTTACGATCATGACGTCACTGAGTTGATTATCCTGCAGAATCATTATTATAAATAGGAGTTAGAGATAGGGATCAATCAGCATTCAAATTCAAGAGAACTCCCTTTATATTCTCATCCGACGATCAAGCAGGTAACTATTTTCCTTTTCTTCTTTTACGTTTTCTTCCTCTGTTCATCTTTCTCCACCTTCTTCAAATCAAGATGATGCTGAGATCCTCACCAGCCAAGGATCATAAGAAGAACAGCCCTCTTAAAAGCCAAGGGATCATCAAAGATTCACCGAAAGAAAGATGCTGTTTCAATGATGCACAAATAGACAGAATTCGCCACTGTTTTCCAGCGAATACCGTTATCAAGCCATTTGACCCCACCGCTTTGAGTGACTATATCTCTGAAACTTGGATTGCTTTTCCTGTTTCCCCATTCACCATAGGATACACCTATCCTTTTCCAGCCTTTACCCAATCCTTTTTCTCCCTTACCGGCATCTCCTACATCCAGGCTATGCCGATGATCTGGAGGGTCTTATATACCCTTGAAAGGATCATTGAGCAGGAAGGGATTGACCTAGGAATGTCGGAGTTGGCTGAGATGTATGATCTCACAACGTTTGGATCCCACCGATATTTGTTTAAACGAAAACCTGGTGAAGAACACCCCATCTTTAAAGCTACTAAAAACGATACCAACTGGAAACGGCGGTTCTTCTTCGTCAAAAGGGATTCTATCCCGGATGGAAAGGATCTGCCAAGAAAATGGAGCACCCATGGTAGGATAGGAGGATCCTTAGAAGGATCACTAAGTAAGCTCATTTCCGATAATGATTATTAATATGCTTTTGTTTCTTTTGTACAGCTATCACATTCTCGCATATTATTCCTTCAGCTGCCACCAAGGGGAGACTTGCTGCTTTTAGAAAACTCGGTCCTGAAACAAGATCATTCAAGACAATCACCCAGGATTCTCAAGAGGTATCCTCAGGCTCTGTCACCATGTCAAGTAAGTATCCTGTTCTTTTTATATTCAAATGTTTAAATAAATAGTTATATATGAATAGAATAAGGACACTTATCTGTTTTGGGTGTGTAGGCGCTGGAAAATCAACAAGATCTGCTTCCAAATTTAGTGTCACTGAGCTTGACACCGTACGATCCAAGAAAAAATCTGCTGCTAGCCCCTCCGTTGTAATCCCCAAAGCTACCACTTCAAAGGGAAGAGGTGGAAAGAAGAGAAAGACTTCCGAAGCCGACAACCTACAAGGCCTGCCTCTAATCCGCCATCAATTCCTCGAGTACTTCAATGATGTAAGGATCACTAACTCAGCTTAATTACCCTATCCACTTGAGGATCACTTAATTCTAATCTTTGCCTTGTCTTCTTTGTAGAAATTTACTGAGATAGAGGACTATGTTGGGAATGTTGAGGAGCTTGAGGAGAAGCATTCTGACCTTCAAAAGGTTGCGATGCTCAAGGATCACAAAATTGCTTCCCTTGAAAAGGATCTCCTTGATGCCAAAGCTCAAACAGCTGCTATTCTTATCAACTTCGATTATGAAAAGCACGAGATCACACAGGATGCTAAAGTCTCTGCTGCCATAGCGATGTACAAGACCAAATTGCAGATGGCCTCGGAAGCTCAGGATCATGCCTTTGACAGGAGCAACTGGGATGTGGAAGGCTGGAAGGCAAGGCTGGCTGAGCTGGATGACGAGGAGGATGCTGAGGAGATCCTGACGATCGAGGCTGGAGGAAGTGTCAAGGATCATGGTGGTGAAGCTAGTGGAGCTGGAGAGGGTGATGCAGCGAAGGTGTAGGCTGCAACAATGGGCAATGATGGACACTTCTAGACATAGCCGGAGCCCATTTTTTTAGTTTGGTTATGGTTTTTTTTTTGTTTTGATGGTGTTTTGATAAACAATGGTTGGTCTGTACTTGAACAATAGTAATTAGGGTTGAGGATCATGGATGATCCTTTGAACAATAGGTAGGATTACAAATGGTGGAGGGATCCTCTGTTTGGGGGATGAAGCCATTGTGATCCTGCCGTCTTTAGTTTCCTGCACTTGTTAGACCTATAAACAATGGACACCCTTTGCCAACCCATGTGGACGGGCCACGTTTTGCTGGTAGAAACGTGGGTTGGCAATTTTGACAACCTTAAAAGGGTTTAAGCTTTTGTAAATAAAATGACTTTAACTTTTTGGCTATATCCTGTGTTGATATCCTTATTGTTATTTTATTTCTCAATTTATTGTGATGTTCATGTCGTTTAAACTTATCAAGTAAGGAAAAATTTTAAGAAATATCCCTTAAGAGTTAAGGATATGATCAAGGATCATATAAAAAATAATTTAAGGATCATATGTTCAGTTGTCAAAGGATAAGCGTCACTTAAGTACATAATGAATAAAATCAAAATAGTTAAGGATCATACCTGAGAATCCAAATTAGGATCCTATCCTTTAACACTTAAAATTAGGATAACCCAAGATACAAACCTTAGTTGAAAGTAAGGATCAAGAATCCTTAGTCATTTATCTTCACAAGCCTGAAATAAGATATTACTTGGGACTGAGCCAATATAAGATGAATGTTAGTAACTGGGGACAAGCCCAACAATTCTGGGGACAAGCCCAATATACTGGGGACAAGCCCAAAAGATAACTGGGGACAAGCCCAAAGGATCGTATGTAAACTGGAGTATGGCCCTCACTGGCGACTATCCAAACTTAGTGACATGAAAACGCCAAAACCTTAGCTAACGTGAAAACGTTAGAAACCTTAGGAACGGATGTATGGTACGTCTACCATTATACGTAAGATCCTGAATATAGCCAGTACAATGAAATTGTCAGCCCCTAAAGCGGGTACTGGTCCCATTGCCATGAACTATACCATGATCATCGTGCGCTACTGGCGAAACTGGGGACAGGCCCAAACTGGGGACTAGCCCAAAAAACTGGGGTCAAGCCCAAATAACTGGGGTCAAGCCCAAATAACTGGATACTTCTGTGGATATTCAATCCTTAGTTAAGGATACCTGAACCTTCAAAACTCAGAATCAAGTAAAAGGAGGATAAAGGACGCAGGATCCTTATCCTTGTAAGAGAATAAAAAGAATGAAATAGTTTGAGATTGGAGTGTTACCAGAAAGAGGATCATCTGTCAGTGGGGATCCTCCAAGGATACTTGTCTGGTAAGGATCATGGATCATGATCACATGAAATATTTCTTCAAATGGACAGCATTCCAAGCTCTAGGTAGCAAATCACCTTCCATTGTTAGCAATCGCTATGCCCCCTTTCCTGCTTCCGCTTCAATCAAATAGGGACCTTCCCACTTTGGTGCTAGCTTTCCATTAGCAGGATTGGTGGTGTTTTGAAATGCTTTCCTTAATACCAGATCCCCAACTTGGAATTTCCTGAGCCTGACATTTTTGTTGTAAGCTCCAGCCATCCTTTGTTGATAACTGGCCATCCTTATCCTTGCTAAATCCCTAATTTCTTCTATAGTATCCAAGTCTTGAATCAAATTTTCAGCATTTTCTTCAGGATCACGAATGCTTGTTCTTGCAGTTGGAATCACCATCTCTGTAGGGATCACTGATTCCGCCCCAAATACCAAAGAAAATGGATTTTGGCCTGTAGCATTCTTGGGAGTTGTCCTATCAGCCCAAAGCACATAAGGTAATTCTTCTGCCCATTTTCCTTTCTTGGATCCAAGCTTCTTCTTCAAATTGTTGATGATGATCTTGTTGGATGACTCTGCCTGACCATTAGCTTGTGGATGGACTGGTGTTGATGTTATCATCTTAATCCCCCAACTGCCACAAAAGTTAGTGGTTCTGTTCCCAATAAATTGGGATCCATTATCACAAATAATCTCAGAAGGGATACCAAATCTAGTAATAATGTTTCTTTTAATAAAGGATATAACTTCCTTTTCTCTGACTTGAGCAAAGGCTTCAGCCTCTATCCACTTAGAGAAGTAATCAGTCATAGCAAGCATAAATACTTTTCCACCAGGTGCCTTAGGAAGCTTTCCAACTATATCCATTCCCCATCTCATGAATGGCCAAGAAGAGGATATAGGATGCAAGAGCTCTGCTGGTTGGTGAAGGATATTACTATGCCTCTGACAAGGATCACACCTTTTGGCATATTCCATAGCATCCTTCTTCATAGTGGGCCAATAGTATCCTGTCCTCAGGATCCTTGAGAATAATGCCCTGCCCCCAGTGTGGTTTCCACAATCTCCTTCATGGAAATCCTTTAGGACTTCTTGAATTTCAGGATCCTCAATGCATCTTAAATATGGTCCTGCAAGAGATCGTTTATACAACATATTATTTAATATTGTAAATTGAGATACCTTAATTTTGAAAGCCCTTGGGTTTTCTCCTGTAGGGATTTCTCCATGTTGTATGTATCTCATGATTGGGAGTATCCATGATCCTGAATGAGATTGGGTATTATCACTAGGGATGATTGCCGAATCTTCTCCTATCTCCATAGCTACATGATCCTTGATAGCAGGGGTCAGGATATGGATAATAGGGATCTTGATATCTTCAGGAATCTTCAAAGATGATCCTAGATTGGCTAATGCATCAGCTTCTGCATTCTCTTCCCTTGGTACCTGTGTCAAACTAAAGGATACAAAAGAGAGTGCCAATTATTTGACTATCTCCAAATATTTGATTAGCTTTTCACCTTTAACAGCGTAGGATCCATTAAATTGATTAGTGATCAATAAAGAATCTACATGTACCTCAAGATACCTGATGCTCATGTGCTTTGCAATTTGTAAACCAGCTATCAAGGCTTCATATTCAGCCTCATTGTTGGTAGTTTGAAATTCACAAGCTATGGAGTGGGGTATTATGTCCCCCTGTGGCGATTTTAGTAGTATTCCAAGCCCTGTTCCATTTACATTGGAGGATCCATCAGTGAATAGTATCCAAGGATCCTTGGTTTCTTCAAGCTGTTGGACTTCTAGTTCAGCCTCCTTTTGCAAATCACTACTAAAATCTGCCACAAAGTCAGCTAAGGCTTGGGATTTGATGGCAGTCCTTGGTTCATATCTTATATCATATGCACTCAACTTCACTGCCCACTTGGCCATCCTTCCTGACATTTCAGGTTTCCTGAGAACATTCTTAATTGGGAAATTAGTTTTAACAATAATGGCATGAGTCTCAAAATAATGCCTTAATTTAGTAGATGCCATAATTAATGCAAGGATAAGTTTTTCTAAATGTGAATACCTGGATTCAGCATCAAGTAAGCTCTTACTTACATAATAAACAGGATGTTGTGTACCTTGGTGATCCTTAACAAGGACCGCACTTACTGCTTTTGAGGATACCGCCAAGTATAAGGATAACACATCTCCCTTTTCTGGTTTCATCAAGGCTAGGGCTGAGGATAGGTAATCCTTAAGAGCTTTAAGGGCACTTTCATGCTTCTCAGTCCATTCAATTTTCTTGTTCTTCCTCAGGATGTCATAGAACTCCTTGCACTTTTCTGAGGATTTGGATATGAATCTGTTCAAGGCTGCGATCCTGCCAGTCAACCTTTGCACATCCTTAGCATTGGCAGGAGATTTGATATTCACAATAGCCTTAATTTGCTCTGGACTTGCTTCAATGCCCCTCTTTGTCACCATATATCCTAAGAATTTACCTGCCTTTACACCAAAATGACACTTAGAAGGATTAAGTTTCATATTATATTTATCAAGGATATTGAATGCTTCCTCCAAGTGTTTAAGATGATCCTCAGCTCTCTTGGACTTAACCACCATGTCATCGATATAGACTTCCATAGTGTGTCCAATTTGCTCCTTGAACATCATATTGACTAGCCTTTGATAAGTAGCACCTGCATTCCTTAATCCAAATGGCATAGCAATATAACAGTATATACCAGTTGGGGTCATAAAGGCTGTATCCTCTTGATCGGATGGTTCCATCTGAATTTGTTGAAATCCAGATGAAGCATCCATAAAAGTTAACAACTCATGACCCGCGGTAGCATCCACCATGGAGTCAATGTGGGGTAATGGGAAAGGATCCTCCGGACATGCCTTGTTTAAATCTGTAAAATCGACACATACCCTCCAATTTCCATTTTTCTTTTGAACAACAACCACATTGGCTAACCATCTTGGATACTTAACCTCTCTAATCATACCTGCTCGAAGTAGCTTATCTACCTCTTCCTGGATAATAGCATTTCTTTCAGGTGCAAACTTCCTCCTCTTTTGATGAATTGGTTTGAATGACCTGTCAATGCCAAGTTTGTGAGTGATTATATCTTTAGATATACCTGTCATGTCTTCATGTTTCCAGGCAAAGGTGGTTTTCCTTCTTTTGAGAAAGGATACTAGCTCCCGTTCAATATCGCTAAGGATCCCTGACCCTATGAAGATCTTGGATTCAGGATCATTAGGATCCATGAGGATTTCTTTCAAATCCTGTTCTCTTGCCTCCAAGACATCTCTTGAAGGATACTTTAATTGCTATTGCTCCCTTGGTCTTGAGGCTGGTTTCATTGACGAGGTATAGCAATTCTTAGCTTCCTGTTGATCACTCTCAATTTTCACCACTCCCCATGGACTTGGAAGCTTTACACACTGATGATAGGTTGATGGAACTGCCTTCATATCATGTATCCATGGCCTACCAAGGATAACATTACAACACGACAAGTAATCAATAACACAAAACTTTTGATAAGAATGCAATCCTTCAACATAGATTGGGAGTTTGATGTCCCCCAATGTATTCTTTGTTTCCCCACTGAATCCCACAAGTACTGAGGATCTTGGGATGATATCAGACTCTGGGATATTCATTTTCTTGAGAACATCCAGCTGAATGATGTTCACAGAGCTTCCTCCATCTATAAGGATCCTGCGAACAAAGTGGTTAGAAATAAACAATGTAATTACAAGACCGTCATGATGAGGATCCTGAATGTCAACACGATCATCCTCATCAAAAGTAATGACTTTATCCTGGGTGACAACGGAGGTCCGGACGGGTCTGTCTCCATTATCCATCTTGGTTTCCTTAGCGTGTCTTTTTGCTGCTGAGAAGGATGTACCACGGATGTCTGATCCACCGGATATGAAATTTATGACTTGTGCATCTGATGGAGGAGCAGGAGCCCTTTCCGGGATCCTTTCAGGATCCTGGGTCCTTGACTTCTTTCGTCCCAAGAGTTCCTTTAAATGCCCCTTGCTCAACAAGTAACCAATTTCCTTTCTAAGTGTAATACACTCTTCAGTGAGATGCCCAAAATCCTCATGATATGCACACCACTTGGATTTATCCTTTGTAGCAGCTGGTTTATCACTTTTCCTTGGCCACCTAGTTTTCTCACCTAGATTCTGCATTGCAAGGATTAGTTCATTGTTATCAACAGAAAAACAATATTCAGAAATAGGAGGATAATCCTCATCATCCTCTTCTTGTTCCACTGCGTGCACATTCTGGTTATCAGATCTGTTGTAGGACTTAGATTTCTTGTTCCTGAAGTAGGATCCTTGTTTATCCTGTTTTGAGGATCCTATCAATCTGTCCTGGATCCTTTTGTCATCCTCTAGACGGATGAACCTAAGGGCCCTAGTCCTTACTTCATCAGGATTCCTGCAAGGTGTCATAACAAGATCATCATAGAATAATGAATCCCTAAGCAATCCCATTTTAAAGGCTTCTACAGCCGTAGCAATATCCAAATTAGGAATATCTAAGGATTCTTTACTAAACTTAGTGATATAATCTCTAAGTGATTCATTTTGACCTTGTGTTACCCTATATAAATCACTAGTTAACCGTTCAAACTTTCTACTACAAGAGAATTGACTATTGAATAAGTTAACTAAATTAGCAAATGAAGTAATAGAGTAAGGGGGAAGACTTAGCAGCCATTTAAGAGCAGATCCTGTAAGTGTGGATCCAAATCCCTTGCATAGACATGCTTCTTTCAACCTTTCAGGAATTGGATTGATTTCCATCCTCTCCCTGTACTGAGCTACATGCTCTTCTGGATCCGTTGAACCATCATATAGCTTCATTGATGGTATCTGGAATCTTTTAGGTATCTCAGCTTCACATAAAGGTGGTGCAAAACGAGATATCCTATGGCTACCATCCGCAATCTCAGGAATGGGTTTTACCACTCCTGGTACACTGGATATCATATCCTTAAGCTTCTGTAGCTCCCTAGCCATGGCCTGATTGATACCTGTATCCTGCATAAAGCCATGGTTAGTGTTATATAAATTATTAAAAGTGTTACCTCCCACAGGATTCGAGTTTGGAATTGCGGATAAGAATCCATCTTGTCGAGACTCTGGCATGATTGAAGGACCAGAGGAGGCAATGGTCTGCATTGGTATGAAGTCTCCTTTATGAACGTCCGAGTTCTGAGGCTGCATACTTCTCAAGGATCCTTGATTTTGAAGGAGGTTGGATCCTTGAAATTGAGATGATCCTTGAACCTGAAAGGATCCTGGGACCAGGGAGGATCCTGGGACCAAAGAGGATCCTAGGACCTGGGAGGATCCTCGGATCTGGGAGGATCCTTGGACCTGGGAGGATCCTTGGACCTGGGAGGATCCTTGGATTTGGGAGGATCCTTGGACCCTGGAAGATCCTTGGACCTGGGAGGATCCTTGTACTTGGGAGGATCCTTGGACCTGGGAGGATCCTTTGACCTGGGAGGATCCTTGTACTGCATGCATTCCCACATATCCTCCTGACGTGAAGTATCCCTGGTGCTGAGAGGAGGATCCTGATGGCTGAGAAGAGGATTCCTGCGGCTGGAAGTAAAAGCCAAATGCCTGACTCATTGTTGTTGTTCCATAACGCCTTCCTGGTAGTTCACCCAAGTATTGCACGTCCGGAACTACTGAGTGTTGGGAAGTTATGACCGGAGTGTCGAAGTTCAGCGACCTTGGCATCAGAGGGGAGTGATCCTCCACTGATTTCTTCTGTTTCTTGATTTCATCGATCTCCCGGAGGATCCTTTCGTTGGTTTTATCCTGCTCTTGTGCATGATTCCTCATCTGCAAAATAAGGGCATAAAGATCATTAGTAGTAGGATTAGTTGAAACAGAAGAAGTAGGTGGTTTTTGGAAAATAGGAGTTGGTTTCTTCGCAGCATTCTCAGCATTCTTCTGGGATCCAGAAGGTGGTGGAGGCAAAGGAGGAACGCCTTGTGAAGAACTGAATGAGGGCATCAAACTTGAAGTATTCTTCATTGAGGAAGCCATCTGTTTGGTTGTAGCGAACCGAAATGACCACGAAAACACGAATCTTTCTAGGAATGAAGCACCAATTGCCCCACGGTGGGCGCCAAACTGTTTTGGTCAAAAATCAAGCAATGACAATGTAACCAAACTTTCTGTTGTGAGGTATGATGCTTGAATTGATGAACAACAATAAGGATCACTATGAAGTGTAATGAACAAGTGACACGAAGATTTATACGAGGAAAAAGCCCTTGATCAATGAATGATCTCCGGCATAAAAAACCTCGGGTGATGGAAACTACCGATCACCAACTCAAATTAAACATAAAACGTATTACAACTTCGGATGATAGCGAGCTAAGTACAAGGATCACTATAGTGTATTGTGTAGAAAATGTGTGTAATCGCCAAATGTGTTAGCGAGAGCTGATGAGAGCGGTTGTATGAGTGTGTGTGTAGCCAAAAATAGCTAAGCTTCTAAAAAATAGCTCGCTACCCCCTTAAAATTAGAAAATATCTAGCCTAACTAACTTTCCGCATTTCGTGCCTTCTCCCCACGTTCTCCATAACGTTCACAACGGTCAAGCACGTGCAGAATTGAAGGGAATATGCTCCAGGAATATCGCCAAGACCAAGTCCAAGTTGATACTCCTGCAAAACAATTACGAATTCAAAGTAGACAATCGTTAGTACAGGGATCCTTATAGTGATCCATGATCCTGATCCTGCAACACTTCTGAGGATCACTACTTCAGACAGAATTGAGGATCACTAAACCCAACAGTAAATAAGGATCACTGATTATTTAGAAATCCACCCCTAATAGTTATTATGGTGCAATTATTTTTATTTTATATAACAGTACCCTACTCATATTAAAGATAAAAAACGCTCGTTATTATGGTGCAATTATTTTTAAAAAAATAGTAACGTATGAAAAAGTGCTCACAGGCATTTAAAAAATACATTCTTAGTGGGATTCGAACTCGTTTATCCTCCGACTTGGAATATATAGTGGGATTCGAACTCGTTTATCCTCCGACTCGGAATATATATACATTTTTGGCCATCTAAATTAATTTATAATTTTTATAAATTAATTATATCATTTATGGAAAAAAAATTATTATTATTATTTTTTTAAGAGAGTCTTTAAAAAAACTAGTCTACTAACAGACATATATATCGACTAAAAGGGACTAATACGCGGGGTATTAGTGCTCACACGTCTAGTGTGATATAGGAGAGAGTGGAGTTGTGTGGGTTTAAAAAACTCGATTCGAACTCGTTTATCCTCCGACTCGGAGCTGATATATTATGAAGACCTGAATATATATATACATTTTTGGCCATCTAAATTAATTTATAATTTTTATAAATTAATTATATCATTTATGGAAAAAAATTATTATTATTATTATTTTTAGATAGAATCAGCCTTAGTGGGATTCGAACTCGTTTATCCTCCGACTCGGAATATATATATACACATTTTTCGCCATCTAAATTAATTTATAATTTTTATAAATTAATTATATCATTTATGGAAAAAAAGTTATTATTATTTTTTTTTAGAGTCTTTAAAAAATTAATTATATCATTTATCGACTAAAAGGGACTAATACGTGGGGTATTAATTCTCACACAAACTAGTGTGATATAGGAGAGAGTGGAGTTGTGTGGGTTTAAAAAACTCGATTCGAACTCGTTTATCCTCCGACTCGGAGCTGATATATTATGAAGACCTGAATATATATATACATTATTGGCCATCTAAATTAATTTATAATTTTTATAAATTAATTATATCATTTATGGAAAAAAAATTATTATTATTATTTTTTTTAGATAGAATCAGCCTTAGTGGGATTCGAACTCGTTTATCCTCCGACTCGGAATACATATTTAGTAATCGAATGTATTAAATTTTATGAAACCATATTTTGATGGCTTTTTCGTGACCTGAGGGTGTGTGTTGTGTTTACCTGATGAACCATTCATCATCAACTATAGAAAATATTTACATAAATAACAAAAGTTCTAAATTGTTATTAACGCATAATGATGACTTCTATATTTTGATCAATGTCATCAACTATAGAAAGTAAACATCAACTACATAAATAACATTCATCATCAACTATAGAAAGTAAACATGACTTCTATATATATAATATACTAGTCTAAGATCCCGCGATTTCGCGGGTGGACTAACACACAAATATATAACTTAAAATTGTTGAAAGATTCCTTGAAAAGAAAGAAACGTTCAAGTACTAATGAAATTAGTAAACTACAATGAATTGAAAAAAAGGAAGTAACGCAAAAATCACAAGCCATTAAAGACTTCTTTATACTGGTAAACTAAGGAAACGGCAAAGAAGTTGTACCGCCGGTAAATTGGGTTATACCGGTTTAAACCGGAATACCGATACCGGTTTATACCGGGACCACAAAGGTCAAAATTTTGAACTTTTAATTTTTTGGTGCCTAAAAAAGGTGATTATTTACCTTCTTAGTTAAAGTGTAAAACTTAGTGTCCACAATTGACAATCCACATCGATCAAACTTCTTCCTCACTCAAAGATAGAAAATCATTGGATTTTTCAAATTAAGATTTTCAATAGATCATCTATATTTACCTTCTTTTGACTTGTGTTCAATCATTCATGTTGTTAATTGTTATAGTGTTTGCTAATTGCTATATAATGGGTATTTAATCATAAACTTTTGAATAATTTTTTTTTATTATGGATTAACTTTTGAAATATTTTTTTATTATAAACTAATGTAGTTGTGGATTTTTTTTTTGAGTTGTAATTATATTTTATAAATTTATATAGTTAATTAGTCAACACAGTTGAACCGTCCGGTACAACCTAGTTCAACCGGTTAAACCATTTATGAGTCTAAATTGAAAACTCTAAATTATATATGAATTGAAAACTCTAAATTATCACTTAATTGAAACCCGTAATACAAACTTTGGCCACTTGCATAGATGAACTGCTAACACATAAAAATAGCAAAAATCACTTGTGCAATCAAAGATGCTTCGTTGGCAAAAAAAAAAAAAAAAAAGTTGTACCTCAAAGAATAAGAACTAATAAGAACCTTAAATCATTTTTCCTTTATAAAAGAAGTTAGCTTTGAAACTAATGGTCACCAACATCAGCAACAATAAGATGTGAATTGGAGATCAGGAAACACTTGGACACCAAAGCACTCGTACGGTGTTAAAACAATGGTATGAAATTAGCCTATCACTTTTTTTTAATCGGTCATCGGCATGGGTGTCTAATATGAATCGTGAATCCCCGGCAAATGCGACAGTCATAGTCCACCCGCCAATCACAACAAATGTAACAGTCGTACCAGATGTCTTGCCTGAATACTATAGAGTTAAATAAATGCTAGAATTGATAGTGATAGCAGGTAGGATGAAAGAGAAGACATAAGTCAGTTTATAAAAGTTAAAAAGTTTGGTCAACTCAACCTAATTTGACTTGGACCAACTGAGACACATATCAAAATGATCAGCAGTTCAGCACTTGGTACCTTGTAATTTCTATCCTCATATTCATTGACCGCCTCCCGGAATCTGCAACCTCCTCCTTTCAAGCTCAAGCTGAAAAAAAAAAAAGAATGGGAAAAAATGATAACTGTAGAGAAAACTAAAAAGTGTATCAATTTTCTTTTAAAGAAATGAGATAATACCCATACATGCCTTAAGTAACTTTTGGTCATTTCTAAAGAGATGGATAATATCTTTTCCCTGCAAGGTGTCTTTGTTGGGTTTTTTTTTAACAATATTCAGAAACCAAGGAGCCTAAACTGTAAGACGGGGCAAGATGTGTGGGGCGGATAACGGGTCAAAGCCAGCTCATGTTGAAATTGATCATCTTTTAGTATGGGCCTAAATGGGTTAGGTTGAAATGACCCGCAATCACTTTTTGACCATTTTTAAACCATGTTATTACACTAACCATATAAATCTATAAATAAAAACGATTTAGAAGATTATATGCTTTTAAAATAGACTTTAGACAACTTTCAAGTATGAACCCATTTGACCCGTACAACATGTTTCCCTTTTACCCATTTGACCCATACAACATGTTTCCCTTTTAGTTAAATTTTTCATTTGACCTGTTCAGATCAAAGACAACCCATTTCATATTTAAATGGGTTGAAATTGTAAGCCCTCTATTTATGCTTCTGAGACAACATTATTGCGGAAATAAATAAACAATTTAAATATATGAATTGAATGATCTAGAAGACTGCCTGCCTCAAAAATAAACATTGGCCTATTTTCAACCCATATAAATGGTTCCCCTTTAGTTGTTTCTTTATGTGACCCACATAAAACACAACCCAGACCGATTTATAAGTAAATGGGTAAAAATTTATATCTTACCACTTTCCTGACCCGCTCACAGCAGGAGTTCCCCTTTTAGTTGCTTCTTTATGTGACCCACGTGAGATAAAACACAACCTTTCCAGGTATCATCAAGCAGTCCCCTAACTAAAAATCGGTAAAAATTATACCTCTCTTGATGACGAAACACCACGAATAAGCCCTTGAACAACATATCTAACAAACAGTGCACAATTATTCATCCCGTCATTTCTCATCTCCCAACTTTAACTCACCTTCAACATCTTCCTTCTCCTTTAATTTATCATAAGCCTTTCGAACCTCCTTCAACTCCAAGAATGAAAACATCATATCGTAAGAATGGGTCGGCTTATAGTAAAGTGCATTTTCAACTATACAAAATTGTAACGTGAAATGCGATTATGCCCTTAACAACCTTGACTCAGTTACTTTTTCTATGTAGCATACTCTAATTTGAGACCAAAACTTACTTTAAAAACTTCTAGAAAAAGAATGCATAATCGTTTTCTTCATAAAGATAGCAACACACTTTCATTTTACTTACCAATAAAACGCAACACAACTTACCTCATGGTTGTAGTGATCACTATATTCAGTAAAGAGTTGGTCAAAACTTGTGGAACCCTTGTATGATCACCATACACGGTCAACGTTTTGACGTCCTCCGGAATATCACAGATCAGTTGTATGCCTCCATCTCTAAAGCAAACATTACTTGGCTAACCACAGCGTCGATGACACTCCTGGGTACAAAATCGTGCTTTTCAAGCCCCAAATGACTGCCATTGAAACTCAAAATTAGCAATTGCTGTATGACCGTTTCATAGCATAAATCTGTACATAAAATAATCTTAAACTGATAATTTGTAAAACATAAATAAAGTCAATTTCAAAAATCTAATTTACTTGTTCACAATAGAAATTTGATACTGCTAATAAAGTCATCTAGTTCTTATTTGAGGAAACATATAAAGTTATCTAAATCATCTAACATTATGCCTGGCAAAACGGCCAAGTCGGGCTTGTGGTCTGCATCCAGATGACGTCTGTGTGGTCCGAATAACCCCAACCGCAGACTATCGAAGCCTCAACAAAGCTTTTGAACCAGTACAACCCTTCTCGGTATCTTGGCAGTTCCTAGTGCAAGAAGAAGTTAGTCAACTCTAGTCTGGCCACAATCTCTCTCGCATCTTCGTTTGACGTTACCTTGCCCTCTGTTTTGAAGACCTCCAGCTTCACCCTAACCCCATTTTGAAAAACCCATGGTGCATTCATATAGTAGGTAGGCCTCCAGATAACATTATAGCATTGATTTATGATTCTGTTCACAAATAGACCAAATCTGTGAGTGATTTATGATTCTGTTCACAAAACTCCATTTTAATCACACCTAAAAGCCATTTAACTCTTAACTTTATACGAAACACCCAGATCTGCTGTAGCACATGTGCATATGCAAACAATGAAATAGCACATACTACAACCCATGCTTGGCTGATAAAATAAAAAAAGAAGGCAAACTGCATTTTAATCAACAGTTAAAACTTTATATAAAAAGAAAACTTTGATCAAATCTATTACGTAAACTAAATTAAACATTTTTACCAAAATACTTCAGATCTCTATCCCAATAAGACGCAAGAATATCAAAATGAAAAGAAAGCATATTAAATAATGTAAATTATAAGTGATCATTGTTGTTTACCTTTTCTTTTTGGTTGTCCACCAGATTAATTAGCTACAATTAAACCATCATCAGTTGTATAACCTGGAAACTCGTTGAGCAAGGAATTTTGGTTCCCCAAACATGAAACATTGCAAATTCTCAAACTCATAGTCATTGAGACATATCCTTCTACCCTTGCAGTATCAAGCAACAATGCGAATCACGTTTATCTTTGTTTATAGAGATAACTATGAAATTAAAATCCTTGTCATTCATGTAATTAGAGAGAAGATAAAACAAACTGGCAACAAAGTTTCTATTCTTTTATCAGCCATTTGAACCAAATCAACACGAAATATATGACCAACATGATCCTGAATCAACACAAACAATACACAACTGGCAAGGGCTTTCGATTTATATAAACAACCCAAAATCGAAACAACGATTCAACAATAATTTTGATTAAAAGGCATAATCCTTCTATTTTCTAATCTTGTCATAAAAAGGTAAACGTGATCGGAAAACGCAAAACACACACCTCATTACGAATCAAAATCCCTACAGCGTAACCATTTGCTGCCGGCGGCCTACACACAGTCGACAATACCTAAATATATAAGAAAACATCATATTACAAAAAGAAGTTATAGAACTATGAAGACATAAAAAAAGATCCACCAAACAAAAACAGACTTACTTCAGCATTACTTTGTCAAGATCAACATCAGTATCAAAATTCTCCGAATCCGCTTGAACAGACATATCAAGCTCCATCTCAGCAGTCCCCGGTTTCACTCTAACCAACAAAAATTAAATTATTCAACATCTTTTAACCTACAAATACAATAAGCATCGAACACATACCTCCAAACGCCTGTCATCTAGCTCGTAAGGCCGCCAATGCGGCCTCAAAGGATACGGCAAAACATATAGCTGCAAAACACAATAAATCACACCAATTAATGCCTATTTATCATAACGAATGTAAACTGAAACCCTAACTACTTAATTTGCAAATTCTAATAGTTACAGTAATACAAATAATAAAATTGTGGATATTAACCTTAGAATTAGCATGATTAGAAGTAAAGAAAACATCAATTTCTCGAACAACTTTATCTTCTTCTTCTTCTTGATCATCATCTAAGAAAAAAAAAATTTGGGTTTATGATAAGTACAACAACAAAACAATTCGACTCAGAAATCTAAACAATCAAAGGAATACACCATAAATATAAGTATACAAAATCTGACCGAGAAATCAAAATAATCATGTAAAATAACAATTTTCCTCCCAAAAAAAATTAGGGTTTATGAGAAGAATAATAAGAAAACATCTTGACCGAGAAATCAAAAGAATCAAATGAAATACATTATTACATTACATATAAGCATAAACAAATAGAAACATAATATTATTAACGAATTAAAGAAGATCAAAGGACATGCATCTAACCGATTGAAGAAGATCTTCCACAATATGAACGTCAGAGAGTATAGCCTCCGTGTTATATTCTTGAATGAAGATTCTGGATTTACATCTAGGGTTTTATAATCAAGAAAGGAAATGGTGAAGCCAATTCGCGTTTTGTAGAAGATTTTCAAAAATGATTGATGATTGATTGTGGTTTCCATATGAAGAGCGGTTTCAAAATTGAATGAAGGAGAATGGAGGAAAGCCTTTTGCCGCTTATGAAAGTGAAGGAGAATTGAGTGAATTGAGATATTGGCGCCCAAATAACAATTATCTGGCTAAAGACCTATGCCACATCATGGTCAAATGGTCAACCTTTATTTTGCTTTAGTATAATAGATAGATGAAATATTAAAAATAAAATAACATACATCATTACAGTCCGGTCTGGTTTAATTAGACTAAAGGGTATGGAGAGGATGGGCTTGGAGGGGATGAGCCGCCACGTAGGAGTGGTTTGGAGGGGATGGACCTAGGGGGTGGGGGATGAACCCCTTTATGTATATATATGTATGTATGTATAGGTATATGTGAGAGAAGGAGAGAGGAGGTTGGGCCGTCGAGATCGGCTGGTGGGAGCCGGATTTGCCAGAAATGGGGCGGCGACGGGCATGGGGGGTGGGGAGTTTGGGGCGGCGGCGGGAGGACGGGCCTCAGCCGACCCTCCATACCGACTAGTCTTATATATAAAGACAAATAATAAAAGCCAACATGTGCTTTTATAATGTCACGGGACAGTCAAGTCGCAAACATACAGTAACGTCATTCATCCACAACTAGTAATCCATCTAACTGAGCTGAAACCTTCTCAATTGTTGCAGCTGTCTCATGACCCCTTGCCAGAAGTCTTGCCTCCAACATCTTTATCTTCGCTCCCAACAGCTTGCAGTTTATGCAGTTTGCTTCAGGACCAGAAGAGGAAGGTCTTAGAGACAGTGGCGGACCCAGGATTTTTTTCCTGGGGGTGCGGAAATTTTTTAAAGATTTTAGACCCGTAGCTATATAAAAAAACTTCGGTTCATAGCGGGTCGGATCGGGTCGGGTCATGTAAAACAAGTAAACATAAACAAACAAAGTTTCATAGGGGGTCGGATCGGGTCGGGTCATGTAAAACAAGTAAACATAAACAAACAAAGTTTCATAGCGGGTCAGGTCGGTTCAATTTCAATTTTCAAAGAATCAAACCCTAGTTCCTAACTTCCTATCATATAAACAAACAAAGTTTCAATTTCAAGTAAAACAAGTAAACATCATAAAAGAACATCATAAGTAAACAAAAAGGCATCAAAGTTCAAAAAAACATACCTTAGTCTTCAGTTAGAAGAATCCGACGAAAAAAGTGGTTCATCCCCTTTTCTCTTGAGAAATCGCGTCATAACTTCCCTAATCACGGTTCCTCCTAATCCTATCACATACAAAATAAACAAGGATCTTCAAGTGTTCAACCATAGCCCATATTCTCTAATTTTCAATTTAAAATTTTGAATTTCAAGCCCTAGAATTTCATCTTTTCAAACCCTATACTAGAATCATATAATCAATAAGAGATTAAGAGACAACAAACCCATTCTATAAAGACTAGAACAACCCCAAATTAGCTCAAAACATATAAATAACAGTAAATCATCAAGTAAAATCATAAAAACAAAAAACAAAAAACTAACCCTTAGATGATGTCGCTGCTGTGTTGCTGCTGCCTGCTGAATTCCGGTCAGTTTCTGGCCGGAATTATGGAAGTCGATGGCTGTTGTTGCTGCTGGCCTGTTGAAGAAGTCGCTGGGCAGGAGCCAGGAGGTCGCTGGGCAGAATCAGAACAGAAGGGCGGGAGGTGGAAATCAGACTTTGTATTGTTGGGTATTGGGTTTAAATGGGTAAATGGGTAATAGACTAATGGACTAATGCCTAATGGGCTTTTTGTATAAATCAGACTTTGTATAAATTAGACTAATGGGCTAAATCTTAATTGAAGTAGTATAATCTATTAATATAGATAGTTTTTTTTTATAAAAAATCAGACTTTACTAAAAAAAATTATAATATAAATCCATAATATTTTTTACCTAAGGTGTGCGGACGAATATATCCAAGGGGTGCGGACGAAAAATTCCAAGGGGTGCGGACGGGATTTTCGACGGAACTTAGCACTAAATTTTTTTTTCCCGGGGGTGCGCCCGCCCACCCTGGGCATGTCTTCAGTCCGCCCCTGCTTAGAGAAGATATTGAACCTCTTCGAATACCAGAAGAGGAAGATCCAGGAGAAGGTGGGAGCGAAGATATCTAGATAGCGTAAGCAATGATAAAAATTAAACAATTTAAAAAATATAAAAAAATAATAATTTACATAAATAACCAACCTGTTGAGGTTCAGTCGCCCACTCAAAATACCCACATCCAAAATCTTTGGCTTTTGGCTGTCACAGAGGAATAAAATTATTATAAAAAAATATTTACATAAATAACAAAAGTTCTAAATTGTTTACCATGGCAACGGGACAGGAATAGTACAATCTACCAAAGTTCTCTTTACTATGGGATGTCTTCAGCACTACCTGTCCCTTCCCACAGGAACAGGGAAAAGTATTTTGGTCTTTAATATGGGATGGCTCCATCTGCATAAAGCCACAAAAACTGCATTACCCAATCGAGTGCATAAAAACCCGGCCAATTGACTCAATTGATTGCATAAGAACTGACTCAACCCATAGCATAATTGACCGCATAAAATCTTTACCCAAATGACCTAGTAAAAACGGAAGAATGAAGGATAAAGCTCTGGTTTGGTCCAACTTAAAAAAGCTCTGGAAGACATATAGTTCATAATTGTTTAGGTTACAAGACATCGGAAGTAAACCCAACCCACTAAACCTAGCTTATAGTTTATTCACCCGAAATGATCCTAGTTATATCATCCACTAAACCTAATTTCATTATTTTTCAGCTCAGTTTAAAAAACCTAGATTCAAAATCTCAAAACCTTTTGATTTAAGAAAATGAAACCTGGAGAACCGACGGTGCGATAAAGAAAATCTGGAGAACTTGGAGAACCGACGGTGGAGGAGAACGGCGATGGAGGACGACGGAGATGGAGGACGACGGCGATTTAGGGAAGGAGAAGACACGGCGATTCAGGGAAGGAGAGGACAGGGTGTTTTGTGGGTGTTTGCGATTCTAACACAAGAGATTTTAAATTTCAATACATGTGGGTTTGGAATCGTAATTTAGTTTTGATTTAATTTTTTTAATCATTTACGAGTATATAAATATAGTTAAATTTCAATACATACCAGCTCCAATTAGGAGGATAAACTGGTTAAGTTGTTATGGTTATACACGAAGGGCGCGGGTTCGATCCTTACTAAGGGCTGGTCCGATACAGAAGGACACCCTTTTTGAGATCTGATTTTTATATTTACAATTTAGACCCTGTACTATTATAATTTACACAAATGGTCCCTGTGGTTTAGTAGAAGTACATAATCAGTCCCTGAGTCAACTAGTTTTAATAATTTACAAATTGGTCCTTATCTATTATATATAATAATTGAAAGTTATTTGGGCCACGTGTCAACACCAGAGAGCCCCTAAATGCCCTTTTTCCCGCCCAACAGTGCCACTGCTCTCTTCTATTTATATCCTCCTTCATTTACTCATTCAGGGCTTCTTGCTTTCTTTCTCTCTCTGCTCTGCTCTGTTCTATTTCCGATCGATGTTTATCCTCTCTCATGTTTAGCCTTCTTCTTCTTCTTCTCATATTCATCTCCTCAACAACGTACGGCAGAGGTTACTTCTATTGGATACATCTTCGTTTGAAACCCTAAATCATGTACCGTCCAGTGGTTGAAGAAGAGAATAATCATGTAAGATCTACTTTTTTATCTAGAAATTTTATTTCGTTTTATCTATTTTGTCATACTGAACATGATGAACCCTTTTCTATCCTCAGAAGAAGAAACAGATCTCCTTATCGTACTCGATGAACGCTTTTGTACAACCTCCTCTTAATCGGTGACTCTGGTATGTTTGGTTTGTTGTATCATGTGATTACGAGCAGATTTATTTTGATATGTTTTGTACTTTGTCTTTCCAGACCTTTTTTGTTGGATTATAGAGTTTGTTGATTAGAAGCAACCTCTGCCGGACGGTTGTTGAGGAGCTGGAAATGGGAAAGGTTATACCAGGTGTGTTGATTGGTGATACCAGTGCAAAAGTTTAGGACATCACCAAGGTAACTTAAATTGGTGTGATTTATTTTTTTGGGTTTTTCTAACGTTTTGATTTACTGTTTATTGGTGCATTGATTCATTTGTAATCCTTTGCAGATCTCCCGTCATCTCAATTTGAGCAATTAAACGTAGTTTTGTTAATCACTATCGGTGTTTTAATTACTAGCAGTGGTTAAAAAGTTTTCCATCAGCTATTTGACTTAACAATAGTTTGCGTTATTTATTCTAAATTCATCAGTTTTTGTAGGTAAACTGAAGTTTCCACCAATAGGCACTGCCCAGCTAAGTTTCCTACATTGACAGTGGTTATAACAAGTTAATATGGCACATCACTGATCTGCCTAACAAGTGTTGGATATAAGGATGGTTGTACATAAAGTTTGATGAACATCATCCACTGTTCAATTATGAAGAACCACTGATCAAGACCAAAGTCCAGACAAGCACCGATCAACTAAATGTGAAACACTCTCCAACAACAGTGGTTCTTCATCAACAAAACATCTTCTATGTTTGTTTATGTTAAAAGTGTTTATTCTATCTTTGTTTATGTTAATAGTGTTTATATGTAACAGAATTTATACTATCACTTCAGTGTTTTGATCTGTACTATTAATTGAACAGTTGTTTCGTCTTTGTACTAATAAAATTCCTATACATTTGGATGAATATTAAGCACCTCATCTTGATTGTTTGAGTATAGTATTCTTGAAATTGGTTCAAACATTTGATTGTTCAAAATATTCCACTGCTGAAATACAACCACTGTTTCTTCAATCTCCATGTTGACCACTGATTGACCAAACATCAGTGTTTTGAAAACTGGTTGGTATCCACTGATCGGAAAAAATCCACCAACTTTATTCTCATCAAAAAATTTAAAGTTAGATTAAAAAAAAATTCTTGATGACAATTTGTTTCAAACAAATCACTATTTTAATGCTGATTTCTTGATCTTTTGACATTTGATTAAAGCAAATTTTGTATTTCAATTTGACGGTTATTATATGTTGATTAAAGTTAAAAGAAAATTTAAAAAAGTCATTATGGCATTTGCTATCAAATCAAGTCAGTAGTTACTGACAATATCAGTAATTTTGAAATTCAAAATATGTAAAATGGTAATTTAAAAGACTTTGTTTATATATAACAGTGTTTTCCGCATCAATGTTTTAAAGACTGTTAGGTTGTTAGATGTCATCACCTCAGTGTTTTATATGAAACCATTTTTATGGTATCAGTGTTTATATGTAACAGGGTTTAGTACTTTTGTTTATATGTAACACTATTTATCACATCAGTTCAGTGGTTTGATCTGTATTATTAATTGAACAGTTGTTTCATCTTTATACTAAAAAAATTCATATACACTTTGATGAATATTAAGCTTCTCATCTTGATTGTTTGGGTATAGTATTCTTGAAATTGGTTCAAACATTTGATTGTTCAAGTATTCCACTGCGGATACACAACCTGTGTTTCTTCAATCTCCATGTTGACCACTGATTGACCAAACATCAGTGTTTCGAAAACTGGTTGGTATCCACTGATCGGAAAAAATAGCCGCTGCTCACTTTTACATTGTTGACAACCAATTACATAAGAGTTCCACCAACATTATTTTCATCATAAAATTTAAAGTTAAATTAAAAAATAAAAATAAATTCTTGATGACTATTTGTTTCAAATCAAATCAGTAATTAATGCTGATTTCTTGAGCTTTGGACATTTGATTAAGCAAATTTTGAATTACAAATTGACGGTTATTATATGTTGATTAAAGTTAAAATAAAATTTAAAAAAGTCATTATTGCATTTGCTTTCAAATCAAGTCAGTAGTTACTGACAATATCAGTAATTTTGAAATTCAAAATATGCAAAATGGTAATTTAAAAGACTGTGTTTATATGTAACACTATTTATCACTTCAATTTAGTGGTTTGATCTGTAATATTAATTGAACAGTTGTTTCATCTTTATACTAATAAAATTCATATAAACTTTGATGAATATTAAGCTTCTCATCTTGATTGTTTGGGTATAGTATTCTTGAAATTGGTTCAAACATTTGATTGTTCAAGTATTCCACTGCGGATACACAACCTGTGTTTCTTCAATCTCCATGTTGACCACTGATTGACCGAACATCAGTGTTTCGAAAACTGGTTGGTATCTACTGATCGGAAAAAATAGCCACTGCTCACTTTTACATTGTTGACATTCACTGATATTGACCATCAGCGGTTTCCCTAAAAAATAGTCAGTGCTCACGTTTTTATTTTTGATGTTCTTAATTAGTGATACATTGAAATTATCAAATGAAAACTAGAATTACAATCAAATTACCATTTTACCTAATCTTTACATTCCAATTACATAAGAGTTCCACCAACATTATTTTCATGATAAAATTTAAAGTTAAATTAAAAAATAAAAAAAATTCTTGATGACTATTTGTTTCAAATCAAATCAGTAATTAATGCTGATTTCTTGAGCTTTGGACATTTGATTAACCAAATTTTGAATTTCAAATTGACGGTTATTATATGTTGATTAAAGTTAAAATAAAATTTAAAAAAGTCATTATGGCATTTGCTTTCATATCAAGTCAGTAGTTACTGACAATATCAGTAATTTTGAAACTCAAAATATGCAAAATGGTAAGTTAAATTTTTCGTTCTCTCTCTCTTTTTTTATTTTTTTTATTTTTTCCTACAGTGCATATCAGTTCTAATATTTAATTATTTTATTAAAGCAGCATATTACACTACTTTTACCTTTGAAATTAAATCTGAAATTTATGACGTCCAATAACAGTGTCAAACCATAACAGTGGTTCAGCATCAACTTTAGTTATTCTATGTTTCTTTTTATTTGTTTATGTTAACAGTGTTTATATGTAACAGTGTTTTCCGCATCAGTGTTTTATAGACTGTTAGGTTGTTAGATGTCATCACCTCAGTGTTTTATATGTAACCATTTTTATGGCATCAGTGGTTATATGTAACAGTGTTTAGGAACAGTTTTGTATTTCACATCACTTCAGTGGTTTGATCTTTACTATTAATTGAACAGTTGTTTCATCTTTATTTTAATAAAATAAAATTCCTATACACTTGGATGTTAAGAGTGTTTAAGTGTTTATATTTAACAGTGTTTTTCGCATCAGTGTTTATAGTCTGTTAGGTTGTTAGATGTGATCACCTCAGTGTTTTATATGTAACCGGTTTTATGGCATCATTGTTTGTATGTAACAGTGTTTATCACCACAGTGGTTTATATGTAAGCGTATTTATCACATCACTTCAGTGGTTTTGATCTGTACTATTAATTGAACAGTTTCATCTTTATACTAATAAATAAGGTAACACAAAATACACTTGGATGATTATTAAGTTCCTCATCTTGATTGTTTGGGTATTGTATTATTGAAAGTGGTTCAAACATTTGATTGTTAATGACTATTTGTTGCAAATCAAATTAGTAATTAATGCTAATTTCTTGAGCTTTGGACATTTGAGTTAAGCAAAATGTGAATTTCAAATTGACGGTTATTGTTTCTTAATTAAATTTAAAATAAAATATAGAAAAGTCATTATGAAAATTGCTTTGAAATCAAGTCAGTAATTTTGAAATATTGAAATTCTTAATATACAAAATGGTAATTTAAAATTGACGTTCTTTCTCTTTTTTTGCCTACTTTGCATATCATTTCTAATATTTTATTACTTTAATAAAGCAGCATATAAAGATATACACTCCCTGCATTTGAAATTACATTTGCCACTGCATTCAGTTAAAATTTTTATTGGATAATCGGTAAGCTTGAATTTCAACCTTGATATTTTTTTTAAGAACATCCATGCTTATTGTATTATCATATTACGTTTAGCAATACTTATATTTTGCTTATTCTTTTTTTTTTTATGTACAGTCTTCAAATGGAGGTTGCAAAGGTTAGCATGCTTAACGATCTTAATACATTCTCAAACAACTATTCGATTAGAGTGAAGATTGTTAGCATTTCGAAGAAGATGATGAATGATAACAAAAATGAAATATATCGTCTTGATATGATCTTCATGGATGAGATGGTACCGTATATAGTTGTGTTATAATTTTTTTGGACATATGAATATCCAAATGAATATAACACCTTTTTTATTTAATCGGATGTTTCATATTCTTAGGGAACTATGATACAAGCCAGCTGTTTGCATAAGATGCTAGGAAAATTCAAACACTTTCTTCAGTTGGATGAATGTCTTCTTATCACCAAACCTTCTCTTGCTACTAATAAGTCCTCTGCTAAGTATACCAAGAGAAACGACAAAATATCACTTTATTTCTATACTTCTGTTGAGAAATGCTTTGACTGGTCTGGACCGAAATACCGTTTTAATTTCGTTAACCTCAAGGATGTTGTTAAAAATAAATTTGAAGTTAATACAGTTATTGGTATGTAAATCACTACATGATATATATCTATTGTTTTGTCTTATTGTTTTTTTTATTCTTATCACTTCTTAATGCTGTTTTCTTTTCACAATATATTTTTGTTTATAGATTGGATTGGTTATGTGGATGTATGTTTCAATCTAGAGGATACGTCAAAGAAGGATGGGAGCAAGGGCAAGAGACTTAATCTTAGACTTGAAGACCTTGAGTGCGTTCTTTTTATTAAGTTGTTGCATTTTGACGTTTAAACCATTATAAGGTTGCTTGATGTTATTATGTTTTATGTTAATATTTTAGAGGCCAAAAGTGTCCGGTTACTTTGTGGGATGGTTTTGCTATTGACATGTTTGCTTACATGAATGATAAGAAACGAGAGAAATATGTTGTTATCCTTTGTCATTTTGGTATGGTCAACCTTTACAAAGGTACAATTTTAACTTAATTAGTTTAATTTTTTTATTGTTATAGATTTATCTTTAGATTTACTTATATGTTTTAAATTTGACACTATTTATATTGATCTACATTTGGTTTTAATTTTAAATTCAGGCAAGCGTGGCGTTGCAAACGGCTTTGAGCTAAGCAGACTTTTTATTGACACTGACATTGAAGAGATATCATCTTTTAGAAAGAGGTATAGTTAGTATACATATAAACATTGAACAGTATTATTTTGTACCTACATTTATTTTTTACGTTTTAATTTCATCACATGAATCTGTTTAGATATGTAGAGAAAATTTCTGCTTCATCTTCATCAAATGATCATGTTGGTTCAAACGTCATCTCAAGTGTTGAAGATGAGTTTCTTAATAACCCTGATTTCATGCTTATTGGTTTCCTGGGAACCATATCAACGGTGTGTATTTTCTTATAAGTACTCTACATGCTGAGTTTTTTAAAAGTCTTTTCTAAGTGTTATTATTTTTGTTTGATGTTGATAGACAAAGAAGGTTTTGGTTGTTGGCACAATCACAGCTATATGCACTGATAAACTTTGGTATTACAATGGTTGTAACCACTGTAAGTCAGGTGTGGAGGAAAGATTTGTAACGAAAGAAAATCCGGATGGTTTACCTGGTGTTGATCATGAAAAATCGTTGGTGTGTACAAATGATAAATGTGAAGGAGTCGACATCTATTCTATTCCGCGGTTTGAGATTACAGTTTTATTTCCTTATACTAAATACTAATATGAACGACACTTTTGTTTTTAGTAATACTAATGTTTTCATTTGTTTTTAACTTTGATAGGTTCAAGATACCTATCAGGGTGCAAGACTCTTCCGGTACTGTGTCTTTGACACTGTTTGATTTTGAAGCTTACAAGATTCTTAAGAAAACTGCCAAAGACTTAGTTTCAATTCAAGATCAGGTAACAAATACATGCATTCAGTTATTTGGCCATGTACTATATATAATTTAAAATTAATTTTTATAAAATTGTATGTTGAAATTATGGAATCATTCTGCTCATTGTAATTATATTAATTTTTATAAAATTATAGGTTGTTAATTCTGGAGAGATACCGAACCCATATCCTGAGATCTTTGACAAATTGATTGGAAAGAGGTATGCTTTCATCATAAGTGTTAAAGACTATAACATTGAGCATCAGGTTGAAAACTATGGTATTTCAATGGCCACTAACGATGATGAGATCCTTGCCGCGCTCTGCGCCAAATTCAATCTTAACCAGGTCTAAATCTTCATTATGTCATTCTTTTAATTTGATATACATATCCTTTTAAAATATATTTATACCATTGTGTGTATTTTATGTTATTATGTATTATGTACTTAAAGCATGAGCAGTCCGAATCGTTGGATGTTCCAGAATCCTGCAGTTTGTCTACTCCTGTTGACCTTATGAAGGTTATATGAGAATTTCCTTATTTATAGTAAATTTTTTTAAACGTTAGTACTTATTGTCTTTTTATATCAGGATGAGTTGTCATACTGCGGTGAGAATGTTACACCTGCATCCCAAGCACTTGTAGGCACTAAGAATCCGTCTTCTGATGAAACAAAACGTAATATTCGTGAAGTGTTCGATGTGGATGATGCATTAGGTTGCTCCTCGACAAAGCGCCGCATCAGTGATGAACTCTCTCAGGATGAAGATGCTGGTGTTTCGACGCTTTTGATTCCAAAGATTGAGAAATAGTGTCTTCTGTATTTTCAAATACATTTATGTGTTGATTTCATATGCTGTTGCCATGTTGAACTTATGGTTTTCGTTTTGTTGCTTTTGGGTGTTTGGTGGGTTATGTTTTGGACTGATTATGTGGTTTTGAATTCCTAAAAACTTATCTGCTTATTATAATGTATATTGTTAATTAAATATTGAGATGTTCAATAGTTAATATTTATGTTTAAAACTTATGTGTATGAATAGTAGCAACAATTTATAATATATATTGTATATACCGAACTAACAACTTTTTTATCTACAAACATTTCTTATCTTTAAGCAATTTTAATGTTATTATTTTATCTCATAATTTATATAGGATTATCTATGGATGTGGTTGTTCTTTATTGGTTTTTACCGTTATCCCTGCCCACTAAGATTTAGTAAGTATCCGTCATATGTTACAGTTTAAAAAAAATATTTAATTTGTGCCTGTTTCTCCCATTACTTATTTAAGTAATCTCATTCAATAGGTTTTTTATATACTTCAAATTTTCTCTAAGTCATTCAAAGAATGTTGTTTAGAAAAATCGTAACCAAGTATGAAGCGTAAATTCAAACCCATTTTATTTGGTTTTTTGTTTGCTTTATTGATCCATGTTTTTTTTTCTTTGGTTTATTTGGATAACTGAAGAAAATACCGTTTAACTTAAATAGTTATTAAATAAAGATAGTAATATTTTATTTTAAAAATTATATACAAATAAACCATAAACCTAACCGATGAACATCCGATTTACATTCCACAAAGATTACAAAATTTGTTGTTAAGTTTTTTATCAATGTAATACATTATTTGGAATAATTAATTCAATAATATGAAACAATTTTATTTTACTTTTCATGAAATGAATTTTAATTACAAAATGATAAAATGCAATATTATAATTTATTGAGGTTATGTTTAATCCTTAGGTATTATATATTGTAATTCAAAATTTAAAAACCACTGTTTTCTTCTATTGTTTTAATGTTCCTGATCTTAATACTCTTTCTTCTTTTGAAAGCTTCTCCTTCTTTCAGAATTAACAATGTCAAAGAATTCACGTTCATTTTCTACAACAGCTAATTCATCTCAACGAAATTTACATAGTAAGTGAAATTATAACTTCTTAACTCATCATTTCCGAAATCAAAATCAGCTTTTAGATTCAAATCATAATTCTACTTGGTTTTTTTGTAGGTCCTCTTATGAGAACTCCTGTTTCAGATATCTCTAACAGATCTCCTCTTTCAGATATCACAAATGGTAATAGCTCTTGAATTTGATTATAAGTATTCTTTTTTCCGTTTTATGTTTCTAAGTGGGCTGATTCTTGTGTTTTGAACATATTATACTTTCTATGTTTTTTAGTTATTTCACCGAATGAAAGGCGTAAGCTTCGAAAATTAATACTTGATAATAAGAAATTAAAGAATGCGTGGTCATCATCAGCTGCTAATTCATCTCAACGAAATTTATGTAGTAAGTGTAATTATAACTTCTTAACTCAGAAGAACCCAAATCAAAATCAGGTTTCAGATTGAAATCATAATTCTACTTGCTTTTTTTGTAGGTCCTCTTACGAGAACTCCTGTTTCAGATATCTCTAACAGATCTCCACTTTCAGATATCACAAATAGTAATACCTCTTGAATTTGATTATAAGTATACTTTTTTCCGTTTTATGTTTCTAAGGTGACTGATTGTTGTGTTTCGTACATATTATACTTTCTCTGTTATTTAGTTACTCCACCTAATGAAAGGCGTAAGCTTCGAAAATTAATACTTGATAATAAGAAATTGTTAAATGCATCGTCATCATCAACGAATGTTTGTAGCATCTTTTCTGAGAATGCAAATATGGTTGAATGTTCTGATTCTACGGATCAACATATGTACTCCATTGCGTGTCGAGCAGTTAGAAATGCTACTGGTTCTTTAATTTCAACTACACCAGGTTTGTATTTTGTTTCTTTATTATTTGTTTTGATAAACACATTACTAAACCACATATCGGTCTTAACATCAATGTTTTAATATTGGATGTTCATATAATGGCATTAACATAGGTACACCAGCAGATAGCAAACGTCGATATTCCATTACTTCTAGCATTATTAGCAGCAACAATCAACCGATATTGGGTAGTAACTCTACGCTTACACGGCTGTCTTCTGGTAAACGTAACCTTGAGCGCAAGAAGCGTGATAATACTCCTGTACGTATGCTCTCTTTGGATTCCGATCAAGAAAATGTGTTCTTGTGCACTGATGAAGATCCTTATAAAGGGATATCTAAAGGTTTTAATCTATTTTATTCTTTTAGGACATTTGTTGTCTTCTACCTGTAATATAACTCTCAATCATTTGTTAACAGATTATTTGGACCATGGTGACCAAGTGCTTACATGTCAGCTTTGTAGTGCAAAGTTATGGGCATCGGAAGGTGGAAAAGGTCGTTTAACTGTAAATAAGCTATGTTATGGTATGTGTTGTGGGTATGGTAAAGTTCAGCTACCGCCTTTAAAGGATGCACATCTGTCTTATCAAAATTTGTTTTCTTCCTCAAATCCAAAAAGCAACTTCTTCCTAAAGAACATAAGGCGATACAACTCTATGTTCTCTTTTACATATATGGGTGGAAAGCTTGATTCTAATATCAACAAGGGCAATGCTCCATTTATATATCGTATCAGTGGCCAAAACTATCATTGCATGGGGAGTCTCAAACCTCCAGCTGGAAATGAAGCTAAGTTTTGTCAGCTATACATACATGATACTGAAAATGAAATAACAAACAGACAGGCATTATTCAGGTACGAGTGATTTCTAAGTTCCATTTTTATTCTATTAAAGAACATCTAGAAATTTAACTATTTGTAGTTCAATATTAGTTGTTAAGTACCATCACTTAATCCTTAATCACTGATTCTCTATCCAGAGATTGCTACAACAGCAGTTGTTAACCATCAGTGTTTTAATCACCAGCAGTGCTTAAAAGTTTTTTTCATCAGCTGTTTAACTTAACAGTAGTTTGCGTTATTAATTCTAAATTCATCAGCTGTTGTAGGTAAACTGAAGTTTCCTACAATAAGCTCTGCCCAGTTAAGTTTCATACAATGACATTGATTATAACAATTTAATAAGGCAAAACACTGTTCGATATAATTACCTTTGTACACAAAGTCAAACTAACCCCATCCAATGTTCAAGACCAAACCACTCATGCCTTCCAAACCACTGTTTAAGACCAAACCACTGAAATGTTACTTTTCTCAACATATTCTAAAAGTTTTGAGCTGTATCAACAGTTGTTTACAACCGTTCTTCCTTAAAAGTTAATTATTAATCACTGATTCTCTATCCACTGCTTATTGCAATAGCAGTTGTTAATCTTATGTAGTTCACTATCAGTTGTTAAGTATCATCAGTGTTTTAATTACTATCAGTGCTTACAAGTTTTACATCAGCTGTTTGACTTAGTACTAATCTGTTTTTCTTTAACACTTAATTACTAATAACTGATTCTCTATCCACTGCTTATTAAAATAGTTATGTTATGTTAACGTTTTGTTGTTTTTTTTTCTTTTAACAGCAAAAGAACCAAACCTTCATCGCCTGCTGATAAAGAACTTGATGTTGAAATGATAAAGTATTTGAGGGCTTTATTAGATTCACAAAATATGTTGGTTAAGACATATAGGATGGTCAGAAACCATTTTCACCAATCTCCAGATGCCAACCTTAGTCTGCGACTAATTTATAGAAGAGAAAAAGACGGCAGGACATATAACTTACCCACCACATCTGAAGTTGCTGCTTTGGTTGTCGGAGACATAGATAAAGCTATAGACCATCGTGATATTGTTGTCCAGACGCAGTCGGGAATGCTGCAGCGTATTAGCGAATTACACCCATCGTATCTTGCTCTGCAATATCCGTTACTTTTTCCATATGGTGATGATGGTTATAGAGTTGATATTCCTCATAGAGATTTTATGTCCACACAAAAGAAAATAAAACCAAAGTGCACAATGAGAGAATTTTTTTCATATAGGATCCAAGATAGAACTTATGGCTTTTCCTTAATTTTAAATGGGCGAAGGTTGTTACAACAGTTTTTGGTTGATGCGTACACAATGATTGAGAGCGAAAGATTAAAGTACATTCGTAGGCAACATGCGTCTAACTATTGGAGCTGAAAGTTCGAATACGAAGTCTATCAGAGAATTTGCAAAATGGCTTATTGATATTGGTGAAGGAAACGTTGGAGATGATAATGATGGTGACGCCATTATAGAGATACCAGATGATTTACTGATCACCGATATTTGTGACCCAATACAAAGTTTAATTGACTTTGTATATCCTTCAATTATTCAACAATTTAGGATCGCTGGATTTTTTTCTGAGCGAGCAATTCTAGCACCCAAAAATGAGGTAGTTCATGAAATTAATGATCGATTGCTTTCGTTATTTCCTGGTGATGCGAAAGAGTACCTGAGTTCTGATAGTATATGTCAAACCGAACAAATTCTTGATTCTTTTCAAGAAAGCTTATACTCAACAGAAAATTTGAATGCTCTTAAGATTTCTGGTTTGCCTAATCACAGATTAGTTCTTAAAGTTGGTGTTCCTGTGATGCTTCTTCGAAACATTGATCAACAGAAAGGGTTATGTAACGGTACAAGGCTTCAAATTACTTTTCTTGGTAAACGAGTTATAGAAGCTGAGGTTATATCTGGTGGGAACATTGGCACAAGAGTTTATATTCCAAGGATTAATATGATCCCGTCTGACAAAAAAAATACCTTTTCAATTTCAACGAAGACAATTTCCGTTATCAGTTTGTTTTGCTATGACAATTAACAAGAGTCAAGGACAATCGTTATCAAAGGTTGGTCTTTATTTGAAAGGTTGGTCTTTATTTGAAAGGAGACTATAGGCTGGTATACCATTTTTTATAATAAACTAATGATTTACGTTTATTTGTCTGACTATTATTTTTTTCCACATAATACATGTAGCGTCTTCCTGCTGAAGTTGCGAGACGAGCAGGTCTTTTTCTTGATCTTCATCCTTTGAAAGTTCAAAACATGGTTGGAGTTGTGCAGGTTTATGATGTTAAGTTGGAGTTAAATGAATTGAAGCCACGTTATGCGTTGGAAGGTTGGCGAAAGTTTATGACTGACAATAACTTAAGGTTTGGTGATATGTTGCATTTCACATACGTGTCTTCGCAACAGAAGATAGTATTAAATCAAGTTACATCAGTTTAACAAACACATTTTAAGTCTGTTCTGATATCAGATACTAATTATGAATTTTTTGATGGTGATGTTGTAGGTTTTTTTCTTAAATTATTAAGTTGATGTTTTTGTTGCTATGTATGGCTAAGATGATAAAACACTGTTATTAGCACTTTATGTTTTATATTTGACCAATTAGATTATGTGTTAAATTATAGTTCTTTAAGTCATTGTTCCATTTTCTTGAATTCTATCTAATTTTTTAAAGAACTTCAATAACAAATAGTGGTTTGAACATCTGTTTGCCTTTTGGTCAATAGTTAATGGAAACCTATGTTAGGTTCAACAATGTTTTGAAGAGGAAAACTGTGTTAGAAAACAGTAGATCTTAACAAGTTAAACATCTGTTAAGGCTTAAACAGATGTTTGCCCTTTAACAGATGTTTGGCCTTTTATATCAAATGTCTGGACTTAAACAGTTGTTTGACCTTAAACACATGTTTGAACCTTAAACAGATGTTTTGCCTTAAACAGATGTTCTTCTTCTATATCAGATATTTGGACTTAAACAGATGTTTAACCTTAAACAGATGTTTCGCCATAAACAGATGTTTGGTCTTAAACCAAACATTTGTTTAAGCTCAACATCTGTTTGACTATTTGTCAATATCTTATTGACTTTTGGTTAACATCTGTTTCAAATTTGGTCAACATCTTATTTTGTAAAAGAGGTACAAAAACAAAGATTTTTTCAAAATCTCAAATCCCCCTATCATGTAAGTGCATTGATGTAAAAGTGGAAATGATGTTATTCTTATGGTCCTGTTGTGCTTTTGTTTGTCCTCTAATATGAGTTCATGATATAATGCGGTGATTTCAAGACATTTTTGTTGAATTGAATGAGATGGTTGATGTAATGCGGTCGTATTAATAACAAATAGTAATTAATTAATCTAAATAACTTTCCCGAGCCCGGGAAGCAATCCCGGGTAAAAACCTAGTTCAGTTATATATATTAACTGAGTTAGTTTTTAAAGAAGGATTTCTATTATAAAAGTTCGGATCCTCCATTTTCTGAAGATTTTTTTTTTATTCGATCTCACAAACTCAATTCAGGTTAGCTCTCTCGATCTTGTCTACATAAACCCTAATTCAGGTCGCTTTCGGTTCAATTTCTAATTCCTTTTCATATAATTTTATATGTATATGCCTCTGTATGTGTTTTAGGGTTCGCTCGATCCTAATTTGTTGCAAAATTGGTCAAATTGATGAATACTGATGACTTATATCATGTTCGATTGATTCCTGCATACGCTTTTACCTGATTATCATGGCGGTATTTGAAATTGAATTCGTATATTTGACTTTTTAGGTTACACATTGCAATCTGTGTGTATTTGTATGTCAAGTTAAGTTAGGTTTTAGCTTCTGAATCGATTTTGATGTTCATAATTCTCTTAGAAGCTGAATTCATACCAAAATTTGTTTAATTTCATAAGTACTTTAACTTTCAGTGCATAGAAATTGTGATAATTTCTTTGAGTCGACACAGATCGATAGTTTGAGAGTTGAGACTTGGAGAGTGTTTATTTACTCTCCAAGTTTTACATCGGAAAATTCTTAGCACTTGGACTTGGATCATTTTGTGAAAATTACTAGCACCAAAATTGAAAATCTATGCGTTGTCAAATTAGGGATTTTTAGGTCAATCTTCCTTAGTTCCAATAGATACTAGAATGCCTAATTGTTAAGTTGGTTCTTTCAAACCGTAATTGCTTGTTTTGTAGACCATTCAAATTGATTCTTTCAAACCGTAATTGCTTGTTTTATAGACCATATGAGTGGTAACCGTATCATAAATGTAAAAATGGACATACTGTTATGTATATCCGTATATGCGTGTGTATCAATATATGTGTTAGTGGTGTTCAAAAATATCCGAATCCGAAACCAAATCTGAAATAAATTAGCTTCGGTTGAGGAAATCTATGTACATTTCTCCATACATCCGTATATGCGTGTGTATCAATATATGTGTTAGGGGTGTTCAAAAATATCCGAATCCGAATCCGAAATAAATTAGCTTCGGTTGAGGAAATCTATGTACATTTCTCCATACTTAGTAAATCTCATGTTTCATGTTTTTGCGAGGAAGATGGCGGAGAATATGCTTTCGTCGGATGGGTCATTGCAGAGTGGGGATGTGTTTTCGTCAATTACTCAGGTATGGGGTGATATTTGAAGCTTGTAGTAACAATTTAATTTAAGGTACAATGGTGAAAAAAAAATTTCAAATTTTTTTTTTATAAAAATCGGAACTTTTTATATTTTCAGCCAAAAACACGTAATGTACACATATATAGAATTTAAAAAAAAATTCTTACATAAAAATCAGGAAAACGAGTCAGTAGTCACAAGTCGAGTAATTAACAAGTATGATGTAAATGACTTTATCTGTTAAATTTCAGATTACAAGTATCGCTGAAACGGGAAAGGAGCCAATTCAAGCACAATCAGTTCAATCAACTGCAAGAAAAGAACCAATTCAATCTCAATCCAACTCTTCAGTTCAATCAACTGGAAGATTGAAGAGGAATGACAAGGGAAGAGAGATACTCACACCAAAAGTTTGTTTTACTATCCCGGAGGAAGAGGAAGTGGAGATACCATTGCGAAACGTCAAAGCACGAATTCTTAAAGGTATAAACGTAAAGTGATCTTTTGTTAATATCATGAAGATGAAAAGTCATGAAGATTATTATAGTGAAGCTGTGAGACTCAATATAATGTGAACTAATTAACTGTGCTCTAATGATCATTTGGTGGTAGAGGAAGAAGGAAGCTGCAAAGAACGAGTAGGTGAAATAAAAGAAAAACGTACCAGTTAGCATGGAGTTGAAAAGGACAAAAAAGAAGAAATTCTATGGTTGATTGATCGAAAAATAGCAAAGTGTGTCAGCCAGAAAAAGAAGGATATACTGGCAGCTGTAAAAGCAATGATCATAAAGGCTATTGAAGCGCCAGATCATATTTAAAGTTCACAAACCATGAAGAGTTTGGTGGATGTGGCTTGTTATTTGCTTGTTTGGCTATGTTTCTCTTTAAGTTCTTGTTCGACATCTAATGGTTATGTGTTTGCTTTGTGAAGCTTTGGTACTTTTGGATTTCCATGTTTTGGAACTTAATTTGGTACTTTTGGATTTCCATGTTTTGGAACTTAATTTGGTGGTTGTAATTGTTACTTGTATGTTTTAGGTTCTTATGTTTTCTTTTACTTATGGAACTTGTGCATATATATTTGTACCCCCCTTAGAGCCACGACGGCCTAGTAGCCCTTCGACTAGTCAAGGAGACGATAAGTGTCTCTACGATATCATGAATCCAGGGTCCTTAGGGGACGATGGATTGTTGGCAGGGTAGCCGGTGGGGTACTCAAACCAACTATTACCAAATACCAAGGGTTCAGGTAATTGTTGTTGAGGGGGGGGGGGTACCAATCAAAAATACGGTTGTCGCTACTGGATAACGAAATGGATAGAAATGTTCATTTTCTTCAAGTATTTGACGAGCACAAAGGCATATTCGTGTTCGTTCGTTTAACTTTAACCAAACACGAAAATATAATCGAACACATTTTTTTTGTTCATGTTCGTTTATTAAGAAAATAGGCATGTTTGTGTTCGTTCGTTTAAAACCTAAACGAATAGTTCACGAACGTAAACATAATTAAACATACAATAAACAACACAAATAAATAATTGAATACACATAAATGAACACAAATGAACGTAATTTACTAAACATAAACGGACATAAATTATTTTATATAAATTAGTGATTAATTACGATAAATTTCATTGGAAAGCCTATTTTTATCATTAGGAAGCTCAATTACCAGTTAGTTATATTTATATAAGTAGTTAGAAAGTTTATTTTATGTTTAATGTTTATATAAATATAACTAATTATGTATTTATACTGAAACGGACATAAATAAACGAACATAAATGAACAGAACATAAATGGGCGTTTACGAACATAAATGAACGAACAAAAAGTTGTGTTCGTGTTTGTTCATTTATTAAATAAACGAACATATATGAACTTCTCGCCGAACAAGTTCATGAATAATTCAAAAACGTTCGGTTCATTTACATGCCTAACTACCTTAGTGTTTGTAATCCTTATTTAAGAGCCATTTTAGTAATCCAATAGGCATGAAATATGAATTAAAATTGTCTCACTTCGTCTTTAAATTGCTATCTTTTCATCTTAAGCTCCATTCCTTTTTTTAAATCAAAACCAGTCCAAAAAGTTCGCTCGGATTTAGCTCGGAAAAAGCTCGCTCGATGTGGCTCGATTTGAAACTAAGTCGAGCCAGCTTGGCTCGGTTAAGGGTGATAGCCATGAACTAACTAGAAAATTGTTAGTGCATCATCTTAACCATTGATCTGACTTGGTCTACAATTTGTATTCCTTTTTACCCTTTGTAAGTTCATGCCTATCACCTCTTTCTCCTTCTTTCACACTTGATATAGCTAGTTAGCTACAACCGCGCAAGGAAAAATATTGACCATACCATCTGTTGGTGCATATTTGTGACAACAACTTAGATTTGGTCTTTGGATATCTTGTAATTAGTTAAACGATAAACGGTTAGCGGGTTTAGCTTTGTATTAGTGAAATAATAGAGTTTGGGCTAAACAAAACCCAGTTGGGTCATAGGGGGACGAATTGGGCTTTGCCCATGTAGGAAACCTTAGCCCAAGTAGCAACCTTGTGTTATATAAACAAGGCTTTGCTTTAGGGTTTAGGTTAATCAGCCAAAACAGAGTTTGAGAGAGAGTTCGTGAGAGACTAGTGTCTTGGACGAAATTGTGTGTGTTAGGGTTTTGATTGATTGTAATTCTTGTGATTGATAATCAATAGAAACCCGGTTTGATTATGAATTCTGTTTTCTACTCGTTTCTGTAACAAATCTGATCTAGAGGATTCCGCACTCTAGGTTGGATATACAATTCTGTGACGATCCATACGAATAGGGGACCTACAATTGGTATCAGAGCTTTAGGCTCTTGAAGAAGCTCGGTTCAGAATTGCAGACTTGCAGATTCGGGTGGAATTTGGTTAAAAATTTCGAAAATTTGAAACCTGAAAATTAGGGTTTCGAAATTTTAAAATTTCTGGTTAAATTCTGCGTTTTTTGTTTGTGTGTAATCAGTTTGTGTGTTTGTTTTTTCTGATTTACAGGTTTTCGGGATAGTTCTGGTTGATTGGTTGAGGAATTTTGGATAGACAGATTTGAAGATTCGAAGACTGTTCTTCGTGTTCTTCATAAATTTCGAAAATTTTTGCTGATTTTGGTGTTTCGATTTTGTAGGAAGCTGTTAAAAGAATCTGGAAAATCTTTAGAAATTTCAAACATATTGAGTTTCCAAAATTTGCTAGCATAATTAATAATTCCGCTGACAAACCAGAGGAATTAATTGACCAGCGAATTTGTGACCTAGCAACTTGGTGACCGGTGAAATTAAATCCAAAGGCGACTTTGGTAACCGTATAATTGTCCTCAGCGACATTATTACGGTGATCGACGAAGTTAATAGTCGTCGTAATAGTGAACTGATCAGCTAGCATAATTAACCGGCGAAATTAACTGGAGTATTTGACTAGGCAGCATAATTACCCAGCGAATTTAAGTGATCAGAGGAATTAATCAGCGAACTTAGACTTCTAGCGAATTTAATTAACCAGCATAATTATAATTACTCTACCAGCATATTTATAATTACTCTATCAGCATAATTAACTTGGTTAACCAGCATAATTAGCGTGACCTAGCGAAATTAACTTGGTTTGCCAGCAAAATTAGCTAGAGGAATTAAAAGGTGGAGTATTTATTTTGTTGGAGTAATTAGATACGCATAGAGGAATTAACGTTTTCGTGAATAGAATTTGATCCGTAGCTCATCTGCCGAAACCGTTTGCACCGTTGAATTCGTTGGATCTTTAGGACAAAAAAAAAAGACAGGTTCCAACTCTGGAAAATCCCGAATTCGGTTTTTTACATTATATATCATTGGATTCGTCTTTTCGAGACGATTCTAACGGTGTAATTTGGTAACCACTGTTTTCGAAGATATTTTGTACGGTTTTACCAGTCTGTTGCGTTAAAATGTCAAACATGACGAATTTGATTGCACCTAAGATGATAAAGGTGGAGAATTATCTTACATGGAAGGACAGGTTCAAATCCTTCATTGAATATCAGGATGCACGCATGTGGATCTGTATTGTAGATGGGTACACAAACCCAACACACGATTTTGAGGGTAGACCACGTAGAACAGACTATGTGAACATGCAAGAGGAAGATAAAAAGATGTACGAGGCTGAAAAAAGAGCTTTGGCTGCAATAAAAATGTCCTTACCTGATAGCATCAAACATACCTTTAAGAAGTACACTAATTCAAAGGATATGTGGGATGCATTAGAAAAACGATATCAGGGAAATGCAGATGTCAAAAAGAATAAAGCTTTGAGCTCTACATCACGAGAAGGTTCATATGATTGGAGTGTTCATCTGGAAGATAATGAGAATGCCACTCAGGCATTCATGGCAGAGATAGTGCCAGTTGATGAGGCTGAAACTACTGTGAATGATGCTGAAACAAAAGTGGATGCTGAAGTAGAGAAAGAGAGTGAAGCTGAACAGGTCGTTGCTGATCAAACTACAGAAGTTCATGAGAAAGAGGTACAATCTAATTCTGTGTGTTTAAGATGTCGTGAATTACAAGGTGAGGTTGACAGGTTGTTAACACAAAACCAAAGTCTGGTAAGCGAGATGTCTAACATAAAGGAATCAAACTTTTTTGCTAAAAGAAACGAATCTTTATACTTAAAGAAGATAAGAGGTTATGAAAGTGAAATTGAAGCTTTAACCTGCAAACTAAACGAAAAACTTCAAGTAATAGACTTTAGCTCATGACATGATGGCTGAGAAAACAAAAGAGATTTCTGAAAAATGCAAAGAGTTGTCAGATGCACAACTCAAAATTGTTGAACTTGAAAAGAAATTAAGTCAATTCAGAGATTCGTCTTTTGTAATGAAACACATGATGGGTGGGTTAAAGAAGAGTAATGACAAGACCAGTGTGGCTTCCAGCGCTTTAATGAAGTCCCACCTCCTCTTAGTCATGATTATTCATTCCTGCCTGATGAAGATGAGCTAACAGACTTTATGTCAACTGCACCAAGTAGTTTCGCATCAAGTCAAAGTGAGGAGTCTGAGAGTGATGATGCTAAGAAGAACAATAACAGGGAACCTTTGAAAAGGAAAAATTGACCTCCTAAGAGTAAAAATCAAACTTTTGTTAAAAAGATTAATTTTGTTCAAGGTGGTGATATGAAAAACGAAACCACTGTTATTGAAAACGAATCAAATGTAGAGTTTGCAAAAAATAAGAACATAGAAAAATCTGAAATTAGGCAAACTAAACAAGATTCATCCAAGGCATCATCACCATCTGATGAGGGATCTACCTCAAAGACTCCAGCTAAGAAGTCTTTGAAAAGGAGATCGTGCTTCAAGTGCCACACAAAGGGACATGTAGCTAGTTGTTGTCCTAACAAAAAGACTGAAGCACAAGTGAGTGAGAAACAGATAGGGAAATCACCTGAGAAGAAAGGTGATAATGAGGAGAAAGTTGCAAATTCTCCAAAGAAATCTGCTCCTAAGCAACCAGAGAATGTTGCTATTGGTGTAGATAAGGCTGGAAAAGGAACTCCACAAGTTCCTCGTTTTCAAAGAAATTAACCAAGATTTCAGCCCGAATCTACATCAGGCAGATATGTGAGACCTAGAAGCAGTTCACCTAGAATGAACAATTTTAATGAAAATTCAAATAATTTCAGAAGTCAAAGTCAATATCAAAATCGATACCAGAATAATGGTGGTCGAACTTTTTATAACAATGGTTTTAGAAATTATAACAGTCAAGCTTCTTGGAATCAAAATTCAAGATATCAAAATCAAAATTTTCAAAGGTCAAATAGTCCAAACACATATAGGAACCCTCAGGACCAGAGACCTTATGGAAATCAAAACCCATTTCCATCAACAGGTCTGAGATCCAAGACTCCAGTTAGGAGTAATGGATATTGGATGGATGTTCCAGTAGTTAGTGAATTTGGACGACCCAAGACCATTAAGGCTTGGGTCCCCCAATCTAACTAATTTCTTAGTTGGTGTGTGCATGAGCTGCTAAGGAGGATTATCAGCTTATGTTGATAGTGGCTGCTTCAGGCACATGACGGGGGATGTGAGTTTGTTGACAGAGTTTGAAAATTATGATAATGAACATGTGAATATTAAATGATTTAAATTGAAGTTCAAAGTGCTAAGTCGACACACTAGATAACCTGGCAGATCTTTATACTAAAGCATTTGACAGGGCTCGCTTTGAACATTTAGTCGAACTCAACGGGATGAGGAATCCTGAATAACTGGTTTTTCATAAGAATTTTGTAAATATTTTATTGTTTTCTTAAAAATCAAAAATAAAAAAATAGAAAACCACAAAAATCCAAAAACATTGAAAATTTGAAAAACATAAAAAAAAAATAGAAAATCAAAAATGAGTTATTACTGTGTGAAAAAAGAAGAAATGATAGTACATCAGCAAGTTAGACTGTCACACTCAAACTGAATTAAATTGCTAAAGTGTGATAGCAGCTTCATCATATGATGTACCAGTAGGCAAAAAGCATGAAATAATCAACTTACCAATGTGATATAAACCTAAATAAACTGAATATGAGTGGGGAACACATCAGTGGTGTATGGTTTAATGACCTTAATTCTTGCGTTGATAGATTGCCAAAATCTGAGGTTTTGGGTCTTTATACTGTTATTTCATCTGGGGATATCAGGGTTGTCCTTCTGCTGCATCCAGATACATGCTGACCTAGGCACAACCAGGATATCTTAAAAGAGCAAAAAAAAAAAAAAAATGCCAAATCCTATAAATGAAGAAGCTCTCCTAGAGAGTCATTCAAAATGTGCAAAATGCATAGATCGTAAAATGGTATTTGTCTTAGCCCTCGTTAGATATTTTGGTCTCTTTGCTGTACGGAAGTACTGACCTGATCACCAATTATCTAAACGTTGAAAAACAAAATGGATGAATTCAGTATACTCACCTACTACGATGAATCTTTGTGCATACCTTGATCGCGGGGGTATATCCTGGAGTGGGACACACTAGTATATCAGAAATAAAATTACCTTAACGTATCATACGGTAATGGTACTTGAAATGTTCATGCATTTTGTTTAAGTGGACAAACATACTGGTAATCGTCTTGGACTGCTTTTCACGAAAAATTAAATAAAGAATTATCCACAAGTGTGAAACAGTTTGATTTTGTTGATATGATCTTCTTACCAGTGATTCTCACAAAAATAGAGTGTTTATTGCTTTTGTTATTTACTTGCTTTTAGAAAAATATAAAAATCCAAAAATAGTGTCATTTTCTGTTTAAAATTCTTAACGTACGGAAAACTGTTATTCTTGGAGGAATTGTTACTAATAGGGGGAGACGGTGTTAGAAAGTGAGTTCACAATTTTAAATCATGCAGTTTCTTATGTGTTGGTGATAAGTTGAAAATGCTTAATCTGTAATCCAGTTTAACTATCTCTTGAATAATAATAATTTATTTAACTTTGTTGAAAAATTCTTATGGTTTCTCGAGATGTTTGTTTTATAAGTATACAGATTGAAGTTGTATGTTGCTGAGAAGTTAAAGTGATGAGTTGCTGTGAAGAGATGAGAGTTTGATTGGATGCATGGTAGAACCTCCTTTCTACATTGCAAACAAGTTGAAGAGTTTGAAGATTGCTATACATATGCTGAACTGGAGTTTACTCAAACGCTAAAGTTTTTGAAGATTTGGTGATTGGATGCATCAGCTTAGGGGGAGTCTGTTGCTGACAGAAGCTATTGAAGCTGAAGCTATCCAAAGACCAAAGACAGTGTAAGATTACATGAAGAATGCAAGATGACTGAAGACAAAGTTATTTTATGAAGCTATTGTCAAGGGGGAGTTTGTTGGTGCATATTTGTGACAACAGCTTAGATTTGGTCTTTGGATATCTTGTAATTAGTTAAACGATAAACGGTTAGCGGGTTTAGCTTTGTATTAGTGAAATAATAGAGTTTGGGCTAAACAAAACCCAGTTGGGTCGTAGGGGGACGAATTGGGCTTTGCCCATGTAGGAAACCTTAGCCCAAGTAGCAACCTTGGGTTATATAAACAAGGCTTTGCTTTAGGGTTTAGATTAATCAGCCAAAACAGAGTTTGAGAGAGATTTCGTGAGAGACTAGTGTCTTGGACGAAATTGTGTGTGTTAGGGTTTTGATTGATTGTAATTCTTGTGATTGATAATCAATAGAAACCCGGTTTGATTGTGAATTCTGTTTTCTACTCGTTTCTGTAACAAATCTGATCTAGAGGATTCCGCACTCTAGGTTGGATATACAATTCTGTGACGATCCATACGAATAGGGGACCTACACCATCGATTTCCTTACACGTTTCACTACCACAACAACGATACCACGTCATGTCATGTCATGTCATGTCAAAACCAAAATTAATGATACTCACAAAGTGTTGTGTACACTAGAGATGAAGCTTTGTTGGAATGGAAAGATAGTAGATGCTCGTGATAATTACATCATTTTGTGTAAAAAAGAACAAGATAAAATCTGATTTTAAATATCTCTATTCGACACTCATGGTTTCAATTTCAAGACACCAGAAAGCAGTTTGTCTGAATCAAACCAATAAATGAGTTAAATAAGTAGTTCTTGTTTATCAAACTAAAGAAAAACAAAGCTATTAATTAAGTAATGAAACCTAAAACTGAATCTAGAGTGATAATCTCCTCTCAAGTCTCACCCTCCAACTAGGAGAATTTTATTGTTAGATCTATGCTATTAATCAAATATATAACTTAAAACAATTTCCCCAAAAGACAAAAAAAAAATACTACTTATAAGTTATAATATTTGGTAAGTATGAATATATGATGTATAATAATTTGTTTGTTATTGTTAGATCTATGCTATTAATCAAATATATAACTTAAAACAATTTCCCCAAAAGACAAAAAAAAAAATACTACTTATAAGTTATAATATTTGGTAAGTATGAATATATGATGTATAATAATTTGTTTGGATGTAAACATTAGTTAATATTCTTACCGTGTAATTAAAAGAATAATAAACAATTATACTGAAAAGAGCACATGCTAAAGCTTAATGGTCTTTTAATATGATACACCTGGCTTCCACGAAGGCAATATAAACCCCTACTTTGACTTGTGGTCAACATGACCACAAAAGGCAAATCTGCTACAGAATTTTTGTTCCATACTTACATATTCCCATTTTGTATTATGATAACCCTGTAGTTTAGGAAACTGATAGAATTAGCCCCTCTTCAAAATTACGTCTATTTTTTTGTTCTTGTATTATGATCAATTACGAAAACCATATTTTAACTCGCATTCTACGTAAATAAAACAAATAATTGTATGTAAATACATACACAATATCATCACAAACTTTTTTAAAAATTGGCATGAGTGTTATTTGCTAGTTAAAGTCTCCATATATATCATATTGTTAATATGGTATTATTTTTGTTAGTTTTATTAATATAATAATTTTGCTCAAACAAACCAATCATGGTTATTAGCCCAGAAGAGTTTACACAAACCGAAAAGTCCCTCTTCTAGTATACAGGAATTATGACATGATTCTCTCTTACTCCTTACATGATACTACACTGTGAGATTTATAACTTTATCGTAAAAAAGGATTCAACTTAGATCAAATGCCACGCCCATTTTCTAGGGGTGTAAATGAGCTGAACTGCTTGCAAGCTACTCAAGCTAGGCTCAAGAAAAAGCTCGAAACAAGCTGAGCTTAAACAAGCTCTAGTCCGAGCCCGAGTCCAACTCCAAAAATAAGCTTATTTAGTAAACTAGCCCGAGCTTCGCTTATCGAGCTTGAGCCGGCTCTCGCAAGTTTAATCGAGCCCAGAATTTATATAACTATTAATTAATATATTAAGGGAAAATTACGAAAATGTCGGTTGAACAAACAACTTTTCAAATTTGTCACCCTCCTGTGTCGGTGGAGAGGCGCATCAAGCTTGGGATGCACCTTTCAAGCACGGGATGCGTTTGTGAGCGAAACCCAATAAAAAATGGACATGTGGCCATGGGATGCGTCCTTGAGTAAGGCATGATGCACAGGATGCGTCCGACTAGCTTCTGAAGCGTTCGGTGTGTGTTTCGGCGAGTTGCAGGTTTCCGGCGAGTTGTAGGTTTCCGGCGAGTTCAACATAAAATATAGGTTTTGTTTTCTGGGAATTCGGTACTGATTTCTTGAATTCGTTCTTTAATAATGAACAGAAAGATATTCAAGATCTGTTGAGTTCGTCATCTTCTTAAGAGACAAGGTGTCCGTCATCTTCAAGATCAGTTGGGATTTATTTGGGGCCAAATTCATGTGTGATATTGTGAACTTGATTGGTGTCTTACATAAAAGAGATAATAAGTAATGAGAACTCGCAGGAAACTCGCCGGAAAACACACCGGACGCTTCAGAAACTAGCCGGACGCATCCCAAGCTTGATGCGACTCTCCACCGACGCAGGAGGGTGACATTTTTGAAAAATGTTTTGCTCAACTGATATTTTGGTAATTTTCCCATATATTAAATATATATATATATATATATATATATATATATATATATTTAAATAATATTAACTATTATTTATAAAGTTATAAAAAATAATGGAATATTGGATTTTAATAATCTCAACTATTCGCCGTTGGCGGCCAACAATTCCAACATCAAAAATAACAACTGGAAGTCCCAACTATTAACATATTGGCCTATAGTGGACCGTGATTAACATAACCCTAATGTTGTTAGCCTCCGATCGCCGAAAAACACGTTTTTAGTCGGAAAACTCAATATTTTCGTCCCAAACCTCTTTGTAACCTTATTACGGACCTTTAGGAGCTTTTTTCTAGTAAAAACCTCAATTATTGAGGTTGTCGGAAAACACTTTTTTGGCCGGAAAACTCAACATTTTCCTCCCAAACCTCTTTGTAACCTTAGATCAGACTTTTAGGAGGCCAAAAATGTTTTTCCGGCAACCGGAGACTAACGACGTTAGGGTTCTGTTAGTCAAGGTCCATTGAAGGCCAATATGTTAATAGTTGAGACTGCTAGTGGTTATTTTTTAAGTTGATACTGTTGACGGCCAATGTCGAATAGTTGAAATTATTAAAATCTAAAATTCCAAAAATAATTAGAATTTATATAAATTAAATAATAAATTTACCATAGAAACCAACAATACAAGTTCAAAACTTCAAATACCCAAACAATACAAACACAAAAAAAAAAGGAGTTAAGTTCTTTTTGAGTCCCTGTGGTTTGTGCAGTTTAACTGTTTGAGTCCAAAAACCAAATTTGTCTTGATTTGAGTCCCTGTGGTTTGTATTTTTAACCATTTGAATCCAAAATGCAAAAACTTTTCTTGATTTGAGTCCCTGTGGTTTTGTATTTTTAACCATTTGAATCCAAATGGTTTTTGGATGAGGTTTGCATTTTGGATTCAAATGGTTAAAAATACAAAACCACAGGGACTCAAATCAAGACAAGTTTGATTTTTGGACTCAAACAGTTAAACTACACAAACCACAGGGACTCAAAAAGAACTTAACTCAAGAAAAAATTACAAAGTTAAACCAGAAAGACTAATAATGCAATATAGCTTGAGTTGGAGGAACATTTATGCAAATTGCTAATTCTCACTACTACTAATTCTTCTTCTCCAGTTACAGAAGTTGAAGCCAAGTCAACCACATTTCACCAAAGTCTTGAAACCGCAAGCAACCAAGCATCTCATCTACCTCCAAAAAGAACCCTCCCTTTTTATCTGTCATCCAGTTCATTTCTCTATTCTGATCAACCAACTTTACAAAAAAGCAGAAATTGTTAAAGCACCCCATCGATTTCTGTGATGAAAAAGGGCAATCCGCATCAGATCCAAAGATTATTGTTGCTGTTCTCGTAACATATCGGATTTGATTCGGGGTTTGTTCAAGATATATGTGTTTGTAACCTTCGTTTGTCATCTAAATTAGGGTTCTTGGATCTTTAACATTTACAATGGGGATTTGTTGGAGCATTCAGATTAAATCCGAGAGTGCACTTTCCATTGGTATTTTTTTTTTTTTTTACTAATTTACTCTATAATTATGTTGGCATTTTAGATTTATAGGATCTTATTAATGTTGGTTAGTTGTTAAATGAATATTATTGTTGGTGTTGCCTGTAAACGAACCAAACGTTCATCAACTGTTCGTGAACTTGTTTCGTTTATTAAATTAAATAAATGAACAAACATGAACCCATGTTTTGTTTGTCCATTTATGTTTTTTTCAGTTTAATATATAAGTAGTTATATTTATATTAATATTAAACATAAAAGGAACTTTCTACTACTTTTATAACTATTTGGACTTTGGAGTAATAAATGGTTTTCCATTGGAATTTATGGTAATTAATCACTAATTTATATGAAAAATTACTTCATGTTTGCTTATGCTTATCCAGTTATGTTTGTTCAACTATGTTCCTTTGTGTTATTTATTGTTTGTTAAATCGTGTTTGTTTAAGTTTGTTATATTCGTTTACGTTCGTGAATTGTTCGTTTAGGTTTTAAACGAACACGAGCATGACCCTTTTATTAATAAACAGACATGAACAAAAAAATGTGTTCTGTTCTTGTTTGTTCGGTTCATTTACAGGCCTAGTTGGTGTTAATGTTAAAGTAGTAAATAAACTGATTGTGTTTATGTAGGTTATGACTCTAAAACTGGTGAAAAGAATGGAAATAGTAATTCAAGTAGCAAGGTTTCAACTGGTTCTCAAACACAAACACCTAGAAGTGAAGGTGATATTTTGCAATCATGCAACTTAAAAAGATTCACTTACAGTGAGCTTAAAAGTACCACTAGAAACTTTCGGCCGGATAGTGTTCTGGGCCAAGGTGGGTTTGGTTCGGTGTTTAAAGGGTGGGTCGATGAGCATTCGCTTGCGCCTTCAAAGCCTGGAGTTGGGATTGTGATTGCGGTTAAAAGGCTTAATCAAGAAGGATTTCAGGGACACAAGGAGTGGTTGGTTAGTTCTTTTCACTTTCTTGATCAGTTGTGTGTTTTTTTTTTTTTTTTTAATTTGTATTAGATGCAATATGACTTTTCATTCCACTTTATGCACCAAACCACCAAAATGGTGTAAACCATGTCCAATCAAGACACTAAAATATTGTAACTTTTTGGTGTAACGCTATTCGTCACCCTGTTTTTGTATATTCCACTAACTTTGGTGTAAGACTTTTCATTAGAACTAAGTTTTCATAATTATATATTAATTGAGTATCCAACATAAAATAAAATTTTAATACAAAAATATATGATGAAACCGTTTTCTTTGAAACCTCTTATATGAGTACCAGATTTTGAGGATGGCTTATAGAATTTTGTATTATTTATTTTTAATTATATTTAGTAAGTTGTTTAAATTGTTTTTTTAATGATTAATAAGTATAAGAGTAAAATAAAAGTATTTCTTTTAAATTTATGAATTAAAGAATTTACTTGTAACAAAGTAATGTGGAAAACTAAATCATCTAGTTGAATGTTTGATAAAAACCTATATATTCAAAAGCAATAATCATGTTTGGGGAAACATGAGTAATTCTAAAAAAAATAATTATTGCGATAATCATGAGATCCCACATCCAGGCTCATCCCTTAGTCTGTGAATTATGGGATATGTGTTTTTACTTATTGATTTACTTTCAGACCAACACACAAAAACAAACTTGTATCCTTTATCAATGATTATCCAATAACTTTGAATATGTCACTATTTTGTACGTAAGTTAGCCTCTCAACAAATAATTATTTGGCTTGTGCAGGCAGAAATAAATTATCTTGGACAATTACGCCATCCTAATCTTGTGAAATTACTCGGCTATTGTTTAGAAGATGATCATAGGCTTTTGGCGTACGAGTTTATGCCAAAGGGTAGCATGGAGAATCATTTATTCAGGAGTAAGTTAACAATGTTTTTATTTCTTCTTCACATTTAAAGGTGGCATTTTCGTCCCATTTAGTTATAATTTATGAATGGGTTGTGTTTATCTTGAACATTTCAAATTAAAAAAGGGACAAAGTGCACGTAATAGGAACAGAGTTATTTTTTAACCGGTTCCCAACCCATCCGACCCATCCATCTTGCCACCTCTAAATCTCTAATATCTAATATCATATCACTCAAATTTTAATAAATATTTTATATTTTTATATGTAAAACAGGAGGTTCTTACTTCCAACCACTTTCATGGCGTCTTCGCATGAAAGTTGCCCTTGGTGCTGCAAAGGGCCTTGCCTTTCTTCACAATGCTGAAACAATGGTCATATACCGTGACTTCAAGACTTCAAATATACTACTTGATTCAGTATGTATACTTTAATGAATTTTGATGTGATTACGTGTATTGTGCCGTTAAAATGGTATTTTCTGACTTTTACTACAATCAACAGAATTTCAATGCAAAACTATCCGATTTTGGATTGGCAAGGGATGGCCCCACCGGTGATAAAAGCCATGTTTCTACTAGGGTTATGGGAACGTATGGATATGCTGCTCCTGAATATCTATCCACAGGTATGTTTTTACTATGATTTCATTTTCCTTGTACGATCAACTAGTTTATATTGTGCATAGGTGCCAATTCTATCCATCACTTTTGTCAGAAATGGGTCAGGCGGGTTGAAGCTGCCCATATCTAAATTCAATGCATACGACTACCTCCTAAATTGTTTTATTATGAGATTATATTATCGTTGCACTAATTTTGTTTTTTGCATTCATTATTAACATATCAATAATTAATAATAGAGTAAAATGTCATTTTCGTCCTTGAGGTTTGGGCAGTTTTGCGACTTTCATCCAAAGGTTTGTTTTTCTGCATCTGGATCCAAAAGGTTTGAAATCTTGCCATTTTCATCCGGCTCGTTAACTCCATTCCATTTTTCTCCGTTAAGTCAGGGGTATTTCCGTCTTTTATGCTAACTTAAAGGGCAATTCGGTTGTTTTCACTTTATGTAAAAAGACCGAATAACCCTGGAAAAAGACCGCATTGCCCTGTAAGTTAACAAAAAAGATGGAAATACCCCGACTTAATGGAGAAAAATGGATGAAGTTAACGAGCCGGATGAAAATGGTAAGATTTCAGACCTTTTGGATCCAGATTCGGAAAAACAAACCTTTGGACAAAAGTCGCAAAACTACCCAAACCTCAGGGACGAAAATGGCATTTTACTCTTAATAATAAGTTATAATAAATGGAAAAAAGTATGAGTGGGTCAACCTGTCCAATACTAAAACTTGACCTGTTTCAACTCGAATTTGTTATCATGCCCATCTTGCATGTAATCTCTCCCTCAAATCCTCAATAGTGTATATATAATTTTGCTTTTTCCTAACTCGTTTGACGAAATTAATTTGTTTTCATAAAGGTCACTTAACCGCAAAGAGTGACATATACAGCTTTGGAGTGGTTCTTCTCGAAATCCTATCAGGCAAAAAAGCAATAGACAAAAACCGGCCAGCTGGTGAACAAAACCTAGTCGAATGGGCCATCCCATGTCTAACAAACAAAAGAAGAATCTTTCGGGTTCTTGACCCACGCCTCGAGGGTCAATATTCACTTGGACGGGCCCTCAAAGTAGCCAACCTTGCACTTCAATGTCTATATATGGAACCCAAAATGAGACCAAGTATGGATGAGGTGGTGTCCACATTAGAAGAACTTCAAGACGATGAAAAACGTGAGCGTAGGGACCCACATGCGGAGCCCACAACCACTAATAAAGCCCGGTCATGTAGGCAAGAAGCTGGGCCCAAGATGGCTGCTTATCCCAGACCTTCGGCTTCCCTTCGTGCGTAAGGGCGATGACGCTTTTGTATAGTTTTCCTTTTTTGTATTGCTATGTGTTTTGCTAGTGGTTTGTTGGGAGTTGAGAGAATATGTTATCTTTAACTAGAAACACTGATAAATTTTGGTGATTATGCGTTGAACTTATCGAAACTGATATAGCTTTGGATCGTTGTCTGCATTGTAGATCTAAAAGTTCTTATTTCCATTTTATGTTCTTGTTAATAATATAGCATTATACCATATACCAAGAGAATATGAGTGGGAATCAATATTATTAATCTCGTAACAAGAATTTACATACTAGAGAACACTAGTAAAACATAGAGCATATAGCGAAAAGAGTCCATATTTATTTACAAATCAGTGGGTATAATATCATGTATTTTTCTCGCAATACTCGAGTTTCTTTACTTGGTTCATCGCTGAGTTATCGCTTGAACAAGCTTGTTAACGACAATATCACCGTATGTGTTTGGTTCTATCACCTCTTAAGTATTGTTCATTCAGTTTAGCGATATATTTTGCATTGTTTCCGTACAAGACTGTTGGTGCCTGCTTAACGAAACACATCAGTCTCCACGAACATGTATAGGGGGGTATATATCGAGTTCTGTATTACATATGGATATCATCACCTTTCTTTCCATTTGTAAAAAGTTGTCTTGAGGGTATATTACCTAGAAGTGTGAGAAGGTTAGGCTCGCCCTAAGACAAGCCATAGATTGTGATTAGGTGCATCAATTGATATCTAGAAAGAATATTTTCCTTTGAAGCAGAAATGACCTTCGTTACTGTCAAATAACGACTAGAGCAAAGGATTGTTCCACTCATGTAACCGCACATGTTACATGTGTAGCAAGGGTTAAAGCTTGACTTGTAAGAGCTGTGAGCGGCATTATCGGTGATTAGAGAGCATTGTGATGGATTCGGGTTGGTTGTCTGACCAAGTTAATTGTGGATAGATGCATTGCAGAAAATAGATTATGCCCGGCCACTAGATTTACCATGAGAAATGTTGGTGAGACTCCAATTGATTTTCTGACACTTTTCTAATGCGAACCAAACCAGTGAGAATCAGCATCTAGTGGCGACAATTTGATAAGCAACGACCGTGGTTAGAAAGGTTTGTAAAAGGTGGCCTTTATCATAAGCAGCTAGTATTTAGGTAAGAGTACAAAATTCACTAAGATACCAACATGAATCATGCGAGTATTGTATACTAAATGTGCTGTATATTGATTCTGTATGAACTAAGGTCATATGCAGCCTCTATAAATAGAACGTTTTGTCAACCATGATTAAATATTATTTTAGAAAAAATAAATAAACAAGTTAAACATATCACCCTACCGACCCGAAAAAATGACACAAACACACTCATACTCAGCCAAAAGTGTCCGCAGGTTCGACCTCTTCACATTTTGTGTTAACTAACCCAAACTTACAATCCACTCTGAAATTCAGTCATCTCAGCCAATTTTAGAAACACAGAATGGCTCAAATGAAACAACAAAGTTAGAAAATGAGCCTTTGTAACCACACCATGATACCAAACTACTTGATTTAAAAAAAATAGTTACTCAAATCATTTCTTCAAAGTTAAAAACATGTAGCCTTGTCCATCATCGATGAACAGCTATATCTAGAGCTTTTATCCATTCATTAGAGTGGAAAAAAACCATCATTCTTTGGTAAACTTAAGAAAAACCATTTGGAGCTTTGTTTACCAATGAAAAACTACTTCAAAAGTTTAAAAACTTTGCAGTCATTTGAAAAACCAAGCCCAAAAATCACATCGTAAAAATTGATAGAAAAACAATGGCATATCCAAATGACACCGGTAATCAAACTGTGCATAAGCAATTCATCTTTAAGCTTTCAAATCGCCAATCGACAAAACCCAGCAGGTTGGCTCACCCAGCCAAAACAGTTTTAACTAAACCCAGACCCACAGTTTTCATATTGGTGTTAGAAAAAACTCACTACTAGATTTAAAAGTGAGCCCCTTTCAGTAGCAAAGTAACACCCTAATACACCAATATAACCAAAAATGCAACCAAAAGAACACAACATGATCCCAAAATACATATAAGAGTTAAATGCCATTTTAGTCCCTGTGGTTTGGACTATTTTGTCAGTTTAGTCCAAAGGTTTCATTTTTAACCTGTGGGTCCAAAAAGGTTTCACCGTTGACATTTTAGTCCACTGGGTTAACTCCACCCATTTTTTCTGTTAACGAGAAGACCAATTCGGTCATTTTATATGGCTGAATTGCCCTTTTAGTTAACAGAAAAAATGGATGAAGTTAACCCAGTGGACTAAAACGGCAACTGTGAAACCTTTTTGGAACCACAGGTTAAAAATGAAACCTTTGGACTAAACTGTCAAAATGGCCCAAACCACATGGACTAAAATGGCATTTAACTCTACATATAATTTAGAAAAAAGCAACTACCCAAAAACTATCTTCAAATTCAAAAAGCTTGAGCAAAATTTAGAAAAAAGCAACTACTCAAAAACTATCTTCAAATTCAAAAAGCTTGAGCAGTAATTTATAAAACATGCCCAAATATATCAAACTAGAACTGCAGTAACAATAATGTTATATAAACATAGCAAACCAACAATCAAGGAAATCATATAAAACCTACTGATAAATAACCAATAACCAACAACAAATAAGAAATCAAGTAATAAAAGAAGCAAGTCAACTTTATAAATTTAAAAGCAGCAGGTGCATCCAGGTTCACCAAAACAAAAACATTATCCGAAACAATTCATAACAATAACAATAACAAAAACCATAAATTCAAACCACTAACCCTCACGCCTTCTGGTAGACATAAGTCAACCCACACTTCCCACAATAGTGACGATCAAAATGGTTCGCCATGAAAGTCCCCGCCCCACACTCCGCGTTCGGACACTCCTTCCTCAACCTCTGCACCTTTCCAGCATCATCAACCTTGTAAAACTGCAACACGCTCAGCTTCACCTTCTTATGCTTGTGCTTGATCTTCTTCGGCTTTGTGTACGTCTTCTTCTTCCTCTTCTTCGCGCCACCACGGAGCCGCAACACAAGGTGGAGAGTCGACTCTTTCTGGATGTTGTAGTCCGCTAGGGTTCTGCCATCTTCGAGCTGTTTTCCGGCGAAGATGAGACGCTGTTGGTCCGGTGGGATGCCTTCCTTGTCTTGGATCTTGGCCTTCACGTTGTCGATCGTGTCGGAGGATTCCACCTCCAACGTGATCGTCTTACCCGTTAGGGTTTTCACGAAGATCTGCATTTTCTCGCCGATTTGGGGACGGATGAGGGTTAGGGTTTGAAGATTGGGGATGAGTGGTTTTTATATGATTAGGGTTTCGAACTTTTGATGTCTAATTGGGCTTTTTTGTGGGATAATGGCCTTATATGGGCTTTTAGTTGGGTTCACTGATATGGGCTTCTAGTTCCATGACATATTTAGAGACTTTAAATAATCACATAAGTTTATAACTAGTATTTTAAATTTTTAATCACACGCATTACCGTGAGAATTTAATTATTGGTACTTGATATATCAATTGAAAGAGATGATGTAGAATCATAGGGAAATAAACATTCAAAGTAACCACCACACATGCGAAAGCCGGTCGATTGATTTCTCTAGCCTTCGTGGTTGTCTCTTGTCTTCATGGGGTGGCCGGTGGTTCTTGGATGGTGCCGATGAAGTGGTGATGGGCGAAGGAAGAAGATGAATCTGAGGGTGAAGTGGGTTGAGGTGAGTGGTTTAAATAAAAAGGCGCACTTGTTTTTTATTGTTTTAGTTAAATTAGCGGATTCTTTCGTGTGTTACGGTGGGAGTTTGATCAGTATCGGTATCGTTTGGTTTTTTACGATATCAGTCTTCTACCGTCACACACTCGGTACAGCAACCGGAAGAGAATAACAAAAAAATAATAAAGTTGTCATGATAAATATATCAATTATACTTGTCCTTTTTTTGGTTTTATATACAAATTTGAGTTAATTACATAGTTAGTCCCTGTGGTTTGCACAAAATAACATACTTAGGTACTAATAGTTTAAAAGCACCTTCTAGGGTATTAACTTTTCATTTTGTAACGTTTGGAGGTATTAACTTCTAAGGTAATAACATAGGTAGTCCCTGTGGTTTACCCAAAATAACATACTTAGGTACTAACATAATGTGATTTTAAGCCTACAAATAAGCTTAATACCCCCAAACGTTACAAAATGAAAAGTTAATACCCTAGAATGTTATTTTAAACTATTAGTACCTAAGTATGTTACTTTATGCAAACCACAGGGACTAACTATGTAATTAACTCTACAAATTTTATAGAAACTTAAATAAACATAATCAAATATAATGTATATAAAACTTGTATAAGGTGTGTAAATATATGGCTATTTTCTAACATGAAATAACTTGAGTGATAAAATTTATTGATACAAATGAAAAGGTTACTGTCAACCATATTTTTATTTAAAAGAAAAAAACTTTATACGTGCTTTATCACATCTTAAAATTAAATATGGATTAATGTTTTCTAATATTTTACTACATGATCAATATGGTAGATAACAGTTTGATTTGGGAAACTCTCAGATGACAAACGTTAATTTTTACAAGTTAGAGGCTGTTTGACAACATCTGAATGGTTAAGTGCTGAACTAGTAAGAGGTCTGAACCAGTAAGAGCATGTATAATGCTTAACCGTTCAGAGGCAAATGTCTGACCAGTTCAGATTAGGAGTCTTAACCATTCAGACTCTGTATAAATCTCAACATTCAGAGGCAAATGTCTGAACCATTCAGACATCTGCTCGTGAAACAAACAGTCTGAACCATTAAGTGTTGAATCAGTAAGAGGTCTGAATCATTAAGAGCCTCGTTAAGAGGTAAACAAACAACCCCTTAATGTTATCTATAATGTATATAATGTGTAAATTGTAAAGTAATGACATTTTAAAATATCCAAAAGCTAAAAACTTTTGTTTTGGTTTAATGCATAAGGTACAATGTAAAATGATAGTAAAGTAGTCTTTCCAACACTGATTGCGTTATACCCCCTCATCCTAATTAGGTTGGGTCAAAAACTTTGTTAGTTTATCAATCATTTCGTTTTATATTAGGTTATGAATCGCTTAAAAGAATTAACAATGCCATAGGTAATAATCCTATAGAAATAAGAAAGTAAAGTACCAACTTGAAATGAAAAGGTTCAGTCTTGAGTTAACATATTTCAACAAGTGAATAATATGGTGTAACCTTTTTAAATGAAAACATCACAATTATCATGAAGCATGAGATAGTAAAATAAAATTCACTAAATGAGTCAAATAAATATGAATAATTCAATAAACTTATATTTGTGATCTTGCCTAATGACTCATCTAAGGAGGCGTTTGGTTAGCAGGAATTCAATGGAATTTAAAGGAATTGGAATCTGAATTCCATATCTTAAGATGTCTGGTTCACATAATTTGATGGAATTGGAATCTAAATTCCAATCTTCATGTGTTTGGTTAACAATGGAATTGGAATTGAGCATGAAATCCTTCAAATTCCTTTAACTAAAGGAATTCAAAATCCCTCCTATATGTGAAGAAATTAAAGTAAATTCATTGGAATCTTCGATCGTTTCGACTTGCACCGTTTCAACTTGTACTGTTTCGATCCGAACCGTTTCTACGCGAACCGTTTTGACGCCCGGTCAAACTCATTTGTTCAACACAGGTGCATGTTTTTTAAACCACCTGTAGGAGTAGGAGTAGTTGATGATTCACAAAACTTACACATGATAATTCATATAGATTACATCAACAATAATAGTAGTTGATGTAACTGTGATAGAGGATATTGATACAATATGCTTCTTTTGGATTGTTTTTAAGGTTTGAAGATACAAAGTAACAAATCTTAGATATAAATGAGTAAAAAAGAAAAGTTTTATGGCTGCCTCTTTAACATAACACGCCATCTTTACGCTGAGGGACATGACTTCGCCTCTTGAAGAAGCCAAAAATTTATTCAGACACAGAGTACATATATAAAAAAATCAATCAGACATCTTAAAAAACAAAATCCTTCTAAATAAGTTATAAATCACTTTGCTAACTGAAAGTGAAAAAACCAACACCCGCGTATTCTCGGTGTATATGAGAATCAAGTCCGGCTCTCGAACCAGTTTCTTATTCTATCGGCCTCTGCAGCATATAATAATGCTATTTGAAGCTTATGGTCTGGTCACAATCCGGCTCCTGTAAATCTATAACAAAAACAAAAGTTATATTGTAACACCACGTAAAAACATGTTCAATTATGTAAAGACACGTGTCCTAAACTCTAAAGGTGTAAAAGATTGAGTTTGAAGGACCAAAGTTGTCGAACAGTGAAACCATGAAACCACAGGGACTAAAAGTGTCAACATGCCAAACTTGAGCCTCTGAATGACCTTACATGATGAATATATTCTTAAACGAGTGATTGATTGGATATAAGAAGCCGTTTATGAAAATAATCGGAAGATTATTAAATTATAAGGGTTAAACGTGTCAACATGTCGATTCTGACCTCTGAGTGACCTTTTAACGAAACCGAGGCTTCGAAACATCCAAATATACTCTTAAGAATAAGTGGTATAAATTTCACGTGGTTTCGAGATCGTTAGGCATGTTTTCAAGACTTTGGGCCAAAAGTGTCAACTTGATGAAACTTGCTTTCATAGAGGTATTTAATGAACCAGAGCATAACGAAGTTAGTTTATTCATCCTAGAACCTCAACATACTAAATACAAGGGCCCTACATGTCAACAACGAGGTTAAAAAGGGTTAAAAACGATCAGGGACTGAAACTGCCAGCTTTGAAACTTATTTTACCTGATCAGGCGGACCAAGCGGCCCGCGTAAGCCTTCCCCTATAGCGTACGCGGCCCGCCTCAGAGTGCCAGTAATAGAAAATGACTGCCAGGTGCGGGTAAGGCTGTTCCACCGCCTTAGCCTAGTTTGTAACGACCTCGGGAGCTGTAAGTCGGTTATTATCAGTAGCTAGGACACCTAGGGTGATCCCAGGGCCTCCAATAACACCTGGAAGTGGTCCTTGATCATGCAATTCACTATATAAGAGAGCTAGTTCTTGGGTTTTCAAACACACTTGCAACATTTGCTACTCAACAACATCTGGAGCTTGCTAAGGACAAGGAGAAGACTTTGAAGTGTAGAAAAGTTTGCTAGGACCTTTAGTAAGCCTCTAATTTCTTGTTTAGTCGTTTAATTTAGCTTAATTGCTCTAAAGTCAAACTTATCGTAAATTTAGTTTGACTTTCGTTTTAATTACATGTGGCTTAACCACTGATCAAATTGAAAGTGGTTATAGAACCACATTAGTGTAGGTGATTAACCCTAAAAAGGGCACCTCCTAATTATCTCGTTTGACTGGTCAATTGTCGGGTCAAAGTAGTTTGACAAAAAGTCAAACTGGACAGAAATTACAAAAATAATTCTAATTAATAAAAAAGAGGTTCTAAATTATATTTTAACATTCTAATGACTTGGTAATCAATATTAAAACATGTTTTATCAGTCCTAACCCGACAATTAATAGTCTAAGGTCAGTTTATAACCGAAAGTCGCAAAAGCTTGACTTTTGCTTTGACTTTCAGTTCTGACCCGTTCAAACTTAATTCTCCCTTGCTTTAAGCTTCCATTAGGACCACATTACTTAGTAGTATAACTCTCTGGAGTTATATTGCATGGTGCCTAGTGGTTTGAATTATATGCACTTGATCGTAATTATGCTTAATAATGCCATAAACGCCCTTTTTACATACAACTGATATTTTTAACAATGTGATTGGACTAAAACCTTTGCTACTGATATTTAGACATGTCCCGAAAATTTGACTTCAGTTTGTGGTCCAGAATAGGAGTTATGCTCAATAGCGTAATTAAGAAGCTTTTTATTATTTAAATGGCATAATTAGTATGAAGCCTATCTAAACCCGATTTTTGACACCAAACATCTTACCTACTGATGTAAAATAATATTTTGGGATTTTTAAAGATTTTTAATTATTTTTAGGCTGAGCATAACATAGGATTATAACTTGATTTCGGTTTTACCCTTTTCATGCATAAAATGAGTTTTACATAACTTTTTAGTGCCAAACCTTTTGCTACTGATTTCATATGATAAATAAAGTATTTTGAACTTTATAAACTGATCAAAAACTCAGATTTCCTATTTTAACCCGAAAACCCCTTTAAACCGACTTTTAAGCGTTTTTAGCACCTAGTATGGGTCAAAACTATTTTTAACATATAAAACTTATTACTCACTGATGTTTTAAGATAATTTATATAATTAAATAGTAAACCAAAGTTTTTAAACTCAGAAGTCTATTTTGACCTTTAAAGCCTATGTAAAAATTACCAAAATGCCCATACGGGACATAGTTTGGTTACATAGGATAAATTTCACATATATAAAATACCCTACTTATATAACTTACAAAAATACATATTTTTACTGATTAAATCAGATCTGAAACTCAGTTGCACATTTAAACTCTTTTATGGGCATTAAAATTACCAAAATGCCCTTATGGGACTTATTTTGGTTTAAATTACTTTTTGGGCATATGTGTTAACATCTTACTGATGTATTAACATATTTTGAGTATAATAATGATTAAGACCTGTATATAATTTATTTGGAGACCCGTTACGCATTTACGCGTTCGGATCGGCTTATGTGACTAGTTTACATAAAATAGTCGAAACGGGTCAAACCTTATCATTAAATCCTCAATTTCCAGAATGTGTTTAGTTTACCCATATTATACAAGTATCCAAGCTTGCCGGGTCTAAACCACATTCTATTCCGGTCTCCGCTTAATCTAGCGTTTAGAACCATAAGGTTTCTTTCTAGCTAGCCGGTCTAAGTCCTTGACTTAATTAAAGACCCATTAGCATCCTAATAGGTTAATAAACCTTCTATACAGATTAAATAGCTTCCAGTAGAAGGTGCCTTCGAAAAGCTTTAGGATTTTACTGCTAGCATCAGGTAAATACTTTTAACTTATTTTCCCTTATACGGGCTTGGGATATGGTATTATAATAATACCACTTGGTCGGGTATGAAATCATTTAATCGGATTGTGATTAATAAATTTACATAACCCGTTTTAATATGTATTGTTTGATAACATAAACATTCGGGGTTAATACGACCGTGTCCTGGATATCCTCGGCTCATTTCGTTTGAAAATGGCCACGACCTATGCACGGGGTGTAGGTATACACCTGACAGATGCAAATGCTAAAACATAAACCCACATGTTGGGGATAACTCCTTTGTGGGTTCTATAAGTGGTGAGTCGGTTAATCACGACCGGCTTCCAACCGGCCCCAATTGTAAGACAAACATGTAAATCTGTATACAAGATTATCTTTAAATAATTGTCCCAAGTTATAAATGATTTGTGCCATGTGCACTTAAATCAATTTTCATAAATATTTTCAAAAGAGTCAGTTAATTGTATTTACCAGTGTAAACTGACGTATTTTCTTAAAGACTGATTTGACAGGTACCTCTCGAAATAGACTGGAGCTATTAGGTGTCATAAGAGGATCTTGCAAATCCATAGATGCCTGAAGTCTGTTATTTTTGTTTCATTGTATTTGTTTATGATCCGCCTGTGGATCTTATTACATTCCAGTCTGTATATTCTGTCACTCGAACACTCAGACATTATGGTTTGTAATAGTTTATTCACCAAGCCTTCCGCTGTGCTATTATATTGTGTGTATTGACTATGATGATATCAACTACGTCACGATACTCCCCGCCGGGCCCACCGGTAATACGTGGAAATATCGGGGTGTGACAGGTTGGTATCAGAGCCAACATTGAGTGAATTAAACACTAACCTTTTGTGTTTAATCTCAATGACACAATAAGCACATTCCTTAGACTCTCGAGTCTAGGCAAATGACCTAGGATTTTACTCTTAACTTTCCTTTTATTGTTTTATTATAGTTACTTGTCTTGACAAGTTATTGCTTGGAAGAATGCCACCTAGAGTAAGAGGAAAAGGCAAAGGACCCATGCGTGGAGGACCGTCTAGCAGCACGGGACCCTCCCACAGGCGTACACCATCCGACTCGTTTTCCGGCTCTGACTCCAAGGATAATTGGAGCCATCACTTTGAACCAGCAAGACATTCTGTCTCGCTGGGATCCTCACCGTCTGACCCTCCTTATTTTGGATTGCCCATCGAACCCCATCATTCCCCTCTTTCGCAAGGAACTCATCACTAAAACCAATCACACCACTCTTTCCAATCTCATCCTTTTCATCATTCAGATTCCACTTACTCACCTGCACAATTTAATCCGAACGCGTATGTTAACGACTTTTTGGGCTACAACCCTTTGGGACATGAGGATCACTTTTCTCAGGAAATGGAGATGGTTGACGACCCGGACCCGGATTTGCAAACAGGAACACCAGGCCACCCAATAAGTATCTCAAGCGGTTCCCCATTTCAGGGATCACCGTACCATGGGTCTGACTCATTTCAAGAGAGGATAGCTCAGTATGACTGGTTCTTTACACCATCATACCATAACTCTCCAGTTCAACCTCCCTTGGATGAACCACAGCTTCGAGCTGTTACCCCACCACCCTTGCCAGTTGAGGAACCACCTCAACAGCCTCCCGAGCCGCCAAGGCGGAGGAGAAATGCTAGAATGTCCATACGTGGGGGACCACGGTTTGCATCTCCTCATGGCTCAAGTTCGTATCCTCCTATCCCAGAAGACCCTCAGTTGGGTGGACCCTCACAACTTCAACCCATTAGCTTGTTAATGGATCATCACCAAACTATTGGTTTGTTAATTGGTCACAATTTTGACCCATTTGCTTGTTAATCAGTATTTTCTCTTTAATATCAAACATGTCCCAAAAAAAAAAAAAACTAAAAAGATGCTAAAGATCACTAACAAAAAAAACAAGCAAACCCTTAATTAAATCAATACAAAAGTAGCGTTTGTTTATAAATGCATAGATAAACCATACCTCATTTATTAGGCCTGATCCTATCTATTGATATAGATGGGCTGCAATCATTAATGAGAACTCTGAGTAGCATTTGGGCAGTTGATCTTGACCAATATTTCCAGAGCTTCGAAGAACAGAACATGATTATTGTACTCATCAAAGATTGATAAACAAGTAAATATACATTTATTACTATCAAATAGAAAAAAAAACATATATAACAACATTAGATTTGATTAGTATGCTATGATAAATTATAATGAGAAATCTTCTAGGCATGTGCCCATCTATGGACACCACATGATGCTTTCACTTGGACCTTTACCACACAATTCTCAAAACTTGAATATCTCTGATGATAAAATGAAACATATACAGCAAATTAAAGAAATTATCCCATCTGGATGCTAATTATCAGGAACACGATGTTACTCACAATAGAGAAGGTTAATGTATAATTGCCAGCTTTTTAATATTGCTTCTTGACTTGGTTATTCCATTTAGAAACATCAACCACTTTCATTAACTTGATTATCAAGTTTTGGCCAAACTATTCCAAAGCGATGCTGAAGAGAAAGATGGTGGCACAGTTTTCTTCTCACCACCGTCATTCTGCAAATTGGATCTCAAAACCTTAAATCTAAATTTCACCCCTAATTCGGAACCCTAAAATTGAAATTAGAAAAATACAAACCTGTTTCCTGTGCTCATCGACAGTCGATATCGGGGCTTCACTACGATTAATAAACCAAAAATTCCAAACTGATGGTACCTAAAATTCAGTGGGTGGGATACAAACCCACGACCCTTCAATTGCAACATTCAATTAGGAACAAAAATTAGCATTAAGTAACTTGTATTTGAGAAGAGCGATGGAAAGATCAATTAAATGTAGGAAATTAATCTCACTCAATAGGATTCAATTGCAACAGAAGTGAAGGGGGAAACTGAAGGGTTATAGGGTTCTTCCAATTAAATGTGAATATCAACTTCGTCTTATCAATTTATACATTCAGGAACGACAATGAGAAACATACAATGAGAACATGTCGGTTACAAAAATGGAATGGTCTTCGATTTTGTCTTCATCAGGAAGAAGTTGAACGGTTTATTTTGTTTCAGACTAGTTTTTGCCCCGCCCGCGTTGCGGGGCAATAAACCGAATATTTCTCTCTCATAACATGTATGTTTGTACAGAGGGCAAAATCGTAATTTTATATTGAAGTGGAGGTGAAATTATAATTTTAATCTGAGAGGAAAATCATAATTTTGGGCTAGGGGGGAAAACATAATTTTATTTTGAACTGTGGGCAAAAACGTAATTTTGAGCGGAGGGCAGAATCGTAATTTTTAGCTAGAGGAAAAAACAACATTTTATTTTGAACTGGTGGCAAAACGTAATTTTAAACGGATGGCGAAACCGTAATTTTAAACTGGGAACAAAATAAAAAATGAGTTTTTGAACCGAGGGCAAAAGTGTAATTTTGAGCTAGGGGCAAAATTATAATTTTATTTTGAGCTGGGGGCAAATACGAAATTTTAAACGAATGACGAAAGCGTAATTTTAAACTAGGAATAAAATTAAAAAAAATGGATTGGTCCAATTGGGAAGTGCCAGGCAAGCTGTCTGACACTATTCCCTCAACTTGAAAATATTTGAACTGTGAGCAAAAACGTAATTTGGAGATGAGGGCAGAATCGTAATTTTGAGCTAGAGGGAAAAACAACATTTTATTTTGAACTGGGGGCAAAAACGTAATTTTAAACGGATGACGAAACCGTAATTTTAAACTGGGAACAAAATTAAAAATGAGTTTTGGACTCGAGGGCAAAAGCGTAATTTTGAGCTAGGGGCAAAATTATAATTTTAATTTTTAGGTGGGGGCAAAAACGTATTTTTAAACGAAGGACGAAAGCATCATTTTAAACTGGGAATAAAATTAAATTAAAAATGGTTGCTTGCCTGGCACTATTCCTTTTTCACTTATAAATGTATATGTAGGTAATTTGCCTGGCACTATTCCTTTTTCACTTATAAATGTATATGTAGGTAATATGTAGGTAAGGCTATTCAATGATTTTAACTTTTTTCATTTAATTTAATTTAATTATATGTTGTTAATATTAATGTAGAAAGGCTATTTTGCCATTTTATCAACTTCATTAAGTTGTTGTATCAAAAGCATAAAACATTGTAATTACTTAAATTTTATTGGTATCCTTAGGAAATGCTTTATAATATAGTATATAGAAGATAGTATATAGATATAATGTGTAAACTGTAAAGTAATGACATTTTAAGATATCCAAAAGCTAAAAACTTTTGTTTTGGTTTAATGCATAAGGTACAATGTAAAATACTAAAATGATAGTAAAGTAGTCTTTCCAACACTGATTGCGTTATACCCCCTCATCCTAATTACACTTTGATTCCCGCATCCTTAACCAAATTATGATAATTAATTAGTAGTTTCATCTTATCACCCTTACAAAAACAAATTACCCCACGATTTTTAAACGATTATAATTTTTTTGTATGTTAACAATTAAACAAATACAACATAAAACAAGTCTTTTATTCTCCTTAATTTGAATATAGTATAGCTATAGTTTTTTCATTAAAAATTTTGATATGTTGCTTGATTAACAATGTCTGGAGATGAGCAATAACTGAGTTGTTAACCGAAAATAGACAAAATCGAACCGAAATCAACCAAAAAATGAATTAACTAAAAACTGATTAACCGAAAAACGAATTAACCAAAACCGGTTATCAATGTTTTTTTGTACCCTCCTTTAATAAAAACTAACTGAATCATTCATATTTTCATATAGTTATAGCTTGTATACCTTTAATTCATGTGTTTCTTCTTTTATACATCAAATTAATACATCTATACTTCCATTTTATGTGTTTATACCTCAATTTCATGTATTTTTAAGCAAAAATTTTAGTACAAGTTTGGTTTTGGTTATTGATCAAGATTACACGAATCGAACCAAAAACCGTCAAACTAACCAAATAAACCGAAAACCGATTGGTTAATTAAATAGACTAATCGATGACATCGGTTTCAGCTTTAGTCGAAGATAATAAGTAAATCGACCGAACCATGCACACTACGATGAAATGGACTAGCTGATGACTTCGCTTATGATGTATATTCACTACGATGATATTGCAATAAATATTAAACGACTAAAAAACTACCAGAAACGAGTACCGCAATGCAAAGTATCGTCCCCGTTGCATCACGCGGACACCCTACTAGTATGTAAATGTGCATATTACTACAGTAAAACCTCTATAAAGTAATAATGTTGAGACCGAGTTATTTTATTAATTTAGTAAGATATTATTATATCGATAAATTTAGTAATAATTAAAAGAGATACGTATGACCTTTAAATTTCCAAGTCCAATGTACATTCACAAATTAACTGAATTTGATAAGTTTGTTGTTTTTTAATACAAAAAGTTAGCTCATGGTACCAAAAAATAATTACAAAAACATGTTTCAATGCACATTTCGTAGAATTTGGCGTCTTTTAGTAATTATTAATTTATAGTTTCGTTGGGACCAATATATATAAACTGGGATTTCAAAAAAGTTATTATCTTATTAGTTTATCGATTGGGGTCCAATTTTGTATTGGTCCCAAGTTGGGACTGGACAAATTATTAATTTTATCGAGTTTATTAATTTATTGAGTATTAACTTATAGAGGTTTTATTGTATTTGGAAAACTCTTAGATGATGATATACATACGTTAATTTTTACAATTTAGTTTTTTATGTAAATATGCATATTAATGAAAATCAAGTGCCTTTTTATTTAACTTAAAATCTTTCTTTGCAGCAAAGGTCCTACTTAGGCTAAAGGATGTGGTTTTGAGCTCTCTGACCACCCCCTCCACCACATCACCTTCACCTCACATCACCTTCTCCTCCATCCCTTCCGGGGGGGTCGGGGGGGGGGGGGATGTTCTCCTTCCCCTCCAATCACATCCTTCGAACTTACCGTCAACAACACACAACAAATGCTTAGGGAGGACGAGCTTAGATCACTGATGGCGCCGAAAGTTGAAGCAGGGGGGTGGTGTTCCCCCATCGGGGAGGAGGGCCGCCCCGACCCCTTCTCCGCTTCCACACCCTTTGGTGTTACCGCTAACGATTTTCTACTCCACTTCATCTTTCTTCATATCTCCCCGCCTCTTTACCCACGACCATCTCCTGTAGCACCACCAACAACCACCATTCAACACCTAATAGTCACCACCACATCCACTAAGCCGCCACCTCGGCCATATCATAACCCACCTAACCTGTTGATGAAACAATGGTTAACCCGGTGGGGTTAACTTACTGAAACGGGTCAAACCGGGTTAAACTGATGAAACAATGGTTAACCTGATGAAAACTTCCGCTGTTAAACTTAAACAATTAAATACCGCAGTATTTCTGTCCCGCGGCTCCTGAAACGGGTCAAACCGGGTCGGGGGCCGTGACAACAATGGTTAACCCGGTGGGGTTAACTCACTGGTCTCGTCAAGTAGGGTTAATCCCTTATTTCCGAGGATCGCTGGCTGGATCGTCCGCTGGTTGATTTCCTGCACAAGGAAACAAGCCGTGACTCGTAACAAGGAGGATGGGGTGTGGGGTGCTCCTTGTTACCACTCTCCGGCGTGAGAATCAGTAGTTTGCTTGGGAAGCAAAGTGTGATAGTAGTAGTAGTGAGAGAGTTGAGAAGTGATACCTCAAACCTGGTTTGGGATGGGTATTTATAGCCGAGGAGTGAAGGAGGGTAGTTTGAGTAGCTAGTCTGACATCGCACAGTCTTTTGTAGGTGTGTCAGACCCGTCAGTTATGGTGGTGATGCCACGTCCTGCTGTGGTGTCAGACTGTTGCACACGTGTGGGCTAGTAGGCGACTGTTCTCAGTGCCACTTGCACTGAGTGTCAGACCCACTTGCCTTGTAGGCAGGATGCGGTGCTAGGCCGCATCGCTGGCCAAGATGTATGCGGAATGCGGTGCCGTGCCGCATCGCCGTTTAGTGATTGTTACTGTTGTCCAGATCCCTTGTCGTGACGAAAATGTTCATATGATGCGGTGCCAGGCCGCATCTCTATGCGTAACATGTGTTCTCGTACTTAAGGTAAGTCTTCTCATCAATGGACAGATTGGTTTCAACCGCTGTGTTTGCGCGTGCCCGCACGGACACAGATAAGTTCTTACTGGTGGGGGTTTTTTGATAAGGGTAATGGTCACTCGCGGTCGTGCTGACGCGAGATCTGGGACCATACCCCTTCAAGTCCCCTAGTCTAGTGTTCCTTCCTTATGCAAGTTGCATGTGGGAGGGATACTGGACTATGGTGCCTAGAAGGTAGAATATGGGCCATGCAGATGGCTCCTGCTTTCAGTAAATCAAACTGCTGACCTGTTTGTTCGGACCGCTGTCCGATCGGAAGGTCGTTCGAGTGGATTATTTCTTCCTTTGAGAAGGATGTGTTTGTGTATGATTTCACACCGGTGAGCAACTTCCGTCTGATGCGGAATTCTCAGCCGAGGATTTGATGCGGTAATCTGGTCTACCGTTTTCTGATGTCCTCAGCCACCTGTTGGTGTTTCGAACCAACCTTTGAAACGGTGACTGAAGATGTTAGCAGAGTTCGAACCAACCTTTGAGATGGTGACGGGAAGTGTTCAGCAGGGTTCGAACCAACCTTTGAGATGGTGACGGAAGGTGTACGTTACCGCAACTCTAGTTGTAACCTCTGCGTCAGCTTTATGCAATGTTTGCAAGTACTTTGCTCAAGCTCTATGTTCAACTGGACATTCAATGATGATCCCTGCTTTGTGGGGTGTTCGTGTTCTCCAGTTTAGCTCTCTAGTAACCGCACGTCCTCTGCGGTTTAGCTCTCAAGTAACCGCACGTCCTTTGCGGTTACCTCGTTGCTGCACCTTGTTGGCCATGTGTGTTTGAGCCACGTGGGGTAGTTGCGTCATTGTTGGCCGTGTTTGGTCGAACAATGTGAATCTGGACTATGGGCAGATAAACATGGTCATAGGCATGGTTGTGCCCACCATTGTTTATTCTATGCGGTCCATAGGTGGGTAACCAGTCATAAGCAGACTTGTTACCACCGTTCTGGAGCCACTTTCCTTCACGCTTTGGTGGAAAGTAGTTTTCCTTTAAGTAGTGTCGCCGGAGGAGATCACCTTAGATGCTTGGGAAGTTGGTTGAAACTCTTCCGCATCCGTTCTGTAACCATTTTCCTTCACGCTTAGTTGGAAAGCGGTTTTCCTAGAAGTAGCTTTGATAAACCGCGTGGTGGTTTAGTCGTGGCTCTTCCGTAGCTACCGTTAGGGTAATTGTATTCCGCCGCAGCTACTCGTGAGTGTCTGCGGTTTGCGTCAAAGAACTCGCTTCTAGAGAGATTGAAGCTTGGATGTGGCTCTTGAAGGATCATGAGTTAGGGTTGCGGATGTGCGGTTGCTCAGCATACCTGTCCTTTATCCTAAGGAGAAACTGTTTGCGTTCCCTCCGCGGTTGTGAACCGGACACGAGGGATTTGAACCTTGAAGAAGGTTATATGGAATGCGGTTTGCCGCATTCTGAGGAGCGGTTTTCGCAGTCCAAAGAACCATGCTGGTTCTGAGTATCTGACACACCTGTGCGGGTTCGTGTGTGTCATCTCCGCATATTCCACGTGTGCTCGTGGGTATGTGCGGTTATTGTTTATACCCCTTTATATAATGTAGAGATATATATTTTTGCCTTTTTTGAGGGGTATGTAAAAAACGACATGCGGTATGGGTTATGGTGCGGTAAACCAGAGAAACCGCATGCCGCTTCTGTCTGGATAATGTTGTCGCTTTCTGTTGCATACGTCATGATTGCACGTGCGGGTTGGTGAAAGTTGGTAGGATCCTGTCATGTGTTGAATTGAAAGGACGTTTGCATTGCCCGAGGTCATAAATGCACTGTAGCAAGTAGTGTAAAGGTCTTTTCTGTCAGGCGCGTAGGTGGCCACGCGCGTGCGATAACCGTCAGCGGAAACGTCGCTGAACACGTGGCGACACGTAATTGGCCCTTTTTGAACGTGTTGAGTCGGTTTACTGCATCGCATTAATTGCGATGAGTATATAAGGGGAAACCGTTTGATTTCTCCTCACTTTGTTCAAATTTCAAAATTTCTCCGGTGAAAAGAGTGTGCTCTCTTTGTCTTCTCCGATAGGATTTATCTGAATTTCCGGTCGAGTTTCTAGGTTTTTCTGTAACTTCATTCTTCTATCTTTTTTACACCTGATGGCTGAACCCTCAGATCCACACCATTCTGAGGGTGAAAACCCGGCACATTCTTCTCCGGTGGCTGGCGAAGAAGAAGACGACGGTGGTAGTGCCCCCGGCGGTGGCCTACCACCATTGAAGTGGTCAAGGGTGTCGTTTAACCAACTGATGACCAGTATACAAATGCCCAAGGAGTTTGGGGCTCTTTATCCCCAGGAGGGTGACACCGGTGCTAATGCTCCGGCCGGTTATGTCACTATGTGGGCTGATTCATTCGGTGATGGTAACCTTCGTTTACCATTAACCATGTTTGTTGCCGAAGTTTTGTAGTTTTACAAACTTCATATCTCCCAGATGAGTCCTTTCGGGATGATTCGTATTAGAAACTTTGAGTACACCTTTCGTGCTCTTGGTTTGCCGATTACCGTTGAGAATTTCCGGCGGTTCTACCAGTTAACTGTAAATACTAGGTTTTTTTTTCTTTTAGCCAACGGTATGGGAGCACCAAGCTGATGACCCCACCCAAGGGTATCACAACGTGGAAGAGGAAGTTCTTCTACATTAAGGCAGTGGTGGTTGTTGCGAGGATGACCTTCCGCAACGTGAACGAGGTGATCCCTGTAGAGGATATTGATCTTCCCGGTTCGGAAACGGTGGAATGGTTCCCAAGGTTAAGGACCATTGAGCATCAGAAGCTGGACAATACGTAGCTGTGGGTGCTGTGGATGATGTTGAGCAGGGCTGATAGGCATGCAAGGCCCGTTGTGCGGGAGAAAAGTGGAGGTACGTGTTTTACTCTTTTGCGGTCTCCTTCCTTAACCATTGTTACTGATTTGTAAACGTACTTATCAGAGGAGGCTGAGCTGTGGAAAATATTTGATCCGACCTTCGAAGGCAAGCTTGAGATTGTTAAGACTGCGGAAGGTGAAGGTTTTAACTTGACCATTGTTAAGAACTTCCGCGTTCCTGCTCGCGATGTGCTGAACGCACCCCTGCCGCAAGGCGAAGGTATATTATATAATCTTCTTACTTCTTTGTAAAGAAGTTCATCTTTCTTATTTGCTTGTTTTGTGATTTACACGCAGGTACTCTTGGGGCCCTGGGAAAATTTGAGGTGAAGGGTGCTCCGAAGAAGCATGCGGAGAAAGTTCCGCGGGGTCGTGGCAAGAAAAAACCTGAGGCTCCTGTTGTTCCGCCTTTGGTGCCGCAGGCGGTAGGTATCTCTCGTTCTCATTTCCGCAGATATACCGATTACGTGGTAGTATCTGACACCCTTGAGGGTTTGGGTGTTCCAGGTGGTGGTGCGGTTGCAGGTGGGACCTCTGCGGGTTCCAAGCCTGCTGATGAGAAGAAGAAGAGAAAGGCAGAGAAGGCTGTTGATGCCGGTGAGAAGAAGAAGCCGAAAATTCAGACCCGATGGACGGCTGTTTTGAAGTCTGTGAAACCTGTGGTTGCTTCTGGTAAGTAATTCATAACTTTTACAAGTATTTTGTCTTTGTACTTGTAGTTTAAAGTCTTTTTGCTTTGATTACAGAACCGCAAGATGAAGGTTTCTCCATTTTTGATGCTCCTCCTTTCCCCCCGCATGACACTGCTGCGGATGTGGGGGTTCATAAAGTTGTTACACCTGAGCCCTCTGTGTGGGCGGAGGATACTGGGAAGAAGCCTACGGCACGTATTTTTGATACCGTAGATTCCCATGACAATGTTATCACCCCAGAGGATACTGACGAGCTTCACTTGAAGTTTACTGATGGTGAGAAGAAAAAATCCCCTGCTGCTGAGAAGGTTTCTGGTTCTTCTTCTGGGGGTGCGGGTTATACAGGGACTCCTATTCAGCCTGAAGAGTCTGAATTGGAGTTTTATTACCGAACCTATACTGAAGACCGGTCCATGACCTATCACCGCCCCCATGGATTGTAATGCAAGGGGATGATATTACTGCTGACCCTTCCGCGTGTAGGGAGATTTTGGGTGGTGTGGGCACCCCTTTTGAAGTCAATCGGGCCCGTTCTTTGCCAAGTGAGGTCCAGATTAACCAACTCTCCTCCATGCTTGTGGGGGTTCCATAATGACAAATGCCATTATGGAAAAGTACAAGGTGATAGGGCGCAAGGAGGAGGAGAATACGCGCTTGCGGGCTGAGGCCGAAGAGTTGGTGAAGGCTGCTCGTGATGGTGCGGAGCAGCTTGAAAGGGATAGGGCTGCCTTTGAAAAGCGTAAGCAGACCGAGGAGTGGGCTGCAACTGCTGAGCTTAAACAGGTTCGTACCCTTGCAAAGCTGCTTTCTGATGAGCGCAAGAGTTGGAAAGAAACTCTTTCTAATGAGCGCAAGACGCTATCTGATGAGCGCAAGACTTGGAAAGAATCTTGGGCCAAACAGAATGAAATTCTCTTTCATGTTCGTCAGGAGCTTACCAATGCCAAGGCAGCGAACGCTGCGTTGGCTAAAGAGAAAGCCGCAGCTGTTGCGGCTGCCCAAGAGGCCAAGGAAGCAGAAGCTCGCCTTGCCAAGGCTCTTGAAGAGGCCAAGGAGGCGGAGGCCCGCACTGCAAGAGCTCTTGAAAGGGCAAATGTTGACCGCACCAACTTAACCAAACTATCCTGGGCCTCCAGGTATAAGTCTCTTTTGTTTTTGAATTTGTACATGTCTTACAAGTATGTTGATTATATTTGTATACTTGTGTTCTCTTTGTAAAATGGCGGAAGTGCGGAGTCGGGTGGCCACTATTGAGGAGATCAGTGCCCGTGTTGCTGATGCTGAAATGCGGGCTAGGGAGGTTGTAGAGGCTAGAGATAGCCTTGCTGCTTCACTTGATCAGCTCAAGGACGATCGCGAATGGATGCGTATGCACGGTATCGGGCATGTAAGTATCCGTTACCTATGTTATCTTTTTTAGGTTTGCCTTTGTTAACCGTAGTATTCTTGTTTCGCAGATTGTTACGTCCATCCTTGACGCACCTGAGAATGTTGCCGGTGTCAATGAGATTAGGCAGCGCGCCCGGGATGCTGGTTTTAAAGCTGGCTACAATCGTTGCATTGCTCATATGAATATTATGGCCCAGGGCAAATATACTGACGAAAGGTCTGGGTTCCATGGTGTGGACACTGAAGCGCTTCTTGCTGCCGCTCTTGCGGCGTACAACGATACGTCCATTGCCGCTCTTGAGGAACTTGAGAAATGCCTAGATGCGGAGGACTATGTGGACCGCTTGCGAGTGTTATATGCGGATGAGGAAAATGCGGAAAAGCCTGCTGTTGAGGGCAAGGATGGTGCGGGTTCCAGCGGTACAAAGAAAGACTAGGCTGGCCTGCGTGCCTTTTTTGTTTCCTCAATGTAAATGTTAAGAACTTTATGTAAATCCCTTGTGCACCGTGTAGGAATTTTTTGAATATAAAGCTTTAACCGTTTTGTTCAAGTTGTACAAGTGTTTTTATTACTTGCATGTTTGAACTTGTATGAATTGATGTTATTGTATATAACACAATCTGTATTTGCCTTTTGCATATCTTGGTGATATGCAAGTATGAAGAACTCTACCCGCTGTAAAGCGCGGTTAAGTATACTCTATACCTTTGTCGTATGAGTATTAGTCAATTCCTGTTTTTATCCCGTTAGGGTTTAGGAATTGTGTAGGCTTTGTGAAAACCGTAGTCGCCTATCCAGCCGGATAGGCGGTTCATGTTTTGCCATTGTTGGCCTATTACAATAGTTGCGTGTGGTCACCACTCTGTGTGGGTATCGCGAATGAAGATTTTGCCAATCTGTTTTTGTAGATACCGCAGAGTGGAACACGCATTTGTAATAGGAGTAAATAAACAATATTGCATTGAATCGTTTATTTATTTATTTGCAAATGGCATGCGGCCCGATAGGTTACATGGTAAATGTAAAAAACATGGCTTACATATAACAGCGTCGAAGCTGTTGTGCATTCCATGTGCGTGCGATAGTTTCGCCTTCTAATGTTTGCAGTTTATATGCGCCTTTGCCCAGGACCTCTTGGATGAGGTAGGGTCCTTCCCACTTGGGGGCGAGTTTCCCTGGGCGTTTTACGCGTTAGATGCTTCATTGTCACGAAGGACGTAGTCTCCCGAATTGAAGGTACAAATGCGGACGCGTGCATTGTAGTACTTTTCAAGTTTGGTTTTATACTTGGCCTCATTGATGGCAGCGTTTTCACGCCTTTCTTCCAGGAGGTCCAAGTCAACCATGCGTTCCTCATTGTTGTCTATCTTGTTGATAGTCAACATCCTAGGTAAAGGGAGGCCTACTTCTGCGGGGATCATCGCTTCAGTGCCATAGACCAGGCTGAAGGGTGTCTCACCGTTACTTGTCTTTGGGCTTATCCTGTGTGCCCATAAGATACTTGGGAGTTCATCAACCCAGCCGCGTCTGGCTGTTCCCAACCGTGCTTTGATGCCTTCGACTAAGATTTTATTGATACTCTCGACCTGGCCATTCCCTTGCGGATGCGCCACTGAGGAGAATATGTGTTCAATATTTAGCTCCTTTAGCCATTTTTGAAAGTCATCGGCAGCGAAGTTGGTACCGTTGTCGGTAACAATGCACATTGGTAGACCGAAACTGGTGTGGTGCGTTTGCATGTTATTTATACAGTTGATTTTACGCACTATTTTAAGTTTTAAATTTATAAAAATGGTTTATACCTTAACATTAAAACACACACAACAAAGGACAAGTGTATCCCGTCACATATGCAGTAAAGTATTGGTAAGATCCAGGTATCGTTCGGGGTCAGACAAGAGTTGACATACATAAGGTGTTATAAGTACTGAATCTTTGTTATTATTTTACCAGAGGAAGAAATAATTGATTGGTTGTTTAGCTAAAATAACTGAAATTAAAAACATAAATACAAAACATATCTTATTTCACAAATAGCCTAAACATGTTATCTATCATGTATGTCACAAAAGCACTTTATCAATTTTCCTATTTCAAGACAGCTAGTTACCGGGTCTGGATTTCTAGCATTATGATTCTTTGGAAAGTTACCGCGATGGTCACACGTTAACCACCTAAAATCATTCATTAGCGAGCTATTGATTTATGTGAATCTTTAAAGATAGGTTATTTACCGGGTCTGGATTCCTAACCTCACTTATCAAAGAAAGCAATATCGATGGTCACAATACAGCCACGAAGATAAGCATTTATGTAGATCATATAACAAATAATTTCACATTTACAAGTCTTGAATACAAATCTACCAAGCTAGTAATTTCAGACCAAAACTACTAAACAAGGATCATTAACCGCATGCAAGAACATGTAATCAACACCATATAATTCATAAGAACCCTTACGTGTAGGAAAGCACTCTTGATCAAATAAGACATATATTGTGTAATACCAATCTCCGGGTCTGGTCTCATGGTGTAAACATAATTTACAAATAAGTGAATAATTAAGAGTCGACATCCAAATTACCACATATTCATTACTCAATATAATCAAATATAATCAAGAACACAACATCAACGAAACATTCATTAAACAATCATGAAGATTCAAACATAAACAAGTACTTAAGTTTCATACAAACTAGATTACAATACAAAGATTATTCAAGAAACAAGTTCATAATAACTATATACATACTATACATCAACCCAATAACATGCACAATGATTAGACTACATGTTCAAGAACAAGGAATCGAACCATAAACATGCAATGAATTGACGGGTTGGCTTGGCTACACTTCCACACGGTTTTAAGGCTTCAAAGTAGCTTGATCAGAGCTGTTTCGGAACCCAGAAATCGCCCAGAAAATGGGAGAAAAACTCAACAACTTATGCAGAAACGAATGGGCTATTTATAGTGAAATTCTGGTGGTCTCGCACGGTCGTGCGGCCTTTCGCACGGTCGTGCGTCGTCATGATGAGGTCATCGCTTACGTGGAACGCACACATTGATCAGTGGAGTTGGTGAGTGTCGGCAAAAAGTCGCACGACCGTTCCAAAAATAGCACGACCGTTCGATCTCGGTAATACTCTGGCACGCCTGGTCGCATGGATATGCGTTTCCGGATGATTGGCTTGATTTCGCATTCGCACGGTCGTGCATCGAGTCGCATGGGCGTGCGTCACCGGGATTTTATTTTGTTGTCGCATCCGCATGGGCGTGCTCCTGGTCGCATGGGCGTGCGTCTCCGGATGGTTTGGCTGTTGTCGGACTCGCATGGGGGTGCGACCAGTAGCATGGGCGTGCGTTCCCGAGCAGAGCTTTGTTTGTCGCATCCGCATGGGCGTGCGACCAATCGCATGGGGGTGCAACTTGCCCAGGTCAGAATTTTCCGCAGAATGTTCGCAGTTCAGCCGTTTCGCCCGGAAAATCCTCGTTTTCATCATCTCCTTGTTCGATACGCTGTTTTAGGCCTGTAAACAAAAGTATCCATAATTAAGATTCCGAATGACGGTTTTACGGCCGAAAACGCATAAAATGGGGATAAAATGGGGGACTAAAATATGTGTAATTTGGCGTATATCAGAAACGGCAAATGATATGTTCCCAGACGAATTTCCTTGTTATCATAGCGGTGGTTGAGGCGAGCGGTTTTGCCTCTACCCATTTTGTAAAGTAATCAACAGCCACTATAATAAATTTCACTGCACCTGGTGCGTCTGGAAATGGTCCTACCACATCGATTGCCCATTTCTGGAATGGCCATGCGGTGGTGACGGGGATCAGGTTGTTCTTGGGGCGCAAGGTTTTAGGAGCGTGCCGGTGACAATTGAAACACTTGCGCAAGATTTTGACCGCATCTAGGTGCATGCCGGGCCAGTAGTACCCGGCGTTCATGATTTTGGCCACCACCATACGTGGGCCTGCGTGTATGCCACATATTCCCTCGTGAATTTCTCTGATAAGGTATGTGGCATCTTGGGGGTTGACGCGTCGTAGTAGTGGCCCCAGGTATGATTTTTGGTATAAGATACCGTCTCCCATTTGGTAATGACACGCTTTGTATTGCAACTTACGTGCCTCTGCCTTGCTTTCGGGAGTAACACCTGATTGCAAGTATGCAATGATCGGTATCATCCTGGATGTTGTACCGTACTGGATGACATTGACTTGGCGTAGGGGTACCGAGGGATTTTGCATAATTTCGATGCGTACCCCTTTTTCCAGGTGTTGGAAGCTGGTGGATGCGAGTTTTGATAGTGCATCCGCGGGTTTATTATCACTCATGTTGATATGGCGAATATTGAAGGAGGTGAACTTTGAATTCAGTTGCAACCAATAGTGAGTCGACGTGTGCCTCCAAATGTTGGACGTCGAGTTTTACTGCCAGACGCAGCCCTGCCAGTAGAGCCTCATACTCTGCCTCGTTATTTGTGCTTTTGAAATCGAGGCGGATTGCATAGGTAAGCTCTTGGCCATCGGGGCTGACAAGTCGCAGACCTGCACCTGCACCATCTTCGTTGGATGCACCATCTGTATATAGTGCGCAAGTTTCTGCGGAGGATGGTGGCGATGCAGGGTTTTGCTCTTCTTCGCATTCTTGAATGCGATTTGCTGGTTCTTCAGCAACGAAATCAGCCAAGACTTGGACTTTCATTGCGGGCGTGGCTTATAGTTCAGTGAAAGTGCGCCCAGCTCAATTGCCCATTTTGCTAATCGACCAGAGATGTCGGGTTTTGATAGGATCGGGCCGATCCTGTAGTTGGTTAGCACCGTAATGGCATGGTTTGCGAAATAACGTCGCAACCGTCTTGACGCGTGTACTAGTGCTAATACCAACTTCTCCATGATGGAGTACCTCGTCTCTGGGTCGTTGAGCATTTTGCTGATGTAGTAGATGGGTGTTTGAACTCCTTCCCGTTCCACTATGAGTACCGCGCCTACCGCGTTGTCCGCGGCAGACAAGTACAAGATAAGTGGCTCATCCTTACGTGGTGCGGTTAGAGTTGGGAGTTGAATCAAACACTCTTTCATCTCCCGGAAAGCTTTTTCGGCATCTGCGGTCCATTGGAATTGTTCCTTTTTTAAGCAGCTCCGCAGGGTCTTGATGAAAGGATAAGACTTAGCTGCATGGTTGGCTAAGAATCTATTCAGTGTGGCTAGCCTGCCGGCTAGTCGTTGCATTTCCTTCATCGTAGAAGGCGATGGCATGCGTTCGATCGCCTGTACTTTTTCTGGGTTCACCTTGAATCCATCTTTGGTTACGATGAATTCAAGGAACTTGCCTTCTTCCATTCCAAACGAGCATTTCCCTGGGTTGAGCTTCATGTTGACGCTTCGCAGAGTTTGGAATGTTCTTTCAATATCATTGAGCATGGTGTCTTCCTCCATGCTCATGACGACCAGGTCGTCCATATAGATTTAGACACTTTTGCTGATTTGACCGCGAAAAGTGTCGTTCATCAACTTTTGATATGTTGCGCCCGCGTTGCGCAACCCGAACGACATTTTTGTGTAGCAGTAGTTCCCGGTAGGAGTGCGGAATGCCGTTTTATCTTCGTCCTCGATTGCCATCTGCACATGGTGGTAGCCTTTGTAACAATCGAGGAAACACTTCCATCGAAATGGTGCGAGGTTATCGACCTTTTCGTCGATCTCCGGAAGTGCGTAACAATCCTTGGGGCAGGCTTTGTTGAGATCTTTATAATCGACGCACATGCGCCAGCCCCGGATGGTTTTTCTACCATGACTGGGTTTGACAGCCAAGTCTGGTATTTGACTTCCCGCAGGATGCCTGCGGAGAGCAGCTCTTGCACCTGCTCATGCATTGCCTGGTTCTTTACTGATCCGAGGTGGCGTTGGCCTTGGATCACCGGCTTGATACCTGGCATGGTATTTAAGAAGTGCTGCGCGATTTCACGTGGTACCCCTGTCATGTCTGCGGGTGTCCACGCAAAAATATCCTGGTTCCTGAAGAGGAGCTGCTTCAGGTGCGCTTTGATAGTAGGGGACAAGGCGTGGCCCAACGTAACTGTTTGCTCTGGGTGTCTTGCGTTAAGAACCCATTTTTCTGGTTGAGTATTGAGGGTGGGCCTTGCCACTTTGGCTGGACGCAGCTCGTCCGTAGACATAACTTCTCTTCGGGCGTATATTATCGCGATCCCCGTTTCGGTTGGAAAACCGATGGCAGAGTGGGGGACGGATGTGATCATGTTGAAGTCGCCCTGGGACTCCCTCCCGAGAAGTACGTCGTACTTGGAGGTGTGAGGTAAAACCATGAAGTTTACCTCCTCCATTCTTGTGTGACTTCCGTTGGTGAGGCGCACAGGAAAAGTAATTTGACCCAAGGGGAATACGGTTTCCCCCGCAAACCCGGCCAACGGGTAGTCCACCGGCTGCAACCGATCTTTGTCTTCTTGATCAAATTGGTTGAAGCATTGCTCGTATATAATATCGGATGTACTGCCCGGGTCGATGAATAATCGCTCGGTGCAGTAGTGAGCCAGGTGGCCTGTGATAACCACGGCGCCCCTGTCGCGCGGTCCGCCTCGGACTTTTGGAAAGACGACTTGCTCGTCTTTCCAGTCATTGTCCGGTCTTCTTGCCGCCTTGCGCGGCCTTCCTCTTCCTCCATTGATCATGTGGGTGGAGGCCACGTACATGGTCCTCTTCCCCGTGGAGGTGCCCTCGTTATGTGGGGTGATGCGCTTGGTTGGTTTTTGCGCACCTAGCAACAGGTGTTGCAGCTTCCCCTCCTTTAGGGCTCGCTCAATCTCCAGTCGGAGACTGATGCAGTTGTTTGTTGTGTGGCCCGAGTCCTTGTGATACTCGCAATAGAGTGCGGGATCTTGGTTCTTCTTGGACTTCATCGGTTGGGCCGGTCGCAGGAATTGCGCGTCCGTGAGGAGGACGTCGCTTGGCGACTGGTTGATCTCGGTCCAGCTACGGTCTCGAGACTCTTTTTTCGACGCCCGGTTTTCACGCTGGGCGTTGATTGTTGCCCTTGCGTCGGGCTGGTTGTTACGCGGGACATATGGTCTGGGATCTCTGCCGCGATTCCATGTGTCCCGGTTGCGCTTGTTGTTGCGCTTGGGCTCTTGGCGGGAGGACTGACCTTCCACTTGTGGCTGTGCCTTTGCGGTGTGCGGTTTGAGGGACCGCTGAGTTTGGGCGTATGTCTTGACCGCGGCCATGACATCTTCCCATTTCTTTGGCAAGCCTTCCTTGCCGGAGATAGTCATAACCATTTAATCAACTTTAACGGCTACGATGAAATGGTTGCGTGCCATTTGGTCCGCGACGTCGCCTATCTCTAGGCACTCTTTATTGTAACGGACAACGAACGCCTCAAACGATTCGTTGTCCCTGCGCCAGATGGTCATGACGTCCATGGAATCACGTTCATGGCGTCGCTGCTAGCTAAAGTGCGCGAGGAACTTTGCTTGTAAGTCCTCGAATGAGGTCAGTGACCCCACTGCCAAAGAATCGAACCAAGCCCTGGCCAGACCTGTTAGGGTCTGCGGGAAAAATTTACACCAAGTGGGTTCATCCCACCTACCATTGCACCTGGCGCCGACAAAGATGTTCATGTGGTCATCTGGGTCAGTCGAACCGTTGTATTTCCCAACGTTTTATGGGAATTTAGTGGTGGTGACATCGGCGTTGGCGATATGCGGGACGAACTTGGAGTTTTCGGCCGCAGATTTCAGCCTGTATGATTGGCTCTGGTGGCGCTTTGCAGCGCGGAGGTATGTGGTGCGGGGGTGAGTGGGAGGTACATAGTTGCGTCCTCCCGGTCTGCTGCTACTGGCATGGGACTCTCCGCGGTATGTACCGTCGTCTGCATCGGTACGGCCCTGCCCTTCATGGTGGGACTGAGGTCCCAACCGGCTATGGATGCCGGGGCCATGGTGGGCTGTAGACTGTCGCCTAGTTTCGCCATGTGGGCCTAGGCTGCTATGTATGTGGCCCCTGCTGCGGGACCCATATGAGGAATCGTCCTCATCAAGTGTGCGGACATCGCAGTAAGAAGAACCGCGGTCTTCCTGCCTGCTTCTGGAGGCCGGATGTGTTGGGGCCCTGCCGTCGTATTGTAAAATACGACCCGCAGGGGTATGCGGTGCTGGGGTAGGCCCCGCAGATACTTGCGCTTCTGCGCAAGCTCTATTGTATGTCGCGGCCAACAGAGCTTGTTGCTGGTCGTACCAGGTATGAAGGTTCATGCCTAGAGGTATCACAGAAGCGTACTGTGATAAATCGTGTCTGAACGTAAGGGATGCGCCCCCTTGCGTTGATGTGCCAATGTGTTCAACATTTGGGGCTAGGGGAATGGTCCCCGTAGGCCCTTGGTTTGCGGGGTTTAGGTTATCCCCGGTAGTGTTGTTTAGACGATCAGACACAATCTTTAGAGAGAAAGGGATGGTTGAAAAAGTGCTAAGAGTAGCGGTGGGCGCCAATGATGAAACAATTGTAACAACCCTAATTAAAAAGTCCTAATTATTACTTTAATTTGACCAATAGGAAACCATAATTGAGACACCCAAGTGATTCCGCACAAACCCTAAAATTTTCAAAATAATCGGAATCAGGATTAGGGCCCCTAAAACTCAAGGGGGGTTAAACCTTAGTGGACGATTATCCATTTAAAACGTTGGCAGCAAGGAATTATCGAAAAGTGTCAACTCAGCTAAGCTAGTCCCAACCGTGGCTAGTCTATAGCCTATTTTGATACCTTATGGACCGTAACCTTTATAAGCTTACGGGCCGTAAGCTGCTTTACGGACCTCAACATCATTAAGTTTACGGTCCGTAAGCTAGTCAATTTTTGTGTATAAATAGAGGACAGTGGCACTCGAAATCTGAATATTCAACGTCGAAATAATTTCAATCACACACGAAGATACACTCTGTATACTCCAAATTACACTCTCGGGTCTCGAAATTCTGCTACAAAACAGGGTATTAGCACAATCGCTGCTACGATTCATTTTTCCGACGATCAATATATCCAATGGATGTTTAAGTGCCGCCCACATTAGGGTTATACTTTATCGTTCGTCATTAATTTGACGGATCATCGTTAATTCGATGGATAAAGTATTGTACTTTATCGTTCGTCATTAATTTGACGGATCATCGTTAATTCGATGGATGAAGTATTGCACTTTGTCGTTCGTTGTGAGAATTTGATCTCGTGAGTTATCGTAATTGCTGGATTGATTACTAACCCAGTTTTGTGTGCATTGTTATTTAAATTAGGTTAACAAGGCTAAATCATAGACTAGACTCTGTCCATATTAAAACAGCAATGTGAGTCATTCTCTTTTTATCAAATTACTTTTGAAATCATGTTTATTTTCAAAGGTTATAATTACAGTGATTAAGTTTATGTAATCACCAAATTACAGCCGGTATGTGGGGTTTTGTATACATTACTTGATAATCTTCACCATTGGGGCAGCCAATGGGTGATATGACCATAGTCACAGACACCATTGGACGGAAGGGCCAATGGGTCAAGTGACAAAGTACTGTGGGTAATTGGTTTGATATCAGAAACATTGTAATCTTCCTTAATACTGTAAATTATAACAAATGTGTCATTTTAGTAAATAGAATGATTCACTCAGTATTTCCCGCTGACAAAACCTTTTTCAAACATGTTTCAGGTGATCTGTTGTAATTCAGGAAAAGTGCTGGGGAGCATTTCAAGCTTAAGATAGTGGCTCATTATAAAATAAGGAAATAAGTTTTGTAATATCACGATTTCATATTAAAAAATATAATATTGTAAATTATCGGGGTTTTATCCCGAGTTGTGAAATAAAATAATCGGGGAAAATTTTAGCTTTAAACGATCCTGATGAAAACTTCCGCTGTTAAACTTAAACAATTAAATACCGCAGTATTTCTGTCCCGCGGCTCCTGAAACGGGTCAAACCGGGTCGGGTGCCGTGACAGAAAAAGGTGGTATCAGAGCCACTGGGTTAAGCTAATTAAGTATTTAGAAATACTTAATTTTTCCTGATTACTATTATGTGATTATGTGTGTTATTAACTGACTATTTGTTAGTTACAGTATGGGTAAGCAAAAGCTGTCAAGTATCTATCTTAAATTAGATAGATCATCCAATGAGAAGGGAAGTTCATCCCGAACCAAATCCTCGAATCAGGCTGAAATTCCTGAAGAAGGAATATTTGTGCGAAAGGCACAATACGAGGAATCACTTTCTCCTAGAAGGAGGGAGATGATTATTAAGAAAAGTAAAGAGAAAATCCGAGAAAAGAAGATTAAACGGGAAACTCAGGAATTAATTGATAAATCACCTTGGGAAGATAAGCTAGATGAGAAATGGGCAAATTTATATATGCTAGCTACAGTAGCAGAAAATATAAATCTTTAAATATTTTAAAGTTTTAGCACCTTACCCTTACAATCTAGAAACCCTGTACAATAAATAAAAAATTTCAAAATCTAAGTGTGTTTTCCAGTTATCTTTGTAATAAATTAGTACCCAGTATGTAATAAATTAAAAGGTTATTTATGAATTTTAACTTAGTATTTTATGCATTTTGCATATATACTACATCATCATGAGTGGGATATCTGAAGCCTTTCAGAACCTTAATCTTTACCCAGTGAATATCGAAGCTTCCAAAGAATATACTAGCTACTTTCCCGATGTAGAACAACCAGTAGAATTCAAGGTTCCACCTGTGAACAAGCCAAAACGAAAGAAAAGAAGTTATGTAGGATGGAGGAAAATACGTAAGAAAAAACCAGCTACAAAACTTCCCAAAATAAATAATCCTTTGAAAAAGGGAAAAGAAATTATAATCGGCGAAAGTTCTAAACAAAAGGAAATGGAAACTGAGGGCAAGGAAGAAGTTAAGAAGAAAGGAAAAGAAATTGTAACCAGGAAAAGTCCTAGACTCCAAGAGATGGAGACTGAAGCCAAAGAAGATTCTAGGCAAATGGAAAGGCAGTTTGAGAAATACTCTAAGGACATAGAAATGGAAGTTGGGCAAAACTCTAAATCAACTCAGATAGAAATCGGAGAGAGCTCCAATCAAAACCAGGGAAGGACCTTTCAAGATGAGATAGATTTCCTATTGGCAAGCTGTGAAACAATTCAGCCTGTCAATACTAATAATAATAATATTTTTACTTATCCTCTTAAAAACCAACTCCCTATGAATTGGGAACCAGCAATTCTAGACCCAATAGTTCACTCCCAACCCATAGGAATGGACGAATGGTGGACAAACAATTGGCAATTTCAAAATATTGTCAACGATCCTTACTCTTTTCTTCCACAATTCGATCCAGAACCCCTACCTAATCCACCCATGAGTAATGAAAACATGGCTGAACTTCGCCACTTTGGTGAAGAGTTGTTTGATGCTGGAACTAGAATCAGGGAAATAGGGGGACAGATTGCCTGGAAGTACGATGAGAGGGAACTGCGTTTTTAGAACGGCAAGTGACGAGAGATAGTAGGATGGTAAAACAGTGTTTGTATAATAGTAATAGTAAAGTTAATCTGTAAATAACAAATAAAACTCTGTATGATATTTGTGAGTAATGATGCATACTATGATAGATATAAAATGAAATCGAGAAATCGATTGTTTTGACTATATTTGTATTGTAAAATTTTCTGATTGTTTGTATATAATTGTTATTTAGCAGATACTAATAAAATTTATATATATATTATCAGATGGCAAACGTTGATAATGAACCAGTAAATGAGGTTAATCAGTCTGAACAACATTCAAGAGATCAATATATGACTCGGCAAGATATCGAAAACATTGTTGCTCAAGGGATAGCCAATGCTATTCCAGCATTTGTCGCTGCTATAAAGAATCTAATCGAACCGCAACAAATTGTTCCTAGTAAACAGATTACTGAAGATAACTTCAGTAATAGTGTAAATGAAGGCAATAATCATGTTAATCATAATAAGGAACCACATCAAGCTCCATTACCCAAGAAAATGAAAGTCGCAACACCTGGTTGCACTTTCAAAGAATTCCTTGCTTGTAAACCCACTGAATTTGCAGGCAATGAAGGAGCAACTGCATCACTGCGTTGGTTAGAGAAAACCGAAGCAGTTATTGCAATAAGTAAATGTGGTAAAGATGATCAAGTCATGTACTCATCAAATCTCTTCAAAGAAGGAGCACTCGAATGGTGGAACACTGTATTACAATCAAAAGGAAGAATAATAGCTTATGCTATGACTTGGGAAGAATTTAAGGGTTTGGTGGAAAGAAAATTCTGTCCCGAGTATGAAAAGGAACAGATGGTGAATAAGTTTCTAAATCATCGGATGATGGGTGTGGATTGTCGCGGTTATACCTCGACATTCTTTGAATATGCAAGAGTGGTACCAACACTGGCTTCGCCAGAACCGGTACTCATTTCTCGCTATATTTGGGGGTTAATTAGCGAAATCCGCAATATTGTCAAAGCTGCGAGACCTCGCACTATTGATGATGCGGTAGAATTAGCTAATACTCTAACCGATGAACTGGTACGCACAAGAGATGAAGATAGGAAAAAGGAACTAGCTCAGAAGATTACCCAAGGATTTCGGGCGGGTAATAGTAATAATTTCAAGAAAAGAGGAACAGGGCAATATTCAAATCCACCTTTCTGTAGAAATTGCAAAAGGAAGCATTACGGAAAATGTAATTTAACCTGTAACCTTTGCAAGGGTATAGGACACCGTGAAGAAAACTGCAGAAAGAAAACCGTAATCTGTTTTAACTGTGGAGAAGCAGGGCATTATAAAACAGAATGTCCTAAATTGGTTAAACCAGTAGACAACAAACCTAAGGCGACGGAAGGAACTACTAAGAAGAATGCCAGAGCATTTCAGCTGACCACTCAAGAAGCAGAACTCATTCCGGATGTGATAGCGGGTACGTTCTTAGTTCACAACATGTACGCAAAAGTATTATTTGACTCTGGTGCAAACCAAAGTTTTATAAATACTTCATTCTGCCAAGCTCTTAGTTTACCTTTAACCAATATTAGGCAGATTTTTACAGTTGAAACAGCAGACGGAAATTCAGTTAAAATAGATAAAGTTTTGCAAGAAGGAAACATAGAACTTTTAGGACATAAATTCTCTGCAAAACTATTACCAATGAATTTAGCTGAATTTGATGTTATATTAGGAATGGATTGGTTAGTAGCCAACCATGCTAGAATCCTTTGTGATCAGAATTCCATAGAAATTCAATCACCCACCGGAGAAGTGATTAGGATTACAGGAGATAAACCACGTAAGCCCATGAAGTTCATATCAGTAATGAAAGTTGCTAATTATGAACGAAAACAAGGAATAGTGTATATGATTTCGGTAATCATTAGCACTAAGGGTAAAGATCTTAAGGAAATACCAGTAGTCTCAGAATATCCTGATGTATTTCCAGAAGAATTACCGGGATTACCTCCAGACAGGGAAGTAGAATTTAGGATTCATCTAATTCCAGGAACTACACCGATAGCCAAGGCACCTTATCGGTTAGCACCCATAGAAATGTTAGAACTAAAGAAGCAATTAGATGAATTACTAAGTAAAGGATTCATACAACCTAGCTCATCCCCTTGGGGAGCGCCAGTGTTGTTTGTAAAGAAAAAGGATGGTTCAATGAGAATGTGTATCGATTATAGAGAATTGAATAAGGTTACAATTAAGAATCGATATCCATTACCTAGGATTGATGATCTTTTTTATCAACTTCAGGGGGCTAGATATTTTTCTAAGATAGATTTACGCTCCGGATATCATCAATTAAAGGTACAAGAAGAAGACATACCTAAGACTGCTTTCAGAACTAGGTATGGTCATTACGAGTTTACAGTCATGCCCTTCGGGTTAACAAATGCACCTGCAGCATTTATGGACATGATGAATAGGATCTGTAAACCGTACTTGGATAAATTTGTAATTGTCTTCATAGACGATATACTTATTTATTCCAAAAGTCAGACAGAGCATTGTGAACATCTTCATGCACTCTTAACTTTGTTAAGAAAAGAAAAGTTGTACGCCAAATTCTCGAAATGCGAATTTTGGCTAAAGGAAGAGCAATTTTTAGGACATATGGTAAATCATGAAGGTATTCATGTAGATCCTGCTAAAATAGAGGCAATTACCAAATGGAAGGTTCCACAAACAGCAATGGAAATAAGAAGTTTTATAGGTTTAGCTGGGTACTATAGACGGTTTATTAAGGATTTTTCCAAGATAGCTGTACCATTAACTAAGTTAACCTGTAAAGCCACTAAGTTTGAATGGGGAACCAAACAAGAAGAAGCTTTTAGGATTTTGAAACAGAAACTAACCCATGCACCAATCTTAGCCTTACCAGAAGGAACTGAAGATTTTGAAGTATATTGTGATGCTTCAAAATTAGGATTTGGATGTGTGCTTATGCAACGCAAGAAAGTAATTGCATACGCATCAAGGCAATTGAAAAAGCACGAAGAAAACTACACGACTCATGATTTAGAATTAGGAGCCGTAATTTTTGCCCTTAAGATTTGGAGACATTATCTTTACGGAAGTAAATTTACTGTCTACACAGACCACAAAAGTTTAAGATATATATTTGGGCAAAAAGAGTTAAATATGAGGCAAAGGAGATGGATGGAAATCCTAAGTGACTACGACTGTGATATTCAGTATCACGAAGGAAAGGCGAATGTAGTTGCAGATGCTTTAAGTCGTAAGTATCATGAAAAACAACGACGAGTTCGTGCTCTCAGATTAAATCTACAATTAGATTTAATGGAGCAATTGAAACATGTTCAAAAGACAGCAATAGAAGACGTTGCTGAAGGAATGAAAGGACGAATCAAAGACTTAGAACAAGGAGCAGATGGAATTTGGAGATTCCACAAAAGTAGAATTTGGGTACCTAAGCAGGGAGACTTAAGACCTAAAATTTTAGAAGAAACTCATAAATCTAGGTACACTATGCATCCAGGAAACAATAAGATGTACCAAGATTTAAGAAAGAACTTTTGGTGGATAGGAATGAAAAAGGACATAGCAAGATATGTTTCTAAATGTCTTACTTGCTCACAAGTTAAGGCAGAACATCAGAAACCTTCAGGTCTATTACAACAGTTAGAGATGCCTGTATGGAAATGGGAGCTTATAACAATGGATTTTGTTACTAAGTTACCCAAAACCAGAAAAGGTAATGATGCGATTTGGGTAATTGTGGATCGATTAACCAAATCTGCTCACTTTCTACCTATGAAAGAAACCTTTAGCATGGAAAGATTGGCAAAGTTGTATGTAGATGAAGTTGTATCTCTACATGGGGTTCCACTCTCCATTGTATCAGATAGGGATAGTCGTTTTACTTCTCATTTCTGGAAAAGCTTCCAGCAAGCAATGGGAACTCGACTAAATCTGAGTACTGCATATCATCCACAAACGGACGGGCAAAGTGAAAGGACGATCCAAACTTTAGAAGACATGCTCCGAGCATGTGTGATAGATTTTGGTGGAAATTGGGATGATCACTTACCCTTAATTGAATTCTCCTATAACAATAGTTATCACTCAAGCATTGAAACTGCTCCATTCGAGGCATTATATGGAAGAAAATGTAGAACTCCAGTTTGTTGGGCAGAAATAGGAGAAAATCAATTGTCAGGTCCTGAAATAGTACAAGAAACGACCGACAAGATTACTCGAATCAAGGAAAAGCTGAAGACGGCTCGGGATCGCCAAAAGAGTTATGCAGACAATAGAAGCAAGCCGTTAGAATTCCAAGTTGGAGACAGGGTACTGTTGAAAGTTTCTCCTTGGAAAGGAGTTGTGAGATTCGGTCAGAAAGGAAAGCTAAGTCCAAGATACGTAGGACCATTTCCAGTGATCCAACGTATAGGACCAGTAGCTTATCGTTTACAACTACCAGAAGAATTAGCTGGAGTACATGATGTATTTCATGTATCCAATCTCAAGAAATGTCTAGCAGACGAATCTTTGATAGTACCTCTTCGAGATATAGAAGTAAACGAAAAGCTGAAATTTGTTGAGAAACCTCTTCAAATTGAGGATCGAAAGATCAAGTTTCTCAAACACAAACGACTAGTTTTAGTCAAAGTAAAGTGGGATTCAAAAAGAGGAGCTGAATACACTTGGGAGCTGGAATCAGAAATGAAGCGAAAATATCCTCATTTATTCCAGTAAATCTCGAGGACGAGATTTTTATTAAGGTGGGTAGAATGTAACAACCCTAATTAAAAAGTCCTAATTATTACTTTAATTTGACCAATAGGAAACCATAATTGAGACACCCAAGTGATTCCGCACAAACCCTAAAATTTTCAAAATAATCGGAATCAGGATTAGGGCCCCTAAAACTCAAGGGGGGTTAAACCTTAGTGGACGATTATCCATTTAAAACGTTGGCAGCAAGGAATTATCGAAAAGTGTCAACTCAGCTAAGCTAGTCCCAACCGTGGCTAGTCTATAGCCTATTTTGATACCTTATGGACCGTAACCTTTATAAGCTTACGGACCGTAAGCTGCTTTACGGACCTCAACATCATTAAGTTTACGGTCCGTAAGCTAGTCAATTTTTGTGTATAAATAGAGGACAGTGGCACTCGAAATCTGAATATTCAACGTCGAAATAATTTCAATCACACACGAAGATACACTCTGTATACTCCAAATTACACTCTCGGGTCTCGAAATTCTGCTACAAAACAGGGTATTAGCACAATCGCTGCTACGATTCATTTTTCCGACGATCAATATATCCAATGGATGTTTAAGTGCCGCCCACATTAGGGTTATACTTTATCGTTCGTCATTAATTTGACGGATCATCGTTAATTCGATGGATAAAGTATTGTACTTTATCGTTCGTCATTAATTTGACGGATCATCGTTAATTCGATGGATGAAGTATTGCACTTTGTCGTTCGTTGTGAGAATTTGATCTCGTGAGTTATCGTAATTGCTGGATTGATTACTAACCCAGTTTTGTGTGCATTGTTATTTAAATTAGGTTAACAAGGCTAAATCATAGACTAGACTCTGTCCATATTAAAACAGCAATGTGAGTCATTCTCTTTTTATCAAATTACTTTTGAAATCATGTTTATTTTCAAAGGTTATAATTACAGTGATTAAGTTTATGTAATCACCAAATTACAGCCGGTATGTGGGGTTTTGTATACATTACTTGATAATCTTCACCATTGGGGCAGCCAATGGGTGATATGACCATAGTCACAGACACCATTGGACGGAAGGGCCAATGGGTCGAGTGACAAAGTACTGTGGGTAATTGGTTTGATATCAGAAACATTGTAATCTTCCTTAATACTGTAAATTATAACAAATGTGTCATTTTAGTAAATAGAATGATTCACTCAGTATTTCCCGCTGACAAAACCTTTTTCAAACATGTTTCAGGTGATCTGTTGTAATTCAGGAAAAGTGCTGGGGAGCATTTCAAGCTTAAGATAGTGGCTCATTATAAAATAAGGAAATAAGTTTTGTAATATCACGATTTCATATTAAAAAATATAATATTGTAAATTATCGGGGTTTTATCCCGAGTTGTGAAATAAAATAATCGGGAAAAATTTTAGCTTTAAACGATCCTGATGAAAACTTCCGCTGTTAAACTTAAACAATTAAATACCGCAGTATTTCTGTCCCGCGGCTCCTGAAACGGGTCAAACCGGGTCGGGGGCCGTGACAACAATGGTTAACCCGGTGGGGTTAACTCACTGGTCTCGTCAAGTAGGGTTAATCCCTTATTTCCGAGGATCGCTGGCTGGATCGTCCGCTGGTTGATTTCCTGCACAAGGAAACAAGCCGTGACTCGTAACAAGGAGGATGGGGTGTGGGGTGCTCCTTGTTACCACTCTCCGGCGTGAGAATCAGTAGTTTGCTTGGGAAGCAAAGTGTGATAGTAGTAGTAGTGAGAGAGTTGAGAAGTGATACCTCAAACCTGGTTTGGGATGGGTATTTATAGCCGAGGAGTGAAGGAGGGTAGTTTGAGTAGCTAGTCTGACATCGCACAGTCTTTTGTAGGTGTGTCAGACCCGTCAGTTATGGTGGTGATGCCACGTCCTGCTGTGGTGTCAGACTGTTGCACACGTGTGGGCTAGTAGGCGACTGTTCTCAGTGCCACTTGCACTGAGTGTCAGACCCACTTGCCTTGTAGGCAGGATGCGGTGCTAGGCCGCATCGCTGGCCAAGATGTATGCGGAATGCGGTGCCGTGCCGCATCGCCGTTTAGTGATTGTTACTGTTGTCCAGATCCCTTGTCGTGACGAAAATGTTCATATGATGCGGTGCCAGGCCGCATCTCTATGCGTAACATGTGTTCTCGTACTTAAGGTAAGTCTTCTCATCAATGGACAGATTGGTTTCAACCGCTGTGTTTGCGCGTGCCCGCACGGACACAGATAAGTTCTTACTGGTGGGGGTTTTTTGATAAGGGTAATGGTCACTCGCGGTCGTGCTGACGCGAGATCTGGGACCATACCCCTTCACCTGCCCGACTACACCACCACAATACCCCTACGTAAGTCGGTCCACAACCTGCTAATTATTCACTATTTTTTATTTGGAATGGTGAGTTTGTGTTAGGCCATTACTCTCCTCAAATGGAAGAGTCCCGTTGCCTCACTTCGACCAGACTATATTATTTTAAAGCAAAACTCTCTTCTTTACATACGGTGAGACGAAAACCCAAGTGAGCTTAGAGTTCAACCTCACACAATGTTTAGCTTAAATCGTTCATTACCTTAATCCACTAAACGTGACATAAGTGGAATCGAACTTGACTCTCCTCTAGAGAACTCAAGCCTCCTGCCACAAGTGGGGGATTTAAAGGGTGGTGATAAAAGAACGGGTGCTGTTGGATACACGTCCCACTCCTCGGCGATTGGAACGCTCATTCTGTTCGATACTTGTTACCACCACCACCACCACCACCACCAAAGATTTCGATCCACCAATCGTCATCAAGTCAACTACAGAGTAAGATTTCTTTTATTTCTTCGTGTAAATAGGCAGGTCTTCATTTTTAGCTATTTGATGCCTTGGATCTGTGTGTAATCTCCAAAATGAATGGATGATATTTTTAGCTATAATAATTTATAAAAAACAATTTAATCTATACTAATAAACCAAGCAGAGTCGGCTGTTGTATCGCTTTCCACCAAATCTATCTCAGCTTCACCAACCGCCACTGATTTTACTTTACAATATATTAACCCCTATTAATTTCAGTCTCATTTTGTATCTTCCCCGCCACTGATCTCCGTCGCCGCCGCCAAGCCGACTCTTTCCGCCACCGCAGCGTGGTTCTAGTTTCATATTTACGATCCACCTCCTTCGCAGCTACGACTGCAGGTATTCAACCTAGATTTCTTATGTTCTGTTACAGTATCTGTGTGTTGTGAATATATTAATATTACTGCTAGTTTAACCAGCATTTCGACCTGCAAATTCATCCTCAGGAAGTTCCGGTAACTAGGTATACGCCTGAGAATGAAAAGTTGAATCTAAGTAGTTAGAATTTAGTAAATCTGATTCAAAACTTCACTAATGTCGTTTCGGTATTAACATGCGCGCATCAGGAGCGCATAATACTAAACCTAGATTTGATTAACATTGAAATCTGTTTCGGAACTTCACTAATGTAGGCACGGTTTAAAAATGCGCGCATCAGGAGCGCATAATGCTAAACCTAGTTTAAGTTAACATTAGTGTGTGTATATAATACTAAAATTGATAGCCGGATATACTGAGAAGAGATTTAATGCTGACACGTCACGTGTCATTTTTTGGAATCGTTTATTATGATAAGGATTTTCTGATAGTTTGAATGCGTTATTGCTAACTGTGAATTTGAAATATTGTTATTATGAAAGTGGGCAAGGTATTTTGCTTTTTTGTGATATCACTTGTAAATTTGTTGCTGACTTGTTGTAGATGGTGTTCGACTGTTCGTATATACTTTGTGGTTTCTTTAGAGTGAGTTTGCTGTTTTTTTTATACAGAATCTTATAAATACGCTGGACACATAGGCGTTGTGGAACCAACCATCATTGATCTATTGGGTTCAAAATGAACTTCACTCTATGCTCAAACCCTTCGGAAATGATCTCCCCTTGTTTGGAAAGACCAAAAAGCATGATAAGCATAAATAAATCAATGTCCACATCATCATCATCAATCAGGGCTAGTGACCTGGCCAACAAAGGCGGTATGCAAGTGTCTAGTCATGATGCTAGAAAGGCGGTGCTTTCACGTCAATGTCAACTGGAAGGGACACGTTTAATGGGGAAGCCAAGACAGAAGTTGGAGTTTATTAGGACATTGTTGATTGACAACTATGACAGCTACACATACAATATATACCAAGAGTTATCTATTACTAATGGAAGTAAGCTCTCTCTATATTTCTCAGCTTGTGCGTTTATTTAACCAGAGATAATATAAAAAATGTGTAATAAGTTTTTTTTGATGTTTTGTAGTACCTCCTGTTGTGGTGCGGAATGATGAATGGACATGGGAGGAGGCATATTATTACATTCATGAAGAGAGAGCGTTTGATAACATTGTTATATCACCAGGTCCAGGATCACCAGCTTGCCCCACTGATATAGGTAAGGCATCATGTTCGCCATATGCACTACTTAAATCATTTTGTAACTCGTAATGTGTCATGTAGTATCCTTGTGGGACCAAATCTATTAATTAGGAAACGTTGGATTATATCATTCTGATTTTCTTCATTGTGTAACATGTGATATGCCGAGTAACAATGATTATCTATCCACTGGTTGTTCACTTTCTAAATAATGTCGATTATGTTGGTAATACGGTTGATTTCTCACACTTTTGGAGTTTTGGTACGAGTTGAGCATAGCGTAAATTCTGTTATCTGCCATATTGACGGGGCTTTCTTGGGACTTGACAGGAATTTGTCTTAGGTTGCTGGTAGAGTGTGCAGACATTCCAATCTTGGGTGTCTGTCTTGGACACCAGGTATGTTTTTCAAGTGCCGCTCTTCATCAGATCTAATTGTTTATGTGGTTGAAGTATGTTCTCATTTGGTTTGTGGTCTAACAGGCCTTAGGATATGTGCATGGTGCAGAGGTCATTCACGCCTTTGAACCTGTCCATGGACGTCTAAGGTATGTAAACTTTAGTAGTCATTTCCATCATGCAAATTGACAACAATGTTGCATTTTGCTTTGGATATTTCGGACACTTTCTCTATAATTGTGAGGTTTCTCTGGTCAGTATATTAACTTCAGTTCTCCTTTTTAGTGAAATTCAGCATAATGGATGCAGCCTGTTTCATGGTATTCCTTCCGGCACAAATTCTGGTTTTAAGGTACATGTATAATTCAACATGCATAATTTCCTTAGTTGGGACTTGACATAAAGTCCTTATGAGACATGGCCTATGTTCCACAAATGACAAAATAAACAATAAAGTAGAATTTAACATTTAAATAGAAAACGGTTTTTGTACTCATTCTAAAGAATCAGTATAATATATTAATGAATTAATATAAAAAAAACCAACCCAATTTTATACGTAAAGTTCCTCAACATAATTTTGACAATCTCTATAAACATGAAAAGGTCCCTCAACTTAATTTGTTATATTAAAGTCCATACCCTGGTGTAGAAAGCATGTACTTGTGAAACTTCTTTTAAATATCGACCTGTCACCTCCTAAATTTGATAAAGTGTAATTTTGTTATTATTTTGCACACAAAAGCTATTTAATCTTATTTTGACGAATTAAAAGGTAACGGGACATTATGTTAATTTTTTTTTTCACAAGTACATGCATTCTAGAATCTAGACAAGTGTAGGGACTTTAATATAACAAAATAAAGTTGAGGGACTTTTTATGTTTTTTTGACATGTTTAGGGAGGATCAATATTTCAAAAACTCAAAATTATGTTGAAGGGGCTTTTTTTTTGAAAAATGAGAAAGTATGTTGGTTTTGTATGATATTAACTCTTTATCAAAACAGTGGTTCATAATTGATAGCTTATGGAGCATTCTGATGACTATGGTTTGTGAATGGATGCAGGTGGTTCGGTATCATTCCCTTATAATAGATGCAAAATCACTTCCAAAGGAACTCATACCTTTAGCATGGACATGTGAAGGTATGAAGGTTCTCATGGGCATCATGCACTCCACACGACCTCATTATGGTTTGCAGGTGGGCTGCCTTCATCTTTCTTTGCATTACCATTTAATAATATTCACCACACTTGTGACCTAAATCATATTAACTGCAGTTTCATCCCGAGAGCATTGCCACATGTCACGGGAGTCAGATATTTAAAAATTTCAGGGATATTACTCAAGATTTTTGGTCCATTAGTGAGAGCAAGTTACAATACAATAAAGGTAATCTTCTAAGTTAAATAACCATTTACTCAATGTCTTCTTAGGGTCCTTAAAGCATATGTTCATGTATATTTAATTAAACCCTATATTGGCACCTGAATCGTGTTGTTATTAGCACTGAGCAGTAAACTTTACTTAGCATGCATGCAGGTGGGAAATGGAAGCTGGCGGTTTAAAAAAGACTCTCCGAGTGCATACATGTCGGTTTTCAATACAAACATGTACAAGATGGTACAATCGTCAAATACGAGCAATGGGATCAAGCTTTTGAGATTACAATGGAGAAAACTCGAGAAGTTATCTTGTCAAGTTGGTGGTGCAAAAAACATATTTCTCAACTTGTTTGGAGATGACAAGGCTGGAAACACCTTTTGGCTCGATAGCTCCTCTACAGAAAAGGTATCTCTGTTATAAAGTCGGTAGTATTTATTAATATAGAGTAAAATGGCAATTTTTTTCGCATCTGGATCCAAAAGGTTTGAAATCTTGCCATTTTCATCCAGCTCGTTACCTCCATTCATTTGTCTCCGTTAAGCCAAGGGTATTTTCGTCTTTTTTGCTAACTTAAAGGGCAATTCTAAATGCTTGTACGTAAACTTAAAGGGTATTTTCGCCTCCATTATGCTAAATGCTTGTACATAAACCGAAAAACCTGAATTGCCCTTTAAGTTAACAAAATTATGGAAATATCCCTGACTTAACGGAGAAAAATGGATGGAGTTAATGAGCCGGATGAAAATGGCAACGATTTCAATCTTTTTGGATCCAGATGCAGAAAAACAGACCTTTGGACGAAAGTCCCAACACTGACCAAACCTCAGGGACGAAAATGGCATTTTACTCTTTAATATATCTACTAGATGTTTGCTTATTATGCAGAGGAGGGCAAGATTTTCGTTTATGGGTGGAAAAGGTGGGTCCCTTTGGAAGCAGATAACATTCAGATTGTCAGACCCAAGGTTTGTTTGAATAAACACCATTACCGGTCTGTTGTTCTGTTACGGTTTTGATCTAGTTTGAATTACATTTTTGCTTCTTTCTTTCTTTCTTTCTTTATTTCAGTAAGGTTACATGTACAAATGGAGGTCATATTACAGTTGAAAATGCTCAAGGGTTATCTACAACCACATTTTTGGAAGATGGTTTCTTCCATTATATGAATAAGGTATCAAGGATAAATTCTCGACTCACTCTTTCATCATATATACTCACTATTTATCATTTTTGCTTGTCAGGAACTTCAATCTATCCGTTATGATGAACATGATTATGAAGGATTACCGTTCGAGTTTCATGGTGGTTACATTGGCTATCTTGGATATGGCCTGAAAGTTGAATGCGGTGTACCGTATAATCGTCACAAGGCGGAAACGCCAGACGCATGTTTCTTCTTTGCAGACAATCTTATAGTCATCGATCATTCCAACGATGACGTCTACGTTCTCTCTATACATGATCAAACCACAAAACCAACTATGTGGTTAGATGATGTGGAGCAAAAGCTAATTACCATGAAAGAAACTTCTGCTCTCGAAACCGTACCGTCTCAAACGTCTGTCCGTGCTATCTTGATGAACAACACTGGCTTCGTTGTCGATAAAACTCAAGAGCAATACATACAAGATGTGGAGAAATGTCAGAAATTTATTAAAGACGGAGAAAGCTACGAGTTGTGCTTCACAACTCAGATGAGAAAGAAAATCGGAGACGTTGATCCTTTGGGGCTTTATCTCCACCTTAGAGATAAAAATCCCGCACCGTACGCTGCGTGGCTTAATTTTTCGAAAGAGAATTTGTCTATTTGCTGCTCTTCACCTGAGCGATTCTTACGCTTAGATAGAGACGGTATTCTCGAAGCAAAACCTATCAAGGGTACTATCGCTCGCGGCTCAACGCCTGCTGAAGACGAGATGCTTAGATCACAACTGCAACACAGGTATTGTAGCTTTACAAACTTGATTCGGGTTGAAATGGGCCGCCGGGTTGGGTTTTTTTGACCCGCTAATATTTCTTGTCTTTTTAAAAAAAAGACTTGATCTATCAATTAATGGCTAAAAGAAGAGTTTGGAATTAACATAATTTTCTTAAACATATCAAATGTATATTTACATAATAATAGTTATTGTATTTGAATTTTGAAAAAATAACTAAATAAGACATATTATGTTTGATATAAAAGTTATAAAAATAGACATCTTAAAAAACAATTATAAGTATATATAAATTAATTAGAGTAAAGTGCACAGATGGTCCCTGTGTTTTACTAAATTTTTGATTTTGTCCCTAACTTTTCAGAAGTACACGGATGGTCCATGTGGTTTGCATTTTGTAACGCATTTAGTCCCCATTTCCAAAAGTACATGGATGGTCTCTGTGATTTGCACTCTTAACTCATTTAGTCCCTAACTTGGACATGCTAAAATCTTTAGAGTTGTTGGCTGGGGACTAAATGCGTTACAAAGTGCAAACCACAGGTCCGTTTACTTTTGAAAAGATAGGGACCGAATCCAAAATTTTGATAAACCACATGGACCATCCGTGTACTTTACTCAATTAATTAATTAAATAATAAACGAGTCGAGCTCGAGCTCTTCTAAGTTAAACAAGCTCGAGCTCGGCTCATTTAGACCCGTAGTTTGGTGTAGGAAGATGAACCTTAATGAATCCTTCATCTATCAACAGTGAAAAGGATCAAGCAGAAAATCTGATGATTGTTGACCTGCTAAGGAACGACCTAGGTCGTGTGTGTGAACCGGGGTCGGTCCATGTTCCCCATCTCATGGAAGTCGAATCATATGCAACCGTCCACACCATGGTAAGCACGATACGTGGAAAGAAACGGTCAGATCTAAGTGCAATAGATTGTGTTCGAGCAGCATATCCTGGCGGCTCAATGACCGGTGCACCCAAATTAAGATCGATGGAACTTCTCGATTCTCTTGAAAGTTGCTCCAGAGGGATCTACTCCGGCTGCATCGGCTTCTTTTCTTACAACCAAACATTTGATCTCAACATTGTTATACGAACCGTGGTGGTTCACCAGGGTGAGGCTGCGGTTGGTGCAGGTGGTGCCATTGTTGCTCTTTCGAGTCCCGAACAAGAGTACAAAGAAATGGTTTTAAAAGCAACGGCTCCAGTCAATGCTGTGGTTGAGTTTGAACATATATCACATTCCTTGGAACAATAGGTCATTTTTACATACTGTCACACTTATACACATACTATTTGCAGCCGTTTGAAGCCCGACACAAAGTATGAACTGGGAAATCTCGGACGCCAGATGTGCGGATCATCGGTTTCCTAGATTATAGATGTAGTGAATTGATTCAAGATGGTACTTGTATGTTATTGTCTAGTTTGCGACTTGTTTCTTTCTAAATTGTCATCTCATTTGATTAAGCCTTTTGTTATAGTTTGAAATACCATACTTTGAAAGCTAATTTAATCAATAATCAGGAGTTAATAGATACATCATACATATGAGGATACTAAGAATGAAGTGTATTTGCTAAAACTAGAGCATGAGAAAGAAAAATTATCTTTTTAAGATAAAATCATAAAATTTTCGGTTTTGGTTCAAACAGACGAACTCGCATAAAACCCGAACCGAGCTCGGGTGGCCATATAATCAGCAAAAAAGTCCAATGGTGTGTTGCTCGCGTTGCAAAGAACACCTCCTTTGGTCTAGTATCGGCAGCATCCCTTGCTTTCCAAATCCCTCCCCTCCCCTCCATGTCTTTCCAAATTGGAAAGATTATTTTCAGGCAAAAAAACCCCATTTTCCCTCCCCTCCCCTCCCCCTGTTAAGTAGATCTCTGGAACACAGTCTAAAAGAATATGATTTAGTTGTTACATGTCCCTAGTTTGAAAAGAAAAATTGTGGAGTTTCGAGCATAAATATCCGTGGAGATGTGGAGTATGCGGACTTTCAGTTTCTGAGTTGTACAACCACATATGCAAAGTGTATAACATGTAATGCATAAGGGTATGGGGTGTCCTCCCCCATCCTCTACCTTAACGCCACGTCACTCTCCCCTTCCACATCATCTTTCTTTTCCACATCTAAGACCATACGGTGTGGAGGGGCATGAAGAATGAGCGTTATTTGACATGTGGACGCCACGTCAGCGTGCGTCAGAATAGTGGCGTGGTGGAAAAAAGGGGGTGTGAGAAAGGGCGTTATTCGACACGTGTCACACACTTTTTATTATTATTTATATTTATAAATTATATAAAATCTATTAAATTTAAATAAACCCCAATTAATACTAATTAAAAGATTACATAACTTAAATATTTAAAACATTTACATAACATAAAAAATTAAAAACATTACATAACTTAGACTAAACGTTAACATAAAAACGCATTATTTGTCACGCCTCGTAGTGTCTGAAGTCATGGCCATGCATGTTATGGTACTCGACGAAAGCGATTTGGATGATGTCGCATTCGTTTAGCTCACCGTCATCATTGTCCACACTGTTGACTATCTATCACCTCAAATCTCGTACAATCCCTATGAATCGTCCGAAAATGTGAATAAAGTGCATCCACACTTCGGATGGCCTCACCCCTACGTAAACAAAATTCATGGTAAACTCGATCCCTAAACGGAGTCGTTTGTAATGTAGCCCCGTGGTTGGTCACCACCGTGACCCACGGTTCGCATAACGCGATATCCTCTTGTATGACCTTAGGAATCACCAACATTTCGAATGTTTTTTTTGAGAGGGTGTTTAACATGTAAAATGAAATGATAGTTGAACGATTTGGCAAAATGGAAGAGATGGTGTATTTATATGTGTGAGTAATTTAAAAAAAAATCATTTTTTACTAGCCGTTGGGGCAAACGACCAAATTTTCAATTAAAGAAAATTGAACCCCCTCCAATTAAAGAACGCCATATCGACAAAGCAATGAACTCAAAGCCGGTGGAAATGTTCAAGCCCAAACCACAACACTGTGAAATCGCCGATGACGGTATGATGTGTGTGGCGTGGAAAGGCATAAACGCCACAGATCCACGCCCACACCGTGTGGTTTAAGTGTGCTCCCCCATCCATTATTTTCTTAATTTCTAACATCATACACACTCACAATTTTCATCGGGGAGATCGGGTTCCTGAGGGAACCAAAGCCACCTCAGTTCCCTAAGCTCTCGACCTCACACCCCTCAGCTTAATAGTTTTGATATGGTTCTATTTTCTTTGCCGGAAAATTTTGAGTTGCAAATAATAATAATAATAATAATAATATCAGTTTTCTTTTCCATATTTACTATACATACATTTTCAAGATGGGGGAATAGTGCCAGGCAGCTGCCTGGCACTCCCCCATTGTACCAACGAGTTTATTATTTTATATATATTTTAAAATTACGTTTTTGTTCCTGTTTAAAATTATCGTTTTGCCCCCAGCTCAAAATAAAATTACGCTTTCGTCCCCATCTGAAAATTACGATTTTGCACTCAACTCAAAAATACGCTTTTGCCTGGCACTCCCCCATTGGACCAACCGTTTTATTATTTTATATCCATTTTAAAATTACGTTTTTGCTCCTGTTTAAAACTACCGTTTTGCCCCCAGCTCAAAATAAAATTACGTTTTTGTCCCCATCTCAAAATTACGATTTTACCCTCAACTCAAAAATACGCTTTTGTCTGGCACTCCCCCATTGGACCAACCAGTTTATTATTTTATATCCATTTTAAAATTACGTTTTTGCCCCCAGCTCAAAATAAAATTATGCTTTTGTCCCCAGCTCAAAATTACGATTTTCACTCGATTCAAAATAAAATTGTGGTTTTGCCCTCAGCTCAGAATTACCTTTTCGCCCCCCAGTTCAAAATAATTTTTTTTTGCCCCCATCTAAAAATTACGATTTTGCCCTCTGTTCAAAAATGTGATTTTTCCCCGCTTAAAAAATTATGATTTCACCCTCAGTTCAAAATTACGTTTTTTCCCCGGTTCAAAATAAAATTATGCTTTTGCCCCCAACTCAAATTTACGATTTTGCCCTCCGTTCAAAATAAAATTGTGGTTTTGCCTCCAACTTAAAATTACGATTGTGACCTTAGTTCAAATTTATATTACGCTGTTACCCCAAGTTCAAAATTACGAATTTGCCCCTGTGAAAATTTTAAATTTTGCCCCTGGTTCAAATTTACAGTACTGCCATCATTTTAGCTTTTGGCAAATTACGATTTTACCCCAGTCAAAAAATACAACTTTCCCTCAGTTAAAAATTATTGTTTTAGTTTTTTTATCAAAACTATAAAAGTGTTTTGTTTTAATTGATTGACTCGATTTAATTGTTTTTCGTGTCAATGAGCTGCGTAACACTCGCTCATTATTCGTTCATCGCCCCACAACGCGGGCGGGGCATCCACTAGTTATCTATATATTAGTTCATAATATATATAGTACTAATGCATATTTTTTTTGTCTTTTGTATGTGTGTATTTTTGCATGATATTATGATTTTCCATTTTTTAATAAAACTTTGGTTTTTTTAGTAATTTTGTCACAAAAGAAAAAGAGTTAATTACATAGTTAGTCCCTATGGTTTGCACAAAGTAACATACTTAGGTACTAATAGTTTAAAATCACATTCTAGGGTATTAACTTTTCATTTTATAACATTTAGGGGTATTAACGTTATTTGTAGGCTTAAAATCAAATTCTATTAGTACCTAAGTATGTTATTTTGTGCAAACCACAGGGACTACCTATGTTAATACCTTAGAAGTTAATACCTCCAAACGTTACAAAATGAAAAGTTAATACCCTAGAAGGTGATTTTAAACTATTAATACATAAGTATGTTATTTTGTGCAAACCACAGGGACTAACTATGTAATTAACTCAAAGAAAAATGAGTATATTTTTTGTTTTACACTTTTTTTTCGGATTTGTTCGTCGTCCGATTGCTTCTTAGCATAGTGTTTGATGATCACATTTGGTCTTTTAGGGTTTTGTTGCTACTTAGAGCATTTATTTTTTCTTGTTTTTAGAGAGTGATGTGTCCTTTTTTCCATTTTTGCTATTGTGGGTTTCATTTTTAGTGTTTTATTCATGTGCAAATACAAGAAAAAAATGTAAAAAGGTGTCGGTGTGTGGGGTCAAAGAGGGTTGTTGATTATTAAAAAAATCAAATATTCTCTCTCTTTGTGTGGTAATGATGTGTTAATGTTTGTTGGTGTTTTTGAGTTTTTAAAAAAAACTAGTGGGAATGCCCGCGCGTTGCTGCGGGTGTCCTGACTGACATAAGATTCAATTATGAAGTCTATTACGAACCAACCCATTTTTGCAGTGGGAACACAATCCATGTGTCTAAATCATAGTGATAAATTGTTGTCAAAAGTGGTGGCATGCATCAGAGCATATTTTGAATGGGTAGTGTCAAAAGACAAGACCAAACAACATGAAGGGTATTTAGGATCACAATATGCAATTGTTTGCTAATTTATTACTTTTAAATATGTTATTATATCCTCAAAACAACTTATTAATGTAATAACAAGATGAATTCCAATCACTTATACAAGATCGCGTACACAAACATAAGGCATTTGATGGAGCCCTCGACCATGAACATAAGACATTTGATGGAGCGCTGCAGTTCATAAACTTACTCTAGATTCCCCACGAACACAAGACATTTGATGGAGCTCTCAACAATACCACAAGATACAGTCACACCTTCATTAGAAACAACTCGTCAATCCATCTCTTAATTTAACCAAAAAGTACCAATAAATTTTGCATATAACCACACTTGGTTATTGTTACAAACAAAACATTGTTTTGCCAAAACCGGCAGAAGTAAGGTATGCACATGCATACTTTGAAAAGGATTGTAGTGTTTTGTTGTGTAAGAATAACAAAAGTCAAAAAAATGTTATGAAAGATTGAAAAACATAACCTATACCAAAGTATCACTAAAAACATTTCATTTGGCAATAACGCCCTCCAGTTGCGCCCCTCAACAAGATCCTTTGCAGACCGGTAAGAAAGGGCAATCCGGTAATTTAAGTCACTAAGCCAAATTATTTGACTACATTCAAGCAAACACGAGTTTAAGCATCAAACTTTTCAAACATGATAACTTGAATTAGTAACAACTTAGCCTGTTTGAGAATAGTTTGAGGAGTTTCGTCTCTGCTCCGTTGAGGTCAAGGAAACCAAGTTTTCGTCTCACTTGATCCTGCATCTTAATTACAGTGAGACATGTGTGCAGTATTGTATTGCAAATCTACATCATGGCTAACACATGTTGCATAGCACAGCTTTCTTATATTTATCTCAAGATAAGTCAAAGTTTAATCTTTAGATTTAAACCAAATAAAAGTCAAAATTCAGTCTTCTGATCTGTAGTAAATACTGTTTCATATAGCATCGACTCTTGTTTTGGAATTGAAAGACTCATGGTATAACAACTTAGAAGAATTATACAGTCAAACTATTGATGAGCAAGTCAACACTGGCATCATATTTCAAGTAACACAAATTTGGTATTAATTTATAATAACATGAAAAGTCAAATGTCAAACTTTTGAATACTGAAGATCACAAAAACCACCATATATTTCAAGTTCAGGGCCTAAATAATTCAAAATCTTGTAATATTTATAAGAGCTAAGCCATTTAAACTTTATATATAATTGACCTAATAAGAATATTTTTTAATCTGATTGTTTTTCACCTAAATAATACTTCTAATTTTAAATGGACTCGGAGTTACTTTGAGTGTAAAATTCCAAGAAAAAATGGTGGTTTGATAACAATAACGATGCAAATAGGCATGTATGTCACTTGCAAATTATTATTATTAACATTATTATTATTATTATTATTATTAAAATACATCCAATAAATATGTATTAGAACAAATGATATAAGAAAAAACCTACCAACCCAACCCACTTGAATATTATTGAGTCTTGCATGACCCAAGTCTAATCAGCCTAACTTTATATAGTCAATAACTTTATATATACATAAACAAACAATTGCTTATTGTACAAACTGATCAATTAATCGACAAACTCTGGTTATTTAAGAACTCATAAAGGGTAAAACTACCAAAAAATAGCCAGTCATGATCATTATTGTTGCAGTTACTACTAAACTTGTTATATAACCCCTAAAAAAATACTGTAAGATAATCCATGTGAGTTTTGTAACACTTATAACCAATCACTGTAAACTAAATATTCACACCATCAATTTCAATAGGCGAGGGACATACCTTCATGTAGTTGCGCACATGAGTCAGACTTTCGAGAACGATGCACTTCTTAAAATGACCAAAAGCCACCTCAATATGGTAAAGCTTTGGGGCCAGACTAAAACCAACGGCTAAGATCATTTCTCCACTAACATAAGTTCCCTAAAATGTTAACATACAGATTAGTTATTATTCAAATAAAAAACATCATTTTGTATCAACTAAATTAAACAAAAAACATTCATTTTGAAAAGGCACACTTTACTCTTGAGGTGACCATCTAACGCATTCGATTCATCAAGCAAAGCTTGTTAAGCCCCATCATTAGCATCCTTGATCTTTCCCCCTCCGCCTGTATCGCGAACCAGATCACCCGTAACGGACTCGGGTACAAAATCAAACCAAGCGCCACAGGTTCGCGATCCGGACCAGAAAAATAGGTCGTACGCGATTTTCATTAAATTCGCTACAAATCATATAAAATCACCGTTTTGGGAACGTTCCGACTGATTTAGCGTTTGGGAACGCTCCTATTCGCGTAAAATGCTAATTTAGACGCAAAATTACCAAATACTCGACTCACATTCTTTCAATATCTGGCCCGTATTTGGCAAACTGAACCATTATCTCTCTGCCATCAACAACTCTTCCTGAAAAAACCACATAAACATAAACATAAACGGCTTTGAATCACAATGCATATTGTAAAAATTATTAAAAAAAAATACAGTACTCACCGTCAAGCTTGTCCACTGCCTTCTGAGTCTCATCTGCATACTTATACCTAACAAAAGCATACCCCCGATAATCTCCAGTCCTACAAGCACAAAAAGTATAACATACACGGCATCACTTCCATTCTAACAGAACTGAAAACACCAGTTATATCGAAAAACAAAAAACGAGCCCTTAGAATACATTAATTCTTTCATTTCAAAAGCAATTTAGCATAAGATGTAACACAGGTTACCCTTTTAAATTCTTATTTTTGCTCTCTAAGACAAACTTCCTCGCTAATACACACACACACACATATATATATATAAAGTACGCATGTATAAGAGAGAAACTTACAAGAGACACAAGATCGATGCAGATATAACAATTCAACAAATGAAATTAAATGAAATCGGGAAAAACAATACCTGCGATCTCTGGGGATGAATACATCAACAAACTTTCCGTACTTATCAAAAAGGGGAAACAAATCATCAGCAGTTGACCAGAAAAAGACGAAATCGGTTACACAAATTGGGGATTTTATTTTACAAAGGAAATTGTGAACATACGGAAGGTGATGTTGAGAACGAGTAGCGAATAGGTGTCTCTGATGTCCGGCGGGCCTGCTCTTCCAAAGTGCGACATGATTGCCGTCGTTCAGGCGGGCGATTTTAGGGTTTCAAGAATTAAACAAAAATCAGCAAAAAAACCTAAATTCAATTTTCCAAATAAAGGCGTGAATCTGAAAGGGGATCAAAGATTGATATCAACAAAACCTAAAAATAAAGAACTGAAACAATTTTGCCCTAATCTGTGCATACCTTGTTTGACCGAGAGGAGCAAGCAGCAGCGCTGGTCGCCAGCGAATCAGCCGGGGGATTTTCCGGCCGGGGCAACAGGTCTGCGATGGAATGTCCAGTTTACTCTAAATAAAGATGTAAAGTGGGTGACAATAAGCACCTTTAATCGACGGATAACAAAATAAGTAGAATCTGTAGAGAAAATAAAGAGGAAGATGTTTGGAATTCCTAATTGAATGTCTGAGATAATCAAGGGATGGGGGTTTGATTCAGAGGGGGTCGATCAGGTTTCTTGAGGGCAGAGAATGGAAAGAATTGTGAGTGGGTGAGTATGGAGTGTAGGTGTAATTTACTATTAAACCCTCCCAGTGTCTTAAAAACTTGAACTCTTTACAATTTTACACTCTCAAAACAAGCTTTTTTTAATTGTACATATAGCTTTAAGAGTTAGACACGATGTAAAATTACGTTTGTGTACGTCACTTCTCCTTTTTATAATAGTATAGATGAGTTTTTTTATGTGGCAGGTGACTAAACATGTTTTTAGGCATTTGTTAGTTCTCTTATTGTAGATTGTCTTAGCAAGGTGTTTGGTCATGTTTTTTTACCCTCTCGACTTGATGTTATAAATTCATGTTTTTATTTTACACTTTTTTCCGGTTCTGGTTTTGTTTGATTGCTTGCTACTTATCATGGTTTTATGAACCTCCAGCCTTGGTATCACGGTTTTATGCCCCCGCACTGCAAACACGGGGGCTTAAGACTAGTTATATTATTAAATGCAAGTTAAAACTTCAACGTAGCGCGCTAGGATTACCGTAAAACAATCTCATAAGTAAAAACTTTTTCTGGGAAAACAAAAAAGAACCGCAAGCATTAAGCATGGCAAACATGATACACCTCCCTTTCTTTTCTCACTATAGCCAAATAACCCCAAAAACCCGATATCTGAAATTTATATAAAGGTACGGTCCTCAGTTCTTAGTTTGATATTCTTTCGATCTCGAGGTCAGGTCAGGTCAAGTCAGGCCGGGTTTAGGCCGTTTCAGTCCAGTTATTCTCATATGCGTAACCCCTAAACTAGAAGAATCAACTTTTAAATAAAATAAGGAAAGGCAAAGTTTGAAACCTACTTTTAAAACTACAATAGGGCACATAGCTTTTGTCTCATTGTGATCTTGATAATACAAAAAAAAGCACTTTCGAATGAAACGATAACAAAAAGTAAATTATGAATTACTTGGTGATTTTCATTACTATAGAGGCATGTTTATGTCTAGAAGTGTAATCTATAATCTATAATAAATTAAAACCAACTTTACCTACATGTGATTCTCTTAGGCTATTAAGTGCCACATAACAATTATACACTCCATCATTTTTTGGTTTGAGCTGCTAAACCAAATACTGAAGACACGATTTCTTCTTCATCGCTATTTATGGTATAAGAATGCAATATTTGTTTCCTCTCACACAGCTTTCTCTCACAATATTGTTTCCAAAATATGAAACCCTTTCCTTTCTATATCATTAATATGTAGAAAATTAATTGCAAAAGATATTAGAGAAGTGACTTCTTTTTTTAATTATATGCACCTTCCATTGTTATCTTTTGGAACAATATTTTCTTCATTGAAGATTACTTTTGTAACATTATTTTCTTCATTGAAAAATTATTTGCAGAATTTTGCATATGGTTAGTTATTTTACACCGGATTTTAAATAGGTATTGTTGATCCGTTAAATTTTTCAATATTTAATTAACTAACATTTCAAATGAAAACTTCGATGATTTTAAAGGTTCAAATATATCCTTTGATTATGTCATTTGATTTATTGACACATAATAATATTCTTTAATTCAGCATAGAATTGTCAATAGTTTATTCAAGATTGCATATGTATTTTTTTAAAATATTAAATTAAATAATTAAAATGCTTTTGATTATTTTGATGTATCATTTCTTTTTAGTTACATTCCTGTTTAAGATTAATCAAATCTTTTTTATGTTTATGAAATTTTTTACTTTAATTTTGAGATCGTGTTCTTATTTATATAAAGTTGTTTCTATAACTAAATTGTAAATGTAATTTCGTTATAACTGTATTAATTTTTAGTTTCCTTTTTAAGTCGTTATTCCTAAAACACTTAACAAATACAATGTCCTTCTAAATCTAGGATATAAATTATAACCGACTACTAAAAAATATAATATATATTTTTATGGAGTTAATTACATAGTTAGTCTCTGTGGTTTGCACAAAGTAACATACTTAGGTACTAATAATTTAAAATCACATTCTAGGGTATTAACTTTTCATTTTGTAACGTTTGAAAGTATTAACGTTATTTGTAGGTTTAAAATCACATTCTATTAGTACCTAAGTATGTTATTTGTACAAACCACAAGGACTAACTATGTTAATACCCAAGAAGTTAATACCTCTAAACATTACAAAATGAAAAGTTAATACCCTAAAAGGTGATTTTAAACTATTAGTACACAAGTATGTTATTTTGTGCAAACCACAGGGACTAACTATGTAATTAACTCTATTTTTATGCATTCAAATTATAAAATAATTAAAGTTTTTAATTATGTTCAAGAATGGTAATAGTTTAAATTGCCTTCTTTTTTGTTGAAATAAATCAATAAAATAATCATTAATGAAATCTTGAATGATAACTGGAAATCATTTACATATTTAAAATGTTTGCATAGCTTATAAATAAAAAACGATTTGATTTTTAGCAAATGAATATTAAAATAAGTCAATCACACAATCACTATCAAAGGTTGGTTTGTACTTAAAAGAATTCAATTTTGCTCATGAGCAGTTATACGTGACACTATTCAGAATAAAAAGAAGACATAAAGTCAAGATACTAATGTTAGACAAAGATGAAAAATGTTACAAATAAGACGACAAAGGTAATGTATAAAGAAATATTTAGAGATTTATATATTGCTTATATGTTTGTTAGTTATATATTGCAATTACTAATGAGGTTGGTGACACATTGACAATTGTAAAAGCCTTTAGATACACTTAGATTTGAAGGTTTTATGTTCAAGACTTTAAGTCCCACATAACAGAAGTAAAGAACAAAAAAAAACTTGTATATTGTAATTTAACTTTTTTCATATTTGATGCATCATTTCGTATTATTATAGAATGAAATATATTATATATTATATAAAGTAAAATATATTATATAAAAGGACTTGTGATTTTTTTTCGTATTCATTTGTTAGTGAGAAACCATTTTGTGTTAAAGAGTAGGGGGTGTTAAAATATGTTAATAATCATAACACATAAATCAATTGCAAGTATAATAACATCTACATCTATGTATAATTTATTAAATCAATAGATTTATAAGAAGTACTTTTTTATGCAGTCCGTGTAACACATGAGATCTTAAACTAGAAAATTCATAAAATAACCAATGTTTAACATCCTCTAGGCTTCTTAATATAAAATAATAAGACTTAAATTATTTGTTATTTTATTTCTATGGAAAGTATAAGTTTCTTGATTAACATATCCTAAATAGAACTCAAATCCAGATTGGTTTCTTCTTCCCAACGTTATATTATATTACAAAATTCAAATACAAATGAATTTCATTCAGAGTATACAAAGTGAAGGAAATAAAATAAAAAGTATAGTGACACATTTATATGTAAATAACAATAACTTATAGCTAAGTAATTTCTTCCTAGCAACCTCAACAAAACTGTCTACATTCGACAACAATAAAGTTTTACTGATCCAAAACATCCGGATCATATATGTGTCTTATGCAAAGCCCTCTATGGTCTTGATCAGGCACCACACGCTTGGTTTCATCACCTCTATGAGGCTCTAAGGCTCTACACAAACTAGGCTTTGAGAGTTCCAAGACGAATCCTTTTCTACTCACTTGCAAATGGAACAACACGATTCTCTACGTTATGGTCTACGTGGATAACATCATTATTACCAGCAATAACACACCTGCTGTCAACCAAGTCATACAAGTACTTAGTCGTGCTTTTGTAATCAAAGATCTTGGCTCATTTGACTATTTTCTCAGACTTGAACTAGTGCCTCAAGGCAAGAATATTCTGTTATCACAAAAAACATACATTTTGAATATTCTTCATCGCACTGCTTTACTAAATGCAAACCAGTTTTCTCTCCAATGAGCTCGTGACAAGAATTATCTCTTAAGGATAGCCTGCTCTTACACGATCTTATCAAATATCGTCAGTTAGTCAGTGGGGGCTCTTCAACATGCCACTCTTTCCTATCTAGACATTACCGTTACCGTCAACAAAGTCTGCTAGTATTTGTATACCCCCATCGAGAACCACTAGTTTACTGCCAAACGTATTCTTCGATATCTTAAGGGCACACTTGATTATGGTTTGCTTATTCGAGCTAACACTGGTTCTCATCTACAAGCCTTTACTGATGCTCACTAGCAACGATCCACACTACAAACCTTCTCAGATGCTGATTGGACGGGCTGTCTAGACAAACGTCGATCCATTTGGGGATTCGCAATATACATGGGTTTCAACCCTGGATCGTACGGAAACAAAAAACCATTTCATGGTCCTCCACCGAGCAAGAATACAAATCCCTGGCCAATTAAGTGGCTAAACTTACATGGTTAGAGGCTTCGAAGATTCGAGTTACAGGAACAAGGGCCAAACCAACCACCCAAGAATGGAATCGTCGAGCGAAAACACTTGACAACCTCCTGGAAGCAGCTTTTCTTGCCACTAGACCTTTCTCCATCAATTAGGAATCTGATGCCGTCACTAAACACATTCCTTAAATTGAAGCCATTTTTTGAGTGTTTATTTTTTGGTGTCTAATCCGCATATATATCACAATTGCTCTTGATTTTCTTGACTATATATCTCTTAAATGTCAACATATACACGTGTGATTTAGTTTACGAAGATTTTTCAATGCCGAGAACCTCGATCAGAGAGTAAACAAGGCGTAAGGTTCACAATAGTGTAAAACTAAAATGGGATATACCGGGCTAGGATTCGAGTTACAGGAACAAGAGCCAAACCAACCACCCAAGAATGGAATTGTCGAGCGAAAACACTTAACAACCTCCTGTAAGCAGTTTTTCTTGCCACCAGACCTTTCTCCATCAATTAGGAATCTGATGCCGTCACTAAACACATTCCTTAAATTGTAGCCATTTTTTGAGTGTTAATTTTTTGGTGTCTAATCCGCATATATATCACCATTGCTCTTAATTTTCTTGACTGTATATCTCTTAAATGTCAACATATACACGTGTGATTTAGTTTACAAAGATTTTTCAATGCCGAGAACCTCGATCAGAGAGTAAAAAAGGCGTAAGGTTCACAATGGTGTAAAACTAAAATGGGATATAACGGGCTAGGATTCGAGTTACAGGAACAGGGCCAAACCAACCACCCAAGAATGGAATCGTCAAGCGAAAACACTTGACAACCTCCTGGAAGCACCTTTTCTTGCCACCAGACTTTTCTCCATCAATTAGGAATCTGATGCCGTTACTAAACACATTCCTTAAACTATAGCCTTTTTTTGAGTGTTTATTTTTTGGTGTCGAATCCGCATATATATCACCATTGCTCTTGATTTTCTTGACTGTATATCTCTTAAATGTCAACATATACACGTGTGATTTATTTTACGAAGATTTTTCAATGCCGAGAACCTCGATCGGAAAGTAAAAAAGGCATAAGGTTCACAATGGTGTAAAACTAAAATGGGATATACCGGGCTAGGATTCGAGTTACAGGAACAAGGGCCAAACCAACCACCCAAGAATGGAAGCGTAGAGCGAAAACACTTGACAACCTCCTGGAAGCAGCTTTTCTTGCCACTAGACATTTCTCCATCAATTAGGAATCTGATGCCGTCACTAAACACATTTCTTAAATTGTAGCCATTTTTTGAGTGTTTATTTTTTAGTGTCTAATCCGCATATATATCACCATTGCTCTTGATTTTCATGACTGTATATCTCTTAAATGTCAACATATACATGTGTGATTTAGTTTACGAAGATTTTTCAATGCCGAGAACCTCGATCAGAGAGTAAAAGAGGCGTAAGGTTCACAATGGTGTAAAACTAAAATGGGATATACCGGGCTAGGATTCGAGTTACAGGAACAAGGGCCAAACCAACCACCCAAGAATGGAATTGTCGAGCGAAAACACTTGACAACCGCCTGGAAGCTGCTTTTCTTGCCACCAGACCTTTCTCTATCAATTAGGAATCTGATGCCGTCACTAAACACATTCCTTAAATTGTAGCCATTTTATGAGTGTTTATTTATTGGTGTCTATTCCGCATATATATCACCATTGCTCTTAATTTTTTGACTGTATATCTCTTAAATGTCAACATATACACGTGTGATTTAGTTTACGAAGATTTTACGATGCCGAGAACCTCGATCAGAGAGTAAAAGAGGCATAAGGTTCACAATGGTGTAAAACTAAAACGGGATATACCGGGTTAGGATTCGAGTTAGAGGAACAAGGGCCAAACCAACCACCCAAGAATCGAATCGTCGAGCAAAAAAATTGGACAACCTCCTGGAAGTAGCTTTTCTTGCCACCAGACATTTCTCCATCAATTAGGAATATGATGATGTCGCTAAACACATTCCTTAAATTGTAGCCATTTTTTGAGTGTTTATTTTTTGGTGTCTAACTTCATATATATCACCATTGCTCTTGATTTTCTTGACTGTACATCTCTTAAATGTCAACTATACACGTGTGATTTACTTTACGAAGATTTTTCAATGCCGAGAACCTCGACCAGAGAGTAAAAAAAGGCGTAAGGTACACAATGGTGTAAAACTAAAATGGGATATACCGGGCTAAGATTCGAGTTACAGTAACAAGGGCCAAACCAACCACCAAAGAATGGAATCGTCAAGCAAAAACACTTGACAAAATCCTGGAAGCAGCTTTTCTTGACACCAGACCTTTCTCCATCAATTTGGAATCTGATGCCGTCACTAAACACATTCCTTAAATTGTAGCCATTTTTTGAGTGTTTATTTTTTGGTGTCTAATCCTCATATATATCACCATTGCTCTTGATTTTCTTGACTGTATATCTCTTAAATATCAACATATACACGTGTGATTTAGTTTACGAAGATTTTTCAATGCCGAGAACCTCGATCAAAGAGTAAAAAAGGCGTAAGGTTCACAATGGTGTAAAACTAAAATGGGATATACCGGGCTAGGATTCGAGTTACAGGAACAAGGGCCAAACTAACCACACAAGAATGGAATCGTCGAGCGAAAACAGTTGCCAACCTCCTGGAAGCAGCTTTTCTTGCTACCAGACCTTTCTTCATCAATTAGGAATCTGATGCCGTCACTAAACACATTCCTTAAATTGTAGCCATTTTTTGAGTGTTTATTTTTAGGTGTCTAATCAGCATATATATCACCATTGCTCTTGATTTTCTTGACTGTATATCTCTTAAATGTTAACATATACACGTGTGATTTAGTTTACGAAGATTTTCATTGCCTAGAACCTCGATCAGAGAGTAAAAAAGGCGTAAGGTTCACAATGGTGTAAAACTAAAATGAGATATACCGGGCTAGGATTCGAGTTACAGGAACAAGGGCCAAACCAATCACCCAAGAATGGAATCGTCGAGTGAAAACACTTGGCAACCTCCTGGAAGTAGCTTTTCTTGCCACTAAACCTTTTTCCATCAATTAGGAATCTGATGCTGTCACAAAACACATTCCTTAAATTGTAGCCATTTTTTGAGTGTTTATTTTTTGGTGTCTAATCCGCATATATATCACCATTGCTCTTGAATTTCTTGACTGTATATCTCTTAATTGTCAACATATACACGTGTGATTTAGTTTACGGAGATTTTTTCAATGCCGAGAACCTGGATCCGAGAGTAGAAAAGGCGTAAGGTTCACAATGGTGTAAAACTAAAATGGGATATACCGGGTAAGGATTCGAGTTACAGGAACAAGGGCCAAACCAACCACCCAAGAATGGAATCGTCAAGCCAAAACACTCGACAACCTCCTGGAAGCAGCTTTTCTTGCCACCAGACCTTTCTCCATCAATTAGGAATCTGATACCGTCACTAAACACATTCCTTAAATTGTTGCCATTTTTTGAGTGTTTATTTTTTGGTGTCAAATCCGCATATATATCACCATTGCTCTTGATTTTCTTGACTGTATATCTCTAAAATGTCAACATATACACGTGTGATTTAGTTTACAAAGGTTTTTCAATGCCGAGAACCTCGATCAGAGAGTAAAAAAGGTGTAAGGTTCACAATGGAGTAAAACTAAAATATGATATATCGGGCTAGGATTCGAGTTACAGGAACATGATCCAAACCAACCACCCAAGAATGGAATCGTCGAGCGAAAACACTTGACAACCTCGTGGAAGCAGCTTTTTTTGCCACCAGACCTTTCTCCATCAATTAGGAATCAGATGCCGTCACTAAACACATTCCTTAAATTGTAGCCATTTTTTGAGTGTTTATTTTTTGGTGTCTAATCCGCATATATATCACCATTGCTCTTGATTTTCTTGACTGTATATCTCTTAAATGTCAACATATACACGTGTGATTTAGTTTACGAAAAATTTTCAATGCCGAGAATCTCGATCAGAGAGTAAAAAAGGCGTAAGGTTCACAATGGTGTAAAACTAAAATGGGATATACCGGGCTAGGATTCGAGTTACAGGAACAAGGGCCAAACCAACCACCTAAGAATGGAATCGTCGAGCGAAAACACTTGACAACCTCCTGGAAGAAGTTTTTCTTGCCACCAGACCTTTCTCCATCAATTAGGAATCTGATGCCGTCACTAAACACATTCCTTAAATTGTAGCCATTTTTTGAGTGTTTATTTTTTGGTGTCTAATCCGCATGTATATCGCCATTGCTCTTGATTTTCTTGACTGTATATCACTTAAATATCAACATATACACGTGTGATTTAGTTTACGAAGGTTTTTCAAATGCCGAGAACCTCGATTAGAGAGTAAAAAAATGCGTAAGGTTCACAATGGAGTAAAACTAAAATGGGATATACCGGGTTAGGATTCGAGTTACAGGAACAAGGGCTAAACCAACCACACAAGAATGGAATCATCAAGCGAAAACACTTGACAACCTCCTGGAAGATGGTTTCTTGCCACCAGACCTTTCTCCATCAATTAGGAATCTGATGCCGTCACTAAACACATTCCATAAATTATAGCCATTTTTTGAGTGTTTATTTTTTGGTGTCTAATCCGTATATATATCACCATTGCTCTTGATTTTCTTGACTGTATATCACTTAAATGTCAACATATACACGTGTGATTTAGTTTACAAAGGTTTTTCAATGCCGAGAACCTCGATCAGAGAGTAAAAAAGGTGTAAGGTTCACAATGGAGTAAAACTAAAATATGATATACCGGGCTAGGATTCGAGTTACAGGAACATGATCCAAACCAACCACCCAAGAATGGAATCGTCGAGCGAAAACACTTGACAACCTCGTGGAAGCAGCTTTTTTTGCCACCAGACCTTTCTCCATCAATTAGGAATCAGATGCCGTCACTAAACACATTCCTTAAATTGTAGCCATTTTTTGAGTGTTTATTTTTTGGTGTCTAATCCGCATATATATCACCATTGCTCTTGATTTTCTTGACTGTATATCTCTTAAATGTCAACATATACACGTGTGATTTAGTTTACAAAGGTTTTTCAATGCCGAGAACCTGGATCCGAGAGTAGAAAAGGCGTAAGGTTCACAATGGTGTAAAACTAAAATGGGATATACCGGGTAAGGATTCGAGTTACAGGAACAAGGGCCAAACCAACCACCCAAGAATGGAATCGTCAAGCCAAAACACTCGACAACCTCCTGGAAGCAGCTTTTCTTGCCACCAGACCTTTCTCCATCAATTAGGAATCTGATACCGTCACTAAACACATTCCTTAAATTGTTGCCATTTTTTGAGTGTTTATTTTTTGGTGTCAAATCCGCATATATATCACCATTGCTCTTGATTTTCTTGACTGTATATCTCTAAAATGTCAACATATACACGTGTGATTTAGTTTACAAAGGTTTTTCAATGCCGAGAACCTCGATCAGAGAGTAAAAAAGGTGTAAGGTTCACAATGGAGTAAAACTAAAATATGATATATCGGGCTAGGATTCGAGTTACAGGAACATGATCCAAACCAACCACCCAAGAATGGAATCGTCGAGCGAAAACACTTGACAACCTCGTGGAAGCAGCTTTTTTTGCCACCAGACCTTTCTCCATCAATTAGGAATCAGATGCCGTCACTAAACACATTCCTTAAATTGTAGCCATTTTTTGAGTGTTTATTTTTTGGTGTCTAATCCGCATATATATCACCATTGCTCTTGATTTTCTTGACTGTATATCTCTTAAATGTCAACATATACACGTGTGATTTAGTTTACGAAAAATTTTCAATGCCGAGAATCTCGATCAGAGAGTAAAAAAGGCGTAAGGTTCACAATGGTGTAAAACTAAAATGGGATATACCGGGCTAGGATTCGAGTTACAGGAACAAGGGCCAAACCAACCACCTAAGAATGGAATCGTCGAGCGAAAACACTTGACAACCTCCTGGATGGAGCTTTTCTTGCCACCAGACCTTTCTCCATCAATTAGGAATCTGATGTCGTCACTAAACACATTCCTTAAATTGTAGCAATTTTTTGAGTGTTTATTTTTTGGTGTTTAATCCGCATATATATCGCCATTGCTCTTGATTTTCTTGACTGTATATCTCTTCAAAGTCAACATATACACGTGTGATTTAGTTTTCAAAGATTTTTCAATGTCGAGAACCTCGATCAGAAAGTAAAAGGCGTAAAGTTCACAATGGTGTAAAACTAAAATGGGATATACCGGGCTGGGATTCGAGTTATCGGAACAAGGGCCAAAATAACCATCTAAGGATGGAATCGTCGAGCGAAAACACTTGTCAACCTCCTGGAAGCAGCTTTTCTTGCCACCAGACCATTCTCCATCAATTAGGAATCTGATGCCGTAACTAAACACATCCCTTAAATTGTAGCCATTTTTTGAGTGCTTATTTTTTGGTGTCTGATCCGCATATATATCACCATTGCTCTTGATTTTCTTGACTGTATATCTTTTAAATGTCACTATATACATGTGTGATTTAGTTTACGAAGATATTTCAATGCCGAGAACCTCGACCAGAGAGTAAAAAAGGCGTAAGGTTCACAATGGTGTAAAACTAAAATGGGATATACCGGGCTAGGTTTCGAGTTACAGGAACAAGGGCCAAACCAACCACGTAAGAATGGAATCGTCGAGCGAAAACAGTCGACAACCTCCTGGAAGCAGCTTTTCTTGTCACTAGACCTCTCTCTATCAATTAGGAATCTGATGCCGTCACTAAACACATTCCTTAAATTGTAGCCATTTTTGAGTGTTTATTTTTTGGTGTCTAATCCGCATATATATCACCATTGCTCTTGATTTTCTTGACTGTATATCTTTTAAATGTCAACATATACACGTGTGATTTAGTTTACGAAGATTTTTCAATGCCGAGAACCTCGATCAGAGAGTAAAAAAGGCGTAAGGTTCACAATGGTGTAAAACTAAAATGGGATATACCGGGCTAGGATTCGAGATACAGGAACAAGGGCCAAACCAACCACCCAAGAATGGAATCGTCGAGCGAAAACACTTGTCAACCTTCTGGAAGCAGCTTTTCTTGTCACCAGACCTTTCTCCATCAATTAGGAATCTGATGCCGTCACTAAACACATTCCTTAAATTTTAGCCATTTTTTGAGTGTTTATTTTTTGGTGTCTAATCCGCATATATATCACTATTGCTCTTGATTTTCTTGACTGTATATATCTTAAATGTCAACATATACACGTGTGATTTAGTTTACGAAGATTTTTCAATACCGAGAACAACAATCAGAGAGTAAAAAAGGCGTAAGGTTCACAATGGGGTAAAGCTAAAATGGGATATACCGGGCTAGGATTCGAGTTACAGGAACAAGAGCCAAACCAACCACCCAAGAATGGAATCGACGAGCGAAAACACTTGACAATCTTTTGGAAGCAGCATTTCTTGCCACCAGACCTTTCTCCATCAATTAGGATTCTGATGCCGTCACTAAACACATTCCTTAAATTGTAGCCATTTTCTGAGTGTTTATTTTTTGTTGTCTAATCTACATATATATCACCATTGCTCTTGATTTTCTTGACTGTATATCTCCTAAATATCAACATATACAAATGTGATTTAGTTTACGAAGATTTTTCAATGCTGAGAACCTCAATCAGAGAGTAAAAAAGGCGTAAGATTCACAATGGTGTAAAACTAAAATGGGATATACCGGGCTAGAATTCGAGTTACAGGAACAAGGGCCAAACCAACCACACAAGAATGGAATCGTCGAGGGAAAACACTTGACAAAGCTCCGGAAGCAGCTTTTCTTGCCACCAGACCTTTCTCCATCAATTAGGAATCTGATACCGTCACTAAACACATTCCTTAAATTGTAGCCATTTTTTGAGTGTTTATTTTTTGGTGTCTAATCCGCATATATATCACCATTGCTCTTGATTTTCTTGACTGTATATCTCTTTAATGTCAACATATACACGTGTGATTTAGTTTACGAAGAATTTTCAATGCCGAGAACCTCAATCAGAGAGTAAAAAAGGCGTAAGGTTCACAATGGTGTAAAACTAAAATAGGATATACCGGGCTAGGATTCGAGTTACAGGAACAAGGGCCAAACCAACCACCCAAGAATGGAATCGTTAAGCCAAAACACTTGACAACCACTTGGAAGCAACTTTTCTTGCCACCAGACCTTTCTCCATCAATTAGGAATCTTATTCCGTCGCTAAACACATTCCTTAAATTGTAGCCATTTTTTGAGTGTTTATTTTTTCGTGTCTAATCCGCATATATATCACCATTGCTCTTGATTTTCTTGACTCTATATCTCTTAAATGTCAACATATACACGTGTGATTTAGTTTACGGTGATTTTTCAAAGCCGAGAACTTCGATTAGAGAGTAAAAACGGCGTAAGGTTCACAATGGTGTAAATCTAAAATGGGATATACCGGGCTAGAATTCGAGTTAAAGGAACAAGGGCCAAACCAACCACCCAAGAATGGAATCGTCGAGCGAAAACACTTGACAACCTCCTGGAAGCTGCTTTTCTTGCCAACAGACCTTTCTCTATCAATTAGGAATCTATGCCATCACTAAACACATTCCTTAAATTGTAGCCATTTTTTGAATGTTTATTTTTTGGTGTCTAATCCGCATATATATCACCACTGCTCTTGATTTTCTTAACTGTATATCTCTTAAATGTCAACATATACACGTGTGATTTAGTTTACGAAAAATTTTCAATGCCGAGAATCTCGATCAGAGAGTGAAAAAGGCGTAAGGTTCACAATGGTGTAAAACTAAAATGGGATATACCGGGCTAGGATTTGAGTTACAGGAACAAGGGCCAAACAAACCACCGAAGAATGGAATCGTCGAGCGAAAACACTTGACAACCACCTGGAAGCAACTTTTCTTGCCACCAGACCTTTCTCCTTAAATTAGGGATCTGATGCCGTGACTAAACACATTCCTTAAATTGTAGCCATTTTTGAGTGTTTATTTTTTGGTGTCTAATCCGCATATATATCACCATTGCTCTTCATTTTCTCGACTGTATATCTCTTAAATGTCAACGTATACACGTGTGATTTAGTTTACGAAAATTTTTCAATACCGAGAACCTCGAACAGAGATTAAAAAAGGCATAAGGTTCACAATGGTGTAAAACTAAAATGGGATATACCGGGCTAGGATTCGAGTTTCAGGAACAAGGGCCAAACCAACCACCTAAGAATGGAATCGTCGAGCGAAAACACTTGACAACCTCCTGGAAACAGCTTTTCATTCCACCAGACCTTTCTCCACCAACTAGGAATCTGATGCCGTCACTTAATACATTCCTTAAATTGTAGCCATTTTTTGAGTGTTTATTTTTTGGTGTCTAATCCGCATATATATCACCATTGCTCTTGATTTTCTTGACTGTATATCTCGTAAATGTCAACATATACACGTGTGATTTAGTATACGAAGATTTTTCAATGCCGAGAACCACGATCAGAGAGTAAAAAAAGCGTAAGGTTCACAATGTTGTAAAACTAAAATGGGATATACCGGGCTAGGATTCGAGTTACAGGAACAAGGGCAAACCAACCACACAAGAATGGAATCGTCGAGCGAAAACACTTGACAACCACCTGGAAGCAGCTTTTCTTGCCACCAGACCTTTCTCCATCAATTAGGAATCTGATGCCGTCACTAAACACATTCCTTAAATTGTAGCCATTTTTTGAGTGTTTATTTTTTGGTGTCTAATCCGCATATATATCACCATTGCTCTTGATTTTCTTGACTCTATATCTTTTAAATGTCAACATATACACGTGTGATTTAGTTTACGGTGATTTTTCAAAGCCGAGAACTTCGATTAGAGAGTAAAAAAGGCGTAAGGTTCACAATGGTGTAAATCTAAAATTGGATATACCGGGCTAGAATTCGAGTTAAAGGAACAAGGGCCAAACCAACCACCCAAGAATGGAATCGTCGAGCGAAAACACTTGACAACCTCCTGGAAGCTGCTTTTCTTGCCAACAGACCTTTCTCCATCAATTAGGAATCTATGCCATCACTAAACACATTCCTTAAATTGTAGCCATTTTTTGAATGTTTATTTTTTTGTGTCTAATCCGCATATATATCACCACTGCTCTTGATTTTCTTAACTGTATATCTCTTAAATGTCAACATATACACGTGTGATTTAGTTTACGAAAAATTTTCAATGCCGAGAATCTCGATCAGAGAGTGAAAAAGGCGTAAGGTTCACAATGGTGTAAAACTAAAATGGGATATACCGGGCTAGGATTTGAGTTACAGGAACAAGGGCCAAACAAACCACCGAAGAATGGAATCGTCGAGCGAAAACACTTGACAACCACCTGGAAGCAACTTTTCTTGCCACCAGACGTTTCTCCTTAAATTAGGGATCTGATGCCGTGACTAAACACATTCCTTAAATTGTAGCCATTTTTGAGTGTTTATTTTTTGGTGTCTAATCCGCATATATATCACCATTGCTCTTGATTTTCTCGACTGTATATCTCTTAAATGTCAACGTATACACGTGTGATTTAGTTTACGAAAAATTTTTCAATACCGAGAACCTCGAACAGAGATTAAAAAAGGCATAAGGTTCACAATGGTGTAAAACTAAAATGGGATATACCGGGCTAGGATTCGAGTTTCAGGAACAAGGGCCAAACCAACCACCTAAGAATGGAATCGTCGAGCGAAAACACTTGACAACCTCCTGGAAACAGCTTTTCATTCCACCAGACCTTTCTCCTCCAACTAGGAATCTGATGCCGTCACTTAATACATTCCTTAAATTGTAGCCATTTTTTGAGTGTTTATTTTTTGGTGTCTAATCCGCATATATATCACCATTGCTCTTGATTTTCTTGACTGTATATCTCGTAAATGTCAACATATACACGTGTGATTTAGTATACGAAGATTTTTCAATGCCGAGAACCACGATCAGAGAGTAAAAAAAGCGTAAGGTTCACAATGTTGTAAAACTAAAATGGGATATACCGGGCTAGGATTCGAGTTACAGGAACAAGGGCAAACCAACCACACAAGAATGGAATCGTCGAGCGAAAACACTTGACAACCACCTGGAAGCAGCTTTTCTTGCCACCAGACCTTTCTCCATCAATTAGGAATCTGATGCCGTCACTAAACACATTCCTTAAATTGTAGCCATTTTTTGAGTGTTTATTTTTTGGTGTCTAATCCGCATATATATCACCATTGCTCTTGATTTTTCTTGACTGTATATCTCTTAAATGTCAACATATACACCTGTGATTTAGTTTACCAAGATTTTTCAATGCCGAGAACCTCAATCAGAGAGTAAAAAAGGCGTAAGGTTCACAATGGTGTAAAACTAAAATAGGTTATACCGAGATAGGATTCGAGTTACAGGAACAAGGGCTAAACCAACCATCCAAGAATGGAATCGTCGAGTGAAAACACTTGACTACCTCCTGGAAGCAGCTTTACTTACCACCTGACCATTCTCCATCAATTAGGAATCTGATGCCGTCACTAAACACATTCCTTAAATTGTAGCCATTTTTTGAGTGTTTATTTTTTGGTGTCTAATTCGCATATATATCACCGTTGCTCTTGATTTTCTTGACTGTATATCTCTTAAATGTAAACATATACACATGTGATTTAGTTTACGAAGATTTTACAGTGCCGAGAACGTCGACCAAAGAGTAAAAAAGGCGTAAGGTTCACAATGGTGTAATACTAAAATGTGATATACCTGGACAGGATTCGAGTTACAGGAACAAGGGCCTAACCAACCACCCCAGAATGGAATCGTGGAGCGAAAACACTTGACAACCTCTTGAAAGCAGCTTTTCTTGCCACAAGACCTTTCTCCATCAATTAGGAATCTGATGCCGTCTCAAAACACATTCCTTAAATTGTAGCCATTGTTTGAGTGTTTATATTTTGGTGTCTAATCCGCATATATATCACCATTGCTCTTGATTTTCTGACTGTATATGTCGTAATTGTCAACATATACACGTGTGATTTAGTTAACGAAGATTTTTCAATGCCTAGAACCTACATCAAAGAGTAAAAAAGGCGTAAGGTTCACAATGGTGTAAAACTAAAATGGGATATACCTGGATAGGATTCGAGTTACAGGAACAAGGGCCAAACCAACCACCCAAGAATGGAATCGTTGAGCGAAAACACTTGACAACCTCCTGGAAGCAGCGTTTCTTGCCACCAGATCTTTCTCTGTCAATTAGGAATCTGATGCCGTCACTAAACACATTCCTTAAATTGTAGCCATTTTTTGAGTGTTTATTTTTTGGTGTCTAATCCGCATATATATATATCACCATTGCTCTTGATTTTCTTGACTGTATTTCTCGTAAATGTCAAAATATACACGTGTGATTTAGTTTACGAAGATTTTTCAATGCCTAGAACCTAGATCAGAGAGTAAAAGAGGTGTAAGGTTCACAATGGTGTAAAACTAAAATGGGATATACCGGGCTAGGATTCGAGTTACAGAAACAAGGGCCAAACCAACCACCCAAGAATGGAATCGTCGAGCGAAAACACTTGACAACCTCCTGGAAGCAGCGTTTCTTGCCACCAGACCTTTCTCCATCAATTAGGAATCTGATGCCGTCACTAAACACATTTCTCTAATCCTCATATATATTACCATTGCTTTTGATTTTCTTAACTGTATATCTTTTAAATGTCAACATATACACGTGTGATTTAGTTTACGAAAATATTTCAATGCCGAAATCTTCTATTAGAGAGTAAAAAAGGCGTAAGGTTCACAATGGTGTAAAACTAAAATGGGATATACCGGGCTAGGATTCGAGTTACAGGAAAAGGGCAAAACCAACCACCCAAGAATGGAATCGTCGAGCGAAAACACTTGACAACCTCCTGGAAGCAGCTTTTCTTGCCACCAGACCATTCTCCATCAATTAGGAATCTGATGCCGTCACTAAACACATTTCTTAAATTGTAGCCATTTTTTGAATGTTTATTTTTTGGTGTCTAATCCGCATATATCTCACAATTGCTCTTGATTTTCTTGACTGTATATCATTTTAAATGTCAACATATGCATGTGTGATTTAGTTTAGGAAGATTTTTCAATGCCGAGAATCTCGACCAGAGAGTAAAAAAGGCGTAAGGTTCACAATGGTGTAAAACTAAAATGGATATACCGGGCTAGGATCCGAGTTACAGGAACAAGGGCCAAACCAACCACCCAAGAATGGAATCGTCGAGTGAAAACACTTGACAACCTCCTGGAAGCAGCTTTTCTTGCCACCAGACCTTTCTCCATCAATTAGGAATCTGATGCCGTCACTGAACACATTCCTTAAATTGTTGCCATTTTTTGAGTGTTTATTTTTTGGTGTTTAATCCGCATATATATCACCATTGCTATTGATTTTCTTGACTGTATATCTCTTAAATGACAACATATACACGTGTGATTTAGTTTATCAAGATTTTTCAATGCCGAGAACCTCGATCAGAGAGTAAAAAAGGCGTAAGGTTCACAATGGTGTAAAACTAAAATGGGATATACCGGGCTAGGATTCAAGTTACGCGAACAACGGACAAACAAACCACCCAAGAATGGAATCATGGAGCGAAAACACCTGACAACCTCTTGGAAGCAGCTTTTCTTGCCACAAGACCTTTCTCCATCAATTAGGAATCTGATGCCGTCACAAAACACAATCCTTAAATTGTAGCCATTTTTGTGTGTTTATTTTTTGGTGTCTAATTCGCATATATATCACCATTGCTCTTGATTTTCTTATCTATATAAATTGTAAATGTCAACATATACACGTGCGATTTAGTTTATCAAGATTTTTCAATGCCGAGAACCTCAATCAGAGAGTAAAAAAGGCGTAAGGTTCACAATGGTTTAAAACTAAAATGAGATATACAGGGCTAGGATTCGAGTTACAGGAACAAGGGCCAAACCAACCACCCAAGAATTGAATCGTCGAGCGAAAACACTTGACAACCTCCTGGAAGCAGCTTTTCTTGCCACCTGACCTTTCTCCATCAATTAGGAATCTGATGCCGTCACTAAACACATTCCTTAAATGGTAGCCATTTTTTGAGTGTTTATTTTTTGTGTCTAATCCGCATATATATCACCGTTGCTCTTGATTTTCTTGATTGTATATCTCTTAAATGTCAATATATACACATGTGATTTAGTTTATGAAGATTTTTCAATGCCGAGAACCTCAATTAGAGAATAAAAAAGGCGTAAGGTTCACAATGGTATAAAACTAAAATAGGTTATACCGGGCTGGGATTCGAGTTACTGGAACAAGGGCCAAACCAACCACACAAGAATGGAATCGTCGAGTGAAAACACTTGACAACCTCCTGGAAGCAGCTTTTCTTTCCACCAGACCTTTCTCCATCAATTAGGAATCTAAAGCCATCACTAAACACATTCCTTAAATTGTAGCCATTTTTTGAGTGTTTATTTTTTGGTGTCTAATCCGCATATATATCACCGTTGCTCTTGATTTTCTTGACTGTATATGTCTTAAATGTCAACATATACACGTGTGATTTAGTTTATGAATATTTTTCAATGCCGAGAACCTCAATCAGAGAATAAAAAAGGCGTAAGGTTCATGATGGTGTAAAACTAAAATAGGTTATACCGGGCTAGGATTCGAGTTACTGGAACAAGGGCCAAACCAACCTCACAAGAATGGAATCGTCGAGTGAAAACACTTGACAACCTCATGGAAGCAGCTTTTCTTGCCACCAGACCATTCTTCATCAATTAGGAATCTGATGTCGTCACTAAACACATTCCTTAAATTGTAGCCATTTTTTGAGTGTTTATTTTTTGGTGTCTAATCCGCATATATATCACCATTGCTCTTGATTTTCTTGACTGTATATCTCTTAAATGTCAACATATACATGTGTGATTTAGTTTACGAAGATTTTTCAATGCCGAGAATCTTGACCAGAGAGTAGAAAAGGCGTAAGCTTCACAATGGTGTAAAACTAAAATGGGATATACCGGGCTAGGATCCGAGTTACAGGAACAGAGGCCAAACCAACCACCCAAGAATGGAATCGTCGAGCAAAAACACTTGACAACCTCCTGGAAGCAGCTTTTCTTGCCACCAGACCTTTCTCCATCAATTAGGAATCTGATGCCGTCACTAAACACATTCCTTAATTTGTTGCCATTTTTGAGTGCTTATTTATTGGTGTCTAATCCGCATATATATCACCATTGCTCTTGATTTTCTTGACCGTATATCTCTTAAATGTCAACATATACACGTGTGATTTAGTTTATCAAGATTTTTCAATGCCGAGAACCTCGATCAGAGAGTAAAAAAGGCGTAAGGTGCACAATGGTGTAAAACTAAAATGGGATATACCGGGCTAGGATCCGAGTTACAGGAAGAACGGCCAAACCAACCACCCAAGAATGGAATCGTGGAGCGAAAACACTTGACAACCTCTTGGAAGCAGCTTTTCTTGCCACCAGACCTTTCTCCATCAATTAGGAATCTGATGCCGTCACTAAAAACATTCCTTAAATTATAGCCATTTTTTGAGTGTTTATTTTTTGGCGTCTAATCCTTATATATATCACCATTGTACTTGATTTTCTTGACAGTATATCTCGTAAATGTCAACATATACACGTGCGATTTTGTTTATCAAGATTTTTCAATGCCAATAACCTCAATCAGAGAGTAAAAAAGGCGTAAGGTTCACAACGGTGTAAAACTAAAATGGGAGATACCGGGCTAGTATTCGAGTTACAGGAACAAGGGCCAAACCAACCACCCAAGAATGGAATCGTCGAGCGAAAACACTTGACAACCTTCTGGAAGCAGCTTTTCTTGCCACCAGACCTTTCTCTATCAATTAGGAATCTGAAGCCGTCACTAAACACATTTCTTAAATTGTAGCCATTTTTTAAGTGTTTATTTTTTGGTGTCTAATCCACATATATATCACCATTGCTCTTGATTTTCTTGACTGTATATCTCCTAATTGTCAACATACACACGTGTGATTTAGTTTACGGAGATTTTTCAATGCCGAGAACCTCAATCAGATAGTAAAATAGGCGTAAAGTTCACAATGGTGTTAAAATAAAATAGGTTATACCGGGATAGGATTCGAGTTACAGGAACAAGGGCTAAACCAACCACCCAAGAATGGAATCGTCGAGTGAAAATACTTAACAACCTCCTGGAAGCAGCTTTTCTTGCTACCAGACCATTCTCCATCAATTAGGAATCTGATGCCATCACTAAACACATTCTTTAAATTGTAGCCATTTTTTGAGTGTTTATTTTTTGGTGTCTAATCCGCATATATATCACCATTGCTCTTGATTTTCTTGACTGTATATCTCTTAAATGTCAACATATACACGTGTGATTTAGTTTACGAAGATTTTTCAGTGCCGAGAACCTCGATCAGAGAGTAAAAAAGGCGTAAGGTTCACAATGGTGTAATTCTAAACTGGGATATACCGGGCCAGGATTCGAGTTACAGGAACAAGGGCCAAACCAACCATCCAAGAATGGAATCGTCGAGCGAAAACACTTGACAACCTCCTGGAAGCAGCTTTTCTTACCACCAGACCTTTCTCCATCAATTAGGAATCTTATGCCGTCACTAAACACATTCCTTAAGTTGTAGTCATTTTTTGAGTGTTTATTTTTTGGTGTCTAATCCGCATATATATCACCATTGCTCTTGATTTTCTTGACTGTATATCTCTTAAATGTCAACATATACACGTGTGATTTAGTTTATCAAAAATTTTCAATCCCGAGAACCTCGATCCGAGAGTAAAAAAGACGTAAGGTTCACAATGGTGTAAAACTAAAATGGGATATACCGGCCTAGGATTCGAGTTACAGGAACAACGGACAAACAAACGACCCAAGAATGGAATTGTGGAGCGAAAACACTTGACAACCTCTTGGAAGCAGCGTTTCTTGCCACCAGACCTTTCTCCATCAATTAGGAATCTGATGCCGTCACTAAACACATTCCTTAAATTGTTGCTATTTTTTGAGTGTTTAATTTTTGGTGTCTAATCCTCATATATATCACCATTGCTCTTGATTTTATTGACTGTATATCTCTTAAATGTCAACATATACACGTGTGATTTAGTTTATCAAGATTTTTCAATGCCGAGAACCTCGATCAGAGAGTAAAAAAGGCGTAAGGTTCACAATGGTGTAAAACTAAAATTGGATATACCGGGCTAGGATCCGAGTTACAGGAACAACGGCCAAACCAGCCACCCAATAATGGAATCGTGGAGCAAAAACACTTGACAACCTCTTGGAAGCAACTTTTCTTGCCACCAGACCTTTCTCCATCAATTAGGAATCTGATGCCGTCACTAAACACATTCCTTAAATTGTAGCCATTTTTGAGTGTTTATTTTTGGGTGTCTAATCCGCATATATATCACCATTGCACTTGATTTTTCTTGACAGTATATCTCGTAAATGTCAACATATACACGTGCGATTTAGTTTATCAAGATTTTTCAATGCCGAGAACCTCAATCAGAGAGTAAAAAAGGCGTAAGGTTCACAATAATGTAAAACTAAAATAGGATATACGGGGCTAGTATTCGATTTACAGGAACAAGGGCCAAACCAACCACCCAAGAATGGAATCGTGGAGCGAAAACACTTGACAACCTCCTGGAAGCAGCTTTTCTTGCCACCAGACCTTTCTCCATCAATTAGGAATCGGATGCCGTCACTAAACACATTCCTTAAATTGTAGACATTTTTTGAGTGTTTATGTTTTGGTGTCTAATACTAATATTTATCACCATTGCTCTTGATTTTCTTGACTTTATATCTCTTAAATGACAACATACACACGTGTGATTTAGTTTACGAAGATTTTTCAATGCCGAGAACCTCAATCAGAGAGTAAACAAGGCGTAAGGTTCACAATGGTGTAAAAATAAAATAGGTTATACCGGGCTAGGATTCGAGTTACTGTAACAAGGGCTAAACCAACCACCCAAGAATGGAATCGTCGAGTGAAATCACTTGACAACCTCCTGTAAGCAGCTTTTTCTTGCCACCAGACCATTCTCCATCATTTAGGAATCTGATGCCATCACTAAACACATTACTTAAATTGTAGCCATTTTTGAGTGTTTATTTTTTGGTGTCTAATCCGCATATATATCACCATTGCTCTTGATTTTCTTGACTGTACATCTCTTAAATGTCAACATATACACCTGTGATTTTGTTTACGAAGATTTTTCAGTGCAGAGAACCTCGATCAGAGAGTAAAAAAGGCGTAAGGTTCACAATGGTGTAATACTAAAATGGGATATACCGGGCCAGGATTCGAGTTACAGGAACAAGGGCCAAACCAACCACCCAAGAATGGAATCGTCGAGCGAAAACACTTGACAACCTCCTGGAAGCAACTTTTCTTGCCACCAGACCTTTCTCCATCAATTAGGAATCTTATGCCGTCACTAAACATATTCCTTAAATTGTAGCCATTTTTTGAGTGTTTATTTTTTGGTGTCTAATCCGCATATATATCACCATTGCTCTTGATTTTCTTGACTGTATATCTCTTAAATGTCAACATATACACGTGTGATTTAGTTTATTAAAAATTTTCAATGCCTAGAACCTCGATAAGAGAGTAAAAAAGGCTTAAGTTTCACAACGGTGTAAAACTAAAATGGGATATACCGGGCTAGGATCCGAGTTACAGGAACAAGGCCCAAACCAACCACCCAAGAATGGAATCTGTCACACCCCAAATTTCCACGTGTTACCGGTGGGCCCGGTAGGGGAGTAACGTGACGTGGTTGGCAACATCATAGTCAAACAACACAATATATGAATGCACAGCGGAAGCAAAAGGATAAATATATTACAAATCCGTAATAGTGTAATATCAAAGTATTACAACGGAAGTAAAGGATCCACAGGCGGATCGCAAATAAAATAACATGGTTCAACAGACTTTAGGCATCTAAGCTTGCGAAACTCTTTATTGATGCTAGGAGTAGCCAGCCAATTCCAATTAGTACCTGCACTTAGCCTTTTTGGGAAAATACGTCAGTTTACACTGGTAAATACAATCAACCGACTCATTTGAAAAGGTTTAATAAAATGATTGATTTGAATGCACCTGGCACAAATAATATTTTATAACTTGGGATACTTATCTAATATATAAACTTGTACAGGATTTACATGTTCCTTATGCGTTCAGTAGGCCGGATCTAGCCGGGTTAAAGATTAATGGACACACCACATTTAATTATGAGACACCGACGGCGTACGCCTACGCCGGGTGCTAAGGTCGTGGCCATCTCATAAGATGATGCCAGGGATATCCGGGACAACGGTCATTAACCCCCAAAGGCTTTAAGCAAACAAAACAAATTAAACGGAGACATCTCAATCATTTAACCATAGTAAGATTAAATATTCAACGCCCGACCAAGCGGTATTTTATATACCGTACCCCAAGCCCGTATAGGGAAATAAGTTAAAAGTATTTACCTGAGCTTAAATATAAATTCAATCCCAGCCGTATCAAATCAGCAAGTACAGATAGCTTTTACCGAGCTCCTAAATCTGGAACGAAGGTTTTTAATAACCTATTAGAATCCTAACGGGTCTTTAGTTAAGCTTACGCTTAGACCGGTTAGTTTTAAAGATACGGTTCGTACGCACGATTAAGCGAAGACCGGATAGAATGTGATTTAGACCCGACAAGTTTGAAGACTTGTTTAATATGGGTATTTGATACACATTCTGGATTTTGAGAATAAACCGATAAGGTTTGACCCGTTTCGGCTAATTTATGTAAACTAGTTACATAAACCGAACCGAACGCGCATAATGCATAACGGGTAACCGAAAGGGTCGCGAACAGGTTTCCTAAGTTAATACGCTTTAAATACGTGGTGATATCATTATGATATCTTCCATAATGCCCAAAACGAGTTTTATCATAATTATGCCCCGTAGGGGTATTTTGGTCAAATTAGAGATTATAAAAGGGATTTAACGTAACCCCGATGTTCGGGACTGAAGTAATCAGTAAACAACTTATTTTTAACAGATTATATTAGTTGGTAATAATCCTTATATGTCAAAAATGGTTTTAAGCCTAAACTACGCGTATAATACGCGTATAAACCCGTTTTAAGCGACGTACGATTAAAAATACGATTCTGGGTTTTCTGATTAGTTAAACAGGCTCAAAACATTACATTTATTATTTGAAATCAGTAGCAATTGGATTCGCGTCAAAATTCTTTGTAGAAATCATTTTATGACCTAAAAGGGTAAATTCGGTATTAACCGAATTAAGGCGATAAGCCTAGCTTAAGATCAGTTTAAAAATAATTAAAAATCTTCAAAAATCCCAAAATATTATTTAACATTAGTGGGTAAAAGTTTTGGTACCGAAAATCGGGTTTAGATAGGCTATGCGCTAATCGCGCCGTTTAATTAATAAAAGTTTATTATTTACGCTAATGCGCATATCTCCTATTCTAGACCTCCGATTGACGTGAAAATTTACGTACATGTTTAATAATCAGTAACTAAGATTATTGTACTTCCACATTTTCAAAATTCTCGTTGTATGGTCATAAGGGCATTACGGTCCATTTTAAGCATTTAACGGAACCGTGCGAACGAATCGGATAATCAACGAAACAAGTACAGAGGCTTATACCAACATGTAACCTAATCCTAATGAAGCACTAAGGCATCTTCGAATCAAACTAAAACGGGTCAGAACCGAAGTCAAAGCAAAAGTCAAGGTTTTGCGCCTTTCGGTTCCGAACCGGGTTTAAACAGAAATTTGTCGAGTCGGGTAAGCGTAGACAAATTTTTATACTTATTACCATGTTATATAAAGGTTAAAACAGGTCTCACGCCTCTCGTAATGTTAATTACCCGATTAACGCTTCTGTTGACTTTTTCGGTCAACCTTTGACTCGATAAACGACCAAGTTAGAGTGGAAACCAGGGGGGCCCTTTTGAGGGTTTATTACCCACATAATTACCGACTCATAACAACTTTCACTTCGAGATATGACTGAGCCGTTTATAACTAATCTCAAAGTCAATCGTTAATTACGATATGTTGACTTTTAAGCTAATTACAAAGCAAAACTGAATTAGAGAAGGTTAGGAATACTTACAAGCGTCTAATGGATGCTTAGGAAGGCTTGGGTCAGCCTTGGAAGCTCCACACTTGATCAAAAATGCAGATGAAGATGTGAGGGAGTGTTGTGACTTTGAAGGCCTATTTATAGTGAAGTTACTCACCACAATTCTTTGACATCTAAGTCTATAATCCAACCACAACTGATCAACATGTGTCCTATATGTTTAGGAGGTGTTTAGGGGTCAAGAATGATGAGGAAAATCGATCAAAATTGCATCCAAGTTCAATGTGCAGACAAAGAATCAAGGAAGATAATATTCTGTCCCAGATATGGCAGTCGCGTAGCGCGACTGCCTGAGCCTATACGCTCGCGCTACGCGAGCCCCTAAGGTCTTCCAACAAAATTTTGATAAATTGCAGTTTTAGTCCTTGGCTCTTCAAACTTTGTACAGACACTTGTTTCTTGCATTTTGAACCCTCGTTATTGATCTATAAGGGCTTCAAGACATATACCCACTTCGTTAAGTCCCCGGGTAACTTTATTGTTACCCGAAAAGGCCTAACTTTCAACGTTGACGCTTTAACCCCTCGCACACGAATTTGATCACAACTTTCTCATACGTTGACGAAACTTTATGAAATTTTAATCGTGTATTCTAGTGAGCATAATTAATCGTTACAAAGCTTCGTGTTTGTCAAAAGGTCACTCAGAGGTATAACTTAAACATGTTGGCACATTTAACCCCTGTGGTTTGTAATCTCTCACTTTCTTTCACAATTCGCCTCGTATGATCCATGATCTATTCGTTTAAGGTTATAAACATTATGTAGGGTTATTGTAAAGTGTATTTATTCATTGTTGACTCTTTGAACCCTTATATTTACATACTTTCACTGTTTGTCAACTTTAGTCCTTCAAGAGCATTCTTTCACACGTTCAAACCTATGACACGTGTCAACACATTATAGGACGTAAATTTTCGGGGTGTTACAGAATCGTGGAGCGAAAACACTTGACAACCTCCTGGAAGCAGCGTTTCTTGCCACCAGACCTTTCTCCATCAATTAGGAATCTGATGCCGTCACTAAACACATTCCTTAAATTATAGCTATTTTTTGAATGTTTATTTTTTGGTGTCTAATCCGCATATATATCACCATTGCTCTTGATTTTCTTGACTGTATATCTCTTAAATGTCAACATATACATGTGTGATTTAGTTTACGAAGATTTTTCAATGCCGAGAATCTCGATCAGGGAGTAAAAAAGGCGTAAGGTTCACAATGGTGTAAAACTAAAATGGGATATACCGGGCTAGGATTCGAGTTACAGGAACAAGGGCCAAACCAACCACCCAAGAATGGAATCGTCGAGCGAAAACACTTGACAACCTCCTGGAAGCAGCTTTTCTTGCCACCAGACCTTTCTCCATCAATTAGGAATCTGATGCCGTCACTAAACACATTCCTTAAATTGTAGCCATTTTTTGAGTGTTTATTTTTTGGTGTCTAATCCGCATATATATCACCGTTGCTTTTGATTTTCTTGACTGTATATCTCTTAAATGTTAACATATACTCGTATGATTTAGTTTACGAACATTTTTCAATGCCGAGAACCTCGACCAGAGAGTAAAAAAGGTGTAAGGTTCACAATGGTGTAAAACTAAAATGAGATATACCGGGCTAGGATTCGAGTTACAGGAACAAGGGCCAAACCAACCACCCAATAATGGAATCGTCGAGTGAAAACACTTGACAACCTCCTGGAAGCAGCTTTTCTTGCCACCAGATCATTCTCCATCAATTTGGAATCTGATGCCGTCACTAAACACATTCCTTAAATTGTTGCCATTTTTTGAGTGTTTATTTTTTGGTATCTAATCCGCATATATATCACCATTGCTCTTGATTTTCTTGACTGTATATCTCTTAAATGTCAACATATACACGTGTGATTTAGTTTATCAAGATTTTTCAATGCCGAGAATCTCGATCAGATAGTGAAAAAGGCGTAAGGTTCACAATGGTGTAAAACTAAAATGGGATATACCGGGATAGGATCCGAGTTACAGGAACAAGGGCCAAACCAAGCACCCAAGAATGGAATCGTCGAGCGAAAACACTTGACAACCTCCTGGAAGCAGCGTTTCTTGCCACCAGACCTTTCTCCATCAATTAGGAATCTGATGCCGTCACTAAACACATTCCTTAAATTGTTGCCATTTTTTGAGTGTTTATTTTTTGGTGTCTAATCCGCCTATATATCCCCATTGCTCTTGATTTTCTTGACTGTATATCTCTTAAATGTCAACATATACACGTGTGATTTAGTTTATCAAGATTTTTTCAATGCCGAGAACCTCGATCAGAGAGTAAAAAAGGCGTAAGGTTCACAATGGTGTAAAACTAAAATGGGATATACCGGGCTAGGATCTGAGTTACAGGAACAACGGCCAAACCAACCACCCAAGAATGGAATCGTGGAGTGAAAACACTTGACAACCTCTTGGAAGCAGCATTTCTTGCCACCAGACCTTTCTCCATCAATTAGGAATCTGATGCCGTCACTAAACACATTCCTTAAATTGTAGCCATTTTTTGAGTGTTTATTTTTTGGTGTCTAATCCGCATATATATCACCATTGCCCTGGATTTTCTGTACTGTATATCTCGTAAATGACAACATATACACGTGTGATTTAGTTTATCAAGATTTTTCAATGCCGAGAACCTCAATCAGAGAGTTAAAAAGGCGTAAGGTTCACAATGGTGTAAAACTAAAATGGGATATACCGGGCCAGGATTCGAGTTACAGGAACAAGGGCCAAACCAACCACCCAAGAATGGAATTGTCGAGCGAAAACACTTGATAACCTCCTGGAAGCGGCTTTTCTTGCCACTAGACCTTTCTCCATCAATTAGGAATCTGATGCCGTCACTAAACATATTCCTTAAATTGTAGCCATTTTCCAGTGTTTATTTTTTGGTGTCGAATCCGCATGTATATCACCATTGCTCTTGATTTTTTTGACTGTATATCCCTTAAATATGAACATATACACGTGTGATTTAGTTTAGGAAGATTTTTCAATGCCGAGAACCTCGATTAGAGAGTAAAAAAGGCATAAGGTTCAGAATGGCGTAAAACTAAAATGGGATATACCGGGCTAGGATTCGAGTTACAGGAACAAGGGCCAAACCAACCACCCAAGAATGGAATCGTCGAGCGAAAACACTTGACAACCTCCTGGAAGCCGCTTTTCTTGCCACCAGACGTTTCACCAACAATTAGGAATCTGCTGCCGTCACTAAACACATTCCTTAAATTGTAGACATTTTTTGAGTGTTTATTTTTTGCTGTCTAATCTGCATATATATCACCATTGCTCTTGATTTTCTTGACTGTATATCCCTTAAATGTCAACATATACACGTGTGATTTAGTTTACTAAGATTTTTCAATGCCGAGAACCTCGATCAGAGAGTAAAAAAGGCGTAAGGTTCACAATGGTGTAAAACTGAAATGGGATATACCCGGCCAAGATTCGAGTTACAGGAACAAGGGCCAAACAAACCACCCAAGAAAGGAATCGTCGAGCGAAAACACATGACAACCTCCTGGATGCAGCTTTTCTTGCCACCAGACCTTTCTCAATCAATTAGGAATCTGATGCTGTAACTGAACACATTCCTTAAATTGTAGCCATTTTTGAGTGTTTATTTTTTGGTGTCTAATCCGCATATATATCACCATTGCTCTTGATTTTCTTGACTGTATATCTTTTAAATATCAACATATACACGTGTGATTTAGTTTACGAAGATTTTTAAATGCCGAGAACCTCGATCAGAGAGTAAAAAAGGCGTAAGGTTCACAATGGTGTAAAACTAAAATGGGATATACCGGGCTAGGATTCAAGTTACGCGAACAACGGACAAACAAACCACCCAAGAATGGAATCGTCGAATTAAAACACTTGACAACCTCCTGGAAGCAGCTTATCTTGCCACCAGAACTTTCTCCATCAATTAGGAATCTGATGCCGTCACTAAACACATTTCTTAAATTGTAGCCACTTTTTGGGTGTTTATTTTTTGGTGTCTAATCCGCATATATATCACCATTGCTCATGATTTTCTTGACTGTATATCTCTTAAATGTCAACATATACACGTGTGAGTTAGTTTACGAAGACTTTTCAATGCCGAGAACCTCGATCAGAGAGTAAAAAAGACGTAAGGTTCACAATGGTATAAAACTAAAATGGGATATACCGGGCTAGGATGCGAGTTACAGGAACAAGGGCCAAACCAACCACCCAAGAATGGAATCGTCGAATGAAAACACTTGACAACCTCCTGGAAGCAGCTTTTCTTGCCACCAGACCTTTCTCCATCAATTAGGAATCTGATGCCGTCACTAAACACATTTCTTAAATTGTAGCCATTTTTTGGGTGTTTATTTTTTGGTGTCTAATCCGCATATATATCACCATTGCTCTTGATTTTCTTGACTGTATATCTCTTAAATGTCAACATATACACGTGTGAGTTAGTTTACGAAGATTTTTAAATGCCGAGAACCTCGATCAGAGAGTAAAAAAGGCGTAAAGTTCACAATGGTGTAAAACTAAAATGGGATATACCGGGCTAGGATTCGAGTTACAGGAACAAGGGCCAAACCAACCACCCAAGAATGGAATCGTCGAACGAAAACACTTGACAACCTCCTCGAAACGGCTTTTCTTGCCACCAGACCTTTCTCCATCAATTAGGAATCTGATGCCGTCACAAAACACAATCCTTAAATTGTAGCCATTTTTTGAGTGTTTATTTTTTGGTGTCTAATCCGCATATATATAACCATTGCTCTTGATTTTCTGGACTGTATATCTCTTAAATGTCAACATATACACGTGTGAGTTAGTTTACGAAGACTTTTCAATGCCGAGAACCTCGATCAGAGAGTAAAAAAGACGTAAGGTTCACAATGGTATAAAACTAAAATGGGATATACCGGGCTAGGATGCGAGTTACAGGAACAAGGGCCAAACCAACCACCCAAGAATGGAATCGTCAAATGAAAACACTTGACAACCTCCTGGAAGTAACTTTTCTTGCCACCAGACCTTTCTCCATCAATTAGGAATCTGATGCCGTCACTAAACACATTTCTTAAATTGTAGCGATTTTTTGGGTGTTTATTTTTTGGTGTCTAATCCGCATATATATCACCATTGCTCTTGATTTTCTTGACTGTATATCTCTTAAATGTCAACATATACACGTGTGATTTAGTTTACGAAGATTTTTCAATGCCGAGAACCTCGTTCAGAGAGTAAATTAGGCATAAGGTTCACAATGGTGTAAAACTAAAATGGGATATAACGGGCAAGGATTCGAGTTACAGGAACAAGGGCCAAACCAACCACCCAAGAATGGAATCGTCGAGCGAAAACACTTGACAACCTCCTGGAAGCCGCTTTTCTTGCCACCAGACCTTTCTCCATCAATTAGGAATCTGATGCCGTCAATAAACACATTCCTTAAATTGTAGCCATTTTTTGAGTGTTTATTTTTTGGTGTCTAATCCGCATATATATCACCTTTGCTATTGATTTTCTTAACTGTATATCTCTTAAATGTCAACATATACATGTGTGATTTAGTTTACGAAGATGTTTCGATGCCGAGAACCTCGATCAGAGAGTAAAAAAGACGTAAGGTTCACAATGGTGTAAATCTAAAATGGGATATACAGGGCTAGGATTTGAGTTACAGGAACAAGGGCCAAACCAACCACCCAAGAATGGAATCGTCGAACGAAAACACTTGACAACCTCCTGGAAGCCGCTTTTCTTGCCACCAGACCTTTCTCCATCAATTAGGAATCTGATGCCGTCAATAAATACATTCCTTAAATTGTAGCCATTTTTTGAGTGTTTATTTTTTGGTGTCTAATCCGCATATATATCACCATTGCTATTGATTTTCTTAACTGTATATCTCTTAAATGTCAACATATACATGTGTGATTTAGTTTACGAAGATGTTTCGATGCCGAGAACCTCGATCAGAGAGTAAAAAAGACGTAAGGTTCACAATGGTGTAAATCTAAAATGGGATATACAGGGCTAGGATTTGAGTTACAGGAACAAGGGCCAAACCAACCACCCAAGAATGGAATCGTCGAGCGAAAACATTTGACAACCTCCTGGAAGCTGGTTTTCTTGCCACCAGATCTTTCTCCATCAATTAGGAATCTGATGCCGTCACTAAACACATTCCTTAAATTGTAGCCATTTTTTGAATGTTTATTTTTGGTGTCTAATTCGCATATATATCACCATTGCTCTTGATTTTCTTGACTGTATATCTCTTAAATGCCAACATATACACGTGTGATTTAGTTTACGAAGATTTTTCAATGCCGAGAACCTCGATCAGAGAGTAAAAAACGCGTAAGGTTCACAATGGTGTAAAACTAAAATGGTTTATACCGAGCTAGGATTCGAGTTACACGAACAAGGGCCAAAACAACCACCCAAGAATGGAATCGTCGAGCGAAAACACTTGACAACCTCCTTTAAGTGGCTTTTCTTGCCATCAGACCTTTCTCCATCAATTAGGAATCTGATGCCGTCACTAAACACATTCCTTAAATTGTAGCCATTTTTTGAGAATTTTTTTTTGGTGTCTAATCCGCATATATATCACCATTGCTCTTGTTTTTCTTGATTGTATATCTCTTAAATATCAACATATACACGTGTGATTTAGTTTACGAATATTTTTCATTGCCGAGAACCTCGATCAGAGAGTAAAAAAGGCGTAAGGTTCACAATGGTGTAAAACTATAATGGGATATACCGGGCCAGGATTCGAGTTATAGGAACAAGGGCCAAACCAACCACCCAAGAATGGAATTGTCGAGCTAAAACACTTGACAACCTCCTGGAAGCAGCTTTTCTTGCCACTAGACCTTTCTCCATCAATTAGGAATCTGATGCCGTCACTAAACACATTCCTTAAATTGTAGCCATTTTTTGAGTGTTTATTTTTTGGTGTCGAATCCGCATGTATATCACCATTGCTCTTGATTTTTTTGACTGTATATCCCTTAAATATGAACATATACACGTGTGATTTAGTTTACGAAGATATTTCAATGCCGAGAACCTCGACCAGAGAGTAAAAAAGGCGTAAGGTTCACAATGGTGTAAAACTAAAATGGGATATACCGGGCTAGGTTTCGAGTTACAGGAACAAGGGCCAAACCAACCACGTAAGAATGGAATCGTCGAGCGAAAACAGTCGACAACCTCCTGGAAGCAGCTTTTCTTGTCACTAGACCTCTCTTTATCAATTAGGAATCTGATGCGGTCACTAAACACATTCCTTAAATTGTAGCCATTTTTTGAGTGTTTATTTTTTGGTGTCTAATCCGCATATATATCACCATTGCTCTTGATTTTCTTGACTGTATATCTCTTTAATGTCAACATATACATGTGTGATTTAATTTACCAAGACTTTTCAATGCCGAGAACCTCGATCAGTGAGTAAAAAAGGCGTAAGGTTCACAATGGTGTAAAACTAAAATGGGATATACCGGGCTAGTATTCGAGTTACATGAACAAGGGCCAAACCAACCACCCAAGAATGGAATCGTCGAACAAAAACACTTGACAACCTCCTGGAAGCATCTTTTCTTGCCACCAGACCTTTCTCCATCAATTAGGTATCTGATGCCATCACTAAACACATTTCTTAAATTGTAGCTATTTTTTGGGTGTTTATTTTTTGGTGTCTAATCCGCATATATATCACCATTGCTCTTGATTTTCTTGACTGTATATCTCTTAATGTCAACATATACACGTGTGATTTAGTTTACGAAGATTTTTCAATGCCGAGAACCTCGATCTAAGAGTAAGAAAGGCGTAAGGTTCACAATGGTGTAAAACTAAAATGGGATATACCGGGCTAGGATTCGAGTTACAGGAACAAGGGCCAAACCAACCACACAAGAATGCAATCGTCGAGCGAAAACACTTGACAACCTCCTGGAAGTAGCTTTTCTTGCCACCAGACCTTTCTCCATCAATTAGGAATATGGAGCCGTCACTAAACACATTCATTAAATTGTAGCCATTTTTTGTGTGTTTATTTTTTGGTGTCTAATCCGCATATATATCACCATTGCTCTTGATTTTCTTAACTGTATATTTCTTAAAAGTCAACATATACACGTGTGATTTAGTTTACGAAGATTTTCAATACCGAGAACCTCGTTCAGAGAGTAAATTAGGCGTAAGGTTCACAATGGTGTAAAACTAAAATGGGATATACCAGGCTAGGATTCGAGTTAAAGGAACAAGGGCCAAACCAACCACCCAAGAATGGAATCGTCGAGCGAAAACACTTGACAACCTCCTAGAAGCAGCTTTTCTTGCCACCAGACCTTTCTCCATCAATTAGGAATCTGATGCTGTCACTAAACACATTTATTAAATTGTAGCCATTTTTGAGTGTTTATTTTTTGGTGTCTAATCCGCATATATATCCCCATTGCTCTTAATTTTCTTGACTGTATATCTCTTAAATGTCAGCATATACACATGTGATTTAGTCTTTGAAGATTCTTAAATGCCGAGAACCTCGATCAGAGAGTAAAAAAGGCGTGAGGTTCATAATGGTGTAAAACTAAAATGGGATATACCAGGCTAGGATTCGAGTTACAGGAACAAGGGCCAAACCAACCAACCAAGAATGGAATCGTCAAGCGAAAACACTTGATAACCTCCTAGAAGCAGCTTTTCTTCCACCAGACCTTTCTCCATCAATTAGGAATCTGATGCCGTCACTAAACACATTCCTTAAATTGTAGCCATTTCTTGAGTGTTTATTTTTTGGTGTCTAATCCGCATATATATCACCATTTCTCTTGATTTTCATGACTGTATATCTCTTAAATGTCAACATATACACGTGTGATTTAGTTTACGAAGATTTTTCAATGCCGAGAACCTCGATCATACAGTAAAAAAGGCGTGAGGTTCACAATGGTGAAAAACTAAAATGGGTTATACCGGGCTAGGATTCGAGTTACAGAAACAAGGGCCAAACCAACCACCCAAAAATGGAATCGTCGAGCGAAAACACTTGACAACCTCCTGGAAGCAGCTTTCCTTGCCACCAGACATTTCTCCATCAATTAAGAATCTGATGCCGTCACTAAACACATTCCTTAAATTGTAGCCATTTTTGAGTGTTTATTTTTTAGTGTCTAATCCGCATATATATCACCATTGCTCTTGATTTTCTTAATTGTATATCTCTTAATTGTCAACATATACACGTGTGATCTAGTTTACGAAGATTTTTCAATGCCGAGAACCTCGATCAGAGAGTAAAAAAGGCGTAAGGTTCACAATGGTGTAAAACTAAAATGGGATATACCGGGCTAAGATTCGAGTTACATGAACAAGGGCCAAACCAGCCACCCAAGAATGGAATCGTCAAACGAAAACACTTGACAACCTCCTGGAAGCAGCTTTTCTTGCCACCAGACCTTTCTCCATCAATTAGGAATCTGATGCCGTCACTAAACACATTTCTTAAATTGTAACCATTTTTTGAGTGTTTATTTTTTGGTGTCTAATCCGCATATATATCACCATTGCTCTTGATTTTCTTGACTGTATATCTCTTAAATGTCAACATATACACGTGTGATTTAGTTTACGAAGATTTTTCAATGCCGAGAACCTCGATCAGAGAGTAAAAAAGGCGTAAGGTTTACAATGGTGTAAAACTAAAATGGGATATACCAGGCTAGGATTCGAGTTACAGGGACAAGGGACAAACCAACCACCCAAGAATGAAATCGTCAAGCGAAAACACTTGAGAACCTCCTGGAAGCATCTTTTCTTGCCACGAGATTTTCTCCATTAATTAAGAATCTGATGTCGTCACTAAACACATTCTTTAAATTGTAGCCATTTTTGAGTGTTTATTTTTTAGTGTCTAATCCGCAAATATATCTCACCATTGCTCTTGATTTTCTTGACTGTATATCTCTTAAATGTCAACATATACACGTGTGATCTAGTTTACGAAGATTTTTCAATGCCGAGAACCTCGATCAGAGAGTAAAAAAGGCGTAAGGTTCACAATGGTGTAAAACTAAAATGGGATATACCGGGCTAAGATTCGAGTTACATGAACAAGGGCCAAACCAGCCACCCAAGAATGGAATCGTCAAACGAAAACACTTGACAACCTCCTGGAAGCAGCTTTTCTTGCCACCAGACCTTTCTCCAACAATTAGGAATCTGATGCCGTCACTAAACACATTTCTTAAATTGTAACCATTTTTTGAGTGTTTATTTTTTGGTGTCTAATCCACATATATATCACCATTGCTCTTGATTTTCTTGACTGTATATCTCTTAAATGTCAACATATACACGTGTGATTTAGTTTACGAAGATTTTTCAATGCCGAGAACCTCGATCAGAGAGTAAAAAAGGCGTAAGGTTTACAATGGTGTAAAACTAAAATGGGATATACCAGGCTAGGATTCGAGTTACAGGGACAAGGGACAAACCAACCACCCAAGAATGAAATCGTCAAGCGAAAACACTTGAGAACCTCCTGGAAGCATCTTTTCATACCACCAGATTTTCTCCATTAATTAAGAATCTGATGTCGTCACTAAACACATTCTTTAAATTGTAGCCATTTTTGAGTGTTTATTTTTTAGTGTCTAATCCGCAAATATATCTCACCATTGCTCTTGATTTTCTTGACTGTATATCTCTTAAATGTCAACATATACACGTGTGATTTACTTTACGAAGATTTTTCAATGCCGAAAACCTCGATCAGTGAGTAAAAGAGGCGTAAGGCTCACAATGGAGTAAAACTAATATGGGATATAACGGGCTAAGATTCGAGTAAGAGGAACAAGGGCCAAACCAACCACCCTAGAATGGAATCGTTGAGCGAAAACACTTGACAACCTCCTTGAAGCTGCTTTTCTTGCCACCAGACCTTTCTCCATCAGTTAGGAATCTGATGCCGTCACTAAACACATTCCTTAAATTATAGCCATTTTTTGAGTGTTTATTTTTTGGTGTTTAATCCGCATATATATCACCGTTGCTCTTGATTTTCTTGACTGTATATCTCTTAAATGTCAACATATACACGTGTGATTTAGTTTACGAAGATTTTTCAATGCCGAGAACCTCGATCAGAGAGAAAAAGAGGTGTAAGGTTCCCAATGGTGTAAAACTAAAATGGGATATACCGGGCTAGGATTCCAGTTAGAGGAACACGGATAAGCCAACCACCCAAGAATGGAATCTACGAGCGAAATCAGTTGACAACCACCTTGAAGCAACTTTTCTTACCACCAGACCTTTCTCCATCAAATAGGAATCTGATGCCGTCACTAAACACATTTATTAAATTGTAGCCATTTTTTGAGTGTTTATTTTTTGGTGTCTAATCCGCTTATATATCACCATTGCTCTTGATTTTCTTGACTGTATATCTCTTAAATGTTAACATATACACGTGTGATTTAGTTTACGAAGATTTTTCAATGCCGAGAACATCGATCAGAGAGTAAAAAAGGCGTAAGGTTCACAATGGTGTAAAACTTAAATGGGATATACCGGGCTAAGATTCGAGTTACAGGAACATGGGCCAAACCAACCACCCAAGAATGGAATCGTCAAGCGAAAACACTTGACAATCTCCTGGAAGCAGCTTTTCTTGCCACCAGACCTTTCTCCACCAATTAGGAATCTGATGCCGGCACTAAACACATTCCTTAAATTGTAGCCATTTGTGGAGTGTTTATTTTTTGGTGTCTAATCCGCATGTATATCACCATTGCTCTTGATTTTCTTGACTGTATATTTCTTAAATGTTAACATATACACGTGTGATTTAGTTTACGAAGATTTTTCAATGCCGAGAATCTCGATCAGAGAATAAAAAAGGCGTAAGGTTCATAATGGTGTAAAACTAAAATGGGATATACCGGGCTAGGATTCGAGTTACAGGAACAAGGACCAAACCAACCACCCAAGAATGGAATCGTCAAGCGAAAACACTTGACAACCTCCTGGAAGCATCTTTTCTTGCCACCAGACCTTTCTCCATCAATTAAGAATCTGATGCCTTCACTAAACACATTCTTTAAATTGTAGCCATTTTTGAGTGTTTATTTTTTGCTGTCGAATCCACATGTATATCACCATTGCTCTTGATTTTCTTGACTGTATATCTCTTAAATGTCAACATATACACGTGTGATTTAGTTTACGAAGATTTTTCAATGCCGAGAACCTCGATCAGAGAGTAAAAGAGGCGTAAGGTTCACAATGGTGTAAAATTAAATGGGATATACCGGGCTAGGATTCGAGTTACAAGAACAAGGGCCAAACCAACCACCCAAGAATGGAATCGTCGAGCGAAAACACTTGACAACCTCCTGGAAGCAGCTTTTCTTGCCACCAGACCTTTCTCCATCAATTAAGAATCTGATGCCGTCACTAAACACATTCCTTAAATTGTAGCCATTTCTTGAGTGTTTATTTTTTGGTGTCTAATCCGCATATATCACCATTGCTCTTGATTTTCTTGACTGTATATCTCTTAAATGTCAGCATATACACGTGTGATTTAGTTTACGGAGATTTTTCAATTCCGAGAACCTCGATCAGAGAGTAAAAAAGGCGTAAGGTTCACAATGGTGTAAAACTAAAATGAGATATACCGGGCTAAGATTCGAGTTACAGGAACAAGGGCCAAACCAACCACCCAAGAATGGAATCGTCAAGCGAAAACACTTGACAACCTCCTGGAAGCAGCTTTTCTTGCCACCAGAACTTTCTCCATCAATTAGGAATCTGATGCCGTCACTAAACACATTGTTTATTTTTTGGTGTCTAATCCGCATATATATCACCATTGCTCTTGATTTTCTTGACTATATATCTCTTAAATGTTAACATATACTCGTTTGATTTAGTTTACGAACATTTTTCAATGCGGAAAACCTCGACCAGAGAGTAAAAAAGGTGTAAGATTCACAATGGTGTAAAACTAAAATGTGATATACCGGGCTACGATTCGAGTTACAAAGACAAGGACCAAACCAACCACCCAAGAATGGAATCGTCAAGCGAAAATACTTGACAACCTCCTGTAAGCATCTTTTCTTTCCACCAGACCTTTCTCCATCAATTAAGAATCTGATGCCGTCACTTAACACATTCTTTAAATTGTAGCCATTATTTGAGTGTTTATTTTTTGGTGTCAAATCCGCATATATATCACCATTGCTCTTGATTTTCTTGACTGTATATCTCTTAAGTGTCAACATATACATGTGTGATTTAGTTTACGAAGATTTTTCAATGCCGAGAACCTCGATCAGAGAGTAAAAGAGGCGTAAGGTTCACAATGGTGTAAAATTAAATGGGATATACCGGGCTAGAATTCGAGTTACGTGAACAAGGGCCAAACCAACCACCCAAGAATGGAATCGTCGAGCGAAAAGACTTGACAACCTCCTGGAAGCAGCTTTTCTTGCCACCAGACCTTTCTCCATCAATTAAGAATCTGATGCCGTCACTAAACACATTCCTTAAATTGTAGCCATTTTTTGAGTGTTTATTTTTTGGTGTCTAATCCGCATGTATCACCATTACTCTTGATTTTCTTGACTGTATATCTCTTAAATGTCAACATATACACGTGTGATTTAGTTTACGAAGATTTTTCAATGCCGAGAACCTTGGTCAGAGAGTAAAAAAGGCGTAAGGTTCATAAGGGTGTAAAACTAAAATGGGATATACCGGGCTAGGATTCGAGTTACAGGAACAAGGACCAAACCAACCACCCAAGAATGGAATCGTCAAGCGAAAACACTTGACAACCTCCTGGAAGCATCTTTTCTTGCCACCGGACCTTTCTCCATCAATTAAGAATCTGATGCCGTCACTAAACACATTCTTTAAATTGTAGCCATTTTTTGAGTATTTATTTTTTGGTGTCGAATCCGCATATATATCACCATTGCTCTTGATTTTCTTGACTGTATATCTCTTAAATGTCAACATATACACGTGTGATTTAGTTTACGAAGATTTTTCAATGCCGAGAACCTCGATCAGAGAGTAAAAGAGGCGTAAGGTTCATAATGGCGTAAAACTAAAATGGGATATACCGGGCTAGGATTCGAGTTAGAGGAACAAGGGCCAAACCAACCACCTAAGAATGGAATCGTCGAGCGAAAACACTTGACAACCTCCTTGAAGCAGCTTTTCTTGCCACCAGACCCTTTCTCCATCAATTAGGAATCTGATGCCGTCACTAAACACATTCCTTAAAATGTAGCCATTTTTTGAGTGTTTATTTTTTGGTGTTTAATCCGCATATATATCACCATTGCTGTCACACCCCGACTTTCCACGTATGACCGGTGGGCCCGGTGGGGAGTATCGTGACGTGGTTGGCAACATAATAGTCTAACAACACAATATTTGAAATGCACAGCGGAAGCAAATGAAAGATATATATTTCAACTTTAATGAATTGTAATATCCAGTATCACAACAGTTGAAATTTATCCACAGAAGGAAAAAAAATAAATAGGAAACAATAGTTCAACAGACGTTAGGCATCTTAAGCTTGCGAGACTCTTTATTGATGCTAAGAAGAAATCCATCCTATTACGAGTAGTACCTGCATTTAATCTTTTTGGGAAAATACGTCAGTTTACACTGGTAAATACAATTAACCGACTCATTTTAAAAATGATTAAAAATTGATTTGGATGCACGAGGCATAAACATTTTATAACTTGGGATAATTATTTAAATATATAAACTTGTAAAAGGATTACATGTTCCTTATGCGTTCAGTAGCCCGGACCGTGCCGGGTTAAAGATCAATAGACACACCACATAATTTATTTATGCACTGACGAGTGTACGCCTACACTCCGCGCTTAGGTCGTGGCCATTTCGTAAAATGATGCCAAGGATATCCGGGACATTGTCATTAACCCCCCCAAAGGCGTTAAGCAAACAAAACATATTTTAAACGGGTCATCTCGATAATACTTAACCACCAAACGATTAAGGTCGAATGCCCGACCAAGCGGTATTTTATATACCGTACCCCAAGCCCGTATAAGGGAAAATAAGTTAAAAGTATCTACCTTTGCAAGTATAATTCACAAATATCAAATGCGGGTAGCTTTTACCGATTCTCCTATTCTGGAACAAAGGTTAATAATAACCTATTAGAATCCTAACGGTCTTTAGTTAAGCTTAAGCTTAGACCGATTAGTTTTAAGGAATGATACGGTTCGAACGCGTGATTAAGCGAAGACCGGAATAGAATGTTATTTAGACCCTTCAAGTTTGAAGACTTGTCTTATATGGGTAATCTAAACACATTCTGGATTTTGAGGTAAAACCGATAAGGTTTGACCCGTTTCGGCTAATTTATGCAAACTAGTTACATAAACCGAACCGAACGCGCACGAGGCGTAACGGGTAATCATTAGAGCCATATACAGGTTTCCTAAGTTAATATGCCTTAAATATGCTGTGACATCAGTAAGATATCTTTGATTATTCCCGAAACGAATTTAAACACAAACTATGCCCCGTAGGGGTTGTTTGGTCATTTACAAGGTTATAAAAGAGTTTAAGTATTAACCTGAGTTACAGGTCAGATGTAATCAGCAAAAATGCTCAATTTAATAAGTTATAACAGTAGGGTAAAGTATATATATGTGAAATTTATCAATTATAACCAAACTATGCACCGAAGGGGCATTTTGGTAATTTCACATAAGCCGAAAAGCTCAAAAATGAAGTCTGAGTTAAACAACTTTTGCTTACTGTTAAAATATTATAATTTACCTAAAATATCAGTAGGTATCAACCCTTGTATGTTTAAAATAGTTTTAGTACATACTATGCGTTAAAAACGCTTAAAAAGGCGATTAGAAGCCGTTTCCGGGTTCTATAAATAAAGCTGATATTTTTATTATTCCAGAAGGTTTAAAATAACTTATTTATCATATGAAATCAGTAGCAAAAGGTTTGGGGTCGAAAAGATATGTAAAACTCATTTTATAGCCCAAAAGGGCAAAACCGACAATTACCGAATAAAGCTTATAACCCTAAGTTATGCTCAGCCTAAAATTAATTAAAAATCCTAAAAAATCCAAAAATAATATATTACATAAGTGGGTAATAAATTTGATATCAAAAAGTAGGTTTAAGTAGGCTATACGCTAATTACGCCGTTTAATCGCTAAAGAAGCTTTCTAATCACGCTAATGAGCATAACTCTCAATCTACACCTCAAACCGTTGTCAAAATTTGGGTACAAGTTTATAAATCAGTAACTAAGGTTTATACTCTTTTATAATTTCAAAAATCACGTTTTATGGTGAAAAGGGCATAATGGTCAACATATGAGCAATTAACGGAAACATGCATATTAATTGGATAACTATCGAACTATGGTGTATAATCACAGAGGGTTATACTAGCATGTAACCTAGTCCAATTAAAGCTCTAAGGCATTTCTAAAACATGCTTAAACAGGTCAGAACTGAAAGTCAAAGCAAAAGTCAAATTATGCGACTTTTGGTTCCGAACCGGGTCTCTACTGAAAATTGTCGGGTTGAACATGTTTAGACATGTTCTTACATTAATTACCAAGTTATATTAATGATCAAACAGGTTGTATGGGTTCTACATTGCTAATTATGCATAAATTGGAAATTAAGCATTCTGTTGACTTTTTAATAACAAGTTTGACTCGACATTTGACCTAGTTAGAGTGGAAATCAGAGGGTGCCCTTTTAAGGGTTTATTACCCACATAATTACCAACTTATAACTACTTTCAATTCGACTAATCACTGGACCGTCAATGATTAATCGTTAAGTCAAACGGTAATTACGACGGTTTGACTTTTAAGCTAAAACTAAGCAAAAACTTAACTAAGAAAGGTTAAGCATACTTACTGAAGTCCTATGCACGATTTGTGATCACTTGAGTCTGCTTTGGAGCTCCAGAAATGATCAGAAATGCAGATGGAAGGTGTGGTTACAATGTTGCAACATAAGGCCTTTATATAGTGCTCAAACTCAGTTAGATCATTGACAACAAGTGCTAGCAATGGCCATGGATCATCAACAGATGTCCCTAAGGGCCTAGGGGTTGTTTAGGGGTCGCCCAAGATGTGGAAAATCGGATTAAAGTCGGTTACAATGCACCTAGCAGACCATAACCCAACATTTTTGGAGCAGATGGCCCCTCGCGGCACGCGTAGACCCCCCCCCCAGGGTCCTCGCGTGGCGCGACGCCCCTTCTGAATCAAATCCAAATTTCAGATTTTTATGTTTTGGTCCTTGGCTCTTAAAAACTTTGCTTCGACTTTATTTCTTGCATTTTGAACCCTCCAATTTGACTTATAAGGGCTTCAAGACATATACCCACTTTGTTAAGTCCTCGGTTAACTTTATTGTCACCCGAAAAGTCATAATCTTCATCGTAGACGCTTTTAACCCTTCGCATACGAATTTGATCATAACTTTCTCATACGATAACGAAACTTTATGAAATTTATATCGTGCATTCTAGTGAGCATAATTAACCGTTACAAACTTCGGGTTTGCTAAAAGGTCACTCAAAGGTATACTTTAAACATGTTGACCCATTTAACCCCTGTAGTTTGTAATCTCTCACTTTCTTTCATATTTAGCTTCGTATGATCCATGATTTATTCGTTTGAAGGTATGAGCATCATGTAGGGTTATTGTAAAGTATATTTATCCCTTGTTGACAATTTGAACCCCTAAATTCACACACTTTCCATGTTTGTCAACTTTAGTCCTTCAAGAACATTCTTTCACACGTTCAAGTGAATGACACGTGTCAATACATTATAGGACGTGAATTTTTAAGGTGTTACATCCTCACCCCCTTAAAAGAAATCTCGACCTCGAGATTTACTGAAATAAATAAGGGTACTTTTCTTTCATTGTGGACTCAACCTCCCACGTGTATTCGGGACCTCTACGGGCATCCCATTTTACCTTTACAATAGGCACATGCTTCCTTCGAAGCTTCTTAACCTGTCGATCTTCAATCGTCAGTGGTTTTTCCACAAATTTCAAGCTCTCATCTATATGCACATCTGTATGTGGTATAACTAGCGATTCGTCAGCTAGGCATTTCTTCAGATTGCAGACGTGGAATACGTTATGAATACCACTGAGCTCTTCAGGTAAGTTTAACTTGTAAGCCACTGATCCAACACATTCGATAATCTCGAACGGTCCTATATACCTCGGGCTTAACTTACCCTTTTTACCAAATCGCATCACCCCCTTCCAGGGTGATACTTTAAGCAACACTTTGTCACCTACTTTGAATTTCATAGGTTTACGCTTTGGATCTGCGTAACTCTTCTGCCTATCTCGGGCAGCTTTGAGACGGTCACGAATTTGGACAATCTTGTCCGTCGTTTCAAAGACTATCTCTGGTCCTGATAATTGGACATCTCCAACTTCCGCCCAACAAACGGGCGTTCTGCACTTTCTACCGTATAAGGCCTCGAAAGGCGCAGCCTTAATGCTGGTATGGTAGCTATTGTTGTAGGAGAACTCGATTAACGACAGGTGGTTATCCCAACTACCACCTAAATCAATCATGCATGCTCGAAGCATGTCTTCCAAAGTTTGGATAGTACGCTCACTCTGGCCGTCCGTCTGAGGATGGTAAGCCGTACTAAAATTTAAACGCCTGCCCAAGGATTGTTGGAAACTTTTCCAAAAATGGGATGTGTATCTAGTATCTCTGTCAGAGATAATAGACACAGGTATGCCATGTAAAGCTACAATCTTATCTACGTACAGTTGGGCTAACATGTCGGAGCTATAAGTCTCCTTAATGGGTAGGAAATGTGCTGACTTAGTCAGTCTGTCTACGATCACCCATATGGTATCATTTCCTTTCCTTGTCTTAGGTAACTTGGTGATAAAATCCATAGTTACCATTTCCCACTTCCACGTGGGAAGTTCAGGCTGTTGTAGCAAACCTGACGGCTTTTGATGTTCTGCTTTGACTTGCGCACACGTCAAGCATTTAGCTACATAGGTAGCTACAGACTTCTTCAAGCCTATCCACCAATAGTTTGCCCTTAGATCCTGGTACATCTTATCAGCTCCAGGATGAACGGAATATTTAGAACTATGGGCTTCCTGGAGGATAACATCCTGAAGTCCTCCATAAATTGGAACCCATATTCGTCCATTCAATCTCAGAATTCCGTCCTTGCCAAGAGATAACTGCTCCTCAGTTACCCCTAGCTTTTCATTAGGATAGTTAGCTTCCAACACAGCTTCCTTCTGTGCAGCTAACAGCCTTTCATTCAAACTATTGTTTATTTCAATGCTCTTGGCATTGATTCGGATGGGTTTCACCCTTTCCCTTCGACTCAAGGCATCGGCGACTACATTTGCCTTGCCAGGATGGTATCTTATTTCACAATCGTAATCATTCAACGTTTCCATCCATCGGCGCTGCCTCATGTTTAAATCTTTTTGGTTAAACAGGTGCTGGAGGCTCTTGTGATCAGAATAGATCACACACTTGATACGATATAAATAGTGCCTCCATAGCTTCAGTGCAAATACAACGGCACCCAACTCCAGGTCATGGGTGGTGTAATTCTTTTCATGCACTTTCAACTGTCGTGAAGCATAGGCAATAACTTTGCCTTTCTGCATAAGCACACACCCCATGCCAGTGTGTGATGCATCGCAGTAAACTACAAATTCTTCGGTACCTTCAGGCAATGTCAGTACAGGAGTGTTGCTCAACTTTTGCTTCAGAATATCAAAAGATTCTTTCTGCTTAGGTCCCCAGTCGAACTTAATCTTCTTCCTAGTTAAGGAAGTTAGGGGTGCAGCAATCCTTGAAAAAATTTCAATGAAGCGCCTGTAGTATCCTGCTAAGCCTAGGAAGCTACGAATCTCTGTAGGTGTCTTTGGCTCTTGCCAGTTCATGACAGCTTCAACCTTAGCGGGATCCACTTGGATACCATGCTCACTAACCACATGTCCAAGGAATTGGACTTCTCGAAGCCAGAATTCACACTTAGAGAATTTGGCGTAGAGCTTCTCCTGCTGAAGTAGTGAAAGAATACATCGAAGATGCTTCTCGTGATCAGCTTGGTTCTTCGAGTAGATGAGAATGTCGTCGATGAAAACGATGACGAATTTATCTAAGTAAGGCTTGCAGACGCGATTCATGAGATCCATGAATGCGGCAGGTGCATTAGTGAGCCCAAAAGGCATCACTAGGAACTCGTAATGACCGTAACGAGTCCTAAATGCAGTTTTGTGTACGTCTTCATCTCTAACCTTCAGTTGATGATAGCCTGACCTTAGATTGATTTTAGAGAAATAGCTTGCCCCTTGCAATTGATCGAACAGATCGTCGATCCTGGGCAAAGGATACCTATTCTTTATAGTGACCTTATTAAGCTCCCGGTAATCGATGCACAGACGCATCGATCCATCCTTCTTTTTGACAAACAAGACTGGCACTCCCCATGGAGACGAACTAGGTCTAATGAAACCTTTGGCTAGCAATTCATCTAATTGCGTTCTCAATTCCTTCATCTCTGTTGGTGCCAACCTATAAGGCGCCCTTGCTATTGGTGCTGCTCCAGGGATGATGTCAATTCTGAATTCTACTTGCCTATCTGGTGGTAAGCCAGGTAGATCTTCAGGAAAAACCTCAGGGTATTCAGAAATGACGGGGATGTCTTCTATCTTAGGTTTCGGCTCATCAATAGTCACTTGTGCCATGTAGATGACACAACCCTTCTTCAAACACTTAGAGGCCTTGAGCATAGTCACTTGCTCAGGCAATCCATACCGGGTATCTCCCTGAATGGTAAGTGATTCGCCAGACGGAGTCTTGATCACCACTTGCTTCTTGTTGCAGACAATCTGGGTCTGGTTATGAGATAACCAGTCCATGCCTAAAACGATGTCAAAACCGGCTAACTTCAAAGGAAGTAGGGACAAAGGAAAATAGTGGTTCTTAATGGATATGAAACATCCATCTAATATGGTTGAGGCGGTTTCTAAGGTGCCATCTGCTAACTCCACTTCATATTTCACTCTTAGGGTTTTAACAGGTAAATTCAGCAATTTGCAAAACTTATTATCTACAAATGATTTATCAGCTCCTGAATCAAAAAACACTCTTGCATAAACGTCATTTATAAGGAATGTACCTGTTATCACATTGTCATCCTGTACTGCTTCCTTTGCATCCATTCTGAAGACCCTAGCATTGGTCTTCTTTCCTTCATCAGCTTTCTTTGCGTATTTTGGGCAATTAGTCTTGATATGCCCTTTCTCATTACAGCTGTAGCAGGTTGCATCCTTCAACTTTTTGCAATCCAAGGTCTTGTGTTCCTTGGACTTGCATATACCACAAGCAAAAGTTCTTGACTGGGCCTGTGAGTTCGATTCAAATTTGCACTTCCCGAAGTGCTGTTTCTTGCAGACTTTGCACTTGGACTTATCACCAGTTTGATGCCCATCCTTCTTTGACTCAGACCCCTTCTTGTTGTCACCGTTTCCTCGGTGCTTCTTGTTTGACCTCCGTGAATTGTCATCTTCACGTTTCCTTTTCTCGGCATCCTTGTTCCTCAGCGATCTTTGTCTGACCGCGTCCAATGTGAGGGACAAAGATATATCAGCCACAGATCTGAAAGTAGTTGGTCGAGAAGCCTTCACGCTTGCCTTTATCTCTGGGGCTAAACCCCCAATGAAACGAGCTATTCTTTTGGGTTCCGGGGTCACCCGATACGGAACCAACCTCGACATTGTATTAAAGCTCGTGAGGTAAGCTTGGCAATCTAAATTTATCATTACCAATGACAGAAAATCTGACTCAATCTTTTCGACCTCGTGCTGAGGACAGTAGTTCTCCCTGATGAGGGCAACGAATTGTTCCCATGACATGTTGTACAGTGGAATCTTCCCAGTAGCTTGGATCAACGATCTCCACCAGGCTAAGGCCTCACCTTTAAACGATTGAGACACAAACTTCACCACATCTTTCTCAGCGCATCCGCTGATATCAACAACTGTGTCCATCTCATCTAACCACGTCATGCAGTCAATGGCTCCTTTTTCCCCAGTAAAATCCTTGGGTTTGCATGAAACAAAGTATTTGTAGGAGCAACCCTTATTACGGGGTTCTTGATTTAGTACAATCTGTTGAGATGGAGCACTGTTGTGGTTTGAGGAGTGTCGATCATCATCTTTCTTGGGTTCTTCCTTCTTGGAGGGAGGCTTGCTGTGAGCCTCAGAATGAGTCTTCGGCTTTGTATGCGGCGTAGACAGGGTCCTACTGCGAGACCCGCTATAATCTTCATACTGCCGCTCTAAGGCCTTTGTAACAGCGTCGTCTACTAACGATTTCAGTTCAGCACCCGTTATATTAATTTGGGCGTTATCATTATTCTCCCTTGGATGACTATTAATTTCGTCCGAGTCAGCCATTTTAATTTGAACTGTTACATAAGACAATGACAATAGTTTATTTGGGAGTTTATTATGGAATTACCCCTTAGGGTAATTCATTAACCATGGTAAACATAGACCATATTTGGTTAATTTGTTACTCACATTTATTTAGGATTTCTATTATAATTTATCCTAATTATAAATAATAACAGTTTTATTAGCACAAAAGGCTTAGTCACAGGGACATTTTTAAATTATAAGCCATGATTTCAGAGAATCAAGGCATGAAGGTTTGAACATAGTTCTTTACCTTTTTTAGACAGGGTCACAGACTATTACTGTCTTTTGTCTCATATAAAAATGAGAAGGGCTCGTAGGCACTATATTACCAATGTATGGTCAAAATATGATCATCTTAATTGATGAATTAAACCCATGATTCAGAGATCATTAAGTTGGGTTAGGAATCTTTTGAAGAATCCTTATATAAGAATGACGTGTGTGATTTTAACGAATCACGTCTGCCAGGAGCGTTAACATGTTTTCAGATGTTAACTGGGATTTGAATCTTTTTAACAGGTTTTACCATCTTGGCCAGGTCTTATAGTGACATACAGGCTAGGTTATACCTTTAAGATCCTTAGTTAATATTCAAATAGGCAGATATATTTTTAAAAGGAATGATTTTGATTCATTTATTTCATATATAATTTATTTATGCATATAATGGCAAAAATGAAATTTATAAACTAAACATTCCATTAATTATTAATAGATTACACATCGCCCTAAATGGGACTTTTTAACAGAACAAGTTACCCACGTAGGGGTCAAACTGAAATACTAGTCCACGCAGGGACTTAAACAAACAACATACCCTCGTATGGGGTTAACAGAAAGATAGGCCCACGCAGGGCCTCAACTGGTACAAGGAAATTACAACAAATAATGGAAGGATTCAATGGTCCTTCTTGCTCTTCCCTTTTATTAAACTTGTCAATCCCTGGAAGAAACTTTGTCGCTCCTTGCGATCTCTGTGAAAATCTCGCTCGACTTGGTCCAATCTTTGAAGAATTTCTTCCCGCTCGGGTGGGGAAAACCGTGGCGGCTGCGATTGTTGTCGAACTATAGGTCTAGCAGGTATTTGGTACCCATGAGTCGGGTACCCTACTCCCCAAGGAGCTCCATACTGTCCTTCAGGATGAAGGGCGTTATAGTTGGCCGTTACCAAGTATGGGTCGGCTTCAGCGTAATTATAGTTGGTGTGAGCCGGCTGCTCAAACGGGTTGTACGCCATCGAACCAGTGTAGGCAGGAATCGGGTTATCAAAACCCATCGGTGGTGGCTGTGGTGCAACTGAGTTTGAAGGCCCACCCATTTGTGGGTCTTCCTGAAGTGGTGGGTAATGACTGCCACTTGATTGACGAGGAGAGCTAAAATGAAAATCCCCTGCTCGCACAGACATACGTGCGCCGGTTCTCCTACGCCTTGGCAGTTCCGGAGGTGCCTGATGAACCGGTGGCAGTGGAGGCGGTGGCGTGACAGCCACGAATCGTGAATCCCCAGAGGGATCCTGCTGCTGCTGCTGCTGCTGGTGAGGTGACGAATGATGCGAGGGCGTAAAATACCACTCGTACTGGTTAAACCGTGCCTGGTAACTGTCTGGACCACGGTAGGGTGATCCATGAAAAGACGAACCATCAGAGACCTCTATAGGATGGTTGGGGGTCCCTGTTGCAGGCTCGACGGGATCTGTGTCCTCGTCCATGTCCTCTGCATGATCGCCGGAGAAATGATCCTCTGGCCCCAATGGGTTAAAACCCACTGGTTCTTGTATGTAGTTGGCCGGGTTAAACCGGCCCTGGAAGACGGGTTTGGGGTCTCCAAAGGAATGGTGCGATAGGGATCGCTGTAGAGGTATGTAAGAAGGTTAAGGGTTATCGGGCTCGTTCTCTGACTGCGGCCCATAGGAGTTACGAATTGGAGGCGTTGAACTGTGTGAAATAGACCGCCTAGCAGGCCCAAAAAGGTTCCTCCTGTTCTCTCGAGGATCAGCACTCGCGGTGGTAGAAGGAGCTTGCCTGTGCGAAGGCCCAGCCTCGTGGTCATTGGGGGCGGTGATTGGCCCCTTGCCTCTTCCTCTTCGTCTGAAAAATCTTGGCGGCATATTTAATCCTGTCAATATGACATAAGATAACGACAAGAATATATAAAATAAAGAACAAAACAAAACACAACAAATGAGAATTTGTCCTATGTTATTTGTCTAGACTTGAAAGTTTTTAGGAATGTGCTATTGTGTCATTGAGATTAAACACAAAAGGCTAGTGTTTAATTCACTCAATATTGGCTCTGATACCAACCTGTCACACCCCGACTTTCCACGTATGACCGGTGGGCCCGGTGGGGAGTATCGTGACGTGGTTGGCAACATAATAGTCAAACAACACAATATTTGAAATGCACAGCGGAAGCAAATGAAAGATATATATTTCAACTTTAATGAATTGTAATATCCAATATCACAACAGTTGAAATTTATCCACAGAAGGATCAAAAATAAATAGGAAACAGTAGTTCAACAGACGTTAGGCATCTTAAGCTTGCGAGACTCTTTATTGATGCTAAGAAGAAATCCAGCCTATTACGAGTAGTACCTGCATTTAATCTTTTTGGGAAAATACGTCAGTTTACACTGGTAAATACAATTAACCGACTCATTTTAAAAATGATTAAAAATTGATTTGGATGCACGAGGCATAAACATTTTATAACTTGGGATAATTATTTAAATATATAAACTTGTAAAAGGATTACATGTTCCTTATGCGTTCAGTAGCCCGGAACGTGCCGGGTTAAAGATCAATAGACACACCACATAATTTATTTATGCACTGACGAGTGTACGCCTACACTCCGCGCTTAGGTCGTGGCCATTTCGTAAAATGATGCCAAGAATATCCGGGACATGGTCATTAACCCCCCAAAGGCGTTAAGCAAACAAAACATATTTTAAACGGGTCATCTCGATAATACTTAACCACCAAACGATTAAGGTCGAATGCCCGACCAAGCGGTATTTTATATACCGTACCCCAAGCCCGTATAAGGGAAAATAAGTTAAAAGTATTTACCTTTGCAAGTATAATTCACAAATATCAAATGCGGGTAGCTTTTACCGATTCTCCTATTCTGGAACAAAGGTTAATAATAACCTATTAGAATCCTAACGGTCTTTAGTTAAGCTTAAGCTTAGATCGATTAGTTTTAAGGAATGATACGGTTCGAACGCGTGATTAAGCGAAGACCGGAATAGAATGTTATTTAGACCCGTCAATTTTGAAGACTTGTCTTATATGGGTAATCTAAACACATTCTGGATTTTGAGGTAAAACCGATAAGGTTTGACCCGTTTCGGCTAATTTATGCAAACTAGTTACATAAACCGAACCGAACGCGCACGAGGCGTAACGGGTAATCATTAGAGCCATATACAGGTTTCCTAAGTTAATATGCCTTAAATATGTTGTGACATCAGTAAGATATCTTTTATTATGCCCGAAACGAATTTAAACACAAACTATGCCCCGTAGGGGTAGTTTGGTCATTTACAAGGTTATAAAAGAGTTTAAGTATTAAACTGAGTTACAGGTCTGATGTAATCAGCAAAAATGCTTAATTTAATAAGTTATAACAGTAGGGTAAAGTATATATGTGAAATTTATCAATTATAACCAAACTATGCACCGTAAGGGCATTTTGGTAATTTCACATAAGCCGAAAAGCTCAAAACTGAAGTCTGAGTTAAACAACTTTTGCTTACTGTTAAAATATTATAATTTACCTAAAATATCAGTAGGTATCAACCCTTGTATGTTTAAAATAGTTTTAGTACATACTATGCGTTAAAAACGCTTAAAAAGGCGATTAGAAGCCGTTTCCGGGTTCTATAAATAAAGCTGATATTTTTATTATTCCAGAAGGTTTAAAATAACTTATTTATCATATGAAATCAGTAGCAAAAGGTTTGGGGTCGAAAAGATATGTAAAACTCATTTTATAGCCCAAAAGGGCAAAACCGACAATTACCGAATAAAGCTTATAACCCTAAGTTATGCTCAGCCTAAAATTAATTAAAAATACTCAAAAATCCCAAAATAATATATTACATCAGTGGGTAATAAATTTGATATCAAAAAGTAGGTTTAAGTAGGCTATACGCTAATTACGCCGTTTAATCGCTAAAGAAGCTTTCTAGTCACGCTAATGAGCATAACTCTCAATCTACACCTCAAACCGTTGTCAAACTTTGGGTGCAAGTTTATAAATCAGTAACTAAGGTTTATACTCTTTTATAATTTCAAAAATCACGTTTTATGGTGAAAAGGGCATAATGGTCAACATATGAGCAATTAACGGAAACATGCATATTAATTGGATAACTATCGAACTATGGTGTATAATCACAGAAGGTTATACTAGCATGTAACCTAGTCCAATTAAAGCTCTAAGGCATTTCTAAAACATGCTTAAACGGGTCAGAACTGAAAGTCAAAGCAAAAGTCAAATTATGCGACTTTCGGTTCCGAACCGGGTCTCTACTGAAAATTGTCGGGTTGAACATGTTTAGACATGTTCTTACATTAATTAGCAAGTTATATTAATGATCAAACAGGTTGTATGGGTTCTACATTGCTAATTATGCATAAATTGGAAATTAAGCATTCTGTTGACTTTTTAATAACAAGTTTGACTCGACATTTGACCTAGTTAGAGTGGAAATCAGAGGGTGCCCTTTTAAGGGTTTATTGCCCACATAATTACCAACTTATAACTACTTTCAATTCGACTAATCACTGGACCGTCAATGATTAATCGTTAAGTCAAACGGTAATTACGACGGTTTGACTTTTAAGCTAAAACTAAGCAAAAACTTAACTAAGAAAGGTTAAGCATACTTACTGAAGTCCTATGCACGATTTGTGATCACTTGAGTCTGCTTTGGAGCTCCAGAAATGATCAGAAATGCAGATGGAAGGTGTGGTTACAATGTTGCAACATAAGGCCTTTATATAGTGCTCAAACTCACTTAGATCATTGACAACAAGTGCTAGCAATGGCCATGGATCATCAACAGATGTCCCTAAGGGCCTAGGGGTTGTTTAGGGGTCGCCCAAGATGTGGAAAATCGGATTAAAGTCGGTTACAATGCACCTAGCAGACCATAACCCAACATTTTCGGAGCAGATGGCCCCTCGCGGCACGCGTAGACCCCCCCCCCCAGGGTCCTCGCGTGGCGCGACGCCCCTTCTGAATCAAATCCAAATTTCAGATTTTTATGTTTTGGTCCTTGGCTCTTAAAAACTTTGCTTCGACTTTATTTCTTGCATTTTGAACCCTCCAATTTGACTTATAAGGGCTTCAAGACATATACCCACTTTGTTAAGTCCTCGATTAACTTTATTGTCACCCGAAAAGTCATAAGCTTCATCGTAGACGCTTTTAACCCTTCGCATACGAATTTGATCATAACTTTCTCATACGATAACGAAACTTTATGAAATTTATATCGTGCATTCTAGTGAGCATAATTAACCGTTACAAAGCTTCGGGTTTGCTAAAAGGTCACTCAGAGGTATACTTTAAACATGTTGACACATTTAACCCCTGTAGTTTGTAATCTCTCACTTTCTTTCATATTTAGCTTCGTATGATCCATGATTTATTCGTTTGAAGGTATGAGCATCATGTAGGGTTATTGTAAAGTATATTTATCCCTTGTTGACAATTTGAACCCTTAAATTCACACACTTTCCATGTTTGCCAACTTTAGTCCTTCAAGAACATTCTTTCACACGTTCAAGTGAATGACACGTGTCAATACATTATAGGACGTGAATTTTCGAGGTGTTACAGTTGCTCATGACTTTCTTGACTGTATATCTCTTAAATGTCAACATATACACGTGTGATTTAGTTTACGAAGATTTTTCAATGGCGAGAACCTCGATCAGAGTGTAAAAGAGGCGTAAGGTTCACAATGGCGTAAAACTAAAATGGGATATACCGGGCTAGGATTCGAGTTACAGGAACAAGGGCCAAACCAACCACCCAAGAATGTAATCATCAAGCGAAAACACTTGATAACCTCCTGAAAGCAGCTTTTCTTGCCACCAGACATTTTTCCATCAATTAGGAATATGATGTCGTCACTAAACACATTCATTAAATTGTAGCCATTTTTTGAGTGTTTATTTTTTTTGTCTAATCCGCATATATATCACCATTGCTCTTGATTTTCTTGACTGTATATCTCTTAAATGTCAACATATACACGTGTGATTTAGTTTACGAAGATTTTTCAATGCCGAGAACCTCGATCAGAGAGTAAAAAAGGCGTAAGGTTCACAATGGTGTAAAACTAAAATGTGATATAACAGGCTAGGATTCGAGTTACAGGAACAAGGACCAAACCAACCACCCAAGAATGGAATCGTCGAGCGAAAACACTTGACAACCTCCTGGAAGCAGCTTTTCTTGCCACCAGACCTTTCTCTTAGGATATACGCCTTTTTTACTCTCTGATCGAGGTTCTCGGCATTGAAAAATCTTCGTAAACTAAATCACACGTGTATATGTTGACATTTAAGAGATATACAGTCAATAAAATCAAGAGCAATGGTGATATATATGCGAATTAGACACCAAAAACTAAACACTCAAAAAATGGCAACAATTTAGGGAATGTGTTTAGTGACGGCATCAGATTCCTAATTGATGGAGAAATGTCTGCTGGCAAGAAAAGCTGCTTCTAAGAGGTTGTCAAGTGTTTTCGCTCGACGATTCCATTCTTGGGTGGTTGGTTTGGCCCTTGTTCCTGTAACTCGAATCCTAGCCCGGTATATCCCATTTTAGTTTTACACCATTGTGAACCTTTCGTCTTTTTTACTCTCTGATCGAGGTTCTCGGCATTGAAAAATCTTCGTAAACTAAATCACACGTTTATATGTTGACATTTAAGAGATATATACAGTCAACAAAATCAAGAGCAATGGTGATATATATGCGGATTAAACACCAAAAAATAAATTCTCAAAAAATGGCTACAATTTAAGGAATGTGTTTAGTGATGGCATCAGATTCCTAATTGATGGAGAAAGGTCTGGTGGCAAGAAAAGCTGCTTCGAGGAGGTTGTCAAGTGTTTTCGCTCTACGATTCCATTCTTGGGTGGTTGGTTTGGCCCTTGTTCCTGTAACTTGAATCCTAGCCCGGTATATCCCATTTTAGTTTTACACCGTTGTGAACCTTAAGCCTTTTTTACTCTCTGATCGAGGTTCTCGGCATTGAAAAATCTTCGTAAACTAAATCACACGTGTATATGTTGACATTTAAGAGATATAAAGTCAAGAAAATCAAGAGCAATGGTGATATATATGCGGATTAGACACCAAAAAATTAACACTCAAAAAATGGTTACAATTTAAGGAATGTGTTTAGTGACGGTATCAGATTCCTAATTGATGGAGAAAGGTCTAGTGGCAAGAAATGCTGCTTCCAGGAGGTTGTCAAGTGTTTTCGCTCGACGATTCCATTCTTGGGTGGTTGGTTTGGCCCTTGTTCCTGTAACTCGAATCTTCGTAAACTAAATGTTACATGGTTAGTGGCTAAACGTTCAATATGTAAATATTAGAGGGCAGTTTAAGTAAATATAAGTATTGTATATACCCTCACTTGTAATTCTCCCGTTTACAACATTTCAATATAAATCACAATTATACACACTTAACGGTTTTTACTTAGTGGGATCCACACACACACACACAAACATTATAATTTTAATAAAAAATGGGTGTTTGAAAAAGAACGTAGAATGTAGAGATAACTGATGTTTTTTAAGAAGGTTTGAAATCTGTTGTGGAGCTGAGGTGGGGCGTTTGTGAGTACATGAGCCTTTTAGTAGGGTGGCTGCTCTAACATCTAATATCAATGGACTAGTTAGCTAAGGCAAGGATGTTACAATATGTCTATGTATACCGTTTTTGGAACAAGGAATGTTCGCCTCGAAAATCAATTACATGCAGAAAAACCGTTTATACCTACTCACTATAAAAGCTACTAACTTGAGAATTAGACCATTTGTAAGAGGAGAGGCATATGCACTTCATGTTGGCATTTAACCGACTTTCTCTTTCCTCCTCTCTACGTGCGCCCCCATTGCACCCCTCCCTTCTCACCCCTCTCACAAACCAACTCACATCTCCTATGGGTAGAATTACTTGCTCCTTTGTAACACCTCAGATATTTTATCGAATTATAAAGCAACACGTGTCCGAAAACTCTCCAGATATTCCAGATTCGTTAGAGGAGAGTCACAAAATATATTAAATTGGGATATGGAATAAAGATGAGGGATTGGTATTGTAAAAATGCCAAATTCAGGTTCTAGAGATCCCTTACGGTCCACAAAGGGTTCAAAAGTTTCGCGCACCAGGGGTCCTTACGGACAACAAGGTATCACCCTTAATATCCGTAAGGGATGCGCAAACAACAAGTTGCCGCTGGCACTGCAACTTGTTTCCTTGTGCCACCTAGCCGCGATTTTGCCACCTTTAACCCTGTTTTGCCACCTGACCTGCCACTAATCAACACCAGAGAGCTTCAGGGGCACTTGGCATCACCTCATGATTCTTGTTCAAGTATAAATAGGCCTCAAAGTTATACTTTTCATCCACACCATCACAAATCTTCTCCCAGACTCTCTCTTGGAGCTTCTCTAGAATTAGGTGCAACTTTCTAAGAGTTTTCAATACTCATCCAAGTCTAGTAAGCCCTCTTTCTTTAGTCAATTTCAATTAATTAGTTAGAAATCATCCAAAAGTCAAGTAATTACTTTCTACTTTGACTTTCGGTTCTGACCAATTCAGTCAAGTCAAAGATCAAATTGAACTTTGCAACATGATTATAGTAATGAAGGAGTTAATCCCTTGTGATTACAACATCTGATTATCACGTTTAGTAGGCGAAATAACGAGTCAAACATATATAAAATAAAAGTAAAAAACACAGATTTTGCAAATTACGACGAATTATCTTTTAAGTATCAAAACTATAGGTTTTAACATTATAACAGTTTATATAACATTATAAGACTTATTTTTATCATTTTTAACTCGTCATAATCAGTTTAGCTTTCAATTTCAAGTCGAAAATCAAACAGTTTGACCTCTGCTTTGACTTTCGATTCTGACCCGTTTGGTCAACCTTAGAATCCAATCAGGATTGATTGTGTGACCATAATAATATAGGGAATAACCCTCTGAGGTTATACCTTCTGGTTATATCGTTTGATTGGTCAATTGACGAGTCGAATAAATATATCATAAAAGGTCAAAAATGCCATTTTGTCAGAAAAATGGTTTTAAATCCATATGGTATATAATCTGACCTCAAGGCTAATTATACAACATTATAAAATGTGTTTTGACTTGTCAGACTCGTCATAGACCTATTCAACCACCTGATTCCGTATTTACGCGAATAACTAGTTTTAATAATATAAAATATAAACTAGTCAAATCGAGTTAAACCCTTTCAAAATCACTTCAAATCAGAATGCTTGGTTAATAAACCCATATTACGCGAGGCCTTGCACTCGGATGGGTAAACACACATTCTATCCGGTCTACCCTTAATCTAGCGAAACCGAGCGTATTCTAAAGTTAACCGATCAAAGTCAAAGACTTACGGATGACCCGTTAACATTCTAACGGATAATATTTCAGTTCATTTCAGACTAGAAAGCCTCCAGTAAATTGCTCCCAGTCTAATACACTTTGAATACGGTTGGGCTATTCGGATTAATTACATTGTTTAATAAGGACTAAGAGCATTCACATCCATTCCACCATATGGTCACCCTAAATTACACTAAAAACACTACATTTTCTCTCTCCTATTCAATTAAATAATATTTTTTATACCTTTATCATTACCTTTTCTCTCTCCTCCACTCACAACCACTTTCAAAATATATTAAAAAAATTATAGAGGGAGAACAGTGTCCCCCCAAATATACAGATGAACAATAACATATTCTCTCTCCTCTACTCACAACCACTTTTTATACTCTTTGTATTATAAAAACTCCACACACAGAATTTAATGGAATGGATGTGAATGCTCTAACACAGGTAAATAATTTTGCCTATTTGATTATAAAGACTTTGGATATGGCATTAGCCACATGGTCGGGTATTGCAAAAGGGCTAATATTGTCATAGAAATGCAATAATCCGTTTTAAACCGTAATGCTTGATAACATTAAATACTTGGGGTTAATACGACCGTGTGTGGGCGTCCCGACTCATTTAAATGAAAATGGCCATGACATAAGCGCGGGCTGTCAGCATACACCTGACGGACGCAAATAATAAATATGGTGTGTCTATTAACCATGCATCGGCCTTTGATTACTGATATGGTGTTAAACACATATCCTTTCCCTAGTATTTTGTACATTATGTTAGTTAATTTGTATTTGTTTTTGTATGTTTTTGGCTAATACTTAGTTGCATATGGATTTTATAGGTGTTCGTGTGCAGATGAAACAAGATAACACATTTATGGTTTCAGTTGGCATTGATTCTCTTATAATTGAATCTTTGTATTTGAATATCACATGTGTGTGTTCAGTTGACATTGCTTCTCTCATAATTAAATCTTAGTATTTGAATATTACATGACTAAGAATGATAGTATTTTTGGGGATATCATCATAATGTTAAATATGGATTTATAATTTTCTCTGAGTAGGAGAGGAAGAATGTTGAAGAACCCGTAGAAATCGTCAATGCAAACGTATTTCTTGAGAAATTGCTAGGATTACCACCAAAGCGTAAGGTGGAATTCAAAATAAACATGTTACTGGGTACGTCACTGGTTGCCAAAACCCAATACGGAACGACACCAACGAAAATAAATAAGCTGAAGATACAGTTGGATGAACTGTTAAAGAAAGGATTTACAGGAATGAGTTCTTCATTATGGCGAGCTTAGATTTTGTTTACTAAGTAGAAGGATGATGGATTAACAAGAACTAAACATGAAATCAATTAGATGGATGGAACTCTTAAGCAATTAAAATTATGAAATCTATGAGGACAGAGCCAACCTTGTCTAAAAAAATAGTTTGTGCTTTCAGGTTTAGGTTTGACGTTTAAGTTCATCTAATAAGTCAATTGTTAGAACTTGAGTTAGTATAAGAAACGACCGACAAAGTGTTACAAATACGTGAAAGTTTGAAAACGGCTAAAGATAGACAAAAAGAATTATACCAACAAAAGGATAAAGCCGTTGGAATTTAATATTGGAGATAAAGTATTCTTAAAAATATCACATTGAAAAGGTGTTGCCTGATCTGGAAAGAAAAGAAGTTAAATCCACATTTTGTTGGACCAACTTAAATTTTCATGATAATCAAAACAATAGCTTAAGCCACAATTACCGGAAGAAATGAATGGAGTGTACAACATTTTTACTACAATGTTACAACATTTTTCAAATACCCACTTTTTATATAAAAAGATTAAAATAATGTAATTTAAAATTGTTCGTGTGTGTGGAGCCCATCTCTCTCGTTTGTAGTAGGTTTGGAACCCCGGACTTCATTTCCAGACATGGCTTTGGTCCTTCTCCACATCGTCCCTTGTCCGAATGTAGCACGTTTGAAATTTTCAAACGCTTCCAGGTGTGATGCGTTATGAATGCTATTATCACAACACAAACTTCAAAACGATTTAAAGAAAAAACCTATAACCTAAAAGCTTGATTATCAAAATAACATATAACTTGACCCAATATAAAAAGTTCATTCATCACTATATATACTTTGTATGATTTTCTTCTCTCAACAAGACAACTACGTTAAGAAAAAGTATTTACTGAAGGGGAATTCTATTCCCACACCTTCTTATCTATCTACACACATTGCCTTTTTCAATACGCATTGTATAGGCCTATACGATGCGTATTGGTTCAAAAGTAAAAAGTCAAATCTGCATGTGTCAGTTCTTGTCTGGCGGCTAACTTTTCAATACGCATCGTATAGGCCTATACGGGTCGTATTGCTTTAGTTTTTTACAAATTTTTGTATATATTTAATCATAGTTTTAATAAAGTTTAATAAAAGAATTCTTTTATTTTTTTAAGCAAAAAACATTTTTAAAAATTTATCATGTCGTATAGGTTTGGTACATGTTTATTATACTATACTATCTATGTTATAACCGTATTATATACTACACTTTTTTTTACATATTATTGTAAACATTTAATCATAGTTTTAACAAAGTTAAATAAAAGAATTCTTTTATTTTTTAAACAAAAAACATTTTTAAAAATTTATCATGCGTATATGTTTGGTACATGTTTATTATACTATATTATCTATGTTATAACCGTATTATATACTACACTTTTTTTAATTTATACTTACAAGTAAAACGTTTAAAAAAACAAAGATATAAAACATTTTTATACTTTATAAAACAGAAAAAACCATGAATTTTGAAGTTTTGTTACCTCATCTATCTATACTATACTACATTATACATGGTATTCTTAAAAAAAATTAAGGAAGTTTTTATTTAAAAAAATAAATATTTTTTTAGAAAACTTTGTTAAAACCATAAACAAATGTATAAAAAAAATTGTAAAAAAAAAAACCTTAACGAATACGACCCGTATAGGCCTATACGATGCGTATTATATCCCCAAAATTACTGAAATACCTATTTTTTTTGATAAATTCAGGGGTATTTTTGAGAAATTCAGAGTTTAATACGCATCATATAGGCCTATACGATGCGTATTAATCTGCTATACGATACAACATAGGCCTATACGATCGTATATGGCATAATAAGGAAATTTGTTTTTATCGTGTTTTCCTCGGTTCGACGCGTATATGTGTCGTTTTTTGTCGAACTTTCGCATATTTTGTCATTTTATGACACATACCTTCAACATGCATCGTTTCAGTGACGTTCGGTTGCGTGCGATTATCGTATTCTATGATTACGTACATTTTTGTTTGAAAACCACTTGTATTGTATAGTGCTATGTTATATGTATACGCGCGTGGAAATATTATTAGTTGCGTATTTTGACGTATTTTTGCGTATTTTGACGTATTTTATCGTATTGTTGCGTATTTTAGAGTATTTTGACATATTTGAGCGTATTCAGACGTATTTTAGCTTATTTTAACCTATTTTTAGGTTATTTTAGCGTATTTCGGCGCATTTTAACGTATTTCAGCGTATTTTAACATATTTTATCGTAAACGATGCAGCTGATGAAACTGAAGCTGTTATTTCGGTTGTTCAGTACTTCTGAGACGATTCAAGTGAGTCCTATGAAGCAAGTGTTTGTCTATTCAATTGAGAGGAATCATTGCATTACATCCCCGTTGATGGAACCCTTGATTTAAAACACATTTTTGAGAAATTTATAGTTTAATACGCTTCGTATAGGCCTATACGATGCGTATTAACCGATGAATTTACTGAAATACCCCTGTTTTTCTGATAAATTCAAGGGTATTTTTGAGAAAATTCAAAGTTTAATACGCATCGTATAGACCTATACGATGCGTATTAAGCCAATATACGATACAACATAGGTCTATACGATCGTATATGACATAATTTCAAATTTAGTTTTATCGTGTTTCCCTCGGTTCAACGCGTATACGTGTCGTTTTTTGCCGAACTTTCGCATATTTTGTCGTTTTATGACGTATACCTTCAACATATGGCGTTTCGGTGCCGTTCGGTTGCGTGCGAATATCGTATTCTATGATTACGTACAGTTTTGTTTGAAATCCACTTGTACTGAATAGTGTCGTGTTATATGTATACGTGTGTGGAAATATCATTAGTCACGTATTTTGACGTATTTTTCCCTATTTTGACGTATTCTAACATATTGTTGCGTATTTTATAGTATTTTTGACGTATTTGAACGTATTCTAACGTATTTTAGCTTATTTTAACCTATTTTAGGGTTTTTTTTTTTTTTTTTCGTATTTTAGAGTTTTTTTTTCGTATTTTAGAGTATTTAAGCTTATGTTGAAGGATAACCGCAACCGTTTTTTACTACGGAAACGGTGGCTATGCGAAATACAAACCGCAATCGTTTGTGACTATGGGAAACACAAGTTTCTTTTTGAGCTTGATGGATATCCGTTTTCTCAACGTTTCTCCTTACATTACTGATCTGGAATTGGAGAACCGTTGTGTATCTGAATCAGGTTCTCAAACAAACACTACTATAGATGAGTTGGTATTGAACCAAGAATATGAAGATCACGGTGTAGACACGTGGGAAGAAAGTCACAGATCCGATAATAGGGCCAACGGATCTTATGCCCACACGAGACCGATCTCTGGATTACATGTTGTACATGGTATTTTTTTAAAAAATTAAAAAAAAATTACAGGACATTTACTACACCTATATATGCTCATACAGGACCTATACCTCATCTATACTATACTACATTGTACATGGTATTTTTTATAAAAAATTAAAGAAGTTTTTATTTAAAAAAATAAATATTTTTTAGAAAACTTTGTTAAAACTATAAACAAATGTATAAAAAAAACAGTAAAAAAAAAGACTTAACCAATATGACCCGTGCTCATACAGGACCTATACCTCACCTATCTATACTATACTACATTATGCATGGTATTCTTAAAAAAATTAAGGAAGTTTTTATTTAAAAAAATAAGTATTTTCTAGAAAATTTTGTTAAAACCATAAACAAATGTATAAAAAAAATTGTAAAAAAAAGACTTAACCAATACGACTCATGCTCATACATGACCTATACCTTATCTATATTATATTACATTATACATGGTATTCTTAAAAAAAATTAAGGAAGTTTTTATTTAAAAAAATAAATATTTTTTTAGAAAACTTTGTTAAAACCATAAACAAATGTAAAAAAAAATTTGTAAAAAAAAAACAAACTTAATCAATACGACCCATATAGGCCTATACGACCCGTAGATCTGACATATCAGTCTTTATTGGAAATTGAAAAAGTAATACGCATCGTATAGGCCTATACGATGCGTATTGAGAGTGTCGATTTAGAAGGTCAAGGTGTGCCAATAATACGACCCTTACTGAATGACTGAATCCTGTATATATCTCTATGCAAACGGTTTCTCTCTCTCTATCTACTTCATACATCAATCTCTACCGCATCCAAAAGCATATATCTCTAGCAAGCAAAAATCTAAATATCATATCCACTCACATATATACATAACCTAAACGTGCAATATATACATATATATTTATTTGTTGGTTGTGAGAGCATCAATCATCATGGATGATGATATGTATAACTTCCACTCCACATCCAGTTACACAACATCACCAGAAAACTACCTGATTTCAGATAACCTCATCTTTCACTCATCTTATGTCCATCCGTTTAGCGGATCCGCTGATTTCTCAGTAGTAACGGATTCAGCTTCGATTGAAACCACTCCGGATCAGATCATTCTTCCGAGACGTCGAATCAACCGACCACAAATTGATGATCATGCTTCTGCCGATGCAATCAAGGAGAGAATTGCATCTCATCCGTTGTATTCGACACTGCTCGACGCTTATATCGACTGTCACAAGGTTTTCTTTCATTTTCATAACGCGTAATATTCGAGTTTAAGCCAACTTTAATCCTTTGATTTTCTTGTATATTCACTCAAATTAGTATTAATTGTGGTAGATGATTATATTTAAATCAATATTACAATATAAACACATGAGATATGAATAGTTCTATAAAGGACACTATAGTTTTATTTAGTTCTAGTACTTATCTTCTTTCACAACATGATTTGTTCATCTTTATAATAATAATAATATTTTTTTGATGTTTGTCGCACAGGTGGGAGCGCCACTTGAAGTAGCGCACTTGTTAGACGATATTCGTCACGAAAACGATATTCATAGACGAAACGCTACCGCCTTTAACTGCTTAGGACTCGATCCTGATCTTGACGAGTTTATGGTTCGTCTCTCCGTTACTTTAAAAAAATCATCAAATCACTCGATTACGTCGTACATATATATTTGAACTTTGGAACTTGTTGCTGTATTTGATGATGTAGGAAACTTTCTGCAATTTATTGTTGAAGTATAAATCTGATCTCACTAGGCCTTTTGATGAAGCCACTGTCTTCCTCAGTAACATTGAAACGCAGCTCCGCAATCTCGCCATAGGTGCGTGTACACATATATATATATAGGGTAAGGATAGTGTAAAAAGGGCCTAAAGTGTGAGAAGTGTATTATAACACTATATATAATACTATATAACACCATATAAACACCGTATAACAATATGTAACACCATATAATACCATATAACACTATGTAACACTATATATCATTATATAACAAACATAACACTATACATCTATCATAGACATGCTATCAGACAACCTATAGTGTTATATTTGTTATATAATGATATATAGTGTTACAAAGTGTTATATGGTATTATATGGTGTTACATATTGTTATACGGTGTTTATATGGTGTTATATAGTATTATATATAGTGTTATAATACACTTCTGACACTTTGAGCACTTTTTACAGGATCCTCTACCTATATATATATATATATATATATATAGGGGAGGGTTATCTTGAGAACGCTAAATATTGCGAGAACCGTGAGAACGAATGAAAAAACCAATCAAAACCAATTTTTTTTAATACAAACCTCATTGTAATTAAAATACAACATCAAAAAAAGAATTTACAACATCAAATAATTCATTTCTCCTTTCAAAATCACTCTTTTTAGATTTTTTACACATGTGTAAATATAACAGATTTACACATGTGTAAATGGCAAACTTACACATGTGTAAATTTTCTTTATTTACGAATTCACGTAAATTTAAACGTGTAAATTAAATTTATAACATTGTATTCGAATAATAATGATAAGTGTAGAAAAAATTTTTGAATTTGATTCGTTTTTGACCAAGTTCTCGCGGTTTTTTCATTTGTTCTCACGGTTCTCACAATATTTAGCGTTCTCATTTAAACCCTTCCCTATATATATATATTATGAAATTTATTGCATTCTTTGTTGTGTCTGGCTCAAGATAGCATAAGTACCTGGATCACTATGTGACTAGGTATATAGTAAATGAGAGAATAATCAAATGGAAAAGGCTACCTTGTGGCCCATAAAATACCATAATTCTATACTACTGCTATAGGTTTTCTCTAAAAATGATGGTTTTTAATTACATAATATATATTTATGTGTTATGTAGTTTCTGGTACTCATCACTTCCTATGAATATATATTCTCATCTGCCACTTAGTCATGTACATAAAATACATAATTAATATCCTGTACTATAAACATCTGAAATAATGGGATGGTATAACATATATAGAGAGATGAGTTTCTTTTTCTACCGTTCATTTTTCCTTCTGCTTCATTTAATATGTTAATTTTCATGTCAGTACTGAAAAAAACAAGCGTACGCACGCGTGTTGCGTACATATATGTTTGTGTTTTGTTAGGTGATCAAATGTTCTATCGCTTTTCCATGTACCTCAATATAAGAAATATAGTCATCACTTAACAAAGAAACAAGAAAGGAAAAGTCCTTGTGTCTAGAATCATGGACCATTGAACAGTAATAGTCAAACATTTTGTTTAATATTTGTTGTTCTGTTGTTTCATGTGTGCAAATCACCTACGGAGGTAAATTATCTTTAATTCTCACTAATTTTTTTCTAAATTCTATAAGGTTCTTATTGTTTTTTTTTTTCATTTTTTCCAAATGCACTGGGTTCCTAGGAACCCACAAATGTGGGCTGGATCCACCCTGCTCCTAATATATATCTGTTCAAGGAAATATTATAATTATGTTATATTTTGGGATTATTTCGATATCAAATTTCGATTCCGTTTGCTTTATAAGATCTCATAAAATAAAGTGCTCACAAGAAAGTAGACTTGCACATTCGATTAATGCCTCTTCTCCTCATGCGTGATTAATTGGTGTGATAATCTCTATATATTATAATGTTAAGATAGATTAGAGAATATATGTGAACTGGAGTTACAATGTTATTATTTGTTTTTTCTTGTTCTTTCTTTTGTGGAGGGATTTAATAAGCTATTTAAAACATATAGAGATCACTCATGTTCATTAATAAACACCTCCTTGAGCTTATGTAGTTACTTACAAATTTAACTCTTGTATATATTATAGCTTTAAACACTTAGATCAGTTCCTTAGTCGTCTCTGAACCATGTTGAGTTTTCTTTTACTCTTCTAGTGGGTGTTCGGGATTGCTTATCAAAATTACGAATTTGCTTATCGCGTTTTCATACGTCAATATATACATCGTGATTGATTGGGAACGTGCACATTGAAGTTGTTTATATAAAAAACAATAATAAATTAATAAGAAAGTAAATTGTTTGAAATACAAGCTGTAAACTTTTTATCTCAACAGGTTAACTTTGACTGATCTTATTGAAGTTGGTAGTAATTGATCCACATTTTTAAGATTCTTTAACTACATTTTCTGCAGTAAGTTCATTTATTTTGCAAGCTGCTGAAATTTCATTTATTTATGTATGTTTATAGATTTTCTCTTTCTTTATCTTCAGCTTTGATTTTGTCACGTGTTTTAGTTTGTCTGGTAGGCTAATTTTCATTTCTAGTGCATTAAATTCTCTGGTCTTCGCACAATGGGTTCTTTGAATTATTTGTAACGTATGCATTTCGCATTGGCATTCTTGAGACACTTTTCCTGTAGCTTTTGTCTGGTTTTGTTTATTTATGTTTTCTTTACAAATTTTTAAAAAGCTCTTACTGTAAAAAAGAAAACATTATATGAATAAGAAAGCTACATCTTTAAGCTTGAAAGTTTGAAGAAAAATATGTTTCAAAAAGAGAAGCCATATGAATATAAACCAGCTGAATATCTAATAATGCAAATATTTGATTCTCTTTACCGTTTAAATTATTTCCTGTAGCTTTTGAGTAGCCCCAAGTGATCGAAATAGTTGTGACGGTGTATCACTTGCTCACAATCACTTCCAAAGAAATTCCTCACATTGCTCTCCACTTTTAGTGACCACCATCACGAAATTGTATCATCACACTGTGATGAAATCGCAAGGGGTGGTGTATTACGGCCATCACTGTCACCACGGGGTCCATTATGGGACGCCCCTCCACCCTTAGGGGAGAGAGGGCATACTACTTGGAGGTTTGCGAGTTGGGTACTCGGCCGCAACCCAAGCGAGTATAGATTGCGAACTGTAGAGCTCAGGGTGAGTATGCATGCTAAGGTTGGCTTGAATTTTTTTATTTAATTTTAATTAGATAGTGGGTTTAACTAGGGGAGTGTCCCTTATTTTTTGGATTAAATTAGATTAAGATGATACAATATAAGTTATTTTTATTTTCGTGTTCAATTCAAGCATTTCGATTTATTTCTGTATCGATCTTTATGGTAATATATATCAACTTTAATTGTGTAAAACATTTGATTTTAGGGTAGAGGATCCTGTAAAAAGTGCTCAAAGTGTGAGAAGTGTATTATAACACTATATATAATACTATATAACACCATATAAACACCGTATAACAATATGTAACACCATATAATACCATATAACACTTTGTAACACTATATATCATTATATAACAAATATAACACTATAGGTTGTCTGATAGCATGTCTATGATAGATGTATATTGTTATATTTGTTATATAATGATATATAGTGTTACATGGTATTATATGGTGTTACATATTGTTATACGGTGTTTATATGGTGTTATATAGTATTATATATATAGTGTTATAATACACTTCTCACACTTTAGGCCCTTTTTACACTATCCTTACCCTTGATTTTAGTTCAATTATTATTATTATTATTATTATTATTATTATTATTATTATTATTATTATTATACCGAAAAATAAAGAAATAATATAAAATGTTTAAGAAATGTACAAATTACGAAGATAATTGAAGTATGCCGCTTGTGAAGCGAGGGTGCCAAGTGGACTAGTATAACCTTCTCGATCATTCATGAATGTAGGGCTCACCTAGAGTCACTTATCATCGAATTTGACCACTAGCTAGGCCGTGATATAAACTTGACCTTAAGTTAGGGTTTTGCAATTTTTCTAAGTTTTGATCGTTTTATTTGTGTTGATTTTAGTAATAATCGAACATGCAATCTTAGCAATCCATTTATCGGATTATTTGAACTGGTTTTAATTTCTAATAAATAATTTGAAATTTTAAACTACATAAATATAACTAATAATTTAGGGAAAATGTTCAAATACATAGTTCCCTAATATTAGGAAGTCGTAGAAAAGGTATTAAACGGACCCGATTGAATTCATTGAAGCGGCATTGAAACCGTTTCGTCGAACTCTACAATATGAGATTTTAGGTTTTCGCTTTATAATTTTTAGCATGTAGATTTTAGCTAGCATTTTTGTTTAGATTAATGTGTCTTTTAATTTGTTTGTATTCTTTATTTGTATTATTGTGTCTTTTTGGGACTCGTTGTGTCTTTTTTCTTCGATATTATATCATATTTTTCCGGCATTATGTTATATATATTTTGCGATTCATTGTGTCTTTGTACCCTCTCTAGATTTAGGAGACTTTATCGGATAACTTTACCTATAATTTAGAACAAAATAGAAAACTAATTTATCTTTTTAAAAGCACTAGGCGAACGAGTGCGGTCATTGGTATGCCCTAAAACGTCAGGCAAGGCTCTTTTGCATAATAGGAAACTAAGAATTCCGGTAAGAAACTCGGTTCATAGACCACTCCAACTGATAAATAGGTTGGATGATTCTAAGATACAATTTCAAAGTGAAGATTTCTAAATTCTTAGGGTTTTGATTTTACTTTGTTAATCACCATCTAGAAAAAAACTATACGAACGCGTGAATGAGATTCTAAATAAACAAGATTTACAGCCAGAACATTTAAGATTGTAGAAGATAATAATGTTATGGTTGATATGGGCAAAGGCATGCTCCGGATAGAACGGGTGGTCTAAAGAAGTTTCACATGGACTTCCGTGGTTTCCGCTGCCTGTTTTTTACTTTGCTTTTTTGTGTTGAATGCACACCAACTACTTGCCCACTCCCACGTATTCAATCAACCCTAGGTTACTGTTGTACTACACGTGTCAACTTTCTAGGCACTCTAATTATCTGTTTTACAGTGAGCAGTGGGGCCAAGCTTTTAGTGTGTAGGAATGGGACATGTGAATACGACATCATCTGCACAGTGCAGTTCTGTTTGGTGTTATTCTACTGTTTTTTCATGGTCTAAAACATATATATGAGACCAGGAAACCTTAGGGTGTACGGTGTGGCATGCGGCAAGGGGCGGCAAAGGAGTTTGCCGATCGGCAAACACCGGCGCCGACTATTTGGCGAGGCGGCAAACTAAAGAAATCGGTGACCGCATGCCGATTCGGGAAGAAGATGATTGAGAGAGAGAGGGTATTGTGGGGTGGGGTCCAATCCAATCTCAACCAATCACACCTTTTTCCTTTTTTTTTTAAAATAGTTTACCACTTCACCAAGTGTCTAAACCGTTGCCAACACTTTTCACCAAAGTTTAAACACTTTTGACTAATTGACATGGCGCGCTCTGATTGGTCGGTTTTTTAGTTTGCCACTCCAAAGTGTTTAACCACTCCCTACACCCTTATATTTCTTTTCTCATCAAACATGCAAAGTACGAGGTGTTATTCCTCCTTAATTTCATAACATATATATACACTTAAACACTTGATTATGAGAAACTAAACCATTTTCTTTCTTATTTAATGTGTGTGGATGGTTGTGCAGAGGGATATAAGTAAGAGGATATATATGTGGAACTATTTTCATTTTTGAATTTGTTGATGGGAGAGCATTCGCATTATTGGAGTCTCTAAATCAAACATACTGAATCTTTAAAATTGGTAGAGAAATATAAAGAATGGTAAAAAACAGAAATCGTTCTCCATCTGATTATCTAAAATAGAAAAAAATATAAAAATACTACAGTGTATCTTTAAAGATAGATGAATAACTATTCACTATTTGTATCAGTCTGTATATATGTTATGTTTGTGAGTACAAAAAAGAGAAGAAGTAAAGAAAAAAGTAAAAAATATTATTTGGTTGAATAGAGATAAATATAAAAATCGACTGTGGGTGGTTTTTAAAAGATAATAAACTTTTGAGGCTTTTTTTGTCAATAGCTTTTAGGTAAAATGTTAATTTAGAATTTACTAGATATGATTAAAGTTGAAGTTAAAAGACTTTGAAAATTCAAAATATGACACTCTTAATGGGACGGAGGTAGTAATAAATTAGTGGTTTTAGAGCATACGGACTTGTCCCGTTTTTTTCATATGAGACATCCATATTATATTAGTTTTTTCTCACTTTTCTCTGATTTTCTTGGATTTGTGTTGTCTCAGATTTCTCAAAATTTAATTATTCTATTTTAAATTAAACTTATATATATATCTAAAATGTTTTAATTAATTATTTTAAAAAAATACAAAATAACATCAATAAAGAAAAATAAAAATAACATAAATAAAATTACATTAAATTTAGAACAATAAAAAACAATACTAGGTTAAAAAACACACAAAAATTAAAACAATAAAACCATTTCACTAAAAAAACAAAGGTCCATCCCAAACGACTTGCCACTTCACGCTTTATTTCAAGAATCCACTCCAAGATCTCACCAGAATGCATTGAGTGGTCTTGTGTGATAAACGCCAAGTCTTGTTGTTTTTGTTGTTGTCTTTGAACAATTGCTTGTTTTTCTTTCATCAAATCGACTCGAGGGTGTACATTGGCTTTGTTAGACGAATCTTATTGTCTCGGCATTTCTTTTTTCTCTCCGCTTCGGCTACAGCCTACAGTGAAGGCGTTGAAGTGCTTGATCATGAAATTTGGGTTCATCTTGAAATTTTGAAGACCGAATTTCTTGTAATGGAAGAAGTTAGAAGCGATAAATTTAGGCAATATAGTTCTATAGAATGAATTTCATGTTCTTTGATTTTGCTTTATTTGTTCTTTACGTTGCATTATGAATTTGTGATTGGATGATTAATTTTGATATGTGAATTGATTTTGGTGTGGATTGTGCTGACAAAAGTAAACGACAATTAGAAAAATAGGAAATGTGTTTGCTAGTTTCATTTTTTTCTTATTGTATAGGCTCGAATCGTTGAACTGACCCGAAACACATGGCCTTAGTATCTCTGTTTAGTCTAAACGAATACTATGATTTCGTGAACAATTATATAAAAAACTACTTTACATTTATATATTTTGTTAACGTCGAAGTGTACATTTTTTCGAGGTCGAACAAGGCACACGAATTCTCAGGATCGGCCCTGTCTTCTATAACCATATCTAATTTTACTTGCAACACATAAATGCATGTGATACATGACATTATATAGCATTATAGCTTTCCACTCTCATCATTGATACTCAGAGAATAAGTTCATGTGTAATATGTTGTCACATATTAAATCATATACACAGGTATGTAAAAATAAATATATATTTTTCTTTCTAAAATGTATAATTTAAGAGAAGCGACACCTTTATGAACCATGAACGTAAAATTTGTAGCTTTTTGGTGGTGACTGACTTTGATTTGATGGTGGGGTATCATATATCTGTGTGCATTATGCCCCATCACTTTAATCTTCGTAAACACTGACATTGAAACGACCAAACAAAGACTTGTCCTTCCCCAGTACAAACATTATCATCCTCTTCCCACCATTGACGATGAGAATCCTCCAAACATTAGATGTAGTTTGGTTCCTCTATATTGCAATAGGAAAATCATCCCTTATATACATGACTTATACAAGATTTTGGCCCAATACTCTAAAGGATCGTTACACCGGTGAAATAATGACGTGGAAACTAGGTATTAGCTTTTACTGGGTTGTGCTAAACGTAGGTCACTCTTGTGGTTTTTAGTGAATGTAATCCCCTCGCTCTTTTACTTGCCGTATTTAAAAATCCAATTCGCTGTACACGTCCAAATTGAGAGAAATAATTGATGTTTTAAAACAATGTTATATCGTATAATATATTTTTAAGGAAAATTACAAAACTAGCCATTGACAACACCCTTTTTCAAAACTAGTCACCTCATGCGTCTTTGGAGCGACCTTTCAAGCACGGGATGCGTCTTTCAAGCACATGATGTGTCTTTGAAGGTCTTTCGATAGCTGAAGCGTCCGGTCTCTAGGATGCGTCTTTCAAGCACATGATGCATCTTTGAAGGTCTTTCCCATCCGTCTGGGACTTCTCCCATGCGTCTTTCACGCCACGTATCCATTTTTATTGGGTTTCAGGGATGAGTCTTTGAAGGTCTTTACCCTGCGTATGGGCCTTCTCCCATGCGTCTTTCACACCACGTGTCCATTTTTTATTGGTTTTCAGTGATCTCTCCAAAGACGCATCCCGTGCTTGAAAGGATGCTCCAAAGACGCATGAGGTGGCTGGTTTTGAAAGAGGGTGTGGTCAATGGCTAGTTTTGTAAAACTGGTCACTCGAGTTATTTTTAGTCTTCATATATCACAATTGCGCGGTTATATAATCATCATATAAGTTGTAGGTAAAGTAATAGATACCTGCAAATTATGTGGTTTTTCTCTTAAAATTGGTAATTGGGTTGTATTAACAACCCTATATATATAGTATGTGTTTTTAATACCTTTAAATTACCAATCTTTATATATTTTACTGGGATTTAGTTCTTGTTTCATTCATGAGTTGTGTTATACTGTTATATAATCCACAGATGAGAAAAGTACTAAAATTATTCGAGAGTAACTGTTTGACTATAAAATAATGTCTAGCTCTTTTGAAGCTATGCGCTTGGCTCATTTGGAACATGAAAACTGTATAGTAACTTAGTAATCACTTTGAATTTGAAACATTGAAAAAAGTATACACTACTTTCTTTATTCAGAAAGGTTTATTTGCTTTTTAACAGGGGTAGACTGTTTAAAATAATCAAACCAATACACCCCATAAATGATTATATCAATAATCAATGTATGAATTGAATATGAACAAAAGAAAAATAAAAAAATGATTTGATATATGATTCAATTTAGATGAAGGTGGCAATATTTCATCAGAAGAAGAAGTTATAAGTGGAGGAGAGACGGCCGATAGCACACAGGAACTGAAGGATAAGTTGTTGCGTAGATTCGGAGGTCGTCGTATAAGTTCCCTAAAGCAGGAATTTACAAAGAAGAAGAAAAAAGGGAAGCTCCCAAAGGAGGCAACAAGAACATTACTTGCTTGGTGGAATTCACATAATAAATGGCCTTATCCTACTGTAAGTGTTTATCTATATAAATTTTCTCTTTATTAACTCAATCTAATTATAAGTGTCACCACTTGGTCTAGCTGTTTCACTTGAACATTGAAAATAGTAGGTAAAGTTGTCAATGGTACAAAATTAAAAGATTATATAAAGTAATAAACACAATGAGTTTGAGAATAAGTTTGGATTTTGCTGGCATTTTTTCTTAAAAACCCTAATTTTTTTTCCACACTTTTATGAAAAATGTGGTACTTTTTTGCTACTCTAAAAATATCAATTACTGTTTACAATGTGTCACTAAACAGTAAATATGTTTTATAAAACTGACCATCACCCTTTAAACAAACAAAACATATCACTCACTATATTTCACCTTTGCAATTATAACTATTCAAACAAACACACCCTCATCTATCAATCATTGCAGCTTGAAGCGCTCTAAAATATCCGCTTGGATGGAGGCTGATTCAATCCTTATAAACGCCTTTTAGCTGTTATAGATCTTACAATGATATTCAATGCGTTACTTTTAAATATGTAACGCAGTGAATATGATTTCGAACATTATACTAACAAAATGAAACTACAGAATAATTACTTTTCTTATATACTTTGATCTACTAGGGTTTAAACATTTGAATACTACATCTTAAAATCTACCTATTTAACCCATTTGAAGATATGTTGTCATCCAGATAGACACATCTTAGGATTAATGATTCATAAAGTAGAGTATATATTCTAACCTTACTTTTATCATAAAAAAATAATAAATGGAAATGCAGGAGGCCGATAAAATAGCGTTAGCGGAAACAACAGGATTAGATCCGAAGCAAATCAACAACTGGTTTATAAATCAACGGAAGCGACACTGGAACCCGTCAGAAAGCTTGCAGTTAGCCATCATGGGTGGTCTTCCTGTTCCTGACCAGTATATTAATAACGACTAAAATACGCTTATTTTGCATGCATGTATATACATTCTCAACTAATTAAACACACTGTATTTATAAACTATAAATTATGGATTCTTTTTCTAAACATCATCGGTTGCTTTGTTGAAATTATAATTCATTTGGTATTGGGCCTTGTTTTTAACTCATTGTTGAACAATCTAATTCTACTTAGTTATTGGGTCAAACAATTTGCTTATGCATTTAATGTTGGGCTGTAAACCGTTACATAGGCCCAGGATGTATTTGTTAAGTCCATATGTTTAACAAGAAATTTTGAAATAAGAACTTGGTTTATATAATGAAAGTGCTATATTTATAGCAGTTATACTGTCATATGTTGACACCCATCCCACCACGACACGTGCTGATGACCCACAACTGTGAGTGAAGAGTGTATTGAGGCCGGAAGAAAGGCCGCCTCTTCGGCTTCAAGACCACTCACGATCCCTTTTATGGCATCACCGGTGATCCTGGTACTTCAAGTACCCGAAAATCTCTTGCCACCCAACCCATCCCACTAGTTAACTAGATTTTTCTCTATCTTGTATTAGCATATTTTTGTATTTAACTTTTACTTTATTGAAAATTTTATGATTCATTGGTGTTGGTGAATATGTGGTTGATCCATCAATAACATTGTCATGGTAACTACCACTAACTTCCTTCATTAAACCGTCGCTGAAACCACCGTTGATGATCCATTATCAAGTTCAATCAGTAAACACTCACATCATGTATTCTGACGGAATATCACCGAAGGGTTCAACCTTCACCATCAAATACGTCTGTCCGTTGAAAGTGCTTATGTCATGTACTTATTTAACCGCTTATTTGCCGGTAAATGAAGTGTCTTAAAATAAACAATATGAATATGTTTATTCCAAACTACGTACTTATATGAAATTTGATAAGAGTAAGCAGTTATAAATACACTTGCATACATGTATGGAGAATTTTGAAGGATCAAAATTTGTATACAAATTTATAACTCATAAACTCACTCCCTTTCTAGTTGCTGAACCTCTTTTTCACATGTAAACCATCCTCATTTTGATCCCATTTCCTGTACTCCATGTAAGCTAAAACTCATTTTTATCCTCTTTATACAAATGATCTTTATACATAAATTACCTTCAACTAGCTACTCACTTTCGATTTCCCTAATACATTGAACAAACTCTAGATGAGATGCGTTCAAGCAATCCGGAAACTCCTAAACTTCAAGGGTTTTTACGCACAAAATAAGAACGAACTTTCACTTTTGTCTCATTTTAGTATTGTACCTTTCTAATACATTTGAGTAATTAAAAGACGGTTTTTCATTATGTAATTTGGGTCATTGTGAGACTCTTTTACAGTTCGGATGCAAAAGGTTTTGTACTGCTGACCCAATGGGATAAGGAAAACCCATTTTTAACAACTCAAATATATAAAAAGAAGTACAATGAATAAAACGGGTACATAAGTGAAAATCTGTTGGTATTTTATGACGAAAAAACTTATCGTTGGTGTGTTACCTCGGCGAGAACTGACTATGGGAAACAGTAGCAACTGAACTTACATCATCATCATTATCATATCGTCGTATTTTTTCTTCTAACTCATTGATTTCATCATCAGCAATAAACGGGGGATTAGAGGGTGGTGGCAATGGCTCGTCATCTTTTACCAGCATTTTTAGTGCCATTGATATTGATGGTCTTAAAGCTGGAGCTTCTTGGGTGCACAACAGGGCTATATGTACGACTTTGATGGCCTCTTTTTGGAAATTAAGGTTTGGATATGTGTGAAACATTAAGTTTGGATCAAGGATTTCTTCCACTGTACCTCGTTGGAAATGCCTCCATGCCTGTTGTGTTTCATCAACAAATCATTAAGTAGAATGTTAGAACTTTGAACAACTATTACACCTCTAAATATATATGGGTTTTTATCGGGTTGGATTATTCGAATTTGAATATTTTAAAAATGTAATAAAAAAACCGATTCAAATCCTGTTCAAATTCGAATAAACTAGATTGTGAAAAACAAATAAGACAAATAATACACACACATATATACATATACGTAAGAAATAAATAATTCATGCCTTTTTAAAAAAAATAAAAAATTATACATATTCGGGTCAAAAATCACAGATTGAATTCAGAACATGGTTCGAATGTTAACCCGGCTCCAAAACATGAAAACCGAATTCAAATTCGGATGGGCTCGAATTTTGGGTAGTTTGAGGTGGATTCAAATAATGAACAAACTTTGAAGCCAAAACAGGTCAATCAGTTTGATTCGATGACAAATTAAAACCGAAGAGTCTAATTAAAGCCAAAACTGGTATGGTTTGTGATTTATGGTTCCTAGATGAATCAAACCAAACCGAAAAGTCTAGTTACAAATTAACATCTTTGTTTTTGTTTTCCTTTTTTCCAAAAGAAATTTATAATATATGAGTTGAAATGATAAATTTACGTTTACTCTCCAATACTATGTAGTTAACTACCAAAAGGCCCCTGTAAATTGTTAATCAAATGAAGTTTAACACTTACAATTGCAACTAGGCTCTCTGTGTATTCTGTGTTTTTACTTCCGTTGATTTGTATTCCAGTAACTATCTCCAGCAACAGTACACCGTAGCTGTACACATCTGCCTTTTCGGTTAATTGACCATAAGCTAAATACTCTGGAGCCATGTATCCACTGGCAAAATTAAAAGAATACATTGTATCAGACTATATATTAGTTAGGTAAGTGTGTAACCAAATAGGGTACTTACAGTGTTCCTGCAACTGCAGTGCTGATGTGGCTCATATCTCCTTGAAAAGATCTAGCCAAACCAAAATCAGCTATTTTAGCGCGAAGCCTCGAGTCCAACAAGATATTAGCAGCTTTAATATCCCTGTGAATAATTCGAGTCTTGGTGTTCTCGTGTAGATAGACAAGACCTTCGGTTGTGCCAATGATGATCACAAATCTCTTTTCCCAGTTTAATTCCTTACCTTTCGTTGCATCTGCAATATAATATCATATCAATTTATCAACTTCAACAATACAGAACTTTTCATGTAAAGAGATGGTTTAAAGTATACATCAAGTACTTGCTATAGAGGTGGCAAAGGTACAGTTCAAAACACGCTGGATTCAGGTCGGTTGACCAGAAACACTTTTTATAAATAATTAATGAGTTGAATATTACGAAAACTGTACATATTATGATGTAATACATTGATTAACATAAATAGGAGGTTTTATGTACATATTATGATGTAATACATTGATTAACATAGATAGGAGGTTTTATGCATTAAACATACACTTCCCATTCAACCCATTTCATATCTTTCCTTTGAGTAAAATGCCATTTTCATCCCTGAGGTTTTACCAGTTTTGCGACTTTCGTTCAAAGTTTGTTTTTCCGCATCTGGATCCAAAAGGTTTGAAATCTTGCCATTTTCATCCGGATCATTAACTCCATCCATTTTTCTCCGTTAAGTCAGGGGTATTTTTGTTTGGTCTTTTTACATAACGGGAAAAGGGCCGAATTGCGCTTTAAGTTAACAAAAAAGACAGAAATACCCCTGACATAACGGAGAAAAATGGATGGAGTTAATGTTCCGGATGAAAATGGCAAGATTTCAAACCTTTTGGATCCAGATGCGGAAAAACAAACTTTTGGATGAAAGTCGCAAAACTGGCAAAACCTCAAGGACGAAAATGGCATTTTACTCCTTTCCTTTTTATGCTTTTCTTTTTACCCATTTGACCCATTATACATAACCTGAATTAACACATTCCTAACTAAATGGAACAATGGACGATATAAAGTTAAATATTTAAAATTTGTTGTCTTTACCAAAGATGAAGCGATCGAGGCTCATGTTCGCTAGGTACTCATATACAAGAAAACTTTCAGGCCCTGAACAGCTGCATCCCAACAATCTGACCAGATTTTTATGTTCAACACTGTTGATTATGTTAACCTCATTATAAAAATCTGCTGCTCTGAATTTGTTGTTGAAAAAAAGCCTCTTGACAGCAATCTCTCTTCCATCTGGAAGAACTCCCTGAAAATTTAACATAATATAAGAACTATTTAGTTTACGTTACTTTTTGTATTATCGTATATGTATAATTGGTACATAATATAAGGTAGTACCTTGTAGACAGTCCCAAACCCTCCTGCACCGAGCTTATTGGATTCAGCCCAAGAGCCTGTAGCTTTCTCAATAGCGGAGTATTTGAAGTTCAAGCTACTGTCATTAAGAATCTTTGCCATTTTCTTAGCATCATATGAATCTGATCATTATCAAAAGTGTAATAGACGATTTTAGCATATTAATTATGTGATACTTCAATTCATGTTTCTAATATGGTCTCTACCATTATGTAGTAGAGGTGGCAAATTTTATTCAATTGCTTATGAATGGTCGATTAAGGTATGTTTATAGCTAACGAGTAATATAAATGGCTTAAAAGGAAGCAGGTCGATGAGCCAAATTGGTAAAAAATAAAAGTCACCTAAAGTGTATTTTTTTAATACAAAGCAGCCTAGATCATTTTATAAAAATCAGAGTACTGAAATATTATGACTTTCGTAATCGTATTTGAAAAGGTATAAAGTTTGGGCAAAAAAATTTTTGGTCAACCCAACGCAGCCCAACTAGACCTACGATTAAGGGCATGTTTTGTTCGAGTGTCTCAAGGGCTAATCAAGATTGTTCACACATTATATGTACCTGTTCTTTTCTGTTGTAACCATCTCCGTCTTTGTATATACAAAGCAATCAACAATGCAACAACAAAAATCACAACGGCGCTAACAACAGCCGCAACAATAGCTATCATCTTCCCTGAAAAACCAATAAATAAAAATTACAATATGGTAGAGCCTTAACAATCTGTAACATCCACTAACATGTTTAAAAATTACCTCTGTTTTGGGATCTGACAGGCACAGGATTGAAAAAATCCGTATCAGAATACCTCATAAAACATCCAGTCATCAACGCACGCCCTTCAGACCACGGCAAGCATCGCGATAACGATTCAGAAGCAGCCTCTAAACAACTTCTACAAGAATTTGCAGTCAATGTCCTCCAGCAATTCGCCAACACATATACCGACTCGTTAACTGTCCCAGGCCTTATCACTTCTTTCCTTGCAAAATAACCACCATCTGTCAACGCATCCCTAACCGCATTCGACACAGCCTGCGTTACCAAATCTTGAAACACACTACTCTTTCTTGTGGTATTCCCACAAATAAAAGTGTCACTAGTTCCCCTGTATTCTTCATAGAAGCTGTAGTTCTGGAATCTCATAAAACAACCGTCTTGATAAACAATACCGCCAGTATTCGGAAAGCAACGGGAAACAACAAAATGCGCCGAGTCATAGCATATGATACAGTCGCTTGTCGAAAGATCACCGTAGCATTGGAAAAGTCCATAAGTAGCATCAGGTGCTGAGCCTGTAGTTGCTGTTGCAAAGTGTGAAGACTGAACTTTGTTGCCTAATTCTTCCGTTGTTCGTATAAAGTTCGCGACGAACAACGTCGTGTTGTGTTCTGTCTGATTAATACATGATAGGTTGATGATCTGGTTTCTAGGAGCTCCTTCTGATCTACCTACCATAACTAAAATAATAATAATAATTCTCATAACAACAACAGATGCTCTCTCTGTTAAGTTCTTCATCGTTGAATAAATCGTCGAATAAGCCGATTGAATTATGCTATGATGAGGCTGTTTAAAAATTAAAACAGAAATGTGAATTAGGTAAATTCTTTGAGTAGAAGCAAAATAATACAATTCTTATGGAAGCAAAATAATATCATGAGATCATAAATGATATTGTGACACCATACTTTTACACACATTAATTAATTGCAGCCAGCCCTAACAAATTCAGAAATTCAAATTACAATTTACTGACACAGAGTCTGTTAGAATATAGAATAGTTAGTTACAACAAACCCTAACTAACTCCAACTGATTAATAGTAAAAGAATGAATGCAGCAAATAAAATGATTATAGTAAACAATCAGGAATATGAATTGAAGAAATCAGGTTGTTACTTACAGCAGGATTTGGAGGAAATGATGAGAGAGAAGGAAGAAGGGGGGGTTGTATGAATATGAATAACAATAATTAATTATTGATTTGGGATTGGGATTAATTAAGTGGGGTTAGGAGGGGTGCAGGTGTCAGAGTTGAAGTATCTACTCAACGGTTGTGGACGCTGACGTTATTTTGACCTTGTGTGGACCACAGCCCACACGTTACTAGGTAAGATCCCATTTCTTGAAAAAGTTCTTGTTTTTTCGTATATGTCGACTTTGGATTTAACTTTGAATATTAGGAAAATGTCTTTTCAAAAAAAGCAAAACGTATGGCTGAACAAACTTATTTTACACTTTAAACTACTTTAACGTATAATAGTATCTAGCACTTGCGATGGGATTGTTAAACCGAACAAAAAAACGTTGAATCATGCATGCGTGTTACAGTGTGTTAATTCGCAAAAGTTAGACCAAAACGTAAAATATATAAAATAATGATTAATAAGACCAACGCATTACGACAGAGACATTAACCACAAAACATATAACATAAAAACGTTGAACCACGCACGCGCATTGCAACGTGTTAACTCGTAAAATTTAGATTGAAATGTACATCGGCAAATTTATAAAATATGAAAGTATAAATGACCAAAGTTGAAAATGGAAAAGTGTTGTGGTAAAAAATGAATAAAAAATGTTTGTGACAAAGTTGTGAAATAAGCGAACTATAGAGGTTAAATGTGTAAGTAAATTGAAAAGTTAATAATTAATATATAATTGTAAATTATAAGAATGCTCAATTGATTTCATTAACAAAGAGAAGAAATATATACAGGAAAACTGTAACTACCCTAGAGATAAATAAGAAAATACAATCAAGACATAATTACAAAATAAATGTACATAATCACAATAATACTCTCCATATATAATTGGCTAATAGTCCCCTGCAGTCGAAGTGGTAGTGGAGCGAATACAAAGACTGGACTTGAATATGTTAAACAATTGCTTTGGAAGTCCCTTGGTAAGTATGTCCACATACTGATAATCGGCTGGAATGTGTAACACGCGGACGTCCCCTATACAAACTTTTTCCCGAACGAAGTGGATGTCGATCTCAACATTCTTCGTTCTTTGATGTTGAACCAGGTTATCGAATAAATAAACCGCAAAAACATTATCACAGAAAATGATAGTCGCATCACGAGTAGGTATGTTAAGTTCCAGAAGTAGATTGCGAACCCAACTCGTCTCTGCAGCAGTGTTAGCAACCCCGCAGTATTCGGCTTCAGCACTAGATCGGGAGACTGTGTGCTGTCGTTTAGAGGACCAAGAAATTAATTTTTCACCAAGAAACACACAATTTGATCGTCAAGAATCCGGACAACCTCCCCAATGAGTAGTGAGTTTTAACGATGAGGATGGTCGAATGTGGAAAACATGGTCACTCATACCCTTTAGGTAGCGAAGAATACGTTTCAGATACTGAAAATGTGGTTCCCTTGGCGCATGTATAAAGAGGCAAACCTGTTGAACTGCGATGTCAGGCCGAGTGATTGTGAGGTATTACAAAGCACCAGCTAGGCTGCGATACAAAGTGTCATCAGAGATAAGGGCACCTGTGTGGGCACTAAGTTTGGAATCTGTGTCACAGGAGGTGCTGCAAGGCTTGTAATTGGACATGTTCGCACGAGCCAAAATATCTCGAATACACGCTTCTTGTGATAGTTGGAGGCCAGCTTTGTTACGTGTAACATGAATACCCAGAAAATGATGAAGAGAGCCCAAATCAGTCATTGCAAACTCAATCGACAAGGTTTGTAAAACATGTTTAAGAAAGTTGTCATCTGAGGCGATTAGAATAATATCATTGACGTACAATAATAAATGGGTCGTGCGGTTCCCCTTTTGAAAAACAAAGAGAGATGTGTCACAAGAGGCACTGCGAAACCCACATTTAATAATAAAGGAAGCAAAACGATGGTACCATGCACGGGGTGCCTGCTTAAGACCATACAGGGATTTTTGCAATCTGCAAACATAACGCGGGTGAGATTTATCAACAAACCCTGATGGTTGGTGCATGTATACTGTTTCATTGAGGTCTCCAATCTTCATGCAGAAATGCATTTTTGACATCAAGTTGATGGATGGATCATTGGCGAGACACCGCAATACTCAGAACTGTCCGAATAGTAGTCGGTTTAACAACCAGATTAAATATTTCAAAACAATCGATGCCGACCTGTTGAGATTTCCCGTTAACAATCAACCGTGCTTTGTAATGTTGTAACGTGCCATTATCATGGAATTTGTGGCGATATAGCCACGTGTACCTAATAATATGAGCATCTGCGAGGCGCGAAACTAACTCCCAAGTTTTATTTTCCATTAATGCCCTATATTCATCATTCATGGCCTCTTTCCAATTCGGATCGGATAACGCGTGCGAGTAGGATTTAGGGAGAGGAGATAGTTGTGGTTGGGTGGTGGTATGAAGATTAATGGGTGCTTTGGGTTTGGTGATACCGGCTTTGAGCTGAGTTGTCATTGGATGAGTGTTGGTAGGCGGGTTTGTGTTAGGCTGAGGATTGTTTGGTTGGGCCGAGGTATAGGGAGACGATGGAGGGTGGACATGGGAAGATTGGGCTGGGGATGGTTGGGCCGAGTGGTGTGGAGCAAAAGGAGATTGGGCTGAAGGTGGGTTAGCGGAAGGTGAGGAGTGGGCTAGTGGATTAGAATAAGTGGAGTGGGCTGGTGGTGGGGTTTGGGCCGTGGGCTGATGAGACGAGTTGGGATGGGTGAAGATAGTATTAGACAGATCCGATTCAAATGGAGTGTAATCACATGGTGGGTGTGACTGAGCAAAGGGAAGAACAATCTCATCGAAAGTAACGTGTCGAGAGAAAATAGTTTTCCCGGTGGCCAAGTTGAGACATCGGTAACCTTGGTAATCAGATGAATAACCAAGGAAGATACATGGAGAGGACCGATGGGTAAGTTTATGAGGCCGAGTGGAGGACTGGTTTGGGAAATACAAGCATCCGAAGACACGAAGATGGTCATATTCCAGGTGACGAAGGTATAAAGCAGCGGTGGGCATATGGTTATTTAGGAGTTTGGTTGGCAGGATGTTGTGAAGATAAACGCGGTGTGGACGGCCTCTACCCAGTAGGTAGTGGGAATATAGGCATGGGTCAAGAGGGAAATCATGATTTCGTTGATGCGACGAATCATGCGTTCAGCTTTCCCATTTTGTTGGGAAGTGTGAGGACACGAGAAACAAAACTGTATACCATTTGGCAAAGGTTTTGAATTGGTGATTATCAAATTCTCCCCGATTGTCACATTGAAATGATTTTATGGGGAGATTGAGTTGGGTTTTAATATATGTAAAAAATTTAATAAATGTTGTTACAGTTTTGGATTTGTAACGTAGGGGAAACACCCAGGCGTATTTGGTATAATCGTCAATTAAAATCATATAATACTTGTACCGAGTGTTAGAAACAATGGGTGAAGTCCACAAATCACAGTGCACAATATTAAACGGTAAAACAGTACTATAAGTAGATAAAGAAAACGGTAACCGTTTATCCTTGGCAAGCCGACAAGAGTTGCAAAACAAATGACTAGTCTTATTAAAAGAAATAAATTCATTTGAAGACAAAAATCAATAACGGAAACCCCTGGGCGGCCAAGGCGATCATGCCATGATTCGGGAGCAAAAGCAACAAAAATTGTCACACCCCAACCGATGGCGGAAACATCGGGATGAGACGAAAACTAGATTGCAAGAGACTTCATAACACTAATTGTGACGAGTATTTAATAGTTACCTTCTACATTGTTTGAACTCGAAATACCACAAGTTTGAAATAAATAATATACAACAAATATTCAAGTAATTAAACTTCATTTCATTGATAATGGTTTAATACAAAGATTGGAAATAAAATACAACATGTTTGAAAATAAATTACAATACAAAAAGTATTAAAGTTTGAATGCGTTTCTAGGCAGTCCTACTAGATTCCTTGCATCATCAAAATCCTGCAACATGTATTAAAAGCATAGTTCAATACAAAAGTATTGGCGAGCATACAAGTTTGAAAAAAAGAAATTATAAGTATAAAAGTTTGTCTCAAATCCAACTTGGCAACTTATATTCATGTTGTAACTAGCATACAAAAACAACATAAGCATAACAAATAGCATGGACGTACAAATTGAAGCTAGCATACATAATCAACCTAAGCATAACAAATAGCATGGATATACAAGTTGAAACTGGCACACATAAATAGCCTAAGCATAACAAATAACAAGTATGATGGATTGAGTGGTTGAGTACGTTCGATTGCGTGTATTGAGAATTTTGTTAGTTGATACATGTTACACCCCAAAAATACATTAAAGCGTAAAAAGGGTCAAGTATGCTCACATTATTGCTAAGTCTTCCGATTATCCAATTTTTGACGAGTGTATGAGATTAGTAGGATGGAACACCGAAGTCGCCCTATATGGGTAACGATGATGCATGAGTACACGGAATTATGACGGAGGATTTGAAGTTGAATTTTAAGGTATAACTTGTTGATATATATATATATATATATATATATCACAGAGTATACATAGTTTATGTGTTGATTCCAAATTAACCCATTAAGATAATTATAGAAGTACTATCAAAAAGGAGGAAAATAAATAAATAACTAAATAAATAAATTTACGTTTTTAATTATTGTTATAAAAATTTAATTGAATCCGATGGGCTTCGTCTAATAAAATAAACGCGTTTCGTTTTATAGGATTTTACGAAAAACGGGCAGAGTTTCCTCTGTTTTTGGACGATCCCGAAACTTCCAAAGTTCAATAAACAATGACCAAACAATATAAATAGTTTTACATTTACACTTCAGTTATGTTCACAACTCACTTAAGTTTGGTTCCGCGATTTAAAACGACACAAAATACAAAAAGTGAAAATAATATACGCGTCATACCGAGTCGAACCGGGTTGAACCGAGCAGCACCGAGACCCGCACTTGAGTCGAGACTTAAGCTAACTCGAATCAATGATGACCGATGTTGACTTGTCTAACCGAACCAAAGCTGAGTTGACCCTAGTCGACCGAAATGAAACTGAACCGTAACGTGAACTTGATTAGAATGATACTTGAATTTGTAACTTAAATAAACATAACCCACATCAGCTTCTAACCTGAGCTGAACCGAAGTCGCTGACCCGCTGAACCGAAGCCAAGTCAGACCCGTAACCAAATCTGACCCGCTTGAACTACAACTGAAACCACTAGACCCGAGTTAAATCCCGAAAGAAAACTAACCCGAATTAAAGCTCAAATCGACACACCTCGTCACCGGAATCCCACTGCCGCCGCCGTGAGCAGCGGCGTCGCTGCCATGGCCGCTGTAAACAGGATGTCGGCCCTCCTTTTTTCTCCGATTCTCTCTCTGTTTCAGGTGTGTATGTGGAGAGATAAAAAGGGTGGTTGTGGGTGTGTGTGTAACCGGAACACCGGCTTCGACAGCCGGCTGGTGTGGCTGCCGAGCAGGAGACGAGGGAGCGAAAGGGGGTAGCAGGTGAGGTTGGGGTTTTGTGTGCCTGTCGTCGGAAGAAACAAAGCACCGGAGCTCAGCCGGAGCTCCGATCTCCGATCACCGAGGCTAGGGAGGAGGCAGGGAGGTGAATGTTGGAATCGTTGTGTGCGCAGAGGAGTAATGGGGTGTTCAGGGTTTTATTTTTTTTTAAATCAATACAGTTTCAGTTATAAGCACAATTAGTCCCTGGAAGTTCAAGATTCAGCAAAATACTCACATTCCCTTTAATTTAACTAAGTTATATTGTTTTAAAAAGGAAACCAACTTTATAAATCAAACTAACTAGGTTAGTTTGTTATTTTACTAACTTTAAAAGCTAACGAGACTAACTTAGATTTATTATAAAAATAAACTTTTTAAATTGTAAAATCAATTAATTTAATTAATTAAACCATGAATAAATAACCATTTTTATCACGAATTAGATTAAAGATAAAGATTTTTCGACGATTATAATGAAACTACGAATACAAGGATACAAAGTTTCCGAAAATAGGAATATGAACAATGGTTTCTAAATATGGAAAGTTATGAAAAACGCAGAGCGTTACAGTCTCCCCTCCTTAAGGAAATTTCATTCCGAAATTTATTTAAGAGAAAGACTTTTGGAGAAATGGTTAGTTAAAATTGAAATATGACGTTCGAGGTGTGTTGAAACGTAAGAGATAGCTATAGCCATTGCAGCTACGAGGACGAGATTTGGTCATGAATAATTGAGTATTAGGCATTTTGAAGCGCGTTTGGGTACAATGCGAGAAATAGATTGTGAGTGATCAAGGTTTGTATTCAATATAGCAAGGAAACACCGAATTTCTCATGGCACATTTTTTTACGAAAGTTTTGGTAATATGGTAGGAACACTTATATATAGGAAGTACCAGCGGCGTATCCACCATGTTCGTATCATGTTACATCTGTTTCGTTATTCGGTGTCATGTTACGTTCCGTGTCATGGTACACAGTAGAACCTACTATGGTTTTCATGCGCCTACCAATATAATCCCGTATGCATCCATGATTATTTTGGTTTGTGCATGGTCCACATAGTTTGTAATAGTAGTGTACGGGTCAGGGTATATTAACGTATTACGAGTGATAACGATAGCGTATAGGATTTTAAGTATGCATGCATGATTGTATTTAAGTATGAGAGTATAGAGTTTAAGTATGGGTATGATTAAAGTCTTTGAATAGTCCACACGAGATATTTAGTTAACTAGATTAACGCATTACTGGCATGTCCGCAAGTATGTATGAATGTCTTAACATGACCGCAAGTCCATGCGGCGGGCGTTACTCCTATAACGTTACACAAGCGCTATATATGTTAAGGTGAGGCTTCATCCGAAGTTAATGACAAAATGTTAACCCAACGTTTAACGCAAGCGTCATCTAATCATAGCACATGTCATCATTTCGTTTCTATGAAAAGATCCGTAAAAGTTTAACTTAACATGACCCCAAGTCCATGAGGCGGTGCGCTACTCCTGTAGTGCTTCACAAGCACTATATATGTTAAGGTGAGGCTCGAACAAATCGAACCAACGTGTCCGCTAGTATCATCTCTATAGCACATGTCATCATTTCGTTGCTATAAAGACCGTAAAAGTTTAACTTAACGTAACCACAAATCCATGTGGTGGCGCGCTACTCCTATAGTGCTTCACAAGCACTATATACGTTAAGGTGTGGCTTTTTACAAAGCTAATGACCAGTTCATCACATAAAGAATGTCCAGAAATCCCGAATCAAGTATAACGTATCAGTATGCGTGTATTAATTTATTGTGTAAAAACGATGATTAGGTAACAAGTATTAAATCGCATTAATATAAAAGAGAGGCTTGATAAGTATTGGAGTGCTTCGAGTTTAGAAACTTCGACTATTCCAAAGTGAATCGCAAGTCCTTCCGAATTAGGGAGACATGCTTTGGCCTAATAGGTATAATACTCTCGTCACCAGGCGATTAACGGTATTTTACCCTTCCAGTTAGTACATGTCCCTAATTTGATTGAAAATACGAAACTTTGGCGAGATTGAAAATCGTAGGGCGGGACCAGTCACCAAGGTGTGGATATCAATCCTTGCTTGACAATTTCGTCCCCAAAATGTGGTTTATTGAACGAAACAAGATAAAATCTCGACTCGTCAATAAGGAACCACTAGAGTATGAAATGGAAATTCCCATCAAGATACGGATATCACTCCTGACTTGATGGTGTAATTTCGTGCAAAATAACATGCAAGGTGGATTGAAATTCGTTACCAAAGGCGGGAATCACCCCTATTCTTGCGAGTCGTTTCGATTGTGGGATATGAGTATCTTCAAGTATGTATTGTGTGAAATGTTTTAGAAAAGACACATTGTATATTTAAGCAAAAGAAGAGGTAGAAGCAAATAGGAAGAATTACATATTAAGCAAGAATAAGGAATGGTCAAGTTTTGGTACTTAGACTATAGACTAGGTCGAACATGGCAATTCTACCTAATTCTCTATAGTTATGGCTCTGATACCAATCTGTCACACCCCAACCAATGGCGGAAACATCGAGATGAGACGAAAACTAGATTGCAAGAGACTTCATAACACTAATTGTGAGGAGTATTTAATAGTTACCTTCTACATTGTTTGAAGTAGAAATACCACAAGTTTGAAATAAATAATATACAACAAATATTCAAGTAATTAAACTTCATTTCATTAATAATGGTTTAATACAAAGATTGGAAATAAAATACAACATGTTTGAAAATAGATTACAATACAAAAAGTATTAAAGTTTGAATGCGTTTATAGGCAGTCCTACTAGATTCCTTGCATCATCAAAATCCTGCAACATGTATTAAAAGCATAGTTCAATACAAAAGTATTGGCGAGCATACAAGTTTGAGAAAAAGAAATTATAAGTATAAAAGTTTGTCTCAAATCCAACTTGGCAACTTATATTCAAGTTGTAACTAGCATACAAAAACAACATAAGCATAACAAATAGCATGGATGTACAAATTGAAGCTAGCATACATAACCAACCTAAGCATAACAGATAGCATGGATATACAAGTTGAAACTGGCATACATAAATAGCCTAAGCATAACAAATAACAAGTATGATGGATTGAGTGGTTGAGTACGTTCGATTGCGTGTATTGAGAATTTTGTTAGTTGATACATGTTACACCCCAAAAATACATTAAAGCGTAAAAAGGGTCAAGTATGCTCACATTATTGCTAAGTCTTCCGATTATCCAATTGCTGACGAGTGTATGAGATTAGTAGGATGGAACACCGAAGTCGCCCTATATGGGTAACGATGGTGCATGAGTACATGGAATTATGACGGAGAATTTGAAGTGGAATTTTAAGGTATAACTAGTTGTTATATACATATATATATATATATATATATATATTCACATAGAGTATACATAGTTTATGTGTTGATTCCAAATTAACCCATTAAGATAATTATAGAAGCAGTGGCGGACCCAGGATATTTTTTCATTGGGATCCATTTTTTGTGTAAGGATTTTTCACAACCAAACATTAAAATTTTCGGGTTGGTCATCGTAGTCGGGTCGGGACTAGGAAATAATTAGAGGGTCAATGGGTGGTTGTGCTGTTTTAAACACTAGTTTAATTTTGATGGAAAAATAAACTATAAAAACAAGAAATGTAAGACTTGAACTTAGCATCTATTTGTTGGAACATAAGGGGATTTACCACCACATCATCTTTGCTTTTAATATTATGGGGTCCAATTAATTTATTTTATGGGGTCCTTGAAAAAATCTAACATACCGGTTCTACTATTTTCTAAAAAAAGATTGGGGTCCGTGGACCCCGACCCGGACCATGTGGGTCCGCCCCTGTATAGAAGTATTATCAAAAAGGAGGAAAATAAATAAATAAATTTACGTTTATATTTATTGTTATAAAAATTTAATTGAATCCGATGGGCTTCGTCTAATAAAATAAACGCGTTTCGTTTTACGGGATTTTACGAAAAACGGGCAGAGTTTCCTCTGTTTTTTGACGATCCCGACAACCAAAGTGTCGTTTAAACTTCCAAAGTTCAATAAACAATGACCAAACAATATAAATAGTTTTACATTTACACTTCAGTTATGTTCACAACTCACTTAAGTTTGGTTTCGCGATTTAAAACGACACAAAATACAAAAAGTGAAAATAATATACGCGTCATACCGAGTCGAACCGGGTTGAACCGAGCAGCACCGAGACCCGCACTTGAGCCGAGACTTAAGCTAACCCGAATCAATGCTGACCGATGTTGACTTGTCGAACCGAACCAAAGCTGAGTTGACCCTAGTCGATCGAAATGAAACTGAACCGTAACGTGAACTTGATTAGAATGATACATGAATTTGTAACTTAAATAAACTTAACCCACATCAGCTTCTAACCTGAGCTGAACCGAAGTCGCTGACCCGCTGAACCGAAGCCAAGTCAGACCCGTAACCAAATCTGACCCGCTTGAACTACAACTGAAACCACTAGACCCGAGTTAAATCCCGAAACAAAACTAACCCGAATTAAAGCTCAAATCGACACACCTCGTCGCCGGAATCCCACTGTCGTCGCCGTGAGCAGCGGCATCGCTGCCATGGCCGCCGTAACCAGGGTGTCAGCCCTCCTCTTTTCTCCGATTCTCTTTATGTTTTAGGTGTGTATGTGGAGAGATAAAAAGGGTGGTTGTGGGTGTGTGTGTAACCGGAACACCGGCTTCGACAGCCGGCTGGTGTGGCTGCCGAGCAGAAGACGAGGGAGCGAAAGGGGGTAGAAGGTGAGGTTGGGGTTGTGTGTGCCTGTCGCCGGAAGAAACAAAGCATCGAAGCTCGGCCGGAGCTCCGATCTCCGATCACCGAGGCTAGGGAGGAGGCAGGGAGGTGAATGTTGGAATCGTTGTGTGCGCAGAGGAGTAATGGGGTGTTTAGGTTTTTTTTTTTTTTTAAAATCATTATAGTTTCAGTTATAAGCACAATTAGTCCCTGGTAGTTCAAGATTCAGCAAAATACTCACATTCACTTTAATTTATCTAGGTTATATTGTTTTAAAAAGGAAACCAACTTTATAAATCAAACTAACTAGGTTAGTTTGTTATTTTACTAACTTTAAAAGCTAACGAGACTAACTTAGATTTATTATAAAAATAAACTTTTTAAATTGTAAAATCAATTAATTTAATTAATTAAACCATGAATAAATAACCATTTTTATCACGAATTAGATTAAAGATAAAGATTTTTCGACGATTATAATGAAACTACGAATACAAGGATATAACTTTTCCAAAAATAGGAATATGAACAATGGTTTCTAAATATGGAAAGTTATGAAAAACGCGAAGCGTTACAGTCTCCCCTCCTTTAGGAAATTTCGTCCCGAAATTTATTTAAGAGAAAGACTTTTGGAGAAATGGTTAGTTAAAATTGAAATATGACGTTCGAGGTGTGTTGAAACGTAAGAGATAGCTATAGCCATTGCAGCTACGAGGACGAGATTTGGTCATGAATAATCGAGTATCAGGCATTTCGAAGCGCGTTTGGGTACGATGCGAGAAATAGATTGTGAGTGATCAAGGTTTGTATTTAATATAGCAGGGAAACACCGAATTTCTCATGGCACGTTTTTTTACGAAAGTTTGGTAATATGGTAGGAACAATTATATATAGGAAGTACCAGCGGCGTATCCACCATGTTCGTATCATGTTACGTCTGTTTCGTTATTCGTTGTCATGTTACGTTCCGTGTCATGGTACACAGTAGAACCTATTATGGTTTTCATGCGCCTACCAATATAATCCCGTATGCATCCATGATTATTTTGGTTTGTGCATGGTCCGCATAGTTTGTAATAGTAGTGTACGGGTCAGGGTATATTAACGTATTACGAATGATAAAGATAGCGTATAGGATTTTAAGTATGCATGCATGATTGTATTTAAGTATGAGAGTATAGAGTTTAAGTATGGGTATGATTAAAGTCTTTGAATAGTCCACACGAGATATTTAGTTAACTAGATTAACGCATTACTGGCATGTGATCTCACTGGTCAAACCATCGTGTCCGCAAGTATGTATGAATGTCTTAACATGACCGCAAGTCCATGCGGTGGGCGTTACTCCTATAACGCTACACAAGCGCTATATATGTTAAGGTGAGGCCTCATCCGAAGTTAATGATAAAATGTCAACCCAACGTTTAACGCAAGTGTCATCTAATCATCGCACATGTCATCATTTCGTTGCTATGAAAAGATCCGTAAAAGTTTAACTTAACATGACCCCAACTCCATGAGGCGGTGCGCTACTCCTATAGTGCTTCACAAGCACTATATATGTTAAGGTGAGGCTTGAACAAATCGAACCAACGTGTCTGCTAGTATCATCTCTATAGCACATGTCATCATTTCGTTGCTATAAAGACCGTAAAAGTTTAACTTAACGTAACCACAAATCCATGTGGTGGTGCGCTACTCCTATAGTGCTTCACAAGCACTATATACATTAAGGTGTGGCTTCTTACGAAGCTAATGACCAGTTCATCACATAAAGAATGTCCAGTAATCCCGAATCAAGTATAACGTATCAGTATGCGTGTATTAATTTATTGTGTAAAAACGATGATTAGGTAACAAGTATTAAATCGCATTAATATAAAAGAGAGGCTTGATAAGTATTGGAGTTCTTCGGGTTTAGAAACTTCGACTATTCCAAAGTGAATCGCAAGTCCTTCCGAATTAGGGAGACATGCTTTGGCCTAATAGGTATAATACTCTCTTCACCAGGCGATTAACGGTATTTTACCCTTCCAGTTAGTACATGTCCCTAATTTGATTGAAAATACGAAACTTTGGCGAGATTGAAAATCGTAGGGCGGGACCAGTCACCAAGGTGTGGTTTATTGAACGAAACAAGATAAAATCTCGACTCGTCAATAAGGAACCACTAGAGTATGAAATGGAAATTCCCATCAAGACACGGATATCACTCCTGACTTGATGGTGTAATTTCGTGCAAAATAACATGCAAGGTGGATTGAAATTCGCCACCAAAGGCGGGAATCACCCCTATTCTGGTGAGTCGTTTCGATTGTGGGATATGAGTATCTTCAAGTATGTATTGTGTGAAATGTTTTAGAAAAGACACATTGTATATTTAAGCAAAAGAAGAGGTAGAAGCAAATAGGAAGAATTACATATTAAGCAAGAATAAGAAATGGTCAAGTTTTGGTACTTAGACTATAGACTAGGTCGAACATGGCAATTCTACCTAATTCTCTATAGTTATGGCTCTAATACCTTTCTGTCACACCCCAACCGATGGCGGAAACATCGAGATGAGACGAAAACTAGATTGCAAGAGACTTCATAACACTAATTGTGACGAGTATTTAATAGTTACCTTCTACATTGTTTGAACTAGAAATACCACAAGTTTGAAATAAATAATATACAACAAATATTCAAGTAATTAAACTTCATTTCATTGATAATGGTTTAATACAAAGATTGGAAATAAAATACAACATGTTTGAAAATAAATTACAATACAAAAAGTATTAAAGTTTGAATGCGTTTCTAGGCAGTCCTACTAGATTCCTTGCATCATCAAAATCCTGCAATATGTATTCAAAGCATAGTTCAATACAAAAGTATTGGCGAGCATATAAGTTTGAAAAAAAGAAATTATAAGTATAAAAGTTTGTCTCAAATCCAACTTGGCAACTTATATTCAAGTTGTAACTAGCATACAAAAACAACATAAGCATAACAAATAGCATGGATGTACAAATTGAAGCTAGCATACATAACCAACCTAAGCATAACAGATAGCATGGATATACAAGTTGAAACTGGCATACATAAATAGCCTAAGCATAACAAATAACAAGTATGATGGATTGAGTGGTTGAGTACGTTCGATTGCGTGTATTGAGAATTTTGTTAGTTGATACATGTTACACCCCAAAATACATTAAAGCATAAAAAGGGTCAAGTATGCTCACATTATTGCTAAGTCTTCCGATTATCCAATTGCTGACGAGTGTATGAGATTAGTAGGATGGAACACCGAAGTCGCCCTATATGGGTAACGATGGTGCATGAGTACACGGAATTATGACGGAGGATTTGAAGTGGAATTTTAAGGTATAACTTGTTGATATATATATATATATATATATATATATTCACATAGAGTATACATAGTTTAAGTGTTGATCCCTAATTAACCCATTAATAATTATAAAAGTATTATCAAAAAGGAGGAAAATAAATAAATAACTAAATAAATAAATTTACATTTATAATTATTGTTATGAAAATTTAATTGAATCCGATGGGCTTTGTCTAATAAAATAAATGCGTTTCGTTTTACGGGATTTTACGAAAAACGGGCAGAGTTTCCTCTGTTTTTGGACGATCCCGACAACCAAAGTGTCGTTTAAACTTCCAAAGTTCAATAAACAATGACCAAACAATATAAATAGTTTTACATTTACACTTCAGTTATGTTCACAACTCACTTAAGTTTGGTTCCGCGATTTAAAACGACACAAAATATGTCGCAACCCCCGCCCCCTATCTGTCCCGGGAACGGGCAGCCGCGAACTCAGTATTGGTGGTATCGGTGATTATCATTATTTGGCAGCGGAAATTACATCAGAATCGTAGTTAGGAAATATTTTATCAGAGTAAATACTACACTTTTTATAATATTAAACTTATTGGGATAAAACCCAAGTTTTTATTACAACTGATTTATAGAGATAATCTCCATTTTATTGAATAAAACATCTTCTTTTTTTAGATAACTTTTATAGCCACTTTTCCAAGCCTTCAGTGCTGTCCAGCTGGCTTCTAGTTGGCTCTTACATTTTGTTACCTGAAACATGTTTAAAAACATTTGTCAGTGGGAAATACTGGTGAGTGAATCCCAGTTTAATCAAGAAGAGTTTTATTAATTAACATAGTATTGAGAGCGATTACAATGTTTACATCTACACAATTACTCATTCAGTACTGTCAATCCTAACTGGTGGGTCATATTACCCATTGGCTAACTCTTTGTCCAATGGTAACGTGTTCCACATTTTGTATACAAACCCCAACATACCGGCAGTAATTGAAGAATTACAAAGACTCAATCACTGTTTAATCACATTGTAAAATATTTAAGGTTTTGTAAAAACAATTTACAAAAAGGAGATTACTCACATTGCTGTCTTAGGTTTCCTTTAAGGGTTTCCTGGTGATTATCTATAATTTACACAAATGCACACGTGTTAGTATAATAACCCATTATTTATATTAATGATACCCTCCCCGAGACGGCATTCCAACGACTACGTCGGGCAGAACCACGACAGCCGTTACGGAACCCTGTATCAATCGGGCAGCGTATCTAATACGTAACCGGGGTTATGATACTTACAATGGAGCAGAACTTCGTTATTTAGGGGGTATTATACCCGAAAATTATGCCTACTATTCAGAAATTGAGAGAAAGAAAAGTGTGTGAGCGATCGGAGACTGAAGCCGATGCCCTTAATTTATAGGGCTGAATTTCGAGTTTTACACGGCCCGCGTAAGCTTCGGCTTAGGTCTAAGCGGCCCGTGAGGGCTTGTAGACTAGGCCGTAGCCTTCCTGCGTCGACACGTAGCCTCAACACGAGTCCGACACGTGGCGGCCTGGGGGCTCGCCTGAGATTGGAGCTGTCGCGGCCCGCGTAGGTCAAGGGGGTAGCTTACGCGCCTCGCGAGAGACCTATTTTTCTTGTTTTTGTTTAATTTTTAATGTTATATCGTATTTTGGGCTCGGTTTTCACATACGGGGTATATTTTAGGACATTTTGGAATATTTTAATATATATTAGGGTGTCAAAAAATATTTTGGAGGGTTGTTATATCCTCCCCGCCTTGTTTTAGAGCTCGTCCTCGAGATCTACTGGAACAGCTGTGGATATTTCCTTTCCATTTCTGATTCAAGCTCCCATGTGTAATCTGGTCCTTTTTTAGAGTCCCACTTCACTTTGACTAGAACTAGTCTCTTGTGCTTGAGGTTCTTAACCTTCCTCTCTTCAATTTGTAGAGGCCTTTCTACAAACTTTAACTGTTCATTTACCTCTATATCCTTAAGAGGTACTACAAGTGATTCATCAGCTAGGCATTTCTTGAGATTGCATACATGAAATACATCATGTATTCCTGCCATTTCTTCTGGCAGTTGTAGCTGGTAAGCTACAGGTCCTATTCTTCTAATAATCTCAAAAGGTTCAATACACGTGAGGCTTAGCTTTCCCCTTTTGATGAATCTTACCACTCCTTTCCAAGGAGAGACTTTCAATAACACTTTATCTCTTACCTGAAATTCCAATGGCTTTCGCCTGTTATCAGCATAACTCTTTTGTCGATCACGTGCTGCTTTCAGTCGTTCCTTGACTTGAATGACCTTGTCTGTTGTTTCTTGTACTATCTCAGGTCCAGATAGTTGCTTTTCTCCAATTTCTGCCCAACAGACTGGCGTTCGGCACTTTCGTCCATAAAGTGCTTCGAAAGGTGCAGCATTGATACTTGTGTGATAATTGTTATTATAAGAAAATTCTATCAATGGAAATGATCGTCCCAATTACCTCCGAAATCAATTACACAAGCTCTAAGCATGTCTTCCATTGTCTGAATTGTCCTTTCGCTTTGTCCGTCTGTTTGAGGATGATAAGCTGTGCTTAGAATTATCTTGGTTCCCATTGCTTTTCGGAAACTTGTCCAAAAATAAGAGGTAAAACGACTATCTCTATCAGAAACAATTGATAGAGGAATTCCATGTAATGAAACTATTTCATTTACATATAATTTAGCTAATTGTTCCATACTGAAAGTTTCTTTTATTGGTAAGAAATGAGCTGACTTGGTTAGCCTGTCTACAATCACCCAGATTGTATCATTACATTTTCTTGTTTTAGGTAATTTAGTAACCAAATCCATTGTTATCAATTCCCATTTCCATACAGGCATTGCTAACTGTTGCAATAAACCTGGGGGTTTCTGATGTTCAGCTTTGACTTGTGAACAGGTTAAACACTTTGCAACATATGTTGCTATATCCTTTTTCATTCCTATCCACCAAAAATTCTTCCTTAAGTCCTGATACATCTTATCACTTCCAGGATGGATCGTATACTTAGACTTATGGGCTTCTTCTAATATACGGTGACGTAGGTTTCTTAATTTAGGTATCCACATTCTTTTCTTATGGAATCTCCAAATTCCATCTTTTCCTTGTTCTAATTCCTTAATCATTCCTTTTAACTTTTCAGTATCATCCTTGATTACTGATTCTTCTGCCTTTATAATCTTTTCATTTAAATCTACTTGTAGATTTAATTTAAGAGAACGTACCCTTTTTGGCTTTTCATGATACTTTCGGCTTAAAGCATCGGCCACTACATTTGCCTTACCTGCATGATACTGGATATTACAATCATAATCACTAAGTAATTCCATCCAGCGTCTTTGTCTCATATTCAATTCCTTTTGCCCGAAAACATACCTTAAACTCTTATGATAGTTGAAAACGGTAAACTTACTACCGTAAAGGTAATGTCTCCAAATCTTAAGGGCAAATATTATGGCTCCTAATTCCAAATCATGGGTTGAATAATTCTTTTCATGATTCTTAAATTGTCTGGATGCATATGCTATAACCTTTTGACGTTGCATCAACACACATCCATAACCTAACTTAGAAGCATCACAATAGACTACAAAGTCTTCAGTTCCTTCTGGTAACGCTAGTATGGGTGCGTGGGTTAATCTTTGCTTAAGAATTCTAAATGCTTCTTCTTGTTTTGTTCCCCATTCAAACTTAACAGATTTAGCATAGTTAAGGGAATGGCTATTCTAGAAAAATCTCGAATAAATCTTCTATAATAACCGGCTAGTCCTAAGAAACTTCTAACCTCGGTTAGTGACTCAGGAGTTTTCCATTTGGTAATCGCTTCGATCTTGGTGGGATCTACATGAATTCCTTCATGATTGACTAAGTGTCCCAGAAACTGCACCTGTTCTAACCAGAATTCGCACTTTGAAAACTTAGCATAGAGCTTTTCCTTTCTTAATAAACGTAAAAGTGCGTGCAAATGCTTTGCATGTTCCTCTTTACTCTTAGAGTAAATGAGAATATCATCTATAAAGACAATTATGAATTTATCCAAATATGGCTTACATATTCGGTTCATCATGTCCATAAATGCAGCTGGGGCATTGGTTAAACCAAATGGCATGACAGTAGATTCATAATGACCATACCTTGTTCTGAAAACGGTCTTAGGAATGTCCTCTTCATGTACCTTTAATTGATGATATCCTGACCTTAAATCAATTTTAGAGAAAAATCGTGCTCCTTGTAATTGATCAAACAGATCATCTATTCTTGGCAATGGATACCGATTCTTAATCGTGACTTTGTTCAATTCACGGTAGTCAATTCACATACGCATTGATCCGTCCTTCTTTTTAACGAATAAAATCGGTGCTCCCCATGGCGATGAGCTTGGCTGAATGAATCCTTTTTCCAACAATTCGTCTAACTGTTTCTTTAGTTCCTGCATTTCTGCGGGTGCCAAACGGTAAGGTGCTTTGGCAATTGGTGCAGTTCCGGGTATCAAATGGATTCTGAATTCAACTTCTCTATCTGAAGGTTGCCCTGGTAGCTCTTCTGGAAATACATATGAAAACTGGGATACTACGGGAATATCCTTTAATTCTTTTCCTTTAGTGTTAGTGATTATAGAAATCAAATACACTAATGACCTTTTCTTATATAACTTACTGTTTTATCACAGAGATGAACTTAGTGGATCTAGAGGTTTTATTTCCTTTAATTGTGATCTTTTCACCCCTTGGTGAATTTACTTGGATTGATTTTTGATCACATAAAATACTGGCTTTATTGGCTATTAACTAATCCATTCCTAACACAACATCAAATCCTGCCAGATTCATGGGGTAAAGGTTTGCAATAAATTTCTGATTTAGAATTTCTATTCTTGCTCCCTGCAAGATTTCAGAAATCTTAATGGTTTCCCCATTTGCTGTCTCTACTAGATATTCTTGTGGGAGTTTAGTTAATGATTGACTAAGAAGTTTGCAAAATGAAGTATTAATAAAACTTTGGTTCGCACCAGAGTCAAATAATACTTTAGCAAAAATATCATTGACTAAAAACGTACCGGTGATCACATCCGGGATCATCTTTGCTTCTTCTGCAGTCAGAACAAATGCTCTAGCATTTTTAGTATTCTTGGTGTTCGTGGCTGGAGCTAACTTTGGGCAGTTAGGCTTGATATGACCTTGTTCTCCACAATTGTGACATATCCTGTTGTTGGGCTTCTTCCTGCAATCTTCCTCCTTGTGTCCAGACATTTTACAGAAGTTACAGTATATGGAGCATCTTCCGGAATGCTTCCTTTTGCAATACTTACAGTAGGGTGCAGAGGTAGAACCTACATTTCTCCCACGGTTAGAATTTCCAGAACGGAATTCTTGGGTAAGCTTCTCGGTTAGGTTCCTCCTTTGATCCTCTTCTCGTGTACGGACTAATTCATCTGTCAAGGTGTTTGCTAGTTCTACAGCTTCTTCTATGGTTTGAGGTCTAGCTGCTGTCACACCCCTATATTTCCACGTATTACCGGTGGGCCCGGTGGGGAGTATCGTGACGTAGTAGATATCATCATAGTCAAACAACACAATTTAAATGCACAACAGAAGCAAAAGATAATTATATTATAACCGAATGAAAATATCAAAGTATTACAAACGGTATGTAAAGGATCCACTGGCGGATCAAATAAAAGAAAACTGTTCAACAGACTTTAGCCATCTAGAACTTGCAAGATTCCCTATTGACGCCCTGAGCTCCCAGCCAATTACGTACAGTACCTGCCAATTAACCTCTTTGGAAAATACGTCAGTTTACACTGGTAAATACAATTAACTGACTCATTTTGAGAAGGGTTTGAAAATTGATTTGGATGCACGAGGCACAAAATTCCTTTTATAACCTGGGACAATTTTATTAATAAAAATCTTGTATCCGATTTACATGGTTGTCCAACATTTAGGGCCGGTGATCTTACAAGCCGGTCAAGATTAATAGGCACACCACAAATATAATCTCACAAGAAGACATCCTTACGAGTGAGCATATCTTTTACATACGCAACAGGAGGTGTTATGCCTACACCTTGTGCTTAAGTTGTGGCCATTCACTTTTTAAATGAGCCAAGGATATCCAGGACACGGTCATTAACCCCTAATGTTATTTGTTATCAATCAATACAGATTAAAACGGGATTATGCAATTTAATCATCTCTGATTAAAAGGTTTCTACACCCGACCAAGCGGTATTTTTATAATACCGTATCCCAAGCCCGTATAAGGGAAAATAAGTTAAAAGTATTTACCTGAGCTAGCAATGCAATTTATACTCAGCCGTATATTCAAATCAGCAAGCACAAGTACTTCTACTGGGGCTCTTAATATGGAACGAAGGTTTTATTAACCTATTAGATTCCTAACGGGTCTTATTTAAGTCGTAACTTAGACCGGTTAGTTTTAAAGAAAGATACGGTTCGTACGCACGATTAAGCGAAGACCGGAATAGAATGTGATTTAGACCCGACAAGTTTGAAGGCTTGTATAATATGGGTAATCTAAACACATTCTGGATTTTGAGATAAAAACGATAAGGTTTGACCCGTTTCGGCTAATTTATGCAAACTAGTTACATAAACCGAACCGAATGCGCAAGAAGCGTAACGGGTAACCATAAGAGTCATATACAGGTTTCCTAAGTTAATATGCCTTAAATATGTTGTGATATCAGTAGGATACCATCCATTATTCCCAAAACGAGTTTAATCTCAATTTAAGCCCCGTAGGGGTATTTTGGTCATTTTAAAAGATTATAAAAGAGATTTATTTTAATTCTGAGACTCGGGTCTGAAATAATCAGTAAAAAAACTTAATTTAATAGGTTATATCAGTTGGTGATAAGTCTTATATGCCAAAATGGTTTTAAACCCATACTAGGTGTTTAATACGCGTAAAAAGCCGTTTTAAGCGATTTCCGGGTTATACAGGAAATATGAGTTTTCTGATCAGGTTATAAAGTTCAAAATATTTCTTTTATTATACAAAATCAGTATCAATTGGATTGGTGTCAAAATACTATGTAAAACTCATTTTATACACAAAAAGGGTATAATCGGTATTTACCGAATCAAGGCCATAACCTTAGGTTATGATTAGGTTAAAAATAATTAAAAATCTTCAAAAATCTCAAAATATTATATTACATGAGTGGGTAAAAGGTTTGGTGTCAAAAATTGGGTTTAGATAGGCTTTACGCTAATTATGCCTTTTAATTAACAAAAAGCTTTCAAATTACGCTATTGAGCATAACTCCTAATCTAGACCTCCAACTGATGTGAAATTTTAGGGACATGTTTATAAATCAGTAATAAAGATTATTGTCCTTTCACATTTCCAAAACTCTCATTTTATGGTCAAAAGGGCATTATGGTCAACATTAAGCAATTAACGGAAACGAGTAAACGAATCGGACAATCAACGATCCAACCACAAAGGGTTATATTATCATGTAACCTGGTCCTAAGGAAGCTCTATTGCATTTCCAAACCCATCTAAATCGGGTCAGAACTAAAGTCAAAGTTTTGCGACTTTCGGTTCCGAACCGAGCCTAAACAGAAAATTGTCGGATCAAACAAGCTTAGACCAGTTCTTATACTTATTACCAAGTTATATGAGTGATAAAATAGGTTACATGCCTTCTACATTGCTAATTACATGTTAATTCGCAAATTAAGTTTCTGTTGACTTTTTATAAACAACTTTGACCCGACAAATGACTAAGTTAGGACGGGAATCAGAGGGTGCCCTTTTAAGGGTTTATTGCCCCCATAATTACCAACTTATAACTACCTTAAGTTTGACTAAACACTGGACCATTAGTGATTAATCGATAAGTCAATCCTTAATTACGACGGTTTGACTTTTAAGCTAATAACTAAGCAAAACTCAATTAAGGAAGGTCAAGGATACTTACCAAAGGCCTAATTACGACCAGGGATGCTTGGGGACTGATCTTATGCTCCAGGATGTTCCACAAATGCAGATGGAAAGCATGATCACAAAGTTGCAACATGAGGGACCTTTTATAGTTAATTTGATCCCTTATGATCATGACAAACAATGCTACCATTGATCCCTGATCATCAACAAGTGTCCCTAGTGCCTAGGAACTATTAGGGGTCGCCTATGGAAGTGAAAATATCTTTTTAAGTCGGTTACAATGTTCATAACAGCAGCTGTCACATTTTCTGTCGCTGGGCACTCCTTACAGACCGTAAGGGGGTCCTTTACGGTCCGTAAGCCCTTTATCAGGGGCAAAAAATTTTTGCCCTTTCAAGCTTCGAACAGGCAACTAGTGTAATACGATTTTGGGCCATGAATTATCAGTATGAGGCCTTTAGATCATGCTTGAATTGTTATGTCCACCCTACCATGTTGCAATATTGTCTTGGACTTTAACGAAAAGCCATAAACGAAGGTTTGTCGTGCATATCCTCATAGGATTCCACTCTTGCAAATATGAACCAATCATTGCTAGCATTTACCGGATTTGAGTATATCAGATGTTTATAATATATGTTAGGGTCTTGGGATTCATAATGAGGTCGTTCAGAGGGATAAATTAACATGACGACACTTTTAAATCCTGTCATACATCTTTAACTAGATCCGGGTTTATAACACTTTTGTCTTACATGACACGTGTCGTTATTTCATTGGACACAAATTTTCGAGGTGTTACATCCTCACCCCCTTAAAAGAAATCTCGACCTCGAGATTTGCTAAAATGATGGGAGTATTTTCTGTTGTATCATGGACTTAACTTCCATAGTATATTTGGGCCTCTAAGGGTATCCCAGTTGACCTATACAACAGGTACATACTTTCTTTTGGAGCTCCTTAACCTGTCGATTCTTAGTCTATACAGGTTTCTCATCCAACCATAAAGTTTCATTAATCTGACTATCATTTTGTGATAATGTGTTTCGACTTATTGGCGAAACCTGTCCTTAAATCAATAGTGTGGGTCGCATTGCGAGCTCCACTAAGCTCCTTATATAGGTTTTAGCTTTTAGGCTATTGACCTTTGTTGCATTCGATTTCCCGAATGTTCCTATATATCCAGGGCTTAACTTACCCTGAGAAATTTAAATTTAGCACACCCTTCTTAGAGCGATACTTTCGATAGAACCTTATTCCTTATTATGGACTTAAGAAGGTTGCGACTTTTATTAATCCTCAATTTTCTGCCGATTACTGGCAACTTTAAGATGATTATGAATTCGAATGATCTTATTTGTTGTTTCCAATGCAACTTTCAAATCCTGATAAGTGGACTTCCCAAAGTCTCGTCCATCCAACGGATGTTTTGATATTTCATCTATACAAGGTCTCCAAAGGAACCACCTTGATACTTATATAACAACTATTATAGAAAAGCTTATCTTAAGGTGAGATGGTTATTCCAACCATTGCTCAAAACTAATCTTAAGGAGTAGCTAATCCTTACAGTTAGTCGAACAAATCGACGATCCTGGGCAGCTGATGGCGATTCTTAATCGTTGCCTAATTAGGGTTGCGGTAATCAATGCATAAGCAAATGAACCGTCTTCCTTATTTAACAATATCAAACTCTCAGAATATTGGGTTAGGCTATATGAATCCTCTATTTTAAAACTTACTTAATCAGGGTTTCGATTCCTCCAATGATGGTACTAGCCGTTTAGGTAATTTCATAATGATACAGCCCTAAATGGGATGTAAATCTTAACTCTACTTGCCTCCCCGAAGGTAAACAGGGTAATCTTAGGAGAAGATAATCAAGATACAAGGAGGTTACAGAGATTTTCCCACATCTCAGGCTCCAGTTCATCCATCATTGCTTGTGTCAAATAAGTGACACATTTATGTTACAAGTCCACGAATTTCTTAATCGGAAACATTTACTGGGATAATTCCATTCTGGATATCTTCTTTGAATGCCATTAGTTGACCTTAGTACCATATGACCGTTGGAATATCTTTGGGGTTCCATGCATTAAACCTCCATACTGATCAGGCATGGAAGCAATCTATGGAACATATTAAGATACACCAATCCTCATATGGTGCTTTTGTCATACCATTTGGTATTCGAAATCAATAGGGATCAAAGAGATATCAATTACATTTGAATGCATTTATCTGGAGAGAGGGTACTTTAGAATTTTATGTTTGAAGATTTCTGACAGGAATAGAAGAAAATGTTCCTATGATTTGCTATTTGTAAGCTTTACCTTACACTTAATATCTAGGATTCTTAGGATAGATTTTTAAAAGTCTAATATACTTACAATTTATGAAGGTTTTATTGGTATCCGAATTAAAACAGAATTCTTAGCATTTATACTTAAAGAACGTACCCAACGTTATTATTGATATGTACTACTCCTGACACTCTTTAGGAGAGTTTAAGTGCTATCATTCTTAGGCTTTCTATCCTTAGCCGTATTTCCTTTTGACAGATTTGGGGCACGTAGTCTTGATGTGGCCTTTCTCATTACAGCCGAAGCAGACTGCATTCTTCATGTCCTTGCAGTCCAACGTTTTATGTCCCTTGGACTTGCAGGTCCCACAATGTAAAGATTGAGACTCAAATCTGCATTTCCCGTGATGGCGCTTCTTGCAAGTCTTGCATACAGGCTTTTGTTTGTTCTTTTTCTTAGAATTCTGGGAGTTATCTTCCTCCCTTTTCCTTTTTAGTTCATCCTTTGCATTAGAGGCATGAACGAGATCCTTCTCGTGAGTAAGGAGGGGTAGTCTTGAATGAAATTTAAAGCAAGTAGCATTGGGCTCTTTGAACTTTTTCACAGCCTTCTTCACAGCTTTTCCAACAGCTGCGTCTATCATAGTTTGAAGAACATCTTTGGAAATTCTAAGGTTTACAATTGTAGCATCATTAGCATGCGTCGCATCATCAATGGCGCGATTGACTGTTGTCTTATCCGAGTTTGTCATACTCAAGATTTGGTTCCTATCACCAAATGAATCATTTACTTAGTTGCAATCCAACAACTGCTATTCGTCACCCTGATGGCCTTAACATATACTAACCATGGTTTCATTAAACCATACAGGCCAGTATAATACTAACATTCTTAATGAACGTTATTTTAAAAATATATCAATATTACTTAGCCTAGGTCACAAAAGACCATCAATGGCATTTAAGGGTTGGACCTAGTCCATCACCTTTTTGACAGGGGATCAAAATGTCACATCTGTCTTTATTATATTGATGAATTTGGATAGCTTGAAAGCTTGCCATAAGGATATCAGAAAAGAGTGATTCCTAATAGGTATAAAATATCGATCTAAGGTTTGTTGGAGCATTCTCTTAAGTATCATCGGCCAATTTCTATCTCGCGTTAAATGACCGGAGTCCTAATCAGGCGGAGACAACAGTTCTCAACATTTATCGTTCATTATAGAATCATATGTGCCAGCATCAAATAAATTTTGCATAAACTTCTTGACAAGGAAAGGTACCTGCTATATAGTTATTATTCTGCACCATCTCCTGGGCGTTGCCTCTGGAAGACTCATGCGTTTGTTTTCCTGGCCTCTCCAGGCTTCTTTATAAGTTTTGGGCAGTTAGTCTTGATGTGCCCATCCTCGTTACAGTTGTAACAGGTCGCATTCTTCAACTCCTTACAATCTAAAGTCTTGTGACCCTTGGTCTTACAAATTCCACATAATTTAGCACGTGGGTCGATTGTGCATTTTCCAGAATGTTGTTTCCTGCAGTTATTGCATTTGGGCTTGTTATTGAACTGACTCGAGCTTTTCCTAAACTCGAAATCTTTCCCGTGCTCAGAGCTTCCCTTCTTCTTCTTGTTAGATTGATGAGAGTTTTCCTCGTCTTCTTTCCTTTTTCCCTCGCCAGAAGTTTTAACAGACTTATTCATGATAGCATCTAAAGTGAGAGATAAGGATAAGTCCACCGCGGACCTATATGTGGTAGGCCTAGATGCTTTAACATTTCCCTTTATCTCTGGTGCTAGGCCTCCAATGAAACGCGCTATGCGTTTAGGTTCAGGGGTGACTAAATAAGGAACTAGGCGGGACATAGTGTTGAAACTTGTCACATATGCCTGACAATCCAAATTCTTCATGACCAGAGTCAAGAAGTCTGATTCTATCTTTTCTACCTCATGCTGAGGGCAATAATTTTCCTTGATCAATGCAACAAATTGATCCCAAGATAAGTTGTAGAGTAGGACCTTTCCCGTGGCTTGGAGCAATGATCTCGACCATGCCAACGCTTCTCCTTTGAATGATTGTGAAACAAATTTCACAACATCTTGCTCCGCACAACCGCTGATGTCAACAACAGTGTCCATCTCATCGAGCCATGTCATGCAATCGATGGCCCCTTCCTGTCCTATAAAGTCTCTGGGCTTGCAGGAGACAAAATATTTATATGAACAGGTCTTAACTGGTGCCTCTTAATGAAGTACAACCTGTCTAGACGGAAAACTCCTCTGATTTGATGAGTGATGAACATCGTCTTCCCTTGACTCATGTGATTTAGAAGGAGGCTTATTACGAGCCACAGATAGAGTCTTAGAGTGGGTATCATTTGATTCATTATACTGTCTGTCAAGAGCTCGAGTAACAGCATTATCTATTAATGCCTGCAGTTCCGCTCCAGATATATTAATTCTGGTAGTATCATTGTTCTCCTTCGGGTGGCTGTTAACTTCATCTGATCCAGCCATGTAGCTTGATTACTACATAAACATTGATAATGATTTATTCAGAGGTCATTATGAAATTATCATTTTTGACGATTTATTAACTATGGTAATATAAACCATATGGGTTAATTTGTTAATTTTATTAGTATTTTCATTATAATTTATCCTAGTATATAAAACATTAAGGATGTTAAAGTGGCACAACAGGCCTTGTCACGAGGACAGTTTTGAATTTATAAGCCATGATCGTTTGAGATCGAGGCATTTAAGGTTTGAGCATAGTTGGTTACTTTTCTTGACAGAGAGTCGAAGACTACAACTGCCTTTTGTCTTTTTGGACAATAGATATAGCCCGTGGGCATTTCCCTTCTGAGGGATGTTTATGATATGCTCATCTTTTCAGATGCTATTAGTCAAGATCGTTTAGATCATACCGACTATTATGCTTGGACATGGTCCAACATTTTTTTTTAGACAGGAGGTCAAAGACCACCACTGTCGTTGTCTTATCGGACAACAAGTTTAGCCCGTAGGCACTTCATCACTAACGGATGTTTATAACATGATCATCTTATAGGATGATATAAGCCATGATTTCTAGATCATTAGGCTAAATCAGGAAATTTGAAAATTTCCAATATAGGGATGACTATTGTGATTTTCTCAGATCACTTTTGTCAAGAGTGCTTAACACGTTCTTAGGTGTTTAACAATATGATCATCTTTATTTGATGATTTAAGCCATGATTTCTAAATCATTAGGCTAGATAAGAAAATTGGAAGAATCCAATATAAGGATGACTGTTGTGATTTTCTCGAATCACATTTGTCAAGAGTGCTAACACGTTCTTAGGTGTTAACAAGGATTTGAATCTCTTGAATAGGTCTTACCATCTTGGCCATGTCTTAAAATAACACGTGGCTAGGTCTTGTCCTTTTTAGATTTTGCCATTTATTATAATGGTAGATCTTATAAAAGGAATGTTATTTTTCATTTATTTCATTTTTTCATGTTTAGAATGAAAATCTAAATTTAATCATTCCACTATATAAAAATAAAAGTACAGATGTGCGCTAGACGGGACTTGAAAGGAATAATGTTGTCCTCGAAGGGACTGAAAGATAAACATGTCCTTATAAGGATTTATTAAAGAAACGATTTTTAGCAAAAGGAGTTTTCTTATTCACTTTACTTCTGAATGTTCTCTCCCTGGTTGCTCGTTTCATTCTAGCCGCGGTACGAAGCTCAGCATTTCAAGGCTCCGGATGTGGAGAATTTCTAATACAACTTCTTCGCTTGACGACATATCCAATATATATATATAAATTTGGAAGCAATAATTTCCAGATTAGGATTGAGAGTATTCCTATGTTAAGTCTAGACTCAAAAGGTCAAGGAATGTGCTACTGTGTCATTGAGATTAAACACAAAAGGCTAGTGTTTAATTCACTCAATGTTGGCTCTGATACCAACCTGTCACACCCCTATATTTCCACGTATTACCGGTGGGCCCGATGGGGAGTATCGTGACGTAGTAGATATCATCATAGTCAAACAACACAATTTAAATGCACAGCGGAAGCAAAAGATAATTATATTATAACCGAATGAAAATATAAAAGTATTACAAACGGTATGTAAAGGATCCACTGGCGGATCAAATAAAAGAAAACTGTTCAACAGACTTTAGGCATCTAGAACTTGCAAGATTCCCTATTGACGCCCTGAGCTCCCAGCCAATTACGTACAGTACCTGCCAATTAACCTCTTTGGAAAATACGTCAGTTTACACTGGTAAATACAATTAACTGACTCATTTTGAGAAGGGTTTGAAAATTGATTTGGATGCACGAGGCACAAAATTCCTTTTATAACCTGGGACAATTTTATTAATAAAAATCTTGTATCCGATTTACATGGTTGTCCAACATTTAGGGCCGGTGATCTTACAAGCCGGTCAAGATTAATAGGCACACCACAAATATAATCTCACAAGAAGACATCCTTACGAGTGAGCATATCTTTTACATACGCAACAGGAGGTGTTATGCCTACACCTTGTGCTTAAGTTGTGGCCATTCACTTTTTAAATGAGCCAAGGATATCCAGGACACGGTCATTAACCCCTAATGTTATTTGTTATCAATCAATACAGATTAAAACGGGATTATGCAATTTAATCATCTCCGATTAAAAGGTTTCTACACCCGACCAAGCGGTATTTTTATAATACCGTATCCCAAGCCCGTATAAGGGAAAATAAGTTAAAAGTATTTACCTGAGCTAGCAATGCAATTTATACTCAGCCGTATATTCAAATCAGCAAGCACAAGTACTTCTACTGGGGCTCTTAATCTGGAACGAAGGTTTTATTAACCTATTAGATTCCTAACGGGTCTTATTTAAGTCGTAACTTAGACCGGTTAGTTTTAAAGAAAGATACGGTTCGTACGCACGATTAAGCGAAGACCGGAATAGAATGTGATTAAGACCCGACAAGTTTGAAGGCTTGTATAATATGGGTAATCTAAACACATTCTGGATTTTGAGATAAAAACGATAAGGTTTGACCCTTTTCGGCTAATTTATGCACCCTAGTTACATAAACCGAACCGAATGCGCAAGAAGCGTAACGGGTAACCATAAGAGTCACATACAGGTTTCCTAAGATAATATGCCTTAAATATGTTGTGATATCAGTAGGATACCTTCCATTATGCCCAAAACGAGTTTAATCTCAATTTAAGCCCCGTAGGGGTATTTTGGTCATTTTAAAAGATTATAAAAGAGATTTATTTTAATTCTGAGAATCGGGTCTGAAATAATCAGTAGAACAACTTAATTTAATATGTTATATCAGTTGGTGATAAGTCTTATATGCCAAAATGGTTTTAAACCCACACTAGGTGTTTAATACGCGTAAAAAGCCGTTTTAAGCGATTTCCGGGTTATACAGGAAATCTGAGTTTTCTGATCAGGTTATAAAGTTCAAAATACTTCTTTTATTATACAAAATCAGTAGCAATTGGATTGGTGTCAAAATACTATGTAAAACTCATTTTATACACAAAAAGGGTATAATCAGTATTTACCGAATCAAGGCCATAACCTTAGGTTATGATCAGGTTAAAAATAATTAAAAATCTTCAAAAATCTCAAAATATTATATTACATGAGTGGGTAAAAGGTTTGGTGTCAAAAATTGGGTTTAGATAGGCTTTACGCTAATTATGCCTTTTAATTAACAAAAAGCTTTCAAATTACGCTATTGAGCATAACTCCTAATCTAGATCTCCAACTGATGTGAAATTTTAGGGACATGTTTATAAATCAGTAATAAAGATTATAGTCCTTTCACATTTCCAAAACTCTCGTTTTATGGTCAAAAGGGCACTGTGGTCAACATTAAGCAATTAACGGAAACGAGTAAACGAATCGGACAATCAACGATCCAACCACAGAGGGTTATATTATCATGTAACCTGGTCCTAAGGAAGCTCTATTGCATTTCCAAACCCATCTAAATCGGGTCAGAACTAAAGTCAAAGTTTTGCGACTTTCGGTTCCGAACCGAGCCTAAACAGAAAATTGTCGGATCAAACAAGCTTAGACCAGTTCTTATACTTATTACCAAGTTATATGAGTGATAAAATAGGTTACATGCCTTCTACATTGCTAATTACATGTTAATTCGCAAATTAAGTTTCTGTTGACTTTTTATAAACAACTTTGACCCGACAAATGACTAAGTTAGGACGGGAATCAGAGGGTGCCCTTTTAAGGGTTTAATGCCCCCATAATTACCAACTTATAACTACCTTAAGTTTGACTAAACACTGGACCATTAGTGATTAATCGATAAGTCAATCCTTAATTACGACGGTTTGACTTTTAAGCTAATAACTAAGCAAAACTCAATTAAGGAAGGTCAAGGATACTTACCAAAGGCCTAATTACGACCAGGGATGCTTGGGGACTGATCTTATGCTCCAGGAAGTTCCACAAATGCAGATGGAAAGCATGATCACAAAGTTGCAACATGAGGGACCTTTTATAGTGAATTTGATCCCTTATGATCATGACAAACAATGCTACCGTTGATCCCTGATCATCAACAAGTGTCCCTAGTGCCTAGGAACTATTAGGGGTCGCCCATGGAAGTGAAAATATCTTTTTAAGTCGGTTACAACGTTCATAACAGCAACTGTCACATTTTCTGTCGCTGGGCACTCCTTACGGACCGTAAGGGGGTCCTTTACGGTCCGTAAGCCCTTTATCAGGGGCAAAAAATTTTTGCCCTTTCAAGCTTCGAACAGACAACTAGTGTAATACGATTTTGGGCCATGAATTATCAGTATGAGGCCTTTAGATCATGCTTGAATAGTTATGTCCACCCTACCATGTTGCAATATTGTCTTGGACTTTAACGAAAAGCCATAAACGAAGGTTTGTCGTGCATATCCTCATAGGATTCCACTCTTGCAAATATGAACCAATCATTGCTAGAATTTACCGGATTTGAGTATATCAGATGTTTATAATATATGTTAGGGTCTTGGGATTCATAATGAGGTCGTTCAGAGGTATAAATTAACATGACGACACTTTTAAATCATGTCATACATCTTTAACTAGATCCGGGTTTATAACACTTTTGTCTTACATGACACGTGTCGTTATTTCATTGGACACAAATTTTCGAGGTGTTACAGCTGCCTTGACTACATGTCTTATCTCTCCAATTAATCCCCAGATGTAACGGGAGATTAATACTGGTTCAGGCGATGCAAGGGTTGGTACTATTCGAGCATATTCAAAGAATAATGTAGTATAACCCTTACTATCTACCCCAATCATCCTAAGATTTAGGAATTTGTTTGCTATCTGTTCTTTTTCATTAGGAGGGCAGAATTTCCTTTCTACCATGTTTTTAAACTCCTCCCATTCCATATTGTAAGTTCTATCACTTCCTCTAGACTAAAGGTAGTGTTCCACCATTCTAGTGCTGCATTCTTAAACAGATTGGACGCAAACATTATCTTATCCTCTTCCGCGCATTTACTTATTCTTAAGACTGCCTCGGTCTTTTCTATCCAGCGTAGAGATGCAACGGCCCCTTCATTGCCCGAGAATTCCATTGGTTTACAAGGCCAGAATTCTTTATAAGAACAACCGTAAGACACGATTCTTCTTCTTTTGGGAATGGGCACTTGAAGTACGGGTCCATTGTTCACGTTGTTTTCAGGTTCAGAAGGTCGTTTGCTATCATGTTTACTTTTATTTTCTGCTTCCCTAACCGTTTTGATAATATATGGCATTGCATCTATTATCCCTTGTGCCACTATATGTTGCATGGCACTGTTATCCACTTGGTTTCCATTATTGTTGTTGTTCGGATTTTCATTATCCGGGTTATTGTTACTCTGGTTATCGTTATTCTGGTTTTCCTGGTTTACTTCGTCGTCCATCTGAATTTTAAACATTTATCAATTATTATTATTATTATTATTATTATCACAAAATAATTAATAATTTAGGTAACAACCACACAACACACATATTGGTCAAAAGCGTCGAGCATTGCGACTTTACTCTTTTCTATTATAGTATGCGTCAAATACACACTAAGACTGGAATTAAAAATACAATACTATTATGCATCACATATTTTTTTCATACAAACATATTATATATATATATATTATTACCTCCACCAACACTTTCACGGATATGGATTCATCCAGAAATCCATATGACGCTCGTCGTACTTCCAGACGAGTCGTTCTCCTACCTGCCTCATTCTCTCACTACTTTCTAAAATTTCTTCTCCGAAAGTTCGGAGCTCTTGCACATTTTCTGCACTCATTGGGGGTGCAGGTGCTGGTACTGGATCTGGGTACTGTGGCATGGGTTCTTCCTGAGGATACGGATTCTCTAAGATCTCTCTAATGTATTCATCATTATCGTAGTAGGGATCTAGAGGGTCCAGACCTGGGTAAGCTGCTAGATTTGGCATGGGTAGGTCTGTCAGGTTGTAGCGTTGCACATAATCCCTATGATCATCAAACCACGGATCGTAGTCTGGGTCTAAGGGATTGGGTGCTGGTACCCTAGGTATCTCCTCAGGATTAAAATCATGAATTTCGACTTGATTTTCTGGGTTGCTTTCTATTTCCATTGGCTGCAATGGTTGGGGTGCTATCAGTTGTTCCAGGTTTGGTTCGGCAGCTGTGGTTGCTAAAATATGGAAGTTTGCTAAACTCCTATTAAGCATGTCTTGGGTGTGGGCATCGGTTTCTCTTTTAGCTGCTGCTAGCACTCGTTGTTCTTGTAACTTTTTCATTCTCTTCCTACGCTCGTGTGCTCCCTTACTGAACCATCTTCTCTTTTTATGAGGGAATGGCTCTTTAGACTGAGCCTTAAATACGAATATCCCTTCTTCATCATCAGCAGAATACCATGAGAGGGCAGGCTGTGAAGAGGTGCCTTCGCTTCTAGGTGAGCTGGACAACTGATGATACGCGTCGGATGGTCCTTGATCACTCATACTGTAAACTAACAAATAGTCAAATAACACATAACAATAAAATACAGATATGTACGTATTTCCGTAATTTATTTCCTAACATTTTAAATAATATCTTGGTGTCAGCAGAACACTTCTGTGGCTGAATCAGTGGCTTAGCTCTGATACCACCTTCTGTCGCAACCCCCGCCCCCTATCTGTCCCGGGAACGGGCGGCCGCGAACTCAGTATTGGTGGTATCGGTGATTATCATTATTTGGCAACGGAAATTACATTAGGATCGTAGTTAGGAAATATTTTATCAAAGTAAATACCACACTTTTTATAATATTAAACATATTAGGATAAAACCCAAGTTTTTATTACAACTGATTTATAGAGATAATCTCCATTTTATTGAATAAAACATCTTCTTTTATTTAGGTAACTTTTATAGCCACTTTTCCAAGCCTTCAGTGTTGTCCAGCTGACTTCTAGTTGGCTCTTACATTTTGTTACCTGAAACATGTTTAAAAACATTTGTCAGTGGGAAATACTGGTGAGTGAATCCCAGTTTAATCAAGAAGAGTTTTATTAATTAACACAGTATTGAGAGCGATTACAATGTTTACATCTACACAATTACTCATTCAGTACTGTCAATCCTGACTGGTAGGTCATATTATCCATTGGCTAACTCTTTATCCAATGGTAACAGGTTGAACCGAGCAGCACCGAGACCCGCACTTGAGCCAAGACTTAAGCTAACCCGAATCGATGCTGACCGATGTTGACTTGTCGAACCGAACCAAAGCTGAGTTGACCCTAGTCGACCGAAATGAAACTGAACCGTAACGTGAACTTGATTAGAATGATACTTTAATTTGTAACTTAAATAAACATAACCCACATCAGCTTCTAACCTAAGTTGAACCGAAGTCGCTGACCCGCTGAACCGAAGCCAAGTCAGAGCCGTAACGAAATCTGACCCGCTTGAACTATAACTGAAACCACTAGACCCGAGTTAAATCCCGAAACAAAACTAACCCGAATTAAAGCTCAAATCGACACACCTCGTCGCCGGAATCCCACTGCCGTCGCCGTGAGCAGTGGCGTCGCTGCCATGGCTGCCGTAAACAGGGTGTCGGCCCTCCTCTTTTCTCCGATTCTCTCTCTGTTTCTGGTGTGTATGTGGAGAGATAAAAAGGGTGGTTGTGGGTGTGTGTGTAACCGGAACACCGGCTTCGACAGCCGGCTGGTGTGGCTGCCGAGCAGGAGACGAGGGAGCGAAAGGGGATAGCAGATGAGGTTGGGGTTGTGAGTGCCTGTCGCCGGAAGAAACAAAGCACCGGAGCTCGGCCGGAGCTCCGATCTCCGATCACCGAGGCTAGGGAGGAGGCAGGGAGGTGAATGTTGGAATCGTTGTGTGCGCAGAGGAGTAATGGGGTGTTTAGGGTTTTATTATTTTTTTTAAATTATTACAGTTTCAGTTATAAGCACAATTAGTCCCTGGAAGTTCAAGATTCAGCAAAATACTCACATTCCCTTTAATTTAACTAAGTTATATTGTTTTAAAAAGGAAACCAACTTTATAAATCAAACTAACTAGGTTAGTTTGTTATTTTACTAACTTTAAAAGCTAACGAGACTAACTTAGATTTATTATAAAAATAAACTTTTTAAATTGTAAAATCAATTAATTTAATTAATTAAACCATGAATAAATAACCATTTTTATCACGAATTAGATTAAAGATAAAGATTTTTCGACGATTATAATGAAACTACGAATACAAGGATACAAAGTTTCCAAAAATAGGAATATGAACAATGGTTTCTAAATATGGAAAGTTATAAAAAACGCAGAGCGTAACAAAAACGGTGGGAGTGGCCTTGGCAGGAGCAGTGACGGGATATAAATGGTTGTCACTGTTGTGACGACTCAGAAGCTTCCCAGTCTTGAGGTCCTTCACAGAGAAACCAAAAGGATCAAATTCCACAGATAATGAATTGTCAGTGGTAAATTTTCGAACGAAAATGAGGTTTTTAATGACATGAGGGGCATAAAGGACATTAGTAGTTTAAATCAATTGAAATTATATTTTGTTTGAAGGTTTGTTGAATCACAATTAGTAGTTTAAATACCGGTTGACTAAATAGATTATAATTATTGTGATTATAAAAAAGAGGATGAATATTTAATAAGTAACATATTAATTATATTAGAAAAAGTTAATTATATTTCCATTTTTGTATATATTATATATATGTTATGTTATGTAGTAAATTGTTTGTGCAATGGGGTGTTGTAATGTTTCTTTATGCTTGGTGAGTTCTTTAGTGGTGGGTTTTATATTCTCCCAAACCCTCATCGCAAGAATGCGTACGGTTGGATTTGTTTTTGACGATTTATATGTTTTGGTTTTAGTTTTCGTTTTGTCTTTAGCCGTTGCTCTGATGGTCGTCGGAAGTTTCGGTGTAGACCTTTTTATGTGTTTACCTTTTTAATTTTGGGGATATATTGTTGTTTTGTGGTTTGGATTTTGACGATTGGTTATGATGATGAGTTTACACTTATCTGTAACTGGGTGGGTTTATTGATATGTTCAAGTGGGAGACTGTTGGATTTTGGTGTTTAATTATCAATTTATTTAAAGTTGCTATTAAGATACAATCCAAAGAGTTACACTTTGGACGACGAACAAAGAATGATATTTAAGTGTTAAATATTATAAATCACAAAAGCGGATATTAATTTATTGGAAATAATTGGTGTCATTTGAAGAGTTAAACGAGTAATAATATTATTTAGATAATAAATTAAAAGGTTATTTTATTGAATAACAAAATAAAGTCAAAATGATTTTGAGTAGTGGTTTAATATTTGCGAGAGAATAATTGTTATTCGACGGAAACGAGGAACGATTATTATTAGATAATAATTAAAGAGAGTTGTTTAATTATTAGATAATAAAACAAAGGTCAAAGAGTTGACCGGTAGTTAATAATTAATCTAGGATTAAGTACTTGGAGAGGATATCAAAAGTTAATGCTTCTGTGGATGCGGTTGGCCTCTCCGGTGGCCTTATTTGGATTTGGGATCCAAAAATATTGGAGATTGAAGTGGTGATCAAGAAAAGATATTTCCTTGGGATTAAAGGATCTTTGGTCGGAAGTGGAGATCAGATCAATCTGGTTAACATTTACGCTCCTCAGAGATCAGCTGAGAAACTGATTCTGTGGAACGAGATCTCAGGTGTTATCAATTCCGCTGAAGGGAAGTGGGTGTTAGCAGGAGATTTTAATGCAGTCAGAAGTCCAGAGGAAAGAAAGAAATCTAAGTTCAAGCAGGTTTGCGCTGAAAATTTCAATAAGTTCATCTTCGACAGCGAATTGCTTGAGTTTCCTATGCAGGATCGTAAATTCACTTGCATTAGGGATAACGGGAATAAACTAAGTAAGTTAGACCGTTTCTTAGTATGCCCGAATTTTTTCAACAAGTGGCCCACCTCGTGTGTGAGAGTTCTCCCCGGCAGATTCTCAGACCACTGTCCGATTTTGCTTGAATCGATTGATCTGAATTTTAGGCCCCATCCGTTCCGAGTGTTTGGCTCTTGGATTGGGAAACCTGGTTTTGAAGATGCGGTTAAGGAGGCGGTGGAGAATTTCAGCAACTATGATCCTCCTAACGTAAGTCTTACCGCCAAGTTTGCTCAGATTAGATCTGCCTTTAAGGTTTGGAGAGATGATTTCATTGTCAAAGAGGGGTAGAAGGTTAAATCGGCTCTCGCGGAATTAGAACAGTTAGAGAAGGACATGGAAGAAAGGGATCTCTCGGAAGAAGAGGAGTGGATCATGGCAGAAAATAAAAGGGTTATTAGAGAGGAAGAGTTCAGAAAAGCCTCGGATTTAAAACAAAGAGCTCGTTTGAGGTGGGCTTCAGATGGTGACGAAAACTCTAGCTTTTTCCATGCTATGGTTAACAATAGGAAAGCTATCAATTCTATCCATGGCCTCAGTATCAACGGAGAATGGTGTAATAAGCCCGCCAAGATTAAAAAACAGGTTCTTTCCTTTTTTCGTAACAGGTTTAAAGAATGTTTCCAATCGAGACCAGAACTTACTTGTCATAATATAAAAAAAATTTCGGATGCCGATAAGTCCTTTTTGGTTGAAGAGTTTTCGGATGAAGAAATAAAATTGGCGGTTATTGAATGCGGGGATGACAGGGCTCCGGGTCCGGATGGGATGAATCTTAGATTCATCAAGACTTTTTGGGAATTTTTTAAGAATGATTTTCCCGTCTTTTTGCTTGGTTTCACCAACACGGAAAAATCAATTTAGGGAGTGGGGCGTCTTTTATTACCATTGTTCCTAAGATAAATGACCTGGTTTCCCTAGACAATTATAGGCCCATTAATTTGGTTGGGGTGATTAGTAAGGTTGTTTCCAAAGTCATTGCTAACAGGATGAGGAAGGTTATGGATAATATTATTTCGGAAGCCCAATCGGCATTTCTTCAAGGTAGGTATATTTTGGACGGCCCTCTAATTGTCAACAAGCTTATTTCTTGGAGTAGGAAAAGGAAATCTAAAGCTTTCATTCTTAAGATTGATTTTGAGAAAGCGTACGATAACATTAATGTCACACCCTGGCTTTGCGGAAGCGTGGGTTTATTTTGGTGTGACTTCTTAATACCATAGCTTAATCACAACAAAGCTATATGAAAGTAAAACCATGATGATCATCCATTATCTCAAGTTTTAAAAGTAAAACATGACAACATTGTTTTAGAGTTGACATATGCAACGAGTTTACAACACAACATAATAAAAACCTTGTTCAATAGACACAACCACAAAACGTGAAATAAACACAGTTTAAGACTTGTGACTCGTCCACGTAAAAGTCACAACCCCTAAACTTGGATGACACCATTCTTCTATGCAGCGTAACGACAATGCATACTTTGCCAGATCCGTTAATTTCCTGAAATACATGTAAGTTGAAAAATCAACATAAAGTTGAGCGAGTTCATGTGAAAGTGAGTATGTAAAACCTTTGTAAGTATAAAATTCCTGGTATGTAGCAAATAAGGAAATAAAGAGATCACCAATGGTTTGCAAGGCCATTGATATGTGTGAAGTGCTGTAGGAAGACTCAAACCTAGCGGATTTTGCGTCGGGCTCAAAGTCACCCCGAGGTCCGTACTGTTGGGCCTGGGGCTGGGCTCGCTACACCCAGATAGATCTACCGCTTACGACCCTCGGTCCTACAATGAGGATTAATGGCCTCTAGTTCCCGCCTACCCACTCACATGATCTAAGTAGTAACCCTCCTTACGCTAACCATACCATGTAAGTAAAAGTTCGTAATAATCGTAACATGTATTTCACCCCCGAAGTATAAAAACTGAAAAACAGTTAAGAGAAAGGGGGGACATGAACTCACTGAAGTGCGTCTCGAAATAGTCCGTCCCAAAATAACTTGCTGCGTGACGACCTACACGTACTAACTTCTATTAGACGGACGACCGTGCCTTGGCTTAAGGTTTAACGTTTTTGGGAAATAGTTAGGCAACTATTTCGTATTTACACTTCTTAATTATTTAATGATTATATTCCTTCCCAAGGATGGGGGCATTAATACATGTGCGTTTTCGTAACTCCAAAAATATATTATTAAGTCTCACTTAATAAAATATATTTTTATTCATTTGTCTAAAATATTCTATCTCCAAAATATACATATTTTTCCCAAAAATATTATATTTTATTCTATACGATTTCCAAAATAATACTTTTATCAAAATACGCATTTAAGAGTATTTTTCCGAAAATACATAAGTTACATTTAAAGTTCGGGTGGTAATATTAATACCGGTGTAACTTAAATATTTATTTGTGAAGGCGTTGGTAATATTTTGGAGTCGTGCTTTCACAATGTATTCCAGTTATATTATTTTTACTCTAAAAATAATATATAGTTCACAAAATAATCATAAAATCACGCAAGCGTTTTACTATGAAATATATATTCTAAATATATATTTAGTAAGTTTTATTTACGAAAATTTCCACCTCCGACACTTGGTTACCTTGTAATAAAAATCATGGCGAAGTTTACTTGGAAAAACAAGTTAAAAATATATTCATAACACTTGTTGCAAAAATATTTTCCAAGTGTTATATTTCTGGAAAAATTTCGCCAGAGTTTCCTCTGTAACTGGAGGTGGCCACGCTTACTAGCGTATCATTTTCTTTTAAAAATTCAATCAACCACTTATCAATCATCAACATTCAATATTCCAATATCATACTTGTAAAAAATAATTGTAAATCGCAAACACATGAACTTGTAAGTTGTGTAAAAATATGTAGTAACTTTCTAACATTTTTAGTGGATCTCATTATCTTTAAAAATAAAATCAGTTTCTTGATAACTTTATTTTTAAAGAAGATGTAACCTTACAACTTCTAGTAAAAAATTACGGAAATATTTCTTTGTTAAATCCTTTTGTTACACAAGTGTCTACACACTTGTTTGTTCACAAAAACACTTTTAGTTTCTGAAAGATCCGGCTTTAAAATAAGACTTGTATATTTTACTTGGTTCTTCGAAAATACCACTTGTAAATCTTTAGATTTACTAGTTTAGAACTCCATTTTATAAGAAAAACTATTTTTACACAAGTTCATGTTTATGTATGAAAGGGTTCGTCATCTTGTAACTTTCCTACTTAACATAATTCTAGTTCATGTTCCATGAACATGCTCTAGCGTGGTTAGATGATGATCCGTTCCACTACTAGCAACCAACAACATAAAATAACCATAACTAAACAAGATTCATGAGTTTTACACCATTATTTACTCTTTAACCACCATGTTTATCATTCTTTCAAGACTTTAAGTTTTGTTTTCGCATGATCTTGAGTTTTAACCGTTAAACTTCTTATTAACCACTTTAGACAAGATCAAGAGGGTGTTTAGAATCACTTACAACTAGCTCAAGGCTAGGGAAGAATCAAAGCGAAAACAAGGTGGTTAATAGCGATGTAGAGAGGTCCTTGAGATTCCGAAAGCACCGAGCTTGGTTGTTGATCCTAGTGCACCTTTGTGTGTATGAGAATGGCTTGAAAGAAGCTTGGTGGTGGCGGTTTGGAGGTGTGGTGGTGGCGGACGGACAAGAGGGAAAGAGAGAGAGTTGGAGTTGGGTGATTTTGTGTAAATGAAAGTTCTTATCTCTTGTGTTTATTTATAAACTAAATCTCCTCATTACCCAATAGATAATATGTCATCTTGATACTAAACAAGCTTAATATAATAATAAAAAATGGGTGGTGTGTGTCCCATATAGGGGACCGATCGGTCAAGAGGGGGGGGGGGGTAATTGGTTGGATTTGGATGAAATAGTTACAAGCTAGTTAGTTTAGTTAGGAAAATAAATAGATTATTAGTGTGTTATGTAATATAACTGGTGTTAGGGTATTCGGGGACCCTAACTGGTTCAGAAAAGGAAAAACAATGTCATTGACAATATTTTTATGTTCCGGGTAAAGTCCGGTTGTTCGGTTGGATATTAATCCGTTAAAGTGCTAAATAAGCATTTAAAGTGTCGTTAATATTATTTTAGTGACACAATGAATTCCTGACACTTTGGAAAGTGTCTAGTATTATTTTCCCATGTTTTTGCACTTTACTAGTTAGCTTAAATGCTGAATTTTGTATAAAGTGCAGGATTTTTGTAGTTAAAGCATGTTTTAGGCACATCCGGTCACTATAACTATCACCTAGTGACGCGGTTTAACAATCCTCACCTCCCTACACTCCCTACTAGTGTAGTAAACTATTCCCGGCTCATACTGGCCTCAGAGACAGTGCCTGTCTGATGCTGGCAATGTCAGCATGTTTACTGGGTTATCCGTTCATTGTGCTACTGTGTTTTTGTGCATCAAGGTTGTCACTATAGTTCTGTGTAAATAATGGAGTGACAGAAATAAAGTATGATGCATGAACATGGATGTATCAGAAATCAAGTAGCAGTTAAACCACAATTGTAATCAAGCACAGTAATTAAGCATTAATTAAATATTAATTAATTCGTACGGATACCTGGTTTGGTGAGGGTTGTGGTTAATATCCTTCACCAAATGGGTTTCCCGCCTAAGTGGTGTAGTTGGATCATGGGTATTCTTGAATCGGCAAGTTCCTCGGTTTTAGTTAATGGGGCGCCCACTTATACTTTCAAATGTGAGAAAGGTATGAGACAAGGGGACCCCCTTTCTCCCTTTCTTTTCTTGGTGGTGATGGAGGCGCTATCTTGTATGATGCTTAGTGCTAGAGAAGAAGGTTTGGTTAAAGGTATCGCTTTACCTAATAACGGACCGACTATCTCTCATCTTTTGTACGCGGATGACGCTATCATGGTAGGGGAGTGGTCTAAACAAGAAGTCATTAATATTGTAAGGGTTCTCCGTTGCTTTTTTATTTGTTCGGGCCTTAAAATAAATTTGGAGAAATCTTTGCTTTACGGTATTGGAACGAGTTCGGTGGAATGTGAAGACATGGCGAATGAGGTGGGTTGTAAGGCCGGGTCCCCGCCTTTTAAGTACCTCGGTTTAATGGTGGGTGCTAACATGAATCGTGTTAGTAATTGGCAACCGGTGTATGATTCTTTTCATGCTAGGCTTGCTAAGTGGAAAGCGCATCTTTTGTCCATTGGAGGTAGGGTGGTTATAATCAAATCGGTGTTGGAAAGCCTTATTTCTCGCTCTACAAAGCTCCTAAAAAAGTTATTCAAGATTTGGAATCCATGATGAAGAAATTTCTTTGGGGGGGTTCTTTGGAAGAAAGGAAAATGCATTGGGTTGCTTGGGACAAAGTTTCGAGGCATAAGAAAGACGGAGGCCTTGGTTTATCTAAGCTTCAAGAGGTCAATATCGCTCTCCTTTCTAAATGGGGTTGGCGTTACAAATCGGAAAAAGACAATTTATGGAGAAAAGTGATAGATGCGCTTCATTCTAGTAGAGTCGGTTGGGAATGTATTCCTTACAAAAAAACGTTAAGTGGGGCTTGGAATAACATTGCGAAAACTTTCATCAACACAAAGGCGGGTGGAGTCCATTTAAAGAATTACATTAAAGGCAATGTCGGTAACGGAGAAGATATCAGGTTCTGGCTAGACTCTTGGATCATAAACGAACCTCTTAAAGCCAGATTTCCTGAGTTGTTTCGTAAGGAATCTAATAAAAAATGTTTCGTTGCTGAAAGGATTCAATGTATTAACAGTGAAACGACGTTGAATTGGAGCTGGAATGTGGCTGCCCTTCCCGCAAAATTGATGGTCAGCCTCGATCAGCTTAAACACCTTCTGTCAAGTGTCCGCACTTCGGCTTTAGCGGATCGGTGGACTTGGAGTCCTGATGCTAACGGTCTGTTTTTTGTTAAGTCGGTTAAGCATCTTTTGCTCGCGGATACAGGTCAAAGGGAGGATTTCATTATGGAGTGGGTCAAGTGGCTGCCAGCGAAAATTAACATCCACTTGTGGAGGTCGGTTACAGTAAGCATCCCTACTTTTGAAGCGCTAAAGAAAAGGAACATCCAAGTCGGAGACGCGCTATGCACGCTGTGTAATTTGGCCGAAGAGTCTGCTAAACATTTGTTTACGGCGTGTCATTCCGCGGCTGTTGTGTGGAACGGTATATCATCTTGGTGTAAAATTCCTCAAGTTTTCGCCTTTTCGGTTAATGATCTCTTCGGTATCCACAATGATATTACCGGCTCTGATAGAAAGAAGGAAGCGGTTCAAGGTATCGTTAGAATTGTTTGTTGGTGTATTTGGCGAGCTAGGAATAACGTTAAATTCTCTAATGCTGTGGTTAGGAATGAGAATATTTTGAGTGAGGTCAAAGCGTTAGGATTCCTTTGGTTTTCGAGTAGATCACAATATAAAGATGTAGAATGGAAGGATTGGTGCTCTTTTGTAAATATGTAAGCTTGTAGTTTGTGTTGGTTCGTCGGCCCGGTTTGGGTCGGCGGTTGTTATTGAAAGTTACTTTTCAAAAAAAAAAAAAAATGTAACTAATGGATCTATAAATAGACCCTTAATCACAAACCCTAAAAATATAAGCGATTAGGCGCAAACCCTTAGCCACCCAAAATCTCTCTCCCCCTCTATCCTTGTCGGGACCAGCCACCGTCGTCGTGCTGCCATCGCTGTCCACCACCATCACCGGCCACCACCACCACCGCTCCATCGCTGTCGTGCCGACCCACCGCATCGCCGCCCCGCCACACACCACTATTGTTGTCCACCACCCTGTGTCTTGGTGGTTCGGATCAGATCCTTCTTGCGTGTGGATTCTCGTGTTGATCTTGAAGATTTTGTGATTCGGTCTACTAACGGAGCCGTTCGTTGTATCCATCGTTCAAGTCTTCAGTATTCGTCAAGGTATAATCCTAAACCCGCTATGGTTATGAATATATTTAATTATCTTAATAGTCTGTAATTGAATTGCTGGTGGGAGTTTTATCCATGTTTGTGTTTTACACGCTTCTATATCTGAATTAATAATAAAGGATTATTATTATTATTGTTAAAATTGGATTTATAAATTAAAACGAATACACTGGATTCCCCGACAAATACCCACTCATGGCCGGCCCTGAAGGTGGGCGGGGAGGACCACCGGCCAGGGCCCGATATTTCAAAGGGCACGTCATTTAAAAAAAATTGATATGTATATGTAAAATAAATAATTTAATAGGGTATACCCATATAAACACCAACATAGGCCCACTTACAAAACTATTTTTAAGGTTTAGATTAGTTATTAGCTCATTTTCATTAGGTTTAGACCTCCCAATACCCAATTTCGTTAACGCCTAAAGGCACGTTTTTTCGAGCTCGAACAGGGTACACGAATTCTCAGGGCCGGCATTGTACCCACTCAAAAGCAAATAAAAGTTATAGTGTTTTTAGTATGTTTTTATGGTATTTTTACCTTGTTAAAAAACAACATAAAATTTCATAAGTTCATACTCTACTAAAACACCATGGAATAGACTTAAATACCATGAATAAAAAAAACTCAGTTGACACGTATCTTTTATATAATAACTAGAATTACTACCCGTCGCAATGCGGCATAGATTTTTTAGTTATAACTAAGTCGATTTAGGAACCGCACGTTATGTTGAACATGTCAAACGAGAAAAAATAGACGATGTAAAAACGTTCACCAACGCACGCACGTTGCGTCGTGTTAACTCGCAAAATTTAGAACGAAACGTAAAAACGTTAAACCAAAGATGCACGTTGCGATGTGTTAAGTCACAAAATTTAGAACGAAGCATAAAGCTAAAAAATTGCGGAAAATGAAAATTATAAAGGACGAAAGTTGAAAGTAAAAAAAATTGTGAGGATAGATTGCAAAATATAAAATGTTTTGGGTTAAAAATAAAAAAACAAATAGCTTTGGGTTAAAAGTAATTTATGAAATACTTTTGTTAAATGATGTTTGAATAAGTGATGATATTTTTCTAACAATATGATACATATATGACGATATTTTCTAAAAAAAAACATTTGCTGAGTGTTAATTGCCTAGTGTTATGTGTTTTATGTCTAAGGCTTGATGCAAAACTACTATCGAGGCGGGGGTCTCACTGAAAGCAGTCTCACTATTCCTAAATGGTAGAGGTAAGGTTGTCCACATCTTACCCTCCTCAGACCCTACCTTAGCTTTGCTATTAGTGGAATTTACTAAGTATGATGATGATAATGACATGCAAACGTTTAAAAAAGATAGAAGAAATCACATGTGACTTCCATGTACGTATTCTTTATCATGGGAGTAGCATGTCCATAGATATTACCTTTTTACCCTTTCCCTTGAATTTTCCAACCATTAAACTTTTAGATACAAACATAACTATCAACTAAATTATCTATCAATTTAAAATAATACAATATACATTTGTTCTTTTTTGGTGTACCTTTAGAACACGACAGTGACCCAATTTAAATTGGGTTTGGTGGTGTCTTTTTGTTTAGTCAACGGTTGGTATTTAGAAAATTTTGGTGCCATACTTATTTTCTTTTGCCCTCTTTTATATGTACTTTAAAACATATTTAATTTCATGCCAATAATTCACGGTTTATGTAAATAGAGAAGTTTATTTCCCATCATTTTACAAGTTGAGTGTGGCGCCAAATGAGCAACATTGTTTGCGTTTGTACCCGGATTTCCGTGATATACAAATCGAAATCAACTCCGATTCAAATTGAATCAACTTACTAGACCAACATAAATAGTTGATTTTCGGGTTCTTTCCAACCAGAAATGAACCGTACTAACATATTCTATCCTTAGGTTCATAACTAATCCATGTATTATAGAAAGTGGCTCTATAGAGTTAATCCATGTATTATAGAAAGTGGCTATATAGAGTTTGACTATATTATATTATTCTCTTATTTAAGATTTTATATTGTCATCTACAGTATCATTAATATATTTTTAAGGTAACTAGTTGATTTTCCGACCCCGCGTTGCGGCGAGGACCCAATGTCTGCAAAACGCGTGTCGACAACGGCCAATGGAACATAGATAAAAATGATGGAGTATAATGATAGTTACTATGTCCTAAAAACGATTTTAAAAAATCTAATATATAATAGTATGACCCACACGTTTTACACGTTGGAAATTCGTTTGTTTTCAGTTCAGTTATGACGTTACTAACACGTTAAAATATGGATGAGCTCGGTACCGGTAATGACACTGAAAGTACCGATCCCGAAAATAATCGAAATTAGGTACCGGCACCGAAAATGCACGGTACTATACGGTATGGTATTTGAAGGTAAAAATAAGTAAATACGGGTATGGTGCTAGACCGGTGTCAAACTGAAAGTAACTATTCTGAAAATGCCAAAAGGTGGGTACCAAATTGGTACCGAAAATGATTTGGTATAGTAAATTTGGTACCGATGCGATACCGGTTTGATTACAGGATTTGATACCATTTGCTCATCAATAATTTAAATATCCAAGTTAAATTTACATGTTACAATTCATTCATTACAGAAAAATACAAAAAAGAAAACAAAAGAAGTTGTGTATATAAAACCTCATTTAAACGAAATACAATTTATTTACCACGTGTATGAAAATCAATCTAAACGGTGTAATTACTTGCGTTGCTACGTGGCATGAGCTCAAAGGTGATGTTAGGGATGAGCTCAGTACCGAAAACCCCCAAAAGTGGGTACCAGTACCGAATATACATGGTACGGAAACGGTACGATACCAGTATTTCAGAGTAAAAACCGGTACCGAAAATGTCAAAAGTCGGTACCGAATCAGTACCGAAAATGTCAAAAGTTGGTACCGAATCAGCACCGAAAATGTCAAAAGTCGGTACCAAATCGGTACCGAAAATGTATCCGGTTTGATAAATTTGATACCAGTACCCGGTATCATTTGTTTATTTCTATGTATGTTCACCTGGTACCATTTATTTATTCCTATGTATGTTACTGTTCATTTAGTTGTATAGGTAAATATATAGGTAAATCGTTTTATATTGGAAGGCCGGTGTCGGGTGTCAAACTCCTCGGGGGGGCCGTTAGTCGGGATGCAGGTTTTATCAGTAGGTTGGCCGTGAAAAGGGCATCTTGTGCAGTGGATCTGATGACCTATCTTCCACATCTGCGGGACCCTCAATGCGAGCTCCTCTTGCTGCGCTCTTGCATGGGTGTTGCTAAGTTGTTGTTCGGCCTCAGAACGTGCCAACCCACGTTTGTTGGGGAGGCTGTTTCGTTTTTTGACAAAGGCCTTCGGAGAGCTATCGAGGATATTGTGGTTTGCGGGGGTCCGTTTTTTGGGGATCTTCAATGGAGGCTTGCATCCCTTCCGACCCGTTTTGGGGGTTTGGGTTTATGTTCGGCTGCGGATGTATCTACGTATGCTTTCGTGGCCTCGAGGGCGCAATCTTGGGGTTTGCAGGACCACATTCTTAGGGACTGTGGTATTGTCGGGTTAGATTCTGATTATGTGTGTGCGTTGGATTGCATGCACATGTCCCTTCCGGATTTCGATCTTGGCGGTTTCTCTAATAAGGACACCGCCCCCCCTAAAGCCCAGAATGCTTTGGCGAGTGCCCTATTTAGTAGAACTGCCCAGAGTTTGGGAGAGAAGTTTAGTCTATCCCCTCGTCAGAAAGCCGTGTTCGATTGTCTCCGGGCTCCTCATGCTCAGGATTTCCTGACAGTTATCCCCATTGAAGGACTTGGCCAACACATGTCGGCAGTGGAATACCAGGCAATTCTTAAGTACCGGCTAATGATCCCTCTGTTTCCGGTTGATGAGCCCTGCCCAGTTTGCCGCAAGGTTTGTTTAGATACTTTTGGCGAGCATGCGGTTCACTGTAAGGAGTTGCCTGGTTTTAAATACAGACATGATTTGGTAAGGGATATTTTGTTTGATGTTCTAAAGCGGGCAGGGATTTCGGCCAAAAAAGAGGCTCCGGTGAACTTCCTGACGGATCCGCTCGAAGGGAGGTCTACTCTTCGACCAGCTGATATTCTTGTGTTTGGGTGGGCCAGGGGAAAACACGCTTGTGTGGACCTTACAGGAGTGTCCCCGCTTGTTGGGCTCAGGGATAATGGGTTTGTTGCTGGTCAGGCTGCGTTGAAGGCGGAATCAAGCAAGGTCGCTAAACACGAGAAGGCTTGTTTAGAGAATCAGCATGTGTTTATCCCATTCGCTTTTGATACATTTGGTTCCCTAGCCCCAGAGGCCGTGGAATTCCTAAACAGGGTCCAACGAGTTGTGAATAGTAATCTCTCAACCTTTAAGGGTCGTTTCGTATTTAGTAGGATTGGTTTTGCAATTCAAAAGGGGGTTGCGGCGCAGCTTGTTGCCCGTTTACCTGCCACTTGTTTGTAATTTATTACTTTGCCATTTGAATGAAAAAAAAAAAATTTAGGAAAAAAAAAATAAATTAATTCCAATGGGTACAACTCTATATAAAATTCAATCCACTAAAAAACTTGCAGGTATATTGACTTTTAAAATAGGTGTTGAAAAGCAAGATATATTTGAGGGGTTGGTTTCTTTTGAATGAAAGATACAATTCCTTTTATTTGGTCCACTATAAGCCTTTTAAACTTTGGTCTAATTTTAAGTTTTTTTTTAGTTAGAATTTAGAAAGTTCAATATGCCTATATGAACTTACATAGAACTTTATACCTTTGGCGGCTTGTGGTGGTTTTAGCCAAGTGTTATGATGATTTGAGATATATAAGTCTTTATTTGACCTTAAAGAAAATATTGGGTTAGATCCAAGGTCATAAACCTCGTCCTCAGGTATAAACTTCAAAGATCAAGGAAGTTTCAAAAGTTTGGTGCCAAAAGATTTTGAGTTTGTACCAAAATACAATAACTGCTAATAGAAGAAATATCAAATAAACCCACCATTGTGGGTGCTAACCGTTATTTTTTTTATACAGGTAACTTATGCATTTGTTAAACTTACACCTGATCTAAATCCATCTCTAAATCCACAACCGCTTAATCATAGAATCTATGATTAGAACCCTCAACTATTATGAATAGCAACACATGTACTATACACCACCTTCATACTGTAACAACCCTCAATAAAACCGACACTCTCGAATATTTCCGACACCCTAGTATATTTTAAATGTTCCATTATGTTTTTGAATACAACCCGTATGTGAAAACCGAGCCCGAAATATATAAAATAGTAATTAAAATAAATAAAAGTTTAAATCTAGGGCTGAGGCGCGTAGACCCACCCCAACCATTTACGCGGGCGGTATCAAAGTGGATACCGGATTCTTTTAAGTTTCTTTAGTTCAAACGGGCCGCGTAAGACCCCGTTTAAGTTAACGCGGGCCGCGAGAGATCAACAACGCGGAGACACCCTGAGCTGACACGTGTCGACATCGTGGCGGGTCTATAGGATGAGCCGGATAAGCTATAGGTTGACCAGGTGTTGACGCGTGCCGCGTAAGGCTTCGCCTTACCTTACGCGGGCCGCCTAAAAGTCGAATTCAGCACCTATAAATAGATACCATCGGATCTCAGTCGAACTCGCTCATTCTCAATTTCTCAATCTCAATTTCTGTAGTAGGCTTATTATACGCGGGTATTATATCCCCCTAAATAGCGAAGTTCTGCTCCGTTGTAAGTATTATAACCCCTGGAGACGTATTAGATACTCTGCCCGATTGATCTAGGGTTCCGTAACGGCTGTCGTGGTTCTGCCCGACCTAGTCGTTGGAATACTGTCTCGGAGAGGGTATTGCTAATGTTAAATTGGGTTATTGTACTAACACGTGTGCTTTTGTGTAAATTATAGATTATTCCCAGGAAATCCTTACTGAAAACCCTAAAACAGCAATGTGAGTTGATCCACTTTTTGTAAACCTTTTTGTGAACTGTTTTACAAAACCTTAAATATCTTTCCATGCGAATAACAGTTATTGAGTATTTGTAAGAATACAATTACAGTCGGTAAATTTGGGGTTTTGTATACAAAATTTGTTACCACCTGGTAAAGGAGTAACATGACCATAAATCGGAACGACATTACCGTGTGGTGGTAATTGATATAACTTGGAAACAAATGTAATTGCGGATGCGCCCTCAATACTGTGCACTGTGACTTTTTATTTAAACTTGATTAAACTGGGATTCACTCACCAGTATTTCCCACTGACAAATGTTTTTAAAACGCGTTTCAGGTAACAAAATGTGAAAGCTAAATAGAAGCCAGCTGGACAGCACTGAAGGCTTGTAAAAGTGGCAATGAAGTTACCTAAAATAAAATAGATGTTTTTATTAAATAAAATAGGATATATTCCTAGGAAAATGTGTGTACTATGAACTTGGGTTTTATCCCATTTATTTAAAGTTATAAAAAGAGTGGTATTTTACTCTGATTAAATATTTCCTAACTACAGTCCTGATGAAAATTTCCGTTGCCAAATTAGACTAATACCACGATACCACCGAAACTGGCTCGCGGCCGCCCGTTCCCGGGAATCAGGGATCGGGGGTTGCGACAGAAGGTGGTATCAGAGCTAAGCCACTGATTCAGCCGCTGATTCAGCCACAGAGGTGTTCTGCTGACATCAAAATGCAAAGTGTTAGGAAATAAATTATGGAAATACGTGTATAACTATAATTATTTGTTATCTGTTATTTGACTATCTGTTAGTTTACAGTATGAGCGACCAAGGACCATCTGACGCGTATCGTCAATTGTCTGGTTCGCCTAGAAGCGAAGGCACCTCCTCTTCTCAGCCTGCCCTCTCTGGGTACTCTGCTGACACGGAAGAAGGAATCTTTGTGTTTAAGGCTCAATCCGAGGAACCATTTCCTCAAAAGAAAAGGGGATGGTTCAGTCGAGGGGGCATAAGCGTAGAAAACGTATGAAAAAGTTACAGGAACAGAGGGTATTAGCAGCAGCCAAGAGAGAAACAGATGCCTATGCCCAGGATATGATAAATAGGGGTATAGCCAACATCCATATATTAGCAACCACTGCAGCAGTGACCCTAACCTAGAACAAATAATAGCACCCCAACCACAATTGTCTGACCAACCCATGGAGCTAGAAAACCCTGAAAACCAAGTAGAGATGCATGACTTCAACCCGGAGGAAATACCAAGGGTAGCAGCACCAAACCCCCTAGACCCAAATTATGACCCCTGGTGGGATAATAATAGGGACTATGTGCCACGTTTCCAGATGCACGAAGACATGCTTATGCCAACTCTAGGAGACTACCCATGTATGGACCCTTTAGATCCCTATTACCATGACGAATACATTAGGGAGATTTTAGAAGATCCTTACTGTTTTCGTCAAAAATTACCGAAGCAATTAAGTGATCAAATTAGTTAAGTGAGGTAGTGTGCTAGAAATGAGTGTCGAAAATATGTTAATCAAATTAATTGTAAAAACAATTTCAGGATACGGCTCAGGATATAGAGCTGTATCTATGATCAAACGATGAGCGAAAAACGTAAAGGGGCGACACGAGATGTACGAGGAAAGCCCTTGATCAATCTAGATCGTCGGCACAAAACCTCGGGAGCTGACAATCGCAGCTGCCTTGTTCTTCTATTACCTCAAATATCAGGATACAGTGCAGGATGTGATGCGGATCAACTAAGTGTTACAATGTGATTCGAGTACAAGTGTTTGTGTGTAGTAGTTGCCAGTAACTTGAGAGTAAAGTGTGCGAATGAAAAAGTGTGTGCCTTAACTGATCTGATCCATCTATTTATAGTAAAAGAAATGCAACAAACTACCCTATTAAACCGAGATCCGGCAGATATTCCCCACTTGAACGTTGTAGACCTGGTCTTTCGGGTTCAACGTCTCTCAAATAACTGGTTTGCCCGAGTCTCAAGGAGAAGAAGTCCATCTGACCGTTAGTGACCTACAGCTTCTTACCTGCACGTGGATTATTTAGTTAACACCAGGATATCGCACCAGGATGTTACCAATATCTTGATCCGGTATCTTGGTCACAAGTAAATAATCAAAAGCAGGATATTAGTCAGGATATATATGCTCAGAAAATGACCCATAACAATTGTCCCCAAAAATATACCTATTGGAATTCTGAGTTCAAACATATATATTTTTAAATTCTATCACCTGGTTCGAGGCAATTAAATAGAGATGACGGTCAAGATTACACCATACAACTTCCAACGCGCTTTTAACTCGATGGACATCTACAACGCTCCTATATCTTCTCTCTTCTTGTTTGAAAAGCAGATATCTCCAACAGAGTCTCCAGGTAATTCCTTACTTCTTATTCATTTTCTGTCAATCTCTTTTTCTCTACTTGCAATGGCTACTAGAACTTTTTCTCAAACCGGCGAATCATCTGAGACCTTCATCCAGCAAAATCTTCTCAAAAATCCCGAGAAGGAGGTCTGTACTTTTGATAACGCGGACATTGCGGCATTGAGGGCTTCCGGTGCTTTCCCCGATGGCACGATCTTCAGACCGTTTGATCGATCAATTCGATCAGACATTTCTTCTGCTGATTGGATCTGCTTCCCAGCATACCCTTTCTCGCTAGGTCTTCGGTACCCCTTTCCCGAATTTATGACGCAATTCTTCCGGACTACCGGTATTTCCTTTGCCCAAACCATGCCCATGGTTTGGAGGGTATTAATCGTACTCAACCAAATTAAAAACCTTCACTGTCCTGACCTTTGCATCGAAGATATTCCAATCGCTTACCGCCTCCGATCCCATGGTTCTAGTCGGTTTTTGCTTTTTTCAACTTCCAACAAACCCCTTATTCTTAAAGCCACCAAAAACGAAGACGGATGGCAACGCAAGTTCTTCTTCGTCAAACGAGACTCCATTGATGAGGGTGCTAGCCTTCCGGTGGAGTGGTTAACCACCGGTAGGATCATGAATGTCCCCATGTACCTCTTAGACTTTTATTTTTTGCTAACATCTTCTTATTTGATCCTTTTGCAGTGAATTTTAAGGAAGTAGCTCCCCCTACAGCGGAATCGGAAAAAAGAATCAAAGCAGTTTACCAATTACCTGCAAGTGACAGGAGTTTTACCACACATATCCCGAGTTCCAGTCAATACTCATTATCCGAAATGTCTGGTAAGGGTTACTTTTGAAATAAATAATTAGTGCAATATAATATAATGAAGGGTAATAAAGATGTAGGACTTTTCCCTTTATGCAGCACCAGTCAAGATCCCTGAAGTTTTCGACCTTGATGAGCTGGACATGTTTTGGTCAAAAATTACCGACGTAATTAAGTGATCAAATTAGTTTAGTGAGGTAGTGTGCTAGAAATGAGTGTCGAAAATATGTTAATCAAGTTGATTTGTAAAAACAGTTTCAGGATACGGCTCAAGATGTAGAGCTGTATCTATGATCAAACAATGAGCAAAAATAAAGTAAACGACACGAGATGTACGAGGAAAGCCCTTGATCAATCTAGATCGCCGGCATAAAACCTCGGGAGCTGACAATCGCAGCTGCCTTGTTCTTCAATTGCTTCAAAAATCAGGATACAGTGCAGGATGTGGTACGGATCGACTAAGTGTTACAACGAAACTTGAATACAAGTGTGGTGTTTGCAATGAGCTAGAGAGTGTAAGTGTATGAGAGTGTTAGTGAAAAATTGTGTGTTCTAAGCTGATCCGTCCCCATCTATTTATAGTTAAGATAAAATAACAAACTATCCTAAACTTGCGGGATCCACCGAATATTCCTTCTTCGAACGTTGTAGACCTGGTCTTTCGGGCTCAACGTCTCTCTCTCAACAAATTCGTCCGAGTCTTGAGGAGAAGAAGTCCTCTTGACCGTTAGCAAGTCTCAGCCGTTAACCTGCACGTGGTTAATTCAATAAGCCTCAGGATATCGCCCAAGATGTTAGCAATATCCTCTTCCAGCATCCTGGTCACAAATGAACAAACATAGGCAGGATATTGGTCAGGATATATACGTTAAGAAAATGACCCCTAACAATTGTCCCCAAATATATCGGTTGGTATACCAATCCAACGGATATATTTCAAAAATCTTATCCCACAACTCAAGGCATTTAAAACGAAGCGACGGTCAAGATCACATCGTAACTTCCAACGCGTTTTTTACTCAATGGAGATCCACGATGCCCCTATATCTTCTCTTTTCTTGTTTGAAAAGCAGATATCTTCAACAGACCCTTCAGGTAATTCTCCATTTCTGATTTTCTTCCTGTCAATTTACTTCATCTTTCTAGCAATGGCCGCCGAGACCTTCACCCAGCAGAATCTTCTCAAAAATCCCGAGAAGGAGATCTGCACTTTTGACAACGCAGACATTGCAGCTTTAAGAGCCTCCGGCGCTTTCCCTGACAGCACAGTCTTTAGGCCATTCGATCGGTCAATCCGATCGGATGTTTCTTCTACCGAATGGATTTGTTTTCCAGCATATCCTTTTTCACTAGGTCTTCGATACCCTTTTCCTGAATTCATGATGCAATTCTTTCGTATTACTGGCATCTCTTTTGCTCAAACCATGCCCATGGTTTGGAGAGTTTTGATTGTACTCAACCAAATAAAAAACCTCCATTGCTCTGACCTCTGCATCGAGGATTTACCTATTGCTTATCGCCTCCGATCCCACGGCTCTAGCCGGTTCTTGCTTTTTTCAACCTCCAGCAAACCCCTGATTCTCAAAGCCACCAAAAACGAAGACGGATGGCAACGCAAATTCTTCTTTGTCAAACGAGATTCCATTGCTGAGGGTGCCAACCTTCCGGTGGAGTGGTTAACCACCGGTAGGATCATAAATATTGTAACACCCGTTCTTGTAAACCAAGGTTTAACGTATATTTTGAAAGATAATCATGTAATTAATCACTATCATATACATCGGGAATACGGGTTTATTAAAACTTTTGCATATCATAGGTTATTCCACATAACGTGGTTGAATTCGTTGTTTAAAATTTACAATGTGTCAAAGTGCGGAAGCGTGTATCAATATCGTGTTCGGTTCTTCGCTGAGCTTAATCGTCTTCCGGCATCCAAGGTGTACCTATATTTCATTAACATGAAATACTTTAGTCATACGAGTTTAATCATGTCCGAACGATGTCCGGGAAACAATAGATTTTCAAATTAAAAACAAAATAAAAATATAATGAAAATTCTCCACCGTAATTTACGGTGGGACCGTAAATTACGGTGGGACCTGGGTTTCAAATCTTCTGCCGTAAATCAGACATTTATCACCGTAACAAAATCAACTCCACCGTAATTTACGGTGGGACCGTAAATTACGGTGGACTCTGCATCCTGATTCTCTTTTTCGTCGTAAATTGACACGAAATCTTTCGTATCTTTCAAACCGCTTACCCGTTTGATCTACCGTTTCTTCCTACATGTTTGTAATTTGATTCTCCATCCTACGGAGCTATAATCCGACATCCGGCTTGATAAAAATTCAAGACTTCTAAGCCTTCGGCTTATTACCCTTTATACCAAACTTTGACCCGGTTATGCATTTTATCAAACAACGTATTTATTTGATTCCTATATTTCATACACTTCATCAAATAATTGTGATATACCATATTAGGTTCTAATCATAGGTTTATTACACAAATTAAACCCATTTTCACTAGTATGCTTATTTTGACCCGTTAAGGATATTTTAAGCACTTTTAAGCTAAATTTTGCTTTCATTCTAATCTAGCGTTGAAACCTATATTTCTTATTTAGTATTCTCCCATCACAACTAAATGTGTGTTGGATTTAAAGTGGATATCTTTGTGCTCCGAATTTATACCCCTTGAAATATCATTTTACGGCAAAGACTCGTATGGAGTCTTTTGGCCCAAGAATTACATCTTTCACTACCCATACTCGTTCTAAACTATTGTTTAATCATAAGACACCTTTCCAAACAACCTCTAAGAGTTGTTTGTTCAATTTAGCCCACAAGGGCGTTTTGGTCGATTTTGGTCCTTCTTTTACAATGAAGGGCTATCATCAATTATTCGACCAAATTAGCACTTTTACATACATCATAAACATGCGTACCTGGCTCGGATCAACAAATAGACCCGATTTTAATACCTTGCTTTATATTCGCTAATTAAGAACGATGCGAACATCCATTGGATATCTATTCCTGTAAGCATATAACTCGACAAAAGAATCATTAGTCTATATAGTAAAAAGGTGATGTCTACACCTTTTGACCCGTTTGGCCGAAATGGTCATTTATCTTTGCGAGATGATATTTATTATCATCTCCTCTACATGACTCTTTCCGTTTAACACCATACGGTCATTTTAACTTATAAACCGTTTATTTCTTTCTACATAATATGACCGAATTATCGATTTACTTCTTTTTAAACCATCAACATGGCTTCTAATTATGCTCGACTATCTTGTTCCGTACGTCTACACGCCGGAACCTCATACCTCTATTTTGTATTTATCTTATTCATACTAATACGATAAGAGAATATTCTGAAATATAAGACTAGTGTAAGCTATACTTACCTTGCATCCGAATTACGCTTTTCCTTCATACTTGCTTTGTTTGGCCCGCTTCCTTTCCAAGCCTCCACCTAGCTTGTCAAGCGTCAAACTATCATCATAATTCGTAAGACGGTTATATTAGTCATCATTAATTATGACTATTCCATCTTACATATTTTCTATCACAAATACCATTCGATCTTATTAATGGTCGGTTTGACCATTAAAAGTCAAATCACTAATTAACACACATGATTGCACTATCAAGTTCACAAGACTCAATTAGGCACATTATCAACACTTAGTTCTCATTTAGGCATTTTAACAAACACCTAATGGGCATGATTCTACACATTTGCTAACTAGTTCATAATTAGTCCTTTTTACCAAGATTAACATCAAGATTCAAACCTCTATGTCTAGTGTTCATGGACTATATCAAGAACTTATTTCAAAACAATCAATATTCATCAAATTTAACACTCTAATTCAAGTGTTCTTCATATTGTCAATAAACCCATTTAACACACATGTAGGTAATCACCAAATCATTCAAGTCATAGCATCATATGTATGATTTTCACTTAGGGTTTCGTTCCTAAGCAAGTATTCATCACTAATCTAGCCATAGCTTCTCTAATTCATGCCTAATTCATGATTAGGATGATTATCAAATTTTTACAACTTCACGAATGTTAGAAATTCAACATACCTCACGATCCCCTTGACTTGGTGATCGTTTCTACACGTTCATGCATTGATTTGGGTCTTGATTCGAGCTTCAATTTGGTGAATTTGTTGATTCTAGGGTTAGCTCCCATGGAGCTTGTCTCCTGCTCCTTCTCACGCACGCACACACACCCTTGTGTGTGTGTGTTATGTTTTATTTTTAAGTTTATAATTCCATTTTCAAGTTACCCGGCTTTGGTCCCTCGTGTTTGGTTAGTTATTAATTAGGTCACAACCTAATTATTTTCTATAATATTCCCACTTATTAACTAGGTTTAATATTCCTAGTTAACTTAGCGGGTTCGGGAATATTTATGACTAAGTTTATTTTAGGTCCCGTTAACTCGGGCCTTTTATCCATTTTATTCTTTAAAAGCTTTTATTCACTTCTTATTTAATATTAGAATTTATTATTTAAATCCTAATATTTACCGGGTAAGTTTTACCACTAACGGTATTTTACCCGTCTCTTAGTGCTAATGTGGTTTGATCACCAAACCCATTTTCGGGGTGTTACAAGTCTACCCCCCTTAAAGAGGTTTCGTCCTCGAAACCTTTTCTTACATAATTCATTGAGTTTAACTCAATGTATTTGTTCCAAGAATCTTTAAAACATTACTTATACTTTAACCAATTATTAGTATTACCAGAGAAGTATGGTAATATCTTTTTGGTTAATAATCATCTACGTATTATATACGGCATAATGTAACTTGAGATAACGTAATTCCGTTATTTTCACTAGTTTAGTTAACTTAGCGATTTCCATCGCTTTTATATATTATCGAACTCTTGGTGAATCCGTTACATTGACCCGTTTAAAGGTCTTTAGTGAAATCTTTCACTTTTAGCGACAATTTCTTCTGTTTTCAAAATTCATTTATTCGATTCAGTTATACCGAATCTACCGCTTACAAGCAACCAAATTACTTAAATGACCTCAACCGGTCTCGCTAACTAGACTTATTAGTCCAGTTACTTTTTACCGCTTGCTTGGTTATAATGTGATTCTACTTCACATTACATTTCTTGACCGTGATTGTGTTACATCATGTTTAATTTATATCAAAATTTCATTTTCGGAAATATCACTTTTTGAATATACCGTCTTGCGCCTATCAGTGGCAAGACTTGTATCTTTCATGCTTACTATTTAAATTCCTATCAGAATTTATATTGGTAAAGACGTTATTTCTTACTAAAACCGAGGTTTTAGTTGTAGGATCTTTTCTTTAACTTTTGTCAATTATCCATACCATGATATTGACAATCCATAATTTATTCTTTTACAGCCTTAGTTTTATGTGGGGATTCTCAATTTATCCGTCGCTTTGTCTAATTAACCCCGTAAGTTTTTATCGTTTTGCTCTATAGGCTATTTTATTAGACTTTCACCTCTTTAAGGCTAGGTCCTTGTAGTCTATTTCTTTCTAGTCGTGACCCGTAGGTCATTTTAGTCTCGTAGACTTTTCCATTGTTTATAACCCCAAGGGTTATATTGATCCCGTAGATCATTCTTTACGCATGTCTATATTGAAATATATATATGGTGTCAAAGCACTCTTTTTATGTTTGAAAATCATTTGTTTTCACCCTTGAACTTCATTTGACCTTGACCGTAGTCTAAGGCTTCATTTGTTTACTTCCGGGCTATTCCTCCGACTTTATGACTTCTGACGTTATTTGCGCGTCAGTTTGTCTCAAGCTTACCGTTATCCGGCTTGCGCTTACTTATGCCATTAAGCATTTATACTTTATTCAACCCGTTCAACCACAAAATGGTTGAATATAATTATCAAAATTTCTGTTTACGAAATTTTATGGTCTTTTAGTCATAACTCATAATCCGAGTCTTTTGACTTTAAATTCACGTTCTCGTCTCTCGGTTTACGCATGTGTTTAAATCCTTACCCATCAACCGGGTGTTTTACCGAAGTCGTTATTATTGCAACCCTTCCGGTATGCATTAAGACCTCGCTTCATTTTTATATTCCGACTTTGTCTTTAAGTTGGACGTTTTACAAAAACGACCCGTTAAGGGACTCATTTGCAATTTCCGGGTTCGAGCGTAAGTACACTCCCTCCCAATACTTGTCTAATCATGCTTGCGTTTTCTGGGTTCGAGTGTAAGTACACTCCCTCCCAATACTTGTTTAATCACGCTTGCGTTTTCTGGGTTCGAGTGTAAGTACACTCCCTCCCAATACTTGTTTAATCATGCTTGCGTTTTCTGGGTTCGAGTGTAAGTACACTCCCTCCCAATACTTGTTTAATCACGCTTGCGTTTTCTGGGTTCGAGTGTAAGTACACTCCCTCCCAATACTTGTTTAATCATGCTTGCGTTTTCTGGGTTCGAGTGTAAGTACACTCCCTCCCAATACTTGTTTAATCACGCTTCTTTGTCCCTTCACTCGGGCTCATTATCCTAATGTAATACGCTTCTGTCACTCGGTTGTGCGTTTACATTATTATCAAATATTTTGCTTGTCTGATTCATTTGGGTACTTTTTACTTAGTCCCATTCACCCCGCCCTTACTACATCGGACATAACTGCGCTCATTATAAGAAGCTCATGCTATCATGTGTTCACTACTTACTTGGCCAGAGTAAGCGATCAACACGTGGTACGCGTGACCTTATTATAATTACCACATCACGTCCCATGTAAGTAACTCCTCAATTTATCCTCATGTTTATGGTTTCATTTGGTAAAACTTTATTTAATTGTTAGTTAACAATTATTAGTTTTAATCGTTCATCCTTGAACATGTACAATGTCCCTTTTATATAAACATTTATTCACATTCACTGATGTGATCATTAATTTTTCTCAATAGGATTTGTATCGAGAATTCTTACTTGGATGATCACTCTCGTCCAAGTTTCTATATAAATAAGTCTTGTTATTCATTGGCTATTCATCATTGTGAATAACACATTTCCTATTAAATTTCTCTTGGAAATCAGGTTTTCCAAGTTCTGTCATATGTGTATGCAACCGTTATTACTTACGTGTTTGTTGCATATAACGACTCGTGCGATTAAATTTAAAAGTGTGCACCTGGTGATGCTTGCCCTAACAGGCTTCTCTTGTCATTAGTCTTGTTCGCGACCGTTACGCGATTTTGGTCCTTAATGAGTATGCTCTTCTTGTCGTACCTCGGACCGTTCCATCATCATATCCATAATTCGTTTGACTCTCGTCATCTTCAAATGCGAGTGTCCTTCATTTAAAACATTCACAAAAGTTAGTAAAGTCAACTTCAATAATTGCCCGTATTATAATACTAGGCATTTTCTACTATACACGTCAACGCGCGTATTTTCGTCAACTACATCAATCGTTTAATTGGGGTAACGTGTGTTACACGATAGCCCTATGTGTTATTTACAACAATTAGCATACTAAACTATTAGCATACGTGTACTTACCGGATTTGCGATCAAGCCTCGAACCGAACACTATTCTTTGTCAAGAGCATAAGGTTTAAGTCCAACATGGTTCCTCCCCACCATACTCGAATCTCTTAAACCAAGGCTCTGATACCAACTTGTAACACCCGTTCTTGTAAACCAAGGTTTAACGTATATTTTGAAAGATAATCATGTAATTAATCACTATCATATACATCGGGAATACGGGTTTATTAAAACTTTTGCATATCATAGGTTATTCCACATAACGTGGTTGAATTCGTTGTTTAAAATTTACAATGTGTCAAAGTGCGGAAGCGTGTATCAATATCGTGTTCGGTTCTTCGCTGAGCTTAATCGTCTTCCGGCATCCAAGGTGTACCTATATTTCATTAACATGAAATACTTTAGTCATACGAGTTTAATCATGTCCGAACGATGTCCGGGAAACAATAGATTTTCAAATTAAAAACAAAATAAAAATATAATGAAAATTCTCCACCGTAATTTACGGTGGGACCGTAAATTACGGTGGGACCTGGGTTTCAAATCTTCTGCCGTAAATCAGACATTTATCACCGTAACAAAATCAACTCCACCGTAATTTACGGTGGGACCGTAAATTACGGTGGACTCTGCATCCTGATTCTCTTTTTCGTCGTAAATTGACACGAAATCTTTCGTATCTTTCAAACCGCTTACCCGTTTGATCTACCGTTTCTTCCTACATGTTTGTAATTTGATTCTCCATCCTACGGAGCTATAATCCGACATCCGGCTTGATAAAAATTCAAGACTTCTAAGCCTTCGGCTTATTACCCTTTATACCAAACTTTGACCCGGTTATGCATTTTATCAAACAACGTATTTATTTGATTCCTATATTTCATACACTTCATCAAATAATTGTGATATACCATATTAGGTTCTAATCATAGGTTTATTACACAAATTAAACCCATTTTCACTAGTATGCTTATTTTGACCCGTTAAGGATATTTTAAGCACTTTTAAGCTAAATTTTGCTTTCATTCTAATCTAGCGTTGAAACCTATATTTCTTATTTAGTATTCTCCCATCACAACTAAATGTGTGTTGGATTTAAAGTGGATATCTTTGTGCTCCGAATTTATACCCCTTGAAATATCATTTTACGGCAAAGACTCGTATGGAGTCTTTTGGCCCAAGAATTACATCTTTCACTACCCATACTCGTTCTAAACTATTGTTTAATCATAAGACACCTTTCCAAAAAACCTCTAAGAGTTGTTTGTTCAATTTAGCCCACAAGGGCGTTTTGGTCGATTTTGGTCCTTCTTTTACAATGAAGGGCTATCATCAATTATTCGACCAAATTAGCACTTTTACATACATCATAAACATGCGTACCTGGCTCGGATCAACAAATAGACCCGATTTTAATACCTTGCTTTATATTCGCTAATTAAGAACGATGCGAACATCCATTGGATATCTATTCCTGTAAGCATATAACTCGACAAAAGAATCATTAGTCTATATAGTAAAAAGGTGATGTCTACACCTTTTGACCCGTTTGGCCGAAATGGTCATTTATCTTTGCGAGATGATATTTATTATCATCTCCTCTACATGACTCTTTCCGTTTAACACCATACGGTTATTTTAACTTATAAACCGTTTATTTCTTTCTACATAATATGACCGAATTATCGATTTACTTCTTTTTAAACCATCAACATGGCTTCTAATTATGCTCGACTATCTTGTTCCGTACGTCTACACGCCGGAACCTCATACCTCTATTTTGTATTTATCTTATTCATACTAATACGATAAGAGAATATTCTGAAATATAAGACTAGTGTAAGCTATACTTACCTTGCATCCGAATTACGCTTTTCCTTCATACTTGCTTTGTTTGGCCCGCTTCCTTTCCAAGCCTCCACCTAGCTTGTCAAGCGTCAAACTATCATCATAATTCGTAAGACGGTTATATTAGTCATCATTAATTATGACTATTCCATCTTACATATTTTCTATCACAAATACCATTCGATCTTATTAATGGTCGGTTTGACCATTAAAAGTCAAATCACTAATTAACACACATGATTGCACTATCAAGTTCACAAGACTCAATTAGGCACATTATCAACACTTAGTTCTCATTTAGGCATTTTAACAAACACCTAATGGGCATGATTCTACACATTTGCTAACTAGTTCATAATTAGTCCTTTTTACCAAGATTAACATCAAGATTCAAACCTCTATGTCTAGTGTTCATGGACTATATCAAGAACTTATTTCAAAACAATCAATATTCATCAAATTTAACACTCTAATTCAAGTGTTCTTCATATTGTCAATAAACCCATTTAACACACATGTAGGTAATCACCAAATCATTCAAGTCATAGCATCATATGTATGATTTTCACTTAGGGTTTCGTTCCTAAGCAAGTATTCATCACTAATCTAGCCATAGCTTCTCTAATTCATGCCTAATTCATGATTAGGATGATTATCAAATTTTTACAACTTCACGAATGTTAGAAATTCAACATACCTCACGATCCCCTTGACTTGGTGATCGTTTCTACACGTTCATGCATTGATTTGGGTCTTGATTCGAGCTTCAATTTGGTGAATTTGTTGATTCTAGGGTTAGCTCCCATGGAGCTTGTCTCCTGCTCCTTCTCACGCACGCACACACACCCTTGTGTGTGTGTGTTATGTTTTATTTTTAAGTTTATAATTCCATTTTCAAGTTACCCGGCTTTGGTCCCTCGTGTTTGGTTAGTTATTAATTAGGTCACAACCTAATTATTTTCTATAATATTCCCACTTATTAACTAGGTTTAATATTCCTAGTTAACTTAGCGGGTTCGGGAATATTTATGACTAAGTTTATTTTAGGTCCCGTTAACTCGGGCCTTTTATCCATTTTATTCTTTAAAAGCTTTTATTCACTTCTTATTTAATATTAGAATTTATTATTTAAATCCTAATATTTACCGGGTAAGTTTTACCACTAACGGTATTTTACCCGTCTCTTAGTGCTAATGTGGTTTGATCACCAAACCCATTTTCGGGGTGTTACAAATATCCTCATAGACGATTTGATTGTTATCCTCTATTAATATTCTTCTTTTTGACCTTTATGCAGTGAACTTTAAGGAAGTTGCTCCTCCTACCGCTGAGTCAGAAGAGAGAATCAATACCGTTTACCGGTTACCTGCAATAGACAGGACTTTTACCACACACGTTCCGAGTTCAAGTCAGTACTCATCATCCGAGATGTCTGGTAAGAATTCCTTTCAAAATAATTAGTCAAAAACAATATAATGATAAAGAGTAAAACTTTTCCCTTTACGCAGCACCAGCTAAGATCCCTGAAGTCTTTGATCTTGACGAACTGGATAGCTATTCTGACTAGATCCAGGTCAAGAAAGAACCTGGCTCCAAGACCACTGCTACATCCAAACCCAGCAGCTCCAAAGCCATCATCATTCCTAAACCTTCACCGGCTACCAAGCCTCGGAGTTCAAGTTCTCGCAAAAGGAAAGAACCCGATTCCCCTGTCATTTCTGACACCTTTCCTTATGAAAAGCACGGATTCATTGAAGCCAGTGGTTTTATGACTTCTTTTCTCAACCAGGTTAGTATCTTTATATCATATCCTGCAATTTAGACTATTTTCAAAGATTTAATAATATTAATCCCTGTCCTCTTACCTTTGTTGGGTCTTGAGCGTTTGGTCCACTTATATCAAGAATTCTGCAAGCTTAACAAAACACTTGAATCTAAGCTAAAGGAAGCAGAAATCACAATCTCTGACCAAGGTATGATCGCGGCCGCCAAGTCTCGTCATTACGAGGAGAAATACAAAGCTATGACCCAGGAACACCAAGTTGCTCTTAACAAAGCTACTCTTCAAGCCCAGGCCGATCTGGAAGCTGCCCATGTGCAGTACGAACGGGATATGGTCAGTTACCGAGAAAGCCTCAAAAGTTCCGTCGTCATTTCTCTTCTCCAGGCTAGGTTGAAGATGGCTCACGAAGCCAAAACATTAGGCTTCGAATGCCCTTCTTGGGACGTTGGTGCTTGGGAGACCAAGCTGAAGAATCTTGGCGGTACCTCTTCCAAATCAACTGTCGATGAACCTTCTAAAGCAGTTGAAAAGGCAATCGATGCTGACAAGGATGCTGAGGCGGATCCCAAAATGGATGTTGCTGAAACCGCTATGGAGCAAGAAGGCACTACCCCCTAGAGCTTATTTTCATTCGAACAATTTTATGTCTTTATGAACAATTTTCATTTCTGTCTCTAAACAATTTGATAACCGAAGGCGGATGGGTCCTGGGTTTCAGGATGAAACCTTCGGTCATCAACCAGTATTGATCGCTTTAAGAATAATTTCATCTTTTGACTTATTTTCTGTTACCTTGCACTACTTTGCATTACTTAGTATGAGTCTTATTTTTGTAAAGATTTTGTATTGGTATCTTATAAAATATCCTGATCAGTATGCTCAGTAACATACTGCAAAAGCCTTGTATTAGATAGATCTTCCAAACGTTCTTTCAATTTTGTAAAAATTTCTTTAGAAAGTAAAAAATAGTCTATCTTTTCAAAACCAAGTTTTGATAATATTTAAAAGATCATAGTTCCAAACTAATACTGGTTTCAAACACCCTAATCAAATATCCTTAAAAGGACTTTGAGGATATATGTCACTAAAAACTTAAATGAGGCTTACAAAGGAAAGATCATACCAGAAATAGGATATAAACCTATTACCAAACTTCAATCCCTTTGCAACTCTTCTAATGAAGATGTCCCCAGTGCAAGGTACTTAGTGCATTAGTCGCAAACTTCATCCTTTTAGCTTTACACCACCACCTCGGCAGGGATGTCCCCTGTGCACAATGTCTTCAAGTATCTCAGAAATCTACTTAATGTCAGTTCCCATCGCATAAGCAATTTTTTACGACCCAAGGGTAAAACCCAAGGATGTACTGGAGATAAATCCTTTGTATCCTGGGGAAAATCCCAACTTTTCATGCGCTACAGGCGGGAGTGTATAAACTCCAAGACTTAGAAAGGTGAAAACCTTTAAACCTTAGAGAGTATGAAAATACCCTTTCGTGAGAGAGGGTGATCAATCCTCATATACCTTTAGGATTCAGGATATAGCCAATGGTAACGAAATTGTCAGCCACTTTTACATGGACTGGTCCCGCCACCTTGAACTATCCCTGAATAACTTGCGCTCCAGGCGGGGTGTTTAAACCCAATTCGGAAGAAAGGTGAATACCTTTAAACCTGTGAAGGGATCAGTATCCCTTAAACGTGAGAGAGGGGGCCAATCCTCTAATCTTCTGAGTTATCCTGAGTGCATATCCTGGAGCTATATCCTGAAACATATCTTGCAAAACAAATGTAAACTAAGGTGGGTGTTAGCTTGGCTAACACCCCTCCGATGCTTAAGTCAGTATCAGGTTACAAAGAACAAATTAAACCAAACATATTTAAAAGAAGTAGAATTCATACCATCTTGAGTTAGAAATTAAATTCTAGACTCACTTGAAATAGAGCTTAAGGTGTATAGCATTCCAAGATCTCGGTAGCATATCCCCCTCCATATTCTTGAGTCTGTATGCTCCTTTCCCTGCTTCTGATTCAACTTCATATGGTCCTTCCCATTTTGGAGCTAACTTGCCATCGGCAGGATTAGTAGTATTTTGAAAAGCCTTTCTTAACACCCAATCTCCAACCTTAAATCTTCTGGTTCTAATATTCTTGTTATATGCCCTGGATATTCTCTGTTGATATGCTGCCATCCTTAGCCTTGCCGCATCTCTCTTTTCATCTATAGTGTCTAAATCCTGACTCAAGGCTTCAGGATTCTTCTCAGGATCACTTAAGACAGATCTTGCAGTAGGTATCGTCATTTCCGTTGGAATCATTGCTTCTGCTCCAAACACCAAGGAAAACGGGGTTTGGCCTGTTGCATTCTTTACCGTTGTCCTATCAGCCCATAAAACAAAGGGTAATTCTTCCGCCCATCTTCCTTTTTTGGCTCCAAGCCTTTTCTTTAAGTTATTGACAATTATCTTGTTTGAGGATTCTGCTTGTCCATTTGCTTGAGGATGTACCGGAGTGGATGTGATCATTTTGATTCCCCAACTCTTGCAAAAGTCAGTAGTCCTCTTACTTATGAACTGAGAACCATTGTCACAGATTATCTCAGCTGGTACTCCGAATCTGGTCAGGATATTCCTCTTTATGAAGGATACTACTTCTTGGTCTCTAACTTGAACAAATGCTTCAGCTTCAACCCACTTAGAGAAATAATCCGTCATTGCTAGCATGAAGACTTTTTCTCCCGGAGCTTTCGGTAGCTTTCCCACTATATCCATACCCCACTTCATAAATGGCCAAGGGGAAACAATAGGATACAATGGTTCAGCAGGTTGATGCAGTATGTTACTATGTCTTTGACATGAGTCACATCTTCGAGCATATTCTGCGGCATCTTTTCTCATTGTTGGCCAATAATATCCTGTTCTTAATACTTTTGAGAATAACGACCTGCCCCCAGCATGGTTACCACAATCCCCTTCATGTATATCCTGAAGTACTTCCTTGGCTTCAGGATCCTCTAAGCACCTCAAATACGGTCCTGCAAGAGATTTTTTGTATAAAATATTATCTATAATAGCGAATCGTGATACCTTCATCCTAAATGCCTTAGGATTTTCATTTCCAGGGATGTGTCCTTCTTTGAGATATTTCATGATTGGAGCCGTCCAGGATTTAGGATCCTCTTCGAGATGTTCTACTCCAGGATCCTGAATACCAGCTACCTCTTTATCCTGAGGATTCGTTGCAGGATATAGGACATGTAGTATTGGTATTTGCGTCCCTTCAGGTATCTTGATCGATGATCCCAAATTTGCTAAGGCATCCGCTTCAGCATTATCCTCCCTTGGCACCTGTTTAAGTACAAAAACATCGAAATATCCTGCTAATTTTTTGAGAATATCGAGATATTCGATTAATTTCTCTCCCTTAACTGCATAGGATCCATTAAAATGGTTAGTAATTAACAAAGAGTCAACATATACTTGAAAATTTTTGATACTCATGCTCTTAGCCAACTCTAATCCTGCAATTAAAGCCTCATACTCTGCTTCATTATTAGTAGCAGGAAATTCACACCTAATAGCCTGGGGTAATATGTCCCCCTGTGGCGATTTTAGTAGTATTCCTAATCCTACTCCTCTTACATTAGATGCACCATCAGTATATAATGTCCAGGATCCTGAGGATTCTCCTAGCTGTTGAACTTCTAGATCTACCTCATCCTGAATGTCACTACTAAAATCAGCCACAAAGTCAGCTAAAGCCTGAGACTTTATGGCATTCCTATGTTCATATACTAAATCATAAGCACTTAACTTTACTGACCACTTGGCCATTCTGCCTGACATCTCTGGTTTCCTAAGCACATTTTTGATAGCATAATTTGTTTTAACATGTATCCTATGTGTCTCGAAATAATGCCTAAGTTTCGTTGATGCCATAATTAATGCTAGTATCAATTTTTCTAAATGAGAATACCTAGTTTCAGCATCTAACAAACTTTTACTAACATAATAAACAGGATACTGCTGACCTTCATGGTCTTTTATAAGAACGGCACTTACAGCATTCCCTGATACAGCAAGGTACAGGGATAGTGGTTCACCATTTTCCGGCTTCATCAATAGAGGTGCGGTTGAGAGATACCATTTCAAATCCTGCAGGGCTGCTTCATGCTTTTCCCCCCATTCGAATCTTTTGTTCTTCTTTAGGATATCATAGAAGTCTTTGCATTTCTCTGAGGATCTTGAGATAAATCTGTTTAGAGCTGCTACTCGGCCTGTTAATCTTTGTACGTCCTTCATATTCGAGGGTGATTTTATATCCAGGATAGCTTTAATCTGCTCCGGGCTTGCCTCTATCCCCCTTTTCGTCACCATATACCCAAGAAACTTTCCTGCCCCCACTCCGAAATGGCATTTAGCAGGATTCAGCTTCATGTTGTATTGATCCAGGATATCAAATGCTCCCTTGATATCCTGGAGGTGATCCTCAGCCTTTTTAGATTTCACCACCATAACATCGATATATACTTCCATGGTGTCCCCCAGTTTGTCTTTGAACATCATGTTTACCAATCTTTGGTATGTTGCACCTGCGTTTTTCAAACCAAAAGGCATAGCTGTATAACAATAAATACCTGTTGGTGTCATGAAGGCAGTATCCTCCTGGTCAGAAGGTTCCATTTGGATCTGTTGAAATCCTGAAGATGCGTCCATGAAGGTCAGCATTTCATGCCCGGCAGTGGCATCTACCATTGCATCAATGTGGGGAAGAGGAAATGGGTCTTTAGGACAAGCTTTGTTCAAATCTGTGTAGTCCACACAAACTCTCCATTTCCCATTCTTCTTCTGTACTACAACCACGTTTGCTAGCCACCTTGGGAACTTAACCTCTCTGATCATTCTGGACTTTAATAATCTTTCAACTTCCTCCTGGATAATCGCGTTCCGCTCAGGAGCAAACTTCCTTCTTTTTTGTTGCACAGGCTTGAATGATTTATCAATTCCAAGCTTGTGAGTGATAATATCTTTGGATATGCCTGTCATATCCTCATGCTTCCATGCAAACGTAGACATCCTGCATTTCAAAAAGTTAATCAATTGTTCTTCAATATCCTGAGGGATATTGGTCCCTACGAGCACCGAAATATCGGGATTATCCTGGTCCAGGATAATTTTCTTCACATCCTGCTCCGGATCCTCCACGATATCCTGGGCCCGCGTCTTTAATTGCTATGCTGCACTAGGTTTGACTGAGGATTTCATCGAGGATGAGTAGCACTCTTTCGCCTCCTGCTGATCACTATCAACTTTGACCACTCCCCAGGGGGTAGGTATCTTGATGCATTGGTGATATGTTGATGGCACGGCCTTCATATCGTGAATCCACGGTCTTCCCAGTATGATGTTATAGCAGGATAGAGAATCCATCACACAGAAACGTTGTATCGAATTGACTCCTTCAACGTATACTGGCAACTTTATCTCTCCCACTGTGTTTCTAGCCTCTCCACTGAATCCAACAAGCACGGTAGACTTTGAAGTGATATCCATTGGAGATACATTCATTCTCTTCAGAGTTTCTAGTTGGATTATGTTGACGGAGCTGCCATTATCAATCAGTATCCTGCGCACAAAATGGTTAGCCACATATAACGTTATTACCAGAGCATCATGGTGAGGATCCTGGATAGTATCCCTGTCATCTGCATCAAAAGTGATCACTTTGTCAGTTGTGAGGGTAGTCATCCTGACAGGTCTGTCTCCCCTTTCGGCCTTGGCTTCCTTTGCATGTCTCTTTGCTGCCGAATACGAAGTTCCACAAATGTCGGATCCCCCTGAAATGAAGTTGATTATCTTGGCATCCGCGGGAGGTGATGCTGCTCGTTCAGGATCCTTCTCAGTATCCTGACCCTTATTCTTCTTTTTTCCTAAGAGATCTTTCAGATATCCCTTGCTTAGAAGATAGCTTATTTCTTTCCTTAGAGCAATGCAATCCTCAGTCATATGTCCGAAATCTTCGTGGAAAGCACACCATTTTGACTTATCTTTCCAGTCAGCCTTTTGTTGATTCTTTCGAGGCCACCTAGCTTTGTCTCGTAGACCCTGCATAGCATACATCAATTCAGGAATATTAACAGAAAAGCAATATTCGGACAACTCAGGATACTCTTCAGGATCCTCATCTTCGACAGCGTTCACTCTTTTATTTTCATTTCTACTATACGGCTTAGGCCGATATGACTTGAACGAGGATTCTGACTTCCTATTGGTTGATTCATAAGTGTTGGATGAGTTCATCCTTTCTTGCATCTTCCTGTCATCTTCCAGACGGATATATCTCAAAGCCCTGTTACGAGCTTCATCGAGATTCCTGCAGGGATTCATTACAAGATCCTGATAAAACTGAGAATCCTTTTGTAATCCCATCTTAAAAGCTTGCACAGCTGTTGCAACATCAAGATGTGGGATATCCAAGGATTCTTGACTAAATTTGTTCACATAATCCTTCAAGGATTCCTGAGGACCTTGAGTTTTCTTGTAAAGATCACTGGTTAGTTTCTCAAAACTCCGACTACAAGAAAATTGACTGTTAAATAAATTAACCAAATGAGCAAACGAAGTAATTGAGTGAGGAGGAACGTTTAACAGCCATTTTAAGGCTGATCCTGTTAGAGTAGAACCAAATCCCTTGCACAAGCATGCTTCCTTGAGCTCCGGAGGGATAGGGTTAATCTCCATTCTTTCCCTATACTGAGCAATATGCTCTTCAGGATCCGTAGTCCCATCATACAGCTTCATGTTGGGAGTCTGAAATCTTTTTGGGATTTCAGCATCACAGATGGGATATGCAAAGCGAGATATCCTGTGGCTGTCTTGGGATACTTCCGGAATTGGTTGGACCACTCCAGGCACACTGGATATCATGTCCTTCAATTTCTGGAGCTCCCTGGTAAATGTTGACGTCATACCTGCATCCTGCAAAGAGCCATTATTGTTAGTAGCAAGAATATTATTATTTGACACATTACCGTTCTGAGGATTTTGGCCATATCCTGAAGCATATCCTGAACTTCTCACAATCGATATTCTGACCGAAGAGGGTATCTCAGGGGTATGATTCTGAGGATGGCTTGGGACGATATTCCCCCTATTATCCTCAGTGTAAACTGCGGAACTGAAGTTCAAAGCCCTGGGCTGTATAGGAGTGACAGTTTCTTCAGCGGGTCTACTCGAGCTAGCTTTTAAGAGTTGTATTTCTCTTAATAGCATTTGGTTAGTCTCCTGTTGCTGCCTCATTTGTTCCTGCACACTTCCAAATAAAGTCAGAATTTCATCATTAGAGGCTAAAACGGGAGCAGATCCCTGAACACTCCGAGTAGGGATAACATCTTGAGATTGTGAAGAAAATGGCATCCTTGGAGGAGGTGGTGGAAGCACCGAACCGGTAGTAGTAGAGGTTGCAGCAGACATAGTGGAGGAGCTCATGTTTGATCTTGAGGCCATTGTAAACAATGTGGCAAAAAGTTTTGAAAATAGAAAACCGATTAGCGATTTGACAAAAACTTTTAGTAAAGAGAGCACCACTTGCCCCACGGTGGGCGCCAAATTGTTTTGGTCAAAAATTACCGACGTAATTAAGTGATCAAATTAGTTTAGTGAGGTAGTGTGCTAGAAATGAGTGTCGAAAATATGTTAATCAAGTTGATTTGTAAAAACAGTTTTAGGATACGGCTCAAGATGTAGAGCTGTATCTATGATCAAACAATGAGCAAAAATAAAGTAAACGACACGAGATGTACGAGGAAAGCCCTTGATCAATCTAGATCGCCGGCATAAAACCTCGGGAGCTGACAATCGCAGCTGCCTTGTTCTTCAATTGCTTCAAAAATCAGGATACAGTGCAGGATGTGGTACGGATCGACTAAGTGTTACAACGAAACTTGAATACAAGTGTGGTGTTTGCAATGAGCTAGAGAGTGTAAGTGTATGAGAGTGTTAGTGAAAAATTGTGTGTTCTAAGCTGATCCGTCCCCATCTATTTATAGTTAAGATAAAATAACAAACTATCCTAAACTTGCGGGATCCACCGAATATTCCTTCTTCGAACGTTGTAGACCTGGTCTTTCGGGCTCAACGTCTCTCTCTCAACAAATTCGTCCGAGTCTTGAGGAGAAGAAGTCCTCTTGACCGTTAGCAAGTCTCAGCCCTTAACCTGCACGTGGTTAATTCAATAAGCCTCAGGATATCGCCCAAGATGTTAGCAATATCCTCTTCCAGCATCCTGGTCACAAATGAACAAACATAGGCAGGATATTGGTCAGGAAATATACGTTAAGAAAATGACCCCTAACAGGACAGTTATTCTGATCAGGTCCAGATCAAGAAGGAACCTAGTCCCAAGGCCACGGCCTCATCCAATCCCAGCAGCTCCAAGGCCATCATCATTCCCAAACCTTCGCCAGCTACCAAGCCCCGGAGTTCAAGTTCTTGTAAAAGGAAAGAGCCTGATTCTCTCGTTATCTCTGATACATTCCCCTATGAGAATCACGGGTTCATTGAAGCAAGTGGATTTATGACTTCTTTTCTCAACCAGGTCAGTATCCTTGATCCATATCCTGCACCTTATATCACTTATAAGTATTTATTAAAACCAATACCTGTCCTCTTACTTTGCAGGGTCTTGAACGTCTGGTTCATCTATATCAAGAATCCTATGGGCTCAACAAGACGCTTGAATCTAAGTTAAAGAAATCCGAGGTTACCATCTCCGATCAGGGCATGATTGCAGCCGCCAAGTCTCGGCACTACGAGGAGAAGTTCAAGGCTATGACCCAAGAACACCAGGCCGCCCTCAACAAAGCTGCTCTCCAGGCCCAAGCCGATCTTGATGCTGCCCACGCTCAACACGAACGGGATATGGTCAGCTACCGGGAAAGCCTCAAAAGTTCCGTCGTCACTTCCCTTCTCCAGGCTAGGCTAAAGATGGCCCATGAAGCCAAAGCATTGGGCTTTGAATGCCCTTCTTGGGACATCGATGCCTGGGAAACAAGGCTAAGGGTTCTCGGTGGCACTTCTGCTAAACCCGTAGCTGAAGGATCTTCAAAGGCAGCCGAAAAACCAACTGATGCTGAGAAGGATGCCGAGGTTGATCCCAAGACGGATGCTGCTGAAAATACCTTGAACGAAGAAGGCGCTGCCTCCTAAAACTTATTTCCCTTAAATTTGAGAGTTACGCTTATGTTTGAACAATTTTACTTCTTGTCATATGAACAGTTTCTGTTTTTGCATTAAAACAACTTGATAGCCGAAGGTGGATGGATCCTAGGTTTTAGGATGAAGCCTTCGGTCATCAATTGGTATTATAATTTCATCTTTCAATTGACTTGCTATTGTTCTCTAATTTCTGTCATGCATTTCTTAGTGCAGATTTTAGCTTTGCAAAATATCCTGATCAATATACTCAGTGATATATTATGAAAACTTTTATTAAATAGAATTTCTAAAAATTCAATCAACTTTAGACAAAACGTCTAAAGAATAAAAGATAGTCCATTTTCTAAAACCTGTTTTGACAACACTTGTTTGATCAGAGTTTTATTTTCAATCAAGTATCACTTCCCAAATATTTCAATCAAATATCCCGAAACATATCCCAAAAGCACATTCTGAAGACATATCCTAAAGATATGTCATTTTCAGGATATTTTGAGCCTTAATCAGAGTTAAATAATTCATGCAAGATTCACAAAGGAAAGATCATACCAGGAATTGAGTGTAACCCTAGCATCAAACACCAACCCCTTTTGCAACTTCTCCCACTAAGATGTCCCCAGTCCGAGACACTTAGCCTAATTTTGATCTTGAGCTTCACACAATTGCTTTAGAAGGAATGTCCCCTGTGCATGATGCCCTCAAACACTTAGAAAATTTTTTGAACATTAGTTCCAACTGTATAGACGATTCCTGTGTTACAGGGGTAAAACCCAAAATATATTGGAGATAAATTCTTAGTATCCTGAGGAAAATCCCAAATTTTCATGCGCTACAGGCGGGAGTGTATAAACTCCAAGACTTAGAAAGGTGAAAACCTTTAAACCTTAGAGAGTATGAAAATACCCTTTCGTGAGAGAGGGTGATCAATCCTCATATACCTTTAGGATTCAGGATATAGCCAACAGTAACGAAATTGTCAGCCACTTTTACATGAACTGGTCCCGCCACCTTGAACTATTCCCGAATAACTTGCGCTCCAGGCGGGGTGTCTAAACCCTATTCGGAAGAAAGGTGAATACCTTTAAACCTGTGAAGGGATCAGGATCCCTTAGACGTGAGAGAGGGGGCCAATCCTCTAATCTTCCGAAGTATCCTGAATGTGTATCCTGGTGCTACATCCTGAAGCATATACTACCAAACAATCGTAAGCTAAGGTGGGTGTTAGCCTGGCTAACACCCCTCCGATGCTTAAGTCAGTAATGGGTTCAAAATAGTAAATAATATCAAAATTTAATAAAGGAGACAAAATCCATACCATCCTGAGTTAAAATTTAAATTCCATACTCACTTACAATAGAGTTTTAGATGTATAGCATTCCAGGATCTCGGTGGCATATCCCTCTCCATATTCTTGAGTCGGTATGCTCCTTTCCCTGACTCTGATTCAACCTCATAGGGTCCTTCCCATTTTGGATCCAACTTTCCATTAGCAGGATTAGTAGTATTCTGAAAAGCCTTTCTCAATACCCAATCTCCAACCTGAAATCTTCTAGTCCTTATATTCTTGTTATATGCTTTGGATATCCTCTGTTGATATGCTGCCATCCTTAGCTTTGCAGCGTCTCTTGTCTCATCAATAGTATCCAGTTCCTGGCATAGGATTTCAGGATTCTGTTCAGGATCCCTGAGGTTGGATCTCGCTGTAGGTATCACCATTTCTGTCGGGATCACCGCTTCTGCTCCAAACACTAAGGAAAACGGGGTTTGGCCAGTTGCACTCTTCACCGTTGTCCTATCAGCCCACAAAACAAAGGGTAATTCTTTTACCCATCTTCCTTTCTTAGCCCCTAGTCTCTTTTTTAAGTTGTTGACAATTATCTTGTTCGAGGATTCTGCTTGTCCATTTGCTTGAGGATGTACCGGAGTAGACGTGATCATTTTAATTCCCCAACTCTTGCAAAAGTTAGTAGTCCTTTTACTTATAAATTGAGATCCATTGTCACAAATTATCTCAGCTGGTACTCCAAACCTAGTCAGGATATTCCTTTTTATGAAGGATACCACTTCTTGGTCTCTAACCTGAACAAATGCTTCTGCTTCAACCCACTTGGAGAAATAATCCGTCATTGCCAACATGAAAACCTTTCCTCCTGGAGCCTTTGAAAGCTTTCCCACTATATCCATCCCCCATTTCATAAACGGCCAAGGGGAAACAATAGGATACAGTGGTTCAGCAGGCTGATGTAATATATTACTATGTCTTTGACATGCGTCACATCTTCGAGCATATTCTGCAGCATCTTTTCTCATCGTCGGCCAATAATATCCTGTCCTTAACACTTTTGAGAATAATGACCTGCCCCCAGTATGGTTACCACAATCTCCTTCGTGTATATCCTGAAGCACGTCTTTGGTTTCGGGATCCTCCAAGCACCTCAGATATGGTCCTGCAAGAGATTTCTTATACAAAACATTATTTATAATAGTTAATCGTGATACCTTCATTCTAAAGGCCTTAGGATTCTCATTCTTTGGGATGTGTCCTTCCTTGAGATATCTCATGATTGGAGCCGTCCAGGACCTAGGATCCTCCTTGGGATACTCGTCATTAGGATCCTGAATACTTATTACTTCCTTATCCTGAGGATTCATCGCAGGATATAGGATATGTAATATTGGTATTCGGGTTCCTTCCATTATCCTGACCGATGATCCCAGATTTGCCAAGGCATCAGCTTCAACATTATCCTCTCTTGGTACCTGTTCAAGTGTAAAAATATCGAAATATCCTGCTAATTTTTTGAGAATTTCGAGATACTCGATTAACTTCTCTCCTTTAACTGCATAGGTTCCATTAAAGTGATTAGTTATTAACAAAGAATCAACATATACTTGCAAACTCTTGATACTCATATTTTTAGCCAACTCTAATCCTGCAATCAAAGCTTCATATTCTGCCTCATTATTAGTAGCAGGGGTAACGCCCGGCTCTTTTGTACTTTCCTATTATAGAAAGTTTTGTTCGTATTTCTATTTTTGGAAACTTTGTATCCTTGTAATCTTTTCCTTCTTTGTAATCATTGTAAAACCGAGACTTGGATCATTAATGAAACTCGTATTTTGTTACAAATATGTTATACACACTTTAATTATGCTCGTATGTTCGATTTTGTGAATCAATTGATGTTAAATCGTTATTCTTGGAAACTATGTGCTAAACTCGTAATTAAACTAAACTTATGCACGAAACGTGTTTTGAATGAGAACGACACTTGATTATGATACTTATACCCTCAATTATACTTGTGTTATGATCGCCATGCTTGATTATGCCTTATACTATGCTCATATGTCAAAACAAGTCCCTAAACTATCAAGAATGCACCTAAAAGCATCAAACATAAACTTCAGGGACTAAAATGCAACAAAAATGAAACTTGTTGGAACTAGGGCGCCGCGTGACGCCAAGCCTCCTCGCGTCACGCTAGGCCCCTGTTTCGACAGAATGTGTGTTTCCTTCAGCTGGTTGCACGAAATCCCAAGTTCTAGTCTCACCCAATCCCCTTTAATCCACCTCTAATCACCTCCAATCAACTCTAAACTCTTCCACTATAAATACACACCCTCTCTAACCCTTTTGACACTTTCACAACTCATTACACTTCACAAATTCACTCTAGTTCTGCAGTAAATCTGAGTTTTTGGACAGAATCATACACCTTAACAAAAGTGAGTGTAACTTGCTTGTTTTCACTCCAAATCACTTGATTCTTTCTTCTATTGCTTTGTTATATCCTTGGGTTTGATTCCTTGGTTTTTCCTTGGAGAAATCAGGCTTGGAATTGCCCTAAAAAGGACCTAAACTTTCTATTTTGTCTGTTGTTATTCAAGAACTTGTTTAAACTTATCCAACTTGTGTCTAACACATCTCATACCTATGTCCTAATGCTTACAACCTATCTCATGGTTGGTTAAGCTTAAAAACAAGGTTGAGACACTTAAATCAGAGGATTAAACCTCATAAACTTTCTGTTTTGTTAGGGTATTTTACCCACAAGTCATGTTCGAGCTTAGACCTTGATGAAGAGTGATTGTGGAACAACTTGGGTGGTTCCAACATAAAATCCTCACATGATTTGATGATTTCTCTTAGTTTAGATTATTTACATACTTGTATTAATCCTAGTTCTTGACCCTCCTTGGTTGTCTTTACATCAAGTGAAGTGGTGAACGTTCAAGGGGTTCCTAAATGGAAGCTTGTCTTCCTACCCCATACATGACATCCATGATAACTTGAGGTGCCTAAATGAAGATCCTAAATCTTCTACCTCCTACATGAATTATTGGACTAAATAATACGTAATACTTAACCTAAATATATATACACCCAATCGAACCTTTAATGTTAAACTTGTGTTTATATGTTAAAGTAGTAGGATATCATCTAAGACCTAAAACCTTGATATGATTCTAATGGGTGTACTACCCATGAAATACAATATAACCCTAGTGGTTACATAGTGTCATATAAAGAGTTATAAGTTAAAGATGATTATTTTGATATCATACTTTATGTTATGTTAAACTCCAAAGTTATAATCTTCCGTTGAACGCCAAACTCACACACCTATGTTTCCTCGTGTAGAAGGACTAGGTGCTCCAACTTAATCTACTCCAACAACTCACTCGCGGGAATTCCAAGTAGGAAAGCTTGCAACCACCGTGAGTATACTCGATCCCTTTTTCCCTTTACACTTTGGGATGCAACATGTATAATTATGCACATAACTTTTGAACTAAACATACTCAATCTTTGAACGAAGCATGAAACCAATGTGACTTACTTGCTATCCTTGTATGCTCTATGAACGATTTGGAACGTTATATGCTCATTGACTTTGCTCACCCACCTTAACAATTATAGCGCTATAGGATTAACGCCCCGCCTGCTATTCTATTGGGTATTGTTAAGTTACCACCCCGCTGAACTATTGGGATTAGGCTATTTTATGCGTTGTGTTCTAGGGTTTGATCATATTGTACGCCAAAATTGCATACTAGTTGTTATGGGTGAAATTCTGAGCCCATATCCTGGAAAATATCTTGATTATATAGTATCTGTTTACATCCGGGATGCTGGTTCAGGATATTGGTAACATCCTGAATGGTATCCTCAGGATTACTAACGGATTACGTGCAGGTACGTGGGTTAGAAGCTATCAACGTTCACGAAGACTCATTCCGTGGAAGACTCGGTCCAAGTTATTCAATGAAAGACGTTAAGCCCGCTTTATTTGGTTCCAAACGGCTATTTATGGAATATTCGGGAGCATCCCATATTTATAGGAATTTTAGTTTCTATTTTGTAACTATAAATAGGTGGGTATACCAGATCAAATAGGACATCACATTTTCACTGCATACACTCTAACACTCGCTCTCTAGCAATTTTCACTTTCATACAAAAACATTGTAACACTTAGCGATCTGGTCTATATCCTGCACTGTATCTTGAAGTTTGAAGCAATAAGAAGAACAAGGCAGCTGCGATTGTCAGCTCCCGAGGTTTTATGCCGGAGATCTAGATTGATCAAGGGCTTTCCTCGTACATCTCGTGTCATTTACTTTACTTTTTACTCATTGTTTGATCGTAGATACATCTCAATATCCTGAGCCGTATCCTGAATACTGATTTTCCATATAACTTAACCGGCATATTTTCAACACACTTTCTAGCACACTACCTCACTTTACTAATTTGATCACTAAATTGCTTCGGTAATTTTTGACCAAAACAATTTGGCGCCCATCGTGGGGCAAGTGGTGCTCTCTTTGCTAAAAATCTTTGTGAAATCGTTATCCGGTTTTCTATTTTCAAAATTTTCCACCGCATTGTTTACGATGGCCTCAAGATCAAACATGAGTTCCTCTACTATGTCTGCTGTGACTTCCGCTACTACCGGTTCGGTGCTTCCACCACCTCCTCCAAGGATGCCAGCCTCTTCACGACCTCAGGATATTATCCCTACTCGCAGTGTTCAGGAATCTGCTCCCGTTTTAGCTTCTAATGATGAAATTCTAACCTTATTTGGAAGTGTGCAGGAACAAATGAGGCAGCAACAGGAAACAAACCAAATGTTGTTAAGGGAAATACAACTCCTGAAGTCTGGCTCGAGCAGATCTGCTGAGGATATTGTCACTCCATTACAACCCAGAACTTTGAACTTCAGTTCAGCTGTGTATACTGAGGATAACAGGGGGAATATTGTCCCCAGCCTTCCTCAGAATCATACTCCTGAAATACCCTCCTCGGTCAGGATGTCAACCATGAGGAGCTCAGGATATGCTTCAGGATATGGGCAAAATCCTCCGACGGGTAACGTGTCAAATAATAATAATACTCATGCTACTAACAATAGTGGATCTTTGCAGGATACAGGTGTAACATCAACACTTACTAGAGAACTTCAGAAGTTGAAGGACATGATATCTAGTGTACCTGGAGTGGTCCAGCCGATCCAGGAAGTGTCCCAAGACAGCCACAAGATATCTCGTTTTGCATATCCTATCTGTGATGTTGAGATCCCAAAGAGATTTCAAACCCCCAACATGAAGCTTTACGACGGAACTACGGATCCTGAGGAGCATATTGCTCAGTATAGGGAAAGAATGGAGATTAACCCTATCCCTCCGGATCTCAAGGAGGCTGTTTTGGTCAAAAAATCTGATGAGGATATTGCAACCAAACTCTCTGTTACGGGGTATGATGCTAACGATGTAATACAATATCGAGGATCACTTCAATGTAAATTGCACAAATGACACAAAGGTTTATACGGGGAAAAAGCCCTTGATCAAGAATTGATCTCCGGCATAAAAAACCCCGGGTGATGGAAACTACCGATCACCAAGCTCAAATAAATGAATTAATGTTTACAACTTCGGATAGTAACGAGCTAGATACAAGGATCACTACGGTGGAATGTGTAAAAAGTGTATGAAATTGCTAAGTGTTTGAACGAGAGCTTGTATGAGTGTTTGTACAAGTGTGTGTAACTGCAAAAAATGACTAAGTGTTTCTCCACTAGCTCGTTACCCCTTTTAAAATAGAAATCTCACTACCAAACTAACTATCCGACTTTTGTGCCAAGCCCCCACGTTCTCCATAACGTCCATTTTTAGCTAAGCACGTGCAGAATAGTTTGGGAATATTCTCCAGGAATGTCGCCAAGACTTGGTCAAGCTGGTTATACCTGCGAGATAGTACAAAACATAAGTAAACAATCGTCAGTACGAGGATCCTTAAAGTGATCCATGATCCTGATCCTGAAGCTCTTCTGAGGATCACCACCTGTCACAGAAGTAAGGATCACCAGTTAGGATAACGAATAAGGATCACTAATTGTTAGAAAATCCTCCCCTAACAATTGCCCCCAAAATATAAGGAGCGAAATTGTAAAATTAGCGAGTTATGTTTTCTTGATCTTATCCGCAACAAACTAACGGATATATAGCCGTTAAAATAGAACTAGCCGTTGCGATCATGACGTCACAGAAGTGACTACCCTGCAGAATCATAATTATAAATAGAGATATAGATAGGATCAATATGCATTCAAATCCGAAAGAAACTCCCTTTATATTCTCAGTTGAAGATCAAACAGGTATCCCTTTCTTCTCTTTCTCCCTTTCTTACTCTGTTTTTCTTTCTTTTATCTCCGTCACTTCGAGAATGTTGCTCCGAAGCTCACCGGGCAAGGATCACAAGAAGGATAGCCCTTTGAAGAGTCAGAAGATCATCAAGGACTTAGTGAACGAGAGGTGTTGCTTTAACGATGCACAAATAGATAACATCCGTCACCGTTTTCCGGCGAGTGCCTTTTTCAAACCTTTTGATCCTACTGTTTTGAGCGACTATGTTTCTGAAACATGGGTTGCCTTTCCAGTTACTCCATTCGCTATAGGGTACACCTATCCTTTTCCGGAATTCACACAATCCTTCTTTTCCCTTACCGGCATATCTTACATTCAAGCCATGCCGATGATTTGGAGGGTTTTATACACCCTAGAGAGGATCATTGAGTAGGGGGACGTTGATTTAGGAATGTCGGAACTGGCGGAGCTGTATGATCTTACTACTTTTGGTTCCCATCGTTACTTGTTCAAACGAAAACCCGGTGCAGAACATCCTCTTCTCAAAGTCACCAAGAACGATAAAGATTGGAAACGCCGCTTCTTCTTTGTAAGAAGGGATACCATTCGTGATGGAGAGCATTTACCAAGGGAGTGGTCCACCAATGGTAGGACAGAGGATCCTGAGAAGGATCACCAGATGGTCATGTTTTTGTAATAGGATCACTAACCCCTTCTTTGTCTTGTGTCATGCAGCCATCTCTGTTTCACATCTCATCACAACACCCGCAACCAGGGAAAGACTTGCTGCTTTCTTGGGACTCGATCCTGAAACTAGAACTTTCAAAACAACAACCCAAGATTCTCAGGAGGTATCCTCAGGCTCTGTCACAATGTCAAGTAAGTATCCTTGTTCAAAATTTAAATAAATAGTAAAACGTAAATTAAGAAGAGATACTTATCTTGCTTTGGCTGTGTAGGTGCTGGAAAATCTACCAAAGCTGCTTCAAGGTTCAGTGTCACCGATCTCACCACTGTCAAATCCTCCAAAAGAAAGATCCCTACTAGCCCGACAGCCTCAATCCCCAAGGCACCCCTCAAAGGAAAGGGAATCAAGAAGATAAAGACCTCCGAGGCTGAGGATTTGCAGGGTCTGCCCTTAATTCGCCACCAGTTCCTCGAGTACTTCAATGATGTAAGGATCACTGTCTCTGCTTGTATATCCTGCTGACATATCCTGCTGATCTAAGGATCACTTGGTCTTGAACTGCTTTATCCTTTTCTTTTGCAGAAATTTGCTGAGATTGAGGATTACGTGGGCCACGTTGAGGATCAAGATAAAAAGATTACCGACCTCCAGCAGGTTGCCGTGCTCAAGGATCTTGCACTTGCTGATCTTCAGAAAGAACTCCAGGATACCAAACAGGAGATGGCCAAGGTGCTGGTTAATTTTGACTATGAAAGGCAGGAGATCACAGATGATGCCAAAGTCTCTGCCGCCATAGCAATGTACAAAACCAAGCTGCAAATGGCCTTGGAAGCTCAGGATCCTGCCTTTGACAAAAGCAGCTGGGAAATTGAAGAATGGAAGGCAAGACTGGCTGAATTGGGTGATGAAGAGGAGGCTGGAGAGATCTTGACAATCGAGGCTGGAAGCAAGGGTGAAGCTGGTGAGGCAAGTGGAGCCGGAGGTGGTGATGCAGCAAAGGTTTAGGCTGCTTGATTGGGCAATGATGGACATTTCTAGACGTAGCCGGAGCCCAATTTTTAAATCTGGTAGTAGTTTTTTGTGGTTGTGATGTTTAAAACAATGATGGTCTGTACTGAACAATAGGTGTTAGGGTTAAGGATCATGTATGATCCTTTGAACAATAGGCAGGATTGCAATTGGTGGAGGGATCCTCTGTTTGGGGGATGAAGCCATTGTGATCCTGCCGCCTTTATATTCCTGTACTACTTTTGAACTCATTATCATGGACACCCTTTACCTACCCCAGCGGACGGGCCACGTTTTGCTGGTAGATGCTCGGGTAGGTAATTTTGACAACCTTTAAAGGGTTAGTCTTATGTTAATAAATAAAAACTTAACCTTTTGTCGCTTATCTTGTGTTGTTATCCTTTTTAATGTCTTACTTTCCAACTGTTGTAACGTACATACTATTTATACTTATCAAGCCTTGAAAAATATCCAAAAAGCTTAGGATATGATCAGGATCACATATCCCATAACCGATAAGTTCTAAAAAGTGACACGATTTAAGAATCACAAGTTCAGTTGTCAAGTATAAGGGTCACTCAAATAAATAATGAATAGAATTAAAAATAGTTGAGGATCATACCTGAGGATCCTAGTTAGGATCCTAATCATAACAAGGATAACTGTAAGATAAACCTCAGAATGAAGTAAGGATCAAGGATCCCTAGTTGCTTATCTTCAAGGACCTGAAATAAATCATAACTTGGGACTAAGCCAATATAAGATAAGAGTTAGCAACTGGGGACAAGCCCAAGGATAACTGGGGACAAGCCCAAGGATAACTGGGGACAAGCCCAAGGATCGTGTGTAAACTGGAGTATGGCCCTAACTGGCGACTATCCAAACTTAGTGACATGAAGATGCCAAAACCTTAGCTAACGTGAAAACGTTAGAAACCTTAGCTAACGTGAAAACGTTAGAAACCTTATGAACGGATGTATGGTACGTCTACCATTATACGTAGGATCCTAGGTATAGCCAGTACAATGGAATTATCAGCCCCTAAAACGAGTACTGGTCCCAATGCCTTGAACTATACCAGGATCATCGTGCGCTACAGGCGGAACTGGGGACAAGCCCAAATAACTGGGGTTAAACCCAAGGAACGGATTGCTTCAGCAGATAACCAATGTTATGCTAAGGATACCTGAACTTTCAAAACTTAAACTCACGTGAGAGATGGATAAAGGATACATGATCCTTATCCTTATATGAGAAAATAAAGAAATGAAATAGTTCAATTTTAGGATATTACCTAAGTAAGGATCACCGATACTTTGAGGATCCTTTAAGGATATCCCTATCATGAGGATCATCTATGCCATGAGGATCCTGCTCACATGAAATATTTCTTCAAATGGACAGCATTCCAAGCTCTTGGTAGCAAATCACCTTCCATGGTTAGCAATCTATATGCCCCCTTTCCTGCTTCAGCTTCAATCAAATAAGTGCCTTCCCATTTTGGAGCCAACTTTCCATCCGCAGGATTGTGGTATTCTGAAATGCTTTCCTTAATACCATATCTCCAACTTGAAACCTTCTGATTCTGACATTTTTGTTGTAAGCACCAGCCATTCTTTGTTGATAACTGGCCATCCTTATCCTAGCCATATCCCTGATTTCTTCAATAGTATCCAGGTCTTGGACCAAGTTCTCATCATTCTCCTCAGGATCACGGGTACTTGTTCTTGCAGTTGGAACCACCATTTCTGTTGGGATCACTGATTCTGCCCCAAATACCTAAGAGAATGGTGTTTGACCAGTAGCATTTTTAGGGGTCGTCCTATCAGCCCAAAGCACATAGGGTAGTTCTTCTGCCCATTACCCTTTCTTGGATCCAAGCTTCTTCTTCAAATTGTTGATGATGATCTTGTTGGATGATTCTGCCTGACCATTAGCTTGTGGGTGGACTGGTGTTGATGTTATCATCTTAATCCCCCAGCTGTCACAAAAGTTAGTGGTTCTGCCCCCAATAAATTGGGAACCATTATCACATATAATCTCAGAAGGAATTCCAAATCTAGTTATAATATTTCTTTTAATGAAGGATATAACTTCCTTTTCTCTGACTTGGGTAAAGGCTTCAGCCTCTATCCACTTGGAGAAGTAATCAGTCATAGCTAGCATAAATACTTTTCCACCAGGTGCCTTAGGGAGCTTACCAACTATATCCATACCTCATCTCATAAATGGCCAGGAGGAGGATATAGGGTGCAATAATTCAGCTGGTTGATGAAGGATATTGCTGTGTCTCTGACAAGGATCACATCTCTTAGCATACTCCACTGCATCTCTTTTCATGGTTGGCCAGTAGTATCCTGTCCTCAGGATCCTTGAGAATAATGCCCTGCCCCCAGTGTGGTTTCCACAATCTCTTTCATGGAAGTCTTTTAAAACTTCTTGGACTTCAGGATCCTCAATGCATCTCAAGTATGGTCCTGCAAGAGATCGTCTATACAACATGTTATTTAAAATTGTGAATTGAGATACCTTAGATTTGAAAGCTCTAGGGTTTTCTCCTGTAGGAATCTCTCCATGTTGTAAGTATCTCATAATTGGTGAGATCCATGATCTTGATCCTGAATGGGATTGAGTATCCTCACTAGGGATAACTGCAGAATCATTTCCTATCTCCATAGCCACATGATCCTCAATAGCCGGGGTCAGGATATGGATAATAGGGATCTTGATATCCTCCGGGATCTTCAAAGATGATCCTAAGTTAGCCAATGCATCAGCCTCTGTATTTTCTTCCCTTGGTACCTGCGTTAGACTAAAGGAAACAAAAGAGAGTGCCAAATTTTTGACTATCTCTAAATATTTGGTTAGCTTTTCACCTTTAACAGCATAGGATCCATTAAAGTGGTTTGTAATTAACAATGAATCTACATGTACCTCAAGATACCTGATCCCCATATGCTTTGCAATTTGCAAACCAGCAATTAAGGCTTCATACTCAGCCTCATTGTTAGTGGTTTGGAACTCACAAGCTATAGAGTGGGGTATTATGTCCCCCTGTGGTGATTTTAGTAGTATTCCAAGCCCTGTGCCTTTGACATTTGAGGATCCATCAGTGTGGAGTATCCAAGGATCCTTGGTCTCCTCTAGCTGCTGGACTTCTAACTCAGCTTCTTCTTGTAAATCACTACTGAAATCAGCCACAAAGTCAGCTAATGCTTGGGATTTGATGGCTGTCCTAGGTTCATATCTTATATCATATGCACTTAGCTTCACTGCCCACTTAGCCATCCTTCCTGACATCTCTGGTTTCCTGAGGACATTCTTAATTGGGAAATTAGTTTTAACAATGATAACATGAGTTTCAAAATAATGTCTTAACTTAGTAGATGCCATGATTAATGCAAGAATAAGCTTTTCGAGGTGTGAATATCTGGATTCGGCATCAAGTAAACTTTTACTTACGTAATAGACAGGATGTTGTGTACCTTCATGATCCTTAACAAGGACCGCACTTACTGCTTTTGAGGATACTGCAAGATACAAGGATAACACATCGCCTTTTTCTGGTTTCATCAAGGATGGGGCTGAGGATAAGTAATCTTTGAGGGCTCTCAAAGCATTTTCATGCTTCTCGGTCCACTCAAATTTCTTGTTCTTCCTTAGGATATCATAGAATTCTTTGCACTTCTCCGAGGATTTGGATATAAATCTGTTCAAAGCTGCTATCCTGCCTGTTAGACTTTGAACATCCTTAGCATTGGCCGGAGATTTGATATTCACTATGGCTTTGATTTGTTCCGGGCTAGCTTCAATGCCTCTCTTAGTCACCATATATCCTAAGAATTTACCTGCTTTAACACCAAAATGACATTTTGAAGGATTAAGCTTCATATTATATTTATCAAGGATATCAAATGCTTCCTCCAAATCCTTTAGGTGATCCTCAGCTTTTATGGATTTTACCACCATATCATCTATGTAAACCTCCATAGTTTGTCCGATCTGATCCTTAAACATCATATTCACCAGCCTTTGATACGTTGCACCTGCATTTCTCAATCCGAACGGCATAGCAATATAGCAATATATACCAGTTGGAGTCATGAAGGCTGTATCCTCTTGGTCGGATGGTTCCATTTGGATTTGTTGAAATCCAGATGAAGCATCCATAAAAGTTAACAGTTCATGACCCGCAGTTGCATCCACCATGGAGCCAATGTGGGGTAAAGGGAAAGGATCCTTGGGACATGCCTTATTTAAATCGGTAAAATCGACACATACCCTCCACTTTCCGTTTTTCTTTTGAACAACAACCACATTGGCCAACCATCTTGGATACTTGACCTCTCTAATCATACCTGCCCGGAGCAATTTCTCTACCTCTTCCTGGATAATGGCATTACTTTCCGGTGCAAACTTTCTTCTCCTTTGATGGATTGGTTTGAAGGATCTGTCAATGCCGAGTTTGTGAGTGATTACATCTTTAGATATACCAGTCATGTCTTCGTGTTTCCATGCAAAGGTAGTCTTTCTCCTTTTTAGGAAGGATATGAGGTCTTCTTTCATTTCGCCAAGGATCCCTGATCCGATATAAACTATAGATTCAGGATCATCCGGATCCATAAGGATTTCTACCACATCCTGTTCACTTGCCTCCAAGACATTCCTTGGAGGATACTTTGATTGCTATTGCTCCCTGGATTTCGAAGCTGGTTTCATCGATGAAGTATAGCAATTCTTAGCCTCCTGCTGATCACTATCAATCTTCACTATTCCCCAAGGACTAGGGAGCTTCACACATTGATGGTAAGTGGATGGGACTGCTTTCATATCGTGTATCCAGGGCCTGCCAAGGATAACATTACAACAAGATAAACAGTCAATAACACAAAATTTTTGATAAGAGTGTAGGCCTTTAATGTATATTGGGAGTTTAATGTCCCCCAGGGTATTCTTAGTTTCACCACTAAATCCCACGAGCACACAGGATCTTGGTATGATCTCTGATTCAGGAATACCCATCTTCTTTAGGACATCAAGCTGGATAATGTTCACTGAACTTCCTCCGTCTATAAGGATCCTGCGGACAAAATGGTTAGAAATAAAAAGAGTGATAACTAAACCATCGTGATGAGGATCCTGGATATCAATACGATCCTCTTCATCAAAGGTTATAACTTTTCCTTCGGAGACACTTGATGTTCGAACAGGTCTTTCTCCGTTATCCATTTTAGTTTCCTTTGCATGCCTTTTGGCTGCTGAGAAGGATGTGCCGCAAATGTCTGATCCTCCAGAAATGAAGTTTATCACTTGTGCATCTGCTGGAGGGGCTGGAGCCTTCTCAGGGATCCTTTCATGATCCTGAGTCTTTGACTTTTTTCTTCCCAACAATTCCTTTAGATGCCCTTTGCTCAACAAGTATCCAATTTCCTTTCTTAGTGCAATGCATTCTTCTGTGAGGTGCCCAAAATCTTCATGGTATGCACACCACTTTGATTTATCCTTAGTTGCAGCTGGCCTATCATTTTTTCTGGGCCATCTAGCTTTATCACCTAAACCCTGCATCGCAAGGATTAGTTCATTGCTGTCAACAGAAAAACAATATTCAGAGATTGGAGGATAATCCTCATCATCCTCTTCCTGATCAATAGCATGCACATTCTGGTTATCAGATCTGTTGTAGGATTTGAACTTGTTGTTCCTGAACGAGGATCCTTGCTTATCTTGCCTTGAGGATCCTGCTAACCTCTCCTGGATCCTCTTGTCATCCTCTAGCCGGATGTACCTAAGTGCTCGTGTTCTTACCTCGTCTAAGTTCCTGCATGGTGTCATAACAAGATCATCATAAAATAACGAATCCCTAAGTAATCCCATTTTAAAGGCCTCAACAGCCGTAGCTATATCCAAGTTGGGAATGTCTAAGGATTCTTTACTGAATTTGGTGATATAATCTCTTAATGATTCATTATGCCCCTGAGTTATCCTATACAGATCACTAGTTAAACGCTCAAATTTTCTACTACAAGAAAACTGATTATTAAATAGATTAACTAGGTTAGCAAACGAGGTAATAGAGTAGGGGGGAAGACTTAGCAGCCATTTGAGAGCTGATCCAGTAAGAGTGGATCCGAATCCTTTGCACAGGCATTCTTCCTTTAACCTTTCTGGGATTGGATTGATCTCCATCCTCTCCCTGTATTGTGCTATGTGTTCTTCAGGATCCGTCGAACCATCATACAGTTTCATTGTAGGCACATGGAACCTCTTGGGTATCTCAGCATCACAGATTGGTGGTGCAAAACGATATATCTTATGGCTCCCATCTGCAATCTCTGGGATAGGTTTGACTACTCCCGGAACACTTGATATCATATCCTTTAGCTTTTGCAATTCTCTGGCCATGGCATGATTGATACCTGGATCCTGCATAAGACCATGGTTAGTAGTATAAGAATTGTTAAAAGTGTTACCTCCCATTGGATTCAAGTTAGGAAGAATGGATGTTAATCCATATTGTTGGGGCTCTGGAATGATCGAGGGACCAGTAGAAGCATTGGTCTGCATTGGAATAAAATCTCCCTGATGGACATCTGAACTTCCTGTTTGCAAACTCCTCAAGGATCCTGGCGTCTGGAAGGATCCCTGAAACTAGGACGATCCTGGAACAAAGGAGGATCCTTGAACCTGGGATGATCCTGGAACGAAGGAGGATCCGTGAACCTGGGATGATCCTGGAACGAAGGAGGATCCTTAAACCTGGGATGATCCTGGAACGAAGGAGGATCCTTGGACCTGGGATGATCCTGGAACGAAGGAGGATCCTTGGACCTGGGATGATCCTGGAACGAAGGAGGATCCTTGAACCTGGGAAGATCCTGGAACGAAGGAGGATCCTTGAACCTGGGATGATCCTGGAACAAAGGAGGATCCTTGAACCTGGGATGATCCTGGAACGAAGGAGGGTCCTTGAAAATGCTGCATTCCTGAATATCCTCCTGAATTCGTGAGGGATCCCATATGCTGAGGATAGGATCCCGCTGGCTGGAAATATGAACCTGATGCCTGGGTCATTGTTGTTGTCCGTAGTGCACTCCTTTTGGTCCACCCACATATTGAATGTCTGGAGCCGCTGATGGCTGAGAAGTAATCACCGGAGTATCGAAATTCAAGGATTTCGGCACCAGTGGGGAATGATCCTCTGCCGATCTCTTTTGTTTCTTGATGTCTCCGATTTCTCTAAGGATTTTTTCATTGGTCTTGTCCTGCTGCTGGATATGGTCCTTCATCTGCAAAATCAGAGTAAACAAGTCACTAGTAGTAGGAGTGTAAGAAGCAGAAGAAGTTGGAGGTTTTGAGAAAATGGGAGTTGGTTTCTTCGCAGCATTCTCAGTATTCTTCTGGGATCCAGAAGGTGGTGGAGGCAAAGGAGGAACGCCTTGAGAAGAAGTGAATGAGGGCATCAAATTTGAAGCATTCTTCGCTGAGGAAGCCATTTGCTTGACTGTAGTGAACCGGAATGAGCACAGAAATGCGAATTTTTCTAAGGACGAAGCACCAATTGCCCCACGGTGGGCGCCAAACTGTTTTGGTCAAAAAATCTGATGAGGATATTGCAACCAAAGTCTCTGTTACGGGGTATGATGCTAACGATGTAATACAATATCGAGGATCACTTCAATGTAAATTGCACAAATGACACAAAGGTTTATACGGGGAAAAAGCCCTTGATCAAGAATTGATCTCCGGCACAAAAAACCCCGGGTGATGGAAACTACCGATCACCAAGCTCAAATAAATGAATTAATGTTTACAACTTCGGATAGTAACGAGCTAGATACAAGGATCACTACGGTGGAATGTGTAAAAAGTGTATGAAATTGCTAAGTGTTTGAACGAGAGCTTGTATGAGTGTTTGTACGAGTGTGTGTAACTGCAAAAAATGACTAAGTGTTTCTCCACTAGCTCGTTACCCCTTTTAAAATAGAAATCTCACTACCAAACTAACTATCCGACTTTTGTGCCAAGCCCCCACGTTCTCCATAACGTCCATTTTTAGCTAAGCACGTGCAGAATAGTTTGGGAATATTCTCCAGGAATGTCGCCAAGACTTGGTCAAGCTGGTTATACCTGCGAGATAGTACAAAACATAAGTAAACAATCGTCAGTACGAGGATCCTTAAAGTGATCCATGATCCTGATCCTGAAGCTCTTCTGAGGATCACCACCTGTCACAGAAGTAAGGATCACCAGTTAGGATAACGAATAAGGATCACTAATTGTTAGAAAATCCTCCCCTAACAGAGGCGTGCTTGTGCAAGGGTTTTGGTTCTACCTTAACAGGATCAGCCTTGAAATGGCTCTTGAATGTTCCTCCGCATTCGATTACATCTTTTGCTCACTTAGTAAATTTATTTAATAGTCATTTTTCTTGTAGTAGGAGCTTTGAGAAACTAACAAGTGACCTTTATAGGATAACACAAGGGCATCAAGAATCCCTAAGGGATTATGTGAACAAGTTGAGCCGGGAATCCTTAGACATTCCGCATCTTGATGTTGCAACAGCTGTGCAAGCTTTCAAGATGGGGCTACAAAAGGATTCTCAATTTTACCAAGACCTTGTAATGAACCCATGCAGGAACTTGGATGAAGCTCGGAACAGGGCCCTGAGATATATTCGATTGAAGGATGACAGAAAGATGCAAGAGAGGATGAACTTATCTAACACTTATGAGTCAACTAACAGGAAATCAGAATCCTCATTTAAGCCATATCGCTCTAAGCCATATGGTAGAAATGAAAACAAGAAAGTGAATGCTATTGAAGACGAGGATCCTGAAGAATATCCTGAACTATCTGAATATTGCTTTTCTGTTAACATTCCTAAATTAATGTATGCCATGCAGGGTTTAAGAGACAAGGCTAGGTGGCCTAAAAAGAATCAACAAAAGGCTGATTGGAAAGATAAGTCAAAATGGTGTGCTTTCCACGAAGATTTCGGACATGTAACTGAGGATTGCATTGCTCTATGGAAAGAAATAAGCTATCTTCTAAGCAAGGGATATCTGAAAGATCTCTTAGGAAGAAAGAAGAATAAGGGTCAGGATACTGAGAAGGATCCTGAGCGAGCAGCATCACCTCCCGCGGAAGCCAAGATAATTAACTTCATTTCGGGAGGATCCGACATTTGTGGAACTTCGTATTCGGCGGCAAAGAGACATGCAAAAGAAGCTAAGGCCGAAAGGGGAGACAGACCTGTCAGGATGACTATGCTTACAACTGACAAAGTGATCACATTTGATGCTGAAGACAGGGATTGTTGGTGCATATTCGGTGACAACAGCTTAATAGTTTGATTATTTAGTCTTTGGATATTTTGTATTGGGCTTAGCTTATTGGTTAGTGAGTTTATTATTGTAATGGGCTTGGAAAATGGCCTAGCCTAGTAGGAAGCCCAGTTCACAGACATGTGGTATATAAACATGTTTTGTGATTAGGGTTTTAAGAGGTTAGAGAATTTTAGAGAGAGAAAGTAGAGAGAGAGAGAGAATTCGAAATAGGGTTGTAGTCAAGATCACAGATAGTGGCTGTGAGGTTGTGAGGGTCTTGAGTTGATTGTAAAACTGCAAGTTGGATAATCAATAGAAGACCCGTTTGATTGTGAAAGTCTGTTTCTACTTGTTTCTGTAATAAATCTGATCTAGAGGATTCCGCACTCTAGGTTAGATAAACAATTCTGTGAAAGATCCATACGAAGAGGGGACCTACAATTGGTATCAGAGCATTAGGCTCTTGAAGGCTCGGTTCAGGATTGTTGGCTGCAGAAACAGGAAGAAATTTTCGAAATTTTTGAAAACCTGAAAAATTAGGGTTTTGAAATTTTCGAAATTTTTGATATAATTTTTCGAATTTGTTGGTTGTTTTGATCTTCTGCTTTGTTTGTTTGCTGTTTTGCAGGTGTTGGAGAAAGTTCTGGTTGATAATTTTGAAGAATTCTGGCTGAAAGACTTGAAGATTCGAAGACTGTTCTTCGTGTTCTTCGTGGTTTTCCATCTGTTCTTCATAATTTTCGAAATTACTGTGCTGATTAGGTTTTCTGATTTTGCAGATTTGTGTTAGCAGAATCCAGAAAATCATCAAGAATTTGAACAGATTGAGTTTCCAAAGTTACTGGGCGATTTTAACAAATTCGCAGATTGTTCAGCGAATTTGAGGGTTGATATCTCGGTGACCAGCGAAATTGTTTGACCCGGCGATCTTAAATCCAAAGGCGACTTTGGTAACCGTGTAATTATCCACAGCGAAATTATTACGGTTTTCGGCGACTTTACAGGTCGTCGTAATCGCGAAATTGACCAGCGAACTGATAACCAGCGAAATTGAACAAGTAACCAGCGAATTTGTTCAGCAAACAGACCCAGCGAATTTAACTATTGACCCAGCGAATTTAATCAGTAACCAGCGAATTTAACTGAGGACTTAAAACCAGCATACTTAAAGTGGTGGAATTTCAGTTGGCAAGCGTCGAGAAAATTTGACTGTTTTGCAAATAGGAAGTGATCCGTAGCTCGTTAGACAGAACCGTTTGGACCGTTGGATTCAGTGGATTTTTAGGGTTAAAAAAAAAAAAAAAAAAAAAACAGTTTTCGGAAAATTCCTCTGGAAAATTCCGAATTTGGTTTTCGACATTATATATCATTGGATTCGTTTTTTCGAGACGATTCTAACGATATACTTTGGTAAAAACAGTTTTCGGAAAAATATTGTACGGTTTTATCTGTACGGTTTCGGTAAAACGTGTTTAAAGATGGTTAAAGTAGACAATGTTAGTGAGAAAGTTAAGAATTGGCCAAAGCTGAGAAACGTCAAAGAATATTCTATTTGGAAAGAGGAATTTGAGGGATGTGTGAAAAGTGAAGATATCAGAATGTGGTATTGTATGATTGATGGATACATTGCTCCTAGACGTCGTATTGAAGGAAGAGTTAAAGTGATTTCTTATGAGATGATGGATGAATCTGAGAAACTCATGGTAAATGCTGAAAAGAAAGCTTTAGCAGTGATCAAGATGTCCTTGCCTGAGGGAATTAAACATACCATCAAGCACTGTGAGACTTCTTATGAGCTGTGGGAAGCTTTAGAAAAACGTTATCAGAATTCATCAAGGAAGAGTGTAGGAGGTTGTGCTTTAGATGAAAAAGCAGATGTTGTGGTAGAAGAGAAGAAGAAAGATGATAAGGAGAATGGTGAGAAGAAAGAGACAGAAGTTTCAAAGGGCTTGACTGATGTGAACGGACTTACAGCAGAGGTGAAGGTATCATCAGAATCTGTAAGTCATACATGTCATAATTGCACTGAACTACAAGGTCAAGTTACCAGACTATCGGAACAAAACAAAATTCTGTTAGCTGAATTGGAAAAATTGAAAGAGTCAAATGTTCTTTTGATTAAACGAGAGTCTGATTGTTTTACAAAACTCAAATCAAATGAACAAGAAATTAGCAGTTTAACAAGCAAAGTCAATGAACTGTTACAGGTCATTGATTTAGCTCGTGAAACTGTGAAAGAAAAGACTAACGAGCTTTCAGAAAAGTGCACAGAATTGGCTGATGCACAAGCCAAAATTGTTGCACTTCAGGGGAAGTTAAACGATTTTGGGAATTCTTCGTTAGTCAGAACTCAAATTCAAAAAGGTTTAAAAAGAAGTAATGATAAAACAGGGGTGGGGTTTACTAAAGCTTCATTTTCTAAAAATCAAGACTACTCTTTTTTACCCGATGAAAATGAGTTAACTGATTTTGTGCCTACTACACCAGCTGTAGTGGATCCGATAGCTGTGGACTTGCCAAATAGTCCAGTTACTTTGAAAGAATCTGTTGAGTCTAGCAGTGCACCTCATAAATCGGATGAGGATACTGAAGAAGAAAAGAAGAAAACATTTAAAAAGAGATTTAAGAAAAAGAGAAATTACAAGACAAAATCTTGTTTTAGATGTCACAACAAAGGGCACGTGGCGAGTTGTTGTCCTTTGAAGAAAAATAAAGAAAAAGTTGATGAGGTTAAGGAAGGGAATAGGGTTGGCTTGAATAATAATGTTCAACAACATTGTCAATATAATCAACCAAGATTTCAATCTAAGACTTCAACAACAAGACGATTTGATAGACCAAGAAGCAATTTTACACATTTTAGTAATTTTAATGGTAAATCAAATCAGTTTCAAAGTCAAAATAGAAATTTTGGATATCAAAATCGATACAAGACTTCTGGTAATCGAAATTTTCAAAGAAGAAACGAACATAGGGGTTTTAATAACTCAGATGTTCAACAACATCCAAAGTTTTTTCAAAATTCGTGGTATAATTATGGCAGAAGAAGGTATTAAGATAATAATTTTCAAAGGTCAGAAAATTCGAGAGTTTATTGGAACTCTCATGATCAAAGACCTAGTGGAAGTTATAAATCTTGTTCAACAACGAGTACAACATCCAAGACACCAGTAAGGTGTGATGGATATTGGTTAGAAGCATCTTATGTGGATTTACATGGTCGACCCAAAACCGGTCAGGTTTGGGTTGTTAAGTCTAACTAAGTTGTTGAGTGTGTGCAGGATGACCAAGAAGGACTGTTGATGTGTTCGACAGTGGTTGTTCCTGTAAAGTTTCTGAGGTGAATAGTAGGTTAACATGGGTAACGAACTATTTACTTTAGTGATGGTTATGATTTTTCTAAACTTCAAAAGTGAAAAACTTATTGTCAGATTGAAGTGGGAGTCTGTTTGTGTTTAAATTTCTGTTTTTGAAACTTGCTCCATAAAAACAAAAATTTAGGGGGAGAAATTTCCCTAAGCCAAAAAGAGTTTAGTTAGTGCGTGTGTTTAGGGGGAGTAAGTTATAGAATTTAAAAAAAAATCAAAAATAAAAAAAAAATTGAAAAATCAAAAACATAAAAAAATAGAAAAACAAAAATGAGTTATCACTGTGTGAAAAAGAAGAAATGATAGTACATCAGCAAGTTAGACTGTCACACTGAAATTGAAATTAAAATTGCATAAGTGTGATAGCAGCTTCATCATATGATGTACCAGTAGGCAAAAAGCATGAAATAATCAACTTACCAATGTGATATAAACTTAAAAGAACTGTGTATGAGTGGGGAACACATCAGTGGTGTATGGTTTAATGACCTTAAATCTTGCGTTGATAGATTGCCAAAATCTGAAGTTTTGGGTCTTTATACTGTTATTTCATCTGGGGATATCAGGGGTGTCCTTCTGCTGCATCCAGATATATGCTGACCTAGACACACCCAGGATATCTTAAAAGAGCTAAAAATGCCAAAACCTTGAAAATGAAGAAGCTCTCAAAGAGAGTCATTCAAAAAGTGCAAAAAGCACAAATCATACCAAAAATGGTATCTGTCTTAGCCCTCGATAAGATATTTTGGTCTCTCTGCTGTACGGAAGTACTGACCTGTTCACCATTTATCTATCATTGAAAAATAAAACGGATGAATTCAGTATACTCACCTACTACGATGAATTTTTGTGCATACCTTGATCGTGGGGGTATATCCTGAAGTGGGACACACTAATATATCAGAAATAAAATTACCTTAACGTATCATACGGTAATGGTACTTGAAATGTTCATGCATTTTGTTTAAGAGGACAAACATACTGGTAATCGTCTTGAACTGCTTTTCATGAAAAATTAAATAAAGAATTATCTAATAGTGTGAAAACAGTTTGATTGTGCTGATATGATCTTCTTATCGGTGATTCTCACAAAAATAGAGTGTTTATTGCGTTTGTAAATAGTTTACTGCTTTCTTAAAATATCAAAAATACAAAAATATTTTTTTTAAAAAAGGACTTCCGTTTTAAACTGGTGGGTTGTTGTTTTTGCATGATAAGATAAAATATTGGTTTATCTTTAAATGTGAAAAAGACTAATGGTTTTTCGAGATACTTGCTTGTGTTGCTAAACAGATTGATGCAGTTATCAAAATGAAGTGCAGAATACAAGTAAAGTGCAAATTGAGAGTGAAGATGCGTGAAGATGCATGGTAGGATCCTTCTACTACATTGCAGAAAGAGAGAGATATGGAAGAGTTGGAGCTTACTTGCTTAACCAAGGATTGCTAGCTAACTGATCTACAATGAATGAAAGTTTTGGAGATTGGAAGCATCAGCTAAGGGGGAGTCTGTTGATGTCAGAAGCTGTGTAGCTGACGCTATCCAAAGACCAAAAGAACACAAGATGTTTGAAGACAAAGTTACACTATAAAGCTATTGTCAAGGGGGAGTCTGTTGGTGCATATTCGGTGACAACAGCTTAATAGTTTGATTATTTAGTCTTTGGATATTTTGTATTGGGCTTAGCTTATTGGTTAGTGAGTTTATTATTGTAATGGGCTTGGAAAATGGCCTAGCCTAGTAGGAAGCCCAGTTCACAGACATGTGGTATATAAACATGTTTTGTGATTAGGGTTTTAAGAGGTTAGAGAATTTTAGAGAGAGAAAGTAGAGAGAGAGAGAATTCGAAATAGGGTTGTAGTCAAGATCACAGATAGTGGCTGTGAGGTTGTGAGGGTCTTGAGTTGATTGTAAAACTGCAAGTTGGATAATCAATAGAAGACCCGTTTGATTGTGAAAGTCTGTTTCTACTTGTTTCTGTAATAAATCTGATCTAGAGGATTCCGCACTCTAGGTTAGATAAACAATTCTGTGAAAGATCCATACGAAGAGGGGACCTACAGGGATACTGTCCAGGATCCTCACCATGATGCTCTGGTAATAACATTATATGTGGCTAACCATTTTGTACGCAGGATATTGGTTGATAATGGCAGCTCCGTCAACATAATCCAACTAGAGACTCTGAAAAGAATGAATGTATCTCCAATGGATATCACTTCGAAATCTACAGTGCTTGTTGGATTCAGTGGAGAGGCTAGGAACACAGTAGGAGAGATAAAGTTGCCAGTTTATGTTGAAGGAGTCAACTCAATACAACGTTTCTGTGTGATGGATTCCCTATCCTGCTATAATATCATACTAGGAAGACCATGGATTCACGATATGAAGGCTGTGCCATCGACGTATCACCAATGCATCAAGATCCCTACCCCTTGGGGAGTGGTCAAGGTCCAAAGCGATCAGCAGGAGGCGAAAGAATGCTACTCATCCTCGATGAAATCCTCAACCAAGCCTAGTGCAGCATAGCAATTAAAGACGCGGGCCCGGGATATCGTGGAGGATCTGGAGCAGGATGTGAAGAAAATTATCCTGGACTAGGATAATCCCGATATTTCGGTGCTCGTAGGAACCAATATCCCTCAAGATATTGAAGAACAGTTAATTAACTTTTTGAAATGCAGGATGTCAACGTTTGCATGGAAGCATGAGGATATGACAGGCATATCCAAAGACATTATCACTCATAAGCTTGGAATTGATAAATCATTCAAGTCTGTTCAGCAAAAAAGAAGGAAGTTTGCTCCTGAGCGGAATACGATTATCCAGGAGGAAGTTGAGAGATTATTGAAGTCCAGGATGATCAGAGAGGTTAAGTTCCCAAGGTGGCTAGCGAACGTGGTTGTGGTACAGAAGAAAAATGGGAAATGGAGAGTTTGTGTAGACTACACAGACTTAAACAAGGCTTGTCCTAAAGACCCATTTCCTCTTCCCCACATTGATGCAATGGTAGATGCCACTGCCGGGCATGAAATGCTGACCTTCATGGACGCATCCTCAGGATTTCAGCAGATCCAAATGGAACCTTCTGACCAGGAGGATACCGCCTTCATGACACCGACAGGTATTTATTGTTATACCGCTATGCCTTTTGGTTTGAAAAATGCAGGTGCAACATACCAAAGATTGGTAAACATGATGTTCAAAGAAAAACTGGGGGACACCATGGAGGTATATATTGACGATATGGTGGTAAAATCAAAGAAAGCTCAGGATCACCTCCAGGATATTAAAGGAGCATTCGATATCCTGGATCAGTATAACATGAAGCTAAATCCTGCTAAGTGCCATTTTGGAGTGGGGGCAGGAAAATTTCTAGGATATATGGTGACCAAAAGAGGAATAGAGGCGAGCCCGGAGCAGATTAAAGCCATCTTGGATATTAAATCACCCTCAAATATGAAGGATGTTCAACGATTAACAGGGCGAGTGGCAGCATTAAACAGGTTTATCTCAAGATCCTCAGAGAAATGCAAAGAGTTTTATGATATCCTGAAGAAGAACAAGAAATTCGAATGGGGTGAGAAGCATGAAGCAGCCTTGCAGGATTTGAAGAAATATCTTTCAACTGCACCATTACTGATGAAGCCTGAGAATGGTGAACCATTATCCCTATACCTCGCAGTATCAGGGAATGCTGTAAGTGCCGTCCTTGTAAAGGACCATGAAGGTCAGCAATATCCTGTTTATTATGTTAGTAAAAGCATGTTAAATGCTGAAACTAGATATTCTCATTTAGAAAAACTGATACTAGCATTAGTTATGGCGTCAACAAAACTTAGACATTACTTTGAGACACATAGGATTCATGTTAAAACAAATTATCCTGTCAAAAATGTTCTTAGGAAACCAGAAATGTCAGGCAGGATGGCTAAGTGGTCGGTAAAGTTGAGTGCTTATGATTTAGTATATGAACCTAGAAATGCCATAAAGTCTCAGGCTTTAGCTGACTTTGTGGCTGATTTTAGTAGTGACATTCAAGATGAGGTAGACCTAGAAGTTCAACAGTTAGGAGAATCCTCAGGATCCTGGACATTATATACTGATGGTGCATCTAATGTAAGAGGAGTAGGATTGAGAATACTACTAAAATCGCCACAGGGGGACATATTACCCCAGGTTATTAGATGTGAATTTCCTGCTACTAATAATGAAGCAGAGTATGAGGCTTTAATTGCAGGATTAGAGTTGGCTAAAAGCATGAGTATCAAAAATTTGCAAGTATATGTTGACTCTTTGTTAATTACTAACCATTTTAATGGATCCTATGCAGTTAAGGGTGAGAAATTAATCGAATATCTCAATATTCTCAAAAAAATTAGCAGGATATTTCGATGTTTTTACACTTGAACAGGTACCAAGGGAGGATAATGCTGAAGCGGATGCCTTAGCAAATTTGGGATCATCGATCAGGATACCTGAAGGGACCCAAATACCAATATTACATGTCTTATATCCTGCAACGAATCCTCAGGATAAAGAAGTAGCGGGTATTCGGGATCCTAGAGCGGAATATCCTGAACAGGATCCTAAATCCTGGACGGCTCCAATTGTGAAATATCTCAAAGAAGGACACATCCCCGGAAATGAAAATCCTAAGGCATTTAGGATGAAGGTATCACGATTCACTATTATAAATAATGTTTTATACAAGAAATCTCTTGCAGGACCATATTTATGGTGCTTGGAGGATCCTGAAGCCAAAGAAGTACTTCAGGATATACATGAAGGGGATTGTGGTAATCACACTGGGGGCAGATCATTGTTCTCGAAAGTATTAAGGACAGGATATTATTGGCCAACGATGAGGAAAGATGCTGCAGAATATGCTCGAAGATGTGATGCATGTCAAAGGCATAGTAACATACTACATCAACCAGCTGAATCGTTATATCCTGTAGTTTCCCCTTGGCCATTCATGAAGTGGGGGATGGATATAGTAGGGAAGTTACCAAAAGCTCCGGGAGGAAAAGTCTTTATGTTAGCAATGACGGATTATTTCTCTAAGTGGGTTGAGGCTGAAGCATTTGTTCAAGTTAGAGATCAAGAGGTAGTATCCTTCATAAAGAGGAATATCCTGACTAGGTTTGGGGTACCAGCTGAGATCACCCCAGTTTATAAGCAAAAGGACTACTGACTTTTGCAAGAGTTGGGGAATCAAAATGATCACATCTACTCCGGTACATCCTCAAGCGAATGGGCAAGCTGAATCCTCAAACAAGATAATAGTCAGTAACTTAAAGAAGAGGCTTGGAGCCAAAAAAGGAAGATGGGCAGAAGAGTTACCCTTTGTTTTGTGGGCTGATAGGACAACGGTAAAGAATGCAACCGGCCAAACCCCGTTTTCCTTGGTATTTGGAGCAGAAGCAGTGATTCCAACAGAAATGACGATACCTACTGCAAGATCTATCCTACAGGATGCTGAACAGAATCCTGAAGCCTTATTTCAAGATTTGGATACTATAGATGAAAAAAGAGACGCAACAAGACTAAGGATAGCAGCATATCAACAAAGAATATCCAGAGCATATAATAAGAACATAAGGACTAGAAGATTTCGAGTTGGTGATTGGGTGCTAAGAAAGGCTTTTCAAAATACCACTAATCCTGCCGATGGCAAGCTAGCCCCGAAATGGGAAGGACCTTATGAAGTCGAATCAGAAGCAGGGAAAGGAGCATATCGACTCAAGAATATGGAAGGGGATATGCTACCAAGATCCTGGAATGCAATACATTTAAAGCTCTATTTCAAGTAAGAGTAGAATTTATTTTCTATCTCGGAATGGTATGTATTCTATTTTAAATATATTTGTTTATTATCTTGAACCCAATACTGACTTAAGCATCGGAGGGGTGTTAGCCACCTTAGTTTACAATTGTTTTGCAGCATATGTTTCAGGATATAGCTCCAGGATATGTACTCAGCATAAGCTCAAAAGATTAGAGGATTGGCCCCCTCTCTCACGTTTAAGGGATCCTGGTCCCTTCAAAGGTTTAAAGGTATTCACCTTTCTTACGAAATGGGTTTAAACACCTCGCCTGGAGCGCAAGTTATCTAGGTATAGTTCAAGGTAGCGGGACCAGTTCATGTAAAAGTGGTTGACAATTTCGTTACTGTTGGCTATATCCTGGATCCTGAAGGTATATGAGGATTGATCACCCTCTCTCACGAAAGAGTATTTTCATACTCTCTAAGGTTTAAAGGTTTTCACCTTTCTAAGAATTGGAGTTTATACACTCTCGCCTGTAGCGCATGAAATTTAGGGTTTATCCCCAGATATCAGGGTTTATCCCCAGTATGCTAAGGATTCATTTCAGGATATCAAGGGTTTTGCCCTAGGGTATTCGGAATTTATTCAAATCAAAGTATGAATATATTTGCGTTTCTGTGTCGAACACAGGGGACATACGTTATACTATTCAAAGGATGGATCCAAGTTTATAAGTATGCACTGGGGACAAACTTATAATGGAGGATTGAAATTGATTCTCTAAGAATCTCTGGTATGATCTTTCCTTTTTATTTGGATAATTAATAGATTGTATGTCGATATCCTGATCAAGATATCTTTCAGGATATCTTCTAGGATACGTTTGCAATATGTTCCTAAAAAAATGTCCAAACAAAACAGTTTTCACAAGTAAAATTTGTATATCAATGACAACAATAATAAAGTCAAAAGAGAAGTTATATTATTAACATACCAAAAGATGTGCTCTTAGTTTCACCTCAAAACAAGGCCCATCCACTAAGAGCACTAATAGTTCCTTACCATATTTACCCAACAGTTGAAGGTTTCATCTCAAACCGAGACCCATCCACCTTCAACTGTTGTATTGTTCAAAAAAGCATGCAGGAAATGTAAATTGTTCAGGTGTAGAAAAGTAAAGTGCAGAAAAGTAAATTGTTTTGGGACTACAGACCAACATTCAAATTCAAAAAGGTGGGCTCCGGCCTTGGCACGTATATCCATCATCGCCCACCTGAATGCCCTCACACGGCGGCATCTTCTCCAACCTTCTCAGACTTCTTAGCACCAGCATCCTGAGCAGCATCCTCACCCGTATCCATCCCAGCATCTGCTCCAGCATCCTTCTTGTCTCCTGCCTGGATCACCACCTCTGCTGACTTAGAAGACTCACCAGCTTCAACAGGAAGTGGCACAACTTTGCCTCCGAGCTCCTTTAGCTTGGCCACCCAGGATTCAACTGGCCAAGATGGACAAACAAGGCCCGTCTCCTTGGCCTCGTAGGCCATCTTGATGTGTGCTTGTAACAAGGAGACGATGGCGGAAGCCTTGATTCCCTCCCGGAAATTGACCAAGGCTTGATCATGATCCATTTGAACGGTGGCAAGTTTGAGCTCAGTGTCTTGGGTGACCTTCTTCAGCAGGCTTTTGTAGTGCCGGGTCTTCGCTTCGGCAATGGCACCTTGGTCAGCAACGGTGCTTTCAAGCTGTTTGATCCTGGCTTCATGGAGTGCAACAGTACCACAGGCATCATTATACAAGTGGAGCAAATACTGGAGGCCCTGTACATCAATTACAGGTATAAGTTAGAATATATATTGACCAGGATATCCTGTCAGGATATCCTATTAGGATATACGTGCAGGATATATGTGCAGGATATGCGTCAGGATATTACCTTGTTAAGGAAGGATGTCATTGGCTCTAAGGAATCGGAGAAGCTGAGTTCGTCAAAGGAGAACCCTTCTGAACCTGGAGCACTGACTTCAAGACCTTTCCTCTTTTTTGCTGTGGAAGCACGAGTCCTTGGATTGGCCTTGGGAGCCGGGAGTGGCTTGGAGCTAGTAGTAGCAGGAGTTTCTTTCTTGACTGTGGCTGGAGTTGGGTAGCTGTCGAGTTCGTCGAGGTCTAGATAGACTGGAACTTTGCTGGAGTCTGCACACAGGGAGTAAAATTCTAAATTTCTCCTAAGGAAATCAAATGAAAACATATATGTACAGGATATTTTGCAGGATCCTTACCAGACATGTTTGCGCTTGAAAGAGGACTTGGAGTTGGTGGGGATGGATTGAAACTTCTCTCAGCCTCTGGAAGGAGTCTGATGGCGTCTATTCTTTTTTGAGAATCAGCAAGAGGAGGTGCAATCTTCCTGAAATCAGCTGCATGCACAACAGAGAAAATAAAATTGGTCAGTTCAGGATATAAAGTAGGATAAGAGGTAGGATCATCTTTAAACCCTAAATCCTACCCTTCTTCAACCATCTCATCAGATAATCCGTTCCACCAGGGATTGAATTCCTTTTTACAAAGAAGAACTTGGATTGCCAACCATCCTCGTTCCTGGTGGCACGAAGTATCAATGGGTCACCGGAAGTAGAATAAAACAGAAATCTACATGATCCGTGGCATCTAAGCTTGTAAGCTAGGGGTAGATCATGGACGGAAAGATCAGGAATGTGGTTTCTTTTGATTTGGTCAAGAATAGACAAAACACGCCAGAGCATTGGCATGGTTTGGCTGAAAGAAATTTTGGTGATATTAAAGAATTCGGTGATGAAGTCCGGAAAGGGGAATTGTAGCCCTAGGGTAAAAGGGAAAGCACTGAAGCATATCCACTCGCTGGAGACCATATCCGACTGGATTTCCCGGTCAAACGGTCTAAATACGGTTCCTTCCGGGAAGATACCGGAGGATTTTAAGGCCGACAGGTGGGCACTGTCAAAGGTGCATATCTCCTTCTCCGGTTCTTGGAGAAGGTTCTATTGGATGAATGTGGGAGCCGAGTCACCTGAACTGGACCTTGTTTGCCTTGGCATTTGGTCGCCTGAATTTTTCGCCGGAGAAAGAGGATAAAGATAAATATGAAGATGAGAGAGAGAATGTTACCTTTTCCTTGTCGATTATGATTAAAAACGAGATGAGGATGAGAAGATATAGGGCATGATGAGTAAATATAGGCTGGGTAGTTGAAAACGGTCACATCATTAGTCTTATCTATTAATTACCTCGGCCACCGTGAAAAATGTAACCGTTAGTGCAGGATAACAAACGGTAACATTTTTGGGGACAATTGTTATGGGTGAAATTCTGAGCCCATATCCTGGAAAATATCTTGATTTATATCTTGATTATATAGTATCTGTTTACATCCGGGATGCTGGTTCAGGATATTGGTAACATCCTGAATGGTATCCTTAGGATTACTAACGGATTACGTGCAGGTACGTGGGTTAGAAGCTATCAACGTTCACGAAGACTCATTCCGCGGAAGACTCGGTCCAAGTTGTTCAATGAACGACGTTAAGCCCGCTTTATTTGGTTCCAAACGGCTATTTATGGAATATTCGGGAGCATCCCATATTTATAGGAATTTTAGTTTCTATTTTGTAACTATAAATAGGTGGGTATACCAGATCAAATTGGACATCACATTTTCACTGCATACACTCTAACACTCGCTCTCTAGCAATTTTCACTTTCATACAAAAGCATTGTAACACTTAGCGATCTGGTCTATATCCTGCACTGTATCCTGAAGTTTGAAGCAATAAGAAGAACAAGGCAGCTGCGATTGTCAGCTCCCGAGGTTTTATGCCGGCGATCTAGATTGATCAAAGGCTTTCCTCGTACATCTCGTGTCATTTACTTTACTTTTTACTCATTGTTTGATCGTAGATACAGCTCAATATCCTGAGCCGTATCCTGGATACTGATTTTCCATATAACTTAACCGGCATATTTTCAACACACTTTCTAGCACACTACCTCACTTTACTAATTTGATCACTAAATTGCTTCGGTAATTTTTGACCAAAACACTAGTAATCACATATTATGAATCATGTTGGATTTGAGTTTTATTCTATTATGCTATGTAAACAAACTTGTATACTCGCTCATGCTTTTGCATTGAAACTCTATTTTAATACATGTTGCAGGTTGATTATTGAAGTATGGATGAATGATGAAACAAGTTTAGGGTGGACTAGATACACACCTTTAATCTATTTATCTTTTGTTGATTTGAATTTGAACAATGTTGTTATTTCCATTTTAAATGTTGTATGACAGTTTAGTTCTTGCAATGAAATTTGAATTCAATTAAATATTGTCACATAGTGTTATGATGTTTTGAGCAATTTGTTCGTCTCATCCCGATGTTTCCGCCATCGGTTGGGGTGTGACAGATTGGTATCAGAGCCATAACTATAGGGAATTAGAAAAATTGCCATGCTTTTGCCCTAATCTATAGTTTTAGGAATTTTGCCTCTTATGTGTTGTTTAAAACTCTTGTACTCTACCATGCAGCTTCCTAGCTACACTTCTTGTTGATTAAATTTATATGCCTTTCCTAAGGTTAACATGAATACACTTTTGCTTATTTGTATACTCTTGTAACATAAACGAGACAACTTTACCAAAATAGGCGTGAAACCCACAATTTGGTAAACGACTCTCATTCTACCTTAAACTATTTCTTTTTGCACGAAATTACACCATTAAGCTAGGAGTGAAATCCACAACTTAATGGTAATTTCCATTTCAACTCTAGTGGACCCTTGTCATAGTGTCGAAATTTTATTTTGACCCGACAAGTACCAACCACATTTAGGGTATGAAATCGTCAAGCTAGGGGTGAAACCCGCATCTCGTCGATTAAGTCCCATTCCTCGATTTTCAATCTCGCCAAAGTCCCGATTGTTTCAATCAATTAGAGATGTGTAGTAATCGGAAGGGTAGGATACCGTTAATCGCTTCTCGACGAGAGTATCTTACCTATAGGCCAAAGCACGTTTTCTCTAATTCGAAAGAACTTTCGACCCACTTTGGAATAGTCGACGTTTCTCTACCCGAAACAATCCAATGTTTTATTGAGCCTCTCCTTTATGTATCTCAATTTATATGTGATTTTATACTTGAACGATCGTTCATTTCAAAATTTCGTTTTAATCATTTCGCACGTTATCGCAATCACAAACAATAATAATCCCTCGTGAACAAACTAAATTTACAAGGCTTTCACTTATCCATGTTATGCTATGTTGGACTCATGACTATGCTATATGTGATATCTAAACTCTTTATGTTATGTGAATCAATTTGAAACTTTTACGCTATGTGACACTTTATGCTATGTGAATCAACTTATGCAAACGATTTTTCTTAAACAAACATTATGATCAAGTCTCATCTATTCGTTCTTTTGAATCTTAGATGTCTTCTCGTCACTCCAACTCGTCTAAAAAGTCAAAGTCCCGTGCTACGAAGAAGATGATGGCTTTCATGGCCGATCAATTTGCGCGCATCGTTCCAAAGGTCATTTCTGAGATTCGAGCTTCTGAAACTCTGAATTCTTCCGTCGACTCCAAGGTCGAAATACGCAAGCCCGCTTCGTTCAACTTCAAGCACTTTTCATCGTGCAATCCCAAGCCATTCACCGGCAATGATGGGGTGACCGCCATGCTCGAATGGTTTGATAGCATGGAGGTCACGTTCATCAATAGTGATTGCCCCAAAGAGCTCAGAACGCGTAGTGCGACTGGGGTATTCCAAGCCCGAGCTCTCGAATGGTGGACGAACGAAAGGAACATTCGTTCGAACGCACTGGCATATGCGTTAGAGTGGGAAGAAGTTAAGGCCCTGATGATGGACGAGTTTTGTCCTCCGCATGAGCAACAAAAGTTGGAGGAAGAGTTTTGGGCACTAAAACAAGTGGGGGATGAAAACCTAGCCTACACCACCGGTTTCAAACAACTTAGCTTCATAGTTCCTCACCTTGTTATGACCACCGACCGCAAGATACGGAAGTATATCAATGGGTTACCCTCTGCTATGCGCGACACGATCGAGGCTGCCAAACTCGACAATATCGAAGCTGTTTATCGTTTGGCCGCTTCCCTGAACAACAACCGTGTACGCGATAAACAAGCCGCAAACCCCGCTTCTTTCAAGCCAGCCAACCAAATCACCCAACAGTCGAGTGGAAATAGGGGGAAGAAGCGAAAGCAATCAAACCCTGTTTGCAATGCGATTGTGCCACCCGTTAACCCAAACCCTGTTGCTCCTGATAACACCCAAAAGTCGTACACTGGGATTCACCCCAAGTGTGCCACATGTAACCGTCACCATCCCGCCAATGCCAGGTATCGTCTTTGTACCAATTGTCACCGTTATGGACATGACACCGCCTTTTGTCGCTATCAACAACAACAAGCTCCACCAGCTCAGCAAGCGCAACAAGCTCCACCAGCTCAGCAAGCGCAACAAGCTCCACCCCCTCCTCAAAACGCAAGACCCGCTAGATCTTGTTTCAAATATGGGGACGCCAATCATCTTCGTCCTCAATGCCCACTATGGAATCAAGAGCAACTACAACCTCCTCGTTGACGCTGTTTCAATCTGAACGCGAATCAAGCGCGCAACGATAATAATGTCGTTAACGGTACGTTTCTTGTTAACCATCTTTATGCTTCGATACTATTTGATACTGGTGCGGACAAAAGCTTTGTGTCCTTAGAATTCGAATCGTTGTTAAATTGCACACGCTCTAAACTACCTAAGTCGTTTTCCGTTGAAGTCGCAAATGGCAAATCCATCTTAGTCGATTCCGTTCTTCGTGATTGTCGTCTTACTCTCAACGAACACGTTTTCCCTATCGATCTCATACCCATGCAACTGGGTAGTTTCGACGTCATCATAGGCATGGATTGGCTTCAAAAGAACCATGCTGAAATCGCTTGTCACGAGAAATACGTTCGTTTACCCCTTCCTTCTGGTGATGTTTTACACGTCTATGGAGACCGGCCTTCAAAGGGACTGAAGTTGATGTCCTGCACACAAGCGAACAAATACTTACGCAAACAGTACTTTGCCTTTTTAGCCCACGTTGTGGAAGAAAAGGGCAAGGGAAAGAGTTTAAGTGATGTCCCAGTGGTGCGCGACTTCCCTGACGTCTTTCCTGAAGATTTACCTGGTCCTCCTCCACCTCGATCCGTTGACTTTCGTATTGACCTCGTACCTGGTGCGACTCCTGTTGCCAAAGCTCCTTATCGTCTTGCACCTTCTGAGATGCAAGAATTATCTACGCAACTTCAAGAACTCCTCGATAAAGGCTTCATTCGTCCAAGTACCTCTCCTTGGGGTGCACCTGTGCTTTTCGTTAAAAAGAAAGACGGCTCTTTCCGTATGTGTATCGATTATCGCGGACTCAACAAACTCACTGTCAAGAATCGTTACCCTCTTCCGCGTATCGACGATCTCTTTGACCAACTTCAAGGCGCTACTTGTTTCTCCAAAATCGATCTTCGTTCTGGTTATCACCAGCTTCGGGTCCTCGAAGAGGACGTACCCAAAACCGCTTTTCGCACTCGCTATGGACATTACGAGTTCGTGGTTATGCCTTTTGGTTTGACCAACGCACCCGCTGTGTTCATGGATCTAATGAATCGTGTTTGTAAGCCCTATTTGGATCGTTTCGTGATCGTCTTCATGATGATATCCTCATTTATTCTAAATCTCGAGCCGATCATGAACGTCATCTTCGCCTTATACTCGAGCTCTTACGTGTCGAACGCTTATTCGCTAAGTTCTCTAAATGCGAGTTTTGGATTAAAGAAGTCCAATTCCTTGGACACGTTGTTAGTGAAAAAGGAATCCACGTCGACCCTGCAAAGATCGAGGCTGTAAAGAATCGAACCGCGCCTAAATCTCCTTCCGAAATCCGTTCCTTCTTAGGATTGGCGGGTTATTACCGTCGATTCATCTCGAATTTTTCAAAAATCGCCGTTCCTCTCACTTCATTGACCCAAAAGGAGAAACCTTTTGCTTGGGGTCCTGAGCAAGAGGAATCCTTTCGGACTCTCAAGGACTTGCTTTGCAACGCTCCTATTCTTACTCTTCCGGACGGAAATGATGATTTCGTAGTGTATTGCGATGCATCGAACCGTGGCCTTGGTTGCGTCCTCATGCAACGAGGCAAGGTCATCGCTTATGCATCTCATCAACTCAAGATACATGAGAAAAACTATACTACCCACGACCTTGAACTTGGCGCAGTTGTTTTTGCGTTGAAAATTTGGCGACACTACCTTTATGGTACTAAGTGTGAGGTTTTCACTGACCACAAGAGCCTTCAACATATCTTCGACCAAAAGGAACTGAACATGCGCCAACATCGTTGGGTGGAACTGTTAAACGACTACAACTGCGAAATCAAATACCATCCAGGTAAAGCGAATGTAGTAGCTGACGCCCTTAGTCGCAAAACACATATGAAGGGTATTCGTTGTCTCCAACTTGTGAACGATCTTCCATGCCGCATTCACGAAGCTCAGTACGCCTCTATTAACGAAGGTAACTTCCAAGTTGAGATACGAGGCGCTAAAGAACACGATCTCGTCTCCAACGCCGATGGTATCCTATACCTCGATAATCGTGCCTGGGTCCCTGATCGCGAAGAACTTCGAGACTTCATCATGAACGAGGCACACAAATCCAAGTACTCAATTCATCCTGGTGCCGACAAGATGTATCATAATCTACGTACATCCTATTGGTGGCCTGGTATGAAGAAAGACATTGCCGTTTACGTCTCTAAGTGTCTTACGTGTTCAAAAGTCAAAGCCGAACATCAACGACCTTCTGGCCTACTCGAACAACCTGAAATCCCCGTTTGGAAATGGGATAGCATTGCAATGGACTTCATAACCAAACTCCCTCGAACATCTTCTGGTCACGATAGCATTTGGGTGATCATCGATCGTTTGACCAAGTCCGCTCAATTCATTCCTATTCGTGAAGATTTCAAGGTTGAACGACTTGCTCGCATCTATACCGATGAAGTCATACGACATCATGGTATTCCTCTCGACATCATTTCTGATCGCGATGGTCGATTTACTTCACGTCTCTAACAAACCTTTCAGTCCGCTATGGGTACTCATTTAAATCTCAGTACGGCTTTTCATCCTCAAACGGATGGACAGACTGAACGTACTATCCAAACCCTAGAGGACATGCTCCGTTCTTGTGTCATCGACTTTGGTGGTAGTTGGGATGTGCATCTACCTTTGATTGAGTTCTCGTACAACAATAGCTACCACTCCAGTATTAAAATGGCTCCATTCGAGGCATTGTATGGTCGTAAATGCCGATCTCCTTTAAACTGGCACGAGATTGGTGACAAAAATTTTACTGGCCCTGAAATCATACAAGAAGCAACGGATAAGATTCACCAAATCCGTGATAATTTACTCAAGGCCCGAAATCGTCAAAAGGTCTATGCTGATAAGGGGCGCAAGCCGATGCAACTCAACGTTGGGGACCACGTTCTACTCAAGGTGTCTCCTTGGAAAGGAGTGGTTCGTTTTGGTAAAAAGGGAAAGCTTGCCCCTCGCTATGTTGGTCCTTTCAAGGTACTCGAGAGGATTGGTGCGGTGGCTTATCGACTCGATTTACCTCAAGAACTCAACAACGTCCATCCAACGTTTCATGTCTCAAATCTAAAGAAGTGTCACGCTGAAGAAGGACTCAAAGTTCCTCTCGAGGATCTCCAAATAAACGACACTTTGCATTTTGTGGAGAAACCCGTCGAAATCATGGATCAAGGAGTCAAGTTATTGAGGCGTAGTAAAATTCCTATCGTCAAGGTTCGATGGGAAGGTAAACGTGGCGCTGAATTCACTTGGGAACTCAAGAGCGAGATGAAGAAGAAATACCCTCATCTTTTCCCTACGTCTTCCTAAATTTCGGGACGAAATTTCCTAAAGGAGGGGAGACTGTAACGCCCGGCTCTTTTGTACTTTCCTATTATAGAAAGTTTTGTTCGTATTTCTATTTTTGGAAACTTTGTATCCTTGTAATCTTTTCCTTCTTTGTAATCATTGTAAAACCGAGACTTGGATCATTAATGAAACTCGCATTTTGTTACAAATATGTTATACACACTTTATATATGCTCGTATGTTCGATTTTGTGAATCAATTGATGTTAAATCGTTATTCTTGGAAACTATGTGCTAAACTCGTAATTAAACTAAACTTATGCACGAAACGTGTTTTGAACGAGAACGACACTTGATTATGATACTTATACCCTCAATTATACTTGTGTTATGATCGCTGTTTTGGTCAAAAAATCAGACGAGGATAATGTAGCCAAACTCTCTGTTAAGGGGTATGATGCTTGAATTGGTTTATAGCAATAAGGATCACTATGAAAAATAAATAACAATTGACACAAGGTTTATACGGGGAAAAAGCCCTTGATCAAGAGTTGATCTCCGGCACAAAAAACCCCGGGTGATGGAAACTACCGATCACCAACTCAAATTAAACAAATAATGTGTTACAACTTTGGATGATAGCGAGCTAAATACAAGGATCACTATAGTGTTCTGTGTATAAAGTGTAAGAAATTGCTAAGTGAATGAACGAGAGCTGTTGTGAGCGGTTGTAAGAGTGTGTGTAGCCAAAAAGAGAAAAAAGTGTTGTCTAATTAGCTCGCTACCCCATTTAAATCTAATAAAAATCTAAATAACAAACTATCCGCAAATGGTGCAAGTCCTCCACGACTCCACAACGTCCATTTCTGACCAAGCACGTGCGGAATAGACTTAGTATATTCTCCAGAAATATCGCCAAGACCAAGTCCCAATTGATATTCCTGCAAAACAGTTACGAATTCAAAACAGACAATCATTAGTATAAGGATCCTTAGGATGATCCATGATCCTGATCCTGAGGCACTTCTGAGGATCACTAACTAATACAGAAGTAAGGATCACCAAACAGGATAATATTTGAGGATCACGGGTCATTTAGAAATCCACCCCTAACAATTGCCCCCAAAATATAAGGAGTTATATCGTAAATAAATGAGTTATATTTTTTCGATCTTATCCCCAACAAACTAACGGATAACTAGCCGTTGGAGACGGACTAGCCGTTGCAAACCTGACGTCACTGAAGTGACAATCCTGCAAATCATCATTATAAATAGGAATTAGAGATAGGATCAATATGCATTTAAATCCGAAGAAACTCCCTTTAAATTCTCAGTCGAAGATCAATCAGGTATCTCTTCTCTTATTTCTCCTTCTCTTACTCTGTTTTTCTTTCTTTACCAACATCAATGATGCTCCGGTCCTCCCCCGCCAAGGATCACCAGAAGGATAGCCCCTTGAAGAGTCAAGGGATTATCAAAGACTCAATACATGAGAGGTGTTGCTTTAACGATGCTCAAATAGATAAGATTCGTCACTGCTTTCCGGCGAATGCCTTTTTCAAACCCTTCGATCCCACGGTTCTGAGCGACTATGCTTCTGAAACATGGGTTGCCTTTCCAGTTACTCCATTCACCATAGGATACACCTATCCTTTTCCAGACTTTACACAATCCTTCTTTTCCCTTACCGACATCTCTTACATCCAAGCTATGCCGATGATTTGGAGGGTCTTGTATACCCTGGAGAGGATCATAGAGCAGGAAGGGGTTGACTTAGGAATGTCAGAGCTGACACAGATGTATGATCTCACGACGTTTGGATCATATCGATATCTGTTTAAGCGAAAACCCGACGAAGAACACCCCATTTTTAAAGCCACCAAGAATGACACAAATTGGAAACGACGCTTCTTCTTTGTCAGGAGGGATACCATTCCAAACGGAAAGCATTTACCCAGGAAGTGGTCCACCAATGGTAGGACAGAGGATCCTGAGAAGGATCATCAGGTAATCTGGCTCTTGTGAAAGGATCACTAACCCCTTTTTGTCTTGTGTTATGAAGCTATTTCTGTTTCACACCTCATCACAACACCCGCAACCAAGGATAGACTTGCTGCTTTTTGGAGGCTTGATTCTGAAATAAGGTCATTCAAGATAGACACCCAAGACTCACAAGAAGTATCCTCAGGTTCCATCACCATGTCAAGTAAGTATCCTGCTTTTCGTATAGTTGAATATTAAAATAAATAGTTATATTGAAATAGGATAAGGATACTTATCTTGCTTTAAATGTGTAGGTGTCGGAAAATCTTCCAAGCCTGCCTCCCAATTCAACACGGCCGACCTTGATGTTGTTCGATCCAGGAAGAAGAGGGCCACTACCAGTCCTAGCATCTCCATTCCCAAGGCACCCACTAAAGGAAGGGGTGGCAAGAAGAGGAAAACTTCTGACACAGAGGACCTACAAGGCCTACCACTGATCCGCCACCAGTTCCTTGAATACTTCAATGACGTGAGGATCATCAATTCTGCCTAGGTATCCTACTCATTTGAGGATCATCTGATCTTGAATTGCTTTGTCTTTTTCTTTGCAGAAATTTGCTGAGATTGAAGATTATGTGGGAAGCGTCGGGGAACAGGATAAGAAGATTGCTGACCTTCAACAAGTTGCAGTGCTTAAGGATCTTAAGATTGTTGATCTTGAAAAAGCCCTTCAAGATGCCAAGACTAAGACAGCTAAAATCCTGATCGACATCGACTATGAGAAGCATGATCTCATAGAAGGTGCAAAGGTCTCTGCTGCCATCACAATGTATCAGACAAAACTAAAGATGGCCCAGGAAGCTCAAGATCCTAACTTCGACAGAAGCAGCTGGGATGTTGAGGGCTGGAAAGCAAGGTTGGCTGATCTTGCAGATGATGAAGAGGCTGAGGAGGTTTTGGCGATCGAGTCTGGAGGCAGTGGGAAGGATCAGGTTAAGGATACCGAAGCTGGAGGGGACGAGGATGCAGCGAAGGTGTAGGCTGCACAATTGGGCGATGATGGACATTCCTAGACGTAGCCGGAGCCCAATTTTTAAATTTGGTAGTAGTTTTTTGTGGTTGTGATGTTTTTAAAACAATGATGGTCTGTAATAACTAAACAATAGCTATTAGGGTTAAGGATCATGAATGATCCTTTGGACAATAGGTAGGATTACAACTGGTGGAGGGATCCTCTTTTTGGGGGATGAAGCCATTGTGATCCTGCCATCTTTTTAATTCCTGCACTACCAAGACCTTTAGACAATGGACACCCTTTACCTACCCCAGCGGACGGGCCACGTATTGCTGGTAGATGCTCGGGGTAGGTAATTTTGACAACCTTTGATGGTTAAACTTTTGTTAATAAAATAACCTTAATCTTTTTTGGCTTATCTTGTGTTGATATCCTTGTTGTTGTTTTATTTTTCAATTGTTTTGATTTACACTTGTCTGAGTAAGAAAAGTTGAACAACTTAGATAAAAAACTTAGGATATAATGCAGGATCAAATATCCTATAGTTGAAAAATTCCAAAAAGTGGTATATTTTAAGGATCATGAGTTCAGTTGTCAAAGTATTAGGGTTATTCAAATAATCAATGAATAAAATCAAAATAGTTAAGGATCATACCTGAGGATCCAAGTTAGGATCCTAACTCTTAATATTATTATAACCTGGATAATCACAGAACAAACCTTAGTAAAAGGTAAGGATCAAGGATCCTTGGTTATTTAACTTCGAAAACCTGAAATAAAACATAACTTGGGACTAAGCCATTATAAGATAAAGGTTAGCAACTGGGGACAAGCCCAAAGGATAACTGGGGACAAGCCCAAAGGATGACTAGGGACAAGCCCAAAGGATAACTGGGGACAAGCCCAAAGGATAACTGGGGACAAGCCCACGGATCGTATGTTAACTGGAGTATGGCCCTAACTGGCGACTATCCAAACTTAGTGGCATGAAAATGCCAAAACCTTAGCTAACGTGAAAACGCTTGAAACCTTAAGAACAGATCTATGGTACGTCTACCATTATACGTAGGATACTAGGTATAGCCAGTACAATGGAATTATCAGCCCCTAAAACGAGTACTGGTCCCACTGCCATGAACTATACCAGGATCATCGTGCGCTACTGGCGGAACTGGGGTCAAACCCAAGGATAACTGGGGATAAACCCAAGTAACTGGTTGCTTGTGTGGATAATCATGCTTTTACTAAGAGTACCTGAACCTTCAAAACTCAAAATCACGTGAAATGGGGATAAAGGATGCAAGATCCTTATCCTTATGTGAGAAAGTAAGGAAATGAAATAGTTTAAGATTAGAATGTTACCAAAAATGAGGATCATCTGTGCTTTAAGGATCCTTTAAGGATGTTTATCATGTGAGGATCAAGGATCCTTATCACATGAAATATCTCTTCAAATGGACAGCATTCCAAGCTCTTGGTAGTAAGTCACCTTCCATTGTTAGCAATCGATATGCCCCCTTTCCTGCCTCAGCTTCAATCAAGTAAGGGCCTTCCCATTTTGGTGCCAACTTTCCATCAGCAGGATTGGTGGTATTCTGAAATGCTTTCCTTAGTACCATATCACCAATTTGGAATTTCCTGATCCTCACATTTTTGTTGTATGCACCGGCCATTCTTTGCTGATAACTGGCCATCCTTATCCTTGCCAAATCTCTGATTTCTTCTATAGTAACCAGGTCTTAAACCAAGTTCTCATCATTTTCCTCAGGATCACGAATACTGGTTCTAGCAGTTGGAACCACCATTTCTGTAGGGATCACTGATTCTGCCCCAAATACCAAAGAGAATGGAGTTTGGCCTGTAGCATTCTTAGGAGTTGTCCTATCAGCCCAAAGCACATAAGGTAATTCTTCTGCCCATTTCCCTTTCTTGGATCCAAGCTTCTTCTTCAAATTGTTGATGATGATCTTATTGGAGGATTCTGCCTGACCATTAGCTTGTGGGTGGACTGGTGTTGATGTTATCATCTTAATCCCCCAGCTGTCACAGAAGTTAGTGGTTCTGCCCCCAATGAATTGGGAACCATTATCACATATAATTTCAGAAGGAATACCGAATCTAGTTATAATATTTCTTTTAATGAAGGATATAACTTCCTTTTCTCTGACTTGGGCAAAAGCTTCAGCCTCTATCCACTTGGAGAAGTAATCAGTCATAGCAAGTGTTTTGGTCAAAAAATCTGATGAGGATATTGCAACCAAACACTCTGTTACGGGGTATGATGCTTGAAATGTAGAACAATGACAAGGATCACTTCAGTGTAAATTGCACAAATAACACAAGGATTTATACGGGGAAAAAGCCCTTGATCAAGAGTTGATCTCCGGCACAAAAAACCCCGGGTGATGGAAACTACCGATCACCAAGCTCAAATAAATGAATAAATGTTTACAACTTCGGATAGTAACGAGCTAGGTACAAGGATCACTAGAATGTAACGTGTAAAAGGTGTATGAAATTGCTAAGTGTTTGAACGAGAGCTGGTATGAGCGTTTGTACGAGTGTGTGTGTAACTCAGAAATGACTAAGTGTTCTCTAACTAGCTCGTTACTCCTTTAAAATGAGAAAATCACTAGCTAACAAACTGTCCGACTTTTGTGCCATGCTCCCACGTTCTCCACAACGTCTATTTTTGGCCAAGCACGTGCGGGATAGTTTGGGAATATTCTCCAGGAATGTCGCCAAGACCAAGTCAAGCTTGTTACTCCTGCAAAGTAACACAAAACACAAATAAACAATCGTCAGTACGAGGATCCTTAAAGTGATCCATGATCCTGATCCTGAAGCTCTTCTGAGGATCACTATCTATCACAGAAGTAAGGATCATTAATTAGGATAACGAATAAGGATCACTAATTGTTAGAAAATCCTCCCCTAACAATTGCCCCCAAAATATAAGGAGTAATATGTAAAATAAGCGAGTTATATTTTCTTGATCTTATCCGCAACTAACTAACGGATATATAGCCGTTAAAATAGAACTAGCCGTTGCGATCATGATGTCACGGAAGTGACAATCCTGCAGAATCATAATTATAAATAGAGATATAGATAGGATCAATATGCATTCAAATTCGAAAGAAACTCCCTTTATATTCTCAGTCGAAGATCAATCAGGTATCTCTTTCTTCTCTTTCTCCCTTTCTTACTCTGTTTTTCTTTCTTTACCACCATCGCTCTAAGAATGATGCTCCGAAGCTCACCGGGCAAGGATCACAAGAAGGATAGCCCTTTGAAGAGTCAAAAGATCATCAAAGACTCAGTGAATGAGAGGTGTTGTTTTAACGATGCACAAGTAGATAAAATCCGTCACTGTTTTCCGGCGAGTGCCTTCTTCAAACCCTTTGATCCCACTGTTCTTAGCGACTATGTTTCTGAAACATGGGTTGCCTTTCCAGCTACTCCATTCACTATAGGGTACACCTATCCTTTCCCAGAATTCACACAATCCTTCTTTTCCCTGACTGGCATATCTTACATCCAAGCCATGCCGATGATTTGGAGGGTTTTATATACCCTAGAGAGGATCATCGAGCAGGAAGGCGTTGATTTAGGAATGTCAGAATTGGCAGAACTGTATGATCTTACTACCTTTGGTTCCCATCGTTATTTGTTCAAGCGAAAATCCGGTGCAGAACATCCCCTTCTCAAAGTCACCAAGAACGACAAAGATTGGAAACGTCGCTTCTTCTTTGTCAAGAGGGATTCCATTCTAAACGGAAAGGATCTACCAAAGACATGGTCCACCAATGGTAGGCCGGAGGATCATGAGAAGGATCACCAGGTAGTCTTGTTCATGTGATAGACTAACCCCTTTTGTCTTGTGTCATGCAGCTATCTCTGTTTCGCATCTCATCACAACATCCGCAACCAGGGAAAGGCTTCCTGCTTTCTGGAAACTCGATCCTGAAACTAGAACTTTCAAGACAACAACCCAAGACTCTTAGGAGGTATCCTCAGGCTCGGTCACAATGTCAAATAAGTATCCTTGTTTAAAATTTAAATAAATAGTAAAATGTAAATTAAGAAAAGATACTCATCTTGTTTTGGTTGTGTAGGTGCTGGAAAATCTGCCAAAGCTGCTTCAAGGTTCAGTGTCACCGATCTCACCACTGTCAAATCCTCCAAAAGAAAGGTTCCTGCCAGCCCGACAGCCTCAATCCCCAAGGCACCCCTCAAAGGAAAGGGAATCAAGAGGAGAAAGGCCTCCGAGACTGAGGATTTGCAGGGTCTGCCTCTAATCCGCCACCAATTCCTCGAGTACTTTAATGAGGTAAGGATCATTGTCTCTGCTCATATATCCTGTCGACATATCCTGCTGATATATCCTGCTGATTTGAGGATCACTTAATCCTGACCTTATCCTTTATCCTTTTTGCAGAAATTCTCTGAGATCGAGGATTATGTTGGCCACGTTGAGGATCAGGATAAGAAGATTGCCGACCTCCAGCAGGTTGCCGTGCTCAAGGATCTTGCACTTGCTGATCTTCGGAAGGAACTCCAGGATACCAAACAGGAGATGGCCAAGGTGCTGGTTAATTTTGACTATGAAAGGCAGGAGATCACAGATGATGCCAAAGTCTCTGCCGCCATAGCAATGTACAAAACCAAGCTGCAAATGGCCTTGGAAGCTCAGGATCCTGCCTTCGACAAAAGCAGCTGGGAAATTGAAGAATGGAAGGCAAGGCTGGCTGAATTGGGTGATGAAGAGGAGGCTGAAGAGATCCTGACAATTGAGGCTGGAAGCAAGGATGAAGCTGGTGAAGCAAGTGGTGCCGGAGGTGGTGATGCAGCAAAGGTTTAGGCTGCTTGATTGGGCGATGATGGACATTCTTAGACGCAGCCGGAGCCCAATTTTTAAATCTGGTGGTAGTTTTTTGTGGTTGTGATGTTTTAAACAATTTAATGGTTTTACTTGAACAATAGGTTTTAGGATTAAGGATCATGTATGATCCTTTGGACAATAGGCAGGATTGCAATTGGTGGAGGGGTCCTCTGTTTGGGGGATGAAGCCATTGTGATCCTGCCGCCTTTATATTCCTGCGCTACTGTTGAACTTATTATCATGGACACCCTTTACCTACCCCAGCGGATGGGCCACGTTTTGCTGGTAGAAGCTCGGGTAGGTAATTTTGACAACCTTTTAAGGGTTAGTCTTTTGTTTATAAATAAAAACTTAACCTTTTGTCGCTTATCTTGTGTTGTTATCCTTTTTAATATCTTACTTTCCAACTGTTGTAATGTTCATTCTGTTTATACTTATCAAGCCTTGAAAAATATCCAAAAAGTTTAGGATATGATCAAGGATCACATATCCCATAACCGATAAGTTCTAAAAAGTGGTATGGTTTAAGAATCACAAGTTCAGTTGTCAAGTATAAGGGTTATTCAAATAAATAATGAATAGAATTAAAAATAGTTAAGGATCATACCTGAGGATCCAAGTTAGGATCCTAACCACAATAAGGATAACTGTAAGATAATCCTCAGAATGAAGTAAGGATCAAGGATCCCTAGTTGCCTATCTTCAAGAACCTGAAATAGAGCATACTTGGGACTAAGCCAACATAAGAAAAGGGTTAGCAACTGGGGACAAGCCCAAGGATAACTGGGGACAAGCCCAAGGATAACTGGGGACAAGCCCAAGGATCGTGTGTAAACTGGAGTATGGCCCTAACTGGCGACTATCCAAACTTAGTGACATGAAGATGCCAAAACCTTAGCTAACGTGAAAACGTTAGAAACCTTAGCTAACGTGAAAACGTTAGAAACCTTATGAACGGATGTATGGTACGTCTACCATTATACGTAGGATCCTAGGTATAGCCAGTACAATGGAATTATCAGCCCCTAAAACGAGTACTGGTCCCACTGCCTTGAACTATACCAGGATCATCGTGCGCTACAGGCGGAACTGGGGTCAAGCCCAAATAACTGGGGTTAAACCCAAAGGACGGATTGCTTCTGCAGATAACCAATGTTATGCTAAGGATACCTGAACTTTCAAAACTCAAACTCATGTGAGAAATGGATAAAGGACACATGATCCTTACCCTTATATGAGAAAATAAAGAAATGAAATAGTTCAAGTTTAGGATATTACCTAAGTAAGGATCACTGATACTTTAAGGATCCTTTAAGGATACCCCTATCGTGAGGATCATCTGTGCCATGAGGATCCTGCTCATATGAAATATTTCTTCAAGTGGACAGCATTCCAAGCTCTTGGTAGCAAGTCACCTTCCATGGTTAGCAATCTATATGCCCCCTTTCCTGCTTCAGCTTCAATCAAATAAGGGCCTTCCCATTTTGGAGCCAATTTTCCATCAGCAGGATTGGTGGTATTCTGAAATGCTTTCCTTAATACCATATCTCCAACTTAAAACCTCCTGATCCTGACATTTTTGTTGTAAGCGCCAGCCATTCTTTGTTGATAACTGGCCATCCTTATCCTAGCCATATCCCTGATTTCTTCAATGGTATCCAGGTCTTGAGCCAAGTTTTCATCATTTTCCTCAGGATCACGGGTACTTGTTCTAGCAGTTGGAACCACCATTTCTGTTGGGATCACTGATTCTGCCCCAAATACCAAGGAGAATGGTGTTTGACCAGTAGCATTCTTAGGGGTTGTCCTATCAGCCCAAAGCACATAGGGTAGTTCTTCTGCCCATTTCCCTTTCTTGGATCCAAACTTTTTCTTCAAATTGTTGATGATGATCTTGTTGGATGATTCTGCCTGACCATTAGCTTGTGGGTGGACTGGTGTTGACGTTATCATCTTAATCCCCCAACTGTCACAAAATTTAGTGGTTCTGCCCCCAATAAATTGGGAACCATTATCACATATAATCTCAGAAGGAATTCCAAATCTAGTTATAATATTTCTTTTAATGAAGGATATAACTTCCTTTTCTCTGACTTGGGCAAAAGCTTCAGCCTCTATCCACTTGGAGAAGTAATCAGTCATAGCTAACATGAATACTTTTCCACCAGGTGCCTTAGGGAGCTTACCAACTATATCCATACCCCATCTCATAAATGGCCAAGAGGAGGATCTAGGATGCAATAATTCAGCTGGTTGATGAAGGATATTGCTGTGTCTCTGACAAGGATCACATCTCTTAGCATACTCCACAGCATCTCTTTTCATGGTTGGCCAGTAGTATCCTGTCCTCAGGATCCTTGAGAATAATGCCCTGCCCCCAGTGTGGTTTCCACAATCTCCTTCATGGAAGTCTTTTAAAACTTCTTGGATTTCAGGATCCTCAATGCATCTCAAGTATGGTCCTGCAAGAGATCGTCTATACAACATATTATTTAAAATTGTGAATTGAGATACCTTAGATTTTAAAGCCCTAGGGTTTTCTCCTGTAGGAATCTCTCCATGTTGTAAGTATCTCATAATTGGTGAGATCCATGATCCTGATCCTGAATGGGATTGAGTATCCTCACTAGGGATAATTGCAGAATCATTTCCTATTTCCATAGCCATATGATCCTCGATAGCCGGGGTCAGGATGTGGATAATTGGGATCTTGATATCCTCCGGGATCTTCAAGGATGATCCTAAGTTAGCCAATGCATCAGCTTCTGTATTCTCTTCCCTTGGTACCTGTGTCAAACTAAAGGAAACAAAGGAGAGTGCCAAACTTTTGACTATCTCTAGATATTTGGTTAGCTTTTCACCTTTAACAGCATAGGATCCATTAAAGTGGTTTGTAATTAACAATGAATCTACATGTACCTCAAGATACCTGATCCCCATATGCTTTGCAATTTGCAAACCAGCAATTAAGGCTTCATATTCAGCCTCATTGTTAGTGGTTTGGAACTCACAAGCTATAGAGTGGGGTATTATGTCCCCCTGCGGCGATTTTAGTAGTATTCCAAGCCCTGTGCCTTTGACATTTGAGGATCCATCAGTATAGAGTATCCAAGGATCCTTGGTCTCTTCTAGCTGCTGGACTTCTAACTCAGCTTCTTCTTGTAAATCACTACTGAAATCGGCCACAAAGTCAGCTAATGCTTGGGATTTGATGGCTGTCCTAGGCTCATATCTTATATCATATGCACTTAGCTTCACTGCCCACTTAGCCATCCTTCCTGACATCTCTGGTTTCCTGAGGACATTCTTAATTGGAAAATCAGTTTTAACAATGATAACATGAGTTTCAAAATAATGTCTTAACTTAGTAGATGCCATAATCAATGCAAGAATAAGCTTTTCAAGGTGTGAGTACCTGGATTCGGCATCAAGTAAACTTTTACTTACATAATAGACAGGATGTTGTGTACCTTGATGATCCTTAACAAGGACCGCACTTACTGCTTTTGAGGATACTGCAAGATACAAGGATAGCACATCACCTTTTTCTGGTTTCATCAAAGCCGGGGCCGAGGATAGGTAATCTTTGAGGGCTCTTAAAGCATTTTCATGCTTCTCCGTCCACTCAAATTTCTTGTTCTTCCTTAGGAAATCATAGAATTCTTTGCACTTCTCGGAGGATTTAGATATAAATCTGTTCAAAGCTGCTATCCTGCCTGTTAGCCTTTGAACATCCTTAGCATTGGCCGGAGACTTGATGTTCACTATTGCTTTGATTTGTTCCGGGCTAGCTTCAATGCCTCTCTTGGTCACCATGTATCCTAAGAATTTACCTGCTTTAACACTAAAGTGACATTTTGAAGGATTAAGCTTCATATTATATTTGTCAAGGATATCAAATGCTTCCTCGAAGTCCCTTAGGTGATCCTCAGCTTTTAAGGATTTTACCACCATATCATCTATGTAAACCTCCATAGTTTGTCCAATCTGATCCTTGAACATCATATTCACCAGCCTTTGATATGTTGCACCTGCATTTCTTAGTCCGAACGGCATAGCAATATAGCAATATATACCAGTTGGAGTCATGAATGCTGTATCCTCTTGATCGGATGGTTCCATTTGGATTTGTTGGAATCCAGATGAAGCATCCATAAAAGTTAACAGTTCATGACCCGCAGTTGCATCCACCATGGAGTCAATGTGGGGTAATGGGAAAGGATCCTTGGGACATGCCTTATTCAAATCGGTAAAATCGACACATACCCTCCACTTTCCGTTTTTCTTTTGAACAACAACCACATTGGCCAACCATCTTGGATACTTGACCTCTCTAATCATACCTGCCCGGAGCAATTTCTCTACCTCTTCCTGGATAATGGCATTCCTTTCCGGTGCAAACTTTCTTCTCCTTTGATGGATTGGTTTGAAGGATCTGTCAATGCCGAGTTTGTGAGTGATTACATATTTGGATATACCAGTCATGTCTTCGTGTTTCTATGCAAAGGTAGTCTTTCTCCTTTTGAGGAAGGATACGAGGTCTTCTTTCAGTTCGCCAAGGATCCCTGATCCGATATAGATTTTGGATTCAGGATCATCAGGATCCATGAGGATTTCTGCCACATCCTGCTCTCTTGCCTCTAAGACATCTCTTGGAGGATACTTTGATTGCTATTGCTCCCTTGACTTCGAGGCTGGTTTCATCGATGAAGTGTAGCAATTCTTAGCCTCCTGCTGATCACTATCAATCTTCACTATTCCCCAAGGACTAGGGAGCTTCACACATTGATGGTAGGTAGATGGGACTGCTTTCATATCGTGTATCCAGGGCCTGCCAAGGATAACATTACAACAAGATAAACAGTCAATAACACAAAATTTTTGATAAGAGTGTAGGCCTTCGATGTATATTGGGAGTTTAATGTCCCCCAGGGTGTTCTTAGTTTCGCCACTAAATCCCACAAGCACGGAGGATCTTGGTATGATATCTGATTCAGGAATTCCCATCTTCTTCAGAACATCCAGCTGGATAATGTTCACTGAACTTCCTCCGTCTATAAGGATCCTGCGGACAAAATGGTTAGAAATGAAAAGAGTAATAACTAAACCATCATGATAAGGATCCTGGATATCAACACGATCCTCTTCATCAAAGGTTATGACTTTTCCTTCGGAGACACTTGATGTTCGAACAAGTCTTTCTCCATTATCCATTTTAGTTTCCTTTGCATGCCTTTTAGCTGCTGAGAAGGATGTACCACAAATGTCTGATCCTCCAGAAATGAAGTTTATCACTTGTGCATCCACTGGAGGGGCCGGAGCCTTCTCAGGGATCCTTTCAGGATCCTGAGTTTTTGACTTTTTCCTTCCCAACAATTCTTTTAGATGCCCCTTGCTCAACAAGTATCCAATTTCCTTTCTTAGTGCAATGCATTCTTCTGTGAGATGCCCAAAATCTTCATGGTATGCACACCACTTTGATTTATCCTTAGTTGCAGCTGGCCTATCATTTTTTCTTGGCCATCTAGCTTTATCACCTAGGTTCTGCATCGCAAGGATTAGTTCGTTGTTATCAACACAAAAACAATATTCAGAAATTGGAGGATAATCCTCATCATCCTCTTCTTGATCAATAGCATGCATGTTCTGGTTATCAGATCTGTTATAGGATCTGAACTTGTTGTTCCTGAATGAGGATCCTTGCTTATCCTGCTTTGAGGATCCTGCTAACCTCTCCTGGATCCTCTTGTCATCTTCTAGCCGAATGAACCTAAGTGCTCGGGTTCTTACCTCATCTAAGTTCCTTCATGGTGTCATAACAAGATCATCATAGAAAGACGAATCCCTAAGCAATCCCATTTTAAAGGCCTCAACAGCCGTGCCTATATCTAAGTTGGGAATGTCTAAGGATTCTTTACTGAATTTGGTAATGTAATCCCTTAATGATTCATTATGACCCTGGGTTATCCTATATAGATCACTAGTTAATCGTTCAAATTTTCTACTACAAGAAAATTGATTATTAAACAAGTTAACTAGGTTAGCAAATGAGGTAATAGAATAGGGAGGAAGACTTAGCAGCCATTTGAGAGCTGATCCAGTAAGAGTGGATCCGAATCCCTTGCACAGGCATGCTTCCTTTAATCTTTCTGGAATTGGATTGATCTCCATCCTCTCCCTGTATTGTGCTATGTGTTCCTCAGGATCTGTCGAACCGTCATACAGCTTCATTGTTGGCACATGGAACCTCTTGGGTATCTCAGCATCACAGATTGGTGGTGCAAAACGAGATATCTTGTGGCTCCCATCTGAAATCTCTGGGATAGGTTTGACCACTCCTGGAACACTTGATATCATATCCTTTAACTTTTGCAATTCTCTGGCCATGGCATGATTGATACCTGGATCCTGCATAAGACCATGGTTAGTAGTATGAGAATTATTAAAAGTGTTACCTCCCATTGGATTCAGATTAGGAAGATTGGATGTTAATCCATATTGTTGGGGCTCTGGAATGATCGAGGGACCAGTAGAAGCATTGGTCTGCATTGGAATAAAATCTCCCTGATGGACATCTGAACTTCCTGTTTGCAAACTCCTTAAGGATCCTGGCATTTGGAAGGATCCCTGAAATTGGGACGATCCTGGAACAAAGGAGGATCCTTGAACCTGGGATGATCCTGGGAGGAAGGAGGATCCTTGAACCTGGGATGATCCTGGAAAGAAGGAGGATCCTTGAACCTGGGATGATCCTGGAACAAAGGAGGATCCTTGAACCTGGGATGATCCTGGAACAAAGGAGGATCCTTGAACCTGGGATGATCCTGGAACAAAGGAGGATCCTTGAACCTGGGATGATCCTGGAACAAAGAAGGATCCTTGAACCTGCTGCACTCCTGAATATCCTCCTGAATTCGTGAGGGATCCCATGTGCTGAGGATAGGATCCCGCTGGCTGGAAATATGAGCCTGCTGCCTGGGTGATTGTTGTTGTTCCGTAGTGCACTCCTTTCGGTCCACCCACATATTGAACGTCTGGAACCACTGATGGCTGAGAAGTAATCACCGGAGTATCAAAATTCAAGGATTTCGGCACCAGTGGGGAATGATCCTCTGCCGTTGTCTTTTGTTTCTTGAGATCTCCGATTTCTGTAAGAATCCTCTCATTGGTCTTATCCTGTTGCCGTATCTGATCCTTCATTTGCAAAATCAAAGTAAGCATGTCACTAGTAGTGGGAGTGTAAGAAGCAGAAGAAGTTGGAGGTTTTGAGAAAATGGGAGTTGGTTTCTTCGCAGCATTCTCAGCATTCTTCTGGGATCCAGAAGGTGGTGGAGGCAAAGGGGGAACGCCTTGAGAAGAAGTGAATGAGGGCATCAAATTTAAAGCATTCTTCGCTGAGGAAGCCATTTGCTTAGTTGTAGTGAACCGGAACGAGCACAGAAATGCGTATTTTTCTAAGGACGAAGCACCAATTGCCCCACGGTGGGCGCCAAACTGTTTTGGTCAAAAAATCTGATGAGGATATTGCAACCAAACACTCTGTTACGGGGTATGATGTTTGAAATGTAGAACAATGACAAGGATCACTTCAGTGTAAATTGCACAAATAACACAAGGATTTATACGGGGAAAAAGCCCTTGATCAAGAGTTGATCTCCGGCACAAAAAACCACGGGTGATGGAAACTACCGATCACCAAGCTCAAATAAATGAATAAATGTTTACAACTTCGGATAGTAACGAGTTAGGTACAAGGATCACTAGAATGTAACGTGTAAAAGGTGTATGAAATTGCTAAGTGTTTGAACGAGAGCTGGTATGAGCGTTTGTACGAGTGTGTGTGTAACTCAGAAATGAATAAGTGTTCTCTAACTAGCTCATTACTCCTTTAAAATGAGAAAATCACTAGCTAACAAACTGTCCGACTTTTGTGCCATGCTCCCACGTTCTCCACAACGTCTATTTTTGGCCAAGCACGTGCGGGATAGTCTGGGAATATTCTCCAGGAATGTCGCCAAGACCAAGTCAAGCTTGTTACTCCTGCAAAGTAACACAAAACACAAATAAACAATCGTCAGTACGAGGATCCTTAAAGTGATCCATGATCCTGATCCTGAAGCTCTTCTGAGGATCACTATCTATCACAGAAGTAAGGATCACTAATTGTTAGAAAATCCTCCTCTAACAGCAAGCATGAATACTTTTCCACCAGGTGCCTTAGGGAGCTTACCAACTATATCCATACCCCATCTCATAAATGGCCAAGAGGAGGATATAGGATGCAAAAATTCAGCTGGTTGATGAAGGATATTGCTGTGTCTCTGACAAGGATCACATTTCTTAGCATACTCCACAGCATCTCTCTTCATGGTTGGCCAGTAGTATCCTGTCCTCAGGATCCTTGAGAATAACGCCCTGCCCCCAGTGTGGTTTCCACAATCTCCTTCATGGAAGTCTTTTAAAACTTCTTGGATTTCAGGATCCTCAATGCATCTTAAGTATGGTCCTGCAAGAGATCGTTTGTACAACATATTATTTAAAATTGTGAATTGAGATACCTTAATTTTGAAAGCCCTAGGGTTTCCTCCTGTAGGAATCTCTCCATGTTGTAAATATCTCATGATTGGGAGGGTCCATGATCCTGAATGAGTTTGAGTATCCTCACTAGGGATAATTGCAGAATTCTCTCCTATCTCCATAGCCACATGATCCTCGATAGCCGGGGTCAGGATATGGATAATAGGGATCTTGATATCCTCCGGGATCTTCAAGGATGATCCTAAATTGGCTACTGCATCTGCCTCTGCATTCTCTTCCCTTGGTACCTGTGTCAAACTAAAGGATACAAAAGAGAGTGCCAATTCTTTGACTAACTCCAGATATTTGATTAGCTTTTCCCCTTTAACAGCATAGGATCCATTAAAGTGATTAGTGATTAACAAAGAATCTACATGTACCTCAAGATACCTGATCCTCATATGCTTAGCAATTTGCAAACCAGCTATCAAGGCTTCGTATTCAGCCTCATTGTTAGTGGTTTGGAACTCACAAGCTATAGAGTGGGGTATTATGTCCCCCTGTGGCGATTTTAGTAGTATTCCAAGCCCTGTTCCCTTGATGTTTGAGGATCTATCAGTGTAGAGTATCCAAGGATCCTTGGTCTCTTCTAGCTGCTGGACTTCTAATTCAGCTTCCTTTTGCAAATCACTACTGAAATCTGCCACAAAGTCAGCTAATGCTTGGGATTTAATGGCTGTCCTGGGCTCATATCTTATATCATATGCACTAAGCTTCACTGCCCACTTAGCCATCCTTCCTGACATTTCAGGTTTCCTGAGGACATTCTTGATTGGAAAATTAGTTTTAACGATAATAACATGAGTTTCAAAATAATGTCTTAATTTGGTAGATGCCATAATTAATGCAAGGATAAGTTTTTCTAGGTGTGAATACCTGGATTCAGCATCAAGTAAACTCTTACTTACATAATAGACAGGATGTTGTGTACCTTCGTGATCCTTAACAAGGACGGCACTTACTGCTTTTGAGGATACCGCAAGATATAAGGATAACACATCTCCTTTTTCTGGTTTCATCAAAGCCGGGGCCGAGGATAGGTAATCCTTAAGAGCTCTTAAGGCACTTTCATGCTTCTCAGTCCACTCGAATTTCTTGTTCTTCCTTAGGATATCATAGAATTCCTTGCATTTTTCTGAGGATTTGGATATGAATCTGTTTAAAGCTGGAATCCTGCCTGTTAATCTCTTAACATCCTTAGCATTGGTAGGGGACTTGATGTTCACTATTGCTTTGATTTGTTCTGGACTGGCTTCAATGCCTCTCTTTGTCACCATATATCCTAAGAATTTACCTGCTTTAACACCAAAGTGACATTTTGAAGGATTAAGCTTCATATTATATTTGTCAAGGATATTGAACGCTTCCTCCAAGTCTCTTAGGTGATCCTCAGCCTTTATTGATTTTACCACCATATCGTCTATGTAAACCTCCATAGTTTGTCCAATCTGATCCTTGAACATCATATTCACTAGCCTTTGATAAGTTGCACCTGCATTTCTTAGTCCGAACGGCATAGCAATATAGCAGTATATACCAGTTGGAGTCATGAAGGCTGTATCCTCTTGATCGGATGGTTCCATTTGAATTTGTTGAAATCCAGATGAAGCATCCATAAAAGTTAACAGTTCATGACCCGCAGTTGCATCCACCATGGAGTCAATGTGGGGTAATGGGAAAGGATCCTTGGGACATGCCTTATTTAAATCGGTGAAATCGACACATACCCTCCACTTTCCGTTTTTCTTTTGAACAACAACCACATTGGCCAACCATCTTGGATACTTGACCTCTCTAATCATACATGCTCGGAGTAATTTCTCTACCTCCTCCTGGATAATGGCATTTCTTTCTGGTGCAAATTTCCTTCTCCTTTGATGGATTGGTTTGAAGGACCTATCAATGCCAAGTTTGTGAGTGATTACATCTTTAGATATACCTGTCATGTCTTCATGTTTCCATGCAAATGTAGTCTTTCTCCTTTTGAGGAAGGATGTAAGGTCCTCCTTCATATCGCCAAGGATCCCTGATCCGATATAGATTTTGGATTCAGGATCATCAGGATCCATGAGGATTTCTACCACATCCTGCTCTCTTGCCTCCAAGACATCCCTTGGAGGATACTTTGATTTCTATTGCTCCCTTGACTTCGAGGCTGGTTTCATTGATGAGGTGTAGCAGTTCTTAGCCTCTTGCTGATCACTATCAATCTTCACTATTCCCCAAAGACTAGGAAGCTTCACACATTGATGATAAGTGGATGGGACTGCCTTCATATCGTGTATCCAAGGCCTGCCAAGGATCACATTACAACAAGATAAACAGTCAATAACACAAAATTTTTGGTAAGAATGTAGGCCTTCGATATAGATTGGGAGTTTAATGTCCCCCAGAGTATTCTTGGTCTCGCCACTGAATCCCACGAGCACAGAGGATCTTGGTATGATGTCGGATTCAGGGATGTTCATCTTCTTGAGAACATCTAGCTGGATAATGTTCACAGAGCTTCCTCCATCTATAAGGATCCTGCGAACAAAATGGTTAGAAATAAAAAGAGTGATAACCAAACCATCATGATGAGGATCCTGGATGTCAACACGATCATCCTCATCAAAAGTTATAACTTTTCCTTCGGAGACGCTAGATGTTCGGATGGGTCTATCTCCATTATCCATCTTGGTTTCCTTCGCATGTCTCTTGGCTGCGGAGAAGGATGTTCCACAAATGTCTGATCCTCCAGATATAAAGTTTATAATTTGTGCATCTGCTGGAGGGGCTGGAGCTTTCTCTGGGATCCTTTCAGGATCCTGAGTCCTTGACTTCTTTCTCCCCAATAATTCTTTCAAGTGCCCCTTGCTCAACAAGTATCCAATTTCTTTCCTCAATGCGATGCATTCTTCTGTGAGATGCCCAAAATCTTCATGGTATGCACACCACTTTGATTTATCCTTAGTTGCAGCTGGTCTATCATTTTTTCTGGGCCATCTAGCTTTATCACCTAAATTCTGCATCGCAAGGATTAGTTCATTGTTATCAACGGAAAAACAATATTCAGAGATTGGAGGATAATCCTCATCATCCTCTTCTTGGTCAACAGCATGCACATTCTGGTTATCGGATTTATTATAAGATCTGAACTTGTTGTTCCTAAATGAGGATCCTTGCTTCTCTTGCTTTGAGGATCCTGCTAACCTCTCCTGGATCCTTTTGTCATCCTCTAGCCGGATGAACCTAAGGGCCCGGGTTCTTACCTCATCTAGATTCCTGCATGGTGTCATAACAAGATCATCATAGAATAACGAATCCCTAAGCAATCTCATTTTGAAGGCTTCAACAGCCGTAGCTATATCCAGGTTAGGAATATCTAAGGATTCTTTACTAAATTTAGTGATATAATCTCTTAATGATTCATTATGACCCTGGGTTATCCTATACAGATCACTAGTTAAACGCTCGAATTTCCTACTACAAGAAAATTGGTTATTAAATAGGTTAACTAGATTAGCAAATGAGGTAATAGAGTAAGGAGGAAGACTTAGCAGCCATTTAAGAGCCGATCCAGTAAGGGTGGATCCAAATCCCTTGCACAGACACGCTTCCTTTAACCTTTCTGGGATGGGGTTGATCTCCATCCTTTCCCTGTATTGAGCTATGTGTTCCTCAGGATCCGTTGAACCATCATACAACTTCATGGTAGGTACATGGAACCTCTTGGGTATCTCAGCATCACAGATTGGTGGTGCAAAACGAGATATCTTGTGGCTCCCATCTGCAATCTCTGGGATAGGCTTGACCACTCCTGGGACACTTGATATCATGTCCTTCAACTTTTGCAATTCTCTAGCCATGGCATGATTGATACCTGTATCCTACATAAGGCCATGGTTAGTAGTATAAGAATTATTAAAAGTGTTACCTCCCATTGGATTCAAATTAGGAAGAGTGGATGTTAATCCATATTGTTGGGGCTCTGGAATGGCCGATGGACCAGTAGAAGCAATGGTTTGCATTGGAATGAAATCTCCCTGATGGACGTCGGAACTTCCTGATTGCAAACTCCTCAAGGATCCCAGAATCTGGAAGGATCCTTGAAACTGTGAGTATCCTTGGACCTGGGAGGATCTTGGGACATAGGAGGATCCTTGAACGTGGGAGGATCCTTGAACATAGGAGGATCCTTGAACCTGGGAGGATCCTTGAACATAGGAGGATCCTTGAACCTGGGAGGATCCTGGGACATAGGAGGATCCTTGAACTTGGGAGGATCCTTGAACATAGGAGGATCCTTGAACCTGGGAGGATCCTTGAACATAGGAGGATCCTTGAACCTGGGAGGATCCTTGAACCTGGGAGGATCCTTGAAACGGCCAGTACCCTTGAATCTGCTGCACTCCCGAGTATCCTCCTGAGCTTGCAAAGGATCCTATATGCTGAGGATGGGATCCTGATGGTTGAAAGTGTAACCCTGAAGCCTGAGTCATTGCTGATGACCCGTAATGCACTCCTTTTGGTCCTCCAACATATTGAACGTCTGGAACCGCTGAAGGCTGAGAAGTTACAACCGGAGTATCAAAATTCAAAGATCTGGGCATTAGTGGGGAATGATCCTCTGCCGATCTCTTCTGTTTCTTGATGTCTCCAATTTCTCTAAGGATCTTTTCATTGGTCTTGTCCTGCTGCTGGATATGCTCCTTCATCTGCAAAATCAGAGTAAACAAGTCACTAGTAGTAGGAGTATAAGAAGCAGAAGAAGTTGGAGGTTTTGAGAAAATGGGAGTTGGTTTCTTCTCGGCATTTTTCTGAGGTCCAGAAGGTGGTGGAGGCAAAGGTGGAATGCCCTGGGATGAATTGACTGCAGACATCGCACTGGAGGTATTCTTTGTTGATGAAGCCATCTGCTCGTATGCAATGAACCGGAATGATCACAAAGATGAGAATTTCTTAGAAATGAAGCACCAATTGCCCCACGGTGGGCGCCAAACTGTTTTGGTCAAAAAATCAGACGAGGATAATGTAGCCAAACTCTCTGTTAAGGGGTATTGTTTTGGTCAAAAATTCTAATGAGGATAATGCAACCAAACTCTTAGTTACGGGGAATGATGCTTTGAATATTGAACAATGATAAGGATCACTTCAACATAAATTGCACAAATGACACAAGGATTTGTACGGGGAAAAAGCCCTTGATCAAGAGTTGATCTCCGGCACAAAAAACCCCGGGTGATGGAAACTACCGATCACCAAGCTCAAATAAATCAAAAAATGTTTACAACTTCGGATAGTAACGAGCTAGGTACAAGGATCACTACTGTGAAATGTGTAAAAATGAATGAAAACTAATGAGTGTTCGTCGAGAGCTTCAAGAGTGCAATTGTACGAAAGTGTGTGTAGCTGAAAACGGCTAAGTGTTCTAATTCTAGCTCGTCACCCCTTTAAAAATAGAAGTTAGCTACAATAACAAACTATCCGACTTTTGTGCCAAGCTCCCACGTTCTCCACAACGTCCATTTCCAGTCAAACGTGTGTGAAATACCCGTGGAATATTCCATAGTAACGTTGCCAAGACTAAGTCAAGCTTGTTACTCCTGCGAAGTAATACAAAACACAAACAAACAATCGTCAGTATGAGGATCCTTAAAGTGATCCATGATCCTGATCCTGAAGCTCTTCTGAGGATCACTATCTGTCACAGAAGTAAGGATCATTAATTAGGATAACGAATAAGGATCACTAATTGTTAGAAAATCCTCCCCTAACAATTGCCCCCAAAATATAAGGAGTGAAATGTTAAATAAGCGAATTATATTTTCCTGATCTTATCCGCAGCTAACTATCGTAAATATAGCCGTTATTGTAGAACTATCCGTTACAACCATGACGTCACAGAAGTGACAACCCTGCACGATCATGATTATAAATAGGAGATAGAGATAGGATCAAATGCATTTAAAAATTCAGAGAGACTCCCTTTATAACTGCATTCCGAAGATAAACAGGTATTCTCTCTTCATCTTCTTCCTTCTCTTGCTCTGTTTTCCGTTTCTTTTCACCATTCTATCAAAAATGTTGCTCCAGAATTCCCCAGCTAAGGATCACCCGAAAAACAGCCCACCGATAAGCCAGGGGATCATCGAAGATTCCATAAAAGAACGCTGCTGTTTCAATGATGCACAGATTGATAGGATCCGCCACTGCTTCCCGGCGAACACCGAGTTCAGACCTTTTGATCCCAATGCCCTGAGTGATCATATTTCCGACAAGTGGGTTGCTTTTCCTGTCACTCCGTTCACCATAGGCTATACATATCCTTTTCCAGCCTTCACCCAATCTTTCTTTTCCCTAACCGGCATCTCTTATATCCAAGCCATGCCGATGATTTGGAGGGTTTTGTATACCCTTGAAAGGATCATCGAGCAGGAAGGGATAGACCTAGGAATGTCAGAGCTGGGAGAGCTGTATGATCTTACTACCTTTGGTTCTCATCGTTATTTGTTTAAACATAAGCCTGGTGAGGAACACCCGATCTTCAAAGCCACCAAGAACGATGCTAATTGGAAGCGGCGTTTCTTTTTCGTCAAGAGAGATTCTATTGAGGATGGAAAGGATCTACCCAAGAAATGGGCTACCCATGGTAGGGTGGAGGATCCTGAGAAGGATCACCAGAAACTTTCTTTTGATGTAAGGATCACTTATATTTTTACTTTCTTGTTATGCAGCTATCACCGTCTCAAACCTCAGACTGTCTCCTGCTGCCAAAGAGAGACTCATTGCTTTCAAGAAACTTGATCCTGAAACAAGAATTTTCAAAACAACAACCCAGGATTCTCAGGAGGTATCCTCAGGTTCTGTCACGATGTCAAGTAAGTATCTTTGCTTAAAAATTAAATAAATAGTGAAATATGAATGAAATAAAGACACTTATCTTGTTTTGGTTATGTAGGTGCTGGAAAATCCACCAAGTCTGCTTCAAAGTTCAATGTCACCGATCTCACCACCGTCAGATCCTCCAAAAGAAAGGCTCCTACCAGCCCGACAGCTTCAGTCCCCAAGGCACCCCTCAAAGGAAAGGGAATCAAGAAGAGAAAGGCCTCTGAAGCTGAGGATCTGCAGGGTCTGCCTCTGATCCGCCATCAATTCCTCGAGTAGTTCAACGATGTAAGGATCACTGTCTCTGCTAGTATATCCTACTGACATATCCTGCTGATATATCCTGCTGATTTGAGGATCACTTGGTCCTGACCTTACCTTTTATCCCCTTTGCAGAAATTCACTGAGATTGAGGATTATGTTGGCCACGTTGAGGATCAGGATAGGAAGATTGCCGACCTCCAGCAGGTTGCATTGCTAAAGGACCTCAAAATCGCTGATCTTCAGAAGGAGCTCCAGGATGCCAAGACTAAGACGGCTAAACTTCTGATTGACCTTGACTATGAAAAGCATGATCTCATAGAAGGTGCCAAGGTCTTTGCTGCCATCACAATGTATCAGACCAAACTAAAGATGGCCCAGGAAGCTCAAGATCCTAACTTCGACAGAAGCAGCTGGGAGATTGAGGACTGGAAAGCAAGATTGGCTGATCTTGAAGATGATGATGAGGCTGAGGAGGTTTTGGCGATCGAGGCTGGAGGCAAAGGTGAAGGTGGTGAAGCAAGTGGAGCCGGAGGTGGTGATGCAGGGAAGGTTTAGGCTGCATGATTGGGCGATGATGGAAACTTCTAGACATAGCCGGAGCCCAATTTTTTTTAGTTTGATGGTTGTTTTGTTTGAACAATTTGATGGTTTGTACTGAACAATAGTTTTTAGGATTAAGGATCATGTATGATCCTTTGGACAATAGGCAGGATTACAATTGGTGGAGGGATCCTCTGTTTGGGGGATGAAGCCATTGTGATCCTGCCGCCTTTATATTCCTGCACTACTTTTTGAACTTATTATCATGAACACCCTTTACCTACCCCAGCGGACGGGCCACGTTTTGCTGGTAGATGCTTGGGGTAGGTAATTTTGACAACCTTTTAAGGGTTAGTCTTTTGTTAATAAATAAAATCTTAACCTTTTGTCGCTTATCTTGTGTTGTTATCCTTTTGTTTCTTTAATTCTCCTTTGTTTTGATGCACATTTATTGAATAAACAATTTTGAATAAGTCAGATTGAAAATGTTTAGGACATGATCCACGATCAAATATCCTATAGTTAAAGAATCCCAAAAAGCAATATATATTAAGGATCACAAGTCTAGTTGTCAAATTTTAAGGGTTATTCAAATAAATAATGAATAGAATTAAAAATAGTTAAGGATCATACCTGAGGATCCAAGTTAGGATCCTAACCATAATAAGGATAACTATAAGATAAACCTTAGAGAGAAGTAAGGACCAAGGATCCCTAGTTGCTTATCTTCAAGGACCTGAAATAGATCATAACTTGGGACTAAGCCAATATAAGATAAGAGTTAGCAACTGGGGACAAGCCCAAGGATCGTATGTAAACTGGAGTATGGCCCTAACTGGCGACTATCCAAACTTAGTGACACGAAAATGTCAAAACCTTAGCTAACGTGAAAATGTTAGAAACCTTAGGAACGGATGTATGGTACGTCTACCATTATACGTAGGATCCTAGGTATAGCCAGTACAATGGAATTATCAGCCCCTAAAGCGAGTACTGGTCCCACTGCCTTGAACTATACCAGGATCATCATGCGCTACAGGCGGAACTGGGGTCAAGCCCAAATAACTGGGGTTAAACCCAAGGAACAGATTGCTTCTGCAGATAACCAATGTTATGCTAAGGATACCTGAACTTTCAAAACTTAAAATCACGTGAGAGATGGATAAAGGATACATGACCCTTATCCTTATATGAGAAAATAAAGAAATGAAATAGTTCAAGATTAGGATATTACCAAAGTAAGGATCACCGATACTTTAAGGATCCTTTAAGGATATCCCTAACGTAAGGATCATCTGTGCTATGAGGATCCTGCTCACATGAAATATTTCTTCAAGTGGACAGCATTCCAAGCTCTTGGTAGCAAATCACCTTCCATGGTTAGCAATCTATATGCCCCCTTTCCTGCTTCAGCTTCAATCAAATAAGGACCTTCCCATTTTGGAACCAATTTTCCATCAGCAGGATTGGTGGTATTCTGAAATGCTTTTCTTAATACCATATCTCCAACTTGAAACTTCCTGATCCGGACATTTTTGTTGTAAGCACCAGCCATTCTTTGTTGATAACTGGCCATCCTTATCCTAGCCATATCCCTGATTTCTTCAATAGTATCCAGGTCTTGAGCCAAGTTCTCATCATTTTCTTCAGGATCACGAGTACTTGTTCTAGCAGTTGGAACCACCATTTCTGTTGGGATCCCTGATTCTGCCCCAAATACCAAAGAGAATGGCGTTTTACCAGTAGCATTCTTAGGGGTTGTCTTATCAGCCCAAAGCACATAAGGTAGTTCTTCTGCCCATTTCCCTTTCTTGGATCCAAGCTTCTTCTTCAAATTGTTGATGATGATCTTGTTGGATGATTCTGCTTGACCATTAGCTTGTGGGTGGACTGGTGTTGATGTTATCATCTTAATCCCCCAGCTGTCACAAAAGTTAGTGGTTCTGCCCCCAATAAATTGGGAACCATTATCACATATAATTTCAAAAGGAATTCCAAATCTAGTTATAATATTTCTTTTAATGAAGGATATAACTTCCTTTTCTCTGACTTGTGCAAAAGCTTCAGCCTCTATCCACTTGGAGAAGTAATCAGTCATAGCTAGCATGAACACTTTTCCACCAGGTGCCTTAGGGAGCTTGCCAACTATATCCATACCCCATCTCATAAATGGCCAAGAGGAGGATATAGGATGCAATAATTCAGCTGGTTGATGAAGGATATTGCTGTGTCTCTGACAAGGATCACATCTCTTAGCATACTCCACAGCATCTCTTTTCATGGTTGGCCAGTAGTATCCTGTCCTCAAGATCCTTGAGAATAATGCCCTGCCCCCAGTGTGGTTTCCACAATCTCCTTCATGGAAGTCTTTTAAAACTTCTTGGATTTCAGGACCCTCAATGCATCTCAAGTATGGTCCTGCAAGAGATCGTTTATACAACATATTATTTAAAATTGTGAATTGAGATACCTTAATTTTGAAAGCCCTAGGGTTTTCTCCTGTAGGAATCTCTCCATGTTGTAAGTATTTCATGATTGGTGAGATCCATGATCCTGATCCTGAATGGGATTGATTATCCTCACTAGGGATAATTGCAGAATCATTTCCTATCTCCATAGCCACATGATCCTCGATAGCCGGGGTCAGGATATGGATAATAGGGATCTTGATATCCTCAGGGATCTTCAAAGATGATCCTAAGTTAGCCAATGCATCAGCTTCTGTATTTTCTTCCCTTGGTACCTGTGTCAAACTAAAGGAAACAAAAGAGAGTGCCAAATTTTTGACTATCTCTAAATATTTGGTTAGCTTTTCACCTTTAATAGCATAGGATCCATTAAAGTGGTTTGTGATTAACAATGAATCTACATGTACCTCAAGATACCTGATCCCCATATGCTTTGCAATTTGCAAACCAGCAATTAAGGCTTCATATTCAGCCTCATTGTTAGTGGTTTGGAACTCACAAGCTATAGAGTGGGGTATTATGTCCCCTTGTGGTGATTTTAGTAGTATTCCAAGCCCTGTGCCTTTGACATTTGAGGATCCATCAGTATAAAGTATCCAAGGATCCTTGGTTTCCTCTAGCTGCTGGACTTCTAACTCAGCTTCTTTTTGTAAATCACTACTGAAATCAGCCACAAAGTCAGCTAATGCTTGGGATTTGATGGCTGTCCTAGGCTCATATCTTATATCATATGCACTTAGCTTCACTGCCCACTTAGCCATCCTTCCTGACATCTCTGGTTTCCTGAGGACATTCTTAATTGGGAAATTAGTTTTAACAACAATAACATGAGTTTCAAAATAATGTCTCAACTTAGTGGATGCCATAATTAATGCAAGAATAAGCTTTTCAAGGTGTGAATACCTGGATTCGGCATCAAGTAAACTTTTACTTACATAATAGACAGGATGTTGTGTACCTTCGTGATCCTTAACAAGGACCGCACTTACTGCTTTTGAGGATACTGCAAGATATAAGGATAGCACATCGCATTTTTCTGGTTTCATCAAGGCCGGGGCTGAGGATAGGTAATCTTTGAGAGCTCTTAAGGCATTTTCATGCTTCTCCGTCCACTCAAATTTCTTGTTCTTCCTTAGGATATCATAGAATTCTTTGCACTTCTCTGAGGATTTGGATATGAATCTGTTCAAAGCTGCTATCCTGCCTGTTAGCCTTTGAACATCCTTAGCATTGGCCGGAGATTTGATGTTCACTATAGCTTTGATTTGTTCCGGGCTAGCTTCAATGCCTCTCTTTGTCACCATATACCCTAAGAATTTACCTGCTTTAACACCAAAGTGACACTTTGAAGGATTAAGCTTCATATTATATTTATCAAGGATATTGAATGCTTCCTCCAAGTCTCTTAGGTGATCCTCAGCCTTTATGGATTTTACCACCATATCATCTATGTAGACCTCCATAGTTTGTCCAATCTGATCCTTGAACATCATATTCACCAGCCTTTGATATGTTGCACCTGCATTTCTTAGTCCAAACGGCATAGCAATATAGCAGTATATACCAGTTGGAGTCATGAAGGCTGTATCCTCTTGATCGGATGGTTCCATTTGGATTTATTGGAATCCAGATGAAGCATCCATAAAAGTTAACAGTTCATGACCTGCAGTTGCATCCACCATGGAGTCAATGTGGGGTAATGGGAAAGGATCCTTGGGACATGCCTTATTTAAATCGGTAAAATCGACACATACCCTCCACTTTCCTTTTTTCTTTTGAACAACAACAACATTGGCCAACCATCTTGGATACTTGACCTCTCTAATCATACCTGCCCGGAGCAATTTCTCTACCTCTTCTTGGATAATGGCATTTCTTTCCGGTGCAAACTTTCTTCTCCTTTGATGGATTGGTTTGAAGGACTTATCAATGCCAAGTTTGTGAGTGATTACATCTTTAGATATACCAGTCATATCTTCGTGTTTCCATGCAAAGGTAGTCTTTCTCCTTTTGAGGAAGGATGTAAGGTCCTCCTTCATATCGCCAAGGATCCCTGATCCGATATAGATTTTGGATTCAGGATCATCAGGATCCATGAGGATTTCTACCACATCCTGCTCTCTTGCCTCCAAGACATCCCTTGGAGGATACTTTGATTTCTATTGCTCCCTTGACTTCGAGGCTGGTTTCATCGATGAAGTATAGCAATTCTTAGCCTCCTGCTGATCACTATCAATCTTGACTATTCCCCAAGGACTAGGGAGCTTCACACATTGATGGTAAGTAGATGGGACTGCCTTTATATCGTGTATCCAGGGCCTGCCAAGGATAACATTACAACAAGATAAACAGTCAATAACACAAAATTTTTGATAAGAATGTAGGCCTTCGATGTATATTGGGAGCTTAATGTCCCCCAGGGTATTCTTAGTTTCGCCACTAAATCCTACAAGCACGGAGGATCTTGGTATGATATCTGATTCAGGGATACCCATCTTCTTTAGAACATCGAGCTGGATAATGTTTACTGAGCTTCCTCCGTCTATAAGGATCCTGTGGACAAAATGGTTAGAAATGAAAAGAGTAATAACTAAACCATCGTGATGAGGATCCTGGATATCAACACGATCATCCTCATCAAAGGTTATGACTTTTCCTTCGGAGACACTTGATGTTCGAAAAGGTCTTTCTCCATTATCCATTTTAGTTTCCTTTGCATGCCTTTTAGCTGCTGAGAAGGATGTGCCACAAATGTCTGATCCTCCAGAAATAAAGTTTATTACGTGTGCATCTGCTGGAGGGGCTGGAGCCTTCTCAGGGATCCTTTCAGGATCCTGAGTCCTTGACTTTTTTCTTCCCAACAATTCTTTTAGATGCCCCTTGCTCAACAAGTATCCAATTTCCTTTGTCAGTGCAATGCATTCTTCTATGAGATGCCCAAAATCTTCATGGTATGTGTTTTGGTCAAAAATTACCTAAGCAATTAAGTGATCAAATTAGTTTTGTGAGGTAGTGTGCTAGTAATACTTTGTGAAAAATATATTGGTTTGTTACTTTGCAAAAACAGTTAACAGGATATGGCTCAGGATATCGAGCTGTATCTATAATCAAACAATGAGCAAAAATGTAAAGATTGACACGTGATGTATGAGGAAAGCCCTTGATCAATCTAGATCTCCGGCATAAAACCTCGGGAGCTGACAATCGTCGGCCGCCTTGTTCTTCTTATTGCTTGAATAACCAGGATACAGTGCAGGATAATGCTCAGATCGCTACTAAGTGGTACAATGATTGTAAGTGATGAGTGTTAATGCGTGATTGCTGCTAGAAAAGAGAGTGAATGAGTAGGTGAATTCGAGTTGTGACCTATGGATCTGGCATCTCCTTTATATAGTTACAAGAATTAACTAATTGTGCTAAAAATCCGGGATATTATGCTAAAAATCCGGGATATTGAGATTATTTCCTTTCTGAACGTTGCCAGGCTGTTTCCACTCGTTTTCCACGCGTTTACTAACTATAAGTCTGGGATTTAAGCTTCCATAACCGTTACAACATTAATATCTTTGACCAATCTTCGTAACTTTCCATAAAACACGCCAATCTTCAATGATGACCGTTACAAGAGCTATTTTTCCGCCATCAACGTCCTTATCCTAATCAATTTGAGCGGGTCTTCAGGATAACTTGGTCTTCATGAATGTTAGTCCCTTGTAGCCAACGTTTACAAGCAAATTGTTAGTAATAGTCAGGATACTGCCTTAGGATGTTACCAATATCCTGGTCCGGTATCCTGATCTGGTATCCTGATCATATACAACTAATAGAAAATCGAGATACAAAGTCAGGATATGGGCTCAGAATTTCACCCATAACAATTGTCCCCAAAAATATAACTGTTGGATATCCTGATTCCCACGGATATATTTTTTAGTCATTCCAACATGCCTGGTAAGGATATATGTTTTCTTCGATCTTGAGAAACTTGACAGCTATCCCAAGCTTGTCCTGGTAAAAAAGGAGCCGCCTGTTGCTGCTGCTAAAGGTTTCTCTTATGATGACCTTGGCTTCACGGAATCTATCGAGCCCATGACGTCCTTCCCTAATAAGGTAAGTATCCAGATCCTGTATCCCGCACACATATACTGAACCTGTATCCTGGTTAGTCTGTCTTTAATGATACCTGTATTTTGTAGGGTCTAAATCATCCGGTCGTCCTGCACTTAGAACAATTTTAATTTCCTGCAAGTAGAATATTTTGACAGTTGAAGGTGGAAAGATCCTGTGTTTTCAGGACGAAACCTTCAACTGTTTATGCAAATATGATTTAAAAACTTTAATTGTGTTCTTGGTGGATGGGTCTCTTTTTGAGATGAAACCAAGAATACAATCTTTTGGACCATTAATAATAAACTAACCTTTTAGCCTTATTTATTGTTTATTTTGAAAGGTAAGTTTTGAATATCCTGATCAAATATCCTGGTCAGGATACTGATAAAATGTCTTATAAATGTCAGACAAAACTTGGTTGAATATGACTTTTTAGAAAACTTAGATCATTTAGATAAGGTTTTCAAGACTTGAAAAATAATAAATCATACCAGAAACACTTAGGCAATAATTTCCAACCTTAACCTTTGAATCCTTTGCAATGTCCCCGGCATGGATGTCCCCTGTCCGTGCAGGATATTGCATCAGTGCATGATATACTTGAGTGTTTCTTCACTTAGTGATTAAACTTCGTAGCTTCTTATCCACAAAAGAACGTGTGTAATCACAGCTTGTCATATCTTTGCAATCTTGTTAAAAACTTTAGTTTTACTGGGGATAAACCCTTAATGTACTGGGGATAAACCCTTAGTATCCTGGGGAAAATCCCAAATTTTCGTGCGCTACAGGCGGGAGTGTATAAACTCCAAGACTTAGAAAGGTGAAAACCTTTAAACCTTAGAGAGTATGAAAATACCCTTTCGCGAGAGAGGGTGATCAATCCTCATATACCTTAAGGATCCAGGGTATAGCCAACAATAACGAAATTGTCAGCCACTTTTACATGAACTGGTCCCACCACCTTGAACTATCCCTGGATAACTTGCGCTCCAGGCGGGGTGTTTAAACCCAATTCGTGAGAAAGGTGAATACCTTTAAACCTGTGAAGGGATCAGGATCCCTTAAACGTGAGAGAGGGGGCCAATCCTATAATCTTTCGAAGTATCCTGAGTGAGTATCCTGGAGCTATATCCCGAAGCATATTCTGCAAAACAACCTTAAACTAAGGTAGGTGTTAGCTTGGCTAACACCCCTCCGATGCTTAAGTTAGTATCGGGTTCAAATAAAATAAATTATATTTAAAAGAGACAGAATTTATACCATCTTGAGTTAGAAATTAAATTCTAATCTCACTTGAAATAGGCTTTGAGATGTACAGCATTCCAGGATCTTGGTAGCATATCCCCTTCCAAATTCTTGAGTCGATATGCTCCTTTTCCTGCTTCTGATTCAATCTCATAGGGTCCTTCCCATTTTGGAGCTAATTTTCCATCGGCAGGATTAGTAGTATTCTGAAAAGCTTTCCTTAGCACCCAATCTCCAACTTGGAACCTTCTAGTCCTTATATTCTTGTTATATGCTCTGGATATCCTCTGTTGATATGCTGCCATTCTCAACTTTGCCGCATCCCTTGTCTCATCAATAGTATCCAATTCTTGACATAAGATTTCAGGATTTGATTCAGGATCCCGTAGGCTTGATCTAGCTGTCGGTATCACCATTTCTGTCGGGATCACTGCTTCTGCCCCAAATACCAAAGAAAATGGGGTTTGCCCAGTAGCATTCTTCACAGTTGTTCTATCAGCCCATAGGACAAATGGTAGTTCCTCTGCCCATTTTCCTTTTTTGGCACCTAACCTCTTCTTTAAATTGTTGACGATTATCTTGTTCGAGGATTCTGCTTGTCCATTTGCTTGAGGATGCACTGGTGTTGACGTAATCATCTTAATTCCCCAACTCTTGCAAAAGTCAGTAGTTCTTTTACTGATGAATTGAGAGCCATTGTCACAAACTATCTCAGCCGGTACCCCAAATATGGTCAAGATATTCCTCTTTATGAAGGATACCACTTCTTGATCCCTGACTTGAACAAAGGCCTCGGCTTCGACCCACTTGGAGAAATAATCTGTCATTGCCAGCATAAAAACCTTTCCTCCTGGAGCCTTTGGAAGTTTTCCCACTATGTCCATTCCCCATTTCATAAACGGCCAAGGGGATATGATAGGATATAATGGTTCTGCAGGCTGATGCAGGATGTTGCCGTGTCTTTGACATGCATCACATTTCCGAGCATACTCCGCGGCATCCTTTCTCATGGTCGGCCAGTAATATCCTGTTCTCAACACCTTCGAGAACAGAGATCTGCCCCCAGTATGGTTGCCACAGTCTCCTTCGTGTATATCCTGGAGTACCTCCTTGGTTTCAGGATCTTCCAAGCACCTTAGGTACGGACCTGCAAGGGATTTCTTATACAAAATATTATTTATAATAGTAAAACGAAATACCTTCATCCTAAAAGCCTTAGGATTTGCTTCTTTTGGGATATCTCCTTCTTGAAGATACTTCATAATTGGAGTCATCCAGGATTCAGGATCCTTCTCAGGATATCCATCACCAGGATCCTGGATACATGCTACTTTTTTATCCTGAGATTTGAAATGTTCCATTGCAGGATACAAGATGTGCACTATTGGTATCTGAGTTCCCTCTGGTATCCTGACAGTAGATCCTAAGTTTGCTAGAGCGTCAGCTTAAACATTCTTTTCTCTTGGTACCTGTTCAAGTATAAAAATTTCGAAATATCCTGCTAATATTTTAACAATTTCAAGATATTCAGCTAACTTTTCGCCTTTTACTGCATAAGATCCATTGAAATGGTTAGTAACCAACAGGGAATCAACATATACTTGTAAATATCTAATATTCATACTTTTAGCTAATTCTAATCCTGCTATCAGAGCTTCATATTCTGCTTCATTATTAGTGGCAGGAAACTCACATCTAATGGCCTGGGGTAATATGTCCCCCTGTGGCGATTTTAGTAGTATAGCCAAACCTACACCTCTTACATTAGATGCACCATCAGTATATAGTGTCCAAGATTCTATATTTTCTCCTAGTTGTTGCACTTCTAGGTCTACTTCATTTTGAATATCACTACTGAAATCAGCCACAAAGTCAGCTAAGGCCTGAGACTTTATGTCATTTCTAGGTTCATATACTAGATCATAAGCACTTAATTTTACTGACCACTTAGCCATCCTACCTGACATCTCGGGTTTCCTAAGCACATTTTTAACAGGATAGTTGGTTTTAACATGAATCCTATGTGTTTCAAAATAATGTCTAAGTTTCGTTGATGCCATAACTAGGGCTAATATCATTTTTTCTAGATGAGAATATCTAGTTTCAGCATCTAACAAACTTCTACTAACATAATAGACAGGATACTGCTGACCTTCGTGATCCTTGACCAAAACAGCACTTACTGCATTCCCTGATACTGCAAGATACAGGGATAATGGTTCACCATCCTCGGGCTTCATCATCAGAGGTGCGGTTGAAAGATATTGCTTTAATTCCTGTAAGGCTGCTTCCTGCTTTTCTCCCCATTCGAACCTCTTATTCTTCTTCAGGATATCGTAGAATTCTTTACATTTTTCTGAGGATCTTGATATAAATCTGTTCAATGCCGCTACTCGTCCAGTTAATCTTTGCACATCTTTTATGTTGGATGGTGACTTGATATCCAGGATAGCTTTGATCTGTTCCGGGCTTGCTTTTATACCCCTTTTAGTCACCATGTATCCTAAAAACTTTCCTGCCCCCACTCCAAAATGGCACTTGGCAGGATTTAGTTTCATATTGTACTGGTCCAGGATATCAAATGCTCCTTTAATATCCTGGAGATGATCCTCAGCCTTCTTGGATTTGACTACCATATCGTCAATGTACACCTCCATGGTGTCCCCCAGTTTGTCTTTAAACATCATGTTCACCAATCTCTGGTATGTTGCACCTGCATTTTTCAAACCAAAAGGCATAGCAGTATAACAGTAAATACCTGTTGGCGTCATGAAAGCAGTATCCTCCTGGTCTGAAGGTTCCATTTGGATCTGCTGGAATCCTGAGGATGCATCCATGAAGGTTAACATCTCATGACCAGCAGTGGCATCCACCATCGAGTCTATATGAGGCAGAGGGAATGGGTCTTTAGGACATGCTTTGTTTAAGTCTGTGTAATCTACACAAACTCTCCATTTCCCATTCTTCTTTTGAACCACGACCACATTTGCTAGGCACTTGGGAAATTTGACTTCCCTGATCATCTTGGACTTCAATAGTCTTTCAACCTCTTCTTGAATAATTACGTTTCGTTCTGGAGCAAACTTCCTTCTCTTTTGCTGGACAGGCTTGAAAGACCTGTCAATTCCAAGCTTGTGAGTTATAATATCCTTTATCCTCAGGCTTCCATGCGAATGTTGACATCCTGCATTTCAAAAAGTTAGTTAACTGATTTTCAATATCCTGAGGGATATTGGCTCCAACGAGCACCGAGATATCTGGATTATCCTGATCCAGGATAATTTTCTTTACATCCTGCTCTGAAGCCTCCACGATATCATGGGCCCGCATCTTTAATTGCTATGCTGCATTAGGCTTGGTTGAGGATTTCATCGAGGATGAGTAACATTCCTTTGCCTCCTGTTGATCACTTTCCACCTTGACAACCCCCCAAGGAGTAGGGATCTTGATATACTGATGATAGGTTGATGGCACAGCTTTCATATCATGGATCCATGGCCTACCCAATATGATATTATAGCAGGATAAGGAGTCCATGACACAGAAGCGTTGTATTGAGTTGACTCCTTCGACATATACGGGCAGTTTTATCTCCCCAACAGTATTCTTTGCTTCTCCACTAAACCCTACAAGCACAGTGGACTTTGAGGTAATCTCCATCTCGGGGATGTTCATTCTCTTCAAGGTTTCCAATTGGATGATGTTGACTGAGCTGCCATTGTCCACCAGTATCCTGCGTACAAAGTGATTAGCAACATATAAAGTTATTACCAGAGCATCATGATGAGGATCCTGGACAGTATCCCTGTCATCACTATCGAACGTGATTATTTTATCAGTCGTGAGGGTTGACATCCTGGTTGGCTTATCTCCCCTTTCTGCCTTAGCCTCCTTTGCATGTCTTTTGGCTGCAGAATAAGAAGTTCCGCAGATATCGGACCCTCCTGAGATAAAGTTAATTATCTTGGCGTCGGCGGGAGGTGATGCTGCTCGCTCAGGATCCTTCTCAATATCCTGACCCTTGTTCTTCTTTCTGCCCAGAAGATCCTTCAGATATCCTTTGCTTAGTAGGTAGCTTATTTCTTTCCTCAGTGCAATGCAATCCTCAGTAACATGTCCGAAATCCTCATGGAAGGCACACCATTTGGACTTATCCTTCCAATCAGCTTTTTGTTGATTCTTCCGAGGCCACCTGGCTTTATCTCCCAAACCCTACATAACATACATTAGTTCAGGTATATTAACAGAAAAACAATATTCTGACAACTCAGGATACTCCTCAGTATCCTCGTCTTGGACAACGTTCACTCTTTTGTTTTCATTTTTATCATACGGCCTAGGGCGGTATGGTTTATGTGAAGATTCTGATTTCCTGTTTTTTGACTCATATGTTGAGGATGCATTCATCCTCTCTTGCATTTTCTTATCATCTTCAAGCCTGATATATTGAAAAGCCCTGTTTCGAGCTTCGTCCAAGTTCCTGCAAGGATTCATCACAAGATCCTGATAAAACTGGGAATCCCTTTGTAGTCCCATCTTGAATGCTTGGACTGCTGTAGCAACATCAAGGTGTGGGATATCCAAGGATTCCCTGCTGAATTTGTTCACATAATCCCTTAGGGATTCTTGAGGTCCCTGTGTTATCCTATAGAGGTCACTTGTTAGTTTTTCAAAGCTTCTACTGCAAGAAAACTGACTGTTAAACAAATTAACTAAATGAGCAAATGATGTAATTGAATGAGGTGGAACATTTAGAAGCCATTTCAAGGCTGATCCTGTTAAAGTAGAGCCGAAGCCCTTGCACAAGCATGCTTCCTTAAGATCTGGCGGGATAGGGTTAATCTCCATCCTCTCCCTATACTAGGCAATATGCTCCTCAGGATCCGTCGTCCCATCATACAGCTTCATGTTAGGAGTCTGGAATCTCTTTGGGATTTCTGCATCACAAATGGGGTGAGCAAAGCGGGATATGTTGTGACTATCCCGGGATACTTCCGGTATAGGATGCACTATCCCAGGCACACTTGATATCATATCCTTCAACTTTTGAAGCTCTCTGGTTATAGCTGATGTCACACCTGCATCCTGCAACGATCCAAGATTATTAGTAATAGGGATACTGATGTTAACAGACAAGTTACCAGCTTGGTGGCTCTGGCTATATCCTGGGGCGTATCCTGGAGCATATCCTGGATCCCTCACAGTCGATATCCTGGTCGAAGAGGGTATCTCAGGAATATGACTCCGGGAATGGCTAGGCACAATATTCCCCCTGTTATCCTCAACATTTACTGCAGAACTGAAGTTTAAAGCTCTTGGCTGCAAGGGAGTGACAGTGTCCTCAGCGGGCCTGCTTGAGCTAGATTTCAAGAGTTGTATCTCTCTTATCAGCATTTGGTTGGTCTCCTGCTGCCGCCTCATTTGTTCCTGTACACTACCAAATAAAGTTAGAATTTCTTCATTAGAGGCCAAAACAGGACCAGATCCCTGAATATTCTGAGCGGGAATAACATCCCGAGCCACATGAATTTCGGTTCCTTGTAAAGAGGCTTGCGTTCTCGGGGGAGGTGGTGGAAGCATCGAACCAATTGTTGTAGAGGTTGTAGCAGACACGGTGGAAGAGCTCATGTTTGATCTCGAGGCCATTGAAAATAGTGTAGCAAAAGGTTTTGAAAATAGAAAACCGATTAACGACTTTACAAAAGCTTTTAGTAGAAATAGCACCACTTGCCCCACGGTGGGCGCCAAATTGTTTTGGTCAAAAATTACCTAAGCAATTAAGTGATCAAATTAGTTTTGTGAGGTAGTGTGCTAGTAATACTTTGTGAAAAATATATTGGTTTGTTACTTTGCAAAAACAGTTAACAGGATACGGCTCAGGATATCGAGCTGTATCTATAATCAACCAATGAGCAAAAATGTAAAGATTGACACGTGATGTACGAGGAAAGCCCTTGATCAATCTAGATCTCCGGCATAAAACCTCGGGAGCTGACAATCGTCGGCCGCCTTGTTCTTCTTATTGCTTGAATAACCAGGATACAGTGCAGGATAATGCTCAGATCGCTACTAAGTGGTACAATGATTGTAAGTGATGAGTGTTAGTGCGTGATTGCTGCTAGAAAAGAGAGTGAATGAGTAGGTGAATTCGAGTTGTGACCTATGGATCTGGCATCTCCTTTATATAGTTACAAGAATTAACTAATTGTGCTAAAAATCCGGGATATTATGCTAAAAATCCGGGATATTGAGATTATTTCCTTTCTGAACGTTGCCAGGCTGTTTCCACTCGTTTTCCACGCGTTTACTAACTATAAGTCCGGGATTTAAGCTTCCATAACCGTTACAACATTAATATCTTTGACCAATCTTCGTAACTTTCCATAAAACACGCCAATCTTCAATGATGACCGTTACAAGAGCTATTTTTCCGCCATCAACGTCCTTATCCTAACCAATTTGAGCGGGTCTTCAGGATAACTTGGTCTTCATGAATGTTAGTCCCTTGTAGCCAACGTTTACAAGCAAATTGTTAGTAATAGTCAGGATACTGCCTCAGGATGTTACCAATATCCTGGTCCGATATCCTGATCTGGTATCCTGATCATATACAACTAATAGAAAATCAAGATACAAAGTCAGGATATGGGCTCAGAATTTCACCCATAACAGTATGCACACCACTTTGATTTATCCTTAGTTGCAGCTGGCCTATCATTTTTTCTGGGCCATCTAGCTTTATCACCTAGATTCTGCATCGCAAGGATTAGTTCATTGTTATCAACAGAAAAACAATATTCAGAAATTGGAGGATAATCCTCATCAGCCTCTTCTTGATCAACAGCATGCACGTTCTGGTTATCAGATCTGTTGTAGGATCTGAACTTGTTGTTCCTGAATGAGGATCCTTGCTTATCCTGCTTTGAGGATCCTGCTAACCTCTCCTGGATCCTCTTGTCATCCTCTAGCCGAATGAACCTAAGTGCCCGGGTTCTTACCTCATCTAAGTTCCTGCATGGTGTCATAACAAGATCATCATAGAACGATGAATCCCTAAGCAATCCCATTTTAAAGGCCTCAACAGCCGTGGCTATATCCAAGTTGGGAATGTCTAAGGATTCTTTACTGAATTTGGTAATGTAATCCCTTAATGTTTCATTATGACCCTGGGTTATCCTATATAGATCACTAGTTAGTCGTTCAAATTTTCTACTACAAGAAAACTGATTATTAAATAGGTTAACTAGATTAGCAAATGATGTGATAGAGTAAGGAGGAAGACTTAGTAGCCATTTGAGAGCTGATCCAGTAAGAGTGGATCCGAATCCTTTGCACAGGCATGCTTCCTTTAACCTTTCTGGGATTGGATTGATCTCCATCCTTTCCCTGTATTGTGCTATGTGTTCTTCAGGATCCGTCGAACCATCATACAGCTTCATAGTTGGAACATGGAACCTCTTGGGTATCTCAGCATCACAGATCGGTGGTGCAAAACGAGATATCCTGTGGCTCCCATCTGCAATCTCTGGGATAGGTTTGACCACTCCTGGAACACTTGATATCATATCCTTCAACTTTTGCAATTCTCTGGCCATGGCATGATTGATACCTGGATCCTGCATAAGGCCATGGTTAGTAGCATAGGAATTATTAAAAGTGTTACCTCCCATTGGATTCAAATTAGGAAGAATGGATGTTAATCCATATTGTTGGGGCTCTGGAATGATCGAAGGACCGGTAGAAGCATTGGTCTGCATTGGAATAAAATCTCCCTGATGGACATCTGAACTTCCTGTTTGCAAACTCCTCAAGGATCCTGGCATCTGGAAGGATCCCTGAAACTGGGACGATCCTGGAACAATGGAGGATCCTTGAACCTGGGATGATCCTGGAACAAAGGAGGATCCTTGAACCTGGGATGATCCTGGAATAAAGGAGGATCCTTGAACCTGGGATGATCCTGGAACAAAGGAGGATCCTTGAACCTGGGATGATCCTGGAACAATGGAAGATCCTTGAAACAGGGATGATCCTGGAACAATGGAAGATCCTTGAACCTGGGATGATCCTGGAACAAAGGAGGATCCTTGAACCTGCTGCGCTCCTGAGTACCCTCCTGAATTCATGAAGGATCCCATATGCTGAGGATAGGATCCTGCTGGCTGGAAGTATGGACCTAATGCCTGGGTCACTATTGTTGTTCCGTAGTGCACTCCTTTTGGTCCACCCACATATTGAACATCTGGAACCACTGATGGCTGAGAAGTAATCACCGGAGTATCAAAATTCAAAGATCTGGGCATCAGTGGGGAATGATCCTCTGCTGTTTTCTTTTGTTTCTTGAGATCTCCGATTTCTTTGAGAATCCTTTCATTGGTCTTATCCTGTTGCTGTATATGATCCTTCATCTGCAAAATCAAAGTAAACATGTCACTAGTAGTGGGAGTGTAAGAAGCAGAAGAAGTTGGAGGTTTTGAGAAAATAGGAGTTGGTTTCTTCGCAGCATTCTCAGCATTCTTCTGGGATCCAGAAGGTGGTGGAGGCAAAGGGGGAACGCCTTGTGAAGAACTGAATGAGGGCATCAAATTTGAAGCATTCTTCGCTGAGGAAGCCATTTGCTTGGTTGTAGGGAACTGAAATGAGCACAGAAATACGAATTTTTCTAAGAATGAAGCACCAATTGCCCCACGGTGGGCGCCAAACTGTTTTGGTCAAAAATTCTAATGAGGATAATGCAACCAAACTCTTAGTTACGGGGAATGATGCTTTGAATATTGAACAATGATAAGGATCACTTCAACGTAAATTGCACAAATGACACAAGGATTTGTACGGGGAAAAAGCCCTTGATCAAGAGTTGATCTCCGGCACAAAAAACCCCGGGTGATGGAAACTACCGATCACCAAGCTCAAATAAATCAAAAAATGTTTACAACTTCGGATAGTAACGAGCTAGGTACAAGGATCACTACGGTGAAATGTGTAAAAATGAATGAAAACTAATGAGTGTTCGTCGAGAGCTTCAAGAGTGCAATTGTACGAAAGTGTGTGTAGCTGAAAACGGCTAAGTGTTCTAATTCTAGCTCGTCACCCCTTTAAAAATAGAAGTTAGCTACAATAACAAACTATCCGACTTTTGTGCCAAGCTCCCACGTTCTCCACAACGTCCATTTCCAGTCAAACGTGTTCGAAATACCCGTGGAATATTCCATAGTAACGTTGCCAAGACCAAGTCAAGCTTGTTACTCCTACGAAGTAATACAAAACACAAACAAACAGTCGTCAGTATGAGGATCCTTAAAGTGATCCATGATCCTGATCCTGAAGCTCTTCTGAGGATCACTATCTGTCACAGAAGTAAGGATCATTAATTAGGATAACGAATAAGGATCACTCATTGTTAGAAAATCCTCCCCTAACAGGTGGTGATCCTCAGAAGAGCTTCAGGATCAGGATCAGGATCAGGATCAGCATTCAGGATATGTTTTAAGGATCACAAGTCTAATTGTTAGGGGAGGATTTTCTAACAATTAGTGATCCTTACTTCTGTGACAGGTGGTGATCCTCAGAAGAGCTTCAGGATCAGGATCATGGATCACTTTAAGGATCCTCGTACTGACGATTATTTACTTATGTTTTGTACTATCTCGCAGGTATAACAAGCTTGACCAAGTCTTGGCGACATTCCTGGAGAATATTCCCAAACTATTCTGCACGTGCTTGGCCAAAAATGGACGTTATGGAGAACGTGGAGGCTTGGCACAAAAGTCGGATAGTTAGTTTGGTAGTTAAATTTCTATTTTAAAAGGGGTAACGAGCTAGTAGAAAAACACTTAGTCATTTTGACAGCTACACACACTCATATACTCGCACACTTGAAGCTCTCGACGAACATACATTCGTTTTCACTCACATTTACACATTTCACGATAGTGATCCTTGTACCTAGCTCGTTACTATCCGAAGTTGTAAGCATTTATTCATTTATTTGAGCTTGGTGATCGGTAGTTTCCATCACCCGGGGTTTTTTGTGCCGGAGATCAACTCTTGATCAAGGGCTTTTTCCCCGTATAAATCCTTGTGTTGTTTGTGCGATTTACATTGAAGTGATCCCTGTCATTGTTATACATTTCAAGCATCATACCCTGTAACAGAGAGTTTGGTTGCAATATCCTCAACAGATTTTTTGACCAAAACAGTTTGGCGCCCACCGTGGGGCAATTGGTGCTTCATCCTTAGAAAAAATCGCATTTCTGTGCTCATTTCAGTTCACCACAATCAAGCAAATGGCTTCCTCAGCGAAGAATGCTTCAAACTTGATGCCAGCATTCACCTCTTCACAAGGCGTTCCCCCTTTGCCTCCACCACCTTTTGGATCTCAGAGGAATGCTGAGAATGCTGTGAAGAAACCAACTCCCATTTTTTCAAAACCTCCAACTTCTTCTGCTTCTTACACTCCCACTACTAGTGATATGTTTACTTTAATTTTGCAGATGAAGGATCAGATACGGCAACAGGATAAGACCAATGAGAGGATTCTCAAAGAAATCGGAGATCTCAAGAAACAAAAGACAACTGCAGAGGATCATTCCCCACTGGTGCCGAAATCCTTGAATTTTGATACTCCGGTGATTACCTCTCAGCCATCAGTGGTTCCAGACGTTCAATATGTGGGTGGACCGAAAGGAGTGCACTACGGAACAACAACAATCACCCAGGCAGCAGGCTCATATTTCCAGCCAGCAGGATCCTATCCTCAGCATATGGGATCCCTCACGAATTCAGGAGGATATTCAGGAATGCAGCAGGTTCAAGGATCCTCCTTTGCTCCAGGATCATCCCAGGTTCAAGGATCCTCCTTTGTTCCAGGATCATCCCAGGTTCAAGGATCCTCCTTTGTTCCAGGATCATCCCAGGTTCAAGGATCCTCCTTCTTCCCAGGATCACCCCAGGTTCAAGGATCCTCCTTTGTTCCAGGATCGTCCCAATTTCAGGGATCCTTCCAGATGCCAGGATCCTTGAGGAGTTTGCAAACAGGAAGTTCAGATGTCCATCAGGGAGATTTTATTCCAATGCAGACCAATGCTTCTACTGGTCCCTCGATCATTCCAGAGCCCCATCAATATGGATTAACATCCATTCTTCCTAACTTGAATCCAATGGGAGGTAACACTTTTAATAATTCTCATACTACTAACCATGGTCTTATGCAGGATCCAGGTATCAATCATGCCATGGCCAGAGAATTGCAAAAGCTAAAGGATATGATATCAAGTGTGCCGGGAGTGGTCAAACCTATCCCAGATATTGCAGATGGGAGCCACAAGATATCTCGTTTTGCACCACCAATCTGCGATGCAGAGATACCCAAGAGGTTCCATGTGCCAACAATGAAGCTGTACGGTGGTTTGACGGATCCTGAAGAACACATAGCACAATACAGGGAGAGGATGGAGATCAATCCAATTCCAGAAAGGTTAAAGGAAGCATGCCTGTGCAAGGGATTCGGATCCACTCTTACTGGATCAGCTCTCAAATGGCTGCTAAGTCTTCCTCCCTATTCTATTACCTCATTTGCTAACCTAGTTAACTTGTTTAATAATCAGTTTTCTTGTAGTAGGAAATTTGAACGATTAACTAGTGACCTATATAGGATAACCCAGGGTCATAATGAATCATTAAGGGATTACATTACCAAATTCAGTAAAGAATCCTTAGACATTCCCAACTTAGATATAGCCACGGCTGTTGAGGCCTTTAAAATGGGATTGCTTAGGGATTCGTCTTTCTATGATGATCTTGTTATGGCACCATGCAGGAACTTAGATGAGGTAAGAATCCGAGCACTTAGGTTCATTCGACTAGAAGATGACAAGAGGATCCAGGAGAGGTTAGCAGGATCCTCAAAGCAGGATAAACAAGGATCCTCATTCAGGAACAACAAGTTCAGATCCTACAACAGATCTGATAACCAGAACGTGCATTCTATTGATCAAGAAGAGGATGATGAGGATTATCCTCCAATTTCTGAATATTGTTTTAGTGTTGATAACAATGAACTAATCCTTGCGATGCAGAGTCTAGGTGATAAAGCTAGATGGCCCAGAAAAAATGATAGGCCAGCTGCAACTAAGGATAAATCAAAGTGGTGTGCATACCATGAAGATTTTGGGCACCTCACAGAAGAATGCATCGCACTAAGAAAGGAAATTGGATACTTGTTGAGCAAAGGGCACCTAAAAGAATTGTTGGGAAGAAAAAAGTCAAGGACTCAGGATCCTGAAAGGATCCCTGAGAAGGCTCCAGCCCCTCCAGCAGATGCACAAGTGATAAACTTTATTTCTGGAGGATCAGACATTTGTGGCACATCTTTCTCAGCAGCTAAAAGGCATGCAAAGGAAACTAAAATGGATAATGGAGAAAGACCTGTTCGAACATCAAGTGTCTCCGAAGGAAAAGTCATAACCTTCGATGAGGATGATCGAGTTGATATCCAGGATCCTCATCACGATGGTTTAGTTATTACTCTTTTCATTTCTAACCATTTTGTCCGCAGGATCCTTATAGACGGAGGAAGCTCAGTGAACATTATCCAGCTTGATGTTCTGAAGAAGATGGGAATCCCTGAATCAGATATCATACCAAGATCCTCCGTGCTTGTGGGATTTAGTGGCGAAACTAAGAACACCCTGGGGGACATTAAACTCCCAATATATATTGAAGGCTTACACTCTTATCAAAAATTTTGTGTTATTGACTGTTTATCTTGTTGTAATGTTATCCTTGGCAGGCCTTGGATACACGATATGAAAGCAGTCCCATCTACCTACCATCAATGTGTGAAGCTCCCTAGTCCTTGGGGAATAATGAAGATTGATAGTGATCAGCAGGAGGCTAAGAATTGCTACACTTCATCGATGAAACCAGCCTCGAAGTCAAGGGAGCAATAGCAATCAAGGTATCCTCCAAGGGATGTCTTGGAGGCAAGGGAGCAGGATGTGGTAGAAATCCTCATGGATCCCGATGATCCTGAATCCAAAATCTATATCGGATCAGGGATCCTTGGCGAAATGAAAGAAGACCTCGTATCCTTCCTCAAAAGGAGAAAGACTACCTTTGCATGGAAACACGAAGACATGACTGGCATATCCAAAGATGTAATCACTCACAAACTCGGGATAGACAGATCTTTCAAACCAATCCATCAAAGGAGAAGAAAGTTTGCACCGGAAAGGAATGCCATTATCCAGGAGGAGGTAGAGAAATTGCTCCGGGCAGGTATTATTAGAGAGGTCAAGTATCCAAGATGGTTGGCCAATGTGGTTGTTGTTCAAAAGAAAAACGGAAAGTGGAGGGTATGTGTCGATTTTACCGATTTAAATAAGGCATGTCCCAAGGATCCTTTCCCATTACCCCACATTGACTCCATGGTGGATGCAACTGCGGGTCATGAACTGTTAACTTTTATGGATGCTTCATCTGGATTCCAACAAATCCAAATGGAACCATCTGACCAAGAGGATACAGCCTTCATGACTCCAACTGGTATATACTGCTATATTGCTATGCCGTTCGGACTAAGAAATGCAGGTGCAACATATCAAAGGCTGGTGAATATGATGTTCAAGGATCAGATTGGACAAACTATGGAGGTTTACATAGATGATATGGTGGTAAAATCCTTGAAAGCTGAGGATCACTTAAGAGACTTGGAGGAAGCATTCGATATCCTTGACAAATATAACATGAAACTTAATCCTTCAAAATGTCACTTTGGTGTTAAAGCAGGTAAATTCTTAGGATACATGGTGACCAAGAGAGGCATTGAAGCTAGCCCGGAACAAATCAAAGCAATAGTGAACATCAAGTCTCCGGCCAATGCTAAGGATGTTCAAAGGCTAACAGGCAGAATAGCAGCCTTGAACAGATTTATATCCAAATCCTCCGAGAAGTGTAAAGAATTCTATGATATCCTAAGGAAGAACAAGAAATTTGAGTGGACGGAGAAACATGAAAATGCTTTAAGAGCCCTCAAAGATTACCTATCCTCGGCCCCGGCTTTGATGAAACCAGAAAAAGGTGATGTGCTATCCTTGTATCTTGCAGTATCCTCAAAAGCAGTAAGTGCGGTCCTTGTTAAGGATCATGAAGGTACACAACATCCTGTCTATTATGTAAGTAAAAGTTTACTTGATGCCGAATCCAGGTATTCACACCTTGAAAAACTTATCCTTGCACTAATTATGGCATCTACTAAGTTAAGACATTATTTTGAAACTCATGTTATCATTGCTAAAACTAATTTTCCAATTAAGAGTGTCCTCAGGAAACCAGAGATGTCAGGAAGGATGGCTAAGTGGGCAGTGAAGCTGAGTGCATATGATATAAGATATGAGCCTAGGACAGCTATCAAATCCCAAGCATTAGCTGACTTTGTGGCTGATTTCAGTAGTGATTTACAAGAAGAAGCTGAGTTAGAAGTCCAGCAGCTAGAAGAGACCAAGGATCCTTGGATACTCTATACTGATGGATCCTCAAATGTCAAAGGCACAGGGCTTGGAATACTACTAAAATCGCCACAGGGGGACATAATACCCCACTCTATAGCTTGTAAGTTCCAAACCACTAACAATGAGGCTGAATATGAAGCCTTAATTGCTGGTTTGCAAATTGCAAAGCATATGGGGATCAGGTATCTTGAGGTACATGTAGATTCTTTGTTAATTACAAACCACTTTAATGGATCCTACGCTGTTAAAGGTGAAAAGCTAACCAAATATTTAGAGATAGTAAAGAATTTGGCACTCTCCTTTGTTTCCTTTAGTTTGACACAGGTACCAAGGGAAGAAAATACAGAGGCTGATGCATTGGCTAACTTAGGATCATCCTTGAAGATCCCGGAGGATATTGTCACACCCCCTAAATCCACATGCGGAGTATCACCGCTTGGAGGCGTGACTGACCAGGATCAAACCACTAATCATATTGAACAAGCAAGTAATTAATAGTAAAAGTCCAACCAATATAATTAGTAACCAAAATAACCATAGTTTGAGTAATGAGCGGAAGCATAATGTTTAAAACCAAATCAAAGTTAAAGTATCCAAATGTTTAACATGGCACACAGCTGTCCATGTCCCACAACGACTCTTCCTTGTGCAAGCTCCAGCTAAGAACCTAATGACCTGCAAAGCATGTAGTAACGAGTCAACAACTAGTTGAGTGAGTTCACGGTTGGGTGTTCGTTTTAAGTTGTTCCAAAAACAGTTTCCTTTAGCTGGCGTTCCTGCCGTGGGGGTTACCCCATAGTTGAAAACGTGATTTGTTTAACCCTTTGTTTAACCCATTTACTCTGGCGATCCTGCCGTGGGGGCTACCCCATGATAGTTATCTGCCATTTCGGCCGTGGGGGCTACCCCTTGAATACACTAGACTCGTTACCATATCGACTACTGACTGAAGTCATGTTTTAAGTGCCCTGAAACTGTCAATGTCTATCAGCATTGACGTGCCCCAGATCCATTAGTTCACTCCCGTCCTCTGCGGCACGGTGTGAGGCTTGTCAGACCTAAATAGCGCTATCTAACTAATGACCCGCTCGCCAATGGCCCGGCGATTAAGTCGATATAAAATAGGAGGGACTTCGTGATAGAGATTTGGTCTAGTAAAATTATCTGTCCGTGAGGACGAGGAATTACCTTCCTGAACCAATACTGTCCTACCCAAGAAGGGACGAGGAATCCATATTCCTTAACCCCATTCCCAACCCCTGGGAATCCCATGCTTTGTAGAGTGTGAACTCACCTTGGTTTGCTCGGCAGATTACACAGAAAGGTCAAGACTAGCAGCTAGTGGTCAACCACGTCCTAACATGGTTATTATACAAGTCAGGTTTTGGTATCAAGTAGTGCACGTATGTTTACACAGAGATAGTAAGTTACGAATATGCACAGATCATGGCAAACACATAACAGTAAAAAACATAGCATTTTCATACTTGCGCGATCCATCAGATAAAGCCCAACAACAATCGGCCCAACATGTTGTGCGGTCGGCACAGCCTTGTGCGACCCACATCAGGTTGTGCGATTCCATAATACCCCCGGCCCAATAGTCAAAAGCCCAAGCATAAGATACACGGCCCAGTTCTAATATCATAACAGTCCATCTAAACAGCTTATGAAATCAATCTTATTACCCAGCCCAACATACGGCCCAATTGACAATTGATAAGTGGTCTTGTGCGACTCCAAGACACCTTGTGCGACCAGTCCAGTTATCCAGCCCATATATAAACTTACGGCCCAATTAACAAACAAACAACAAACATCTTTGTGCGACTCAGGTACTCTTGTGCGACTGGAGGCCCCTTGTGCGATCAGATCTGCTTATGCGACTGATCTTCTTGTGCGAGTGGACCTCCTTGTGCGACCAGACCAATTCTTGTACGATCTGGTCTTGTGCGAGTGGTTTAGTCAACCAAATATTATGGAAATCAGTTACATACTTTTATCTTGAAATCAATTACCATGTTTCCATTTATTTAAATCAATCAACCAATTACAAGGTTTCCTTTTATTTTATCAATTAACAACTTAACAATTTCATACATAGCTAATACTCGATCAACAAGGGTTTTTAATATTAATTCCTTATGAACCCTAACTAGTACATGATCATTTTATGAACAACAATTTATCACATCCTAACATTCTATCAGATTTACATGATCAAACAGTAGGTTATAAACATCATCATACAACCAAATAATCGATTAACATCATCAATTCAAAGCATAGAAACATCACAGCCGATTTCATCATCTTAAATCTCAATTCCTATTACACTACACTAACCCATTCGGATCCAAACATGTACATGGCCAATTTCGAACGTTCATATTAACATAACTATATATTATTACGTAACCATCTAATCACATCAAAATCACACACATGTGAGCCGATTAACAAGAACACTTATCATTCACACAATCATAACAACATCTCAACAACATATCGAGTCATGCAACACACATCATAAACCATCCAACAATAATTAGTATACTAACCGAATAGAGAAGAGACAAGAACTGATCCGAACACTATGAACTTCGATGATGCGTGCGGCTGCCTTCGAGTTCGTGAGAGAGAGAGAGAAGAGCTAGGGTTTGTGAGTATGTAGTGTGATTGCAAATAATGAGAAATAACTCTCAAAGGGTCCATGTATGCGTATGATGGGAGTGGGCCGAACCCTTCCCATGGGCTCCCCTTTGGTTCGAATTAAAGAGAAGTAGGCCGAGGTTTGTAAAGCCCAAGGGCTTGTGCGGTTGGGTTGTGTTGTGCGACTACAACATACATGAATACACATAACCACATAATCGTAACATTCAATAAACCAATCAAGTTCATATAATCAAATCACGTTCACCTAGGTTACATCAAAGTACAAAGATAGGCTCGGAAATACGAGTTGTCACATTATCCCCAAGTTGAAAGAAATTTCGTCCCGAAATTTAGCACGTACTCACTGAGGAAGCTAGTTAAGTTGCATGGTTTTCCTGGTTTTCCTGGGGTGTCACATCCTCCCCCCGTTGATCTGGAATTTCGTCCCGAAATTCCGTAGCTTCAGCCTCAGTGGTGGTTGTACCGGTTGCAAACAGTTGGGGATACTTTTGTTTCATCTGATCTTCGCGTTCCCAGGTGAACTCTGGGCCGCGACATGAGTTCCATCGAACTCGAACGAGAGGTATTCTGGTACGCTTGAGGACCTTAACATCCCGGTCCGTGATTTCGACTGGTTCCTCGACGAATCGTAACTGCTCGTCGATCGTGAGCTCCTTCAAAGGAACTACGTGGGGCTCATCTGATAAACACTTCTTCAGGTTTGACACGTGGAAAACATTGTGAACTGCACTGAGTTCTGCTGGTAAATTCAGTCTGTAGGCCACCTTGCCTATTTTCTCAATGACTTCGAAAGGTCCAATGTATCGTGGGTTTAGTTTGCCCCGTTTCCCAAAACGAACCACACCCTTCCAGGGTGAAACTTTGAGTAGCGCTCGATCCCCAACCTGGAATTCGAGTAGTTTCCTATCTTTATCGGCGTAGACTTTCTGACGTTCATGAGCTGCCGCCATTCGTTGTCGTATCTGAGCAATTTTCTCTGTTGTGTCAACTACATATTCTGGACCAATAATCTGACTATCCCCCACCTCTGCCCCACAAAGAGGTGACCGGCATTTTCGCCCGTACAATGCCTCAAACGGAGCAGCTTTAATGCTGGTGTGGTAGCTATTGTTGTACGAAAATTCCACAAGTGGCAGGTGCTTTTCCCAGCCGTTGCCAAAGTCAATCACACATGCCCTAAGCATGTCTTCGAGAGTCTGGATGGTACGTTCTGACTGCCCATCCGTTTGCGGGTGATAAGCTGTGCTCATATCTAGCCTTGAGCCAAAGGACTTGTGCATTGCTTGCCATAGTTCTGATGTAAAACGTGCATCTCGATCCGAGATGATAGAGGTGGGCACCCCGTGCCTCGAAACAACTTCCTTGAGGTACACTTCTGCTAGGGTGGAGAACTTATCTGTTTCTTTGATAGCCAGGAAGTGAGCAGACTTTGTGAGTCGATCCACGATCACCCAAATAGTATCGTTACCACGTTGTGATCTGGGTAGGCCAGTGACAAAATCCATGGAAATTTGCTCCCATTTCCATTGTGGTATCTCTGGTTGTTGAAGTGGGCCTGAAGGTTTCTGGTACTCCGCCTTGACTCTCGCACAAGTCAAGCACTTGCTAACGTAAGTTGCTATGTGAGCCTTCATGCTAGGCCACCAATATGTGGTTTTGATATCGTGGTACATTTTTTCCGAACCAGGGTGCACTGAGTAGCGAGACTTGTGTGCTTCATCCATCACAAGCTCTCGTAGGTTGCCATAAAGTGGGACCCAAATGCGTCCTGTGACGTAGTAAGCACCGTCTTCCTTCTGCTCTAAGCGTTGTCTTGAGCCGCGTAGGGCTTCAGCCCTAACATTCTCTGGTTTCAATGCTTCTACCTGAGCATTTCGTATTTGAGAAGGAAGGCTAGACTGTATAGTAAGTTGTAAAGCTCGTACGCGCTTAGGTGCAGTGTCCTTTCGACTGAGGGTGTCGGCCACAACATTGGCTTTGCCCGGGTGATACCTGATTGAGCATTCGTAGTCATTTAGCAGTTCGACCCATCGTCGCTGTCGCATGTTGATTTCCTTCTGTTTAAAGATGTGCTCAAGACTTCTGTGATCAGTGTAGATAGCACACTTGGTGCCATACAAGTAGTGTCGCCATATCTTAAGTGCAAAAACAACCGCTCCCAGCTCTAGATCGTGTGTAGTGTAGTTCTTCTCATGAACCTTGAGTTGGCGTGAGGCGTAGGCTATAACTTTATCCCGCTGCATTAATACGCAACCAAGGCCCTGAATGGATGCGTCGCAATAAACCACGAAGTCGTCTGTGCCCTCTGGCAATGAAAGGATAGGTGCACTGCAAAGTCGATCCTTTAAGTGTTGAAACGCTAACTCCTGTGCGTTTCCCCAACGATAAACAACGCCCTTCTGCGTTAGTGAAGTAAGAGGCTGAGCAATCTTAGAAAAATCCTTGATAAATCTCCTGTAGTAACCTGCCAATCCCAAGAATTGGCGAATTTCCGTTGGTGTACGAGGTGCAGGCCAGCTTTTGATTGACTCTACCTTGGATGGATCAACGTGAATCCCATCCTTGTTCACTACATGGCCTAAGAAATGGACTTCACGAAGCCAGAAGTCACATTTTGAAAACTTGGCGTACAGCTGTTCCTTTCGAAGGAGTTCCAAAATAAGTCGTAAGTGTTGCTCGTGTTCCTCCTGACTCTTCGAATAGATCAGGATGTCGTCAATGAAAACTATTACGAACTTGTCTAAGTACGGCTTGCACACTCGATTCATCAAGTCCATGAAGACCGCTGGTGCGTTTGTCATCCCAAAAGGCATGACCAAGAACTCATAGTGGCCATAACGTGTTCTGAAGGCTGTTTTGGAGACGTCCTCTTCTTGGACTCTCAGCTGGTGATACCCTGATCTCAAGTCGATCTTTGAATAGTAGCTCGACCCTTGCAGTTGGTCGAATAGGTCGTCAATACGTGGGAGAGGGTAGCGATTCTTCACTGTCACCTTGTTCAGTTCACGGTAGTCAATGCACATCCTGAACGTGCCGTCTTTCTTCTTCATAAAAAGTACTGGAGCTCCCCAGGGCGAAGAACTAGGACGAATAAAACCCTTATCTAAGAGTTCTTGTAATTGCGTAGATAGCTCTTTCAACTCTGATGGAGCTAAACGATACGGTGCACGAGCTATAGGCGCCGCTCCAGGAGCTAACTCGATTTGAAACTCGACCTGACGATGAGGCGGGAGGCCAGGTAGTTCTTCAGGAAATACCTCAGGATAATCGCGTACAACTGGAAAGTCTTCTATCTTTTTCTCTTTCTTCGAGGTGTCAGTAACAAGAGCCAGAAAGGCAGTGTGGCCCTTACGCAAACACTTTTGAGCCTTAAGGGAAGAAATGATGCTCGTAACAGCACCACTCTTGTCGCCACGAATCATAAGAGGTTCCTCACCTGGGCACGGAATACGGACAATCTTTTCGTTGCAAAGGATCTCAGCTTGATGTTGGGATAACCAGTCCATCCCAATGACAACATCGAAACTACCCAGAGTGATAGGAAGAAGGTCGATCGAGAAAGTGTGATCAGCAAGAACGAGATTACAACCTTTGACTACGTGTGTGACCACTAAACTCTTACCATTAGCTAACTCTACAGCATGTTTGGGGTTCAAAGGTGTTGGGGTACGCTTAAGCAGTTGACTAACGTTTTGGGACACATAACAAGTATCAGCACCCGAATCAAATAAGACAGTAACGTAAAAGTCGTCGAGAAGGAACTTACCCGTCACAACATTGGGATCGTTCCTAGCTTCTCCATTACCAATAACGAACATACGGCCCCTTGCACCATTGCCATTATTACCCCCGTTGTTTCCATTCCCTTGGTTGTTGTTGTTATTGTTGTTCTGGTTCCTGTTTAGCTGGGGGCAATCCCTCTTGAAGTGGCCTTCAGCTCCACACTGAAAGCACCCTTTATTATTACCCTGCGGCTGCTGTTGCTGGCGTTGATTCTGTTGATCTTGCTGTTGCTGACGATTCTGGTTTGCTGGGTATAAACTTCTGCAATCCTTGGCTGCGTGGCCTGGCTTGTTGCACCTATGACAGTTACCCCTGGTGCATGGCCCACTGTGATGTAGATTACAGCGATTGCACTTAGGGTGATTCCCCTTGTACACTCCGCGGCTTTGGCTGCCCGACGATTGCTGACTGGGACTCCTATAGTCATCAGTCCTTCTCTGTTGAGACTGCGATTGCACAGAAGTTGAACCTTTGCTTGAAGCCCCATCCCATTTACGTTTGTTATCACTGGAAGGTTCAGAGGTAGCTGTAGCACTAATGCGTTTTGGTAGCCTGTTCTGCTCCACCGCCTGATCAGTGAGACGGTGAGCCAACTGAACAACCTGCTGGTAAGTGGCAAGGTTTGCTGATGTCACGTGACTTTGGATTTCTGGCTTCAGACCCTTGAGGTAAAGTTCGATACGTTTAATTGGAGGGTCCACCATAGTAGGACACAGTAATGCAAGCTCATTCGATCTCTTAGTATATGTCTCAATTTCCGACCCCGTCATCTTGAGGTTGAAGAACTCGACTTCCAGTTTATGAATGTCGTCGCGAGTGCAGTATTCCTCCCTGATCATCTCTTTAAAATTGTTCCATGGGGTGGCGTTAGCAGCAACCAACCCCAGCATTTGCACTTGGGCGTTCCACCAGGTGAGGGCTAAACCCTCGAGAGTGCCGGTAGCATATTTCACCCTGCGTGCCTCAGGGCATTCGCACATCTCGAATACAGACTCTAGTTTCTCAAACCAATGGAGGAGACCAACTGCTCCTTCAGTGCCACTAAAAGTAGTGGGTCGGCAGTCCATAAAAGTTTTGAAGGTGCAAACAGGTGGTTGAGCATGTTGACCTCCTGCCTGTGCAGCAGCAACTGCCTCAGCAACTCGTTCGTTAATGAGTGCCGTCAACTGGGCTTGGGTCATGTTGATGCATCCAGACATGATCTTCATATTAAGGAAACATAGGTGAGAGGGGTTCGCGAAAGTGCGATGACAGAAGAGAGTAAGCACACACGTGTTCAAGCAACATTAGCTATACTACTAAGCATATCATGAGCGAAGTTCTACGTAATCTAGCAAGTAGGCAATAAAACACAAACCATATCACCTAGAATGTCGAGCCTTGCACGTGGAGTGAAGCGTCGTTGTGGATCGTAGAGCACTGTACAGGTTATAGTCTGGTTTTAACAAAAACGTCTTCCTTTATTAAAACCAAGTTCTCTATAACCAATGGCTCTGATACCAATCTGTCATACCCCCTAAATCCACATGCGGAGTATCACCGCTTGGAGGCGTGACTGACCAGGATCAAACCACTAATCATATTGAACAAGCAAGTAATTAATAGTAAAAGTCCAACCAATATAATTAGTAACCAAAATAACCATAGTTTGAGTTATGAGCGGAAGCATAATGTTTAAAACCAAATCAAAGTTAAAGTATCCAAATGTTTAACATGGCACACAGCTGTCCATGTCCCACAACGACTCTTCCTTGTGCAAGCTCCAGCTAAGAACCTAATGACCTGCAAAGCATGTAGTAACGAGTCAACAACTAGTTGAGTGAGTTCACGGTTGGGTGTTCGTTTTAAGTTGTTCCAAAAACAGTTTCCTTTAGCTGGCGTTCCTGCCGTGGGGGTTACCCCATAGTTGAAAACGTGATTTGTTTAACCCTTTGTTTAACCCATTTACTCTGGCGATCCTGCCGTGGGGGCTACCCCATGATAGTTATCTGGCATTTCGGCCGTGGGGGCTACCCCTTGAATACACTAGACTCGTTACCATATCGACTACTGACTGAAGTCATGTTTTAAGTGCCCTGAAACTGTCAATGTCTATCAGCATTGACGTGCCCCAGATCCATTAGTTCACTCCCGTCCTCTGCGGCACGGTGCGAGGCTTGTCAGACCTAAATAGCGCTATCTAACTAATGACCCGCTCGCCAATGGCCCGGCGATTAAGTCGATATAAAATAGGAGGGACTTCGTGATAGAGATTTGGTCTAGTAAAATTATCTGTCCGTGAGGACGAGGAATTACCTTCCTGAACCAATACTGTCCTACCCAAGAAGGGACGAGGAATCCATATTCCTTAACCCCATTCCCAACCCCTGGGAATCCCATGCTTTGTAGAGTGTGAACTCACCTTGGTTTGCTCGGCAGATTACACAGAAAGGTCAAGACTAGCAGCTAGTGGTCAACCACGTCCTAACATGGTTATTATACAAGTCAGGTTTTGGTATCAAGTAGTGCACGTATGTTTACACAGAGATAGTAAGTTACGAATATGCACAGATCATGGCAAACACATAACAGTCAAAAACATAGCATTTTCATACTTGCGCGATCCAACAGATAAAGCCCAACAACAATCGGCCCAACATGTTGTGCGGTCGGCACAGCCTTGTGCGACCCACATCAGGTTGTGCGATTCCATAATACCCCCGGCCCAATAGTCAAAAGCCCAAGCATAAGATACACGGCCCAGTTCTAATATCATAACAGTCCATCTAAACAGCTTATGAAATCAATCTTATTACCCAGCCCAACATACGGCCCAATTGACAATTGATAAGTGGTCTTGTGCGACTCCAAGACACCTTGTGCGACCAGTCCAGTTATCCAGCCCATATATAATCTTACGGCCCAATTAACAAACAAACAACAAACATCTTTGTGCGACTCAGGTACTCTTGTGCGACTGGAGGCCCCTTGTGCGATCAGATCTGCTTATGCGACTGATCTTCTTGTGCGAGTGGACCTCCTTGTGCGACCAGAGGTCTTGTGCGACCAGACCAATTCTTGTACGATCTGGTCTTGTGCGAGTGGTTTAGTCAACCAAATATTATGGAAATCAGTTACATACTTTTATCTTGAAATCAATTACCATGTTTCCATTTATTTAAATCAATCAACCAATTACAAGGTTTCCTTTTATTTTATCAATTAACAACTTAACAATTTCATACATAGCTAATACTCGATCAACAAGGGTTTTTAATATTAATTCCTTATGAACCCTAACTAGTACATGATCATTTTATGAACAATAATTTATCACATCCTAACATTCTATCAGATTTACATGATCAAACAGGAGGTTATAAACATCATCATACAACCAAATAATCGATTAACATCATCAATTCAAAGCATAGAAACATCACAGCCGATTTCATCATCTTAAATCTCAATTCCTATTACACTACACTAACCCATTCGGATCCAAACATGTACATGGCCAATTTCGAACGTTCATATTAACATAACTATATATTATTACGTAACCATCTAATCACATCAAAATCACACACATGTGAGCCGATTAACAAGAACACTTATCATTCACACAATCATAACAACATCTCAACAACATATCGAGTCATGCAACACACATCATAAACCATCCAACAATAATTAGTATACTAACCGAATAGAGAAGAGACAAGAACTGATCCGAACACTATGAACTTCGATGATGCGTGCGGCTGCCTTCGAGTTCGTGAGAGAGAGAGAGAGAAGAGCTAGGGTTTGTGAGTATGTAGTGTGATTGCAAATAATGAGAAATAACTCTCAAAGGGTCCATGTATGCGTATGATGGGAGTGGGCCGAACCCTTCCCATGGGCTCCCCTTTGGTTCGAATTAAAGAGAAGTAGGCCGAGGTTTGTAAAGCCCAAGGGCTTGTGCGGTTGGGTTGTGTTGTGCGACTACAACATACATGAATACACATAACCACATAATCGTAACATTCAATAAACCAATCAAGTTCATATAATCAAATCACGTTCACCTAGGTTACATCAAAGTACAAAGATAGGCTCGGAAATACGAGTTGTCACAGATATCAAGATCCCTATTATCCATATCCTGACCCCGGCTATCGAGGATCACGAGGCTATGGAGATAGGAAATGATTCTGCAATTATCCCCTATGAGGATACTCAATCCCATTCAGGATCAGGATCATGGATTTCACCAATTATGAGATACTTACAACATGGAGAGATTCCTACAGGAGAAAACCCTAGGGCTTTCAAATCTAAGGTATCTCAATTCACAATTTTAAATAATATGTTGTATAGACGATCTCTTGCAGGACCATACTTGAGATGCATCGAGGATCCTGAAATCCAAGAAGTTTTAAAAGACTTCCATGAAGGAGATTGTGGAAACCACACTGGGGGCAGGGCATTATTCTCAAGGATCCTGAGGACAGGATACTACTGGCCAACCATGAAGAGAGATGCTGTGGAGTATGCTAAGAGATGTGATCCTTGTCAGAGACACAGCAATATCCTTCATCAACCAGCTGAATTATTGCATCCTATATCCTCCTCTTGGCCATTTATGAGATGGGGGATGGATATAGTTGGTAAGCTCCCTAAGGCACCTGGTGGAAAAGTATTCATGCTAGCTATGACTGATTACTTCTCCAAGTGGATAGAGGCTAAAGCTTTTGCCCAAGTCAGAGAAAAGGAAGTTATATCCTTCATTAAAAGAAATATTATAACTAGATTTGGAATTCCTTCTGAGATTATATGTAACAATGGTTCCCAATTTATTGGGGGCAGAACCACTAACTTTTGTGACAGCTGGGGGATTAAGATGATAACATCAACACCAGTCCACCCACAAGCTAATGGTCAGGCAGAGTCATCCAACAAGATCATCATCAACAATTTGAAGAAGAAGCTTGGATCCAAGAAAGGGAAATGGGCAGAAGAACTACCCTATGTGCTTTGGGCTGACAGGACAACCCCTAAGAATGCTACTGGTCAAACACCATTCTCTTTGGTATTTGGGGCAGAATCAGTGATCCCAACAGAAATGGTGGTTCCAACTGCAAGAACAAGTACCCGTGATCCTGAGGAGAATGACGAGAACTTGGCTCAAGACCTGGATACTATTGAAGAAATCAGGGATATGGCTAGGATAAGGATGGCCAGTTATCAGCAAAGAATGGCTGGTGCTTACAACAAAAATGTCAGGATCAGGAGGTTTCAAGTTGGAGATATGGTATTAAGGAAAGCATTCCAAAATACCACCAATCCTGCTGATGGAAAATTGGCTCCAAAATGGGAAGGCCCTTATTTGATTGAAGCTGAAGCAGGAAAGGGGGCATATAGATTGCTAACCATGGAAGGTGATTTGCTACCAAGAGCTTGGAATGTTGTCCACTTGAAGAAATATTTCATGTGAGCAGGATCCTCATGGCATAGATGATCCTCACGATAGGGATATCCTTAAAGGATCCTCAAAGTATCAGTGATCCTTACTTAGGTAATATCCTAAACTTGAACTATTTCATTTCTTTATTTTCTCATATAAGGATAAGGATCATGTATCCTTTATCCATCTCTCACGTGAGTTTAAGTTTTGAAAGTTCAGGTATCCTTAGCATAACATTGGTTATCCGCTGAAGCAATCCGTTCCTTGGGTATAGCCCCAGTTATTTGGGCTTGACCCCAGTTCCGCCTGTAGCGCACGATGATCCTGGTATAGTTCAAGGCATTGGGACCAGTACTCGTTTTAGGGGCTGATAATTCTATTGTACTGGCTATGCTTAGGATCCTACGTATAATGGTAGACGTACCATACATCCGTTCCTAAGGTTTCTAACGTTTCCACGTTAGCTAAGGTTTCTAACGTTTTCACGTTAGCTAAGGTTTTGGCATTTTCATGTCACTAAGTTTGGATAGTCGCCAGTTAGGGCCATACTCCAGTTTACATACGATCCTTGGGCTTGTCCCCAGTTATCCTTGGGCTTGTCCCCAGTTATCCTTGGGCTTGTCCCCAGTTATCCTTGGGCTTGTCCCCAGTTGCTAACTATTTTCTTATATTGGCTTAGTCCCAAGTTATGCTCTATTTCAGGTTCTTGAAGATAGGCAACTAGGGATCCTTGATCCTTACTTTATTCTAAGGTTTATTTTACAGTTATCCTTATTATGGTTAGGATCCTAACTTGGACCCTCAGGTATGATCCTTAACTATCTTTTATTCTATTCATTATTTATTTGAATAACCCTTAAAGTTTGACAACTAGACTTGTGATCCTTAAAACATATCGCTTTGTAAAATTCTTTAACTAAAGGATATCTGATCATGGATCATATCCTAAACATTTTCAGTCTGGCTTGTTCAAAATTGTTTATTCAATAAGTGTGTATCAAAACAAAGGAAAATCAAAGAAACATAAGGATAACAACACAAGATAAGCGACAAAAGGTTAAGATTTTATTTATTAACAAGAGACTAACCCTTAAAAGGTTGTCAAAATTACCTACCCGAGCATCTACCAGCAAAACGTGGCCCGTCCGCTGGGGTAGGTAAAGGGTGTCCATGATAATAAGTTCAAAAGTAGTGCAGGAACATAAAGGCGGCAGGATCACAATGGCTTCATCCCCCAAACAGAGGATCCCTCCACCAATTGCAATCCTGCCTATTGTCCAAAGGATCATACATGATCCTTAATCCTAAAACCTATTATTCAGTACAGACCATCATTGTTTTAAACATCATAACCACAAAAAAAACTACCACCAGATTTAAAAAATTGGGCTCCGCCTACGTCTAGAAATGTCCTTCATCGCCCAATCATGCAGCCTAAACCTTCACTGCATTGTCACCTCCAGCTCCACTTGTTTCACCACCTTCACCTTTGCCTCCAGCTTCAATTGTCAGGATCTCTTCAACCTCCTCAGCCTCTTCATCGTCTAGTTCAGCCAGCCTTGCCTTCCAACCTTCAATATCCCAGGTGCTCTTGTCAAAAGCTGGATCCTGAGCTTCTAAGGCCATTTGAAGCTTGGTCTTGTACATTGTAATGGCGGCAGAGACTTTGGCATCTTCGGTGATCTCACTCTTCTCATAGTCAACATTAACCAGCACCTTGGCCATCTGCTGTTTGGTATCCCGGACTTCCTTCTGAAGATCAGCAATTGTGAGATCCTTTAACACCGCAACCTGCTGGAGATCGGCAATCTTCCTATCCTGATCCTCAGCGTGGCCCACATAGTCCTCAATCTCAGCGAATTTCTGTAAAAAGGATAAGGTCAGGATCAAGTAATCAGCAGGATATACCAGCAGGATATGTCAATAGGATATACGAGCAAAGACAGTGATCCTCACCTCATTAAAGTACTCAAGGAATTGATGACGGATCAGAGGCAGACCCTGCAGATCCCCAGCTTCAGAGGCTTTTCTCTTCTTGATTGCCTTCCCTTTGAGGGGTGCCTTGGGGACCGAAGCTGTCGGACTGGTAGGAGCTTTTCTCTTGGAGGATCTGACAGTGGTGAGATCAGCAACATTAAACTTGGAAGCGGACTTGGTGGATTTTCCAGCACCTACACAACCAAAACAAGATACGTATCTTTTCTTAATTCATATTTCACTATTTATTTAAATTTTAAACAAGGATACTTACTTGACATTGTGACAGAGCCTGAGGATACCTCCTGTGAATCTTGGGTTGTTGTCTTGAAAGTTCTTGTCTCAGGATCAAGTTTCTTGAAAGCAAGGAGCCTTTCCTTAGCAGCAGGGGACAGTTTGAGGTGTGAGACGGTGATAGCTGCATAAAAAGAAAGCAAAAATATAAGTTATCCTTACATCAAAAGAAAGTTCCTGGTGATCCTTCTCAGGATCCTCCATCCAACCATGGGTAGCCCATTTTTTAGGTAGATCCTTTCCATCCTCGATGGAATCTCTCTTGATAAAGAAGAAACGCCGTTTCCAATTAGCATCATTCTTGGTGGCTTTGAAGATCGGGTGTTCCTCACCGGGTTTACGTTTAAACAAATAACGATGAGAGCCAAAGGTGGTAAGATCATACAGCTCTCCCAGCTCTGCCATTCCTAGATCTATTCCCTCCTGATCGATGATCCTTTCAAGGGTGTACAAAACCCTCCAAATCATCGGCATGGCTTGGATATAAGAGATGCCGGTTAGGGAAAAGAAAGATTGGGTGAAGGCTGGAAAAGGATATGTATAGCCTATGGTGAAAGGAGTGACGGGGAAAGCAACCCACTTATCGGAGATATGATCGCTCAGGGCATTGGGGTCAAAAGGCCTAAATTCGGTGTTCACTGGGAAGCAGTGGCGGATCCTATCTATCTGAGCATCATTGAAGCAGCAGCGTTCTTTAATGGAGTCTTCAATGATCCCCTGGCTTTTCGGAGGACTGTTCTTTGGGTGATCCTTGGCTGGGGAATTTCGGAGCAACATCTTTGATGGAAAGAGACGAAAACAGAGCAAGAGAGGGAAGAAGATAGAGAGAGAGAATACCTGATCGTCTTCGGAATGCAGATTATAAAGGGAGTCTCTCTGAAAATTTAAATGCATTTGATCCTATCTATATCTCTATTTATAATTATGATTCTGCAGGATTGTCACTTCTGTGACGTCATGATTGCAACGGCTAGTTCGATATCAACGGCTATATATCCGTTAGTTAGTTGCGGATAAGATTAAGAAAACATAACTCGCTAATTTTACATTTCACTCCTTATATTTTGGGGGCAATTGTTAGGGGAGGATTTTCTAACAATTAGTGATCCTTACTTCTGTGACAGGTGGTGATCCTCAGAAGAGCTTCAGGATCAGGATCATGGATCACTTTAAGGATCCTCGTACTGACGATTGTTTGCTTATGTTTTGTACTATCTCGCAGGTATAACAAGCTTGACCAAGTCTTGGCGACATTCCTGGAGAATATTCCCAAACTATTCTGCACGTGCTTGGCCAAAAATGGATGTTATGGAGAACGTGGAGGCTTGGCACAAAAGTCGGATAGTTAGTTTGGTAGTTAAATTTCTATTTTAAAAGGGGTAACGAGCTAGTAGAAAAACACTTAGTCATTTTGACAGCTACACACACTCATATACTCGCACACTTGAAGGTCTCGACGAACATACATTCGTTTTCACTCACATTTACACATTTCACGAAAGTGATCCTTGTACCTAGCTCGTTACTATCCGAAGTTGTAAACATTTATTCATTTATTTGAGCTTGGTGATCGGTAGTTTCCATCACCCGGGGTTTTTTGTGCCGGAGATCAACTCTTGATCAAGGGCTTTTTCCCCGTATAAATCCTTGTGTTGTTTGTGCGATTTACATTGAAGTGATCCCTGTCATTGTTATACATTTCAAGCATCATACCCTGTAACAGAGAGTTTGGTTGCAATATCCTCAACAGATTTTTTGACCAAAACAGTTTATACGGGGGAAAAAGCCCTTGATCAAGAGTTGATCTCCGGCACAAAAAACCCCGGGTGATGGAAACTACCGATCACCAACTCAAATTAAACAAATAATGTGTTACAACTTCGGATGATAGCTGTTAGGGGAGGATTTTCTAACAATTAGTGATCCTTATTCGTTATCCTAATTAGTGATCCTTACTTCTGTGACAGGTGGTGATCCTCAGAAGAGCTTCAGGATCAGGATCATAGATCACTTTAAGGATCCTCGTACTGACGATTGTTTACTTATGTTTTGTACTATCTCGCAGGTATAACCAGCTTGACCAAGTCTTGGCGACATTCCTGGAGAATATTCCCAAACTATTCTGCACGTGCTTGGCCAAAAATGGACGTTATGGAGAACGTGGGGGCTTGGCACAAAAGTCGGATAGTTAGTTTGGTAGTTAAATTTCTATTTTAAAAGGGGTAACGAGCTAGTAGAAAAACACTTAGTCATTTTGACAGCTACACACACTCATATACTCGCACACTTGAAGCTCTCGACGAACATACATTCGTTTTCACTCACATTTATACATTTCACGATAGTGATCCTTGTACCTAGCTCGTTACTATCCGAAGTTGTAAACATTTATTCATTTATTTGAGCTTGGTGATCGGTAGTTTCCATCACCCGGGGTTTTTTGTGCCAGAGATCAACTCTTGATCAAGGGCTTTTTCCCCGTATAAATCCTTGTGTTGTTTGTGCGATTTACATTGAAATGATCCCTGTCATTGTTATACATTTCAAGCATCATACCCTGTAACAGAGAGTTTGGTTGCAATATCCTCAACAGATTTTTTGACCAAAACAGTTTGGCGCCCACCGTGGGGCAATTGGTGCTTCTTCCTTAGAAAAATTTGTGTTTTTGTGCTTATTTCAGTTCACTACAATCAAGCAAATGGCTTCCTCAGCGAAGAATGCTTCAAATCTGATGCCCGCGTTCACTTCTTCACAAGGCGTTCCCCCTTTGCCTCCACCACCTTCTGGATCCCAGAAGAATGCTGAGAATGCTGCAAAGAAACCAACTCCCATTTTTTCAAAACCTCCAACTTCTTCTGCTTCTTACACTCCCACTACTAGTGATATGTTTACTTTAATTTTGCAGATGAAGGATCAGATACGGCAATAGGATAAGACCAATGAGAGGATTCTCAAAGAAATCGGAGATCTCAAGAAACAAAAGACAACGGCAGAGGATCATTCCCCACTGGTGCCGAAATCCTTGAATTTTGATACTCCGGTGATTACTTCTCAGCCATCAGTGGTTCTAGACGTTCAATATGTGGGTGGACCAAAAGGAGTGCACTACGGAACAACAACAATGACCCAGGCGTCAGGTTCATATTTCCAGCCAGCGGGACCCTATCCTCAGCATATGGGATCCCTCACGAGCTCAGGAGGATATTCAGGAATGCACCAGGTTCAAGGATCCTCCTTCGTTCCAGGGTCATCCCAGGTTCAAGGATCCTCCTTCGTTCCAGGATCATCCCAGGTTCAAGGATCCTCCTTCGTTCCAGGATCATCGCAGGTTCAAGGATCTTCCTTCGTTCCAGGATCATTCCAGGTTCAAGGATCCTCCTTTGTTCCAGGATCATCCCAGGTTCAAGGATCCTCCTTTGTACCAGGATCATCCCAGGTTCAAGGATCCTCCCTTGTTCCAGGATCGTCCCAATTTCAGGGATCCTTCCAGATGCCAGGATCCTTGAGGAGTTTGCAAACAGGAAGTTCAGATGTCCATCAGGGAGATTTTATTCCAATGCAGACCAATGCCTCTACTGGTCCCTCGATCATTCCAGAGCCTCAACAATATGGATTAACATCCATTCTTCCTAACTTGAATCCAGTGGGAGGTAACACTTTTAAGAATTCTCATACTACTAACCATGGTCTTATGCAGGATCCAGGTATCAATCATGCCATGGCCAGAGAATTGCAAAAGCTAAAGGATATGATATCAAGTGTTCCGGGAGTAGTCAAACCTATCCCAGAGATTGCAGATGGGAGCCATAAGATATCTCGTTTTGCACCACCAATTTGTGATGCTGAGATACCCAAGAGGTTCCATGTGCCTATAATGAAACTGTATGATGGTTCGACGGATCCTGAAGAACACATAGCACAATACAGGGAGAGGATGGAGATCAATCCAATCCCAGAAAGGTTAAAGGAAGCATGCCTGTGCAAAGGATTCGGATCCACTCTTACTGGATCAGCTCTCAAATGGCTGCTAAGTCTTCCTCCCTACTCTATTACCTCATTTGCTAATCTAGTTAATCTATTTAATAATCAGTTTTCTTGTAGTAGGAAATTTGAACGATTAACTAGTGATCTATATAGGATAACCCAGGGTCATAATGAATCATTAAGGGATTATATTACCAAATTCAGTAAAGAATCCTTAGACATTCCCAACATAGATATAGCCACGGCTGTCGAGGCCTTTAAAATGGGATTGCTTAGGGATTCGTCTTTCTATGATGATCTTGTTATGACACCATGCAGTAACTTAGATGAGGTAAGAACCCGAGCACTTAGGTTCATTCGACTAGAAGATGACAAGAGGATCCAGGAGAGGTTAGCAGGATCCTCAAAGCAGTATAAGCAAGTGTAGGTCCCTCGGAGGTTGAGGTTAAACCTTATCCTTGTTATGTTTAACACACTAGCAAGTGCGGAATCCAAGCTAGAATGCAAACCGGTAGTTTATATGAGAACACAAGCTACAAAGAGAAAGGTAGACACACGAGATATCAAAGTTTTCTCTTGTATTTCAGTGGACACGGTTACAGCCCTTGACCAAACTGAAAATACGCTCTCTACAAGACTAAGTTCACTCACTTCTCACTTCACCCCCAAAATGAAGTGAACACATTACATGGGTATATATACCCAACACAGTTCGTCTGGTCGAAGGATCAGATAGACTGATCGAAGGATCATCTATCGATCTGAAACCTATCGAAGGATCCACATATACCTCGAAGGATGATATCCTTCGAGGTCCATCAACATCCATCGAAGGTTTATCTTTCGAGCTCTCGAAGGATATAGACAATCCTTCGAGACTCATCCTTCGACACAAACATGTTACAAACCATGTGCTAACTGTTTGGCCAAGTCAAACCAGGAGGATGGTTGACTTGGTCAAACTTACATCAAACACACATATTAACACACCTAAGACGTAACTCAGACTGACACAAGACATCGTTTTGTATCATGACAAAATACAGACAAAGTACAGAGACAAGTGCACCAACAAACTCCCCCTTGGCTGTAGCTTTGTCTCGATTTTCGTGTCTTCAAGTCTTTGACGCCCTTTCAAGTCTTCAATGTCGGAGGATCTTTAAAGTCTTCACGTCTTGAAAGTAGAAAGTGTACCAACAAACTCCCCGTTTCATGTAGGAAGTGTGTTGACAAACTCCCCCTTGGGTTATGCTCGTGAAATACTTGTTCTTTATGAAATGAGATCCTTGTGGTGTTGATGATGGTCAGCGGCAACTGGATCATCTTCATGCCTTCACGTCGTGTCTTCATTCCAAAGCTTGTCATCGACCATGTTCTCCTTGCCTTTAGAATCTGCACATGCAAGAAATCTAAACGCGTAATGAGAACAACTGCTTGGAATATCATAAGTAAACGACACACATGTGACCATTTTTCAATCAACTACCGTCCGACAGTTTGAAAGTTTAACAAATTTATCAATTTTAGTTTTTTTTAACTTTCAAAACTTGCAAATTTCGACCATTTATGAAGATTTAGTCAATTCGGTTTTCAGTCAGGTTTCAGGTAACGAAGACTCGAGCTCCAACATCGTACGATCGAAAATAAAATAGAAATAAAATCTTTTTGGCTTTTAGTAAGTTTATATTAAAACACACCTAAAATCTTTTTGGACTTTTTTGAATATTTCAAATGTAAAGACTGAAAGCAGTAAATAAATATATACAAAAGATGCAGAAACTGAAAGCATTAAATAAATATTTACAGACATTCTTTTTGTGAGTTTCGAGGGTAAGAGAATCATATCAGTGTACGGCCATGCCAAAACGCTCTTGTTGTTCAATTAGTTAACATTAAGATAAGCATCCTATAACAATTATCGGTATTGTTGTCCACTTAAGCTCAACTTATCAGATGTAATCATGGCGAGGGGATACGTTAAGGTATGATTCATACTTACCGACCGGTGTTCATCCACATCACGACACATTCCCGTATCAAGGTATGCACGAGGGTTCATCTTACCGGTGAGTATACCGATTATCATCTGTTTGACCGTATATGATGTGAGATTCTCACTTATTTTGATTTGAAAACAAGCCCTATGTGATAGAATCACTTATTGATGAGGAACTTGATTTTCGATGCATGAAGGGCACAAGAGCAAGTCCGTGAACAGGTCAGTACTTTCGTACAGCAGAGAGACGAACTTGACTCCCGGATAAATGTGATATTTTATCACTTATTTGTTTGGACATGTGATTGTTTATCACTTATTGAGGTCGGATGCAATATGTACACGTATGTATGGTATCATGGAAGATCTAGACTTGCGTCTCCGTTATTTTTCGGTAAAAGATACAACCATGATACCCAGATGATGAGCAGCATAAAGACCGAATATTTCAGAACCTCGGCAATCTCTCAAACGAAATTTCGGTACCAAGACCATATGCCAATGAGTGGTTCCCACCTGGTCTTCAGTCGGATTTAAGTTTATATCACCCTGCACACTTTAAAATGATTGTGAGCCTACCGATACATCTTATATAGAGCTGCTTATCGTTGTTCATTTTAGGTTTAAAGAGGTTTGGGCAGACCACTGATGTACTATCATTTTCTCTTTTTCTCGCCAGGAAACTCATTTTTGTTTTTCTATTGTTTTTGTGTTTTTGAAATTTTTCGATGTTTTTGGATTTTCAAAATTTGGAATTTGGATTTACTCCCCCTAAAAACAATAAACTAAGACAAATTTTAAAACACAAAGGTATTTACAAAAATGATTTTCCGATGTTGGTTTTACTCTTGCTTGACCTTAATGCCGTTTACCAATAATAAATAGTCAAATCTTGATTTGTCAAAAGCTTTGGTAAAAAGGTCGGCACGTTGGTCATCAGTTTGGACGTAAGCAACATCGATTAGCCTTTTCTCAAAGCAATCACGTATGAAGTGATACTTAATTTCGATGTGCTTAGTCTTTGAATGCTGCACAGGATTTCTAGTGATCTGTAAGGCAGCAGAATTATCAACGTAAATAGGAGTAGTTAGGAATTCAAAACCGTAGTCCCGCATCTGTTGTTGGATCCATAGAACCTGGGAGCAGCAACTAGACGCAGCAATGTATTCCGCTTCACATGTAGACGTAGCCACACATGTCTGCTTCTTGCACTGCCAAGTGACTAGGCGATTGCCTAAGAACTGACATCCTGCTGTAGTTGATTTGCCATCTTTCTTGCAGCCGCCGAAATCAGAATCACTGTAAGCCTTGAGATCAAAGTTATCATCCTTAGGGTACCATAACCCGGTGTCAGGGCAACCCTTCAGATAACGAAAAATCCTTTTGACAGCAGCATAGTGAGAGACCTTCGGATTCGCTTGGTATCTGGCGAGAAGGCACGTTGGATACATAATGTCGGGTCTTGATGCAGTGAGATACATTAAAGATCCAATCATAGCACGATAAAGTGAAGAGTCCATAGCTTCCCCTTTTTCATCCGGAGTAATCCCGTGATTCTGCGGAAGAGGAGTGGAAATTGGCTTTGAATCGGACATCTGGAACCGGCTCAAGATGTCTCCGACGTACTTGGTTTGATGGATAAAAATTCCAGATTCGGACTGATTAATTTGCAAACCCAAGAAGAACGTCATTTCACCCATCGCACTCATCTCGAATCGATCTTGCATCACCTTCTCAAATTCCTTGCATAACTTATCATCGGTAGAACCAAAGATAATGTCATCGACGTATACCTGTACCAACAGAAGATCTTCACCTTTTTCTTTGATGAAGAGGGTACAATCGATCAAACCCCGTCTAAACCCATTGTTCAGCAGGTAGGTAGACAGTGTCTCATACCAGGCTCGAGGTGCTTGATGAAGACCATATAACGCTTTGTTAAGTAGTAAAACTCTGTCAGGATGTAATGGATCTTCAAACCCCGGTGGTTGCTCGACATATACTTCCTCTTCGACTACTCCGTGAAGAAATGCACTTTTAACATCCATCTGGTACACCTTGAATTTCTTGAAGGATGCGTAGGCTAGAAAGATTCTAATAGCCTCCAGACGTGCAACAGGTGCATACACTTCATTGTAGTCAATACCTTCTATCTGACTGAAGCCTTGAACAACTAACCTTGCTTTGTTTCGGACAACAATCCCACGGTCGTCCTTCTTGCACTTAAACACCCAACGAGTTCCGATCTTCTTGTAGTGGTCGGGCCTATCAACCAATTTCCATACGCCCAACTTCTCAAACTGCTGAAGTTCTTCTTGCATGGCTTCCACCCAGGAATCATCTTTCAATGCCTCCTTCCAAGATCTAGGCTCTTCTTGGCTAACATAGCAGGCGAAAGACCAATCATTTTGTTGTCCCGATTCTCGTATCTCAGCATACAAGCCAGCATTTTCGTTATTTCTGATTTGATTCCTTGTCCTTACACCACTGAGAACATCACCTATAATATTCTGCTGAGGATGAATGTTATGAACTTGGGTTTCAGTAACTAGAGGAATTTCAACATTGGTCCTTAAGTTATTGATATTCAAATTCCCGATATCATTCTGAAGCTGTTGAGTTGTAGAAGATGATGCATTTTCTTCTTGGATAATTGGCGCAGACACTGGATCCGTTGCTTTTGAAGTACCTTGAACCGGACCCCGTGCTTCACCATCATTTGCATCAACATACTCCTCATCTTCCGATGACAAATTGTAGTCGACAGCATCATTAAACACCTCATTTGAAACGAGATTGTTGACAGAAGAAGATGCTTGTGAGTCAACAAAGATTGGGCGAACTAACTGAGAGCCAGTCGCATTCTCGCTTTCAGACAACATTTGAGCAATTGCATTGTCATCATCAAATGTCGGCAGATTGAATGAGTCGAAAAGACCATCATAATCGAACATCCATGGATCTCCAGAAGGCTTCGGTGGATTAGAATATCTTTGAACTTTTACTTCACCCCACTCTTCAATCTTCTTGGTAGTCAGGTTCCATACTCGCAGATTAGGAGTAGCATACCCAAGGAAGTAACCTTCGATAGCTTTGGCACCAAACTTCCCATCAGGCTCAATCATGGTACATGGTGCACCAAAAGGTTCTAGATATTCCAAGTCAGGAGTCTTCTTGTGTAGGAGTTCGAAGCACGTTTTGCCATGTCTTTTCACTGTGAGAACCCTGTTTAACGTGTAGCAAGCCGAGGCAACAGCTTCAGTCCAGAATCGAACTGGAAGCTGAGACTCAACCAACATGGTTCTTACAGTCTCAATTAAGGTTCTGTTCTTTCTTTCAGCGACTCCGTTTTGTTGTGGCGTGTACCGAGAGCTGTATTCATGAAGGATTCCTTTTGCAGTGCAAAATTCATCCATAACCCTGTTTTTGAACTCGGTTCCGTTGTCGCTTCGAATTCGCCTCACCTTTAGATTATAAAGATTTTCCAACAAGGTGATCAAATTCTTTAGAATTTCTGGAGTCTCGCTCTTGTGGACCATGAAAGCAACCCATGAAAATCTTGAATAGTCATCAGTGACTACCAAGAAGAAAACTTCCCCGTGCACACTCTTGTGTTTGACTGGGCCGAAAAGGTCCATATGCAGACGTTCGAGTGGCATGTTTACAGTGTTAACCTTCTTCAATGGATGTGATTTCTTGATCTGCTTCCCTTTCTGACACGGCACACAGACATCTTGAAGTTGAAAATTCTTCACATTGACACCTCTCACCAGATTATTTTTGACAAGGTGATTCATTTTTCTAAGGTGAATATGACCCATCCGTCTGTGCCAAGAGATCGTCTCCTTTTCAGTGGCTTTTGAAATAAAGCAAGTAACTTGTTTGGACTTGGTTATTGCTTGGCTCATATCGAGGACATACAAATCATTAACTCTTGGTGCTGATAAGAGAATCCATTCTTAGGGAATCTTGAATCCTGGCTTCAGCACATAACAACCGGCATCATCAAAATGCACGGTGAACTTCTTGTCACAGATCTGAGAAACACTCAGGAGATTGTGATCCAACTGTTGCACATAATTGATTTTGTCGAAACTCACAACTCCATTTGAGATCATTCCCTCGCCGGTGATATACCCTCCTTTGTCTCCAGCAAACGCAACATATCCTCCTCTTATACTTCGCACATCGAAAAGAAGACGATAGTCGCCCGTCATGTGCCTGGAAGCCCCACTATCAACAATCCAATGACTATTAATAGTTCCTCCTGGAGCCGCCTGCACATGCAATTAACTTATCAGTTTGAGAGGGGGACCCAAGCCTTTGTGGACTTGGGTCGTCCTTGATCATCAAGGAAAGTGATTTCAATCACTTGATGATTAGGAAAAAGAACCTGTGGTGCTCCCCCTGATTGAATTACCTGCTTTTGCTTCCAAGCTGTTTGTCCTTTACCAGTATTTGAATTTATTGTTTTAGCATTTACTGGTTTTACAGTTTCAGATTTTGCTTGTACAGGTTTTTCTTCTTTGACCTCTGATTTTAAGGCCTTTTCAATTACCTTTTGATTCTTTTGCTTTAACTTCTTTTCCCTTTCTTTCAAGACACGTGGGTCTTGTTTCGGGGAAACTGATCGTTTTCGGTAATCGATTTCTTGGGGAGCACTCGTTTTTGACTTCAGCTTTTGCACGTGTGGGCAATATCTTACAATATGCCCAACTGTCCCACATTCAAAACATGTTCTCCGCTCTACAAACTTCGGAGAAACATGTTGATGACCAGACGGAGAACCAGACAATGAACTTTGTGATCTAGATGTGCTTGGACCTAAATCACATCCGTTGGTGTGTTGGGTGTAATTATTCTGATCATTTCGTTTTAAAATTCTAACTTGTTTTATAAACTCAATGTTAGATTTATCCTGAAATGTTTCAAGTTTGTCTGAACCCGTGGATCCAACAAAGTTCATTTTCGGTTCTCGTTTCTTAACAGGAGCTCTTTTGTTTTGCACCTTTTGTTGTTGAACCTTTGGTTGAGTAGCCTTAGACTGTTCAACTTTAGGTTGTTGAACCTTTGGTTGTTCAGTCTTAGGCTGCTGAACTTTAGGTGTTTGAACATTCTTGTTCTGAGCCTTCTTTCCCTGTACCTTACCCTTTCCGGAGTTGACTTGTTGTTTTCGCTCAATTGGTAGTTTTTGGTTTCCGTATTGTTTTCTAATTTGTTCACACGGAATTTGATCACATTGAGTGACAGTAACTTTGCCACTTTTGTTCCCCAAAAACTTATCAGTGCATCCTTCAAAAATTTGCTCAATTAAATCTTGATTTACATTTTTAATTGGAAAATCTTTGTTAGAGTAGATTTTGCTATCTCCTTTGAGCGTGTACAACAAGTTATTCCCTTCACAGCTAGATACAAGGGACTCCATTGCTTTTGTCATTTCAGTCTTACTCGGTTTCACTGGTGGATCACACAGGATGTGATTCTCGATTGGAATATCTGTTGTAACCGAGTTAGACTGTTGTTTCACAATTTCTTCAGATTCATCATCCGAAGAATCAGCATCCTCAACAATGGGAGGACTCTGTTCCTTAACACACGATGAATCTGTCACATTCTCAGATTCAGATTGACCCGAGGATGATGTACCAGTTGTGAACCCGAGGCCTGCTGCAAAGTCGTCTAGACCGAGTGGCACAGTAGGTTCAAAACGGGGCATATCCTCGTCATCAGGCAATTTGGAGTAATTGTGATTCATTGGGGGAGGACATGATTTGAATCCAATACATATTGCATCCCCCTTTTTCTTTTGAACGTCAATGATGTGATCCAATACATAGCGGGAATTGGAATAGCTTTCCAGTTTCTGCTTAATTGTCTCACATTCACATCGAGCTGTTGCCAACTCTACCATTTGCTTTTCAATTGTGTCAATAAGATTATTGTTAGCATGTTGTTTTCGCAAAACAGCCTTTTGTAATTCTAAAACATCATGTCTTAATGACGCAATTGTTGCTTTAAATTCCTTTTCATTTCTGGTTAAAAACAAGTTAGCTTCAGTTGCTTTAGAAAGATCTACAATCAATTCTTGATTGTGTTTGTATGTGATTTCAAACTGACTTTCCTTTTCAGCATATTTTAAACACTTTTCACATTCAAGAGGAACAGAAATAGAGTCAGAATTAGTATCACATACCTGAGAAGTTTGACCTTCAACGTGAGCCATAAAGGCTGTATAAAAAGAAAAAGATCCATCTTCAGAGAAGAACTGAGCAAGCTTCTCGGAAGTTCCAGCAGATTTCTGGCAAAGAATAGATCTCCTCTTGCATAATGCTTCAGCTTCAGCCAAAATCTCATCAACTTCCAAATCTAAAGCATCACTTGATAAATCACCAGCATCAAGTGATTCCCCATCCATGCTCCCACTATAACCCGAACTATCTTCATCTTCTGAAGATTCACCAGCAGACCCGGGTTCTACTACCTTCTCAATCACTTTAGCATAACATGCTGTTCCACCATTTCCTCCTTCTCTAAGCTGAAGGTTCCAATTGCAGATTTCATCAACTTGAACAACCAATCCTCTGTGGGGATTAGTGTTTGTGGATCCAGATGCATTTCCTCCAACGGGAACTAGTTGCTGTTGTGGCTGTCCTTGATTCCTGAAGGGATTCTGATTTCCTTGCTTAGGTGGCTTCTGACACTCCCGCTTGAAGTGACCCTTTTCACCACAATTGAAGCACGTGACAGCATTCTTATCAAAACCATACTTGGTGTTGTTGTTGCTATTCAAGTTGGTTCTCCCCGTCCTTTCCATAAACTCCTTTGCTCTTCGAATTGCACTAGCAAGAGCCCATTTGATATCCATCATTTCAAACTCTTCTCTATCCACTTGCTGATAATCTTCATTGGTTAGATTGATATTCCCAATCTGACCTGCGACCAATCCACAATAAGCACTAACCAAGGTGTTCAACATCTCCATATGCTCCTTGGCTATTTCGACACTGACTTTGGAAAAATTGGAAGTATCTAATCTGACTGTGTTCGGATTGGAAGTGGCTTGAAAGTTTGAAGAGCTTCCATAAAACCCTTGCTGTTGCGGTTGTTGCTGCTGAGCTGTCGGTTGCACATCTGGTCTTGAATACATCGTGTATGCTGAAGGATCAAACTGATCTGTTGTGGAAGGTCCGGTGTTTGAGATGAAAGCTGTTTGAAGCTTCGCATGTTGAGAGGCTGGTTTTTCTCCACTGATACCTCCTGCAATCCCAAAGTACATCTCTGGATTTTGAGGAGTTAGTGTTCTTTTTGCCTTAAGCTTTTCTTCTACATCCTTGTTCTCCAATTTTTGAATTAACTCATAAACGGTGATTGTGTCTAGAACACCATTTTCTTTGAGAATTTCAAGATAACCGCTCCACTTTGCTGGTAAGCTATCAGCGAATCTCTTCACCATTTCTTGTGGAGTGACAGTGACTCTAAAAGCAAACATCTCGCTCAACAAGTGATGGAACCTTGTAGATAACTCTGCCAAAGTCTCATTCTCCATACACGTGAATCCTTCAAACTCTTTCTTCAGTAATTCTTGCTTGATCTTTCTAGATTGAGCATTTCCTTCACATCGTAACGTGAGCATATCCCACAAGCTTTTAGTAGTCGTGCAGTAAACAAACTGGTGGTAAATGTCTCTGTGAAGAGCTTGTGTGAGAATCATGAATGCTTTCTTTTCTAACTCAAATTTCTTCTTATCATCATCAGACATAGTGCTGTAAGTTTCTGGATTAGATCCTGCAACTTCCAAATCATTGTCAAATGCGGTGAAGAAGCACATCCATAGATCTTGACCTTGCCCCTGAACATAAGTTCTCAGCCTTTCTTTCCACCATCCCCAATCATTGATGTGATTTAGCTTTGGCGGTTTTGTGCTTGTACCAGTTTCACTGTCGTTCTGCATCATAGCTTGAATGCTGCTGCTTTGATTTGTGTCCAATGCCCATTGATTTGCAGTTATCATTGCAGCTTGAGGTGGGGCAATAGCCTGCATCCATGCAGTTTTGTTGAAATCTGACGCAGATTGCGTAGCTGATGATTTTGGAGTCAAAGTTGTTTGAGTCCACGCGGTTGGATCCCACTGACCGTTTGTTCCCATTTTATAAAAATTAATATATTAAGTGAAAATTGATTTGAAAAATGAAAAACAAGTTTTCCCTTTTTAAAAATTTAATTTTCACAAACTATGTTAATATCTCGAATGATAACAACCAGCCGAAGGATCCTTGATCGAAGGACCTGAACAACACAAACTTGTTAAACTTAAACAGACTAGAATCGAAGGAACAGAACTTGTTCGAAGGATCAACAGTGTTCGAAAGATCACTGTTGAGTTTCGAACAATGATTTCGAAAGACTCTCCAATCGTAGGATCCTTGTCTTTCGAAAAAGAGCTGTAGATCGAAAGATATATCCTTCGAAAAGATTCCTTGGATCGAAGGATAAGTCACAGACTTCGAAGGATGTTCGAAGGATGATTATCTATCGAACCTCCTTTGATCGAAAGATGATCTTTCGACTTCGAAGGATATCCTTCGATCTGCACTGACACAGTTGACAGGCTGGTGAAAAGGTGATGAGTTGGTAGAAACTTTCGGCAGAAGGTATGGTCAGACCATGCTTTCTGCCAAAACAAGATTTGAACAAATAAAATATTACCTGTTTTGGTCAAAAATCACACAAGGATAATGCAACCAAATCTGATTTTGTGAGGAATGATGCTTGGTTAATTGTATGAACAACAAGTATATGAAATCAACGATGAACACCGAGATTTATACGAGGAAAAAGCCCTTGATCTTTAGAAGATCTCCGGCATAAAAAACCTCGGGTGATGGAAACTACCGATCACCAACTATATTGCAAAAACAGCAGTGATCCTTGTACAACTTCGGAAGAAAACAAGCTCAATACAATGAATTTCTAGTGAAAGTGTGTGTTTTCGCTAAGTGTTTGCAGAGAATTCGAGTGTTGTGTGGTGTGTACGACTTGTGCCTTCATTGAGCTCGTTTTCCCCTTAAAAATGATAAGAAAAATCAAGTAACTAACTTCCCGATAAAGGTGGAAGTCACCCCATGACCACCACTAACGGTTATTTCTTCAATATGCACGTGCCTAAAAGCATATTCCACGAGATTCCAGCAAAGGAGTGGTCCACTACGTCCATTACCTGCATTTACACATTAAAAACGTGCAAAATATAAAGGATCCTGATCCTCAGACTCGTGATCCTCAGACGCGTGATCCTCAGACTCTGGATCCTCAGACTCTGGATCCTCAGACTCTCTGCATCAGCCATTAAGCATCCGTGATCCATGCCTAGTCTCAGGATAGATAATACTTAGCATAAAATTCATGCCCTAACAATTGCCCCCAATATGGCAGTTGTGATAAGGATTCACAGCTGTCATATTTCCGTCAGAAGCGGACTAGCCGTTGCTGCTGGTAACTAGTGGTTACACTGCCTGTCGTCACTGGTAAGACCTTCCTGCATTGTATAACTTTAGACAGTAGTTTCTAGGGTGAAGAATCATGGATCCTTGAACAATAGGCAGGATAATGGGTGGTGGATGGATCCTCTGTTTGGGGGATGAAGCCACTCGTTATCCTTCCGTCTTTTATTTTCTGCACTACAAAGACCCGTAAACAATGGACACCCTTTGCCAACCCATGTGGACGAGCCACGTTTTGCTGGTAGAAACGTGGGTTGGCAATTTTGACAGCCTTAAAAGGTTTAATGTTTTGTGAATAAAATAACTTTAACTTTTTGGCTATCTCCCGTGTTGCTATCCTTATGTATCCTTTAGTTTTCAATTGTTGTGATATACATTTGTTTGAATAAAAAAAGTTAAACAAATTAAGTTTAAGAATTTTAGGATATGATCCAGGATCAAATATCCTATAGTTGAAAAGTTCCGAAAAGTAGTATATTTTAAGGATCATAAGTTCAGTTGTCAAAGTATAAGGGCTATTCAAATGAATAATGAATAAAATCAAAATAGTTAAGGATCATACCTGAGAATCCAAGTTAGGATCCTAACCTTTATCATTATAAACAGGATAACCATAAGACAAACCTTAATGGAAGGTAAGGATCAAGGATCCTTGGTCGTTTGTCTCCAAAAACCTGAAATAGGATACAACTTGGGACTAAGCCAATATAAGATAAGAGTTAGTAACTGGGGACAAGCCCAACAAACTGGGGACAAGCCCAAATAAACGGATGTAAACTGGGGTCAAGCCCATATAAACGGATGTAAACTGGGGTCAAGCCCATATAAACGGATGTAAACTGGAGTATGGCCCTCACTGGCGACTATCCAAACTTGAGCGACATGAAAATGCCGAAACCTTAGCTAACGTGAAAACGTTAGAAACCTTAGCTAACGTGAAAACGTTAGAAACCTTAGGAACGGATGTATGGTACGTCTACCATTATACGTAGGATCCTAAGCATAGCCAGAACAATGGAATTATCAGCCCCTAGAACGAGTACTGGTCCCAAAGCCTTGAACTATACCAGGATCATCGTGCGCTACAGGCGGAATCTGGGGACAAGCCCGAACTGGGGACAAGCCCAAAAACTTTGGAGGGTTGGCCAACCACTTTGATCTTCTGTAAAATGATAACAACTCTGCAAAAGCTTAAACTTTGTGAAAATAGATGTTAACTGATTAACATCTTTAACTTATGATAAGTAATAAGTATAAAATGAATGAAAATGAAAATGAAAGTAATGTGTTACCAAATGTAGAATCATATATCCTTTGAGGATCCTGGATCCTTAATCAGAATACCGGTATCGCTGAGGATCCCTGATCCTTCTTACTTAAAGTATTTTTTGAGATGAACAGCATTCCCAGCTCTTGGTAGGAGATCACCATCCATTGTTAACAAATGATATGCCCCCTTTCCTGATTCAGCTTCAATTAAGTAGGGACCTTGAAATCTTCTGAACCTGACATTCTTGTTGTATGCTCCAGCCATTCTTTGTTGATAACTAGCCATCAAATATTTCTTTGTGTATTCCACAGCATACTTCTTCCTCATAGGCCAATAGCATGTTGTTCTAAGGATCCTTGAGAATAGTGCTCTGCCCCCAGTGTAGTTTCCACAGTCTCCTTGACTTTGAAAGCTTTAGGATTTTGTCCTGTCGGGATCTCTCCATGTTGTATATATCTTAGGATTGGAAGGATCCAGGATCCGGAATTCGACTGTGCAGGATCACCAGGCATGATTGCAGAATCCTCCACTATCTCCATGGCTACGTGATCCTCAATTGCAGGAGTTAAAACATGGGTGATGAGTATTTTTCACACCTTCTGGCATCTTTAGGAATGATCCAAGGTTAGTTAAAGCGTCAGCTTCTGCATTTTCTTCCCTGGGTACCTGTGGTAGACTGAAAAAAGCAAAAGAATCTGCCAGTTTCCTGACTCATGATTAGTGGTTTGGAATTCCATGCAGTGGATTGGGGTATAATGTCCCCCTGTGGCGATTTTGGTAGTGTGCCTTGTCAAGTTCCTTTAACATTTGAAGCTCCATCCGTGAAGAGTGTCTAAGGATCCTTGGTCTTCTCAAGTTGTTGAACTTTTAATTCAGCTTCCCTTTGTAGATCACTACTGAAATTAGCCACAAAGTCAAGTAGAGCTTGGGACTTGATGGCAGTCCTGGGTTCATACTCAATGCTTGACTATCCACTTTGCCATTCTACCTGCCATTTCAGTTTTTCTGGGAACATTCTTAATAGGAAAGTTAGCTTTCATAATAATAGTGTGAGTTTCTAAATAATGTCTATGTTTAGCAGAAGCCATAATTAAATCAAGAATTAATTTCTCTAAATGAGAATACCTGGCCTCAGCATCAAGTAGAATTTTACTTACATAGAATACCGGATGTTGAGAGCCTTCATGATCCTTAACTAGGATCACACTTACTGCTTTAACTGAAATAGCTAAGTATAAGGATAACGATTCTCCATTTTCTGGTTTCATCAGGGCTGGTGCTGAGGATAGATAATCCTTAAGAACCTTGAGTGCAGCTTCATGCTTATCAGTTCACTCAAACTTGCCTTGAGCAATTTGTCTACCTCTTCTTGGACAATGACATTCCTTTCAAGTGTAAACTTTCTCCTTTTTTGGGGTATTGGCTTGAAAGACCTGTCAATACCAAGTTTGTGAGTAATAACATTCTTAGATATACCTGTCATATCTTCATGTTTCCAAGCAAAGGTAGATTTTCTTCTTTCCAAGAAGGATACTAAATCCTGCTCAATACTGTCTAGGATCCCGGATCCTATAAAAATTTTGGATTCAGGATCCTCTGGGTTCAACAGAATATCCTTGACGTCTTGCTCTCTTGCCTCCATGATGTCTTGCTCCTTGGAGGCTGGCTTCATTGAAGAAGTGTAACAGTTCTTTGCCTCCTGCTGATCACTTTCTATCTTTACCATATCTCATAGAGTTGGGACCTTGACACATTGATGATATGTTGAGAGGTATTGCCTTCATATCGTGTATCCATGGCCTGCCAAATATAACATTACAGCATGATAAGCAATCAATAACATAGAATTTTTTTTTAACATAATTCACTCCCTCTATGTAGATAGGAAGTTTGGTGTCCCCCAATGTAATCTTTGTCTCTCCACTGAATCCCACAAGGACAGATGATCTTTGGACAATATCGGATTCAAGGATGTCCATTCTATTGAGGACATCCAACTGGATTATGTTCACTGAGCTTTTCCCATCAATGAGAATCCTGCGAACAAAATGGTTAGATATAAATAATGTAATAACCAAACCGTCATGATGAGGATCATGTATGTCGACACGGTCGTCCCCATCAAAGTATATGACTTTTTCCTGGGTAAGGATGGAAGTTCGAACAGGTCTGTCCCTATTCTCCATCTTTGTTTCCTTTGCACGTCTTTTAGCTGCTGAGAACCTCCAGAGATGAAATGGATGATTTGAGCATCAGCTGGTGGAGGAGAAGCTTTTCCAGGAACTTTCTCAGAATCCTTGGTCCTTGACTTTTTCCTTCCAAGCAATTCCTTCAAGTATCCTTTGCTCAAAAGATAACCTATCTCCTTCCTTAATGCTATGCACTCATCTGTGAGATGACCAGAATCCCCATGGTAAGCAAACCATTTCGATTCATCTTTGGTGGCAGGCGGTTTATAATTCTTCCTTGGCCACCTAACCTTGTCACCTAAACTCTGCATAGAAAGGATTAGTTCATTATTATCAGCAGAAAAACAATATTCAGAAATAGGAGGATGATCCTCATCATCTTCCTCTTGTTCCACAACATGCACATTCTGGTTGTCACGCTTGGAGTATTGCTTAGATCAGTTATCCTTGAGATAGGATCCTTATTTGTCTTGCTTTGAGGATCCTGACAATCTCTCATGGATCTTTTTGTCATCCTCTAAACGGATGAACCTAAGGGCCCTGTTCCTTTCCTCATCTAAGTTCCTGCAAGGGGCCATGACAAGATCATCATAGAACATTGAATCCCTAAGTAAACCCATTTTAAAGGCTTCTACAGCCGTAGCTATATCCAAGTTAGAGATATCTAAGGATTCTTTACTAAATTTAGTTATGTAATCCCTTAATGATTCATTATGACCTTGAGTTACCCTATATAAATCACTAGTTAATCGTTCAAATTTTCTACTACATGAGAATTGGCTATTAAACAGATTAACTAGATTAGCAAATGGAGTAATAGAGTAAGGGGGAAGACTTAGCAGCCATTTAAGAGCAGATCCTGTGAGTGTGGATCCAAAACCCTTGCATAGACATGCTTCTTTTAACCTCTCAGGAATGGGATTGATCTCCATTCTTTCCCTTGTGACTTCCATCTGGAATTTTAGGAATGGGCTTAACCACTCTCGGAACGCTGGATATCATATCTTTGAGTTTCTGCAACTCCTTAGCCATGGCTTGGTTGATACCTGTATCCTGCACAAAGCCATGGTTAGCATTGCAAAAATTATTCAAAGTGTTACCTCTTGAATGATTCAAGTTTGGAATTCCAGATGTGAATCCATGTTGGCGGGATTCTGGCATAACCGAGGGACCAGAGGAAGCAATGGTCTGCATTGGTATGAAGTCTCCTAGATAAACATCTGAACTTCCGGGTTGCACACTCCTTAAGTATCTTTGATCCTGGAAGATGTTGGATCCTTGAAGTGCTGTGAATGTAGGTCTTGGAGGATAATCCATGGATCCGGAAACCTGAGATGAGGATCCTTGAACCTGGAAGGAGGATCCTTGAACCTGAGAGGATCCTTGAACCTGAAAGGATCCTTGAACCTGAGAGGATCCTTGAACCTGAGAGGATCCCTGAACCTGAGAGGATCCTTGAACCTGAAAGGATCCTTGAACCTGAGAGGATCCTTGAACCTGAAAGGATCCTTGAACCTAAGAGGATCCTTGAACTTGAGAGGATCCTGAACCTAAGAGGATCCTTGAACCTGAAAGGATCCTTGAACCTGAGAGGATCCTTGAACCTGAGAGGATCCTTGAACCTGAGAGGATCCTTGAACCTGAGAGGATCCTTGAATTGGCTGCGTCCCCATGCATCCTCCTAAACTGGTGAAGAATCCCTGATGCTGAAATGAGGATCCTGAAGGCTGGAAAGAGGATCCTCGAGCCTGAGACATTACTGATGATCCAGAACGCATTCCTATTGATGCACCCTGGTATTGGACATCTGGAGCTGCAAAGTGCTGGGAAGTTATGACTGGAGTGTCGAAATTCAGCGACCTCGACATCAAAGGGGAGTGATCCTCTGCTGATTTTATCAATTTCGCGAAGGATCCTGCCATTACTTTTGACCTGCTGCTGCATGTGATCCTCCATCTGCACAATCAAAGCATAAAAATTACTGTTAGTAAGTATAGAGGAAGAAACAACAGTTGGTTTTGTGAAAACGGGGGTTGTCTTCTTCGGAGAATTCTCAGCATTCTTCTAGAATGCAAGGGGGAGATGATGCAAAGGCGGAATGCCCTGTGAAAAAGTGACCGCCGACATAGAACTTGGAGTAGTTTTCCCTGAGAAGCCATGCGGTTGAAGGTAATGAACCGAAATGAATGAAATGAACAAAATTTTCTCAGAATTGAAGCACCAATTGCCCCACGGTGGGCGCCAAACTGTTTTGGTCAAAAATCACACAAGGATAATGCAACCAAATCTGATTTTGTGAGGAATGATGCTTGGTTAATTGTATGAACAACAAGTATATGAAATCAACGATGAACACCGAGATTTATACGAGGAAAAAGCCCTTGATCTTTAGAAGATCTCCGGCATAAAAAACCTCGGGTGATGGAAACTACCGATCACCAACTATATTGCAAAAACAGCAGTGATCCTTGTACAACTTCGGAAGAAAACAAGCTCAATACAATGAATTTCTAGTGAAAGTGTGTGTTTTCGCTAAGTGTTTGCAGAGAATTCGAGTGTTGTGTGGTGTGTACGACTTGTGCCTTCATTGAGCTCGTTTTCCCCTTAAAAATGATAAGAAAAATCAAGTAACTAACTTCCCGATAAAGGTGGAAGTCACCCCATGACCACCACTAACGGTTGTTTCTTCAATATGCACGTGCCTAAAAGCATATTCCACGAGATTCCAGCAAAGGAGTGGTCCACTACGTCCATTACCTGCATTTACACATTAAAAACGTGCAAAATATAAAGGATCCTGATCCTCAGACTCGTGATCCTCAGACGCGTGATCCTCAGACTCTGGATCCTCAGACTCTCTGCATCAGCCATTAAGCATCCGTGATCCATGCCTAGTCTCAGGATAGATAATACTTAGCATAAAATTCATGCCCTAACATTACCTAAAAAGAAGGTTCTTATCCAGAAAACCGGTCACCGGAGTAAGCCGGAATTTGGCCGGAAATTACCAAGCTTCTTAAAAACAAGTTTTTAAGTTACCCAACCCGTTCTTTAACACACCCGATTAGTTTAGAACACGTTTTAACGACAAGAAATGCGAGAAAAACAGTAAAAACGGATGCTAAACCAAGTGAGTTTTGTCCAAACACTCCAAAGTCTTGTATAAACTCGGTTTTTAACAAGGAAAAGAGCCACGGCTCTGATACCACTTGTAGGTCCCTTGGAGGTTGAGGTTAAACCTTATCCTTGTTATGTTTAACACACTAGCAAGTGCGGAATCCAAGCTAGAATGCAAACCGGTAGTTTATATGAGAACACAAGCTACAAAGAGAAAGGTAGACACACGAGATATCAGAGTTTTCTCTTGTATTTCAGTGGACACGGTTACAGCCCTTGACCAAACTGAAAATACGCTCTCTACAAGACTAAGTTCACTCACTTCTCACTTCACCCCCAAAATGAAGTGAACACATTACATGGGTATATATACCCAACACAGTTCGTCTGGTCGAAGGATCAGATAGACTGATCGAAGGATCATCTATCGATCTGAAACCTATCGAAGGATCCACATATACCTCGAAGGATGATATCCTTCGAGGTCCATCAACATCCATCGAAGGTTTATCTTTCGAGCTCTCGAAGGATATAGACAATCCTTCGAGACTCATCCTTCGACACAAACATGTTACAAACCATGTGCTAACTGTTTGGCCAAGTCAAACCAGGAGGATGGTTGACTTGGTCAAACTTACATCAAACACACATATTAACACACCTAAGACGTAACTCAGACTGACACAAGACATCGTTTTGTATCATGACAAAATACAGACAAAGTACAGACACAAGTGCACCAACAGCAAGGATCCTCATTCAGGAACAACAAGTTCAGATCCTACAACAGATCTGATAACTAGAACGTGCATTCTATTGATCAAGAAGAGGATGATGAGGATTATCCTCCAATTTCTGAATATTGTTTTAGTGTTGATAACAATGAACTAATCCTTGCGATGCAGAGTCTAGGTGATAAAGCTAGATGGCCCAGAAAAAATGATAGGCCAGCTGCAACTAAGGATAAATCAAAGTGGTGTGCATACCATGAAGATTTTGGGCACCTCACAGAAGAATGCATCGCACTAAGAAAGGAAATTGGATACTTGTTGAGCAAAGGGCACCTAAAAGAATTGTTGGGAAGAAAAAAGTCAAGGACTCAGGATCCTGAAAGGATCCCTGAGAAGGCTCCAGCCCCTCCAGCAGATGCACAAGTGATAAACTTTATTTCTGGAGGATCAGACATTTGTGGCACATCTTTCTCAGCAGCTAAAAGGCATGCAAAGGAAACTAAAATGGATAATGGAGAAAGACCTGTTCGAACATCAAGTGTCTCCGAAGGAAAAGTCATAACCTTCGATGAGGATGATCGAGTTGATATCCAGGATCCTCATCACGATGGTTTAGTTATTACTCTTTTCATTTCTAACCATTTTGTCCGCAGGATCCTTATAGACGGAGGAAGCTCAGTGAACATTATCCAGCTTGATGTTCTGAAGAAGATGGGAATCCCTGAATCAGATATCATACCAAGATCCTCCGTGCTTGTGGGATTTAGTGGAGAAACTAAGAACACCCTGGGGGACATTAAACTCCCAATATATATTGAAGGCTTACACTCTTATCAAAAATTTTGTGTTATTGACTGTTTATCTTGTTGTAATGTTATCCTTGGCAGGCCTTGGATACACGATATGAAAGCAGTCCCATCTACCTACCATCAATGTGTGAAGCTCCCTAGTCCTTGGGGAATAGTGAAGATTGATAGTGATCAGCAGGAGGCTAAGAATTGCTACACTTCATCGATGAAACCGGCCTCGAAGTCAAGGGAGCAATAGCAATCAAAGTATCCTCCAAGGGATGTCTTGGAGGCAAGAGAGCAGGATGTGATAGAAATCCTCATGGATCCTGATGATCCTGAATCCAAAATCTATATCGGATCAGGGATCCTTGGCGAAATGAAAGAAGACCTCATATCCTTCCTCAAAAGGAGAAAGACTACCTTTGCATGGAAACATGAAGACATGACTGGTATATCCAAAGATGTAATCACTCACAAACTCGGGATAGACAGATCCTTCAAACCAATCCATCAAAGGAGAAAAAAGTTTGCACCGGAAAGGAATGCCATTATCCAGGAGGAGGTAGAGAAATTGCTCCGGGCAGGTATGATTAGAGAGGTCAAGTATCCAAGATGGTTGGCCAATGTGGTTGTTGTTCAAAAGAAAAACGGAAAGTGGAGGGTATGTGTCGATTTTACCGATTTAAATAAGGCATGTCCCAAGGATCCTTTCCCATTACCCCACATTGACTCCATGGTGGATGCAACTGCGGGTCATGAACTGTTAACTTTTATGGATGCTTCATCTGGATTCCAACAAATCCAAATGGAACCATCTGACCAAGAGGATACAGCCTTCATGACTCCAACTGGTATATACTGCTATATTGCTATGCCGTTCGGACTAAGAAATGCAGGTGCAACATATCAAAGGCTGGTGAATATGATGTTCAAGGATCAGATTGGACAAACTATGGAGGTTTACATAGATGATATGGTGGTAAAATCCTTAAAAGCTGAGGATCACCTAAGGGACTTGGAGGAAGCATTTGATATCCTTGACAAATATAATATGAAACTTAATCCTTCAAAATGTCACTTTGGTGTTAAAGCAGGTAAATTCTTAGGATACATGGTGACCAAGAGAGGCATTGAAGCTAGCCCGGAACAAATCAGAGCCTTAATGAATATCAAATCCCCGGCCAATGCTAAGGATGTTCAAAGGCTAACAGGCAGAATAGCAGCCTTGAACAGATTTATATCCAAATCCTCCGAGAAGTGTAAAGAATTCTATGATATCCTAAGGAAGAACAAGAAATTTGAATGGACGGAGAAACATGAAAATGCTTTAAGAGCCCTCAAAGATTACATATCCTCGGCCCCGGCTTTGATGAAACCAGAAAAAGGTGATGTGCTATCCTTGTATCTTGCAGTATCCTCAAAAGCAGTAAGTGCGGTCCTTGTTAAGGATCATGAAGGTACACAACATCCTGTCTATTATGTAAGTAAAAGTTTACTTGATGCCGAATCCAGGTATTCACACCTTGAAAAACTTATCCTTGCACTAATTATGGCATCTACTAAGTTAAGACATTATTTTGAAACTCATGTTATCATTGTTAAAACTAATTTTCCAATTAAGAGTGTCCTCAGGAAACCAGAGATGTTAGGAAGGATGGCTAAGTGGGCAGTGAAGCTGAGTGCATATGATATAAGATATGAGCCTAGGACAGCTATCAAATCCCAAGCATTAGCTGACTTTGTGGCTGATTTCAGTAGTAATTTACAAGAAGAAGCTGAGTTAGAAGTCCAGCAGCTAGAAGAGACCAAGGATCCTTGGATACTCTATACTGATGGATCCTCAAATGTCAAAGGCACAGGGCTTGGAATACTACTAAAATCGCCACAGGGGGACATAATACCCCACTCTATAGCTTGTGAGTTCCAAACCACTAACAATGAGGCTGAATATGAAGCCTTAATTGCTGGTTTGCAAATTGCAAAGCATATGGGGATCAGGTATCTTGAGGTACATGTAGATTCTTTGTTAATTACAAACCACTTTAATGGATCCTACGCTGTTAAAGGTGAAAAGCTAACCAAATATTTAGAGATAGTCAAGAATTTGGCACTCTCTTTTGTTTCCTTTAGTTTGACACGGGTACCAAGGGAAGAAAATACAGAGGCTGATGCATTGGCTAACTTAGGATCATCCTTGAAGATCCCGGAGGATATCAAGATCCCTATTATCCATATCCTGACCCCGGCTATCGAGGATCACGAGGCTATGGAGATAGGAAATGATTCTGCAATTATCCCCTATGAGGATACTCAATCCCATTCAGGATCAGGATCATGGATTTCACCAATTATGAGATACTTACAACATGGAGAGATTCCTACAGGAGAAAACCCTAGGGCTTTCAAATCTAAGGTATCTCAATTCACAATTTTAAATAATATGTTGTATAGACGATCTCTTGCAGGACCATACTTGAGATGCATCGAGGATCCTGAAATCCAAGAAGTTTTAAAAGACTTCCATGAAGGAGATTGTGGAAACCACACTAGGGGCAGGGCATTATTCTCAAGGATCCTGAGGACAGGATACTACTGGCCAACCATGAAAAGAGATGCTGTGGAGTATGCTAAGAGATGTGATCCTTGTCAGAGACACAGCAATATCCTTCATCAACCAGCTGAATTATTGCATCCTATATCCTCCTCTTGGCCATTTATGAGATGGGGGATGGATATAGTTGGTAAGCTCCCTAAGGCACCTGGTGGAAAAGTATTCATGCTAGCTATGACTGATTACTTCTCCAAGTGGATAGAGGCTGAAGCTTTTGCCCAAGTCAGAGAAAAGGAAGTTATATCCTTCATTAAAAGAAATATTATAACTAGATTTGGAATTCCTTCTGAGATTATATGTGATAATGGTTCCCAATTTATTGGGGGCAGAACCACTAACTTTTGTGACAGCTGGGGGATTAAGATGATAACATCAACACCAGTCCACCCACAAGCTAATGGTTAGGCAGAATCATCCAACAAGATCATCATCAACAATTTGAAGAAAAAGATTGGATCCAAGAAAGGGAAATGGGCAGAAGAACTACCCTATGTGCTTTGGGCTGATAGGACAACCCCCAAGAATGCTACTGGTCAAACGCCATTCTCTTTGGTATTTGGGGCAGAATCAGTGATCCCAACAGAAATGGTGGTTCCAACTGCAAGAACAAGTACCCGTGATCCTCAGGAGAATGATGAGAACTTGGCTCAAGACCTGGATACTATTGAAGAAATCAGGGATATGGCTAGGATAAGGATGGCCAGTTATCAGCAAAGAATGGCTGGTGCTTACAACAAAAATGTCAGGATCAGGAGGTTTCAAGTTGGAGATATGGTATTAAGGAAAGCATTCCAAAATACCACCAATCCTGCTGATGGAAAATTGGCTCCAAAATGGGAAGGCCCTTATTTGATTGAAGCTGAAGCAGGAAAGGGGGCATATAGATTGCTAACCATGGAAGGTAATTTGCTACCAAGAGCTTGGAATGCTGTCCACTTGAAGAAATATTTCATGTGAGCAGGATCCTCATGGCATAGATGATCCTCACGATAGGGATATCCTTAAAGGATCCTCAAAGTATCAGTGATCCTTACTTAGGTAATATCCTAAACTTGAACTATTTCATTTCTTTATTTTCTCATATAAGGATAAGGATCATGTATCCTTTATCCATCTCTCACGTGAGTTTAAGTTTTGAAAGTTCAGGTATCCTTAGCATAACATTGGTTATCCGCTGAAGCAATCCGTTCCTTGGGTATAGCCCCAGTTATTTGGGCTTGACCCCAGTTCCGCCTGTAGCGCACGATGATCCTGGTATAGTTCAAGGCATTGGGACCAGTACTCGTTTTAGGGGCTGATAATTCCATTGTACTGGCTATGCTTAGGATCCTACGTATAATGGTAGACGTACCATACATCCATTCCTAAGGTTTCTAACGTTTTCACGTTAGCTAAGGTTTCTAACGTTTTCACGTTAGCTAAGGTTTTGGCATTTTCATGTCACTAAGTTTGGATAGTCGCCAGTTAGGGCCATACTCCAGTTTACATACGATCCTTGGGCTTGTCCCCAGTTATCCTTGGGCTTGTCCCCAGTTATCCTTGGGCTTGTCCCCAGTTATCCTTGGGCTTGTCCCCAGTTGCTAACTCTTTTCTTATATTGGCTTAGTCCCAAGTTATGCTCTATTTCAGGTTCTTGAAGATAGGCAACTAGGGATCCTTGATCCTTACTTTATTCTAAGGTTTATTTTACAGTTATCCTTATTATGGTTAGGATCCTAACTTGGACCCTCAGGTATGATCCTTAACTATCTTTTATTCTATTCATTATTTATTTGAATAACCCTTAAAGTTTGACAACTAGACTTGTGATCCTTAAAACATATCGCTTTGTAAAATTCTTTAACTAAAGGATATCTGATCATGGATCATATCCTAAACATTTTCAGTCTGGCTTGTTCAAAATTGTTTATTCAATAAGTGTGTATCAAAACAAAGGAAAATCAAAGAAACATAAGGATAACAACACAAGATAAGCGACAAAAGGTTAAGATTTTATTTATTAACAAGAGACTAACCCTTAAAAGGTTGTCAAAATTACCTACCCGAGCATCTACCAGCAAAACGTGGCCCGTCCGCTGGGGTAGGTAAAGGGTGTCCATGATAATAAGTTCAAAAGTAGTGCAGGAATATAAAGGCGGCGGGATCACAATGGCTTCATCCCCCAAACAGAGGATCCCTCCACCAACTGCAATCCCGCCTATTGTCCAAAGGATCATACATGATCCTTAATCCTAAAACCTATTGTTCAGTACAGACCATCATTGTTTTAAACATCATAACCACAAAAAAAAAACTACCACCAGATTTAAAAAATTGGGCTCCGGCTACGTCTAGAAATGTCCTTCATCGCCCAATCATGCAGCCTAAACCTTCGCTGCATTGTCACCTCCAGCTCCACTTGTTTCACCACCTTCACCTTTGCCTCCAGCCTCAATTTTCAGGATCTCTTCAACCTCCTCAGCCTCTTCATCGTCCAGTTCAGCCAGCCTTGCCTTCCAACCTTCAATATCCCAGGTGCTCTTGTCAAAAGCAGGATCCTGAGCTTCCAAGGCCATTTGAAGCTTGGTCTTGTACATTGTAATGGCGGCAGAGACTTTGGCATCTTCGGTGATCTCAGTCTTCTCATAGTCAACATTAACCAGCACCTTGGCCATCTGCTGTTTGGTATCCCGGACTTCCTTCTGAAGATCAGCAATTGTGAGATCCTTTAACACCGCAACCTGCTGGAGATCGGCAATCTTCCTATCCTGATCCTCAACGTGGCCCACATAGTCCTCAATCTCAGCGAATTTCTGTAAAAAGGATAAGGTCAGGATCAAGTAATCAGCAGGATATACCAGCAGGATATGTCAACAGGATATACGAGCAAAGACAGTGATCCTCACCTCATTAAAGTACTCAAGGAATTGATGACGGATCAGAGGCAGACCCTGTAGATCCCCAGCTTCAGAGGCTTTTCTCTTCTTGATTGCCTTCCCTTTGAGGGGTGCCTTGGGGACCGAAGCTGTCGGACTGGTAGGAGCTTTTCTCTTGGAGGATCTGACAGTGGTGAGATTAGCAACATTAAACTTGGAAGCGGACTTGGTGGATTTTCCAGCACCTACACAACCAAAACAAGATAAGTATCTTTTCTTAATTCATATTTCACTATTTATTTAAATTTTAAACAAGGATACTTACTTGACATTGTGACAGAGCCTGAGGATACCTCCTGTGAATCTTGGGTTGTTGTCTTGAAAGCTCTTGTCTCAGGATCAAGTTTCTTGAAAGCAAGGAGCCTTTCCTTAGCAGCAGGGGACAGTTTGAGGTGTGAGACGGTGATAGCTGCATAAAAAGAAAGCAAAAATATAAGTTATCCTTACATCAAAAGAAAGTTCCTGGTGATCCTTCTCAGGATCTTCCACCCTACCATGGGTAGCCCATTTTTTAGGTAGATCCTTTCCATCCTCGATGGAATCTCTCTTGATAAAAAAGAAATGCCGTTTCCAATTAGCATCATTCTTGGTGGCTTTGAAGATCGGGTGTTCCTCACCGGGTTTACGTTTAAACAAATAACGATGAGAGCCAAAGGTGGTAAGATCATACAGCTCTCCCAGCTCTGCCATTCCTAGATCTATTCCCTCCTGATCGATGATCCTTTCAAGGGTGTACAAAACCCTCCAAATCATCGGCATGGCTTGGATATAAGAGATGCCGGTTAGGGAAAAGAAAGATTGGGTGAAGGCTGGAAAAGGATATGTATAGCCTATGGTGAAAGGAGTGACGGGGAAAGTAACCCACTTATCGGAGATATGATCGCTCAGGGCATTGGGGTCAAAAGGCCTAAATTCGGTGTTCGCCGGGAAGCAGTGGCGGATCCTATCTATCTGAGCATCATTGAAGCAGCAGCGTTCTTTAATGGAGTCTTCAATGATCCCCTGGCTTTTCGGAGGACTGTTCTTTGGGTGATCCTTGGCTGGGGAATTTCGGAGCAACATCTTTGATGGAAAGAGACGAAAACAGAGCAAGAGAGGGAAGAAGATAGAGAGAGAGAATACCTGATCGTCTTAGGAATGCAGATTATAAAGGGAGTCTCTCTGAAAATTTAAATGCATTTGATCCTATCTATATCTCTATTTATAATTATGATTCTGCAGGATTGTCACTTCTGTGACGTCATGATTGCAACGGCTAGTTCGATATCAACGGCTATATATCCGTTAGTTGGTTGCGGATAAGATCAAGAAAATATAACTCACTTATTTTACAAATTACTCCTTATATTTTGGGGGCAATTGTTAGGGGAGGATTTTCTAACAATTAGTGATCCTTATTCGTTATCCTAATTAGTGATCCTTACTTCTGTGACAGGTGGTGATCCTCAGAAGAGCTTCAGGATCAGGATCATGGATCACTTTAAGGATCCTCGTACTGACGATTGTTTACTTATGTTTTGTACTATCTCGCAGGTATAACCAGCTTGACCAAGTCTTGGCGACATTCCTGGAGAATATTCCCAAACTATTCTGCACGTGCTTGGCCAAAAATGGACGTTATGGAGAACGTGGGGGCTTGGCACAAAAGTCGGATAGTTAGTTTGGTAGTTAAATTTCTATTTTAAAAGGGGTAACGAGCTAGTAGAAAAACACTTAGTCATTTTGACAGCTACACACACTCATATACTCGCACACTTGAAGCTCTCGACGAACATACATTCGTTTTCACTCACATTTATACATTTCACGATAGTGATCCTTGTACCTAGCTCGTTACTATCCAAAGTTGTAAACATTTATTCATTTATTTGAGCTTGGTGATCGGTAGTTTCCATCACCCGGGGTTTTTTGTGCCGGAGATCAACTCTTGATCAAGGGCTTTTTCCCCGTATAAATCCTTGTGTTGTTTGTGCGATTTACATTGAAGTGATCCCTGTCATTGTTATACATTTCAAGCATCATACCCTGTAACAGAGAGTTTGGTTGCAATATCCTCAACAGATTTTTTGACCAAAACAATGGCGAGCTAAATACAAGGATCACTATAGTGTTCTGTGTATAAAGTGTAAGAAATTGCTAAGTGAATGAACGAGAGCTGTTGTGAGCGGTTGTAAGAGTGTGTGTAGCCAAAAAGAGAAAAAAGTGTTGTTTAATTAGCTCGCTACCCCATTTAAATCTAATAAAAATCTAAATAACAAACTATCCGCAAATGGTGCAAGTCCTCCACGACTCCACAACGTCCATTTCTGACCAAGCACGTGCGGAATAGACTTAGTATATTCTCCAGAAATATCGCCAAGACCAAGTCCCAATTGATATTCCTGCAAAACAGTTACGAATTCAAAACAGACAATCATTAGTATAAGGATCCTTAGGATGATCCATGATCCTGATCCTGAGGCACTTCTAAGGCTCACTAACTAATACAGAAGTAAGGATCACCAAACAGGATAATATTTGAGGATCACGGGTCATTTAGAAATCCACCCCTAACAATCGCCATGCTTGATTATGCCTTATACTATGCTCATATGTCAAAACAAGTCCCTAAACTATCAAGAATGCACCTAAAAGCATCAAACATAAACTTCAGGGACTAAAATGCAACAAAAATGAAACTTGTTGGAACTAGGGCGCTGCGTGACGCCAAGCCTCCTCGCGTCACGCTAGGCCCCTGTTTCGACAGAATGTGTGTTTCCTTCAGCTGGTTGCACGAAATCCCAAGTTCTAGTCTCACCCAATCCCCTTTAATCCACCTCTAATCACCTCCAATCAACTCTAAACTCTTCCACTATAAATACACACCCTCTCTAACCCTTTTGACACTTTCACAACTCATTACACTTCACAAATTCACTCTAGCTCTGCAGTAAATCTGAGTTTTTGGACAGAATCATACACCTTAACAAAAGTGAGTGTAACTTGCTTGTTTTCACTCCAAATCACTTGATTCTTTCTTCTATTGCTTTGTTATATCCTTGGGTTTGATTCCTTGGTTTTTCCTTGGAGAAATCAGGCTTGGAATTGCCCTAAAAAGGACCTAAACTTTCTGTTTTGTTTGTTGTTATTCAAGAACTTGTTTAAACTTATCCAACTTGTGTCTAACACATCTCATACCTATGTCCTAATGCTTACAACCTATCTCATGGTTGGTTAAGCTTAAAAACAAGGTTGAGACACTTAAATCAGAGGATTAAACCTCATAAACTTTCTGTTTTGTTAGGGTATTTTACCCACAAGTCATGTTCGAGCTTAGACCTTGATGAAAAGTGATTATGGAACAACTTGGGTGGTTCCAACATAAAATCCTCACATGATTTGATGATTTATCTTAGTTTAGATTATTTACATACTTGTATTAATCCTAGTTCTTGACCCTCCTTGGTTGTCTTTACATCAAGTGAAGTGGTGAACGTTCAAGGGGTTCCTAAAGGGAAGCTTGTCTTCCTACCCCATACATGACATCCATGATAACTTGAGGTGCCTAAATGAAGATCCTAAATCTTCTACCTCCTACATGAATTATTAGACTAAATAATACGTAATACTTAACCTAAATATATATACACCCAATCGAACCTTTAATGTTAAACTTGTGTTTATATGTTAAAGTAGTAGGATATCATCTAAGACCTAAAACCTTGATACGATTCTAATGGATGTACTACCTGTTTTGGTCAAAAAATCTGGCGAGGATAATGCAACCAAACTCTTTGTTACGGGGAATGATTCTTTAAATGTAGAACAATAATAAGGATCACTCTAGTGTAGATTGTACAAACGACACAAGGATTTATACGGGGAAAAAGCCCTTGATCAAGAATTGATCTCCGGCACAAAAAACCCCGGGTGATGGAAACTACCGATCACCAAGCTCAAATAAATCAATAAATGTTTACAACTTCGGATAGTAACGAGCTAGGTACAAGGATCACTATTGTGAGATGTGTAAAAGTGAGTGAAAACTAATAAGTGTTCGTCGAGAGCTTCAAGTATGCGATTGTACGAGAGTGTGTGTAGCTGAAAATGGCTAAGTGTTCTAATTCTAGCTCGTCACCCCTTTAAAAATAGAAGTTAGCTACACTAACAAACTATCCGACTTTTGTGCCAAGCTCCCACGTTCTCCACAACGTCCATTTCCAGTCAAACGTGTGCGAAATACCCGTGGAATATTCCATAGTAACGTTGCTAAGACCAAGTCAAGCTTGTTACTCCTGCGAAGTAATACAAAACACAAACAAACAATCGTCAGTATGAGGATCCTTAAAGTGATCCATGATCCTGATCCTGAAGCTCTTCTGAGGATCACTATCTGTCACAGAAGTAAGGATCATTAATTAGGATAACAAGTAAGGATCACTAATTGTTAGAAAATCCTCCCCTAACAATTGCCTCCAAAATATAAGGAGTGAAATGTTAAATAAGCGAATTATATTTTCCTGATCTTATCCGCAACTAACTATCGTAAATATAGCCGTTATTGTGGAACTATCCGTTGCAACCATGACGTCACAGAAGTGACAACCCTGCATGATCATGATTATAAATAGGAGATAGAGATAGGATCAAATGCATTTAAAATTTCAGAGAGACTCCCTTTATAACTGCATTCCGAAGATAAACAGGTATTCTCTCTTCATCTTCTTCCTTCTCTTGCTCTGTTTTCCGTTTCTTCTCACCATTCTATCAAATATGTTGCTCCGGAATTCCCCTGCTAAGGATCACCCAAAAAACAGCCCACCGAAAAGCCAGGGGATCATCGAAGATTCCATAAAAGAATGCTGCTGTTTCAATGATGCACAGATTGATAGGATCCGCCACTGCTTCCCGGCGAACACCGAGTTCAGACCTTTTGATCCCAATGCCCTGAGCGATCATATTTCCGACAAGTGGGTTGCTTTTCCTGTCACTCCGTTCACCATAGGCTATACATATCCTTTTCCATCCTTCACCCAATCTTTCTTTTCCCTAACCGGCATTTCTTATATCCAAGCCATGCCGATGATTTGGAGGGTTTTGTATACCCTTGAAAGGATCATCGAGCAGGAAGGGATAGACCTAGGAATGTCAGAGCTGGGAGAGCTGTATGATCTTACTACCTTTGGTTCTCATCGTTATTTGTTTAAACGTAAGCCTGGTGAGGAACACCCGATCTTCAAGGCCACCAAAAACGATGCTAATTGGAAGCGGCATTTCTTTTTCGTCAAGAGAGATTCTATTGAGGATGGAAAGGATCTACCCAAGAAATGGGCTACCCATGGTAGGGTGGAGGATCCTGAGAAGGATCTCCAGAAACTTTCTTTTGATGTAAGGATCACTTATATTTTTTCTTTCTTGTTATGCAGCTATCACCGTCTCACACCTCAGGTTGTCTCCTGCTGCTAAAGAGAGACTCATCGCCTTCAAGAAACTTGATCCTGAAGCAAGAACTTTCAAGACAACAACCCAAGATTCTCAGGAGGTATCCTCAGGCTCTGTCACGATGTCAAGTAAGTATCTTTGTTTAAAATTTAAATAAATAGTGAAATATAAGTTAAGTGAAGATACTTATCTTGTTTTGGTTGTGTAGGTGCTGGAAAATCCACCAAGCCTGCTTCTCAATTTGACACGGCTGACCTTGATTCTGTTAGACCTAGGAAGAAAAGGTCCACTACTAGTCCTAGCATCTCCATTCCCAAGGCACCCACTAAAGGAAGGGGTGGCAAAAAGAGAAAGACCTCCGAGGCTGAGGATTTGCAGGGTCTGCCTCTGATCCGTCACCAATTCCTCGAGTACTTCAATGATGTAAGGATCACTGTATCTGCTTGTATATCCTGCTGGCATATCTTGCTGATTTGAGGATCACTTGGTCCTAACCATATCTTTTATCTCTTTTGCAGAAATTCGCTGAGATTGAGGACTATGTGGGGAACGTCGAGGAGCAGGACAAGAAGATTGCTGACCTCCAACAGGTTGCAGTGCTTAAGGACCTCAAAATTGCTGACCTTCAGAAGGAACTCCAAGATGCCAAGACTAAGACGGCTAAACTCCTGATTGACCTTGACTATGAAAAGCATGACCTCATAGAAGGTGCAAAGGTCTCTGCTGCCATCACAATGTATCAGACAAAACTGAAGATGGCCCAGGAAGCTCAAGATCCTAACTTTGACAAAAGCAGCTGGGATGTTGAGGGCTGGAAAGCAAGGTTGGCTGATCTTGAAGATGATGAGGAGACTGAGGAAGTTTTGGCGATTGAGGCTGGAGGCAAGGGTGAAGGTGGTGAAGCAAGTGGAGCCAGAGGTGGTGATGCAGGGAAGATTTAGGATGCATGATTGGGCGATGATGGAAACTTCTAGACATAGCCGGAGCCCAATTTTTTTTAGTTTGATGGTTGTTTTGTTTGAACAATTTGATGGTTTGTACTGAACAATAGTTTTTAGGATTAAGGATCATGTATGATCCTTTGGACAATAGGCAGGATTGCAATTGGTGGAGGGATCCTCTGTTTGGGGGATGAAGCCATTGTGATCCTGCCGCCTTTATATTCCTGCACTACTTTTTGAACTTATTATCATGGACACCCTTTACCTACCCCAGCGGACGGGCCACGTTTTGCTGGTAGATGCTCGGGGTAGGTAATTTTGACAACCTTTTAAGGGTTAGTCTTTTGTTAATAAATAAAATCTTAACCTTTTGTCGCTTATCTTGCGTTGTTATCCTTTTGTTTCTTTAATTCTCCTTTGTTTTGATGCACATTTATTGAATAAACAATTTTGAACAAGTCAGATTAAAAATATTTTAGGATATGATCCTCAATCAAATATCCTACAGTTAAAGAATCCCAAAAAGTAATATATTTTAAGGATCACAAGTCTAGTTGTCAAGTTTTAAGGGTTATTCAAATAAATAATGAATAGAATTAAAAATAGTTAAGGATCATACCTGAGGATCCAAGTTAGGATCCTAACCATAATCAGGATAACTACAAAATAAACCTTAGAAAGAAGTAAGGATCAAGGATCCCTAGTTGCTTATCTTCAAGGACCTGAAATAGAGCATAACTTGGGACTAAGCCAATATAAGATAAGAATTAGCAACTGGGGACAAGCCCAAGGATAACTGGGGACAAGCCCAAGGATAACTGGGGACAAGCCCAAGGATCGTATGCAAACTGGAGTATGGCCCTAACTGGCGACTATCCAAACTTAGTGACATGAAAATGCCAAAACCTTAGCCAACGTGAAAACGTTAGAAACCTTAGGAACGGATGTATGGTACGTCTACCATTATACGTAGGATCCTAGGTATAGCCAGTACAATGGAATTATCAGCCCCTAAAGCGAGTACTGGTCCCACTGCCTTGAACTATACCAGGATCATCATGCGCTACAGGCGGAACTGGGGTCAAGCCCAAATAACTGGGGTTAAACCCAAGGAACGGATTGCTTCTGCAGACAATCAATGTTATGCTAAGGACACCTGAACTTTCAAAACTTAAAATCACGTGAGAAATGGATAAAGGACACATGATCCTTATCCTTATATGAGAAAATAAAGAAATGAAATAGTTCAAGGTTAGGATATTACCAAAGTTAGGATCACTGATACTTTAAGGATCCTTCGAGGATACTCCTAACGTAAGGATCATCTGTGCCATGAGGATCCTGCTCACATGAAATATTTCTTCAAGTGGACAGCATTCCAAGCTCTTGGTAGCAAATCACCCCCTCCATGGTTAGCAATCTGTATGCCCCCTTTCCTGCTTCAGCTTCAATCAAATAAGGGCCTTCCCATTTTGGAGCCAATTTTCCATCAGCAGGATTGGTGGTATTCTGAAATGCTTTCCTTAACACCATATCTCCAACTTGAAACTTCCTGATCCTGACATTTTTGTTGTAAGCACCAGCCATTCTTTGTTGATAACTGGCCATCCTTATCCTAGCCATATCCCTGATTTCTTCAATAGTATCCAGGTCTTGGGCCAAGTTCTCATCATTTTCCTCATGATCACGGGTACTTGTTCTAGCAGTTGGAACCACCATTTCTGTTGGGATCACTGATTCTGCCCCAAATACCAAAGAGAATGGTGTTTGACCAGTTGCATTCTTCAATAGTATCCAGGTCTTGGATCCAAGCTTCTTCTTCAAATTGTTGATGATGATCTTGTTGGATGATTCTGCCTGACCATTAGCTTGTGGGTGGACTGGTGTTGATGTTATCATCTTAATCCCCCAGCTGTCACAAAAGTTAGTGGTTCTGCCCCCAATAAATTGGGAACCATTATCACATATAATTTCAGAAGGAATTCCAAATCTAGTTATAATATTTCTTTTAATGAAGGATATAACTTCCTTTTCTCTGACTTGGGCAAAAGCTTCAGCCTCTATCCACTTGGAGAAGTAATCAGTCATAGCAAGCATGAATACTTTTCCACCAGGTGCCTTAGGGAGCTTACCAACTATATCCATACCCCATCTCATAAATGGCCAAGAGGAGGATATAGGATGCAATAATTCAGCTGGTTGATGAAGGATATTGCTGTGTCTCTGACAAGGATCACATCTCTTAGCATACTCCACGGCATCTCTTTTCATGGTTGGCCAGTAGTATCCTGTCCTCAGGATCCTTGAGAATAATGCCCTGCCCCCAGTGTGGTTTCCACAATCTCCTTCATGGAAGTCTTTTAAAACTTCTTGGATTTCAGGATCCTCAATGCATCTCAAGTATGGTCCTGCAAGAGATCGTCTATACAACATATTATTTAAAATTGTGAATTGAGATACCTTAATTTTGAAAGCCCTAGGGTTTTCTCCTGTAGGAATCTCTCCATGTTGTAAGTATCTCATAATTGGTGAGATCCATGATCCTGATCCTGAATGGGATTGAGTATCCTCACTAGGGATAATTGCAGAATCATTTCCTATCTCCATAGCCACATGATCCTCGATAGCCGGGGTCAGGATATGGATAATAGGGATCTTGATATCCTCAGGGATCTTCAAAGATGATCCTAAGTTAGCCAATGCATCAGCTTCTGTATTTTCTTCCCTTGGTACCTGTGTCAAACTAAAGGAAACTAAAGAGAGTGCCAAATTTTTTACTATCTCTAAATATTTGGTTAGCTTTTCACCTTTAACAGCATAGGATCCGTTAAAGTGGTTTGTAATTAATAATGAATCTACATGTACCTCAAGATACCTGATCCCCATATGCTTGGCAATTTGCAAACCAGCAATTAAGGCTTCATATTCGGCCTCATTGTTAGTGGTTTGGAACTCACAAGCTATAGAGTGGGGTATTATGTCCCCCTGTGGCGATTTTAGTAGTATTCCAAGCCCTGTGCCTTTGACATTTGAGGATCCATCAGTATAGAGTATCCAAGGATCCTTGGTCTCCTCTAGCTGCTGGACTTCTAACTCAGCTTCTTCTTGTAAATCACTACTGAAATCAGCCACAAAGTCGGCTAATGCTTGGGATTTGATGGCTGTCCTAGGCTCATATCTTATATCATAGGCACTAAGCTTCACTACCCACTTAGCCATCCTTCCTGACATCTCTGGTTTCCTGAGGACATTCTTAATTGGAAAGTTAGTTTTAACAACAATAACATGAGTTTCAAAATAATGTCTCAACTTAGTAGATGCCATAATTAATGCAAGAATAAGTTTTTCAAGGTGTGAATACCTGGATTCGGCATCAAGTAAACTTTTACTTACATAATAGACAGGATGTTGTGTACCTTCATGATCCTTAACAAGGACCGCACTTACTGCTTTTGAGGATACTGCAAGATATAAGGATAGCACATCGCATTTTTCTGGTTTCATCAAGGCCGAGGCTGAGGATAGATAATCTTTGAGAGCTCTTAAGGCATTCTCATGCTTTTCAGTCCACTCAAATTTCTTGTTCTTCCTTAGGATATCATAGAATTCTTTGCACTTCTCTGAGGATTTGGATATGAATTTGTTCAAAGCTGCTATCCTGCCTGTTAGCCTTTGAACATCCTTAGCATTGGCCGGAGATTTGATGTTCACTATTGCTTTGATTTGTTCCGGGCTAGCTTCAATGCCTCTCTTTGTCACCATATATCCTAAGAATTTACCTGCTTTAACACCAAAGTGACATTTTGAAGGATTAAGTTTCATGTTATATTTGTCAAGGATATCGAATGCTTCCTCCAAGTCTCTTAGGTGATCCTCAGCTTTTAAGGATTTTACCACCATGTCATCTATGTAAACCTCCATAGTTTGTCCAATCTGATCCTTGAACATCATATTCACCAGTCTTTGATATGTTGCACCTGCATTTCTTAATCCGAACGGCATAGCAATATAACAATATATACCAGTTGGAGTCATGAAGGCTGTATCCTCTTGATCGGATGGTTCCATTTGGATTTGTTGAAATCCAGATGAAGCGTCCATAAAAGTTAACAGTTCATGACCCGCAGTTGCATCCACCATGGAGTCAATGTGGGGTAATGGGAAAGGATCCTTGGGACATGCCTTATTTAAATCGGTAAAATCGACACATACCCTCCACTTTCCGTTTTTCTTTTGAACAACAACCACATTGGCCAACCATCTTGGATACTTGACCTCTCTAATCATACCTGCCCGGAGCAATTTCTCTACCTCTTCCTGGATAATGGCATTTCTTTCCGGTGCAAACTTTCTTCTCCTTTGGTGAATTGGTTTGAATGACCTATCAATGCCAAGTTTGTGAGTGATTACATCTTTAGATATGCCTGTCATGTCTTCAGGTTTCCATGCAAAGGTAGTCTTTCTCCTTTTGAGGAAGGATACGAGGTCTTCTTTCATTTCGCCGAGGATCCCTGATCCGATATAGATTTTGGATTCAGGATCATGAGGATCCATGAGGATTTCTACCACATCATGCTCTCTTGCCTCCAAGACATCCCTTGGAGGATACTTTGATTGCTATTGCTCCCTTGACTTTGAGGCTGGTTTCATCGATGAAGTATAGCAATTCTTAGCCTCCTGCTGATCACTATCAATCTTCACTATTCCCCAAGGACTAGGAAGCTTCACACATTGATGGTAGGTAGATGGGACTGCCTTCATATCGTGTATCCAGGGCCTGCCAAGGATAACATTACAACAAGATAAACAGCCAATAACACAAAATTTTTTATAAGAGTGTAGGCCTTCGATGTATATTGGGAGTTTAATGTCCCCCAGGGTATTCTTAGTTTCACCACTAAATCCCACGAGCACGGAGGATCTTGGTATGATATTTGTCTCAGGGATACCCATCTTCTTTAGAACATCAAGCTGGATAATGTTCACTGAACTTCCTCCGTCTATAAGGATCCTGTGGACAAAATGGTTAGAAATGAAAAGAGTAATAACTAAACCATCGTGATGAGGATCCTGGATATCAACACGATCATCCTCATCAAAGGTTATGACTTTTCCTTCGGAGACACTTGATGTTCGAACGGGTCTTTCTCCATTATCCATTTTAGTTTCCTTTGCATGCCTCTTAGCTGCTGAGAAGGATGTGCCGCAAATGTCTGATCCTCCAGAAATAAAGTTTATTACTTGTGCATCTGCTGGAGGGGCTGGAGCCTTCTCAGGGATCCTTTCAGGATCCTGAGTCCTTGACTTTTTTCTTCCCAACAATTCTTTTAGATGCCCCTTGCTCAACAAGTATCCATTTTCCTTTCTCAGTGCAATGCATTCTTCTGTGAGATGCCCAAAATCTTCATGGTATGCACACCACTTTGACTTATCCTTAGTTGCAATTGGCCTATCATTCTTTCTGGGCCATCTGGCTTTATCACCTAAGTTCTGCATTGCAAGGATTAGTTCATTGTTATCAACAGAAAAACAATATTCAGAGATTGGAGGATAATTCTCATCATCCTCTTCTTGATCAACAGCATGCACGTTCTGGTTATCAGATCTGTTATAGGATCTGAACTTGTTGTTCTTGAACGAGGATCCTTGGTTATCTTGCTTTGAGGATCCTGCTAACCTCTCCTGGATCCTTTTGTCATCCTCTAGCCGGATGAACCTAAGTGCCCGGGTTCTTACCTCATCTAGGTTCCTGCATGGTGTCATAACAAGATCATCATAGAACAATGAATCCCTAAGCAATCCCATCTTAAAGGCCTCAACAGCCGTGGCTATATCCAAGTTGGGAATGTCTAAGGATTCTTTACTGAATTTGGTAATGTAATCTCTTAATGATTCATTATGACCCTGGGTTATCCTATATAGATCACTAGTTAATCGTTCGAATTTTCTACTACAAGAAAACTGATTATTAAATAGGTTAACTAGATTAGCAAATGAGGTAATAGAGTAGGGGGAAGACTTAGCAGCCATTTGAGAGCTGATCCAGTAAGAGAGGATCCGAATCCTTTGCACAGGCATGCTTCCTTTAACCTTTCTGGGATTGGATTGATCTCCATCCTCTCCCTGTATTGTGCTATGTGTTCTTCAGGATCCGTCGAACCATCATACAGCTTCATAGTTGGAACATGGAACCTCTTGGGTATCTCAGTATCACAGATCGGTGGTGCAAAACGAGATATCCTGTGGCTCCCATCTGCAATCTCTGGGATAGGTTTGACCACTCTTGGAACACTTGATATCATATCCTTCAACTTTTGCAATTCTCTGGCCATGGCATGATTGATACCTGGATCCTGCATAAGGCCATGGTTAGTAGCATAGGAATTATTAAAAATGTTACCTCCCATCGAATTCAAGTTAGGAAGAGTGGATTTAAGTCCATATTGTAGAGGCTCTGGAATGATCGAAGGACCGGTAGAAGCATTGGTCTGCATTGGAATAAAATCTCCCTGATGGACATCTGAACTCCCTGTTTGCAAACTCCTCAAGGATCCTGGCATCTGGAAGGATCCATGAAACTGGGAGGATCCTGGAACAAAGGAGGATCCTTGAACCTGGGATGATCCTGGAACAAAGGAGGATCCTTGAACCTGGGATGATCCTGGAACAAAGGAGGATCCTTGAACCTGGGATGATCCTGGAACAATGGAAGATCCTTGAACCTGGGATGATCCTGGAACAAAGGAGGATCCTTGAACCTGGGATGATCCTGGAACAAAGGAGGATCCTTGAACCTGGGATGATCCTGGAACAATGGAAGATCCTTGAATCTGCTGCGCTCTTGAGTACCCTCCTGAATTCACGAAGGATCCCATATGCTGAGGATAGGATCCTGCTGGTTGGAAGTATGGACCTAATGCCTGGGTCACTGTTGTTGTTCCGTAGTGCACTCCTTTTGGTCCACCCACATATTGAACATCTGGAACCACTGATGGCTGAGAAGTAATCACCGGAGTATCAAAATTCAAAGATCTGGGCATCAGTGGGGAATGATCCTCTGCCGTTTTCTTTTGTTTCTTGAGATCTCCGATTTCTTTGAGAATCCTTTCATTGGTCTTATCCTGTTGCTGTATATGATCCTTCATCTGCAAAATCAAAGTAAACATGTCACTAGTAGTGGAAGTGTAAGAAGCAGAAGAAGTTGGAGGTTTTGAGAAAATAGGAGTTGGTTTCTTCGCAGCATTCTCAGCATTCTTCTGGGATCCAGAAGGTGGTGGAGGCAAAGGGGGAACGCCTTGTGAAGAACTGAATGAGGGCATCAAATTTGAAGCATTCTTCGCAGAGGAAGCCATCTGCTAGGTTGCAGTGAACTGAAATGAGCACAGAAATACGAATTTTTCTAAGAATGAAGCACCAATGGCCCCACGGTGGGCGCCAAACTGTTTTGGTCAAAAAATCTGGCGAGGATAATGCAACCAAACTCTTTGTTACGGGGAATGATGCTTTAAATGTAGAACAATAATAAGGATCACTCTAGTGTAGATTGCACAAACGACACAAGGATTTATACGGGGAAAAAGCCCTTGATCAAGAGTTGATCTCCGGCACAAAAAACCCCGGGTGATGGAAACTACCGATCACCAAGCTCAAATAAATCAATAAATGTTTACAACTTCGGATAGTAACGAGCTAGGTACAAGGATCACTATTGTGAGATGTGTAAAAGTGAGTGAAAACTAATAAGTGTTCGTCGAGAGCTTCAAGTATGTTATTGTACGAGAGTGTGTGTAGCTGAAAATGGCTAAGTGTTCTAATTCTAGCTCGTCGCCCCTTTAAAAATAGAAGTTAGCTACACTAACAAACTATCCGACTTTTGTGCCAAGCTCCTACGTTCTCCACAACGTCCATTTCCAGTCAAACGTGTGCGAAATACCCGTGGAATATTCCATAGTAATGTTGCTATGACCAAGTCAAGCTTGTTACTCCTGCGAAGTAATACAAAACACAAACAAACAATCGTCAGTATGAGGATCCTTAAAGTGATCCATGATCCTGATCCTGAAGCTCTTCTGAGGATCACTATCTGTCACAGAAGTAAGGATCATTAATTAGGATAACAAGTAAGGATCACTAATTGTTAGAAAATCCTCCCCTAACACTACCCATGAAATACAATATAACCCTAGCGGTTACATAGTGTCATATAAAGAGTTATAAGTTAAAGATGATTATTTTGATATCATACTTTATGTTATGTTAAACTCCAAAGTTATAATCTTCCGTTGAACGCTAAACTCACACACCTATGTTTCCTCGTGTAGAAGGACTAGGTGCTCCAACTTAATCTACTCCAACAACTCACTCGCGGGAATTCCAAGTAGGAAAGCTTGCAACCACCGTGAGTATACTCGATCCCTTTTTCCCTTTACACTTTGGGATGCAACATGTATAATTATGCACATAACTTTTGAACTAAACATACTCAATCTTTGAACGAAGCATGAAACCAATGTGACTTACTTGCTATCCTTGTATGCTCTATGAACGATTTGGAACGTTATATGCTCATTGACTTTGCTCGCCCACCTTAACAATTATAGCGCTATAGGATTAACGCCCCGCCTGCTATTCTATTGGGTATTGTTAAGTTACCACCCCGCTGAACTATTGGGATTAGGCTATTTTATGCGTTGTGTTCTAGGGTTTGATCATATTGTACGCCAAAATTGCATACTAGTAATCACATATTATGAATCATGTTGGATTTGAGTTTTATTCTATTATGCTATGTAAACAAACTTGTATACTCGCTCATGCTTTTGCATTGAAACTCTATTTTAATACATGTTGCAGGTTGATTATTGAAGTATGGATGAATGATGAAACAAGTTTAGGGTGGACTAGATACACACCTTTAATCTATTTATCTTTTGTTGATTTGAATTTGAACAATGTTGTTATTTCCATTTTAAATGTTGTATGACAATTTAGTTCTTGCAATGAAATTTGAATTCAATTAAATATTGTCTCATAGTGTTATGATGTTTTGAGCAATTTGTTCGTCTCATCCCGATGTTTCCGCCATCAGTTGGGGTGTGACAGCAGGAAATTCACACCTAATAGCCTGGGGTAATATGTCCCCCTGTGGCGATTTTAGTAGTATACCTAGATCGACACCTCTTACATTAGATGCACAGTCAGTATACAATGTCCAGCATTCTAAGTTTTCTCCTAGCTGTTGTACTTCTAGGTCTACTTCATTTTGAACGTCACTACTGAAATCAGCCACAAAGTCAGCTAAAGCCTGAGATTTTATGGCATTTCTAGGTTCATACACTAAGTCATAAGCACTTAATTTTACTGACCACTTAGCCATCCTGCCTGACATCTCGGGTTTCCTAAGCACGTTCTTAACAGGATAGTTGGTTTTAACGTGAATCCTATGTGTCTCAAAATAATGTCTAAGTTTTGTTGATGCCATAACTAGGGCTAATATCAATTTTTCTAGATGAGAATATCTAGTTTCAGCATCTAATAAACTTTTACTAACGTAATAGACAGGATACTGCTGACCTTCATGATCCTTTATAAGGACAGCACTTACTGCATTCCCTGACACTGCAAGATACAGGGATAATGGTTCGCCATCCTCAGGCTTCATCAATAAGGGTGCGGTTGAAAGATACTGCTTCAAATCCTGCAAGGCTGCTTCATGCTTTGCTCCCCATTCGAACTTCTTATTCTTTTTGAGGATATCGTAAAATTCCTTGCACTTTTCCGAGGATTTTGAAATAAATTTGTTCAACGCTGCTACTCGGCCTGTTAACCGTTGAACATCTTTCATATTCGAAGGTGATTTTATATCCAGGATAGCTTTAATCTGCTCCGGGCTTGCCTCTATCCCTCTTTTGGTCACCATATATCCCAGAAACTTTCCTGCCCCCACTCCGAAATGGCACTTAGCAGGATTCAGTTTCATGTTATATTGATCCAGGATATCAAACGCTCCCTTAATATCCTGGAGGTGATCCTCAGCCTTTTTAGATTTCACCACCATATCGTCAATATATACCTCCATGGTGTCCCCCAGCTTGTCTTTAAACATCATGTTTACCAACCTCTGGTATGTTGCACCTGCATTTTTCAAACCAAAGGGCATAGCAGTATAACAATAAATACCTGTGGGTGTCATGAAAGCAGTATCCTCCTGATCAGAGGGTTCCATTTAGATTTGCTGAAATCCTGAAGAGGCATCCATGAAGGTTAACATCTCGTGGCCGGCGGTAGCATCTACTATTGAATCAATATGAGGTAGAGGAAACGGATCTTTCGGACAGGCTTTGTTTAAGTCTGTGTAGTCTACACAAACTCTCCATTTCCCATTTTTCTTTTGTACCACGACTACATTCGCAAGCCATTTAGGAAACTTCACTTCTCTAATTATCTTGCTCCTTAGTAGTCTTTCAACTTCCTCTTGGATGATCACATTTCGCTCCGGAGCAAATTTCCTTCTCTTTTGTTGGACTGGCTTGAATGACCTGTCAATACCGAGCTTATGTGTTATAATATCCTTGGAAATACCTGTCATATCCTCGTGCTTCCATGCGAATGTTGACATCCTGCATTTCAAAAAAATAGTCAATTGATTTTCAATATCCTGAGGGATATTGGTTCCTACGAGCACCGAGATATTCGGATTATCCTGATCCAGGATAACCTTTTTTACATCCTGCTCCGAAGCTTCCACGATATCCTGGGCCTGCATCTTTAATTGCTATGCTGCATTAGGCTTGGTTGAGGATTTCATTGAGGATGAGTAGCATTCCTTCGCCTCCTGCTGATCACTATCAACCTTGACAACCCCCCAAGGGGTAGGGATCTTGATGCACTGATGATAAGTCGATGGCACAGCCTTCATATCATGGATCCATGGCCTGCCTAGTATGATGTTATAGCAGGATAGGGAGTCCATCACACAGAAACGTTGTATCGAGTTGACCTCTTTAACATATACTGGTAACTTTATCTCCCCTATGGTATTCCTAGCTTCCCCACTGAAGCCAACGAGCACGGTGGATTTCGAAGTAATGTCCATCGAAGATACATTCATCCTCTTCAATGTTTCCAGCTGAATTATGTTGACAGAGCTGCCATTATCCACTAATATCCTGCGTACAAAATGGTGAGCAACATATAATGTTATTACGAGGGCGTCATGGTGAGGATCCTGGACAGTATCTCTGTCATCACTGTCAAAAGTGATCACTTTGTCAGTTGTGAGGGTAGTCATTCTGGCTGGTCTGTCTCCCCTTTCAGTCTTAGCCTCCTTTGCACGTCTCTTGGCCGCAGAATACGAAGTCCCACAAATGTCGGATCCTCCTGAAATAAAGTTAATTATTTTGGCATCTGCTGGGGGTGATGCTGCTCGTTCAGGATCCTTCTCAGGATCCTGCCCTTTATTTTTCTTTCTTCCCAGCAAATCCTTCAGATATCCCTTGCTCAATAGGTAGCTTATTTCTTTCCTTAGAGCAATGCAATCCTCAGTCACATGTCCGAAATCTTCATGGAAGGCACACCATTTGGATTTATCCTTCCAATCAGCTTTTTGTTGATTCTTTCGAGGCCACCTAGCTTTGTCTCCTAAACCCTGCATAGCATACATTAACTCAGGTATATTAACAGAAAAGCAATATTCAGATAATTCAGGATATTCTTCAGGATCCTCGTCTTCAACAGCATTCACTTTCTTGTTGTCATTTCTGCCATATGGCTTGGAGCGATACGGTTTATACGAGGATTCTGATTTCCTGTTGGTTGATTCGTAGGTTGAGGTAGAATTCATCCTTTCTTGCATCTTTTTGTCATCTTCCAAGCGAATATATCTCAAGGCCCTGTTACGAGCTTCGTCGAGATTCCTGCAGGGATTCATTACAAGATACTGATAGAACTGAGAATCTTTTTGTAATCCCATCTTAAAAGCCTGCACAGCTGTTGCAACATCAAGATGTGGGATATCCAAGGATTCCTGACTAAACTTGTTCACATAATCCCTCAAGGATTCCTGAGGTCCTTGAGTTACCCTGTAAAGATCACTGGTTAGTTTATCAAAACTCCGGCTGCAAGAAAACTGACTGTTAAATAAATTAACCAAATGAGCAAATGAAGTAATTGAGTGAGGAGGAACATTTAACAGCCATTTTAAGGCTGATCCTGTCAAGGTAGAACCGAAACCCTTGCACAAGCATGCTTCCTTGAGCTCCGGAGGGATAGGATTAATCTCCATTCTTTCTCTATACTAGGAAACATGCTCTTCAGGATCCGTAGACCCATCATACAGTTTCATGTTGGGGGTTTGAAATCTCTTTGGGATTTCAGCATCACAGATAGGATATGCAAAGCGGGATATCCTGTGGCTGTCTTGGGACACTTCCGGAATTGGCTGGACCACTCCAGGTACACTGGATATCATGTCCTTCAATTTCTGAAGCTCCCTAGTAAATGTTGACGTCATACCTGCATCAGTTGACATCCTGACCAAGGAGGGTATCTCAGGAGTATGATTCTGAGAATGGCTTGGCACGATATTCCCCCGGTTATCCTCAGTGTAAACTGCAGAACTGAAGTTCAAAGCCCTAGGCTGCAAAGGAGTGACAGTTTCTTCAACAGGTCTACTTGGGCCGGATTTCAAGAGTTGTATCTCTCTCATCAGCATCCGATTAGTTTCCTGCTGCTGCCTCATCTGCTCCTGTACACTACCAAACAAATTCATAATTTCATCATTAGAAGCCAAAACAGGACCAGATCCCCGGGTACTGGGAGCGGGGATAACATCCCGAGCCAAATGACTCTTAGTTCCGTGTGAAGAAGCTTGCATTCTTGGAGGAGGAGGTGGAAGCACCGAACCAATTGTTGCAGAGGATGTAGCAGACATGGTGGAAGAGCTCATGTTTGATCTCGAGGCCATTGAAAACAATGTAGCAAAAAGTTTTGATAATAGAAAACCGAGTAATGATTTTACTAAAGTTTTTAGTAAAAATAGCACCACTTGCCCCACGGTGGGTGCCAAATTGTTTTGGTCAAAAATTACCGAAGCAATTAAGTGATCAAATTAGTTAAGTGAGGTAGTGTGCTAGAAATGAGTGTCGAAAATATGTTAATCAAATTAATTGTAAAAACAGTTTCAGGATACGACTCAGGATATAGAGATGTACCTATGATCAAACGATAAGCGAAAAACGTAAAGGGGCGACACGAGATGAACGAGGAAAGCCCTTGATCAATCTAGATCGCCGGCACAAAACCTCGGGAGCTGACAATCGCAGCTGCCTTGTTCTTCTATTACTTCAAATATCAGGATACAGTGCAGGATGTGATGCGGATCAACTAAGTGTTACAATGTGATTCGAGTACAAGTGTTTGTGTGTAGTAGTTGCCAGTAGCTTGAGAGTAAAGTGTGCGAATGAAAAAGTGTGTGCCTTAACTGATCCGATCCATCTATTTATAGTAAAAGAAATGCAACAAACTACCCTATTAAACCGGGATCCGGCGGATATTCCCTACTTGAACGTTGTAGACCTGTTCTTTCGGGTACAACGTCTCTCAAATAACTGGTTTGCCCGAGTCTCAAGGAGAAGAAGTCCATCTGACCGTTAGTGACCTACAGCTTCTCACCTGCACGTGGATTATTTAGTTAACACCAGGATATCGCACCAGGATGTTACCAATATCCTGATCCGGTATCCTGGCCACAAGTAAACAATCAAAAGCAGAATATTAGTCAGGATATATATGCTCAGAAAACGACCCATAACACTTACCATCTCCGAACTCATACACCTCCATATCAGGAACCCGCACCCCAGATTCCAAACCCAGTCCTAGAATCTGCACCCCAATGAGTGTTGAAAACGTCCAAGAACTTAGTACTTTCGGTGAGGAAATTTTAGAAAGCAGTGAGAGAATGCGACAGGTGGGAGAGCGTCTCGTCTGGAAGTATGACGAACGCAATATGGATTTCTGGATGAATCCATATCCGGGAATATGAAGGGAAGAAACGGTAGTAGTAATAATAATATAATAATATCATAAAAATAAAATATGTGTGTACGGATGCCTACTATTATTAATGTAATTTTCTTTCAGTTGGTATTGTAATTTTTATTTCAGTACTAGTGTGTAATAGACGCATAGTATATGAATATAGTAAATCGCAATGATCGACGCTTTTGGTTAAATTGCGTGTCATGTGATTGACTATATTAAACATTATTTTGTGATATTAATACGGGGTAAATGTTTAAAATTCAGATGGCCGACGAAGGACATCAAGATAATTTGAATAACGATAACCAGAGTAACATTAACGTGGTTAATGAGAATCCAAGCGACAATAACCATGGAAACCAAATGGATAATAGTGCCGTTCAACACATAGTGGCACAAGGAAATATAGATGAAATGCCATTTATTATTCAAATGGTTCAAGAAGCGAATAATAAAAGTAAACATAGCAGTAAGCGACCAATTGAACCAGAACACAGTGTGACCAATGGCCCTGTACTTCAAATGCCCATTCCCAAAAGAAGAAGAAATGTGCCTTACGGTTGTTCTTACAAGGAATTTTGGTCCTGCAAACCAATAGAATTCTCGGGCAATGAAGAACCTATTGCAGCCCTACGCTGGATAGAAAAGACTGAGGCTGTTCTGAAAATAAGTAAATGTGCGGAAGAGGACAAGATAATGTTTGCTTCCAATCTATTCAAGAATTCAGCCTTAGTGATGTGTTCAAATATTAACATATAAATTTCATCAAATGAGGCATAAAACTAACCCCTTTTTAGTACTAATGTTGGAAAAAGTGTGCTTTTGTCGTCCTTTTGTATTTTCAGGATTAAATGAGTTCAAGTTAACAAAAGAAGCAAAAAGACATCAAAATCTGACATAAATACAAGAAAAGGAACAAGATGTGACATGCCCGACCCCACGACAGCATCTTCCCAAGCAAAACAAGAAGACAGAAGACTGAACACGCCCCGTGCTCAGCCAGCACGGGGGCGTGCCCAAGTGTCAGCAGAAAAGACAAAGTGGTAGAAGCTTCTATTGCCCACCACGGGGCCGTGCTCAGCGGACACGGGGCCGTGGTTAACTATAAGATTCGCACAATCCAGCAAATCTGCATAGTACAAAGATTCTTCTGCACCACGGGGTCGTGCTCAGCGGACACGGGGGCGTGGTCAACTAATAAGACAAAGCTGCATTTAATGAAGAAAGAGAAGGATGTGGACACGGGGCCGTGCCCACTGGACACGGGGCCGTGCCCGAGCTTCTGTTCAGCCTATAAATAGATGTGCTTGGCTCAAGCTCAAACCATCCCTTGGCACACTACCTCTCTCACACTTCACCCACCACCCACCACCACCATAACACCATCATCCACCACCATCATCCATTGTCCATCGTAGAGTGTGTGAGTCGTCTCGGGATCCAAGATTGATCGTAAGAGTTCTTGACAATCAAGGCCATGTTTGCCTAAGTCTCTTACATCACTTGGTGAAGACAAAGTGTCTAGTGTAATACTTTTTATTTCTAATCTTTTGCACTTTTTATTTGGTTTCGTATTAATGACTTTAATAACTAGTTGCTTATGTTGAAGGTGATCTTTCTTTATCGTTTGTCCGTGGTGTCTTGAAATTATTTTACTGTCTATATAAAATAAAAGATTTTCACCATTCATATCTCCACGGTCTATATGGAGGTATGTTGGCTACCTGGTCGGGGGTTAAGGGAACGGTTTGGTAAAGGTCTTGCCATTGTTCAGCGTTTAGAGGTCCTGCAATGGACCTGGGTCAAATTTAGTAGGACCTCCTTCAATACTTCACGGTATTGGATGGCGGGGGTCCAAACTCTTTGACCCCCTCATAAGTTAACTACTATTAATACTATAACCCGGCTATTTAGGACTGTATCCCTGCTGACTCAGACTACTTAGCCGAGGGTAACGTCGTCGCCAAAAGCGGGGCCTACCATAATATTGCATTAATAACTTAATTCATTATCTTCCAATAATCCACCCTTTTAGGATTGTATCCTTGCTGACTCAAACTACTGGGGTGAGGGTAACGTCACCTTCAAAAGAGGGGCCTACTACAATAACTAAGATAATCTCTTAATTATGTGCAAAAGTGCGGAAATAATCAAAGGTTACACTAGATACGAGTCGGAACCAAGTGATTCATCTTGTCTATCTGTTTTTCTTTTATTTTTATTTTCAACATTTTAGTTAGTTTTTATTTTTCTTAGTTAAAAACCTTTTTTTCTAAACTTTTTATTTTGATTAGACGTTGAGGATAAACCGGTACTAAAAGCTCTTGTGTCCTTGGATGACCTCGGTATCTTACCAACACTATACTACGCTCACGATGGGTGCACTTGCCCATATGTGTGTTTAGTGTTAGTGAAATATCGTGTTTTATAAATTTAAAACTTGGCTAAAATAAGTGTTAAATGGGCTTAAAATATACACCTAATATATATAACACTTCACACGCATCACTTAGAATGGTGGAATACTATCCTCCAGTCTAGAGGAAGTGATAAGGTTTATAATATGGAATGGGAAGAATTTAGGAATACAGTGGAAAGGAAATTCTGCCCTCCTAATGAAAAAGAGCAAATAGCAAACAAATTCCTAAATCTTAGGATGAATGGAGTGGATAGTAAAGGATACACTACTACATTCTTTGAATATGCTAGGATAGTGCCAACCCTTGCATCACCCGAACCGGTATTAATCTCCCGTTACATCTGGGGATTAATTGGAGAAATTAGACATGTAGTCAAGGCAGCTAGACCCCAAACCATAGAAGAAGCCGTAGAACTAGCTAATACCTTGACTGATGAACTAGTTCGTACTAGAGAAGAAGATCAGAGGAGAAATTTAACTCAAAGGTTTACCCAAGAATTCCGTTCTGGGAATTTCAACCGTAGGAACGTAGGTTCTACCTCTGCACCATACTGCAGGATCTGCAAGAAGAAGCATTCTGGAAAATGCTCCACTTACTGCAATTTCTGCAAAGCACCAGGACATAAGGAAGAGACCTGCAGAAGGAAACCAACAAATGGACTGTGCTTCAACTGTGGAGAAAAAGGTCATATCAAGGCAAACTGTCCAAAATTGACTCCAGCTACGAACAACAAGAACACTAAAAATGCTAGAGCATTTGTTCTAACTGCAGAAGAAGCTAAGATGATTCCAGACGTAATAGCTGGTACGTTTTTAGTTAATGATGTATTTGCTAAAGTATTATTTGACTCTGGTGCGAACCAAAGTTTTATTAATGCTTCGTTTTGCAAAATTCTAAATCAGCCATTAACTAAACTACCACAAGAATGTCTAGTAGAGATAGCTAACGGAGAAACTATTAGGGTTTCTGAAGTCTTGCAGGGAGCAAGAATAGAAATTTTAAACCAAACATTTAGGGCAAATCTTTATCCAATAAATCTGGCAGGATTTGATGTTGTTTTAGGAATGGATTGGTTAATAGCCAATAAAGCCAGTATTTTATGTGATCAAAAGTCAATTCAAGTAAATTCATATAAAGGTAAAACGATCACAATTAAAGGAAATAAGCCATCTAGATCCACAAAATTCATCTCTGTGATGAAAACTGCAAGTTCTATAAGAAAAGGTTCTATAGTGTATTTGATTTCTATAATCACTAACACTAAAGGAAAAGAACTAAAAGACATTCCAGTAGTGTCTCAGTTTTCAGATGTCTTTCCAGAAGAATTACCAGGACTACCACCCGACAGAGAAGTTGAATTCAGAATTCACCTGCTACCAGGAACAGCACCAATTGCCAAAGCACCTTACCGTTTGGCACCCGCCGAAATGCAAGAACTGAAGAAACAATTAGATGAATTGCTAGAAAAGGGATTCATACAACCAAGTTCATCGCCATGGGGAGCGCCAATCTTATTTGTTAAAAAGAAAGATGGATCAATGCGTATGTGCATTGACTACCGTGAATTAAACAAGGTTACGATTAAGAATCAGTACCCATTACCGAGAATCGATGATCTGTTTGATCAACTGCAAGGAGCTCGATTTTTCTCAAAAATCGATTTAAGGTCGGGGTATCATCAATTAAAGGTACAGGAAGAGGATATTCCTAAAACTGCATTCAGAACAAGGTATGGTCATTATGAATTTACTGTCATGCCATTTGGTTTAACCAATGCCCCAGCTGCATTTATGGACATGATGAACCAAATATGTAAGCCATATTTGGATAAATTCATAATTGTATTTATAGATGATATTCTAATTTACTCTATGAGTAAAGAAGATCATGCAAGACATTTGCACGCACTTTTGAGTTTACTACGAAAGGAAAAACTTTATGCTAAGTTTTCAAAGTGCGAATTTTGGTTAGAACAAGTACAATTTCTCGGACACCTAGTCAACAATAAAGGAATTCATGTAGATCCAACAAAGATCGAGGCGATTACCAAATGGAATACCCCTGAGTCACCAACCGAGGTTAGAAGTTTCTTAGGATTGGTCGGTTATTATAGAAGATTTATTAAAGATTTCTCTAGAATAGCCATTCCTTTAACTAAGTTAACCTGTAAATCCATTAAGTTTGAATGGGGACCAAAACAAGAAGAAGCATTTAGAATTCTTAAGACGAGATTAACTAACACACCCATACTAGCGTTACCAGAAGGAACTGAAGACTTTGTAGTCTCTTGTGACGCTTTTAAATTAGGTTATGGATGTGTATTAATGCAACACTAAAAAGTTATAGCTTATGCATCCAGACAACTTAAGAGTCATGAAAAGAATTATTCTACCCATGATTTAGAACTAGGAGCTATAATTTTTGCCCTTAAGATTTGGAGACATTACCTTTATGGTAGTAAGTTTACCATATTTACTGATCACAAAAGTTTAAGGTATGTTTTCGGGCAAAAAGAATTGAATATGAGACAAAGACGTTGGTGGATAGGAATGAAAAAAGGACATAGCAGCTTACGTTTCTAAATGTTTAACTTGCTCACAAGTTAAAGCTGAACATCAGAAACCCTCAGGTTTGTTACAGCAATTAGGAATGCCAGTATGGAAGTGGGAATTAATAACAATGGATTTTGTTACTAAATTACCCAAAACAAAGAAAGGTAATGATACAATCTGGGTGATTGTAGATAGGCTAACCAAGTCAGCTCATTTCCTACCAATGAAGGAAACTTTTAGTATGGAACAATTAGCTAAATTGTATGTAAATGAAATTGTTTCTTTACATGGAATACCTTTATCAATTGTTTCTGATATGGATAGCCGATTTACCTCTCATTTTTGGTCAAGTTTCCAAAAGGCAATGGGAACTAAGTTAAAACTGAGTACAACTTATCATCCTCAAACGGACGGACAAAGCGAAAGGACCATCCAGACAATGGAGGATATGGTTAGAGCCTGTGTAATTGATTTCGGAGATAGTTGAGACGAACACTTACCTTTAATAGAATTTTCTTATAATAATAGTTATCACACAAGTATTAATGCTGCACCATTCGAAGCACTTTACGGACGAAAGTGCCGAACCCCAGTCTGTTGGGCAGAAATTAGGGAAAAGCAATTATCTGGACCTGAAATAGTGCAAGAAACAACCGACAAAATCATTCAAGTCAAGGAACGACTGAAAGCCGCACGTGATCGACAAAAGAGCTATGCCGATAACCGACGCAAGCCACTGGAATTTCAAGTAGGAGATAAAGTGTTGGACCGGTTTGCGACCCTAAATAGTCAGTTGAGAACGTTCATCTTCAAATACAAAGGCGGAATCAATGCACATGAAGTTACACAGCTTTTTCTTTCCAAATCCTTCTCTATTTATGCTTTCTGAATCAATTTTGACAAAGTTTCGTTACAATAAGAAAGACTAGGTTTCGCTCCAAGTGTTCCAAATGAAGACACACATCAGGTATATATAGTTGACTGATTTCGCTTATATGGCATGACATATAAGCGAAACCCCATGTGTCTGAATAAGCGAAACCACCTGGTGACACATGAGCGAAACCCCCTAATGTACCTATAAGCGAAACCTACTCTAACAATGTACATATAAGCGAAACCTATACATTAAACCCTAATTTTGACTTTTAAGCTCTAATCTTGACTTATCTTGACCTAAGACTTAAAATACACGTAGTCAACAGACATCTCATACACCAACAGACTCCCCCTTGGATGTTGACAAATTCTTCAGCTCCGAGTCTTCAGTCTTGGTCTTTTCTCCAACTCTCTGTCTTCTCATCATAAGCACTCTATCTTCACAGGTTTAGGATCACAACCTAGCTCCATCTTCAAACTCCCCTTTGACTGTTGATCCAGACTCCCCCTTTCACAGACTCCCCCTCTCAATATGCTAGAATCCGAAATCTTGATCTGGTTCAAGCTTTGACAATTAGCTTCCGTGGGAATGATGAAGTCCAAAACCTGTGTCTCAAACATCAAACATTACAAACTATCTTTTCAATAATAAATCACAAATTCAATCAGTTTTAGAAATCCACTCAAGTATTCAGGTCCAAGTTAATGACCCTGATTACTCAATTAATTTACCAAATTCAACTTAATGACCTTGGTTGATCATTTGACGAATCAAACTGATTTTGTTAAACATTTTCAAACATTTTTCTAAAAATAACAAGTATCAAGTTAATGAACTTGTTTTTTACTTAAAAAAAAAACAAACTTCATCAAGATAAGCTCTCCTCATACTTCAGTCCAGAATCTCCTGCATCTGCTTCAATCATCTGAGAATTCAACAATCAACTCTCTACTTTGGTTTGTCAAAAATAAAGCAGAAATAAAATTTTTTTTTGGATTTTATAAAGTGTTCTAAACTAAGAAATGAAATACAGAAAACTTAAATTGCAGAAAGTAAACAAAGTAAACTATTTACAAACATATTTTTGATGAGCGTGTTAGGGAATCATATCAGCTATTCGACAAATCACAAGTACCGTTAAGCTTCAATTACATACTCAAGATTAAACAATTCGCGTAGATTGTCGATATACTGATCCACTTTAAATTCTCACACAAATTTCAATCTGTCCAGGATACTGATTTAGTGTTTTAGAGACTTAAACTTATACGCGTGTCCCACCTCTTAAATATACTCCCGTATCCAGATCCCGATATTCAGTCTTACAGGTAATTATGACACAAATGATATCTGTAGGGGTTAATAAATTATGAAGAATCATGAGAGCTCAGGTCAGAACTACCGTTCAGCAGAGAGATCATGACTCAACTTTCAGGTGTGTCCCCTTTAGAGGATCTTTTTTACAACAGCATTGCTAAGCAATTTTATTGTCTTATCATATATGCTGAGGGTGATGCTGTGTTTCAAGCATTGCGAAAAGTATTATTCAAGGACTAGGTCAGAACTTCCATTCAGCAGAAGTCCCGGAATAATACCCCAGATATCACTGAGTATAAAAACCTAGTATATCAGAAAAAGGAATCTTTCAAACGAGATTTCAGGGGTTACCTATATATCCAAGTAGTGTTCCCCACGAAATAAGTAAGTAAGATTTAAGTTTATATCCCGAACAAACCTACTAAATGTGTAAAAACCTATCGGCATATCATCAGCGAGACTGTTTAATGCATTTAAACATTCCATTTCTTTAGCATACTGTGACTGTCAAGCCGATGTACTATCATTTTCCCTTTTTACACAAGCTCTTTTCTGGTTTTCTATTGTTTTTGAATTTTGAAAATATCTCATGTTTTTGTATTTTTGCATTTTTTACTGTTTTTGTATTTTCTGAAAATATATCTATATACAAATATCTACTCCCCCTAAATACCAAAACAGGTAAAAAATCGACAAACCATTGCAGATTGTTTCTCGTCTTCATCCGCAACAGTACTCTCATCAACGCCCACAATTCCATCCAACACCGAAAGAAACTTCATACCGTTCAGTTTTAACAAATATTGAAACCGATTTTTATCAAAAGCTTTGGTATGTAAATCAGCTTTCTGTTCGTCAGTGTGGATTTTCTCAATTCGTATCAACTTTTTCTCGAAACAATCACGAATAAAGTGATGACGAATTTCTATGTGTTTAGTTTTAGCGTGATGAACTGGATTCTTTGTTATATTTATAGCTGCCTCATTATCAACAAAAAGAAGTGTGTTAAGAAACTGCAAACCGTAGTCGCGCATCTGTTGCTGTATCCACAGGATCTGAGAGCAGCAACTGCTAGCAGAAACGTACTCCGCTTCACATGTAGATAGCGCCACAGACGTTTGTTTCTTACACTGCCAGGTAACCAATCTAGGTCCAAAGAACTGGCATCCTGCAGTTGTTGATTTGGAATTGACTTTGCAGCATCCGAAATCTGAATCGGAATACCCTTCGAGCGTAAAATCGCCTTTCCTAGGATACCACAACCCCAATGAAGGAGTTCCTTTCAGGTAGCGCAACATCCTCTTCACAATAATCATATGCGAAGCTCTCGGGTTAGATTGATATCTTGCTGCGAGGCACGTTGGGTACATGATATCAGGACGTGAAGCTGTTAAGTACATCAATGAACCTATCATGGATCGGTAGAACGTTTCATCAGCCCTGTCTCCGGTGAGATCTGGGTGAATCCCATGATTTATTGCAAGTGGGGTAGCAGCTGGAGTAGAACTTGACATCCCAAATTTCTCTAGAATATCACGAACGTACTTCGTCTGATGAATGAAAATTCCCTCAGGAAGTTGTTCAACTTGTAGACCCAGAAAGAATTTCATCTCCCCCATTGATGACATTTCGAACTTTTGCTTCATCACTGATTCAAAGTCTTTGCACAGACTCTCATTCGTTGACCCAAAAATTATATCATCCACATAAATCTGAACTATCAGAAGATGACCGTCGACCTCTTTGGTGAAGAGAGTGGCATCCACTTTTCCACGAATGAAATTGTTGGCTAGTAGGTGTTGAGACAATTTCTCGTACCAAGCTCTCGGGGCCTGGTGTAAACCATACAGCGCTTTGTCCAATAAGTAGACCTTGTTTTTGTGGATTGGATCGGTGAAGCCCGGCGACTGTCCGACATAAACCTCCTCTTTGACCTTCCCATAAAGAAACGCCGATTTTACATCTAACTGATATACTTTGAAGTTTTTCCAAGATGCAAATGCTAGAAAGATTCTGATCGCTTCTAGTCGAGCAACTGGAGCATACACTTCAGTGAAATCTATACCCTCCTGCTGACAGAAACCCTGAACAACGAGTCAAGCTTTGTTACGAACCACAACTCCTCTATCATCTCTCTTACACTTGAACACCCACTTGGTGTTAATCTTCCTCTGACCATCAGGTAAATCCACTAACTTCCACACTCCCAACTTTTCGAATTGGCTCAGTTCCTCCTGCATTGCATTGACCCAAGAATCTTCAGTAAGCGCCTCTTTGTAAGTTCTTGGTTCAACCTGCGAGATAAAACAACTCAATGAGAATTCAGTTTGCAAAGGAGCAACTGTTGTATAAAAACATGTAAGCCCTTTATCAATCTGTCTTCGAGTGCGAACGCCTGTCTACAGTTCTCCAATAATCAATTCCTCCGGATGATATGAAAGAGTTCGTGGTATTACTTCGCCAGAAACATCTACCTCACCTTCCAGATTAGTAACATTCTGATTTGCACCTTGTTCACTGACTGGGTTTGTTTGACCTGAAATCTGAATTTGCTCCCCCTCAGAATCTGAATCACCACGATCAAATACTGGCATGTTCTCAGATTCTTGATTATCATTCTGTGCCGACTGATTATCCTGAGCAACTTCATTCTGTTGGACATCATCATGTTCACCAGCATTACTCGGACCTGCTTCATCATCATTTGAACTTTCCCGTGGTCGCCTCGAATACTCAGCTGGGAACCTTTGCTGTGACTCGTATTCACGCAAAATATCCAACTCATCAAAGAAATCTTCATCATCCTCTGATTCTTCTCTCATGTCAAACGAATCCCACAGTTTGTCATAATGATAACGCCATGAATCTCCAGGATTCTGTGGCGGCATAGTATAACCTTGACATTCAACATTTCCAGCTTCAATAATCCGCTTCTCACTTGGAACGAAGACACGTCGCATCGGATTTGCATAACCAACAAATATTCCCTCAATGCACTTCGGACCAAACTTTCCATGAGGCTCTATAACAGTATAGGGTGACCCGAACGGTTCTAGATACTTCAAATTCGGTTTGCGGTTATTGATTAGCTCAAAGCATGTTTTGTTGAACTTCTTGACAGTGAGAACCCTGTTGAGTGTATAGCATGCGGCGGAAACAGCTTCAGCCCAAAAATTTATCGGTAACTTTGAATCTGCGAGCATAGTTCTAGCCGTCTCGATTAGTGTCCGGTTTTTGCGTTCTGCGACTCCATTCTGCTGCGGAATGTACGGAGCACTAAACTCATGCAATATACCTCTTTCATCACAAAATTCTTCCATCTTACAGTTCTTGAATTCAGTACCATTGTCACTACGAATTCTTTTGATACGCCTTTGGTACAGATTCTCAATTTTCTTGAACAACACCATCAAACTACCAAACGTTTCGTCTTTCGTTTTCAAGAAAGAAACCCACGAAAATCTGGAATAATCATCAGTAACGACCAAACAGTAGTAATCTCCTGTAATACTTTTGACATTCACAGGACCAAACAAATCCATGTGAAGTCTTTCCAGAGGTCTTGAAACTGAATTGACTTGCTTTGTAGGGTGTGACTTTTTCTTCTGCTTGCTTTTGACACAGCTAATGCACTCTCCTTCCAGATGAAAACCTTTGACATGAACACCAAGAACTAAATCATTGTGCACCAAGTGATTCATCTTCCTTAGGTGAATATGCCCCATCTTGCGGTGCCACAATCTCGATTCTTTCTCAGTTGCTCTGGATACAAAACAATGTGTTTGACCTGTTGTTGTAGTTGCTACACTCATGTCCAACACATATAAATCATTCACTCTTGGTGCCCGCATGATAATCCATTCTTCAGGGATAACAAATCCTGGTTTCAAGATCAAACATTCTTTGTCTGTGAAGTGAGTGGTATACATATTGTCACAAATCTGCGAGATACTCAGTAGATTGTTCTCCAGCTCAGTAATGTAGTTAACTCTTTCAAACGTAACAATCCCATTGGATAACGTTCCTTCACCAATAATTCTACCACCTTCATGACCAGCAAATCCCACATAACCACCATTGATATTTTTAACGTCATACAATAATGCAGTATTTCCTGTCATATGTCGAGACGCTCCACTATCCATGATCCATCTTGAAATAGCTCTCGGAAGATCCTGCACATAACAAACTTTGATTTACACTTTAATAAAGATGCCGATTCATGCTTCACGATTACCAACTAGGAAGCTCCGGTAATTCAAACAGTTTAGTCGAACATGGAGTCCACCCAGGCCTCATCAGCCTTAGGTGTAACCTTGACTCTCGCAATTTGAATTTTGAAATTTTCAGCCTTCAAAGGTGGAAAATTTGCATCATAATCAATTTGAATTGAATCCTCAGAAGGTGAAATCTTTTTCTCACTTTTTGGTTTCCAAATTTGTTGAGATAATGCAACCCGCTTGTAAAATTTGTCATTTTTAGTTACCACTTTCTTTACGGGTTCATTTTTCACTTTGATGTTGTCATTATTCACACTCTTTTTCTCAACAACGATTGGTGCTTTACCCTTCTCGTCAACTTTCTTCTGTTGAATCTTCACAGTTTCAGTCTTAGGCTTCACGTTGGTACACTTTCGTGCAATGTGACCAACTTGATTACACCTGAAACATGTTCGAGTATCAACAACTCGACTTGTGCCTTCAGACTGAGACTGTGAAACTCTTTTCTCAAAGAACTCTACATTCGATTTTGAAAAAATCTCTTTCTCTTCATCAGCAAGTGAACTCGAACTGTTCACAAACTTTTTCTTTTCAGCAAACCTCTTGTTTGGAACATTTCTTTTCTGATAATTCCTACCACCCTGATAACCACCCGACCAGTTATTTCGATTGTTATGATAAAAACGTGATGGATTAACAGATTTCTTGTAGTATGATTTATCTTTCTCAAAACTCATTTTTCTCTTTGTTTGACTCAGATTGTTCACTTTTGACAACTCAACTTCAACCAACTTGAAAACATTTATCAATTTGTTCAAATTAACATTCTCAATCGGAAACTCAGAATCCGAAAACAACTTATCTGAACCCAACATCTTGTACATGACAAGATTTGATTCTTCATTTAAGTTGTTCTTGGACTTTTGTTTCGGAATGTAGTTGTCCAAGAAACACCCATCTTCCTCAGTAGTGTCACTATCCGTTTTTAGCACATTTTCAACAACACCTTTTACAATATCATTTTGGACACTATCATCATTGGAAGATGTGAACGTGACATCAATTGAATCCGGAAGATTCATTTCACTTTCTTCTTCAATTTCAACCAACCCTGATTGCTTTTTCGTGTAGTTATCAAGAACAGGTGGTGGAACTTGATGAAAACCCACCCCAGTTCCATCAGAGTACACATCTTCGCCTACTTTGTCTTTCCCGATGGGTTTGGGAATAATGTGTTGCAACACAAAGCTTGCGGAGTTGTAACTCTTAAGCTTCAACTGGATTCGCTCATTTTCAATTTCAGCTTCTTGAACTTTAAGTTTCAGTTTAGCGATTTCATCCAGTTGTTGGTTGATTGATTCTTCTTTTACTCTAAGCACTGCTTTTAGTTGAACGTTTTCTTTATAAGTTTTACCATTTCGATCATCATTATCTTTCATTGTGCTTTTGAGTTTTTCAAACTTTTCAGAAATCTGACGGTTTTCAAGAATTAACTTTTCATTTTCTTTTTTAACTCTTTCATGATCAATTTTATCATTTTCAATTTGGTTAGTTAATTCTTTTATCCGTTCAGTTGAAGCTTTAACTCTTTTGTCACGATCAAGAATTTGATTCTCAACACTTCTGACTTTTGCTGTCAGATCTTCAACTTTCTTACCGTTGAGATACGTGACTGTATTACAAAATTTGCACTCTTTGATGCAATTTTTGCAATCAACATTTCCATCAATTTTCTTACCTGACACATTTGTTGACAAGTTTGAACTGACCTGGCTTTTTGACTCAGACACGGAGTTAGAGTCTACCTCAAGTGCCTTAGCAGCCAGCACTTTGTCAGCCATTTTTCCGAGGTTTTCAGCATTCAACTCCTGTATTGTGTCAATAACCCCAGTATCAATCTTCTTTGACTTCTCTATATCTTCTTTCTCCTTTTTCTCTTTCTCTTCTTTCTCCTTCCTCTCTTTCTCTTCTTTCTCTTTCTCGTCTCCAGTTCCCCACCATTTATTCTGCCAATACTCATCCTCATCTTTGAACTCCTTTATTATGGCTTCCAGATCAAGAGTTTTGTTATCAACTGCAATATTTCCATATGGATCAAGATAACACTCCCTGTCTGGATCCCATCTTCTCGCTCTTCTCGCTTCCAGATAGATACCAGAAATTCTAATTATTCTATTTTCAGCCAACATTTTTCTGTATTGATACTTCTGCTCTTCAGTGCGGTTATCTTTCCAAGGAATAGGTTCGTTTTTCGCCATGAACGCGTAACCAACCGCATCTTCCTCCGGTAGAACCTCTTGACTCCAATCATACCCCTCATCATCAAAAATCACCACAAGAGCTCTAGATTTCTCTTTGTTGTCTTCAACTTGCTTCAATCTAGGCGGCTCGGATTTATTCTGATGATATATTGCCTTCTTGTAGTAATCCTCTCTGAAAGGGTTCTCCGACTCATCAGCATATGCGTTTCTGCATTCTCGTTTGAAGTGACCTTTCTGCTTACACTTGAAGTACGTCACCTTGGACTTATCGAACCCCAGCTTGGTAGATGGACCACCGATTGTTTTTCTGCCGGTAATTTCCATGAAACGTTGTGCTCGACGAACAGCACTGGCCATACATCAACGAATGTCGATCAGCTCCATTTCCTCCAGATCTATCTGATCATAATCTTCCTTCGTCAGGTTGGTGTTGCCTATCTTCCCTGCTACTAACCCTTCATACGATTCCAACACAGATGCTAGAAAGATCATCTGTTGTTTAGCAGACTCCTCGTCAAAATTCTGAGCCTTCTTTAAGTCTATTGCAATGTTACATTGAAAACGATTCTTTGCATCAGAATGACTTACAGATGATGAAGATCCACTGTGATAACCACTGTGATTTCCACTGCTTTGACCACTTTGACTTTCTTTGCTTGCTGTGGACACATTTTCAACAGAAAACGCAGTCTTGGGAGAAGTTGCTTTTGGCATCATGCTCTTTGGATAATACAAATCCAAATTCTGTTGATAAGATGAGTGATTGACTTTAAATGTCTTCTTCAGTTCCAGCTCGTGACTTTCAAGTCTCTCAATCAACAAATCTAATGTCAACTTTTCTGGTGCCTTGATGGTATTCTTCAGCATCAGCGCATAATATCTCCAATCCATCTCGTCAGGCAACGAATCGAACAATTTGTCGATAAGCTCATCTTCAGGATATCTGATATCATGTCTTGCTAATTCCAACTTCAGATGACCAAACCTTTCTATCATTTTACAAACTGACTCGTTCTTTAAACAGCCAAATAGATCAAACTATTTTCTAAGAAGTTTTCTTTTGTTTTTCACAATTTCTGAACTTCCTAAACATTTTGTTTCTAGCATCTTCCAGAGATCTTTTGCATTTGAATAATCAATCAACGAGATTATGTCCTCCCGGACGGACTGAAACAACAAAGCCACACACTTTTGTTCAGCTACAAACGACTCGATCTCCTCAGCTGATGTTAGAGTTTCACCATTTTTGTTTCCATTGACATAACCGTTTTTCAGACTCTTCCAGCTGGGAAATGCGAATGCCATCAACCAATCTTCAAACTTTCTTGACCACCAACTGTATTCCTCGATAGCCATTAGCTTTGGAGGTTTATTGAATGTTCCGAAGGCACTTTCAGATTCCCAAGCTTCCTTTTTCTTCGGATTCGGAGGATTCTCATTGTTGTTGCTTGTAGATGTATCATCGTTTCCGGAATTTCCAGCAAATGCGTACATGTCGCTAAACGGGTTTAAGAATATGTCATCCATCTTGAGTGTACCCTGCAAAATTAGCCAACACTTAGAAAAATTTTCGAGATTTTGGAAAACAGTGACAAATGAGCGAAATATCAATTTTGTGACAAATAAGCGAAATCACATATGTCACAAAAGCGAAACCAGTTATTTGACAGATAAGCGAAACCAGATATGTTCCTAAAAGCGAAAACAGGTATTGTCCGTATGAGCGAAACTAATCAATGTCTGTATGAGCGAAATATGATTGTTCGTATAAGCGAAATATGATTATTTCGAGCGAAACCTTCGATGTCCGAAAAAGCGAAACCCTATTTTTAACTGATTTTTACCATTTTTAAGCCGTGTTTTAACCTGAATCTTTCTAGGGTTTGTTAATTGTATGTTTTACATGTTATACTAAAAAATCAGGTCATTTCAACCGTAGGAACTAGTTCAAATCGAAAAAGTATAAGAGAAAGTGAGTAGAAATGAGAGAATTTGGTCGAATCAGCTGTAGTAGTATGAACTCCTCGTCCTGAAGCTCTGATACCACTTGTTGGACCGGTTTGCGACCCTAAACAGTCAGTTGAGAACGTTCATCTTCAAATACAAAGGCGGAATCAACGCACATGAAGTTACACAGCTTTTTCTTTCCAATTCCTTCTCTATTTATGCTTTCTGAATCAATTTTGACAAAGTTTCGTTACAATAAGCAAGACTAGGTTTCGCTCCAAGTGTTCCAAATGAAGACACACATCAGGTATATATAGTTGACTGATTTCGCTTATATGGCATGACATATAAGCGAAACCCCATGTGTCTGAATAAGCGAAACCACCTGGTGACACATGAGCGAAACCCCCTAATGTACCTATAAGCGAAACCTACTCTAACAATGTACATATAAGCGAAACCTATACATTAAACCCTAATTTTGACTTTTAAGCTCTAATCTTGACTTATCTTGACCTAAGACTTAAAATACACGTAGTCAACAGACATCTCATACACCAAGATAAAGTATTGTTAAGAGTCTCTCCTTGGAAAGGAGTAGTAAGATTCATCAAATGAGGAAAGTTAAGTCCCCGGTATATTGGACCTTTTAATATTATTAGAAGAATAGGACTTGTAGCCTACCAGCTACAACTGCCAGAGGAAATGGCAAGAATACATGATGTATTTCATGTATCAAATCTCAAAACGTGTTTAGCTGATGAATCACTAGTAGTACCTCTTTAGGATATAGAGGTAAATGAACAACTCAAGTTTATAGAAAGGCCTCTACTAATCGAAGACAGGAAAGTCAAGAACCTCAAGCATAAAAGACTAGTTCTAGTCAAAGTGAAGTGGAACTCCAAAAGAGGACCTGAGTACACATGGGAGCTTGAATCTGAAATGAAAAAGAAATATCCACACTTGTTCCAGTAGATCTCGAGGACGAGCTCTAAAATAAGGTGGGGAGGATGTAACAACCCTCAATAAAACCGACACTCTCGAATATTTCCGACACCCTAGTATATTTTAAATGTTCCATTATGTTTTTAAATACAACCCGTATGTGAAAACCGAACCCGAAATATATAAAATAGTAATTAAAATAAATAAAAGTTTAAATCTAGGGCTGAGGCGGGCCGCGTCGACCCACCCCAACCATTTACGCGGGCGGTATCAAAGTGGATACCGGATTCTTTTAAGTTTCTTTAGTTCAAACGGGCCGCGTAAGACCCCGTTTAAGTTAACGCGGGCCGCGAGAGATCAACAACGCGGAGACACCCTGAGCTGACACGTGTCGACATCGTGGCGGGTCTATAGGATGAACCGGATAAGCTATAGGTTGACCAGGTGTTGACGCGGGCCGCGTAAGGCTTCGCCTTACCTTACGCGGGCCGCCTAAAAGTCGAATTCAGCACCTATAAATAGATAGCATCGGATCTCAGTCGAACTCGCTCATTCTCAATTTCTCAATCTCAATTTCTATAGTAGGCTTATTATACGCGGGTATTATATCCCCCTAAATAGCGAAGTTCTGCTCCGTTGTAAGTATTATAACCCATAGAGACGTATTAGATACTCTGCCCGATTGATCTAGGGTTCCGTAACGGCTGTCGTGGTTCTGCCCGACGTAGTCGTTGGAATACCGTCTCGGATAGGGTATTGCTAATGTTAAATTGGGTTATTGTACTAACACGTGTGCTTTTGTGTAAATTATATATTATTCCCAGGAAATCCTTACTGAAAACCCTAAAACAGCAATGTGAGTTGATCCACTTTTTGTAAACCTTTTTGTGAACTGTTTTACAAAACCTTAAATATCTTTCCATGCGAATAACAGTTATTGAGTATTTGTAAGAATACAATTACAGTCGGTAAATTTGGGGTTTTGTATACAAAATTTGTTACCACCTGGTAAAGGAGTAACATGACCATAAGTCGGAACGACATTACCGTGTGGTGGTAATTGATATAACTTGGAAACAAATGTAATTGCGGATGCGCTCTCAATACTGTGCACTGTGACTTTTTATTTAAACTTGATTAAACTGGGATTCACTCACCAGTATTTCCCACTGACAAATGTTTTTAAAACGCGTTTCAGGTAACAAAATGTGAAAGCCAAATAGAAGCCAGCTGGATGTCGCAACCCCCGATCCCTGATTCCCGGGAACGGGCGGACGCGATCTCAGAGTTTTGGTGGTATCAGGTTATTTAATCTTGCAGCGGAATTTACATCAGGACCGTAGTTAGGAAATGTTTATCAGAGTAAAACCACCTCATTTAATATTAATAATCACATGGGTAAAACCCAAATTTCTTATTACAATACATTTATAGGGATAAACCCTATTTTATTGAATTGTAAAACATCGTTTATTAGGTAACTTTTATAGCCACATTTTCCCAAGCCTTCAGTGCTCTCCAGCTGGCTTTTTACTAATTGGTTGTCACATTGGGTTACCTGAAACGTGTTTTAAAAACATTTGTCAGTCGGAAATACTGGTGAGTGAATCCCAGTTTAATCAAGTTTAAATAAAAAGTCACAGTGAACAGTATTGAGAGCGATCACATTGTTTATGTCTACACAAATACTCCATTTAGTACTGTCAATCCACTGACTTGTGGGTCATATTACCCATTGGCTAACTCATTGTCCAATGGTATCGTATTGTCATCCCGACTTACTACTCGCAAGTAGTACAAATTTTGTATACAAAACCCCAACATACCGGCAGTAATTGAAGAACTACAAAGACTCAATCACTGCCAAATTTCATAGTAAAACATTTAAGGTTTGGTAAAACATTACCAAAAAGATTAACAAAAAGATGATAAACTCACATTGCTATCTTAGACTTCTTGTAAGGGTTTCCTGGATATAATCTATAATTTATACAAATGTACATTGGTTAGTATCATAACCCTTTGAAATTATTAATGATACCCTCCCCGAGACGGCATTCCAACAACTACGTCAGGCAGAACCACGACAGTTGTTACGGAACCCTAAATCAATCGGGCAGCGTAACTATTACGAAACTGGGGTTATAATACTTACAACGGAGCAGAACCTCTCTAATTAGGGTTATAATACTCGTGTATTATAAGCCTACTACAGAAATTGTGATTGAGAATTGAGATTGTGAGCGACGGAAAACGAAAACTGATGCGTTCTATTTATACTTGCTGATTTCGACTTTCAGGCGGCCCGTGTAAGGTAAGGCGAAGCCTTACGCGACCCGCGTCAACACACGGTCAAAGTATAGCTGATCCGGGTCACTACCTAGCTTCGCTACGATGATGACACGTGTCATCACCGGGCTGCGCCACCATTTCGATCTCACGCGGCCCGTGTTAACCTAAACGAGGTCTTACGCGGCCCGTTTGAACTAAAGGAATCAACGATATCAGGTTTAAACCCTGATACCGCCCGCGTAACTGGTTGAGGTGGGTCTACACGGCCCGCCTCAACTCACTGTTTTCAGATTTTTATTTATTTTATACATGATAACATATTTCGGGCTCGGTTTTCACATACGGGGTATATTTAAAGACATATTGAGACTTTCTACAATATACTAAAGTGTTAGACACATTATAAGGGTGTTGGTTTTACCGAGGGTTGTTACACTGGACAGCACTGAAGGCTTGTAAAAGTGGCAATGAAGTTACCTAAAATAAAATAGATGTTTTTATTAAATAAAATACGATATATTCCTATGAAAATGTGTGTACTATGAACTTAGGTTTTATCCCATTAATTTAAAGTTATAAAAAGAGTGGTATTTTACTCTGATTAAATATTTCCTAACTACGGTCCTGATGAAATTTTCCGCTGCCAAATTAGACTAATACCACGATACCACCGAAACTGGCTCGCGGCCGCCCGTTCCCGGGAATCAGGGATCGGGGGTTCCGACACATAACGCTTTAAGCCATTTGGTTTGTGGGCGTTAGATTCGAATCTATCTATATAATAAAAGAAACCACTTTAGGGACACTTGTCATCATATTAGGTCATCTCTTATAGATAATTATTAGTTTAATTTAATTTCTTCTAATTAATTATAGATAATCCTCCTACTAAATATTATTTAATTTCATATCTTATATTATAGATAACTCTCCTTGACTTGAATGATCATGTCAGTTGTTTCTTGCACTATCTCAGGTACAGATAGTTGCTTTTCCCCAATTTCTGCCCAACAGACTGGGGTTCGGCACTTTCGTCGATAAAGTGCTTCGAATGGTGCAGCATTGATACTTGTGTGATAGCTATTATTATAAGAAAATTCTATTAAAGGTAAGTGATCATCCCAATTACCTCCAAAATCAATTACACAAGCTCTAAGCATGTCTTCCATTGTCTGAATTGTCCTTTCGCTTTGTCCATCCGTTTGTGGATGATAAGCTGTGCTTAGCTTTAACTTGGTTCCCATTGCCTTTTGGAAACTTTACCAAAAATGAGAGGTAAATCGACTATCCCTATCAGAAACAATTGATAAAGGAATTCCATGTAAAGAAACAATTTCATTTACATATAATTTAGCTAATTGTTCCATACTGAAAGTTTCCTTCATTGGTAGGAAATGAGCTGACTTGGTTAGCCTATCTACAATCACCCAGATTGTATCATTACCTTTCTTTGTTTTGGGTAATTTAGTAACAAAATCCATTGTTATAAATTCCCATTTCCAAACTGGCATTTTTAATTGCTGTAACAAACCTGAGGGTTTCTGGTGTTCAGCTTTAACTTGTGAACAAGTTAAACATTTAGAAACATAGGCTGCTATGTCCTTTTTCATTCCTATCCACCAGAAATTTTTCCTTAAATCCTGGTACATTTTGTCACTTCCTGGATGCATTGTATACTTAGACTTATGGGCTTCTTCTAATATACGATGACGTAGGTTTCCTAATTTAGGTATCCACATTCTCTTTTTATGGAATCTCCAAATTCCATCTGTTCCTTGTTCCAATTCTTTTAGTATGCCTTTTAATTTTTCAGAATCATCGTTGATTACTGATTCTTGTGCTTCTCTTATTTGATCATTTAAATCTACTTGCAGATTTAATTTAAGAGAACGTACCCTTTTTGGATTTTCATGATACTTTCGACTTAAAGCATCTGCCACTATATTTGCCTTTCCTTCATGATACTGGATATCACAATCATAGTCACAAAGCATTTCCATCCAGCGTCTTTGTCTCATATTTAACTCTTTCTGCCCGAAAATATACCTTAAACTTTTATGATCAGTAAATATGGTAAACTTACTACCATAAAGGTAATGTCTCCAAATCTTAAGAGCAAAAATTATAGCTCCCAACTCTAAATCATGAGTTGAATAATTCTCTTCATGATTCTTAAGTTGCCTAGATGCGTAAGCTATAACCTTTTGGCGTTGCTTCAATACACATCCATAACCTAACTTAGAAGCATCACAATAGACTACAAAGTTTTCAGTTCCTTCTGGTAATGCTAGTATGGGTGTATGGGTTAATCTTTGCTTAAGAATTCTAAATGCTTCTTCTTGTTTTAATCCCCATTCAAACTTAACAGATTTACAGGTTAGCTTAGTTAAGGGAATGGCTATTCTAGAGAAATCTTTAATAAATCTTCTATAATAACTGGCAAATCCTATGAAACTTCTAACCTCGGTTGGTGACTCAGGGGTTTTCCATTTAGTAATCGCCTCGATCTTTGTTGGATCTACATGAATTCCTTCATGATTAACTAAATGTCCAAGGAATTGTACTTGTTCTAACCAAAATTCGCACTTTGAAAACTTAGTATAAAGCTTTTCCTTTCTTAATAAACTTAAAAGTGCGTGCAAATGCTTTGCATGATCTTCTTTATTCTTAGAATAAATTAGAATATCATCTATGAAAACAATTATGAATTTATCCAAATATGGCTTACATATTTGGTTCATCATGTCCATAAATGCAGCTGGGGCATTGGTTAAACCAAATGACATGACAGTAAATTCATAATGGCCATACCTTGTTCTAAATGCGGTCTTAGGAATGTCCTCTTCCTGTACCTTTAATTGATGATATCCTGACCTTAAATCGATTTTAGAAAAAAATCGAGCTCCTTGCAGTTGATCAAACAGATCATCGATTCTCGGTAATGGATACCAATTCTTAATCGTGACCTTGTTTAATTCACGGTAATCAATGCACATACGCATTGATCCGTCCTTCTTTTTAACAAATAGTATCGACGCTCCCCATGGCGACGAACTTGGCTGTATGAATCCTTTCTCCAACAATTCATCTAATTGTTTCTTTAATTCTTGCATTTCTGCAGGTGCCAAACGGTAGGGTGCTTTGGCAATTGGTGTTGTTCCTGGTATCAAATGGATTCTGAATTCAACTTCCCTATCCGGAGGTTGTCCTGGCAATTCTTCTGGAAATACATCTGAAAACTGAGATACTACTGGAATATCTTTTAGTTCTTTTTCTTTAGTGTTAGTGATTATGGAAATCAAATACACTATAGAACCTTTTCTTATAGAACTTGCAGTTTTCATCACAGAGATGAATTTTGTGGATCTAGATGATTTATTTCCTTTAATTGTGATCATTTTACCTTTTGGTAAATTTACTTGTATTAACTTTTGATCACATAAAATACTGGCTTTATTGGCTATTAACCAATCCATTCCTAAAACAACATCGAATCCTACCAGATTCATGGGATAAAGATTTGCAATAAATTTCTGATTTAAAATTTCTATTCTTGCTCCCTGCAAGATTTCAGAAATCCTAACGGTTTCTCCATTGGCTGTCTCTACTAAGCATTCATGTGGTAGTTTAGTTAATGACTGATTTAGAAATTTGCAAAATGATGTATTAATAAAACTTTGGTTTGCACCAGAGTCAAATAATACTTTAGCAAAAACATCATTAACTAAAAACATACCAACTATGACATCTGGAATCATCTTGGCTTCATCTGCAGTCAGAACAAATGCTCTAGCATTTTTAGTATTCTTGTTGTCTGGAGCTGGAGCTAATTTCGGACAGTTTGGCCTGATATGACCTTTTTCTCCACAGTTATAGCATAATCCATTACTGGTTTTCTTCCTGCAATTTTCTTCCTTGTGTCCTGGCATCTTGCAATAATTGCAGAGAGTGGAGCATTTTCCTGAATGCTTTTTCTTGCAGACCTTGCAGTATGGTGCAGAGGTAGAACCCATATTCCTACGATTGTAATTTCCAGAACGGAATTCTTGTGTAAGCCTTTGGGTTAAGTTCCTCCTCTGATCTTCTTCTCTAGTACGGACTAATTCATCTGTCAAGGTATTTGCTAGTTCTACAGCTTCTTCTATGGTTTGAGGTCTAGCTGCCTTGACATGTGTCTAATCTTTCCAATTAATCCCCAAATATATCGGGAGATTAACACTGGTTCTGGTGAAGCAAGGGTTGGCACTATTCTAGCATATTCGAAGAATATTTTAGTGTATCCCTTACTATCCACACCAGTCATCCTAAGATTTAGGAATTTGTTTGCTATCTGTTCCTTTTCATTGGGTGGGCAGAATTTCCTTTCTACTTTGTCCTTAAATTCTTCCCATGTCATATTGTAAGTTCTATCACTTCCTCTTGATTGGAGGATAGTGTTCCACCATTCTAATGTTGCATTCTTAAACAGATTAGAAGCAAACAATATTTTGTCTTCTTCAGCACACTTACTTATCCTTAAGACTGCCTCAGCCTTCTCTATCCAGCGTAAGGTTGCAATGGCCCCTTCGTTGCCCGAGAATTCCGTTGGTTTACAAGACCAGAATTCTTTATATGAACAACCGTAAGGCATGGTTCTTCTTTTGGGAATGAGCATTTGAAGTATAGGTCCATTGTTCACGCTGTGTTCTGGTTCACTTGGTCGCTTACTGCTATGTTTACTTTTATTATCAGCATCCTTAACAGTTTGAAGAATAAATGGCATTGCATCTATAATTCCTTGTGCCACTATGTGTTGGATAGCACTATTATCCACTTGATTATTATTGTTATTGATGCTTGGCTTCTCATTAACCACGTTAATGTTACTCTGGTTATCATTATTCAGATTTCCTTGATTTCCTTCGTCGGCCATCTGAATTTTAAACATTTATCCCATATTAATATTACAAATAATATCTTAATATAGTTAATCACATGACACGCAATCTATCCAAAAACGTAGATCATTGCTACTTTACTCTATTTCCATACACTATTATGCATCTATTACAAACTAGTATTGAAATAAAATTACAATACCAACAGAAATAGAATCACACTAATAGTAATATGCATCCGTACACACATATTTTATTTTATTTTTATTTTATTATATTTTATTATTATTACTACTACCATTCCTCCATTCTCACATTCACGGATATGGATTTATCCAAAAATCCATATTGCGCTCATCGTATTTCCATACGAGACGCTCTCCCACCTGACGCATTCTCTCATTGCTTTCTAAAATTTCCTCCCCAAAAGTCCTAAGTTCTTGAATGTTTTCTGCACTCATTGGGGGTGCAGGTTCTCGGACTGGGTTTGGAATCTGGGGTGCGGGTTCCTGATATGGGGGTGAAAGTGCCTGAAACCGGTAAGGATCTTCTAAGATCTCCCTAACATATTCATCTTGGTAATAGGGATCTAAAGGGTCCATACCTGGATAGGCTCCTAGGTTCTGTATGGTTGTGTCTTCATAAATAGGGTAACGTTGCACAAAGTCCCTATTATCGTCCCACCAGGGATCGTAATTTGGATCTAGGGGGTTTGGTGCAGGTACCCTAGGAATTTCTTCTGGGTTAAAGTCATGCATCTCCACCTGGTTTTCTGGGTTTTCTATCTCCATGGGTTGATCTGGGTTTTGTGGTTGTGGGGCTACTAGTTGTTCCAGACTTGGGTCAGCAGCAGTTGTAGCTAAGTTATGAAAATTAGCTAAGCTTCTATTAAGCATATCCTGTGTATGGGCATCTGTTCTACGCTTAGCAGCTGCTAGAACTCTTTGTTGTTGCAACTTTCGCATTCTCTTCCTACGAGCAAAAGCTTCCTTACTGAACCATCCTCGTTTCTTGTGAGGGAATGACTCTTCTGACTGAGCTCTAAAAGCAAACACTCCTTCTTCCTGATCAGCAACATACCCCGAGAGGGCAGGTTGTGACGAGGTACCTTCACTCTTAGGGGAATCAGACAACTGACGACTCATGTCTGAGGGTCCTTGATCACTCATACTGTAAACTAACAAATAGTCAAATAACACATAACAAATAAATACAGTTATGCACGTATTTCCATAATTTATTTCCTAACACAAAACTTAGAATTTAAGTGTCAGCAGAACACTTCTTTGGCTCAGACCAGTGGCTAGGCTCTGATACCACCTTCTGTCGCAACCCCCGATCCCTAATTCCCGGGAACGGGCGGACGCGATCTCAGAGTTTTGGTGGTATCAGGTTATTTAATCTTGCAGCGGAATTTACATCAGGACCGTAGTTAGGAAATGTTTATCAGAGTAAAACCACCTCATTTAATATTAATAATCACATGGGTAAAACCCAAGTTTCTTATTACAATACATTTATAGGGATAAACCCTATTTTATTGAATTGTAAAACATCGTTTATTAGGTAACTTTTATAGCCACATTTTCCCAAGCCTTCAGTGCTCTCCAGCTGGCTTTTTACTAATTGGCTGTCACATTGGGTTACCTGAAACGTGTTTTAAAAACATTTGTCAGTCGGAAATACTGGTGAGTGAATCCCAGTTTAATCAAGTTTAAATAAAAAGTCACAGTGAACAGTATTGAGAGCGATCACATTGTTTATGTCTACACAATTACTCCATTTAGTACTGTCAATCCACTGACTTGTGGGTCATATTACCCATTGGCTAACTCATTGTCCAATGGTAACGTATTGTCATCCCGACTTACTACTCGCAAGTAGTACAAATTTTGTATACAAAACCCCAACATACCGGCAGTAATTGAAGAACGACAAAGACTCAATCACTGCCAAATTTCATAGTAAAACATTTAAGGTTTGGTAAAACATTACCAAAAAGATTAACAAAAAGATGATAAACTCACATTGCTATCTTAGACTTCTAGTAAGGGTTTCCTGGATATAATCTATAATTTATACAAATGTACATTGGTTAGTATCATAACCCTTTGAAATTATTAATGATACCCTCCCCGAGACGGCATTCCAACAACTACGTCAGACAGAACCACGACAGTTGTTACGGAACCCTAAATCAATCGGGCAGCGTAACTATTACGAAACTGGGGTTATAATACTTACAACGGAGCAGAACCTCTCTAATTAGGGGTATAATACTCGTGTATTATAAGCCTACTACAGAAATTGTGATTGAGAATTGAGATTGTGAGCGACGGAAAACGAAAACTGATGCGTTCTATTTATACTTGCTGATTTCGACTTTCAGGCGGCCCGCGTAAGGTAAGGCGAAGCCTTACGCGGCCCGCATCAACACACGGTCAAAGTATAGCTGATCCGGGTCACTACCTAGCTTCGCCACGATGATGACACGTGTCATCACCGGGCTGCGCCACCATTTCGATCTCACGCGGCCCGCGTTAACCTAAACGAGTTCTTACGCGGCCCGTTTGAACTAAAGGAATCAACGATATCAGGTTTAAACCCTGATACCGCCCGCGTAACTGGTTGAGGTGGGTCTACGCAGCCTGCCTCAACTTACTGTTTTCAGATTTTTATTTATTTTATATATGATAACATATTTCGGGCTCGGTTTTCACATACGGGGTATATTTAAAGACATATTGAGACTTTCTACAATATACTAAAGTGTTAGACACATTATAAGGGTGTTGGTTTTACCGAGGGTTGTTACACTGGACAGCACTGAAGGCTTGTAAAAGTGGCGATGAAGTTACCTAAAATAAAATAGATGTTTTTATTAAATAAAATACGATATATTCCTATGAAAATGTGTGTACTATGAACTTGGGTTTTATCCCATTTATTTAAAGTTATAAAAAGAGTGGTATTTTACTCTGATTAAATATTTCCTAACTAACGGTACTGATGAAAATTTCCGCTGCCAAATTAGACTAATACCACGATACCACCGAAACTGGCTCGCGGCCTCCCGTTCCCGGGAATCAGGGATCGGGGGTTGCGACACATAACGCTTTAAGCCATTTGGTTTGTGGGCGTTAGATTCGAATCTATCTATATAATAAAAGAAACCACTTTAGGGACACTTGTCATCATATTAGGTCATCTCTTATAGATAATTATTAGTTTAATTTAATTTCTTCTAATTAATTATAGATAATCCTCCTACTAAATATTATTTAATTTCATATCTTATATTATAGATAACTCTCCTACTAATATTATTAGTTTAATATCTTATCGATAATTATTATTTATTTTAATCTTCTTCTCATTTATAATATAATTTATTTGAATTAATTATATTTGAACGTTTTGTTTAGTTTGGTATCAAATAAATTTTACGAAACTTAAAATAAAATTAACTAATAGTATTTATCATTTATACATTTACGGAGTTTTAAATAAATGGGTAAATTTATTGAGACTTCGTTAACAAATTTTGCAACAACAGAATAATCTATTTTTATCACGAAAACCAAACTTTGTATTAATATATTAAATATTTTTATTTTCACTATACAAAATTACATTTACTCGACCCATGTAGCACTTGAGGTTTTTTAAGTTATAACTTTTTTTATTATTTGATATATAAAATTAAATTTATTCAATTCGTATAATACACGAGGTTTTTTTAAAGATATATATATATTTTATTATTTAGTATAGAAAATTACATTTATCCAAACCGTGTAATGCGCATATTTTTATAGATGTAATTTTTTTATTGTTTTGTATATAAAATTACATTTATTCAACCCGTTAATGTAACAGCTTGTCGAACATTTGACAAACTCACATCATCCATTTCAAATGGGATTTGTCCTATGGACACACGAGCAATCCAACTCGTAGGTTAAAAACGTATTATTTTATTATTTGGTAAACAATACTACATTTATTTAACCCGTGTAATACACGTGGTTTTAAAGATATAACTTTTTTATTTGGTATACAAAATAACATTTATTCAACCCGTACAATATGGTTCTTATAGATATAACTTTTTATTATTTAATATATAAAATTATATTTATTCAACCCGTACAATAAATAAGGTTTTAAAGATATATTGTTTTATTATTTAGTATATAAAATTTATTTATTCAACCCCGTGTAATACACGGGGTTATAACCTAGTAGGCATATAAATAAATTTTTGATAAAATCAACTAAAACTATAAATAATTCTTGATAAAATCGACTTAAACCTTATGTTTAACAATTAAATTATGTAACTTATTATCTCAATTATCTTAGTCTTAAACGTAAAACTAAATAATTTGATGTTAAGGAAAATATATTAACAATGCGATGTGATTAGTTAATTAAAAAAATACGTTTGCAAATAAAAAAAATCAAATTAATTAATTGTGCGATCATGAGGTGTAAATCCACCAAGAACAACTTTAATTTTTCAATTCTTATAAATAAAAAAAGTTACACACTACTCATTATACTTTTATATTTAAATTAACACAGTTTTATCACACAAAAAGCAATAAAGTTTTTTTTGAACGGCAAGAAACGATTTGTCAACTACCGTGACATCGGGTGCCGTAGCCACGGTCGACTACTCGACCTCCATAAAATCAAACACATTTTTCTTACTTTAAATAAACAAGCATTTCAATATAACTTAATAAAACTACTAAAAAAACATGTGAGAGAAAGTGCTCTAATAGAAGCATGATCGGCTCGACTATAAGTTTGACCCTATAATGCATTATAACTTTCTAAAATGTTTTCAGACTCATCTAATTAAAAACACACACACACATTCCCACCATCACTACTCTTGATAAAAAGCACTCATATTTCTAAAAGAGTCTTGAGTGATCTTAAGTTAAAAACACTTATCCTACCTATATTCAATATCAGAATAAGTTTTTTTTATGTTTCTCAATGCAATTTTTTCTTTCAAACACTTGTGTATATGTAAGTGGAGACGTGTACCAAGATTATGAAAAACTTGTAAATGTATATCTCAATAATTTTTTTTGAACGGCAAATTTGGATCACTGACGGACCACTGGAGTATCATCGTGCCACCAGCGGAACCACCCGATCATATTCATCTCCACTAGGCATAATGCCTATACACCAATTAAGGAGGAAACCCAATAAATTTGGGAAAACCCCCCTTGTGGGAATCGAACCCAGGACCTATTGGTCCCAAAGCCTTATCCCACCCCCAAGATGCCACTAAGCTATAAAGCCATGGGCTATCTCAATAATTAGTGAGAGTAACGACAATGAAAACATCTCAAATAAAGAATAAGTAAATAGATCTAAAATGATTTTATTAACATCAACTTGAATCAATATATATAATTGTGTTTATGTGTAGCATCTTTCCACTTTTAACTATTTATTTATTATTACTTATTCTACATGTTTTTAATGGAAATGTTTCATCACTATGTTCTTTATTACAAACCTTCGTTTTTACACTTTTGTCTTTTGAAGTATCTTTGCTTTTGAACATTGACTTCCGAGTTATAACCCATAAAATTTCATATATTTTGATTGATTTGAAAGTGATACCTCCTATTCAATGTTTGAAATTCAAAATCACTCATTATACAAATTTATTAGTTGGGTTGGTATTCGGTTGAAATGGACTACAGACCAGATATTTCTATTTAATTTTCTTGTAGTTCGTTTGTTTATTGTTTTAATTGGTGGGATTTCTATGAGCTTCACGGCGGGCTTTTGTTCAGTATTAGTTCAGTTCGTTACAGTACTAGTACGATATCGATACTCAGCATAGCAATCAACACGTGTTTTCCATCAAATTGAAAACCATAAAAACGTATACCTGTACTGGTATCGGTGTCGTTCGGTCGGTATCGGTTTGGTTCAGTTCGTTACAGTACAACTATAGTACCGACTCTCGATATAGCTTAGGATACCAAAACAATACTTTTTTGCGAATGCAACTCTCTGTTCAACGAATTTTATACCACAAAGTTGAGAAAACCATAAGAATAAATACGCAGTGCCGATGTTGTTTGGTCGATCTCTTTTCGGTTTGTGATGATAAGAAAAAATCAAGTATATTTAACCTGTTCGAATATACCTTTTGTCGAATCGTAGATAACAATAAGAAAATTGTGACGGTATATTCAGAATTGTATAAAACAATATATTCTATTAATAAAAAACCAAAAGGGTAATCAGCACCAATTTTATAAAATAACTAAACCGATGTTACATGGTACTGGTACCGATATTGTTCGGACATTATAGATAATATTAAAAAAAGATATTGTTAAAAGTTAAAAATCATACATCAAAATACGTTTAAGGTTAAAAGTAAATGTAATAATTTTAAAAATAATAAAAAATAAACTAGAGAAAATTTCACTTTTTGCCCTTTATGTTTGTACTGAATTTTGAAACGTGTACTTTAAAGTTTTTGTCCATTGGTAGAAGACTATATATCTGGTCGAGCTGCCAAAACATATTTTTTATGCAAACGGGAACTACTACCCGCATGGATACTATATATTTATGCGATGGAATTTATCCGAAGTATTCAATTGTCGTGAAGACGTTCAGGGACCCGTACAATGAAAAAACAGCTCACTTTAAAAAGGTTCAAGAGTCTTCGCGGAAGAATATTGAGTGATGCTTTGGGGTTCTTCAACAACGGTGGCATTATTTGAGAAATCCTTGTCGTGAATGGAGCAAAAAAAAATGAGAGATGTTATGTACGCTTTTATAATAATGCATAATATGATTTTGGAAGACGAAGGAAAAGCAATATGCCAGAACTTTGTACCGGAAGACGTTTAGGAGTATCTACAAGCAACAATGGAAGAAAGAGTGAAGAATGCACATGAATTGCAGTTTGAAACGACACATAGTGAGTTAGCTCTTGATTTGGTCGAAAACGCGTGGTAGGTTCGTTATATTCCAAACGAGGGAGAGCAAGAGTCATATGACGAAGAAGACGAAGATGATGAGAATGGCGAAAGCGAAGACGAGAATTAAAAAAATATTATTAGTTTTAAAAATATTATGTGTATTTGTTTTATTATTTATGTATTTTTTAATTAATAGAATATTATTTGTTTTAAAAATAAAAAATAAAAAATTAGGTAATTATGGAAGTGACACGTGATGGACAACGCCCAAGGGTGGGGCATTATCCCACTATGTCTATTTCTTCACAACGCCCCTTTGTTGACAAGGATGCCATGTGACGGAAAACGCCCAAAGATGAGACATTATTCATCTAAACCAGTACATTGTCTTAGGGTGCTTGATATTTAAGTGGTTTGTCTAGGTTTGATTCTTGGGGTCCTTTGAGGATCCTATTTTGCAAAACGAAAATTTGGGTGCATGTGCGGATTTAACCTGGAACTCTTGGTTTTAAAGCTTCAAATGTAACCAAGCGAACTCGGGTTCTAATTGTATTTTGAATGAAAATTTAGTTTATTTAATCAAGACTTTTTTCCTTCCCTCCTCTTTCCTTCCTATATTTCTTTTAGTTCTTTTCAATTTTTTTAACCTTTCTTTTATCTTCTTTTTTTAACTTTTCTTTTCTTTCTTACATATTTTTTAACTTTTTTTTGTCTTTCTTTCTAACATTTTTTTACCTTACGTCTTTAGGGTGAGGGTATGGTTAATCACTCTAGGGTGATTGAATGAAATCCTACCCGATAATATTATGGCATGTCAACTCCCCATTCCACTCCCCATTTTGCACTCAATTAAGGGGTATGGTTAATCACTCTAGGGTGTTTGAGTATGTTAAAAAATAAAAAAAAACTGTGATTGGTTAAAAGGGGTTGGGACCCACCATTTTCTCAATCACTCTCTCTCACCCATTTCGGTAAACACTCACCGATTTCCACACTCTCTCTCCAACTCACCGAACACTCTCATCCACTCGGTATAGTCACCGATCGGTAACCTCAAGTCCCCGCTACTATACCCTGTACTCTTACCTTTTTTAGCCTTTATTATTTACCTTAAGTTATTACCTTCTCTTATTAATGTTATTGTTGTATCAAGTGCCCAAGCTATGACAATATTACTGATTGAATTTTCTACGTGTAACGAACCGAAACGACACTATTTGAATCACTATCACATCTTGCGAAAAAAATCATAGCCCACTTTGAAGCGCGGGCTTACCTTTAAGGCTTTAACACTAGTTTCCCTCAAAACCGTTTCAACTAAGCCCAATGATAATTAGTTGGATCTCTATATTATTTTGAAAGTGATCATTAAGAGAATTATACATTTTTACCTTTGGCTTGTAAAAACAACCGTGAGGTAAATTTGGCTGATATTAAATGTAACAGAATGAAATCATCTAGTATTTATTATAGGAAAAAAAATTAAAATTGTTGCATGTTCACTAGTTATTATGTTAGTCCCTACATAGAGTTTTTATTATGCATTTGGTCCCCGACATGTACTTTTGAGTTTTGATTATGCATTTGGTCCCCAATGTACATGGAGATTGCATCCAATACTTAACTACCATCATTTGTTTGACATGTTAGACCATCCGTAACGTCTAATGCCCCTTAAGAGGCATTTTTCGTCACATCAACATCATAATGCCTTATATAATGGTTAAGACCCCTTAATGTGCTTTCATTTATTGCTTTCCATGTTTTTCCTCCTTATTAGGCATTATTCTAGAAATGTCCCTCCCTCTTCATGCCCCTATAATGCCCAGCGTTATCAAATCCTTTCACGCCCCTATAATGCCTATTACGATGGCCTTAGTGCTAGATGATTTGGTTGTTATGTTTGTCTTTCTCCTTTTCATCTTCAACTACTTCATCTTTAATAAACATTCAATGCAAAAACCATATATACAATCTGTTTTTCAATGTAAATTACAGGGCTAGTAAATTTCAGGGAAAATACTATTGTCAATGTCTACACACTTTAGCTGGATTATTTTCGCAATGTGTTTTGTGAACACAAACCAAACCTTGATTTTGTTACATTTACATTATCTTTGTCCAAGATCCTACCCCCTTCTTTATTTGGCCAAGGTTTCCATGGAATCAAAGGCTAAGACACTCCATCATTCGGTCACTGTCATGTGCGGTTTAAAATGGATGTGCTAGGGTGTTGGGGTCATGAGAAATAATGAATTATGGCCTGGTACTGACATTCTGGCCGAGGATGGGATGTGATGAGGTTTGAGTGGTATAAGATGACCCCAACTCCCTGAAAGTTGTTTTTTTGTAGTGTTCATCCCAACGCAAGAAGCTACGTACACCAACACCGAAGTGTTGGCTCTCATTTTCTGTGGCAGGTGTGGTGGTTTAGGATCTTTACAAAATCGTGTAACTTTGAAACCCAAAACGTTTCTTTTCCCCACTGTAAAAGGACCATCGTTATTGAACTTGTCTCGGTTACTACACCAAATACTTTGTTATTATCCGATCTTACTCCCATCTCGGTTACTTTTGTATTTTAAGTTCATAGTGCTTTTATGACTTAAAGTTATAAATCATCAAGAATGGTTAAGACTGAATGATGATAATGGATGAAAGAGAGATCCACATGGCCAGTTGTGTTTTGAAAATGTGCTACCCCACACTTACCAAACATGTATTCACATTTAATGTCTCGACACTGAGACATCCATATCAACAACTAATCTATAACCAAAACTCAATGGTTGCTTGTTTATAAGCAAAAGATTGAATTATTTAGTTCGATCTCTTTAATTACTCAGGAATGCACAATAATAAGAGCTGGAACTACATTTGCAACCCATTTTGACCTGTTACCCAACCTCTACTATGGATGCGATGTAGGCGTTCTCGATGATGGAACAACAATAAACACTATCTTATTATGTACAAATAATACACATGTTGCAACTCAAAAAAAAAAAAAACGCGATGACAGCTAACTAGTGTTACCTTGGTAAAATTGGCTGTGAAAAAAAGTGTAAAATTTTTAAAACTTGAGATCTTATCCAGGGCCGGCTCAAGGGGGAGTGAAATAAAGCAAGAGCTTTAGGACTCCATTTTTCTAGGGCCTCAAATTCTAAGAAAATATATTATATGTTGGTAATTTTGGCTTTAAGATTGTTAACATTGAGGTTTATGATCTATAATTATGCGTATACATAGATGATATATGAATAATAGGATCCATAGCAATTTTTTTCGTTTACAAAAGGGCCCCAATTTTGCTATCCGCTTTAGGCCTAGAAAAATTTAGAAAATTTTGAGCCGGCCCTGATCTTATCACAACTAACTAGTGTTACCTTGGTAAATATGGCTGTGGGAAAGTATAGCAACTGAATCACAATCATCACTGTCACAGTAGCTCAGTAGCTTTTGTGCAATGCTATTAAGTTCCATGGTATTTTCATCTATAAAAGGGGGATTAGAGGGGGTGGGTAATGGTTCATCAGTTTTTGCCAACATTTTTAGTGCCGCTGACATGGATGGTCTTAAGGATGGTCCTTCTTGGGTGCAAAGAAGTCCTACGTGTACAACTTTTATAGCGTCTTTGTGGAAATCAGTGTTGGGATGAATATGCATCATTAGATTTGGGTCAAATATATCCTCCACTGTACCTTGCTTGAAATGCTTCCATGCCTGTTTATCCACAAATAACACGTTAGTTTGATTATCCCCATCGTCCCACAAGAATTGCACTTGCAAGTGGCAAAATATAATTTCAGGTGGGTTGAGAAACATGGCAAAATGGGTAATTTTACGTGTAAGTCGAAACAGGCCGGGCCAGTAGGATTGATTGTAGCATTTTTGTTCGAAGTTTTACTTGTTCTTTTTGTAAATAAATAGTGTGTTAAATATTATGACGAACTTCAATAACGATCTAATTAAAAGGATTTAGGATGTATTAAAAGGATGCATGATGTTTAAAATACTCTTCTAAAGAAATAATAGCAAAACTGTGATTTGGTAAATAAATAAATAAATGTGACTGTAGCTTGAAACACTACTAGAAAACATGGTTTTTGTGACCGCACTTTTGGTGGCAAAATGGTCACAGTTGCCCTCTTGCCACCGTTTTGCAACTGAAAATGCGGTGACAAAAACACCCGTGTCAATTTCCTTATTGACACCAATTAGCGACCATTTTTGTTTTTGCTACCGGATTTTTGCCACCACAAAAATGGTCAAAAATATTTGTGACCACTTCTTGTTTGCTACCGAATTGTCACCGTTTTATTGCCACCATTTTGCTACTATTACTGCCACCATTTAGAGACCGCTTACATTAAATATTTGCTACCATTATTGCCACCATTTTAGTGACCTTGAATTAAAAATTTGCTACCATTTAGAGACCGCTTGTAGTGAATATTTGCGACCAATTAGCAACCACATAGAATATGTGCTACCATATTTTCATTAAGATTATATATCAATAAAATTACAAAATCTTATAATACACACCAATAAAAATATAAAATCCCAAAATTATATAACACATCTTTGTTTCAATATGGGTTAAAACATTCTAATAAAAATACCAACTAAAAACTGATCAAATAACCGAAATTATCCTAACATAATAAACATCCAAACATTCAAAACCAAGTGTTTATAGCCTATTTTCAAACCGTAGTTGTTAACAAAGTGTCGATCTGTGACATCCTTTCGAGCATATCATCTTTATCCACCTTATCTTTTTCGTTTTCGGCCACCAACCTCGCAATAAACCTTTCTTTTTCTTCATTCTTTTCCTTAATGAGCTCCTTGATAACCAAGTTCAACTTTCAATCTAGAAAACAACCAATGAAAAGATTCAAGAGGTCAGACCTAAAGAAATATGATAACGGGTCAAGTTGGTTGAATTGATCAAATTACTTTTCAATCTTGGCGACCAAATTACTAATGCATGTGATTCCGTTAGAATCACTAATTTACAAGAAGATAGGAGCGCCTTTGACATCCCGCTATAAATTACTTATCTATGTGATTCCAGTTATGTCAAAAAAGATCAAACGTTTACTAATAATAAAGTAAGAAAATACGACTGAACATAAAGAGAAAGAGAGAAGAATCACATAGCAGCCTAAAATGGTCTGAAGAAACCTAAATAGTAGTGGAATAGACTAATAAAAATATGTATTTCAGTCAACTTTGTTTGCTCTAGCTGCTCATGCTTCTTTCTTGTTTGTATCATACATCATACTTGACCACGCTGTCATGACAAATAATGAACAATACTAAAAGTATCAATTGACCCCATGTCTCGAACAATGTGAGCTTAAATCTTAATACTAGAAAAAAAACGATTGAATTTTATAGCACATTTATTAACATAAAACTCAATAATAAAAAAGAATATCTGCAACCTAGTTAAGGCTTCATTAGTATAAAGCCAAGGTTTGAGTATGGTCCTCCATGAATCACCATAACATAACATTTATGACACTCAACTATCACCTGTGTAAGATATATGTTTACATCAGCTAGTGATATCTGACAATTCACAAAAAGCTAGTCTCATTAAAAACACTTAGCGGAGTTGCAGACATCTTCTCAAATGCTATTTAATCTTGAGTCACATAAAAAAGATTGAACTGAATGAGCTTACCTTATTCAGTACCAGAGAATGTCCATGAAGCTCACCACACACAAACCATTTTTGTTATACGAATACACCTTATAATCTGTCACAAAATGAACAAATGCAATTACCTGTTTCATGGATCTTTCAAAACTTGAACATGAAAGTTTAATGAAAAAAGCAAGGAAAATGGTAGTGGGATCATGGGGATGTGAGGGTAATTATATACGTGTCCATTAATAAGTGTTGTATGACCGACCTAGTAATATGAACATAATTTTTTGTTTCTTGGTCCAACATGTAAAATTTTGTTAGATAATCTTGACCGTTAAAGTCGGGTCGATGGGTACGGGTTGTGAAGCTCGCTTAGATGTGAATATGTACTTCCCTTCAGCAACGGCAAAAGTGATCAATATCGTTTAAAGAAAGTGATCATGATTATGATTATTATCGGTCGATTTATATACTTTTTTTTATTTTAATGGGTTCCTTTTGGTAAATTCTCTTTAATTCTTTTTTTTTCCCAAACACACCGGGTCCTGGGAACCCACAAATGTGGGCTGGATCCCCCCCCCCCCTGCCTGTATGCCCTGTTTTAAGGACCTTTTACACCCTTAGTTATTGTTGATTATACTATTATATATGTAAGAAATTAATTGTTATTATAGGCGAAAAATGCTTTTAGAAGACTTATTAAGAAACAAGTAGTAAAAATGGAAATACTGTTATACTTGCTAAAGAAAATGAACATCATATCAACAATATACAAGAATGTCCTTCTATGGTTTTATCTATAAGACTATAACTTACTAAAATTCTTAGAATATGCCAAACGTTCAAACGACAGGATATTTCATTATTACGACTTCAAACAACAAAAGCATAACTAAACACTATAATCTTCAAAACATAAAATTTTAAAAGTGAGGTACCTGCATATATGTATTAGTTGAGGCCTTTCGAAAGCCCATAAGAAGCTTTCCTTCAGGTTCCATTCAGCTGAATGTCACTGTGGACATAGATTTTAAAACCAAGAAAAAAGATGGTGAAAATAATTAAATCCTAGATACTACTACTATACTAGTTTATATGTGATATAAGAAATACCGGTATCGCCAGCTGTAACTGCATGGACTGTATGCACGGGGTAACACCCTCTAAAACATACATCCGACTGTTATTATTTGGCCAAAATCTGAACTGAAACAGCCAGTCTTTTCCCTTCACATCCCGTATTTTCAAAGGGAGCCCCTCAGGTTGAGATATCAGTGGAAAATATGCCTGCAAAGTAATAAAACTTTACTCATAAAAGATCATTAACTAATGTTTGTAGAAGATAATAATGTGCAACTTACTTACTTCAGCGCATGCTTTTGGGAGAACCAGGCGACCGATTCGACCAGCATCACTGGCACTGAGAACCTTTTCAAAAAGTGGAACGATGGTGGTGTTTGAGCTAACACGCCAAAGTTAAAGAAAAAGTTGTAATGTAACACACTGAATTACGATAAAGAAATTGTTTAATAGCATAAAAAGGTAACCAACATTAATCCAACTTCTATTTCGGGTAACCGAATTTGTTTGCACCAGTAAAAGGCCTCAAAGTTAAAAGTAAGGGTAACCAACAAGACCGTTAAAGTCGGGTCGACGGGTACGGGTTGTGAAGCTAACCGTTTTATTTCGATGGGTCACATTCAGTCATTGCCAGAAGAAACGAAAACTTACAGCGCTATCGGATCAAGAACAAGTCCCAGTATTCAACCTTAACCTAGGGCTTGAATACAAACAGAGAAGGGAAAACATGGCCAAGTCACCTGAGACTTTCACTTAGGGTTTGAACTTTTAACGCTTCGAACTATATGCGAATTAGAAACGTAACAGTTTTGAAGATATGCAAATGCAGGTTGTTATTTTAAAAAATTCTAAGAAAATAATAGCATACTTATTTTAATTTCACTAACATCTACATCTTAGGGCTTGAATACAACCAGACAAGAATCATACACTAACCTTAAATCAACAACTGTAAATTAAACCCTAATAATCAGATTTGAGAAGAAAGTATGTACAATGATTATGGAGGATGCATGTTCAGACATTCACAATTTAGCTTTATTTCACCACATCTAGCAAAAAGAAACATAAAACCCAAACATGTACAATCAAATATCAATATGATACCAAGATCTTATTCCCAAATACAATCAAGAGCATCAATTTGCTTAAGAAATGCAAATTGACACAAATTAAAAACCTAAGACGAAGGAGAAGGGGAACTCAAAATACCAAGATCTAATTCTGATATACAAACACACAATTTCAACTCATCAAATGAATAAAACTCATGATTCCAGCTTTAATTTCACAAATCGAAATAAAAAATTGAATAAAAGGCAACCGGAAAGATTACCTGAAAGGTGAAATTGCTTGTGTTTGTTCTGCAAGAGGCTGAGTTCTTCAATCAAATCAGACGTAAGGGAGCGGAGGGGGAGCAATTTAGAATTTTGGTAGAGGAGTTCTTTCATTAAAACCCTAATTAATCAATTTTTGAAAGGATTCATTAAAAAATTATCCCGCCTAATTAAATTTTCACGTTGCCACGGTTAATATGGTCGCAATTAAAAAATACAGAATGCTTTAGAGACGTATTTATAATAGTTATTAAAATTATTTGATATTTTCCACAAAATTGCTACCGAAAGTAAACGGTAGCAAAATTTCCTACCATTTTGCTACCGTATCATACTAAATACATGTATTTGCATTTTTGTGGCAAGTCAATCACTAAATTTGCTACCATTTTTCTTTCAGTAGCAAATTTTGGTCACAATTGCCCATTTTTCTGGTAGTGAAATCTTACAGTAGACAGTAAGCTTTCAGAATATTCTGTAGTTTTGCTTCTGTTGCTTTCCATGCCAGTGACCACCTCAAGAATTAGAATACCGAAACTATAGACATCTGCCTTTTCCGTTAACTGACCATGGGCTAAGTACTCTGGAGCCATATACTCACTAGTGAAATAAAAGAAAATATATGTAAAATTAGCAGGCGATAATACATTCGGAGTGACTTTCCACCAATTTGACGCTATTTAATAAAACAATGTACTTACAGTGTTCCGGCAATGGCTGTGCTGATGTGGCTTTTATCACCTTGAAAAGATCTGGCCAACCCAAAATCAGCTATTTTGGGACGAAGCCTAAAGTCTAATAAGATATTAGAGGCTTTAATATCCCTGTGAATAATGCGGTTGTTGGTATTTTCATGAAGGTAAACCAGGCCTTCTGCTATACCGATTATGATCTTAAACCTCATCTCCCAGCCTATTTCCCTACCTTTTGTTTTGTCTGCAAAAGTTTACAAATTCAGAAAATACATCTCAAATCATTAGCTTCATGTTTGCTTACCAAAAATGAAGCGATCGAGGCTCAAGTTGGGTAGATATTCATATACAAGAATGCTTTCAGGTCCTGAACAGCTGCATCCTAACAGCCTAACCAGGTTTTTGTGCTCCACACTGCTAATCATGTTAACTTCGTTATAAAAATCTGCTGCTCTGAATCTGTTGTTGACATAAAGTCTCTTGACAGCAATCTCTCTTCCATCTGGAAGAACCCCCTTGCAAATTTTTGGAAAAAAAGAATCTTGGTGTCAGCCCAACTCGGTTTAGCCCGGTACCCAAGTTACCCTTTTTGACCTATTACCCATCCCGACCCGTCAACTCACTTTCTCACATGTAGTTGATGTGTTTGTGGTATTAAGAGTATATAAGGTACTACCTTGTAGACGGTCCCAAATCCTCCTTGTCCTAGCTTATTGGATTCATTCCAATATCCTGTAGCTTTTTCAACGGTGGAGTATTTGAAGTTCAAGCTACTGTCATTTAGAATCTTTGCCATTTTCTCCGCATCATAAGATCCTGAACTTATTTTTAAGAATCATTAGTTTCTTTTTTTTTAAATTTTTTTTATTGAAGTTACTACAAGTCCATTAACATGCTGTATAAGTGTTTGGAATTGCTCATTATAAAAGCTTGTTTGCTTATGTTTTTTTTAAGCGGTTTGATATGAGCAACTTGAAACCAGTTATTTGAAGCAATTTATTTCACAAGTACTGGTTTATATAAGAAATCTCAGAACACTTTCAAAACAACTTATTGTTATATCAAAACACGATAAGCCGATAAATAGTTTTATGAAGTGATCCCAAACACCCCTAAATACAAAAGACAATCCTTGTGGAGTTATGGTTATACCTTTTCTCTTTTGCATTATATATCTGCGTTTCTTGATGTATAATATAATCATCAAAGCAACTGCTAAAACCACCACAGAGCTAACAACAGAAAATATAATAGCTATAAGCCTTCCTGCAAAGTAACCATTAATAGAAGATCATCAGAGATATGTAGAAAGCTTCTACCTTGCTATATTATGTGATTCCAACATCTTACAGAAGATTATATTGGAAAATTATATTTCTGTAGTTTAATTAACTTGAGTCAAACTTATTGTTAATAAAGTATATTTTACTTTGACAAAGCAATCCCAAACACCCATAAAACTACTTGTTATATTTTTATGTAAGCAGCATATAAACAATTTCCAAACAATCATGGTTACCTTTATTGCTAGAAGTGCTTGAGGCCGGTAGAGGATTAAGAAAATTGGTATCCGAATACCTCATGAAACACCCCGTGTTCAAAACACGACCCTCAGACCATGGCAAACATTTTGATATCGATACAGATGCATTCTCCAAACACGCCCTACACGAACTAGGACTCAAAGTCTTCCAACATTGCGCCAGCACATAAACCGAGTTATTAATACCTGAAGCCAACATTTCTTCCCTAGCAAAGTAGTCACTAGTTCTTAACGCACCCGTTACAGCATTGACCACAGCCTGCCTTGTTGACGCCTGAAACATAGTACTCTTCCTTGTTGTATTCCCACAAACAGTAGTGTCATCTGGTCCGGTATACTCATCGTAGAAACTATAGTCTTGGCTTCGCATAAAGCAGCCTTCAAGATAAACGCGGCCCCCGTTGTGAGGAAAACAAGTGGGAAAAATGGTACGTATTTCAGCATAGCATAAAATGCAATCTTGTGAAGAGAGATCACCATAGCATTGAGCGAGTCCAATGTTTTTATTGGGTTCTTTACCCACAGACGCTGTTGCGTTATGTGAACTTCGGATTTGAGTACCAACTATTTTCATCAAACGGATAAAATTCTGGACGAATATTGTTTGATCGGCTTCTAACTTATCATCGCAATGCAATTTTATTAGTTCTGATCTCGCATCTGCGTTTGATTTAGATACTAGTAGTGACATTACAATCAAAGAGATCAAACTTATAGGTTTATGTGTTGGTTTCTTCATCTTCTGCTACATAAGACTTGTCTACGTATTGGATTGAATTCGAATGTATCGACAGAATGCTTTGATAATAGTTCTTGATTGAATTGGTAAATCTGAATATTACATGATACGAATGTATATATACATCAGGGGATTTTGATAACTACCCCAACTTAGGTTATGAAATAATAATAATAAAAACATAATAAAACCTATATTATATCGATATTAAACATATATATAAGATCTAGCTTATGTCTAATATTCATCTAATACCCTCCCGTAAGCTAGATCAAGGTGATTACTGAATCTTTACTCAGTGTGTGCGTCACATATTTGTAACTGATTCTTCAGATGAGTGAAGGCTTTAAGTTGCAGAGCCTTAGTGAGCACATCTGCAATCTGATTTCCGGTGGAACAAAAACGAACTTCTACATCATTGTTCTTAATCAGATCTCGGATGAAATGATACTTGATTCTTATATGTTTGCTCTTGCCATGAAATACAGGATCTTTGGCTAAACATATTGTAGATTTGTTGTCACAATGAATTACCATCGGACCCTCAGCTCCTTCTTGAAGTTCCTCCAAGATTCCTTTGAGCCAAAGGGCTTGACAACCAGCAATGGAGAGAGCAATATACTCAGCCTCCGTCGAAGATAAAGCTACCACCTTTTGTTTCTTTGATTGCCATGCTACAGTTCATGTTCCTAATTGAAATACGTATCCAGATGTGCTTTTACTATCATCAATATTCCCTGCATAATCACTATCACTGAAACCCGTTAGTGTCCTCTTCCCTCCTTTTGAGTATACAAGTCCTTGATTTAGGGTTCCCTTTATATATCTTAGTATCCTCTTTCTAGCTTCCCAGTGACTTCGCTTGGGTTGCTCCATGAACTGGCTTAATTTGTTCACTGCAAACATTATATCTGGTCTGGTATTAGTCAGATACATAAGACTTCCCACTAGTCTCCTGTATAGGTTGGAATCTACTTCATCATCCATATCTTGTTTGGATAGACATAAACCATACTCCATTGGAGTTGAGATAGCAGTGCAGTTTGTCATATTGAATTTATCTAGCAGACCCCTTGCATATTGTTGTTGTGAGAGGGTGATGTTTCCATTGTTGAATGTAACTTCCATTCCCAGAAAATAGTGCAATGTTCCCATATCAGTCATTTCAAATTCACTTTTCATTGACTCCTTGAATGACTTGAGACTAGACAATGAATCACTTGCTATAATGAGATCGTCCACATACAAGCAGATAATTATTCTTTCATCTTTGGATATTTTAGTGAACAAGGTGTGTTCATAAGCACACTTCTTAAAACCATGAGTGGTAAAATATCCTTCTATTCTACTATACCATGCTCTCGGGGCTTGTTTTAATCCATATAATGCCTTTTTTAGCTTACATACTTTCTTTTCTTCACCTTTTATAACATATCCTTCTGGCTGTTCGATGAAAACATGTTCTTTTAGATTCCCATTTAAGAATGCTGTTTTTACATCCATTTGATGTAAATACCATCCATGATGTGCTGCTAATGCGAGTACTAGTTGGACTGTATCAAATCTTATTACTGGAGCAAAAACATCTTGATAGTCTATCCCGTATTTCTGATTATAGCCCTTCACTACTAATCTAGCCTTGTACTTACTTATTCTTCCATGCTCATCATATTTCGCCTTGTATATCCATTTAACACCAATCGGTGTTTGATTCTTTGGTGGATCCACTAGTTCTCAAGTGTCGTTTTTAATTATGGATTCCATCTCTTTATCCATGGCTTCCTGCCATTTGGTTTCTTTACTTGCCTCCATATAGGTCGTTGGATCGGTATCCGCATATAAAACAAAGTTCACCACATTGTTTGAATTACCTTGATTCTTGTTATAAAGTTCCCATACTTGTACTTCTGTTAGAGCCGATGAATTCTGATATATCTCAGTCACCGGTTTGGTTCTTATGACCTCGTTCTCAGAGTCTGATGAAGAGTTAGTATCTTCATGAGTTTCTGTTTCCTCACTGCTTCCAGCTTCTTCATTGTTTACATCATGCATGTCGGCTTCATTATTGCTTGAATGATTTTCATTTGTACCGCTTGTGAATGGTGTTTGTAACACCCCAAAACCGAATGTTTATATTGTTGTATGTTCCTATAGGACATAACATGAGATAAATAACTAGGCTATTTAGCCTAATTAAAAGGGGTAGCTAAAAATAATAAAGGAATGAATCCTTAGGGGGCAAACATGTTAAAAATAGAACTTGAATGGTTAATTAGGGTTAAAACACAAACACACACACATTCAGGTGTGTGTGTCGCGTGGATCAGGAAGGAGAAAAGGGGGAAAACCCCTAATCATCATAAATTTAGTAAATTCAAGCCCTAGATGTGATCTTGAGTCCATGCATGTCTCAATTTTGGATCATCTATGCATTCTTGAACACAAGGTAAGTAGAATTTTGGTGTTTGATGACTTTGAATGTGATGGGTTATGTTGTAAATCGTGAATTGGTATGAAATTGAGTATGAGTAGGTGTTAATGTCATGATATAGAACCAAGATTATACATGGTTTGGGCTAAATTGATGAATAGAGGTGAAACCCACTTGTTTTGGTAAGGATGATGACTTGAATGATCATCTATGTTCAATTCTTATGGATTGTTGATGAATTATGAGGGATATGATGAATACTTGTTAGAAGAATTAGGAGAAATGTGATGATGATATGTTTGATGTTATTTGGGAATGATTCATGATGATTAGTAGTAGATTTTTATGGGTTATGTATGAGTTTAGAAGATTTGTGCATGAAATAGTTGTACGTTATGCTTAAAAGGTAGTACTCACATCAAATGTATGATGAAATGTATATAGTGTCGTCCGTATAGTCGATTATGATGTTACGAGTATATGATGATAAGTCGAGGGTGAAATATGGTATATAGTTGACTTTTAGAAGTCAACTAAGCATAAGAAACATGAATTGACACGTTGTCGTAAAGGCAGGATTATAGGAAGTCGTATGGTACATGTTATGTCAATATGCGTTATTTGTGATTATATGATGAATTACATGAGTTTAAACGGATGTGAATATAATCATATGAGTTATGTATGTTAGAAATGACTAATGAAAGTTAAGGGCGAAATATGCGATTGATATGATTGTTAACATGTACGAATGCATATGCTAATAGGAGCGTGATCTTGATGAAAAGAGAGTATAGGAATCCTGTCAAGACGGACTCAAGCATGAAAGGATAACGGGTCAAGAAAAGGGGAGGAATCGGATACGAGCACGGACGCATAAGGTAAGTGATTTCTGTAATCACTTCATATGTTCGGTTAGGGGATATGGTGTTTTAATTAACTAAACATGATGGTTGAGGTCAATTATGTGTCGTAGTCTTATGTCGTAAAGGATGGGTTTTTAAAGATGACCAAAATGCCCTTGATGGGTATTTTGGGCAAACGATCTTAATAAGAGGTTTAGAAACAAGTTATACGATTAGTGTAATGTTTTGGACAAGTATGGAAGTGGGAAGTATGGTTTTGTTAGTCTTAGATCAATTAATGCGCAAATATCCATAACGGGTCAAATAATTAAGAAATGACAATAAGTCGATAAAGCGTAAGATAAGAATTTCCTTAATCCGGATGTGGGATTTTAAGTTTATATGATAGAATGTGAATTTACAAGCATGTAGGAAGAAACGGGAGGTTAAACGGGTAAGCGGTTCGAAAGTTATGCGCGTTTTAGTACGTTCGGACGTTGAAATGGAACTGCAGAAAAATGCACTTTAGAGAGGCCGTCGCCGACGGGCAAGGAGGCCGTCGCCGACGGGCAAGGGAAAATCAGTTTTTCTCCGACGGGTTATCTTCCTGTCTACGGGGTTTTGGCTACGGGAAAAACTATGGGTCGTCGCCGACGGGCCCTAGGGCCGTCGCCGACGACCTCCCCAAGTCCAAAAGTCTAAAATTTGTCAATTAAGTTGATTTATGGATCGTAGGCTTCGGTTTGTTATCCGTGGACTACGGCGGACTTTCCTAACATGATTTTGATTGATCCATAGATGAATATGGGCTATAAATCAAAGTTTAAGTCTCATGTAATTAACGTATTAGTATGTAAGAGATATGCAAGATGTTGTACGTGTATGTAGATGCGTACTTAGGTATATATGAAGATACGTGTGATAGTATGTATATATGTGAAGGCGTAGGAACGTATGTATGTATGCGGGTGTGTATTTATGTATGTATAAAGATATGCACGAGTGTTTACATGTATGTAAAGATGTAAGAAAGGTATATACGTATGTATGTCTTATGCGTTTAAATGTATGTATGTTGGTGTGTAGGAAGGTAGAACGTATGTACGCAAGTGAGTATGTACGAAGGTATGCACGTATGTAGGTTTGTGTGAAGGCATGTAATAAGTATGTATGTATGTATGTATGTATGTATGTATGTGTGTATGTATGAATGTAGGTATGTATGTATGTAGGTAGGAATGGATGTATTTAGGTATGCCCGTACGTAGGTACGTACGTATGTATGTAGATACGTATATAGGAAAGTTGCTATTTGTGACCGTAAACGTATGTATCAGTTTGTATGAAAGTATGTACGCATGCATCTAATGAAATTGATCACTAACGGTAATAATTACGTGCTTGGTGAATGAAGTGTAACGCAGGAATACCAAAGAAGCCTCACTACGGATCATATGATCAGGATGGGAAAGTTGGGATGTAAAGAGTAACGAAACGAGAAGTGAACGTAAATAAACCTTGTATGTTATAATGCGTACTAATGTTGTGAAATTTTATGTGGTGAGCGCAGGTAGTACCAGTCATGAGGATATCCAAGGATTGAAGATCGAAGATCGAGTCACTAGAGAGATTGTACGGAAACGTTGATGTACATAATGTAGTAAACATAAGCTATGTTTTTAACTAGTTAATAAGAGGATGACGGATTTATGAGAAAGAACTGTGTTAAAGTTAAATTTTAAATAAGTTGAGGTATTTATAATGAAAGAAATTTTATGATACGTGTTTCCGCTGCGACTTTTGACATGTACGATTTAGGGTCTTACAAGTTGGTATCAGAGCCCTGGTTTGAGGGAATCAAGTACGAGAAGGTAAGTACTTGAACTCAAACTTGTGTGCTCTTGAGATAAGAAATCCGTACAATCTAAGACTCGATCAAGATCCAAAGGTAAAGGCTAATGTAAGTAGGTACTTATGTGTACGTATAAAGAAACTGACGGTTTTGTATGTGCAAGGTAAGTATAAGTGTTTGAAGAAGATGACCCTTGAATGCAGTCTAGGATGAATGCTAAGGCAGGCAAGGATGCGAATGGACAGACGAACCCCAGGTACACAATGTTAATATGTATGGTACCGGTGTTAAAAAAAAATAAAATAAAAAAAAAAAGGAAGAAATCTCCTTGGGAAGGTAAGTACTAAATGGAGGACAACGATATTGTCTTGATAAGATTGTAAAAAAAGGTAGCACGAACTGAGACCCACTACTGCAGACATAAGGCGATGATTACCTGAAGGCACGAAATTAGTATGTGAATTGCGCACCTGGCCAGTACGCAAGAAGCATATGACATTCGTGAGACCGTGGTAATTATCGCAGGTATGTCTGTTAGAATTGGGTAGCAAGTGGGCGTGCGGATGAAATGGGTAGTAAGACTCTCGGGAGATTGAGAGTACTACGTAAGAGTAAAAAGTATAAGTGATAAGAATGAAGAATGTTGAATCCATAAGAAAGTACGGATCAACAAGATATGAATGCAATGCTTGAATCCGCGATACGGATTCAAGGAATGAAAGATATGAATGCAATGCTTGAATCCGCGAGACGGATTCAAGGAATGAAAGGTATGAATGCAAAGTTTGAATCCGCGAGACGGATTCAAAGAATGAAGGATATGAATGCAATGCTTGAATCCGCGAGACGGATTCAAAGAATGAAAGATGTGAATGCAATGTTTGAATACGCGAGACGGATTCAAAACATAGAAGGTACGAAAGGTATGAATAATGTGTTCGAATCCGCGAAACAAATTTAAGATATAAAAGACGAAACTAGCCTACATAAGAAGAAGTCGATAGCTTAACCATGTATGCGTCAAATAAGTCATATAAGTAAATGTAAAGCAAATGAACAAAAGAATGATAGGAATGAAAATATTCGAATGTGTAAGTAATTACGGACCCGACAAGTAAATATTTCTTAAGTGATATGATTCAAATTATGCTTAAACTTTCATGTATATATATATGAATATAATTATACAAATGCGTTGCATGCAAGAATGGTCGAAAGGATAAATGGGTCATACGGGTCAGATGGCGATTGCCATTTGAACTCGTTAGTTAATGTTTTGATATGTTAAGTTTTGTACTCATAGGTGAGCTTGATGAATGGACACGCAATGTCGCCAATCGGAAAGGAATGATCACCGTAAGATAAGGATGATGAATCAATGGAATCTACTTCCGTCGGATATCATAGTGTGATAAACCTATCAAGATTAGTGAAAGAATTCTCATGAGCGGAAGCTCATTACACGGATGAATAAGATCAATCCTGGGATGGGTTGGATTTGTAATGAAGTAGTCGGTTTGCTTTCGCGGGTCGTGGCATTATGCCAAAATAGTAAGGTTAGTAAATTGTTTAATATGAGAATTTAAGTATAGAGTTATGAATTGAAAAAGGTAATTCCGCACGAGCCAGTGGTAACGCAAGATGTGATATGATAAGGAAGGGTTGACTTTTAGAAGTAGACTAAGAATGAGTTTTAAATCTGGCTTAAGTAGTAGACAGTGCATGTATGAGTAAGAAGGTAAAAGTAAAAACTCCAAGTATATGCGAAATTATTAGAACTAATACTAACGATGAATGTGGTAGCAAGTTCATATGAACTTCATTTTGCTTTTATGTAAATCATGGTAGTAAACCCTTGGGTTTGCTTCTAGTTTGCACACTTTAGTTCTAGTATGATAATGTGATGGTACGATTATATTTATTCATGAATAAGACTTTTGCAAAGATCCTGAATGTATTCATGTGATATTGAGCATCGTGAATGGATAGATGAAAAAGTATGAGTAGTATTGGTCTACTATGAATGAGAAAGGTTTCGGGGACGAAACCTTATTTAAGGGGGGTAGACTTGTAACACCCCAAAACCAGAATGTTTATATTGTTGTATGTTCCTATAGGACATAACATGAGATAAATAACTAGGCTATTTAGCCTAATTAAAAGGGGTAGCTAAAAATAATAAAGGAATGAATCCTTAGGGGGCAAACATGTTAAAAATAGAACTTGAATGGTTAATTAGGGTTAAAACACAAACACACACACATTCAGGTGTGTGTGTCGCGTGGATCAGGAAGGAGAAAAGGGGGGAAACCCCTAATCATCATAAATTTAGTAAATTCAAGCCCTAGATGTGATCTTGAGTCCATGCATGTCTCAATTTTGGATCATCTATGCATTCTTGAACACAAGGTAAGTAGAATTTTGGTGTTTGATGACTTTGAATATGATGGGTTATGTTGTAAATCGTGAATTGGTATGAAATTGAGTATGAGTAGGTGTTAATGTCATGATATAGAACCAAGATTATACATGGTTTGGGCTAAATTGATGAATAGAGGTGAAACCCACTTGTTTTGGTAAGGATGATGACTTGAATGATCATCTATGTTCAATTCTTATGGATTGTTGATGAATTATGAGGGATATGATGAATACTTGTTAGAAGAATTAGGAGAAATGTGATGATGATATGTTTGATGTTATTTGGGAATGATGCATGATGATTAGTAGTAGATTTTTATGGGTTATGTATGAGTTTAGAAGATTTGTGCATGAAATAGTTGTACGTTATGCTTAAAAGGTAGTACTCACATCAAATGTATGATGAAATGTATATAGTGTCGTCCGTATAGTCGATTATGATGTTACGAGTATATGATGATAAGTCAAGGGTGAAATATGGTATATAGTTGACTTTTAGAAGTCAACTAAGCATAAGAAACATGAATTGACACGTTGTCGTAAAGGCAGGATTATAGGAAGTCGTATGGTACATGTTATGTCAATATGCGTTATTTGTGATTATATGATGAATTACATGAGTTTAAACGGATGTGAATATAATCATATGAGTTATGTATGTTAGAAATGACTAATGAAAGTTAAGGGCGAAATATGCGATTGATATGATTGTTAACATGTACGAATGCATATGCTAATAGGAGCGTGATCTTGATGAAAAGAGAGTATAGGAATCCTGTCAAGACGGACTCAAGCATGAAAGGATAACGGGTCAAGAAAAGGGGAGGAATCGGATACGAGCACGGACGCATAAGGTAAGTGATTTCTGTAATCACTTCATATGTTCGGTTAGGGGATATGGTGTTTTAATTAACTAAACATGATGGTTGAGGTCAATTATGTGTCGTAGTCTTATGTCGTAAAGGATGGGTTTTTAAAGATGACCAAAATGCCCTTGATGGGTATTTTGGGCAAACGATCTTAATAAGAGGTTTAGAAACAAGTTATACGATTAGTGTAATGTTTTGGACAAGTATGGAAGTGGGAAGTATGGTTTTGTTAGTCTTAGATCAATTAATGCGCAAATACCCATAACGGGTCAAATAATTAAGAAATGACAATAAGTCGATAAAGCGTAAGATAAGAATTTCCTTAATCCGGATGTGGGATTTTAAGTTTATATGATAGAATGTGAATTTACAAGCATGTAGGAAGAAACGGGAGGTTAAACGGGTAAGCGGTTCGAAAGTTATGCGCGTTTTAGTACGTTCGGACGTTGAAATGGAACTGCAGAAAAATGCACTTTAGAGAGGCCGTCGCCGACGGGCAAGGAGGCCGTCGCCGACGGGCAAGGGAAAATTAGTTTTTCTCCGACGGGTTATCTTCCTGTCTACGGGGTTTTGGCTACGGGAAAAACTATGGGTCGTCGCCGACGGGCCCTAGGGCCGTCGCCGACGACCTCCCCAAGTCCAAAAGTCTAAAATTTGTCAATTAAGTTGATTTATGGATCGTAGGCTTCGGTTTGTTATCCGTGGACTACGGCGGACTTTCCTAACATGATTTTGATTGATCCATAGATGAATATGGGCTATAAATCAAAGTTTAAGTCTCATGTAATTAACGTATTAGTATGTAAGAGATATGCAAGATGTTGTACGTGTATGTAGATGCGTACTTAGGTATATATGAAGATACGTGTGATAGTATGTATATATGTGAAGGCGTAGGAACGTATGTATGTATGCGGGTGTGTATTTATGTATGTATAAAGATATGCACGAGTGTTTACATGTATGTAAAGATGTAAGAAAGGTATATACGTATGTATGTCTTATGCGTTTAAATGTATGTATGTTGGTGTGTAGGAAGGTAGAACGTATGTACGCAAGTGAGTATGTACGAAGGTATGCACGTATGTAGGTTTGTGTGAAGGCATGTAATAAGTATGTATGTATGTATGTATGTATGTGTGTATGTATGAATGTAGGTATGTATGTATGTAGGTAGGAATGGATGTATTTAGGTATGCCCGTACGTAGGTACGTACGTATGTATGTAGATACGTATATAGGAAAGTTACTATTTGTGACCGTAAACGTATGTATCAGTTTGTATGAAAGTATGTACGCATGCATCTAATGAAATTGATCACTAACGGTAATAATTACGTGCTTGGTGAATGAAGTGTAACGCAGGAATACCAAAGAAGCCTCACTACGGATCATATGATCAGGATGGGAAAGTTGGGATGTAAAGAGTAACGAAACGAGAAGTGAACGTAAATAAACCTTGTATGTTATAATGCGTACTAATGTTGTGAAATTTTATGTGGTGAGCGCAGGTAGTACCAGTCATGAGGATATCCAAGGATTGAAGATCGAAGATCGAGTCACTAGAGAGATTGTACGGAAACGTTGATGTACATAATGTAGTAAACATAAGCTATGTTTTTAACTAGTTAATAAGAGGATGACGGATTTATGAGAAAGAACTGTGTTAAAGTTAAATTTTAAATAAGTTGAGGTATTTATAATGAAAGAAATTTTATGATACGTGTTTCCGCTGCGACTTTTGACATGTACGATTTAGGGTCTTACAGTGTTTCACTTCCACTTTGGTCCTCCACAGCAATATTCTGATCATCTTCATTAATATTACTCACGTCTATCCAGGACCTTCCATCACTTCCTTTTGTGGTTGTCCAATGCTGACTTTCACTGAAGATTACATCTCTGCTTATGATCATCTTATTTGTCACCGGATTGTATAGTTTGTATGCTTTACTATGTTCACTATATCCAACAAATATAACCCGTTCAGTTTTAACATCCAACTTGGAGCGATTTTGCTTTGGAACATGAACATAGGCAATACATCCGAATACTCGGAGATGGTCCACATTTGGCTTTCTACCACTCCATACTTCTTGTGGTGTTAGTTCTGGCACACTTTTAGTGATTGTCCGATTCAACAGATAAGTAGCACAGGCCACTGCTTCGGCCCAATACATATTCGGTAATTCCTTCATTTTTATCATACTCCTGCTTAATTCCATGAGAGTTCTGTTTTTTCTTTTGGCTACCCCGTTTTGCTGAGGGGTATGGGTATAGCTTGTAGTAAGTTGGTGATGTATTCCATTTTCTTTTAGAAAGTTTTGAAATTCATGTCCACAATATTCTCCACCTCTATCTGTTCTTATGCCTTTAATTTTATGATCTACTTGGTTCTCTACTAGTCGTTTGAAGTTTTTGAAGTAACTCAATGCTTGAGACTTGAACTTCAAAAAATATACCCATGTCTTTCTCGAGAAATCGTCTATGAATGTAATGAAGTACCTACAACCTCCGATGGATTGTGTTTTCATGGGTCCACAAATATCAGAATGAATAAGCTGTAGAGGCTTACTTGCTCGCCATGTGGCCTTCTTTGAGAAAGGTTTTCTGGCATGTTTGCCGAAAACACATCCTTCGCATATGTGCAGCGATTTAGCAATCTTTGGTAGTCCACATACTGTCTCATTCATGCCCATGTCATGCAAAGTCTCGAAGTTCACGTGTCCGTATCTTCGATGCCATAGAACTGAGGTATCTTGAGTTGTCGTGTTACATATTCTAGGAATTATATCATGCTTTAGATTCAATGGGAACATCTTGTTCCCTGTCATCTTAATAATTCCCATGCAGTAACCGGATGGGTCATTAATTATGCATCCTTTATCATTAAATCGCACATCATAGCCCTTTTGCACTAATTGTCCGACACTCAATAGATTATGTTTTAATCCTTCTACATAAATAAAATACATTTGGAATTCTCTTCTCATGTCCCTTAATTTTGACATTAACCTCTCCACAGCCTAGAACTTCTAACCTTTTGTCATCTCCAGTCCTTACTTCCCTTCGTTCTGATTCATTCAGATTTATGAACAGGCTCTTGTTACCCGTCATGTGATTGCTGCATCCACTGTCTAGGTACCAACAATCGTTCTTGACTACTTCTTCCACATTAAAGATCATAAACATAGTGTCATCGTTCTCGTCTTCTGCATCTTCCATATGTAACATAACATTATTTGATCTATCGCTATCTTCTCGTTTGTTGCAAAACTTAGCCGTATGCCCTAATCTTTGGCAATTGTAACACTGGATCATTCCGTTGAACCTATTTTTTTCCTTTTCCTCGTCCCCTTCCAGGCATATCATTCCTAAATTGTCTGGATCTATCATAACTATTCCCTTGAACTTGGAAAGCCTGTTCTACTGATGCATCATCATACTATTTTAACCTTAATTCATGCGATTGAAGAATACCTAGCAACTCCTCGGTGGAGATTGCATTTAATTCTTTTGATTCTTCAATGGCCACTACAACCGATTCATACTTCCTAGTCAAACTTCTTAGAATTTTCTCAATTACGCGTTGTTCATCTACTCGTTCTTCATTCATACGTAACTGATTGACTATTATTGTAGTGCGATTAACACAATCTTCTATGGTTTCACTTTCTTTCATTCTTAAATTATCGAATTCACATCTTAGGGTTTGAAGCCTTACCGTTTTAACCCTATTCTCCCCTCTGTAGGCCTTGTGCAGAACTTCCCATGCGTCTTTAGACGTTTTGCATGTTGCAATACGCTCAAATACCGTTTCATTCACTGCCTGGAACATAATATGCAGTGCCTTCTTATCTCTTTTGATTTTCTCCTTGTGAACATTCTGTTCGCTCTCTGGTGCACCAGATGCAATTTCCGTATAACCTTCTTCCACAATTGTCCATAAATCTTGCGATTCTAGTAACACTTTCATCTGTATGTGCCAATGGTAGTAATTCTGTCCCAATAATTTGGGAATCTGGGTTTGAATCCCACCATTCGTTGTCATGTTTTTGATATCTGATGAAGTTGTAATATTCGAGATCTGATGACGATAATGCTGTGTGAATTTGTTGAAATTAATTGTGGATCGGTGGCTCTGATACCACTTTATTGGATTGAATTCGAATGTATCGACATAATGCTTTGATAATAGTTCTTGATTGAATTGGTAAATCTGAATATTACATGATACGAAGGGGATTTTGATAACCACCCCAACTTAGGTTATGAAATAATAATAATAATAATAAAAACATAATAAAACCTATATTATATCGATATTAAACATATATATAAGATCTAGCTTATGTCTAATATTCATCTAATACTACGGACAAATGAATGCACCTACAAAACTCAGCATCATGTATTTTCTTTTGTACAAGCATACAAAATTAATAAAATGGAAGCAATGCTAACATATCAATTATCATTCATAATTATTCTAGATTTTTTTTTTTTTTTGGAAGGAGACTTTCTCTGTACAAGACCGAATGGCCTCCGGGGTCGTGTCAAAGACATTTCCCCGTCAGCCCCGCTCTTCCGGACGCGATGTTCGATCGGGCCCCGGCCGGCGCGCAAGCTGACTTCCGCCCGGAAACCATACTGCCCCCACACGAGAGACTCGCTGGGGTAACAGCTGGGTAAAACCGGGTTGCCCTCAAGACCGCACCATGCCTCGGTAGGATACGATCCATCATTGGGACGTCCCCCTAAGATGAAAAAATTGTAGATAGTTAAATAAAATAAGAAAAAATTGTAATTATTATCTATACTATATTATAATGCATGAGGCAAGGGCATTTTAAGATACCCAAAAAATAAGAACTTTCTCCCCTCTTTATTTATAGAAAGACCCCTAAAATGAGGGTAGTTTGGTCTTTTAAACACTATTTATTTTTTAGCCCCTAAACTTATTACACTTAAATCTCTAAGTTTTTAACAAAATTATAGATAATTAGTTACAATTCACCCCTCCACAACAAACTTATAATTTTTTTTACTTATTCTTGACATATCTTATAAACTATATTGTTTAAAAAAATCCAAAGATAGCATGACGACCTACACATTTTTGTCGACGTTTCGATAGTTGTCTTGTTCAATATCGACGCACAGATTAAAAGGTACAAGTAGATAATGCTTTAATGTACACGTGATTAAAGAAGAAAATAACAACTAATAATCTTTTTCCTTTTAAGATACCTAAAAAATAAGAACTTTTCCTTTTTAATTTATATATACACCCACTAAAATAAGGGTAAATTAGTCTTTTTAAACAATAGTTACATTTTAACTCTTCATCTTAATTAGATTTTAATCCCTTGTTTTAATGTACAACGCATTAAACAATAGTTACATTTTAACTCTTCATCTTAATTAGATTTTAATCCCTTGTTTTAATGTACAACGCATTAAACCTATCATGTTAAGAAATATGTAAATTACATTTGGCTCCATCTTTTGTAAATTTTAAATTTTGAAATAAGGTTACCAAATTAGAGCCGAAATATATGCTTTCTTTCACCACTTCAATCGATAGAAAGAGAAACAAAAAGGGAGAACACGCAAGAGCGATATAAAGAGAGAAATCCGAGGGTGGCAGTGGTGGTGCTACGGCGGCGCCAACCATACTCCGGCACGGTGAAAACGAATTGAGCAGGCGAGTGGCGGTGGTAATGATTCGGTTACAACCTTTCATACGATGGTGACGGTAGTGGTCCTCAAGAGCCACATAACCTTCACTGGTTCCAAGGTTAAAACGAGGAGGAAGACAATGACAGAAAACCCTAGCCGCTTCCTCCGGCGATGGTGGCTAGGGTTTCGGCGAAGACTCCGACTAGCTTTGGTAAGTCCTCTTTCGATTGTATGTTCAATCGGCTGTTAGATTGGTCCGCGTAATGACGATTGTGACCATATATTCACGTAATGAAATCTAGCAAGATATTGAGAGAACAAAAATGATGAAATGAATAGACCCTTGAAAACACTCAAACTCAATAATGATTAACATCGTAATAGATTTTATCCTCATAAAAAAAATGAAACTAATAATTTGGGATGAGAGTGAGTTCATACCGTTTGCTTACATTTGAATTATGAAATCTGGCTCGAAGAGATAGATTGACTGAATGCTCACATTTCTTCTTCAATTAGTGGGACGCATGGATTAATATTGAAAGTGATACAATAACAATTACATTGATTTGTATGTATAGACTCAGTGACTGATGAGACATGGGAGAATTTCGGGTCAAACTAAGTGGGTGTTTGGGATTCATTATTCTTTCAACTTATTAACTTATTAACTTATTGAATAGTGAAAAGGGACTTTTTGAGTGTTTGGGATTTCTTTTGATGTGAGTGTAGAAGTCAATAAGTCAGGAAATCCTGACTTATTAACTTCTTGAATAGTGAAATATAAGTAATAAGTTGTTTTGAGAAGGAATCCCAAACATGCCCTAACCATGCTAAACATGTTTTTAAAAAAATAGAAATGAGAAAATGAGCTTTGAATTGTCAAAACCGGTAGATGATATTTATTTTTTTGGTAATTTTATATTTCTCACTAAACTTACAAAATCACATTTTTTTAATAGCAGGAGTTGTTATATTAAAATAAAAAGAAAACTTTACTAGCAAGATCCTAGAACGAAATTACAACACATGGAGTTTAAACTGAAATTACACCGATCTTTCCATTTTAAATAATTGAGTTTTGCCTTACTTTCCATCTATAACAAAGAGACCACCTTGACTCTCTAGAAAATAGCGCAACGGTACCAAGTTGTTGTTATTATTATTATACATCTTATCGTTTCTAGCCTGCCAAAAAACTATGTAGAAATTTGCTTGAATCTAATTTGGTAAATAACACATATAATATAATGTACATGATTATAAAGGTGTACGGGGTGGTCGCGGCAAGAGGATGCGGCAACCCCTTTGCCGATCGGCAAACACCGCCGCCACCAACTTTTTCCGCGCGGGGAGGGTATGATTCGGGGGATGGTTGCCGCATGCGGGAAGAAGACTGGATGGCTTGATGTGACCGTTTGAAGTTGATTCAATCAATCATGTTTTTTTTAAATGGTTTGGTGGAAATCACCCTCTATGTTTTTTGGGCAAGAGGGAGAATGAGAGAGGAAATGACATGACACAATATGATTGGGTGGGTGGAAAGTTTGCGCCATCTCATTAGGCATACACCCCTTACACCCTAACATACAATAGTACAATACAACCTGACTCTACAAGAAAGCATAAAAATTACAAAATTAAAAAAAAAAACAAATATCAACTTTAATTTATTTGTTGACTAGATAACACATGAAAATTACAACACTACCATTTTTTTTAAATCCCCTTAATTTCATAACATTTGTATATTTTTAAGGGGCTCCAAAGGTAAATTAACGAACTAGAAACAAATGGATGATATTAGTTTTGGTCCATACGATTCCTCTACTACTATTTAAAGTTGTTTTAATATGTGACAAAAAAGTCACTACTATTTAAAGTTGTTTTAAAGATGTTTGACTTCGAACTGCACAAGTCAAATGTCGCAATCTTTTTGGGTCTTAATTCAAATAACATGATAGGTCAATTCAACCTGTAGATGAACAATGTATTCAAAGACGTTTGTTTGAATTACTTCTTGATTCATTTTATTGTTTTGATTAATTTTCATAGGAGTACAGAAATTTGAAGAGCTCAATTAAATTTTTTTAGCAGGCTCGTGGTTGTTATACTGTTACACACTTACACCCATTGTATTTCATAAATTACAAATTAGAGTTGGAAATTTTTAAAGTCCAAATTAATAATATGTATATGCATGTTACTTTATTCATGAACAAATTGTGTTTGATAAATTTGCTACATTTTTGGTTCCTAGTTTAAAAACATTTTTGATAATAACCACAACTTATTTTCACCCGTTACAAAACCTCTACTATGGATGTAATGTAAGCATTAGGAACATCAATAAACATTCTATCTTATTATGTACAAATAACACGTACCTTTTTACAAATTAGAAACTCGCACATACATTTCATACGAACAAAAATGTAAATATTTTCAAAATTTGAGGTCTTATAATAACTAACTAGTGTTACCTTGGGTAGAAATCGCTGTGAGAAAGTGTAGCAACTGAACTACAATCATCACGGTCATAGTAATTTGGTAAATTTTGTGTGATATTGTTAAGTTCCAAGGTTTTTTCGTCTATGAAAGGGGGCTTCGAGGGGGCGGGCAATGGTTCATCATTTTTTGCTAGCATTTTTAGCGCCGCTGACATAGATGGTCTTAAGGATGCTGCTTCTTGGGTGCAAAGAAGTCCCACATGTACCGCTTTTATGGCATCTCTTTGAAAACTAATGTTGGGATGAATATGCATCATTAGATTTGGGTCAAATATTTCCTCCACTCTACCTTGCTTGAAATGTTTCCATGCCTGTTTATCCACAAATAACACATAAGTTTTGAAAGAAGCTTGCATTTGTTTGATTATCACCTTGGTCCCACAAGAGTTGTAATTACAGATGGTAAAACATTCGTGTCAGGTGGGTTGAGTAACATGTCAAAACAGGTACTTTATATGTGTAGGCCGAAACAGCCCAGTTGAGTTATTCGCCAGATGCATGATGTTTAAAGTACTCTTTTAAAAAATAAAAAATAAAATCAACTGTGATTTGGTAAATAATTATGTGACTGTGGCTTGAAAACTTACAGTAGACGCTAAGTTGTCGGTATATTCGGTAATGTTGCATTTGCTGTTTTCCATGCCAGTGACCACCTCAAGAATTAGAACACCAAAGCTATAGACATCCACCTTTTCTGTTAACTGACCATGGGCTATGTACTCCGGAGCCATATACCCACTAGTGAAATAAAATAAAATTAGTAGGCTATAACAAAAGTCAACTAAGTGGTCCTCTATTGATTTGTAAAAGCAGTGTCAAAATTTGCTGGTTGAGTAGTGTTTTTAGTAGGGGTGGGAATTCAGGACACGACACAAAATAAGTGGGTTAGTTTGGAGCTAAACGGGCCGGGTTTGGCTTGACCAGACCAACCAGTTGCCAACCCACCAATCCTGTTAAAATTAGAACATTTTTTTATGAAATTCAATCCGTCAAGTGTTTATAACTTGTTACATACGATAGGAGAGTACTTACAGTGTTCCAGCAATGGCTGTGCTGATGTGGCTTTTGTCATCTTGAAAGGATCTGGCCAACCCAAAGTCAGCTATTTTGGGACGAAGCCGAAAGTCTAATAAGATATTAGAAGCTTTAATATCCCTGTGGATAATGCGAATTTTGGGATTTTCATGGAGGTAAACCAGGCCTTCTGCTATACCAATTATAATCTGAAACCTCTTCTCCCAGCCTATTTCCCTGCCTTTTATTTCATCTGCAGAAGTTAAAAGTTTACAAATTCAGAAAATACATCTCAACAGCTTCATGATTAACAGAAACAGTGATGGGTTGAAAGCTAACTTACTAAAAATGAAGCGATCGAGGCTTATGTTGGGTAGATATTCATATACAAGAATGCTTTCAGGTCCTGAACAACTGCATCCTAAAAGCCTAACCAGGTTTTTGTGTTCAACACTGCTAATCATGTTAACTTCGTTATAAAAATCTGCTGCTCTGAATTTGTTGTTGAAATAAAGTCTCTTTACCGCAATCTCTCTTCCATCTGAAAGAACACCCTGACAGATTTTCACCGTTCACATTAGTTATATAAATTTATTTCAATGCATACGACGTCCTGAATAATTTACTAAAAAAATAGATTATTACTGAAATGATATAAACCTTGTAGACAGTCCCAAATCCTCCTTGTCCTAGCTTATTGGACTCATTCCAATATCCTGTCGCCTTTTCAACGGTAGAGTATTTGAAGTTCAAGCTGCTGTCAGTAAGAATCTTTGCCAATTTCTCGGCATCATAAGAACCTGATTTTTTTAACAGTTATTAGTTTCTTTAATGAATGCCACAGATTATGGTTTTTTTTTTACGTTATTGAAGTTCCTATAAGTTCACTAACATGCTATGTGGTTGTTTGGAATTGCTTATTTAAACTGTTCCTTTGCTTATGGTTCTTTTTCTTTTTCATAATTGTTTTAACACTTTCTTAAAACAGTTTAGTTTACCCATAGTCAATCATATAAGTAGTTTAAATAAGCAATCTCAAACAGTTTCAAAACAACTGATTGTGATAAAGGAACACAATAAGCCGATAAATAATTTTCTTAAGCAATCCCAAACACCCCCTAAATACAAAACACGACCCATATGGTTATTACCTCTTCTCTTTCGTGTTATATATCTGCGGTTCTTGATATATATAATGATCATCAAAGCAACTGTTAACACCACCACAGAAATAACAACAGAAGATATAATAGCTACTGTCCTCCCTGCAAAGAAAGCATTAAACAACGATCATCAGAGATTTGTCAAAGCTTTTATCTTGCTGAATTATGTGATTTCAACGTCTCAAATGTGATTATATTGGAATATTATATCTAGTAACCTAACAAGTTGACATGTGAATAACTCTATTTGGTTGGTTTGGTTATGGCTCAAAACAAACTTATAATCGAATGTTTTGGTTTTCAAACTTTTACCAACTGTTCCAGTTACAAACAGTTCAATTGTTTCGGTTATTAAAAATATTGTTTGATATAATTCGGTTTGTTTTACTTTACCAAAGCAATCCCATACACCACCAAAATATAAAAAAACAGATAAACACTTTTAATAAACAATCTCAAACAATTGTTGTTACCTTTATTGCTCGAGCTGCTTGAGACCGGTAGAGGATTCAGAAAATTGGTATCCGAATACCTCATGAAACAACCTGTGTTCAACACACGACCTTCAGACCATGGTAAACATTTTGATATCGATAATGATGCATTCTCCAAACACGCCCTACACGAACTAGGACTCAAAGTCTTCCAACATTGCGCCAGCACATAAACCGACTGATTACTACCTGAAGCCAACATTTGTTCCCTAACAAAGTAGTCACTATTTCTTAATGCACCCGTTACAGCGTTGGCCACTGCCTGCCTTGTTGACTGTTGAAACAAATTACTCTTCCTTGTTGTATTCCCACAAATAGTAGTGTCATTTGGGCCGGTATACTGATCATAAAAGCTATAGTTTTGGATTCGCATAAAGCACCCGTCAAGATATATGCGCCCCCCATTTCTGGGAAAACAAGAGGGCAACACAGTACGTATTTGAGCATAGCATAAGATGCAATCTTGTGTAGAGAGATCGCCATAGCATTGGGCAAGTCCAATGAGTTTATTAGGTTCGATACCCTCGGATGTTGTTGAGTTATGAGAACTTTGCATATCGGTGCCAGTTATCTCCATTAAACGGATAAAGTTTTGGGCGATTATTGATGGATCGGCTGCTAACTCGTCACAATGAATGTTAATGATTTCTGCTCTGGCATCCGCATATGTTTTGGATACCAGTAGTGAAATTTTGATCACAGTAATGAAGATTATAGTTGTATGTGTTAATGTCTTCATCTTCTGGTACATCAGACTTGTCTAAAGGGATGGAAATGTTGTGTAAATGTACCTACCATACTCAAAAATATCAAGGGAGAGAGAATAGAAGTATGATGAAAAAAATATCAAGATATGATTTATAAGGTGTTAACTTTGTTGTTCAATTTAATATATCAAGTGGACATAGGAGAATATGATTAAGGTGTTAACTTTGTTGTTCAATTTAATATATCTAGGAAAAATTACACTTTTCGTCCTTTATGTATGTAGCGAGTTACAATGGATAGTCTTTAACTTCAATAATTACAATCACAATCCTTTATTTGGAAACTCATTACGCATTACGTCCTTTCCACTAACAGAGGTTAGATTCTGTTGTTAAATCCAGTCATGTGAGCTGCACATGAGGGTATCATAGTCATTTTATCCCATTTACTTAAATAAATAGAAAAAAATAAAGAAATAGTAACTTTTTGTTAAAAATAAATAAATATATATACCAGTTGTCTCTCACTCTCTCCTCCATCAAATGTCTCTGTAACTAAAACCACCACCACCACCGCCGGTGACCACCATGTCGGCTCTACAACCACCGACACATGTCTCTCCTTAAACTATCTCTCATAACACTGCCATCACTGACGGATCTACAACGACATCCACCGCCTATGACCACCACACTGTTCGGATCTACAACAACCACACCGTCTTGTTGCTTCTGTACACAAATCTGGAAGCAGTAGATCCGACCGTCGGGTTGGTTTCTGATTCAGATTCCGATTTGAAATGTGCAATGTATTACAAGTGTGTTACAACCACCACCGATCTGTTTCCTAAAGTCTCCGGTGGATCCGAACACCGTTGTTATAAAATCACCTTTAACCGATGAACTCCATTTGATTTCTTGATCTTAATACGATTTGAGATGATGAAGATTCCATGTGAGATGAAAATGAAGGCTCCATGTGAGATGAAGTTGTATATTCTTTCTGGATTTGGAAATAGTCGATTCAAAGTTGAAACATTAATTTTGGGGGATTTGGGTTGCATAGATGAAGCTGATTTGGGGCGACAGTCGATTCAAACTTTGAAACCTATGAAGTATAAACCCTAGATGGAGTTGATTTGGGGGATTTGGTTTGCAAGCCAAGATTCACTTGTGGGTTCATTCAGGTAAGAGTTAAGTTGTTATTAGGCTTATTGATTTTTCTGGATCGTGATCGGATTTTGACAAATTCCGGTGAGTTATGACGGTTTTGGTTGGAAAGATGGTGGTGGCTGTTGCGAAGTTGGTGGTTGTGCTTGTGGTTGTCGGAGGGTTGGGACGGTGGTGGTGGTGGTGGGACGGTGGTGGTGGTGGAGGAGATGGAGACGATGACTAGAATATGTTATAAATATACATATATTAATTAATTGACCAAATTGCCCTCATGTGCAATGCACATGACTAGAGTTAACTGAAAATTTTAACATGGTTAGTGCTAAAGGACGAAAGGTGTAATCGTTTTCCAAATAAAGGATTGTGACTGTAATTATTAAAGTTAAAGGTTATCCATTGCAACACGCTACAAACATAAAGGACGAAAAGTGTAATTTACCCATATATCTAATTAAGGTGTTAACTTTGTTGTCATAAATATCTAGTGGACATAGGAGAATATGATTAAGGTGTTAACTTTGTTGTTCAATTTAATATATATATGTAGTGGACATAGGAGAATAAAAAGTCAAACATGGCCTTCTTGTCATTTCAGCCTTTATATTTTTTTAAGAAAAGAAACATAGAAAAGACATGAAATTTCTTGGAACTTTAGATTTATTGGTTTGCTGCTTTTGAACGTCATTTGAAATTCAAAGTATATAGTGATGTGTGGACCTCTTTGCCTTTTAAAAGGTATGATTGTTTTGAAATAGTTGATGCCCCGCCTGCGTTGCGGGGCGATGGCCGAATAATGAGCGAGTGTTCGGCAGCTCATTAACACGAAAAACAATTAAATCGAGTCAACCAATTAAAACAAAACACTTTTATAGTTAAAAAAAAAAACTAAAACAATGGCAATATTGTAATTTTTAACTGAGGGAAAGTTGTATTTTTTGACTGGTGTAAAATCGTAATTTGCCAAAAGCTAAAGTAATGGCAGTACTGTAAATTTGAACCAGGGGCAAAGTTGTAAATTTTCACAGGGGCAAATTCGTAATTTTGAACTTGGGGTAACAACGTAATATAAATTTGAACTAAGGGCACAATTGTAATTTTAAGTTGGAGGCAAAAGCACAATTTTATTTTCATAATTTTGAGTTGGGGGCAAAAACATAATTTTATTTTGAACTGGGGAAAAAACGTAATTTTGAATTGAGGGAGAAATCACAATTTTTTAAACGCGGAAAAATCACATTTTTGAACATCGAGCAAAATCGTAATTTTTAGATGGGGCAAAAACATAATTTTATTTTGAAGGGGAGGGGGGCGAAAAGGTAATTCTGAGCTGAGGGCAAAACCACGATTTTATTTTGAATGGAGGGTAAAATCGTAATTTTGAGCTGGGGACAAAAGCGTAATTTTATTTTGAGCTGGGGACAAAACCGTAAATTTAAAGAGGGGCAAAAACGCAATTGTAGAATGGATATAAAATAATAAACTGGTTGGTCCAATGGGGGAGTGCCCGGCAAAGCCGTAATTTTGAATTGAGGGCAAGATCGTAATTTTGAGATGGGGACAAAAAGCGTAATTTTATTTTGAGCTGGGGCAAAAACATAATTTACAATGGATATAATTTAGCGAATTCGGGATGAGATAATTTAGCGAATTCAAATTTTATATTATACATCGGAGTTAATTTCCCGGATGGTCCATGTGGTTTCACGTTTTTTTTCATGTTTAGTCCCCACCTTTTCATGTTCATTCAAGGCCTATGATCCAAAACTTTTTTGTCAGTTTATAAAAAAATGTTAAACTACCAGATGGGTTTGGATCTAATATCAGTAAGAGGGTGACAGATAACAATGCTAACATTACCGGGTTGAAATCTCATGACTGTCATATCCTCATGCAACGTTTGATATCGATTGGGGTTAGAGGGCTTTTGACCAAAGATACATCTACACCAATAGTAGACCCTTTGTATGTTCTTTAAGCAACTTTGCTCTAGAACACTATTGGTGGATGATATGAAGAAAGCGAAGGATGACATTGTTACCATCTTATGCAAGTTAGAGATTATCTATCCACCTGCGTTTTTTGACATTATGGTTCATTTATTTGTGCATTTACCTGATGAAGCGATTGCGGGAGGTCCAGTAGCTTTTAGATGGATGAATCCATTTGAAAGGTATATGAAAAAACTAAAGAACTATGTCAAAAACCTGTCAAGGCCGGAAGGTTGTATAGCTGAAGGTTATGTGCTTGAAGAAGCTCTAACATTTTGTTCAATGTACCTTAAAGATGTTCAGACTAAGTTCAATCGCCCAGATAGAAACGAGGATGTCGTTGTTGAAAAAAGAAATTTATGGGTGTTTGAGTCCAAATGTCGTCCTGTTGGCGCAACAAAGAACAAACATCTATCATTCATCGAAAAAAGCAAGATGGAATGGTTTGTCCTCGAAAACTGCACAGAAGTCAGGGAGTACATGAATGAGTGTTTCTATCTTTAACTTTTCATAATCTGTTAATTAGTATTTTTCATTCCCTTCTTATATTTGTGATCAATGTAGTGAATTCAAACATACATATCCCCAAGATGATCTTAAAACCAAATTTCCGGGATGGTTTCTCCATAAGGTATAATACATATATAACACTCATTACTCTATACTTCCTAGGTAATAAATATATAACAAACATTATTACTCTATATTTGTTAGGTCCATTCGATGAAAACACAAAATTCTACAGAATTCCACCCAGAGTTGTATGCTCTTTCAATTTGTGCGAAAATGACTGCTTACACTTACACTGCTTGCATAGTCAACGGTGTTAGGTTTAAGACACTTGAACGTGATGCAAAATGCGCAACACAAAACTCTGGAGTGGAAGTGGTTGGAGAGAACGGTGTGAAATTTTATGGCCAATTAGAAGAAATTATTGAGTTGCGTTATACAAATGATTATTCAACTGTCCTATTTCGGTGCAAGTGGTTTGATACTCGAAGGGGTGTAAACCATCACAATAATATCACCAGTGTATAAGCACTGAACATGAATGGGACAAAGACGATCAACTCATATCTGCTTCGCAAGCCAAACAAGTGTTCTTCATCCAAGAAACGTCTCGAAACCAAAAAAATAAACTTAGGTGGGTAGTCGAAAATGTTAATCATCGAAAAATTTGGGATCGGCCATTAAGTGATGACCGTGTCAAGAAGGTTCAAAATGTTGACAAAGGCTTAGAAGATATTGACGTTGTCGACAACAACTCTTCATCTGACTGTCCACTTGTCATTGACTTGACCCAATACTTTCAAATTGGATCTTCACATGTTACTGCGGGTGAGGCTTCAATTGAAGTTGATCCCCCAACGGCTACCATTGATGAAATGTTTACGGCTGCAAATGCGCCGTTAAACGGCTGCGAATTCGATGCCGTTTAACAACGCATTTGCAGCCATAAACGGGCCTTTAAACAGCTGCAAACGTGCCGTTAAAGGGCTGCAAAATCGCTGCCGTTTGCGGCTGCGTTTGCAGCCATTTAAAGGCCCGCTTACGGCGATTTTGCAGCCATCGTTAAATCTAATTTATATATAATATTTTAACTTTTTTTATTTAATTCGTAGGAAAATTTCAACTTTGATGAAGTGGAACGTGATTTAGAGGCGAGAAACTTGCCGGGTGGTATTAGGAGTGTGCTTATGAAGCGGTACTCTGACCGGAAGCACGAAGCTAAAAAATTATTTATGAGCAAGGGAGGTTACGACGATATTGAGAGGGTATACCATCCCGATGATATGCCCTATGATAACTGGTTGAGAACCATCGAAGGTTTCCGGGACCAAAAATATATTAACAGAAGCGAGGCCAACAAACAAGTACGCGGGAAACAACAATTCCCATTCTTGTGTCGATCTCACAGGTGTATCCCCCCTAGCCGGGTTTCGGGAAAATGGGTTTGTGGCGGGTTAAGCGGTATTGAAAGCAGAGTCTAAGAAAGTGGAAAAGCAGGCGAAAGCTTGTGAGGATGATCAGCATGCCTTTGTCCCCCTAGCGTTTGACACGTTCGGCTCCTTGGCGCCGGAGGCGGTTCTGTTCTTGGCTAGAGTTCAGCGTGTGGTCCACAACAACTTTTCGACCCCTCAGGGGCGAGGCTTTGTTTTTATGTTACACCCTATTTCTTAACTGACTAAAGTCGCAGCGGAAAATCGTACCATAAAAATTTTTCTACTTTAAAAACAACTTGACGCACTTAAATTCATTTTTAAGATTAATTCTTTCACAATAACTACATTTATTATACTCATTTACAATAAGAAACCATAACCTAGCTTCACTCAATTACGTACTCAACACTCCCGTACAATCTATCTTGTGACTCGATCCTCGATCTCCAATCCTTGGATATCCTCATGAACTGGTACTACCTGCGCTCACCACATAAAATTCACAACATTAGTACGGATTATAAACATACAAGGTTTGTTCACGTTTACTTCTTGTTTCGTTAACTCTTCACATCCCAGCTTTCCCATCCTGTCATACCATCCGTGGTGAGACTTCTTTGCCATTCCTGCATTTCACTTATAACTCCAGGTACACGGATAAACAGCGTAAACACTTAATCGTACTGAATGGCCTACATACATACCTAAACTTCATACACACTATTTCCATATATACATACGTACACACATGCATACATACCTACTTGCATACATACTCACACACCTACATGCCAACCTACATGCATACTTACATATAAACACATCTACATCATTATATACATATCTACAAGTACACATACCTACATCATTACGTACACTCATGACATTATACATGTATACATACATACATCCCTACTTGCATCATACCAAACTCATACATACCTACTCTCGTACATACCATCATATATCCACGTACTTGCTCGCATACTTATAAACATACATACATACCTATCTACATAAGTACATACACTTAAGCTCATAAAAACATAAGTTAAATTAGTCAAACGTAACTTGAAACGCGTTTAAACGAGTTCCCAAGACAAAACTGAGCAAACGAGCAATTTTCGCCAACCAGGGGGGGCCTTGCGTGACGCCAAGGGCCTTGGCGTCACGCTAAGCCCCTGTTTTCACAGAAACTTTGCCGCAAAATGCTGCATATTCCCAACACGATCCCGTTTTACGGAAACGAGCATAACTCTCTCGTTTTTGATCTGTTTTACCCGATTCTTTTTCCTACGCGTCCGTAATTTCATTCTTCATCTAATGGAGTTAAAATCCAACATCCGACATAATAAAATTTCAGACTTTTAACTCTTCGGCTTATTACCCTCTTCCCAAATTTCGACCCGTTCATTCATTCATCAACATAACTTGTTTGCTTTACCATAACCTCTTATAAACCTAATAATATCAGTGACGTCTATCATAATTACTAACATCTTGGATGCCTTGCATCCTCTTAACACATTATCTTTCATATGCTTATTTTGACCCGTTAAGGGTATTCGCGCATCAATTGGTCTATGACTAACAAAACCATACTCCCCACTTCCATACTTGTCCAAAACATTACACTAATCGAATAACTTGTTTCTAAACTACTTTTAAGATCGTTTGCCCAAAATACCCATCAAGGGCATTTTGGTCAACTTTAATCCCATCCTTTACGCCGAAAGACTACGACACATATTTGACCTCAACCATCATGTTTAATTAATTAAAACACCATATTACTTAATCGAACTAAGAAGTGATTACAGAAATCACTTACCTTATGTGTCCGTGCTAGTATCCGATTCCTTGCCTCCTCTTGACCCGTTAGCCTTTCCTGCTTGAGTCCGTCTTGACATGATTCCTATACTCTCTTTTCATCAAAATCACGCTCTTATTAGCATATGCATTCGTACATGTTAACAATCATATCAATCGCATATTTCACACTTAACTTTCATTAATCATTTCTAACAAACATAACTCATATAATCATATCCGTATGTGTTTAAACTCATGTAACTCATCATGTCATTACATTTAACACGGAATGCTATAACATGTACCATACGACTTCCCATGAACCTACATTTACGACGACGAGTCAACTCATGTTTCTTATACTTAGTTGACTTTCAAAAGTCAACTATTAACCATATGTAACTATCGACTTATCAACATATACCCGTAACATCATAATCGACTATACGGACGACACTATATACATTTTATCATACACTTGATGTACGTACTACCTTTTAAGCATAACGTACAACTCATTCATGCATAAATCTTCTAAACTCTTACATAACCCATCAAAACCTACTACTAACCATCATGGATCATTCCCAAATAAACATCAATCATATCATCATCATTTTCCTCCTAATTCATCTAACAAGAATTCATCATACCCACATAATACATCAATCTTTCAACAAGTCTCGGACATGGAAGATGATTCTAGTCCTCATCTTCACCCTAACTAACGGGTTTCACCTCTAATCATCAAATTAACACAAACCATACGTAACCCGTGTTCTATACGATGATTCTAACCCTTATACATGATCAATTTCATACTAACTCACAGATTTGAACATAACCCACTTCACACATGATCACCAATCTTAGATTTAAAACATACCTTATGATCCCCTCGTGAAGGTGATCATTAATCCGTGTTCCTTCTTGAATTTGAGCTTCGATTCACCCTTCAATTTGGTGATTTGGTCGAATTAGGGTTTGGAGCTCTTGAGAGCTCCTAAAGCTTCAAGAACACGCACGTATGTGTGTTTGTGTGTGTGTATGGACCTTTTAATTAGTCATAAACTTTCATCTGTTTCACTTTAGCCCTTCGGGTTTTGCCTTTAAAACATAACTGACACTACCTTCCTCTTTTAATAATTTTTACCATGCACTTAACTAGGTTAAATAGCCCAGTTATTTATTTCATAATATAACGTATAAGGACATATTTCGAATATATAACATCTGGATTTTTGGGGCGTTACATTTTAGTAGATTCGGGTTTTCCATTCAGAAGGGGATGGCGGCGCAGTTTGTTGCCCGTCTACCTGCTATTCTTATGTAATTTGTCGTGTTGATTGGAATGAAAAAAAATTTACAATAAAAAAAATTCCCATTCCGCGGGGGGACATCGTCATACGGTAGCACCGCCTATAAAAATGTAATGTTTTATGTATGTGTGCGTGTGTGTAAGCTTTTGTTTATTTAATGTCTAATCTAAGTTTAATGTTAAACAGGATATGGATTGGGTACCTACGTATGCTAAAACCCACACGGATAATCAGGGGAATTAGGTTGATCCAGTTGCTGAACAAAATTACGTAAGTATTTCTTTTAAGTATAATTTTCTATAACAAATATATATATATATATATATATATATATATATATATATATATACAGAGAGAAAGGTTAACATACAAAAAGCCTTATCATACATCACGTAGGAGACAATGGTAACCGTTGGATCAGGGGTAAAATCACGCATGGGACCACATAATCACGCATGGGACCACATAATCACGCATGGGACTATAATCACGCACGTTCTATGATAATAACGCACGTTATATATTTTGTCATGTATGTTAATGTAGGTTAAGCCCTGAAGTACATTATACTTTCTCTATATATATATTTAATCATCTTCGTAAAATACAATGGAATTTACAGCAGGCCACAAACGAATGGAGCGGTGATGGTCCTCCAATTGGCCCGTATCAGGAAGCGTTGGGAGAGCGGCGAGGATGGTACCGGGGGATGGGGCCTATACCTTCTTCCAACATGTCCTCGAACACGTCCTCGAACACGTCCTCGAACATGTCGTCTTCGCAACCTCGGACGCAAGAACCCTTTTCCGAGGTAAACTACGCAAATTATAAAATGACAAACGAACGCATGTTTCCTTGTTAAATATATGTTGGTAGCGTTAATTAATATGATAATATATGTTTTGATATCTATTATTGTAGGATTTTGTTAACAGCTTGTTCCAAACCCCGGCCTTTTTGAACCAACTTAACAACTATCTTGGTTCAAAAAGAAAAGGAAAGGCAAACGACTACGATTCTGATGACTTATTTGATAGAGAAGATGAGGATGATTCCGACGAGTAACTTGTTGTTTTTAATGTAGGATGATAATGTAGGATTTAATTAAACGTTGTAGGATGATAATGTAGGACTTAAACGTAGTTTGTAATTATATTACTTTTAGTATATGTTCATGGCGTATGTTTGCGTTGATTGAATTTGGCAGGTTGTGTTTTTCAGCTGCTGTAAAAGTTAATAGCGGCGACATATGTGGGCAATAGCGGCGACACCTGTCGTCGCTAAAGGTGTTCCTTTCTTGTAGTGTTAATAGCAGCGACATATGTGGGCAATAGCGGCGACAGGTGGTGTTCCTTTCTTGTAGTGAGATCGACTTAGTTATTCTTTTTTACGTTTCTATATAATTTCTTCGCATTAACACGCTGCGACTAGCGTACGTGGTTCAATGATTTTACGTATGTTTTTTCGGTGTTATTTTTTACTTTTTTATTTATTTTATTTTACAAGCTCTTCTGATGTTGGTGTTGGTTGGCAGTGGTTTGGCATTCGTACTACTTGGTACAATTTTATTAACGTATTTAACCTATTAAGTTTTTTTACTAATAATTTGTTTCGAGTTTACCGTTATACCTCCTTAAGAAAAACTAATCTTTTTCACGTTCATATTTAGATGTACGTGCCTGTATAAATTCGATTTTCTCTACGTGTTGACGCCAGTTACAAAACCTCTACTATGGATGCAATGTAAGCATTAGGAACATCAATAAACATTCTATCTTATTATGTACAAATAACACGTACCTTTTTACAAATTAGAAACTCGCACACACATTTCATATGAACAAAAATGTAAATATTTTCAAAATTTGAGGTCTTATATTAACTAACTAGTGTTACCTTGGGTAGAAATGGCTGTGAGAAAGTGTAGCAACTGAACTACAATCATCACGGTCATAGTAATTTGGTAAATTTTGTGTGATATTGTTAAGTTCCAAGGTTTTTTCGTCTATGAAAGGGGGCTTCGAGGGGGCGGGCAATGGTTCATCATTTTTTGCTAGCATTTTTAGCACCGCTGACATAGATGGTCTTAAGGATGCTGCTTCTTGGGTGCAAAGAAGTCCCACATGTACCGCTTTTATGGCATCTCTTTGAAAACTAATGTTGGGATGAATATGCATCATTAGATTTGGGTCAAATATTTCCTCCACTCTACCTTGCTTGAAATGTTTCCATGCCTGTTTGTCCACAAATAAATAACACATAAGTTTTGAAAGAAGCTTGCATTTGTTTGATTATCACCTTGGTCCCACAAGAATTGTAACTACAGATGACAAAACATTCGTGTCAGGTGGGTTGAGTAACATGTCAAAACAAGTACTTTATACGTGTAGGCCGAAACAGCCCAATTGGGTTATTCCCCAGATGCATGATGTTTAAAATACTCTTTAAAAAATAAAAAATAAAAATCAACTGTGATTTGGTAAATAATTATGTGACTGTAGCTTGAAAACTTACAGTAGACGCTAAGTTGTCGGTATATTCGGTAATGTTGCATTTGCTGTTTTCCATGCCAGTGACCACCTCAAGAATTAGAACACCAAAGCTGTAGACATCCACCTTTTCTGTTAACTGACCATGGGCTATGTACTCCGGAGCCATATACCCACTAGTGAAATAAAATAAAATTAGTAGGCTATAACAAAAGTCAATGAAGTGGTCATCTATTGATTTGTAAAAGCAGTGTCAAAATTGGCTGGTTGAGTAGTGTTTTTAGTAGGGGTGGGAATTCAGGACACGACACAAAATAAGTGGGTTAGTTTGGAGCTAAACGGGCTGGGTTTGGCTTGACCAGACCAACTAGTTGCCAACCCGCCAATCCTGTTAAAATTTGAACATTTTTTTATGAAATTCAATCCGTCAAGTGTTTATAACTTGTTACATACGATAGGAGAGTACTTACAGTGTTCCAGCAATGGCTGTGCTGATGTGGCTTTTATCATCTTGAAAGGATCTGGCCAACCCAAAGTCAGCTATTTTGGGACGAAGCCGAAAGTCTAATAAGATATTAGAAGCTTTAATATCCCTGTGGATAATGCGAATTTTGGGATTTTCATGGAGGTAAACCAGGCCCTCTGCTATACCAATTATAATCTGAAACCTCTTCTCCCAGCCTATTTCCCTGCCTTTTATTTCATCTGTAGATGTTTACAAATTCAGAAAATGCATCTCAACTCATCAGCTTTATGATTAATAGAAACAGTTAACTTACTAAAAATGAAGCGATCGAGGCTCATGTTGGGTAGATATTCATATACAAGAATGCTTTCAGGTCCTGAACAACTGCATCCTAAAAGCCTAACCAGGTTTTTGTGTTCAACACTGCTAATCATGTTAACTTCGTTATAAAAATCTGCTGCTCTGAATTTGTTGTTGAAATAAAGTCTCTTTACCGCAATCTCTCTTCCATCTGAAAGAACACCCTGACAGATTTTCACCATGTTGGGGATCAGAAGTAACATTTGCAGCGGATCTATGAGTTGGGTTTGGGTTATTGTTTGTGAGTGACCCAAATTGGATTTGCATAGTGCAGAATGATAAATGGAAACAATGAATATCGAAACAAAGAGTGATGGACAATTCTTGCAGAAATAGAATGTCTTGATATCCGACCTTATTGCCGGCAATCAGAATAAATACATAAAGGTTTTTGGCGGTTGAAATTGGCGGGTAGCTGCCTCCGGTAGTTATTTGAATTATTCACCCGCTTATCACACAGGTAAATACATATAATTATCATCTACAATTCGAGTGCATATCATACATATCTTACCTACTTATAAATTCAATTAAATACATAGAAAAACATAATAAAGTTTAATAATTCTAACATAACCCCTCTTAAACTTTAGTTATGTTTCCGAGCTTGCTCCATGACACTCCGGTTGGCTTCTTCGACAGCCCATCTTGCGTGATTGAAGTTGAAACGCTTCCTCTTCTTCATTTGATTCCAGTCATCTTCATCATTTCCAGCAAAGAGTGCAAATTGTGCCGATCCAGCAGGTTCCTGTTGAATATCACTTGCACTTTTCGGTCTCCTATGGCTGCCATGAGAGGATCCTTCTTCCTCAATCACCATCTCCTTGTCATGCACCTTTCCTTGAACCGTTTTAAACTTGTAGTAATACTCTAGGATATCGAGATACATGGCATAAATAACCCTCATGTAATCTCCATCTTCGTAATCGAATCCCAGATCTTTTGCTATTGCAGGCCATAAGTTCTCTGTTGTGACTTCCCGGTAGCTACCGTCTCTTGTCACCAACATATATAGACTTAACAAGTCTATTCTTCTTTTGTTTGGAGCAAAAGGAGGAATTGGTCTTGAGGATAATCCCATGTAATCGATCAGAAACCATTTTACCATCTCCTCAAATTTTGTCTCTAACCTGTGTTTGTGTTTAGACACAAACTCTTCATCATCGATCATGTTCAGAAACGCCTTGCAATCAGCAAATTCGTGGAACTCCATTGCTTTAACAATCATCACACTCCAATCCATCTCTTGTGAAGACAGATTTAGTTCTTCGAAATAAGAGTTCAAGTATCGTTCCTTGAATTCATCATCGTACACACTCTCATCGAGTATAACCTGTTTCTCATTTAACCCAATTTCCTCTTCCCTTGTCAGTCCACTTACTTCATTTACGGAGTTGTTCACCGGAGTTGAAAACATAGGAAAAATTCTGCAAGTATCACCGGCCTTATTGACGGTGTACCCTTGCAATGTCAATTGATCCATGCTCAAGACGTTCCGGTCTAACTCTGGAGAATAAAAGACGCTTTGTATTCTCATAGTTTCATTACATGTTTTAATTTCAACCGATCCAACCCCTCTTGTGAACAAGAAGTTGTTTCCCCCAGACCGTGTATCAACCCCAACAATATGTTTAATACGTTTAAACACATTTAGATTTCTGGCAATATGATGTGTAAACACAGAACTAACGTACCAAATATCGCTCCATAGCCCTCTTTCGGTACCGACGACAATCGTCTCCTGATGATCACAGATTCCTTCTTCTTGTTTCTGTATTCCGGTATTCACCGCATGTCGGATCAATTGGGTTGCCTCGTTAGTTTCTTTCTTCTAACATGAATAAATCTGGTGCCCCGGTTGGTGACAGTAATTACATGTTTTCTCTCGAGGAATTCGCTTGTTCTTGCCGTTCATCTCATCTGTGCAATGTTGGCATGGCAATAAAGTGGAAGTAGATTTTATTTCCGTATTCTTCTTCCCCAATGACGCTCTGATACCACTATGTTGGGGATCAGAAGTAACATTTGCAGCGGATTTATGAGTTGGGTTTGGGTTATTGTTTGTGAGTGATCCAAATTGGATTTGCATAGTGCAGAATGATAAATGGAAACAATGAATATCGAAACAAAGAGTGATGGACAATTCTTGCAGAAATAGAATGTCTTGATATCCGACCATATTGCCGGCAATCAGAATAAATACATAAAGGTTTTTGGCGGTTGAATTTGGCGGGTAACTGCCTCCGGCAGTTATTTGAATTATTCACCCGCTTATCACACCGGTAAATACATATAATTATCATCTACAATTCGAGTGCATATCATACATATCTTACCTACTTATAAATTCGATTAAATACATAGAAAAACATAATAAAGTTTAATAATTCTAACACACCATTCACATTAGTTATATAAATTTATTTCAATGCATACGACGTCCTGAATAATTTACTAAAAAAATAGATTATTACTAAAATGATATAAACCTTTAACCCTCTAATTAGTTATCAAATATAAGGTAGTACCTTGTAGACAGTCCCAAATCCTCCTTGTCCTAGCTTATTGGACTCATTCCAATATCCTGTCGCCTTTTCAACGGTGGAGTATTTGAAGTTCAAGCTGCTGTCAGTAAGAATCTTTGCCAATTTCTCAGCATCATAAGAACCTGATTTTTTTAACAGTTATTAGTTTCTTTAATGAATGCCACCGGTTATGGTTTTTTTTACGTTATTGAAGTTCCTATAAGTTAACTAACATGCTATGTGGTTGTTTGGAATTGCTTATTTAAACTGTTCCTTTGCTTATGGTTCTTTTTCTTTTTCATAATTGTTTTAACACTTGTTTCAAGCAGTTTATTTTACCCATAGTTAATCATATAAATAGTTTAAATAAGCAATCTCAAACAGTTTCAAAACAACTGATTGTGATAAAGGAACACAATAAGCCGATAAATAATTTTCTTAAGCAATCCCAAACACCCCCTAAATACAAAACACGGCCCATATGGTTATTACCTCTTCTCTTTCGTGTTATATATCTGCGGTTCTTGATATATATAATGATCATCAAAGCAACTGTTAACACCACCACAGAAATAACAACAGAAGATATAATAGCTACTGTCCTCCCTGCAAAGAAAGCATTAAACAACGATCATCAGAGATTTGTCGAAAGCTTTTATCTTGCTGAATTATGTGATTTCAACGTCTCAAATGTGATTATATTGGAATATTATATCTAGTAACCTAACAAGTTGACATGTGAATAACTCTATTTGGTTGGTTTGGTTATGGCTCAAAACAAACTTATAATCGAATGTTTTGGTTTTCAAACTTTTACCAACTGTTCCAGTTACAAACAGTTCAATTGTTTCGGTTATTAAAAATATTGTTTGATATAATTCGGTTTGTTTTACTTTACCAAAGCAATCCCATACACCACCAAAATATAAAAAAACAGATAAACACTTTTAATAAACAATCTCAAACAATTGTTGTTACCTTTATTGCTCGAGCTGCTTGAGACCGGTAGAGGATTCAGAAAATTGGTATCCGAATACCTCATGAAACAACCTGTGTTCACAACACGACCCTCAGACCACGGTAAACATTCTGATATCGATAATGATGCATTCTCCAAACACGCCCTACATGAACTAGGACTCAAAGTCTTCCAACATTGCGCCAGCACATAAACCGAATTATCACTACCTGAAGCCAACATTTGTTCCCTAACAAAGTAGTCACTATTTCTTAATGCACCCGTTACAGCATTGGCCACTGCCTGCCTTGTTGACTGTTGAAACAAATTACTCTTCCTTGTTGTATTCCCACAAATAGTAGTGTCATTTGGGCCGGTATACTGATCATAAAAGCTATAGTTTTGGATTCGCATAAAGCACCCGTCAAGATATATGCGGCCCCCAATTCTGGGAAAACAAGAGGGCAACACAGTACGTATTTGAGCATAGCATAAGATGCAATCTTGTGTAGAGAGATCACCATAGCATTGGGCAAGTCCATTGATTTTATTAGGTCCGATACCCTCGGATGTTGTTGAGTTATGAGAACTTTGCATATCGGTGCCAGTTATCTCCATTAAACGGATAAAGTTTTGGGCGAGTATTGATGGATCGGCTGCTAACTCATCGTCACAATGCATGTTAATGATTTCTGCTCTGGCATCCCCATATGTTTTAGATACCAGGAGTGAAATTATGATCACAGTAATGAAGATTATAGTTGTGTGTGTTAATTTCTTCATCTTCTGGTACATCAGACTTGTCTAAAGGGATGGAAATGTTGTGTATAAATGTACCTACAATACTCAAAAATATCAAGAGAGAGAATAAAAGTATGATGAAAAAAAATATCAAGATATGATTAAGGTGTTAACTTTGTTCTTCAATTTAAAATATCTTGTGGACATAGGAGAATAAAAAGTCAAACATGGCCTTCTTGTCATTTTCAGACTTTATATTTTTAAGAAAAGAAACATATAAAAAGACATGAAATACCTTGAACTTTGATTTATTGGTTTGCTGCTTTTGAACGTTATTTGAAATTCAAAGTATATAGTGATGTGTGGACCTCTTTGCCTTTTAAAAAGTATCAAAGTTTTGAATTCGAGATGCGATAATTTAGCGAATTCAACTTTTTATATTATACATCGTATACAAATAATATTGAACATAAAAAACGAGTCTACCTAGATAGCTCTATTTCCCATTTTTCCCTCTCACTCAAATCGGCGCTAGAACCCATCCTACCCGAAAAAACGTCTTTCTCCTTCACATCACATTCTTTCGCTCCTTAAAAACACTCTCAAAACTTTCCTATTGGAGATGCTCGAAGGAGATGAAGAGCTTGATTACATAACTTGAATAACCATCAAAAATCTATGTTTCTCATCGATCTATCACATAAATGATTAAGATTAAAAAAAAAAACAGGGTAATAAAAGATGTGGATCAAGTTTTGTAAAAGATTCCACGGTTCATACCTTTTGACTACATTCTTATAATGAAATCTAGCAAAGAGGTAATGAACTTTTGTCACCTATTTTTAGTAAAATTATACTTTTCAACTTTTTTTTGAACAGAAAACTAGCTTACTTCTAAATATTCTTACTATCGTGGATAGACGGGAGACACCTTACTATCACACACCATGTCCCGGACATATTTTTCAATCAACTCCCTTATCACAACTAAAAGAAAACGTTTATTCAGTATGTCCGCCCATAGATTTTTGTCACCTCTAATCAACATACCTAAATACTAAACTGTCCTACCGAAATCAAGTAACAAAACAAACATATAAAATGAAAAGGCAAAATATATAGATTAAAGTGCCCCTGTACAACATACCTTTGTGCAGAACAAATTCAGAAATGCTGGAAAATAAAGTATCACACTTACATGCATTGAACTTATGTCACTTATAACCACATCCTATTGATATATAATTTGAAGATTCAGAACTCTATTCCCGAGTCTCAACAGGGGGAGAGGAAAGAAAAGAGATGAAAATAATAAAAAACCATGTTCCCGAGTTTTTTTAAGGATAGGGGGGGGGAGAGAGAGAAGAAAATCATCCTCCCAAATTGGAGAGATTAGGAGAGAAAATATTATTAATTACTAAGTTGCCCTCATATCTAATTAAAATATTTCATGTTTAAAGGGTATAATGGTAATATTGTTACTTTCTTTTCTTTTCCTCCTAACTCGGAAACACATAAAATGCTTGATTTCTTCTCTTTTCCTTTACTATTCATTAAACTCGGGAACACGAAAAAAATCACATATTTTCCTTCCTTTTCTCTCTTAATTTATTTTCCTTCCCCTCCCCCTACCATCCTCTATTTATCAAAGTAATCAAATTCATTGTCATAGCACACAGTTGATGATTAATTGATCGTCAATCAAAACTAATAAAAATCGATAATAATCAACATCGTAGTAGATTTAATGCTCGTAAACAAACAACAGCAGAAAACTAACAACTTCAGATCAGAATTCATACCGTTTGCTCACATATGAATCCAGGTCAAAGAGATTGATTGATTGATTAATTGAATGAATGCGCATTTCGTCTTCAATCCGTAACCGTCTCGATTGATATAGTAGGTGCAGAGTAGGTGACAAGTTGTATAATAATGTCTATGCATATTAGGGGTGAGCATACAACCGAATTAATCGAACCGTAACCGAAATAACCGAAAAAACCGAACCGAAATAACCGATAACCGAAATAACCGAATGATTGGTTATTTATATTTTTAATAACCGATTTTTGCGGTTCGGTTATGGTTATTCTTATTTTCATAACCGCAACTAACCGAACCGAACCGAATAAACATAGCCAAATCCGTAGCACCATAAGTCTTTAAGTTTGTATTTAAATGCTTAACCATGGCCTAATCAATATGTATCTTTGGTGAAGTATTTGAATGTTTTAACTTTTAACCATGACCCAACTTTGATGAAGATTGCACTACAACTTTTTTATGTTTTGATTAAAAAGTGTCGAATTTAAAAACCACTTTGTGTTCGTATGTATGTTTCCACATAACACGTAACTACACGTGTTACTTTTGTTTTGGAATTAATATGCATATGGTAGTGAAATATAATTAATTAACCGTATATTTATTGTTTGCGCATTAATTTTGCTCGACCCACACATTTAAAGTCCAACATTAGAAACAATGAAAATAACCAACCTATAACCGAACCGAAACCGCATTAACCGCAATAACCGATTAACCGAAACCGCATTAACCGAAACCGAACGGTTATGATTTTTTGATAACAGCAATGTGCGGTTATGGTTTCGGTTATAGGTAATAACCGAACCGAACCGCACCATGCTCACCCCTAAATTGCATATTAGATATGCATGTATAGACTCAATCAAGGCACAGGAGACTTTCCGGTCAAGATAATCATATTATTATTTTTTTTTTTAATAAATAGAAGTGGCAAAATTGGCTTTGTTGACAAACTGCAAACAATATACATTTTAACGGTCGGATGGATGGTCATCAGTTATGTATTTCTTTTTTATTATTATTATTATTATTATTATTATTATTATTATTATTATTTTGTGTGTGTATTTCTAATTTGATAAATAACTATAGACCCTTAAAGAAAATATGAATATTGTTAAATATGTGATTGGCTGAGCTTGAATATTCCAGTATCTTTTATAACATGAAAAAAAATATGACACTACTAGAAATCTTCATTTTTTACTACAAAAGTTTCTCACAAATTTTCTACAACAAATTTTTACTATAACTTTCCTACAATGTTGCGACAAAAAAGAGGAAAAAAAAACCTAAAACTTTTCCGCAATTTTCAGACAAAATCGCCACACAACATGAATTTGTAGCAAATTGAGCCAGTTTTCTACGGTTTTCCCACAAAATGAAGTTAGTGCTTTAATTTCAGTAAATTCAATAATTTAGAAAAATAAAATGTTTATTTTGTCAAAATTTTGTAGCAAATTGAGTTCGGTTGCTACAGTTTTCCAACAAAAAAAATTACTTAACTTTATATTTCTTAGTTTAATTAATACTATAATTTAAAAAATAAAATGTTATATTTGTCAAAATTTGTTGCAAATTGAGTCGAGTTGCTATAGTTTTCCACAAAAAAAGTTATTTTATTTTTTATTTCTAAATTTTAATTTTGTGAATACTTTTAAAAAATAAAATGTTAATTTTGTCGAAAATTTGTAGCAAATTGAGTTAGGTTGCTACAAGTTTCCGACAACAAAATTATTTTATTTTTAATTTTAATTAAGTGAATAGTTTTAAAAAAATAAAATGTTAAATTGGTCGGAAATTTGTAGCAAATTGAGCCAGTTTTGCTACAAATTTCCGACCATTTTATTTCCCACAATTTGGTGAACAACTCTCAATCCATCTACTTCTCCTTTTTACATGAAATTCACCATCAAGTTAGGAGTGAAATCCTCACCTTGATGGAGAAATTCAGATTTCAAAATTCTAGTGGACCCTCGTCAAAGTGTTGAAATTAAATTTTGACCCGACGAGTACCAATCACACTTAGGATACGAAATCTTCAAGTTAGGGGTGAAACCCGCACCTTGTCGACTAGTTCCACTCCTCGATTTTTCATAAATCCCGCCAAGTCTCGAAATTTCGATTGATTTGGGACATGTAGTAACCGGAAGGGTAAATACCGTTAACCGACTTGTCTGCGAGAGTATTCCACCTATTAGGCCAAAGCATGCTCCTCAAATTCGAAAGACTTTTCGACCACTTTGGTTAGTCAAAGTTCCATTTTGGAACCATCCAAATTTTAATCAAACATGTGTATCTATTATTTACCTTATACGATGCAACATTTCAAATTCAAATTTACTTTTGATATTTTCTTTTCACACACACAACATACAAAATCTTTTTCATGCATTTATACATATGCATGATTGCATATAATTTAAATTCATATTCCTTGTAACGACAAAGGGAGACATATCATTGAGATATGAGTGATTTCCTTACCTTGACGATTAACTCCACCCCCATCTTTCCTTAAAACGACCTCACCAACGAGTTAGGGGTGATTCCCTTACCTAGGTGATCGTTACCAAAACTTTCGTTCAAAATATTTTATCATGCAAACCCGATCATGTTTTATACCTAAATCATTTATCATTATTCAAAATACCTACTTATACCGATTTCAAAATACATCGTTTTATCAAACGTACCTCTTATTCTACAATCTATTTTCACTCAACTCATATACACGAGATTCTTAATCATGTCTTGAGACGTTTTATTACCCGAATTTCAAAACCTTATGAAATGCTACCTATCAATTTAATCGGTCCAATGAATCTCTTGCCCATGAACTCCATATTCGACTTAATCGCTAAAACACGCTCACATTATATCATCATACTTGAGACTTCCATTCTTAATCAAAATTAAACCAACCTTTCTCAATTACTTATAAGATCTTATAGATATTATAAGATCGTTTTACCAAAAAAAAAAAAAAACTCTTTTCAACCTCAACAAATCATTTGTCAAAACCCTTTACAATGAACACTAAGTCCTTTTGCTAAATCCCTTTTCTAAGGATCAACGTTTTCACAAGAACCTACTAAATTCAAAATTTCTTGTTTGATGAAACGAACTTACTTTATTTCAAAAACCTTTTCCTACACCGCTTAATTCAAATTTCAAAACATGTGGGCAAGAAGACTTCATAGGAACCGACAATCTTCAACTTACGTAAATCCTTTTAAAACAAAAGTAGCATTTTCATTCATTACAAAATACGTTATGCATAACCAATGAGTACTTTACATCCTCTTACTTATACAAACTGTATCCTACCTTCCCAATCAAACTCAATCTATTTTCGGATTCGATAAACTCAACGTTTCGCTTAAATAACTATACATGCATATCATCATACACGTTTTAGTCAACATCTCACAACAATTTTATTTATATAGTTAGTATTTACATATTCAACTTTTTGAACGCTTTTATACGCTTAAATCCATTATGTCCCAACATATACTATATACGTAATTCTTGTTATTCGTACCTACACTCATACTCATAACGATACGTTTAATGCTTATACTTATACTCATACTACTCATACGTTTTATGTTTATACTCATACTTACGTGCATATTCATACTTAAATTTATATTTATGCTCTTACTTTCTTTCATATTCATGATTCATACATTCGTACCCGTACGCGAGCGGAATCCGTGAGATTCACTTACGTGTGTCCCATACGTGCTTATATACTACATTCATACCCGTACGCGAGCGAAATCCGAGGGATTCGCTTACGTGGGTCCCAAACATACTTAAGAATGGACTTGCTTATATACTATAATCTTATACGTACACATTCTTATTTATAAATTATGTATTACCCTGATTCGTACACAACTAGTACAAGCTATGCGGATCATACGACAATCAAAATAAACGCGGGTGCACACGGGATTATAGTGATAGGCGTATGAGAACCATAGAGTGTACTAATGTGTATGGTAAGACAAGGAACGTAACATGATACCGAATGCGAAACGGACGTAACGTGGTCAAAACATGGTGGATACGCCGCTGGTACTTCCTATATATAAGTGTTTTCATCATGTTACCAAACCTTCGTAAGACGTGCCATGAGAAATTCAGTGTTTTACAGACCTTCTAGACCTAATTCAAACTTTAAACAACTCACAAACGCATTATATCCTATTATCCACTACGAGACTTCACCCTTAACACATCACCTTCGTCTATCCAATACTTATGTCGTCCTGGTACCTGTATTCGTTTATTAAAAGTCAATCGTTCACTTTTATACTCTTGTTATCCTCCGTTATTCTTTTCTTTTGTACAAACCTCGTTCACAATCAAGTTTGTTAGACGTTCGAATCCTAACTTATCTCCTTACCTTCAAAACCGTATTTCTATTCTTGTGTAAACATTTAGTAAACCGTTACCACTTATTTAAAGTACCAAACCTTCTCGCTCCTCTCAATATGCAGCTTTTACGAATGTGTGATTTAGTACTATTATTAAACTTTCCATGCAAACTACCCCACTTTTCATCGAGTACAAACCATTTTATACGAAATTCTCCTTCTTAACACAACATTTTTTATACATATCCATTTTAAGGTGTTCAAACATTATTTAAACTTGCTCTACCTACACGTTTCGATATTGTTTGGTACCTCAAATCATTTTAGACAAATGAACCCTTTTGCAAACCTAACATGTTGTTCTTCAAAAATTCATACTTTTTACGTTTCAAAATTTTTAAGTCACAATTTTAAATAATCACCTTTTGCCAAAACTCTTCCTAGTCTTCCTCTTCCTTTAAATTTTGGGATGAAATTTCCTAAAGGAGGAGAGACTGTAACGCCCTGCGTTTTCATACTTTCCATATTTGGAAACCACTTCTTGTAATTCTAGTCTTGGAAACTTTGCGTTCTCGTAATCATTCGTTCGTTGTAATCGTTGCAAAACCCGAGACTTGGATCATAAATAAAACCCGTATTTCTTTAAAATTTTGTGTTATACATACTCCATACATATTCAAACGTTTGATTTGGGAAACAACTGATACTTATTCATGATGATTATAAACGTACCAATACGCGACACTCGTGCCTTGTACAATACTTATATATGAGTCCTATACTTAACCAGATTCTTTTTATACTCGTGTAACCTTTAGAACATGCTTAGTATACTTAAATACCCTAAAATGATCATAAAACCCGTAACATATAACATTTGGATAAGTTGCAAATCAAAAATAAAAGAAATAAAAATTTGTGTTCCAGACCAAAGGCTTACGGACCGTATGCAATACCCCTTACGGTCCGTAAGGGTGTCTGGCGGGCAGAACATTCAAACAGCCGCGATTTTGCACGAAATCCCACTTCCAACCCTCACCCAATGGCCTCTAATCACCATTTAATCACCCACCAACCTAACCCAACTCTTCTCTTATAAATACCAAGCTAATCCAAGTCCTAAACACTTTACAAACTTATCCAAATCACTCTCAAACACTCAAAATCGCAGCTGCAAACACAAGTTCGGACAGATTCATCCTCCTTCACTAAAGTGAGCATAACTCACTCATTTCTTGTCCGTTTTACCTCATTTTTTTCCTATGTGCTTGGATTGACCTTAGCTTCGATTCCATGGGTGTTTCACAGGAAACCAGCCCCTGGAACTTCGCCAAAAAGGCTCCAAAGTTCACTGATTGTTTCGGTTTTGATTAAACTTTTACTAAACTTGTTCAACTTGAGTCTAACTCATCTCAAACCTATGTCCTTATGCTTATAACCACTTCTATGGTTAGTTAGGCTTAAAAACAAGGTTGAGACATTCAAAATCAGAGGATTTATCCTCACAAACTTTCTGTTTTGTGCAAGGGTTTTAACCCACAAGTGATGTCAAGCTCAAGACTTGTTAAGTGCGTGATTTAGGATTAGCTTGGGCTATCCTACTTGAATATCCACCCATTGCTTGATGTTTTATCATAGATTATTGTTTAATATTCTTGTAATACTTGTAAGTTCATGACCCTCCTTGTATGTTTTTACATCAAGTGTAGTGGTGAACACTTAGAGGTGCCTAAATGGAAGACTTCTCTTCCTACCTCCTACATGATTTCTATGACATTTAGAGGTACCTAAATGAAGATTTAAATATTCTACCTCATGCTTGAACTATTAAACTATTGGACATATTAATATATCTATATAACCTATATAATACATAAACATATTATCCGAATAATCGAACCTTTGATGATGGACTAGTGTTCATACGTCAAGGTACTAGATTATATCACCCTAGACTTTGATAACTTGTCACGATTCTAATGAACCTTGTTCCATGAAAACATTTAAACTCCTTAGAGTTTCCTAGTGTTAAGAACAAGTATCATATGTACTAGATGATTATTTTCATATGTCTATTTTCATGTCTTTAAACTTCAAATCCGTAAACCCTAACGTAATCATCCTTTAGAAGCCCTAATCGAACTTATTCAACCTTCTTATCTCAACAACCTCGTCACAATGGATAATCGTAAAGCATATGCAAATTTTGTGAGTGTACTTGAACCCCTTTTTCGTTTACCACTTTTTGGGGTGTAACATGTTATTTATTAACTTCCACACAAACTTTATTCATATTGCACAAACATTCCTCATACATGCATGCTTATTTGAATACTTGATACTTTAAACTTGGTGAAGAAACACTGGTTTAATTGACCGGGATCAACTGAACCAGGGGGTTTGAATCTGCATAAAAAGGGTTAAATCTTCTCATCCGATTCATGGGTGAATGATCTTATTCCTCTCACAATAACTGCAAAATAACCACCGTTAGACTCGCCACGGGGAGAATGGGGGTTCTCTCCGTGACCACCCTCCGGCGTGAGAATAAGTACAGGTTTTGATGAAGAAGAAGAAGTGAAAGTGAAGTGAATGTAACTTGACCATTATACCTTAATTATCCTTCTACTTATAGCCGAAGTTTGGGCGGGAAAACCTGTTGGTGAAAAGTTGACAGAAAGTGCTTTTCCGTAAGCGGTTATTTTCCCTCCGTTAATCGCTAACGATTTGAGTAGGCACATGGATCGCGATTTTGATCAACGGTTGGGGTATTGCCACGTGGAAGGTGTGCAAGTGAGGATCTCTCTTCAATTCCGTGCCATCATCGTGACTTCAAGGGGGCCTGGGATGATGCCACGTGGCCATTCGGTTATAACCGACTGGTGGTGCACGATAGAGCCTTCTAGAAGAACATAGCTGTAATCCTGTGTGGCTCTCTTACTGTATGGTATCAGAGAAGTTATTTTTATCCAAGTTTGGATGTTAATTATGCGGAAGTGTCAGCTAGGATTTTTATCCTAGCTGTTGTGGAGATTGGCGCAAGGATCAGCTAGTTTCCTTTCGGCGCGCAGATGTTGGACATTGTTTTCCTTTCCAAGTTCTCCTTGTGTGACCAGTGCACCGCCGCGCAAGGTCTAAAGAGGGTTAGAAGGATGAGGTTGCGGTATGGTCCAAGTGCTTGAAGCAAGGTTTTTGGGACCTTAACCCTTCAAGTCCCCCTAGTCTAGTGTTGCTCTTATGCAAATAAGTGGAGCACTGGACTATGAGAGGTAGGTGTTCTTTTGCTGTCGAGTTTTTGGTTTTGAAAAAATGGAAATCTTCTTGAAGAAGATTTTTGTATTTTTTACTTTATTTTGAACTGTTCACTTGGCAAGAAGCTTTCTAATCATGAGTTGACTATTGTTATGTTACCCAAAAATGGAAACGTATTTTGTATTACCCTTTCTTCTTCTCACTGAACTGTAGCTTTTGGAATGCGTGCCGACGCTGTCAGGATGTATTTAATGGGATATGACGCTTGCAGTGGCAGCGCCGTTTCAAAGGGGATGATTTGACACTTAATCATCAAAATTTTCTGCCATCTCTGACGTCATTTTGTTTGCACTATATATACATATAGAAGTTATAACATAATAACCCTAATGTAAACCGACACCCTCGAAATATTTTTGACACCCCAATATATTTTTAAAATATATTATATGTCTTAAATTACACCCCGTATGTGAAAACCGAGCCCAAATTATGAAATAGCATTAAAAATAAATAAAAAACATGAAATTTGGGTTTGAGGCGGGCCGCGTAAGCCACACCTCAAACTTTACGCAGGCCGCGACAAAGTAAAACATGGCGAAACCCTGGGCCGCCACGTGGCCCAACTCGCGTCGAGGCTAGGATGCTAACCCGGATCAGCTACGCTGTTGACCAGCGTTGACGCGGGCCGCGTAGGCCTTAGCCTACATTTACGCGGGCCGCGAGAAACCCAAACTCAGCTCCTATAAAGCTGGAGCTTGGGCCTTCAGTTTACGTCGTTCATAATTCTTTTCTCAATCTCAAAACTGAAGTGTAGGCGTTATACTCGGGTATAATACCCCCCCTAATTAACGAGATTCTGCTCCGTTGTAAGTATTATAACCCCTGGATACGTATTAGATACACTGCCTGATTGATCTAGGGTTCCGTAACGGCTGTCGTGGTTCTGCCCGACGTATTCGTTGGAATACCGTCTCAGGGAGGGTATTACTAATGTTAAATTGGGTTATTATACTAACACGTGTGCATTTGTTGAAATTATAGATTTTCACCAGGAAACCCTAAAGGATAATCTAAGACAGCAATGTGCGTAATCTCCTTTTTGTTAACTGTTTTTACAAAACCTCACACAATTAATTATATATTAAACAGTGATTGAGTATTTGTAAGGATACAATTATCGTTGGTATGTTGGGGTTTTGTATACAAAGTTATGTTATTGCCTTGCGAGGGGTAACATTTCCACAAGTCGGGTCTGACAGTACCACGGATGTTAATTGATATAACTTGGAAACAAATATAATTACGAGATCGCCCTCAATACTGTACAATGGTTTTTATTTAAACTTGATTAAACTGGGATTCACTCACCAGTATTTCCCACTGACAAAATATTTTTAAACGCGTTTCAGGTAACAAAATGTGAAAGCCAATTAGAAGCCAGCTGGACAGCACTGAAGCCTTGGAAAAGTGGCAATAAAGTTACCTAAAAATAAATAGATGTTTTATTAAATAAAATAGGGTTTATCCCTATGAAAATGTGTTTACTTAAAACTTGAGATTTTTCCCATATGTTTTAATATATTAAAAGCGTGGTATTTTACTCTGATTAAATATTTCCTAGCTACGATCCTGATGTAAATTCCGCTGCCAATATTGAATAAACACTCGATACCACCGAAACTGGCTCGCGGCCGCCCGTTCCCGAGGAAATAAGGATCGGGGGTTGCGACAGAATGTGGTATCAGAGCTAAGCCACTGATTCAGCCACAGAAGTGTTCTGCTGACATCAAAATTCAATCTGTTAGGAAATAAATTACAGAAATACGTGTATAATTGTATTTTCTTGTTATGTGTTATTTGACTATTTGTTAGTTTATAGTATGAGTGACCAAGGACCATCTGACGCGTACCGTCAATTGTCTGGTTCGCTTAGAAGCGAAGGCACCTCCTCTTCTCAGCCTGCCCTCTCGGGGTATTCTGCTGATACGGAAGAAGGAATATTTGTGTTTAAGGCTCAGTCAGAAGTGCCATTTCCTCAGAAAAAGAGGGGATGGTTCAGTAGGGGAGCACACGAGCGTAGAAAACGTATGAAAAAGTTACAAGACCAGAGAGCACTAGCAGCAGTCAAGAGAGAGAGACAGATGCCCATGCCCAGGACATGATTAATAGGGGATTAGCTAATTTCCATATCCTAGCAACCACTGCAGCTGACCCTAATCTGGAGCAAATAATAGCACCCCAACCACAACCACCATTTCCTGACCAACCAATGGAAATAGAAAACCCTGAAAATCAAGTAGAGATACATGATTTCAACCCGGAGGAAGTACCTAGGGTACCAGCACCAAATCCCTTAGATCCAAATTATGACCCATGGTGGGATGACGTTAGGGATTATGTGCAACGCTACTCGATACACGAAGACATGCCTATGCCGAATCTAGGAGCCTACCCAGGTTTGGACCCTCTAGATCCCTATTACGATAACGATGCATATATTAGGGAGATTTTAGAAGATCCTTACCAATTTCAGGCACCTACACCTCCATACCTAGAACCCGCACCACAGATTCCAAACCCAGTCCTAGAACCTGCACCCCCAATGAGTGCAGAAAACGTACAAGAACTTAGGACATTTGGTGAGGAAATTTTAGAGAGTAGTGAAAGAATGAGACAGGTGGCAGAGCGACTCGTCTGGAAATTCGACGAGCGCAATATGGATTTCTGGATGAATCCATATCCATGAGTGTGATGGTGGAAACGGTAGTAATAATATAATAATAATATATGTGTGTATGAACAAAAAAAAACCTACGGATGCCTACTACTATTAGTGTAATTTTTATTTCAGTTGGTATTGTAATTTAATTTCAGTACTGGTGTGTATTAGATGCATATTATATTATATGAATAGAGTAAAGTCGCAATGATCGACGCTTTTGACCAAAATGTGTGTTATGTGATTGGCTATATTAAATATTATTTTGTGATATTAATGCGTGGTAAATGTTTAAAATTCAGATGGCCGACCAAGGAAATCAAGTAAATCTGGATAATAACCCGAAAAACCAGGATTATAATATTCAGAATGATGATAATCTGAATAATGAGAATTCGAACAACAATAACAATGGAAATCAAATGGATAATAGTGCCATCCAACACATAGTGGCACAGGGAATTATAGATGCAATGTCATATATTCTTCAAACTGTTAAGGAGGCTAATAATAAAAGTAAACATAGCAGTAAGCGACCGACTGAACCCGAAAACAGCGTAAATAATGAACCATTACTTCAAATGCCCATTCCCAAAAGAAGAAGAACCATGCCTTATGGTTTTTCTTACAAACAATTATGGTCCTGTAAACCAATAGAATTCTCGGGCAATGAAGAACCCATTGCAGCTCTACGCTGGATAGAAAGACTGAGGCAGGCTTAAGAATAAGCAAATGTGCGGAAGAAGATAAGATAATGTTTGCTTCCAATCTGTTTAAGAATTCAGCCTTAGAATGGTGGAACACTATCCTTCAGTCCAGAGGAAGTGATAGGGTTTATAATATGGAATGGGAAGAATTTAAGAATATGGTAGAAAGGAAATTCTGCCCTCCTAATGAAAAAGAACAGATAGCAAACAAGTTCTTAAACCTTAGGATGACTGGTGTAGATAGTAAAGGGTACACAAAGTTATTCTTTGAATATGCTAGAATAGTACCTACCCTTGCATCACCAGAGCCGGTATTAATCTCCCGTTACATCTGGGGATTAATTGGAGAGATTAGGCATGTAGTCAAGGCAGCTAGACCCCAAACCATAGAAGAAGCTGTAGAATTAACAAACACCTTGACTGATGAATTAGTACGTACACGAGAAAAAGACCAGAGGAAAAACATAGCACAAAGGCTTACCCAGGAATTCCGCTATGGTAATTCCAACCGTAGGAATGTAGGTTCTACCTCTGCACCTTACTGTAAAGCTTGCAAGAAGAAGCATTCAGGACAACGCTCCACTCACTGCAATTTCTGTAAGTTACCAGGACACAAGGAAGAAAATAGCAGGAGGAAATATAGTAATGGACTGTGCTTCAACTGTGGAGAAAAAGGTCATATCAAGCCAAACTGTCCACAATTGGCTCCAGCTACGAACAACAAGAACACTAAAAATGCTAGAGCATTTGTTCTAACTGCAGATGAGGCCAAAATGATTCCGGACGTGATAGCCGGTACGTTTTTAGTTAATGATATTTTTGCTAAAGTATTATTTGACTCTGGTGCGAACCAAAGATTATTAATACTTCATTTTGAAAACTTCTTAATCAATCATTAACTAAACTTCCACAAGAGTGTCTAGTAGAAACAGCAAATGGAGAAACTGTCAGGATTTCTGAAATCTTGCAGGGAGCAAGAATATAAATTTTAAATCAAAAGTTTATTGCAAACCTTTACCCAATGAATTTGGCAGGATTCGACGTCGTTTTAGGAGTGGATTGGTTAATAGCCAATAAAGCCAGTATTTTATGTGATCAAAAGTCAATTCAAGTAAATTCACCAAAGGGTGAAAAGATCACAATTAAAGGAGATAAACCATCTAAATCCACTAAATTCATCTCTGTAATGAAAATTGCAAGTTATATAAGAAAAGGATCATTAGTGTATTTGATTTCTATAATCACTAACACTAAAGGAAAAGAACTAAAAGACATTCCAGTAGTGTCTCAGTTTTCAGATGTATTCCCAGAAGAATTACCAGGACTACCGCCGGATAGAGAAGTTGAATTCAGAATCCACCTGCTACCAGGGACAGCACCGATTGCCAAAGCACCTTACCGATTGGCACCCGCAGAAATGCAGGAACTGAAGAAACATCTAGACGAATTGTTAGAAAAAAGATTCATACAGCCAAGTTCGTCGCCTTGGGGAGCGCCGATTTTATTCGTCAAAAAGAAAAACGGATCAATGCGTATGTGCATTGATTACCGTGAATTGAACAAGGTCACGATTAAGAATCGGTATCCATTACCAAGAATCGATGATCTGTTCGATCAATTGCAAGGAGCTCGATTTTTCTCTAAAATCGATTTAAGATCAGGATATCATCAATTAAAGGTACAGGAAGAGGATATTCCTAAAACTGCCTTTCGAACAAGGTATGGCCATTATGAATTTACTGTCATGCCATTTGGTTTAACCAAAGCCCCACCTGCATTCATGGACATGATGAACCGAATATGTAAGCCATATTTGGATAAATTCATAATTGTCTTTATAGATGATATTCTCATTACTCTAAGAGTAAAGAGGAACATGCAAGGCATTTGCATGCACTTCTAAGTTTATTAAGAAAGGAAAAGCTTTATGCTAAATTTTCATAGTGCGAGTTTTGGTTAGAACAGGTACAATTTCTTGGACACTTAGTGAATCATGAAGGAATTCATGTGGATCCCACAAAAATCGAGGCAATTACGAAATGGAAGACTCCTGAGTCACCAACCGAGGTTAGAAGTTTCTTAGGACTAGCTGGTTATTATAGAAGATTTATTCGAGATTTTTCTAGAATAGCCATTCCCTTAACAAAGTTAACCTGTAAATCCATTAAGTTTGAATGGGGAACAAAGCAAGAAGAAGCCTTTAGGATTCTTAAGCAAAGATTAACCCATGCACCCATACTAGCATTACCAGAAGGAACTAAAGATTTTGTAATCTATTGTGACGCTTCTAAATTAGGTTATGGATGTGTATTAATGCAACGTCAAAAGGTTATAGCTTACGCCTCTAGACAACTTAAGAATCATGAAGAGAATTATTCAACCCATGATCTTGAATTAGGAGCAATAATTTTTGCTTTGAAAATTTGGAGACATTACCTTTATGGTAGTAAGTTTACCGTATTTACTAATCATAAGAGTTTAAGATATGTTTTTGGACAAAAATAATTGAATATGAGACAAAGACGCTGGATGGAATTACTTAGTGATTATGATTGTGATATCCAGTATCACGCAGGAAAAGCAAATGTTGTGGCAGATGCTTTAAGTCGGAAGTATCACGAAATGCCAAAAAGGGTACGTTCTCTTAGATTAAATCTACAAGTAGATTTAAATGAACAAATTAAAAAGGTACAAGAATCAGTAATCAAGGAGGATACTGAAAAATTAAAAGGAATGATCAAGGAACTAAAACAGGGAACAGATGGAATTTGGAGATTCCATGAAAAGAGAATGTGGATACCTAAATTAGGAGACCTACGTCATCGTATATTAGAAGAAGCCCATAAGTCCAAGTATACGATGCATCCAGGAAATGATAAAATGTACCAGGATTTAAGGAAAAATTTCTGGTGGATAGGAATGAAAAAAGACATAGCAACCTATGTTTTTAAATGTTTAACTTGCTCACAAGTTAAAGCTGAACATCAGGAACCCTCAGGTTTGTTACAACAGTTAGAAATGCCAGTATGGAAATGGGAATTGATAACAATAGATTTTGTTACCAAATTACCCAAAACAAAGAAGGGTAATGATACAATCTGGGTGATTATAGATAGACTAACCAAGTCAGCTCATTTCCTACCAATGAAGGAAACTTTTAGTATGGAACAGCTAGCTAAATTATATGTAAATGAAATTGTTTCTTTACATGGAATTCCTTTATCAATTATTTCTGATTGAGATAGTCGTTTTACCTCTCATTTTTAGACAAGTTTCCAAAAAGCCATGGGAACCAAGTTAAATCTAAGCACCACTTATCATCCTCAAACGGACGGACAAAGCGAAAGGAAAATTCAGACAATGGAGGACATGCTTAGAGCTTGTGTAATTGATTTCGGAGGTAATTGGGACGATCACTTACCATTGATAGAATTTTCTTATAATAATAGTTATCATACCAGTATAAATGCTGCACCATTCGAAGCACTTTATGGACGAAAGTGCCGAACTCCAGTCTGTTGGGCAGAAATTGGGGAAAAACAATTATCTGGACCTGAAATAGTGCAGGAGACAACCGACAAGATCATTCAAGTCAAAGAACGACTGAAAGCAGCACGTGATCGAAAAAAGAGCTATGCTGATAACCGGCGAAAGCTGTTGGAATTTCAAGTAGGAGATAAGGTATTATTAAAAGTCTCTCCTTGGAAAGGAGTGGTTAGATTCATCAAAAGAGGAAAGCTAAGTCCCAGGTATGTTGGACCTTTTAAGATTATTAGAAGAATAGGACCTGTAGCCTATCAGCTACAACTGCCAGAGGAAATGGCAGGAATACATGATGTATTTCATGTATCCAATCTGAAGAAATGCTTAGCCGATGAATCACTCGTAGTACCTCTTAAGGATATAGAGGTAAATGAACGACTCAAGTTTGTAGAAAGACCTCTACAGATTGAAGACAGGAAAGTTAAAAACCTCAAGCACAAGAGATTAGTTCTGGTCAAAGTAAAATGGGACTCCAAAAGAGGACTGGAGTACACATGGGAACTTGAATCAGAAATGCAAAGGAAATATCCACACTTGTTCCAGTAGATCTCGAGGACGAGCTCTAAAACAAGGTGGGGAGGATATAACAACCCTAATGTAAACCGACACCCTCGAAATATTTTTGACACCCCAATATATTTTTAAAATACCCTATATGTCTTAAATTACACCCCGTATGTGAAAACCGAGCCCAAATTATGACATAGCATTAAAAATAAATAAAAAACATGAAATTTGGGTTTGAGGCGGGCCGCGTAAGCCACACCTCAAACTTTACGCAGGCCGCGACAAGGTAAAACATGGCGAAACCCTGGGCCGCCACGTGGCCCAACACGCGTCGAGGCTAGGATGCTGACCCGGATCAGCTACGCTGTTGACCAGCGTTGACGCGGGCCGCGTAGGCCTTAGCCTACATTTACGCGGGCCGCGAGAAACCCAAACTCATCTCCTATAAAGCTGGAGCTTGGACCTTCAGTTTACGTCGTTCATAATTCTTTTCTCAATCTTAAAATTGAAGTGTATGCGTTATACACGGGTATAATACCCCCCTAATTAACGAGATTCTGCTCCATTGTAAGTATTATAACCCCTGGATACGTATTAGATATGCTGCCCAATTGATCTAGGGTTCCGTAATGGCTGTCGTGGTTCTACCCGACGTAGTCGTTGGAATATCGTCTCGGGGAGGGTATTACTAATGTTAAAATGGGTTATTATACTAACACGTGTGCATTTGTTGAAATTACATATTTTCACCAGGAAACCCTAAAGGATAATCTAAGACAGCAATGTGAGTAATCTCCTTTTTGTTAACTGTTTTTACAAAACCTCACACAATTAATTATATATTAAACAGTGATTGAGTATTTGTAAGGATACAATTGTCGTTGGTATGTTGGGGTTTTGTATACAAAGTTATGTTATTGCCTTGCGAGGGGTAACATTTCCACAAGTCGGGTCTGACAGTACCACGGATGTTAATTGATATAACTTGGAAACAAATATAATTGCGAGATCGCCCTCAATACTGTACAATGGTTTTTATTTAAACTTGATTAAACTGGGATTCACTCACCAGTATTTCCCACTGACAAAATATTTTTAAACGCGTTTCAAGTAACAAAATGTGAAAGCCAATTAGAAGCCAGCTGGACAGCACTGAAGGCTTGGAAAAGTGGCAATAAAGTTACCTAAAAATAAATAGATGTTTTATTAAATAAAATAGGGTTTATCCCTATGAAAATGTGTGTACTTAAAACTTGGGATTTTTCCCATATGTTTTAATATATTAAAAGCGTGGTATTTTACTCTGATTAAATATTTTCTAACTACGGTCCTGATGTAAATTCCGCTGCCAATATTGAATAAACACGCGATACCACCGAAACTGGCTCGCGGCCGCCCGTTCCCGAGGAAATAGGGATCGGGGGTTGCGACATATAAAACATTACCAAATTTGCCAATATGAGAGTTAGGCGTCAATTCCGTTCCCGGAGAATTTCAGAAATCTTGAAGGTTTTCGAAGCTGCTGAAGGTTTACTTCTGCTTGCGGGCTTATCGCCGGAAGAAGTTGCTGGAAATGGGGAACCCTCTGGTTATGTTCCTTATAAGTCTATAGAGGTGGGTTGTGCTCTCCTTTGTTCTGGAGGTGCTGATGGTGAAGGGGTTACCCGGTTGTCTGCTAACATCCTGATTCAACGTTTTTTGGTTGACCGGAAAAGTCGATGCTCTATAGTGTATCGACGGCGTCGAAACAATTTCCCTTCTGTAATTCCTGCCGGAAATCAGGTGATACCTGCTGCTGGTGGTGACAATGAGTTGATTGTCGATTCCACCCTTTAGAATGGTATGGGGCAGCATTGTATACCTCTGCCGAGGTTCTAGCTATGTTTCCTGGTGTCTAGTTTGTTTATTTTGTTAATGTTATTTTGATGCACTGCCGTGTTCTGTAAATTTTGTTAAAGTGCTTTGTTGCACTAGTAGCTTTTTTAATGCACTGTTGTGCGTACATGTTTTGTGTTTGTTGCGCGTGGCGCACCAGTTATAAGTTTTGTTTGAATTACAATATGTTGCATGTGTATAATTACTTTGTTTAGTTAAAGCGAATAAGAATGGTATTGAGCTCATGTGTGAACGTAGGTCTAGACTGTGTGCGGGACTTGTGCCCGTTAGACCGTTCATGAGGCTTGCAATGTTTTACCATATTGTTTTCGCGTGTACCAAAAGGAATTACATGCAATTTGTAATAAATAATAAAATATATAAGGGTAGTCTTTGTATTGATAAGGCGCGGGGCCATGGATACAAAGTTAATAATTAGAATAAATACATTGCCTGCGTAAGTATTTGGCCTTCTGCGCCTGCTGGTTTGGCTTGGTCACATGTAGCACCTGCACAGCTGCTGCGCATTCCAGGTACGGGGTACATCTGTTCCGTCGAGCCTCTTTAAGGTGTATGCCCCCTTGCCTAGGACTTCATGGATGATGTACGGCCCTTCCCATTTGGGTGCTAATTTGCCTGGCTTTTCCGCGTTGGACGCTTCGTTGTCGCGCAGGACGAAATCTCCTGGAACGAAGGTGCACATGCGTACGCGCGCGCTGTAGTATTTTTCTAATTTGGATTTATACCTTGCTTCTGCGATGGCTGCATTCTTGCGCCTTTCCTCGAGAAGGTCCAGATCCATCCTTCATTCTTTTTCATTATCTTGTTTTTCCATGGCGATCATGCGCGGTGATGGGAGGCCGATTTCTGCTGGTATTACTGCCTCCGATCCGTATACAAGGCTAAATGGGGTTTCCCCTGTACTGGTTTTTGGCATGGTGCGATGGGCCCATAAGATGCTAGGGAGCTCATCTACCCATCCCCTACGCGCAGTCCCCAATCTTGCCTTGATGCCATCAACTATTTGTTTATTCACGCCTTCGACCTGCCCATTTGCTTGTGGGTGTGCCACAGAGGCAAAGCTGTGCTCGATTTTCATTTCTTTAAACCACTTCTGGAGGTCTTCCGAGGCAAAGTTTGTGCCATTATCGGAAATGATGCGTAATGGCAACCCGAATCAACAGATAATATGTTCCCATATGAACTTGCGGATTACCATTGTTTTGGTTGATGCTAATGCCTTAGCTTCCACCCAATTGGTGAAGTAGTCAACCGCCACTACGATGAATTTAACTGCGTCTGGCGCGTCAGGAAAAGGACCGACGAGGTCGATACCCCATTGTTGAAAAGGCCATGCCGAGGTGACTGGGACTAGAGGATTTTTCGGACGGAGGGTTTTTGGTGCGTGGCGCTGACATGCTGCACATTTGCGCAATAATTCAACTGCGTCCACATGCATTCCTGGCCAATAATAGCCTGCGTTCATTATCTTTGCCACTACCATGCGTGGCCCGGCGTGGATCCCACATAAACCCTCGTGAATTTCTCTGACTAAATATTGGGCATCCGTTTTATCGACACAGCGTAGGAGTGGACCCATGAATGATTTCCGGTATAAAATATCATCCGCCATTTCGTAATTCAGCGCTTTGTTTTGGATTTTCCTAGCTTCCGCTTTTCCTTCTGGATGTTTGCCATGCTGTAAGTACATAATGATCGGGGACATCCAGGATGGATTGCCGAGCTCGATGATGTTCACTTGCCTCAGAGGAACAGATGGGTTAGATAATACCTCAATGCGGACTTCTTTTGCTAGATGTTTAAAACTGGTGGCGGCCAATTTGCTCAGCGCGTCCGCATGTTTATTTTCACTTCTATTTATATGGACTATCTTGCATGTTTGGAACTAGCTGATAAGCATTCATGCTTGCTCCAAATATAAAGCCATGACTTCGCCCTTAGCGTCGTAATGACCATTGACTTGTTCCGCTACTAGCTTGGAATCGACGTGAGCTTCGAGGTTCTTTGCTCCCATTTTAAGTGCCAAACGGAGGCCCGCCAGAAATGCTTCGTATTCTGCTTCGTTTTTTGTACTTTTGAAATCTAGGCGTATTGCGTATGTAAGTTCGTGATTGTCTGGGCTAACCAGTCGAAGGCCTGCGCCTGCACCGTCATCGTTGGAGGCACCGTTTGTGTGCAACGTCCAAACCCTATCGTCGAAGAGTGGAATAGGGTTTTGGATTGCCTCGCATTCTTGTATTTTGTCGACGGGAACTTCGGTGGCGAAGTCCGTTAATACTTGTCCTTTGATTGCCGATTGAGGTTTGTATAGGATATTGTATCCTCCTAGCTCGATGGCCCATTTGGTCAAACGCCCCGCGACATCGGGCTTAGACAGAATTTGACCTAGATGATAATTAGTGAGAACTGTAATAACATGGCCAGAGAAATACCGGCGTAGTCTTCGTGACGCGTGTACCAGTGCGAGGACAAGCTTTTCTATCATAGAGTAGCGTGTCTCTGGGCCAGTTAACATCTTACTAATGTAGTATATCGGAGTTTGAACGCCATCTCTTTCTACCATTAACACTGTGCCAACCGCTACTTCCGCTGTGGACAGATATAAGATTGGCGGTTCTTCCTCTCGTGGCGCTGTTAAAGTTGGTAACTGGATCAGACATTCCTTCATTTGTTTGAAGGCTTTCCCCACTTCTGGTGTCCATTGAAAATGGCTCTTCTAGGCGCAATTGCGCAACGTGCTAATGAACGGATAGGATTTCGCGGCATGATTTGCCAAGAATCTGTTCAGGGTTGCTAATCGACCCGCGAGTCGTTGCATTTCTTTAACTGTTGCTGGTGACGACATTAGTTGGATGGCCTCTACTTTCTCCGGGTTGACCTTGAAACCATCTCTGGTCACTATGAACCCAAGAAATTTTCCCTCCTCCATTCCGAAGGAGCACTTTGTTGGGTTTAGTTTTAAATTGACGCTGCGCAAAGAATCAAACGTGCGCTGAATGTTCGCGAACATGGTCTCTTCTTCTTGGCTCATGATGACGAGGTCATCCATATAAACTTCCACTATTTTTCCAATGTCTTCCCCAAAGACTTTATCCATCAAGCGTTGGTAAGTAGCCCCTGCGTTGCGGAGACCAAAAGGGGTTTTCGTATAGCAAAAGATACATTTGTCTGTACGGAAGACTGTTTTGTCTTCATCTTCTTCTTTCAACTGTACTTGATGGTAGCCTTTATAACAGTCTAGAAAGCACTTCCAGTGGAAGGATGCCAGAGAGTCGACTTTCTTGTCTATTTCCGAGAGTGCATAGCAGTCTTTCAGGCAGGCTTTGTTGAGGTCTTTGAAGTCGACACGCATGCGCCACCCGCCATTATGTTTTTGTACCATTACTGGGTTGGCGACCCAGGTTTGGTACTGTACCTCGCGCAGGATCCCCGCATTAAGCAACTCTGTTACTTGCTCGTTCATCGCTTCTTCTTTTTCTGCGCTGAGACTGTGCCTTCCTTCTGCGACGGGTTCCGCTGAAGGCCGGACGTTTAAATAGTGTTGCACTATGTCTCATGGTACTCCAGTCATGTCCGCCGGGGACCAAGCGAAGATGTCCATGTTATTCGAAAGTAGTTCCTTTAGTTTTATCCGGATTGTTGAGGAGATAGTGTGCCCTAACAAGATGGTTTGTTCCGGATGCTCTTCATTGAGAACCCATTTTTCTGGTTCGTTTGATGTTGAAGGTTTGGAAACCTTTGCTAGTGGTTCATCGTCCACATACATAACTTCCTTGCTGGAATACAAAATTGCTACCCCAGTTTCTGTCGGAAAACCGCAAGCGGCGTGTGGTATAGAGGTAATCATGCTGAATTCTCTCTGAGAGCATCTCCCAAGTAGTACATCATGACGTGATGTTGCTGGCATAACCATGAAATTTATTGTGGCAGTGCGCGAGTGTTCGCCATCTGAGAGAGTCACATGAAAAGCGATTTGACCCAGCGGAAAGACAGCTTCGTTGCAGAAACCAGTGAGAGGGAAATCAACTGGTTTTAAGCGTGCCTTATCTTCTGGGTCAAGTTGTTTGAAACATTGTTCGAAGATTATATCCACTGAACTTCCTGGATCTATGAACATATAATCAGTTCGGTAATGGCCGAAGATACCGGTGATAATTACGGGACGTTCTTCCTGAGGACCTCCGGGGACGACAGGGAATAAACCTTGTTGCTCTCTCCAATGCTGATTATGGCTTTGTTTGTTCGACCTTCGTGAGGGACCTCCTTGTACCATATTTATCTGCCTTGAATTGACCCGTGGTGATTGGTATCCTCTGATTTTCGTACCATATCTTCTTGACTACGGAATTGGATGTCCCACTGACAATCCGACTGTGGGTCCAATGTTGTAGTGTCAGATATTTCCTTGTTTCTTTTTTAATACTAGATCTATTGATCAGTAACTCAGATCCGGTGTTTTGTGCAAAAATTTGGTTTATGGCGTTTTGGAACCTGATAAACCAGTACTCTAGAGTTTCCTCCGGGAGCAGATCTGGGCGATTATGAATTCTTATTTGCACAACGGAGTTCCTCTCCTCTAGATCACTTCTGTTGGTTTGTGTGTTGCCCATGATTTCGTCGATCTGAGTTCCTTGAGTTACCATACTCTCAGTTTCAGATCGAGGACTTGATGGGTGAATTGTTAAGTTCTCTGCCATATGAAACAGAGAATGAAAAGAGAACGAATCGGAACGAAAAGAGATGAATAAGAACTGAGAAATCGGTGGGCGCCAATGAAGAAACACTGGTTTAATTGACCGGGATCAACCGAACCAGGGGGTTTGAATTTGCATAAAAAGGTTAAATATTCTCGTCTGATTCGTGGGTGAATGATCTTCTTCCTCTCACAATAACTGCAAAACAACCACCGTTAGACTCGCCACGGGGAGAATGGGGGTTCTCTCCGTGACCACCCTCTGGCGTGAGAATAAGTACAGGTTTTGATGAAGAAGAAGTGAAAGTGAAGTGAAGTGAATGTAACTTGACTATTATACCTGAATTATCCTTCTACTTATAGCCGAAGTTTGGTCGGGAAAACCTGTTGGTGAAAAGTTGACGGAAAGTGCTTTTCCGTAAGCGGTTATTTTCCCTCAGTTAATCGCTAACGATTTGAGTAGGCACACGGATCGCTATTTTGATCAACGGTTGGGGTATTGCCACGTGGAAGGTGGGCAAGTGAGGATCTCTCTTCCATTCCGTGCTATCATCGTGACTTCAAGGGAGCCTGGGATGATGCCACGTGACCATTCGGTTATAACCGACAGATGGTGCACGATGGAGCCTTCTAGAAGAACATAGCTGTAATCCTGTGTGGCTCTCTTACTGTATGGTATCAGAGAAGTTATTTTTATCCAAGTTTGGATGTTAATTATGCAGAAGTGTCAGCTAGGATTTTTATCCTAGCTATTGTGGAGATTGGCGCAAGGATCAGCTAGTTTCCTTTCGGCGCGCAGATGTTGGACATTGTTTTCCTTTCCAAGTTCTCCTTGTGTGACCAGTGCGCCGCCGCGCAAGGTCTAAAGAGGGTTAGAAGGATGAGGTTGCGGTATGGTCCAAGTGCTTGAAGCAAGGTTTTTGGGACCTTACCCCTTCACTTGGGTTAATTACATCTTGTGTTAGACTTATCATTAACTTCGTACGAGCCTATCCATGACATATATAGCGCTATAGGATTAACGCACCGCCTGTAGACTTGTGGTTATTTCATGAGCATATTGCGTTTCATCATTGGTTTGATATGTTGAACACATGCCGATTTTATTGTTTATCTTGTATCAAGTGCTTGCCACATGGAATTGTTTGAAACTCATCTTTTTATGCTATGTATGCACGAAAACTTGTATACTCGCCCTTGCTTTTGCATTGAACTTTATTTTAAACATGTTACAGGTTGAGGATGACGACGCTTTGAAATTCAAGTAGTGATGATGCTTAGATACACACATAGACGTCTTAAGCTTTATTTTGGTGTATCAATTTGTACTTGTTTGTTGTATTCTTGTATTGAACGTATCGTATATCAAGATGTGTATTTGAATTTTTAAACCTTGTAATTGACTTGTAGAAATGAAATGAAATCCATTATTTAATTATTGTCACAAATAGTGTTATGAAGTCTCTTGCAATCTCGTTTTCGTCTCACTCCGATGTTTTCGCCATCGGTTGGGGTGTGACAACCCAATTTACATTAGCTATACTACTGAGATAGAACTCCAACGAACTGAGTCAGGCAGACCCTTGACATGCGTTACGGAGCCCTAGATCAATCGGGTTGGGTAACGAATATGTGATCGGGGTTGTGATACTTACAACGAGGCAGAGCTTTGCTTTTTAGGGATATAATTCCCGAGTATTGTTACACTTTGTTGTCTGAGAGAAAAAAAGAATTGAGCGAATATAAACTGAGGCCAGAGGCCTCCTTATATAGCCTGGTCGAAGGGCGGCTCGCGGCCCGCGAGCCCCTACACCTTCTATTACGCGGCCCGCGAGGGGTGTAGACTAGGCCCTAGCTTAGTCGACTCAGACCAATAGTCTCCACACGCACCTGGACACGTAGCGGACCAGGGTGTCGCCTGGTGTCACTTGCTCGCAGCTCACGACTCGTAGACCCAAAAGGGTCGCGCCCCGCGAGAAACCCTATAATTTGTTTTTTTATTTAATTTTTATAAATATAAAGGTATTTTAGGGCCGTTTATGTATACGGGGTATAATAGGGATGTTATAAGGGATGTTGTAGGTGGGTTGTTATACAAAAGCGCGTTCTCATATTAACTTTTGATTTGTATTACATTTTGGAATGCTAAGATCGTATTAGTTTTGTAATATGAAAACATGCTTTTCATTAGAAATTTTTTTTTTATTATTACAAAAGCTCGTTTTCATATTAACTTTTGTTTTGTATTAAATTTTGAAACGTTAAGATTATATTAATTTTATAATATGAAATGCACTTTTTATTAGGATTTTTGGTATTCGTATTTAAATATTGTGTACAGGCTTTTTTCTATTTTCTAAAAATTTTCTGCAATTTTTCAAAAAAAAAATCAGATTTTATTAAAAAAATTGTCGCAAATTTGTCGGAATCTGGTAACTTTAATTCTGTAGGAACTTTGTAGGTACCGTGTCGCAAAAAAAATCTAAAATTTGTCGGAAATTTGTGTAAAATAGTTTTTAGAATTTGTAGGAAGTTTGTGGAAAATAGTTTTTTAATTAATTGTTTTCATAAATTATTATTATTAAAATGGCTAAAATAAAATATTAATAAAGTATGTTAAAAGTGGGATTTGTGACAAATTTGTCGAAAAATAGTGGAAAAGGCTTTAAAAAATTGTCGGAATTTTGTGGAAAATCTTGCGATGGATTTTATTTGTCAGAAAGTTGTAGCAAATTTTGTGGTAGTTTTGTCACAATCATACTTTCCGATAAGTATTTTTCACACAAACCTGTTTTGTCGCAAATATATAGCTAAGGCCAATTTTCCACAGATTTGCTACAAATATACTTGTCGTAAATCTGGCTGTTTTCTAGTAGTGTGAGAAGCCACATCATAGTTGGAATTAATTTCTTAACTAAAAGCTTTAGGCCGTTGGAATTCAATTATAGTAACATAAAAATATGTTAGTCAAGAAATGTGTTTGGTATACATAAAATATTCCATCATTCAAAGCTAACCAAGATTCCTACACTTGAATATTGCTGGTGATTTGTTTTATAAACCTCACGAGAGAAGATAATCCTAATTTAAAGCATACTATGAAATCTATGAACAAACTCATTAAAACTCAATATTAAATATGTTGGTAAAATAGGTGAAGATGAATGTATTTTCACCAAGTGTAAACATGTATATTTCCTGACTTTGGACAAATATATTTGTATTATATGTTGGTTAATATAAGTACTATTTTGTGGGTTTGTTATCTATGTTGTAAGAGCTTTACAACGACCCAAACCACATCCAAATCAAAGCTAGGATTAATGAGATGGAAGCTCAAAGTTGGACTTGAACAAAGGAAACTAAGAAAAAGGGAAGGGATAAAAAAATGGGAACTTGTCCCGGACGAAAGGAAAGTGAAGTGGCTTATATATGGAAGCCTCATTTGCTTATTTTTTTCCAAGCACTTCACACAAGTAGATCACCCTTAACTCGCACTCGCACACACGCGTGTGATGTGGACGTAATGTGGCACTTTGATGGCGCACATTGCACTTTTGCACTTTGCACACTTGCATCATCAAGAGCCACCTTTGTATTTTTTTGACCGTGTGTGTGTGGTCACAGAGATGGTGTGCACCAGGTGGGGGGTTCGCATGTATGCGGATGACATGGCATGGCGCGAGTAGCAGATTGGATGGTGCATGACTAGGTGGTGCCCTGGTCTGCGTGACAAGTTCTAAATGGCACATGTGACGTATGAAGAAGGCTCCGTATGGCGCACGTACACATACGTGGCTCACGGATGGCATTGTGTGTGACGTGCCCACGTGGCAAATGCAAATGGCGTGGCGCAGACCAGTGGGTTCAAGCACTGCATGGCGCGTGAGTTCTAGCACGTGCACACGCGTGAGTTTTCAGCAGCTTCTAGTGTACAACAACATAACAACTTCAATAATAGACTAGTCAAACAGTTACACATTTGAATTCTAATAAAGAATAAAGAACATTGTTCAATGCAATTTATTTTTTTGTTTTTTATTTGGTTAAAGTTGTTTCGACTCAGTTTCACTATAAACCAAGGAGAGACTGTAAAGAACAATCGTATAAACAGAGAAACAACCACAACACAAAGATATAGCGACAAATCATGACCAAAAACTCTGATTAACCCAAAACAAAAATGATTTCCACCCAGAAACCCTTGATCTTACAATTGTAAGATCTAATATGAACAGAAGTTCTACAAGATCAACTTATTACAATATCAGTTGATCATCAACAATACAGAAACAAACTTTAATCTCACAGAATCTGAACAACTATAACAAACCTTAACAATAACTTGAGAAATAACAAAGAGAAAGAAGACAATTGCTCTCAACAGTGATCTGGAGGATCACTTATATACTAGCATCAACAAATGTTACACTTAGCCCCTCCATAAGTTACATCCAGAAACCTTGAACAATGATGACAAATGATCACAGTCCTTTTTTCCTTCATTATGTACACATAAGTCCCCAAAGAGATATAACAACTTCACATATAACCCCTCAACTCATGCACATTTAACCACAATACTACAAACCAAGTTAACCAAACATATGAATAACTAATAATGTTACATTATTTTAAACATCCCCCATCATTCATATGTGAAACCAGTTTACAAGACCCAACTTGTCGCAAAAACTCTCATGTTGAGTAATACTCAACCCTTTTGTAAACACATCAGCCAGCTGATTCTCTGAATCAACTTTTTCAAGCTCTATAACTCCTATTGTAACCTTTTCTCTCAAAAAAATGTAGATCAATTTCAAAATGTTTAGTTTGCTCATGGAACACAGGATTTTCTGCTATTGAAATAGCAGATTGACTATCACAAAAAACTTTAACTGGTAAAACATTATCAACTTTTTGTTCCTTTAAAACATGTATAATCCACAACAACTCACATGTGACAGATCACATAGTTCTGTATTCTGCTTCTGCAGTAGACCTAGACACTATGCTTTATAGTTAGTGTAGCATGTTTACCTAGTCTCTAGGGACTTTAATTACTGCATTGTATGTAGTTAGTGGAGCATGCAGTATCAACTTTTAGTTCCTTTAAAACATGTATAATCCACAACAACTCACATGTGACAGATCACATAGCTCTGTATTCTGCTTCTGCAGTAGACCTAGACACTGTGCTTTGTAGTTAGTGTAGCATGTTTACCAAGTCTCTAGGAAGTTTAATTACTGCATTGCAAGTAGTTAGTGGAGCATGCAGTATCAACTTTTAGTTCCTTTAAAACATGTATAATCCACAACAACTCACATGTGACACATAGCTATGTATTCTGCTTCTGTAGTAGACCTAGACACTGTGCTTTGTAGTTAGTGTAGCATGTTTACCTAGTCTTAAGGAACTTTAATTACTGCATTGCATGTAGTTAGTGGAGCATGTTTTCCATGAAATAAGGGACATGGGTGTGAACCTAAGTCTCTGCAAGCTTACACTACTAGAAAATACACATTTCTTGACGCACATTGTGCGTCATAAACGGTAATTATGACACGCAAAATCGTGTCGTTGATTGAGGAGTCATAAAATTAACATGACATGCATTTATGTGTCACGTTTTTATGACACACATTTATGACACACATTTAATGACACGCATTCATGACACACATTCATGACACTCATTTTATGACACCTTTTAATGACACTTTTTAATGACACATGTTCATAACAAGCATTTATGACACATACATATGACATTCATGTACGCGTGTCATGCTTTTAATTGTTAATTTTTTTATAAAATTACTAATTTGCCCTGGATACATGTATAATAATAAAAACAATAAATCTTCTTTTATAAAACAAACACACACACATATACCAAAACAATCCATTACATAATCATTTGTCAAGTATACTACAAACATTTTAACGTTAACAAAAAAAAAAGAATTGTTTGTCAATACATCGTCAACACCTAAAATACGATTTGTCACTTAAAAATAGAGGTAACCGCATAAGTCAACCAATCTTCGTGAATGCCATCCATATCCGCAGCCGAGTATTCCTCTACTCCTTTCCAAACCTGAGACAACAATTAAATAAATAAATCTTAAAAATCAGAATTTAATCCTAATATATGAATTTAAGCATTTGTTTGGATATATAAGTACATATTTCTCTAATATACAGACTAAAATATGCCTAAACTTACATTATCATTGTCAAGTATTTCAACTCCTTCATAAGCTATCTTCTTCATGAACTACATCACATAGTAGTTGCATTCAGTACCTCCTGGCTGACGTGGACACTACACAATTAAAAATATCAAGAAATTTGAAACCATTACGACTTAAATTTAAACTAAAGGGTTTCAATATTTACAATATCATTATAACCACAATTTAAATAAGGGATTAAGTGCTTACCCTGGCGTTAATCCAGATGAGTTTAACCCTTATGTTGGCACCACTTCGTGAGGCATACACGGCCGAGTCTGAGCCTAAAAACAGCCTCGTTTAGTAGAGCCCACTATTTATATAATTAGAAGAAATTTGAAAGTGTAATGGAATTTGAAAAAGATAAATAAATATTTATTAGTAGATAAATTGAGTAAATTGAAAAATAAAAATTAAATGCTATTAAAAGTGTATGCTAACAATATGGCATACATAAAGTGCCACTATTGTACCTGTTGATTCCAGGATCCGGTGAGTTCGACGGAGCTTCGGTTCCGAAATGACGTGTTCGGTGCGATTATTACAACTAAGAAAGGAGTAGAAGATAGATAGAACACCGAGCAATCGATTTCAATCTGGTCTCTATTGATTATTTGACGTTTACAGCACCGCGAGACCAGTTGGACAGCATGTCCCCTCTGGGATCCAAAAGCTTGTCCAAATGGAACCCCAAGGTCCCTATTTATAGACATTTCCTACCATGTGTCCATCCGTTCGGATTGCCATCCGACCGGATGGTCATCCGGCCAGATGGTCATCCGTCCGGATGGACTTTTACAATATCAAAACCTGTCCAACTTCTCCTATTCTATACAATATTCAACACATGCTCTATCTAACTATTCGCACAGTGGCAGACGTACGAAAAATGCACTAATAGATTCCCCCTCGGATGTCACTGTCGAATCGTCTTTAAAACTTTGAGAACCTTGAGCTGTGTTTGAATATTCTGTGATCTTCAACTTTTCTGCAACTTCAATCAGGCATCTTGAAATCTTACAATACAAATTCCCCCTCGATTGATGATTCGGGTTTGCTTTTAACCGTGTAAAGCACAAATTCCCCCTGGAATGAATCTTCAGGTCTTTTGCACAGTTTACGACTCTCCTCTGATTTGCTAAACTGCAACCTTCACGAACAATCACCAACTTGAAACTAAACAATGCAGCATCCTCTGTTTCAACTTTAACCGTATCCGACCCCAGTTTTTTATTACACAAATAAGCACCACGATCTTCGCATTCCGCCTGCTCGATCTAAGAATGTACAAAAACTCAACCGGCAATTGATAGAAACTTCAAATACCCCACTGATTAACTTCAAATCCGTGATTCCCCCTGAAGATCTGATATCCCGTTTACCGTGATCCACGTTAACGAACCATAAGAATGACAGATCCGTGTAAACGGTATTCTCCACAATCAGTAAATCTTCATCGGAAAACAAATCATCTGCTAATGTAATCTGATCTCCGAAGCATTCGTCCACAATCAGATTCATCTCCTCGGATAATCTAGATCTTAGAAGCCATCATCCACGATCACTCTCAGATCTCTGATGCTCGATCAGATATCAACACCTCGGATCATCTTGATCTCGGAAGTCTTCACTCACGATCAGATTCACATTCCCCCTGACAATCTGAAGTCGAAACTACCCGAATACTATTGCAGTGTCACGAATTTCAAAAATGCCGGAATTTCAACATACGACATTGAAATTTTGATTCCCCCTCATTTTTGCAAATTCTGACGTCTCTATCACTGAATTCCCCCTCAAACCGAATTCAGTTTTCAATTCTATTCTCCGAAAAACCTGACCAAACTAGAATATCACAATATTCGCCACAATTGTCAGTTTTTCGTCTTTGCGGATTTTACGTTTTGGCCCATAAATAGTCAGATACTTCAGAATATAACAAAACTGCATCGGTATCCTAACTACCCCACTAATTTCCACAATCCATGATCGCATCATCAAATCTATTCACCGAAGCCCCCGACGGTGTCCCCGAACAACCCAGCTTGGGCGTTAAAAACCCGAAAATATTGACAATCACCAAATATTTTCTGGAGACTCTCCTCGTCATTGCGATCAAAAAATGCCTTTTTTTAGGCATCTGATCATCTGGTCGAATGTCAAGGATCGGATGGTCGTCCGATCGGATTGCCACTCGATCGAAGGACAAAGGTGGGAAAACAAGTGTTTGTGGATCGGATGGTCATCTGGTCGGATTGCCATCCGATCGGATTGGCGTTCGATTGAAAACACCTCGATCTTTTAAACACCTTATAGTGACATGGATCGAATGGTCATCCGATCGGATGGCAAGCAATTATCCTCCAATAAGCCTTCAAGACAGTGATATGGGTCGGATGGTCGTCCGATCGGATTGCCATCCAATCAGATTGCCATCCGATTGGAAATGTTCTAACAGCTCAAGAACACTCCAAATCACGTCTTTTCGATCCAGAATCTTTATTTGTGTGAATTTCATGATGAAACTTCACAGGATTATGCGCGATGCAATTCCGAACAGATTGATGTGTTCAATTCCAAAATCCATCCGTGAATCGACCTTTATTTTGATGATTTTCTCTGTTTAACGTCAAAAACTCCCGTTTAACCCAAAATTAATGAGCTTTGGGTGATTTAACCGACTGTTAGATCGATTAAATCGGTACCGTAGCTCTGATACCACTTGTTGATTCCAGGATCCGGTGAGTTCGACGGAGCTTCGGTTCCGAAATGATGTGTTCGGTGCGATTATTACAACTAAGAAAGGAGTAGAAGATAGATAGAACACCGAGCAATCAATTTCAATCTGGTCTCTGTTGATTATTTGACGTTTACAGCACCGCGAGACCAGTTGGACAGCATGTCCCATCTGGGATCCAAAAGCTTGTCCAAATGGAACCCCAAGGTCCCTATTTATAGACATTTCCTACCATGTGTCCATCCGTTCGGATTGTGTCACACCCCGATATTTCCACGTATTACCGGTGGGCCCGGTGGGGAGAATCGTGACGTAGTTGATATCATCATAGTCAAACAACACAATTTAAATGCACAGCGGAAGCAAAAGATAAATTTTATTTCAACCGAATAAATTGTAATATCAAAGTATCACAAAAGAGTTGAAACAGATCCACAGGCGGATCAAATAAAAAGGAAACATAGTTCATCAGACTCAAATGCATCCAAGCTTGCGAGACTCGTAGTGATGCTAAGGAGAGGCCATCCTATTACGCTTAGTACCTGCACTTAATCTTTTTGGGAAAATACGTCATTTTACACTGGTAAATACAATTAACTGACTTATTTTGAAAAGGTTTAGAAAATTGATTTGAATGCACGCGGCACAAAACATTTTATAACTTGAGATAATTATTTATATATAAACTTGTAAAAGAATTACATGTTTGTTATACGTTCAGTAGCTCGATCTGTTGACCGGGTTAAAGATTAATAGACACACCACATAATTTATTTATGCACTGACGGGTGTACGCCTACACCCCGTGCTTAGGTCGTGGCCATTTCGTAAAATGATGCCAAGGATATCCGGGACATGGTCATTAACCCCCCAAAGGCTTTAAGCAAACAAAACATTTTCCAACGGGACATTTCAATGATTTAACCTTCATATAATTAAAGATGCAATGACCGACCAAGTGGTATTTTATATACCGTACCCCAAGTCTGTATAGGGAAAATAAGTTAAAAGTATTTACCTGAGCTAAATATAAATTCAATACCAGCCGTATATCAAATCAGCAAGTACAGATAGCTTTTACTGGGCTCCTAAATCTGGAATGAAGGTTTTTAATAACCTATTAGATTCCTAACGGGTCTTTAATTAAGCCTAAACTTAGACCGGTTAGTTTTTAAAGAAGATACGGTTCAAAACGCATGATTAAGCGAGAACCGGATTAGAATGTGGTTTAGACCCGACAAGCTTGTATACTTGTGTAATAAGTTTAAACTAAACACATTCTGGATTTTGAGATAAAAATGATAAGGTTTGACCCGTTTCGGCTAATTTATGCAAACTAGTTACATAAGCCGATCCGAACGCGAAAAGTGCGTAACGGGTAACCAAAAGAGTCATACACAGGTTTCCTAAGTTAATATGCCTTAAATATGTTGTGACATCAGTAAGATATCTTCTATTATGCCCCAAATGAATTTAAACTCAAATTTTGCCTCGTAAGGGCATTTTGGTCATTTAGAAGGTTATAAAAGAGATTTAATATAAATCTGAGTTACAGGTCTGATATAATCAGTAAAAATACTTAATTTGATAGGTTATATCAGTAGGGTATTACATATATGTGAAATTTATTATTTATAACCAAACTATACACCGAAGGGGCATTTTGGTAATTTCACATAAGCTTATAAGGTCAAATCTGGAAATCTGAGTTTAAAACTTCTGCTTACTGCTAAAGTATAATAATTTAGTTAAATTATCAGTAGGTATCAAGTCTTATATATTAAAAATAGTTTTAATACATACTATGCGCTTAAAACGCGTAAAAAGGCGATTTTTAAGCGATTTCCGGGTTTTATAAGAAAAGCTGATATTTTTATTATTCCAGAAGGCTAAAAATAATTTATTTATCATATTAGATCAGTAGAAAAAGGTTTGGGGTCAAAAAGATTTGTAAAACTCATTTTGTAGGCCAAAAGGGCAAAACCGGCAATTACCGAATCAAGCTTAGAACTCTATGTTATGCTCAGCCTAAAATTAAATAAAAATCTTCAAAAATCCCAAAATATTATTTTACATCAGTGGGTAAAAAGTTTGGTATCAAAAATTGGGTTTAGATAGGCTATATGCTAATTACGCCGTTTAATTAATAAAAGGCTTTCTAATTACGCTAATGAGCATAACTCTTAATCTAGACCTCCAATTGATGTGAAAATTTAGGGACAAGTCTAATAATCAGTAACTAAGGTTTCTATTCTTTTACATTTTCAAAAATCATATTTTAAGGTCATAAGGGCATATTGGTCAACATTTAGGCATATAACGGAAACTTGCATATGAATCGGATAACTAATGAACCAAGTTGTATAACCTCAGAGGGTTACACTAATCAATAACCTGGTCCTAATAGAGCTCTAAGGCAATTCTAAAACATGCTCTAATGGGTCAGAACTGAAAGTCAAAGCAAAAGTCTACTTTTGCGACTTTCGGTTCCGAACCGAGCTTAAACAGAAAATTGTCGGGTTGAACATGCCTAGACATGTTCTTACATTGATTACTAAGTTATATGAGTGATAAAACAGGTTCCATAGCTTCTATATTGTTAATTATGTGTTTATGCGAAAATTCACTTTCTGTTGACTTTTTAAAATTAACTTTGACCTGACAATTGACCTAGTTAGAGTGAGAATCAGAGGGTGCCATTTCAAGGGTTTATTGCCCACATAATTACCAACTCATAGGTACTTTCAATTTGAAATTTGACTGGACAAATCAAGATTAATGACGAAGTCAAATCTTAATTACGACGGTTTGACTTTAGGCTAATTAACTAAGCTAAACTGAATTAGAAAGGGTTAAGGACACTTACAAGAGTCCTAAGCACGATTAGGAAGCCTAAGAAACTTTGGTTGCTGACCAGAGAGCTCCAGAAGTCTTCAGAGCAAGAGTTTGGAAGCTTTCCAAGTGAATGCTCAAAAAGTGAGTTCATAAGTTGCAACCAAGGGCTCTATATATAGCCAAGGAAGTGCAAGGAGGTGTACACAAGTGTTAGGGCTACTCCATAGGTGATAACAGGTGTTAAGGGACGTGTAACATGCAGAAAAAGGGTGGCAAACTCGCTGAATCGCGTAAACATGCAAGCTGACACGTTACCAGATGTTTGCTGTCACTGGTACATGCTCGCATAGCGCTACGGACATGTGCACAAGTGCTGGCGCTACGCCAGCACCAAGCTTCTCAGCCAAACATGTTTCAGAAATGACACTTTCACCCCCCTGAACTTTCTAATGCGCAATAACTTCTATTCTAGACACTTTTAACCCTTGAAATTTATATTTCTATGATCCATGAGATAAAACCAATCATCAACAGGTCCGTTTTCGTTAAACGATAACCGAAAACACAAGTTTTGCCTCGTTGACGCTTTTAACCCCCTCGTACACGAATATTATCATAACTTTCTCATACTTCATCAAAACCTTGTGAAATTTTTATCACTTATTCTCGTGAGCATAATTAATCGCTACAAAGCTTTGGGTTTGCTAAAAGGTCACTCAGAGGTATACTTTAAACATGTTGACACGTTTAACCCCTGTAGTTTGAAATCTCTCACTTTCTTCCACAATTAGCTTCGTATGATCCATAATTTATTCGTGTAAGGGTATAAACATCGTGTAGGGTTGTTAAAAGATATATTTATCCATTGTTGACATTTTGAATCCTTTCATTCACATACTTTCTTTGTTTGTCAAATTTAGTCCTTCATAAGTAATCTTTTACACGTTTAAAGCTCATAACACGTGTCGATACATCATTGGACGTGATTTTTACGAGCTGTTACAGATTTCCATCCGACCGGATGGCCATCCGTCCGGATGGACTTTTACAATATCAAAACCTGTCCAACTTCTCCTATTCTATACAATATTCAACACACGCTCTATCTAACTATTCGAACAGTGGCAGACGTACGAAAAATGCACTAACAGTACCATACATATAACTAAAATACACAAACAAGAACTTTCATATTTACTGCAGATATGAACAAAGGACTACCCAATACGTTAGTGCAATCATTTTTAAAGAAATTGTAAGCTAACTACTTGGTATAAACCTCAAAATATAAATTAAGCACATTTGAAATGAAACCAACTAGCTAGGGGAGTTCATGGTCCACTATTGTCAGTTTTTTGTCAGACTTTAAGCTAAACCGTTAATAACAGTTTTTTATTATTGGAAACCAAAGCCGAACCATTGAAATTTAAACTGAACCAAAACATTACTAGAAGTTTGGTTTCATGGTTTGGGCTTTATCAAGACTTCCTATAAAATGCATAGCATAAAAGCAATGTGCCCCTGTCCTATTTAAGTACATTCTTTGTTGAGTAAATCTTCGGCCAGAAAGAAAACAATGTGCATATAGTATCTTTGTGAAGTCACACATATAACTTATCATAAGAAAAAAAACAAGAAATTTGCAACTAGTCTTTAAACATATACACATTACCCTTATAAACAAATAGTCTTCTAGCATATGACGGAAAAGGGAATTAGTAATAATAAAATTAATAAAACACAACCAAGAACTTATTAAACTTGTCAATCCACTGCTATCCATTGTGTATGACTTGTAAAGAAAGTCTATAATACCCAATTTGATTAACATAAAATAGACAAATAAACATGTATGTTAAAAGAAAATAATAAATGTTTAGTGTAATATATATATATATATACACACACACACACACACATATCCATATATGTGTATATACAGTATAATAGTTTAAAATTTCAAAATTGTCTAATCGTACGGTTCGGTCCGGTTTTATACAACCGGTTTTTTGGAATAAACCGCAAATCGGGTTTGTTGTGGTTTCAAAATTTTGAAACCAACCGACCAAAAACTAAATAAAAAACCAACCATGAAACTAAACTGATGACCAGTTAGGACAGTTTTACTGTTTAAACCGAACCGTGAACACCCTTAGAACCAACCATAGCATATTTAGATGGATCCATAACCAAGGTTGCTAAGCTACAATTACCAAAAACTACACATATTACACATCTAACAGAATATGTTTCACACCACCACTTTGGAAACTCACACCATTAAAAATATTATTCCCATGAATGAATAACTTCTCACATGAAAACTTAAAGATCAACAATAAGATCCAAGGAACCATATTCTATATATAATACATGATGCTCATGATCTGAGCAATACTTTGCTAATGCAATACTAAGACTAGTCTGGTACATGTTTGTGACTTTATGCACCAAGGATGACTTTATAAGTGTCACACCCCAACCGATGGCGGAATCATCGGGGCGTGGCACTGAGCGAAATAGATTGTTCAAGAGAAATTCCATAACAACTACATTACCAGATAGTTAATATTATGTCCCATACCATAACCCATCAAGCAAATTAAGTCATTACAGATAACGATATCTCAAAAACAGTAACATGTTCCGACAACTTAGATTACAAAATAGATAATTCGTTTATTTGTTTCTAGGACTCTTTCCTAGCCTCGATTTCATCACACAGCAAACAAGGCATCCTAACATCTTAAGCACCTGCCACATACGTTAATGTAAAAGTCAATACACATAGTGTAAAGGTAAGCATACAAGTTTAATAGATATAATAGAGTTCGAATTTATTTACCCATAACCAGTACGTACAACGTGTGACGTGAAGCACGTTAGTTATCGACATGATCCTATCGATACCAATGACTGCGGGTTGACTGCCCAAGGCAGTTCGTAATACATATTCACCACTGTGAACCATGTGATTAATTGTCCTTAACAACCCCTGAGTGAACAGGTGCTGAGTCCAAACTATAGTACTATCGTTGCTAAGGCAGGTAGACAGCAATCTATGTGTAAACATAACAAACAAGCATTCATCGAGTCACGTATAACATATAGTAGCGGTTAGTGTTAAAGCATTGCGTAGTGTGTTTGATGTGATTTAGTATAAGTAACGTATGTAACACCCAAAAGTGCGTAAGCAAAAAGGGTTCGAGTATACTCACAGCGATGATGGATTGAAGGGAGCGCTTAGAGCGAGATTAGCCTGATCAGAACGATAGCATAAACGATAAGCGGCGCGTAAAACGGTGCAAGGAACCAAGTGTCGAACAACAACCCGGTCGGATGGCAATCCGATCGGACGGTCATTCGATCGGATGTCAATCTGTTCGGATGGTCATCCGATCGGATGACCACTCAGTCGGATTGACACCATGCTTGGGCAGTATGTGTTTGTGTATGATGGTTTGTCTTTTGAAGTTTTCGTTGTAGCATTTTGAAAACAGAGAACTATCTCTATCCTTCAGGTCGTTCGATCGAACGGCAGTTCGATCGGCTGACGATCCGTCCGGCGAGGTATTTCTCAAAGAACAAGTTCACAGCAGAATTATCATCCAATCAGATAGTCCACCGATCGGGTGGAAATCCGCTAGAACTTACATTGAACATGTTGAAAATTGTTTAAGTGTGGGACCAAGGTGCAAGCCGATTGGATGGATGTCCGATCGGATGGCAATCCGATCGGACGGCAATCCGTCCTAACGGCTGATCGTCTTGACACTTGGTTGTTTTGATGGTTTTGCAGTTTTGATCGAGACATTGTGATAACGTGCTAAACAACGGAACCCTCGTCAAGACCCTAGTGACTCGTCCGAACAAGAATCACCCAAATCCGACCCGTTCATTGGTTCGTGACGGTTGTTCATGTTTAACCCGGAATCGGTTGTCTCTTTGGTAGAACCCAGATCTTGAACCGATACAACACTAAGAAGGAGTAGAAGATCAGAACAAGCTCCGATTCTATTAGTCTGAATGCATTGAGTGTAAAAGAGTTGAAAGGAAGTTAGAAAACCATCTTTCAATCCTTTTAACCTTGAATATGTTCAGATCTATGTAAGATCTTTGTTTATTCATGTGGAAATCCTTCAGATCCAAGTTGTTCTTGGTGGATTGAAGTCAAAACATGAAGTTCATAAGAACACCATGATGACATCATCCTAGAACACCTCAAATCCAGTGATTTCACGGTTAAAAGTGAAGATTGTTCGGTGAAAAAGATGAAGATTCAAGTGTAGATCATAGAAGTACAAAGATTTGGGAAGAAACTTACAAGAATCGAGAGAAATGAGTGCTTGAGCGTCTGGTTCAGGTGAGAGTGGTGACCTCAAATGATTGAGACAGGTGGGGTATTTATAGGGTTTCCCAAAATGGCAAAAAGAACATGGATCGAGTGGGTCACCGATCGGGTGGCAGTCCAATAGAGTGTCGATCCGATCGACTGGCCATCCGATCGAGTGGTCACTCGATCGAGTGGCTTCAGCGAGTTGGATTTCGCGTTTTCGTTTCGTGCGTTGAGCATTGCGATGCGATTCGAGTGAGCGATAGCATTAACCATTAATCCTAACCACTATATCTAACATACAATCTCTATAATTAACTTGCTTTTAGCGTTTGCGATTAGATTGCAATTCGATTGAGTTGCGATATCGATTTGCGATTAATCACCACAAGACATAATTAAACATGAACAACTAACACAAAATTAACACACACACATGTAAAACACTCCATAACCTGTAATTTACTGCGATTCGTATTGCGATTTGATGTCGATTCGTTTAGCTTTAAGTAGCTTAGCGTTTAGTTAACTTTATCGCATTGTTACTTCCTATTGTTCACAGTCGTAGAAGCAATTATCGGCGATAAAAATACATCGATTACTGCGATTAAGTGCGCTTATTAACAAGTACTCCACATAATACAACTAATGCGATAAAATAAATAGATTATCTACAAGTCAAAGAAGTCAAAACAGGAGTTGAGCAAGGAGTGACAGATCACAATTAGCAATCTTTTCTTCCTTTGACTTCAATCTTGACTTTGACTTTCAAAACACGGGGTGTTACAATAAGATAAGGCCAGGGGGTGTGGTATACCGCCCTTGGCCACATCACTTTTCGTTAGCGCCCTGTAGCGCCCCACACCCACCCCCTGCCCGCCAAAGAGGGGGCGCCATTGATGGCCCGCCAGCACACTAACGAGCGCTAAAGGGGTGTGCAAGTGGAGCCCATTCTTTTCAACCAATCAAATATTTTTTTTATTATTTTGTTTAATAGGGGGCTTTAAACCATTGTATGCAAGTTAAAGGGATGAGCTTTAAAGCCCCCATATGACGTGGCGCTTAGGTGGATCTGACGTGGCGTAATAAAGCCCTTAGGGGCTTTAAACCACACCCCTAACCTAAGTGTCCATCTTTTAGCAATATGTAAAATGACTCATTGAAAGAAAACAAACGCATGTTTCTAAATAATTAAGAAAAAAATAAATTTACCAGAACTAGTCTCGAAGTGTACATCAGTGAAGATGGATAGGTTTGGCATGCACTTAGTCAATTTTTAATATAAAGCTGCAAAACACATTATTAACTAATTTACATCAGAAGCACCATAATTTAATAAAATCTATATAATCTATAATAAGAGATTAGCCACTGATGTAAGTATGCATACGTGTCAACTAACTAGATATGCCACGTAGGTTTTGCTTATGTCATAAATAACAATTTATTTAATATTAATAATACATAAATAAAATTTTCAAAATTCAAATCATAATTTGAATCCCTGCTCTCTCAAATCCCTAAATCCCATTTCAAATTTCAAACCTACAGCCCTTTCCATTCCATTCTCTCTCTCTTTCTCTCAGATCTGGCGCCTCTCTCTTTCTCTTAGATCTGGAGCGTGCCGGCGAAGTTAAAGCCCATCAGATGATGAACCACAGGTGACCACAACGATCTCCGTCCGTCACTCTTCTTTTTCCGAACTCACCTCTGCATGCTCCTTCAATTCTTCTTACGAGGTAACTTTATTCAAACCCTAACTCTTACATGAATCAGAGATTTAGCAAATCCCGTTATCGGACCTGATAAAGAAGTCAGACTTCTGATCGGCATTGATTAAGCGTTGAGGCTGATTGGTGTTGTTGTTGTTGTTTGAATTAAATTTTCTTTTGTCTCCTGTCGGCATCCCTCCCTGAGCAAATGGTGGTTTGGGGGCCTAGCAAAACGGAGGCAGGGCAACAGGGTCATCCCAAATTACATCCCAAATTGGGTGGAGTAAGTAAACAACAAATTTGTAGATTCCTCAAATGGGTATGTAAATTTTTGTTAAAAACTTAAAACTACGACATCGAAATCGGTATGAGTACTTCAAAATGAAGAGATGTAAACAAATTTAGACATGTTCAATTTTGAAGACAGACAGTAAGGGATTGAATAAGAGTTTTAGTAATTGGTATAATATTTAAAGAAATTGGATAAGCTGAATAGGTAAGTTGTACCTTGTGTGCGAGAAGAGAGGTTGAAACCAAAAACCAGAATGAAATCGTTGTCGGCTACTAGAGGGGTTTTGGGGGCAGGGTTTATAAACACTTACATCGAACGGACCCGACACGTTCTTTTAGTTTGAAAATAATACGTGAGTTTATACGGTGAATAAAAAACATCCGGAAATTTTTTTTTCCAGGTTCTGTACAACCCGTGTAAATATTATACGGGTCGTACAAATGCTATATGACTCATGTAATGTTATACAAGTTGATTCAGGTTATGAGTTGTCTTTAAACGGGTCAAACAGACCAGATAAGAAAAAAATAAGCTAAGAAAGAAATGGATCGAAGTCTCCCAACTTGTAATATATAAACATACAACCTCTTAAATAAATAAAACTGTTTGAACAGATCATTCTTGATGCTGGAGTTGATGTGAATATAAGAAATGTGCAAAACACAATACCTCTACATGTGGCATTGGCAAGAGGATCAAAATCATGTGTTGGAATGTGCAGGAACAAATTGTAATATACAGGTATCCATCTCTCTCTATTAAAGCTGAAATTAGTGGCAGTGCTTATATAAAATTATACTAACTCACATGTAATTTTTGTTTTAAATGTTTTATTCACGATTGTGGCAGGTTGTGTTTATGTGAAGTATGAGACAAAAAAGTGTGGGGCTTCAAGTACATTTTTTCGTGTATTGGGTTGTTACATGTAATATAGTGTTGAATGATTAATTTTGTTTGTTTACTGATTTTAACTGTCAACCAGTGTTAAAATTGACGCCAATGAGAGGTTCTTGATAAGAGGGGAACAACCGACACTAACCGCCTTCTCTGCTGGTCATTCTTTGCATGTTTTCATCAACGGTCAACTATCAGGTGCCAAACACTACAATATCAAAATTTTATACGGATTGCTTATCTGAGTAAATGTGAGTGGGTCGACCTGTTTGTGGATTTATTGATAGATATAAGTTCACTTTCAATAGACCTAGCATCAGGCAATAGTCAATAGTCACTGGATAACTTCAAGTTCACTTTCATTTATTGATAGATATAAGATATATGATCCATCTTTTTAAGATGCCTAGAAGTGGATTTGAACAAAAATTGGCCCTCACATGAGAACAACATACAATATGGTTTTGATCATATATAATACATGTCAATATGTTCTTTTGCACTAGCTACTTCACCCTAAACATGGCTCAATGGTTCATTGGCTCATTCTCTCTATTTTTCTGAATTTGTTTCTGATTTTGATTTTCAAAATTGAGTTATCAAAACGGACAACCTCACGGCAGGATACAGAAGAACATTCCTGATGAACCGTTTACTCAACTTGCCACCATTTTCTCTGATCAAGAATCTGGAGATGATTGGTCGCTTGGAAGCTTCCCGCTTGAGGAGTATTTTAAAGCACTAGATTGATCTAGAGGAGAACTTTATTATGATCATGCTCTTGGCATGCGTTATAGCAAGGTGAGATATCCGGATTATTTATTTTAGTGCATATTATTTTAAAAAGTTTATTATGACGTATAATGCTAATTGATATGCACTTGGTATCGTACAGTAACAGATCAAATGTATGTAGGGTCATGCATACAAACTGAAGAAGGTGTTTGACAATTTGTTACTAAGGGGCTTATCGAAATTGTGTTTCGGAACTGATTATGTGATATTGATTTATTAGCATCAGAATGGTGTTTGACAATTTGTTAAAATAGTAACAATGTTTGACAAATCGTACGATTGTTTAGCTAATCAACAATAAAATGGTCAAAATTTTAAATAGAGTAAAGTACATGAATGGTCCCTGTGGTACAAATCTGTGAGATTTGTTAGCTTTGTGATACTGAATCTGTACATTTGATAGCATAAATGAGAGAAATTTGAATCAGTACATTTGATTAAGTTTTGTATTCGATTGGATTGGATTGTTAGTGTTTGTTTCATGCCCTAATTGTTGTTCTAAGAGAAGATGCAATTGAATTTGTAGTGTATTAGCTGGATCTCGAAGTTAATTGGTGACTGATTAGTATTGGATCATGTGTACTGATTCTGGAAGTGTTTATTTGATCTGATCTGTAGTTTTAGGGGTGTTTGGATGTCGTTTGAGATTGATGTAGAGTTGGAGTTTAGATATTAATTTTGTTTCATAGTGTCGAGTTTTCTTTCATCAATATCATGATCTTCTATTCAAAGTTGAAATGATCTCATTTTATTACTAATTTTGGTGGCTAGATGGATATGACAAAGAAGAGAAAGCAGCTAGGGCTTATGATATGGCTGCACTCAAGTACTGGGGAACTTCTACTACCACCAACTTTCTGGTGACCACAACCATTATCGCAGGTAATTAAAAAAATATATTGAAAAATCTTACATTACTGAAAAATAATGTAAGAGTATATATGTCATTCGGTTAAGGGCCAAGCACGAGCTTGCCTAACCTCAAACAGTGTTTTAATCCGAGAAAAAGTGAAACCACTGTTTTAGGTTAAAACGTGTTTTGAAACCACTGTTTTGGGTTAAAACAGTGTTTTGAAACCACTTTTGGGTTAAAACAGTGTTTGAAACCACTGTTGGGTTAAAACAGTGTTGTTAAAACAGTGTTTTGAAACCACATTTGGGTTAAAACAGTGTTTTGAAACCACTTTTGGGTTAAAACAGTGTTTGAAACCACTTTTGGGTTAAAACAGTGTTGTTAAAACAGTGTTTTGAAACCACTTTTGGGTTAAAACAGTGTTTTTTAGATTAAAACAGTGGTTTCAAACATTGAAACCACTGTTGGGTTAAAACAGTGTTTGAAACCACTGTTTTAACCCAAAAAACACTGTTTTAACCCAACAGTGGTTTCAAAACACTGTTTTAACAACACTGTTTTAACCCAACAGTGGTTTCAAAACATTGTTTTAACTCAAAACAGTGGTTTCAAACACTGTTAACCCAAAAGTGGTTTCAAAACACTGTTTTAACAACACTATTTTAACCCAACAGTAGTTTCAAACACTGTTTTATACCCAAAAGTGGTTTTAAAACACTGTTTTAATCCAAAACAGTGGTTTCACTTTTTCTCGGATTAAAACACTATTTGAGGTTAGGCTAGAAATGCTAGGGCTTTTATAGTTATTTGTTTATTTATTTTTTTGCAGTAGACATTGTATGTTTTGTTGGATTTGTTAGCCAATGGAATCATGTTACCCTAACGTCGACATCAGATCATCCGAAAACCATCATTGAGCCATCACATTCTTTTCCTTTACATCTCAGGTAACGGTTTTCCTTAATGCATCTCGACACTTAGGTTGTTATGTATGATTTTTGCTGTGGTTTTGAAACTTACGGGATAGTAATGTAAGATTAAATATATTATGTAACAATATTTAATCTATAGCCATTATAATCATTTACATAATAAAGATCAAAATATATAATAACCTATTATTTAAATTAGTTGGTAATTGTTGATGGACCATATTACCCTTAGTAACTAATTAGGTTTCCTCCTGGGTGCTTATATAAGGAGAATTAAGTGGAGGTTAAAGGGTTACTCAGTTACACACCCCATAAGCATAACATCAAATTCGTCCTCCATCTCTTAGCCGATACCCTTTTCGGTTCTCTAAGCCCCATCATCAGTCAGCACCCTAAGGAGGAACCAGATCACGATGACAAGCATGTCGAACTCCATTACTGGATTCTCCACTGGACTTTCTGCTGTGACAGGTATGTTTTACCGTTTTCCCTCATGATTAAACAGAACTGAACCAACATGTGGTATCAGAGCATATGTTGATTAGTCAGTTCTGTTTTCGTATCCATAATTCTGGGATTGAAACTTGGAAAACGAAAATTTTTGAAATCTTATGAATCAACAGCCGTATTCGAGTAGGTATATATGTTCGAAATCCCTGTTTTCGGAATATATTAATCATATGTTTACTCGAAATCTAAAGGGTTATGTTTTTATGACCGAAATCTGTTTTAGAAAAACCTTAAAGTTTCAGGTTTCGGGTTCCAGAATTTTATTTTATGTTTAGGGTTCATCACATGTTCTTAGGAAATTCGAAAATTCTGTTATGATTTGGAATATGATTTGGATTATGAAGTGTTTTTTCTATTTTTGATCTGTTTTGTCCTCAATAGATTTTCGAAAAAACTGTTATTAGATAAACATATCATAATTTTCGAAATATGTTGATAAAATTAGATCATCTTAAAACAGGAAACAATATCTCATAATCCCTTAGATTTCGAATTTCAGTTATGTTATCACAAGAAACAGCTATCAACAGTGGACTCGAGACCATCAGGTTTCGACTCGAGACCAAGATCTCGACTCGAGACCACAAGGTCTCGACTCGAAATCATAAGGGCTCTCAAAAGTTTTCAACTCGAGACAAAGGTCTCGACTCGAGACCATAACGTGTCAACTCGAGACCACTGAGGATTCGACTAAGGCCATTAAACCATTACAACTCGAGACAGAGGTCTCGACTCGAGACCATAACGTGTCAACTCGAGACAAAGGTCTCGACTCGAGACAACAAGGCTGTGACTCGAAACCTCATTATTTTTTAAGCTGTTTAATGTGAACTATTAAATAAATGGTTTTGTAATTTACTTAGTTAATTTAATCAGAATCAGATAATGTTTTGCAAAACCTGAATAGCTTAACTTGAATGAGCTTTTGATTTATCATTTCTGGCCAAAGCTGACTTGATACATCTACTTATCATTCAAGTATTACGAAAGCTATGTTGTGTGTGCATCATAAGCATGAATGTCTTAATTTATGGCCAAAGCTGATTTAATTCATTCATAGATGGCATACTCAACAAGTGCATAACTAAAGTGATTGTTTCAATTTCTGGCCAAAGCTGATTTGTTACAACCACTTTGCACATATGCTTAAATGATTACACTTCTGGCCAAAGCTGTTTTGTCTTCGTTTAAGTAGAATTTTTTAGCTAAGTCTATTATTTTGATGTTAGTAATAGACAATATCACAGCTTCATAATGTAAAATGGTCATTATTTATGCCTGCCTTAGTTTAACGTGCCCTTAGATCACATTAGGACTTCTTCATTTGTATCATAACTTGCTCATCTTATTTCCACTATCAGCACCAAATTGCGGGATTCCACCTTTAACTGGTGATAACTTTGCTGCATGGAAGGATGCCCTCATGCTTACACTTGGAGTGCTGGACTTTGATTATGCTCTAAGAGAGGATAAGCCAGCGGACCTTACTCCACAGAGTACTGCTCCTCAGCAGTTACTTCATGATAAGTGGACTAGAAGTAACCGCATGTCTCTCATGTTCATGAAGCAGTCCATTAATCACTCTATCAGAGGAGCTATTCCTGATTCTGACGATGCTAAAACCTACTTGGCTTCTGTGGAGGCTCAGTTCAAGGGGACGTCTAAAGCACACGCTAGTACTCTTATTCTCAAGCTGGTGACAACTAAGTATGATGGGAGGAGCGGCATTCGCGAGCACATCATGATGATGAATGACATGGCCAATAAGCTGAAGGGGCTGGAAATGGAAATCAGTGATGGTTTCCTTGTTCATTTCATCATTACTTCACTTCCTTCGTCCTTTGAAGCATTCAAGATCAATTACAACACTCAGAAGGACAAATGGACGATGAGTGAGCTGGTCGCTATGTGCGTACAGGAGGAAGAGCGTATGAGGATGGATCGCCATACTGATGTTGCAAACTTCACTACCTCCAACTCTAAGAAGAGGAAGAACAATTATCAGAGGAAGGATGCTTCAAAAGTCCAAAGGCCTAACCCTCATCCTAATACAAGTGCACCCTCCAGCTCTAAGAACTCCTTAGGCAGTATCCGCTGCAAGTTCTGCAAAAAGACAGGACACATGCAGAAGGAATGCCCTGACTTTAAGGAGTGGCTGGCTAAGAAAGGTAACGATTATTTTATGATACTTGAGTCCTATAATTTAAGTGTTCCTGCTAATTCTTGGTGGTTTGATTCTGGTTCTATGGTTCATGTTACCAATTCTACTCAGGGATTCCTTTCAATCCGGAAGCTGGAAAGAAACCAAAGAACGCTTAAGGTTGGGGATGATCGAGAATTAGAAGTGAAGGCCATTGGAACATTACAATTAGCTATGAAAACTGGTTTATGTATTAAACTTTATGATACCTTATATGTTCCTGAGGTAACTCGGAACCTTGTATCAGGACCAAAGTTAGACATGGACGGTTTTATTGTTTCCCATGGTCATCGCAAACTCTCTATCCATTATGATTCTGTTCTTTATGGTACTGGTATTCTGGATGGTGGTCTCTATAGATTAGAACTAGAAGATAACTTTTCCAAATCTTTGTTGTCATATAACATTAATGAATCACTCACAAAGATGGAAGAGAAACGAGACTTAGAAACTTCATCCATGTTGTGGCATCAGCGTTTAGGCCACATCTCAAGAGAACGATTAAATCGTCTTGTAAAGGATGAAGTCTTACCTCCACTCGATTTCTCTGATTTTGGAACATGTGTCAAATGTCTTAAAGGTAAAATGACATTAGCGAATAAGAAAGGTGCCACTAGGAGCTCTAATTTATTAGAACTCATTCATACTGACATTAGTGGTCCCTACCAAATCGCTGGCATAACAGGACATACTTCATTTATCACTTTTATTGATGATTATTCTCGTTACATGTACTTGTATCTTATTAAGGAAAAATCTGAATCTCTAACAACTTTTAAAGATTATAAGGCTGAAGTTGAAAAGCAATTAGATCGTCAGATTAAAGTTGTGAGATCAGATAGAGGCGGTGAATATTATGGAAGACATACTGATGTGGGTCAAGCTCCTGGTCCATTTTATGAGTTTTGTAAGGGCCAGGGGATTGTGAACCAATACACCATGCCTGGTACACCTCAGCAGAACGGTGTCGCTGAAAGAAGAAACCGTACCCTTATGAACATGGTGCGCAGTATGTTAGCCAACACTAATTTACCATTATTCCTCTGGACTGAAGCGTTAAAAGCAGCTGTTCATATACTCAATAGAGTTCCTTCTAAGTTTGTCCCTAAAACTCCTTATGAACTTTGGACAGGAAGGAAACCGAGTCTTAAATATATGAAAGTATGGGGCTGCATTGCTGAAGCAAAACTTTACAATCCTTTCCTAAGGAAACTTGACCCTAAAACAGTTACCTGTTTCTTTATCGGGTATCCTGAGAACTCTAAGGGTTATCGTTTCTATTGTCCTTCTCATGTCACCCGTATTGTTGAAACCAAGCGTGCCGCGTTCCTGGAGGATTTCAAGGTCAGTGGGAGCAGTACCAACCCTTACGAAGAATTGCAAGAAGTACAAGACACGGGGGGGGGGGGAGACTCGTCGCTTACCATTACTCCGATTACTCCTCTTGTACCCAATGCAACTACTGTACCTGAAGCTACTGCACCAACTCCAAATTCACCTCTACAATCAGAACCCATTATACCTCATGACGAAGGCACATCAAACGCTCAAAACCAAGACAACGCTGAACCCGATAATCCACTCAGGAGGTCATCTAGGCAAAGAAGGCCTACTAATTGGGATGATTATGTTACCTACCTGACTGAAATGGATGCTGGAAAGCTCAATGATCCTATCTCTTACAATGAAGCCATTAGCAGTGATCAGTCTTCTGAATGGAATAAAGCGATGATTGATGAGCTTGAATCCATGAAGAAAAATGACGTTTGGGATTTGGTAGAATTACCCAACGGAGCCAAACCCGTAGGATGCAAATGGGTATTCAAAACAAAACTGGATCCGAATGGGAACGTTGAACGCTACAAAGCGAGATTGGTTGCAAAGGGCTACACTCAGAAAGAGGGAATTGATTATCAAGAGACGTTTTCACCTGTCTCTCGTAAAGATTCATTAAGGATCGTCATGGCCCTAGTAGCTCATTTTGATTTGGAGCTGCATCAGATGGACGTTAAAACCGCTTTCCTTAACGGAGATTTGGACGAAGATGTTTACATGAAGCAGCCTGAAGGCTTTAAACCTGAAGGTGAGGAACATCTAGTCTGTAAGTTGAAGAAATCCATTTACGGGTTAAAACAAGCATCACGTCAATGGTACCTCAAGTTTGATGAAGTCATGAAGAAGCAAGGTTTTATGAAGAATCAAGTGGATCAATGCACCTACCTCAAGATGAGTGGGAGCAACTTTACTATACTTGTCCTTTACGTAGATGATATTCTATTGGCAAGTAATAGTTTAGATATGTTGCATGAGTCGAAGCGGTTACTTTCGCATAACTTCGACATGAAGGATCTCGGAGAGGCTTCTTACGTCATTGGCATCGAAATTCACCGAGATAGACACAAAGGGATATTAGGATTGTCCCAAAGGGCCTACATAGATCGTGTCCTTACGCGTTACAACATGCAACAGTGCAAACCCTCAATCGCTCCAGTAGTTAAGGGAGATGTTTTCGGTTCATTCCAGTGTCCGACAACAGAGGTTGAGAAGGAGCAAATGAGCCAGATACCTTACGCGTCAGTAGTCGGGAGCTTGATGTATGCTCAAGTCTGTACTCGTCCAGATATCGCTTATATTGCTGGAATGTTAGGCCGTTATCAGACTAATCCTGGCCTAGATCACTGGAAAGCAGCTAAGAAGGTACTTCGATATCTGCAAGGGACAAAAGACTATAAACTGACTTATAGAAGAAGTGATCATTTAGAAGTGGTGGGCTATTCTGATTCTGACTTTGCAAAGTGCAAAGATGACAAGAAATCCACTTCGGGCTATATCTTTATGTTAGCAGGCGGCCCTATTTCATGGAAGAGTCATAAACAACAGTTGACCACAACTTCCACAATGATGGCAGAGTACATTGCTGTTTATAACGCAACCTATCATGGAATGTTGCTTAGAAATCTGATCACTGGACTCAAAATCGTAAATTCCATTTCTAGACCATTGAAGCTTTATTGTGATAATTCAGCTGCCGTTAGTTTCTCGAACAGTAACAGTTCGACTGGAGCTGGTTTATATCTCGATACAAAATATCTGTTCGTACGAGAACGAGTTGAGGAAAATAATCTTTGTATCGAGTATATTAGTACTAAGGATATGCTTGCGGATCCGATGACTAAAGGTCTCCCTCCTAAGGTTTATGAAGAATATGTTCGTAATATGGGATTTTGTAAAGACCTTATTTGAGCATATTGTACTAGCTTATGTTTTATGTTAATGAAATTTCCTCAGTTTGATTTTGTATGTCTCTTAGAATATGTTCAACCGGTATAATGGCATATTGACAAATAAAGTTATAAATCAAACAAAGGGCTTACGCGTATTTTGATCATGACGATTAGGTTTTAAATTAAGGCTATAGTATGATTAATGGGGGTCCTGAGTCGCATAATGATTCAACGGCTGTATTTCTCTGCTATAGTACTTGTTTAAGGCTAAAATGAGTGTTAACTCCTGATCAGGCTTATCTAATACTCATAGTAAATGATTACTCGGCTAAGTGGGAGAATGTAAGATTAAATATATTATGTAACAATATTTAATCTATAGCCATTATAATCATTTACATAATAAAGATCAAAATATATAATAACCTATTATTTAAATTAGTTGGTAATTGTTGATGGACCATATTACCCTTAGTAACTAATTAGGTTTCCTCCTGGGTGCTTATATAAGGAGAATTAAGTGGAGGTTAAAGGGTTACTCAGTTACACACCCCATAAGCATAACATCAAATTCGTCCTCCATCTCTTAGCCGATACCCTTTTCGGTTCTCTAAGCCCCATCATCAGTCAGCACCCTAAGGAGGAACCAGATCACGATGACAAGCATGTCGAACTCCATTACTGGATTCTCCACTGGACTTTCTGCTGTGACAGGTATGTTTTACCGTTTTCCCTCATGATTAAACAGAACTGAACCAACAAGTAATTGTCAATTTCAGGTAGGTTGGGTATTGAGACCAAGAAATTCAGCGCCACTTGCAGTTACGGTTTTAAGGTCAGTCAATTATTGGCTTGAAACAGAGACAGAGGACCTTTGTTTCTGAATGTATTGTAGTTTCACTTATGACTTATGCCTGATGTTGTTGTCATGGTAGGAGAGAGCGATTGGATTTGTTGTCTAAAATGGGTTTTTATTTTTTTGTTTCGATACTGGATACAAGAAAAACTGATTGAAATCGAGACTGAAGCAGACAATCTTCTACTTGCAAGGCACGAGGTAACTAAGTTTCCATCACTTCAAGTGAATATTTTCTCATATTTTAAAACTGATGGATTTTTGGTACGTAGCTTTTACCTCATGATGTGAAATAATGTCACTGCTGCAAGTAACTTGGTTATACGCTATAGTAATCACATCTTAAAATATGTACAATATACTCCATATATTCGCAATTAATAATTTTGAGTCAACAGGATTGAGTTGCTATTGCTTCTAGAGGAGTTGATGACTTACACAAGCAACCAAGAAAAGTGGGTCTATGGTGTCAAGTAATGGCATTTATTTTCTCTTTGTTCGTAACATAGTAATGAAATTTTTATGTCCTAACAGATACTGTCTTTAACATTGTTTTATAAAGACATGTAACTAAACGCAAACAATTTAAACGATATATTATAATCTGTTTTTTAGTATTTGATTTCGATCGTTATTAAACCTACCTGTGTGTTTACACGAGTCTTACTACTAGTATTAATAAAGAAACTTCATTCATAAACATGTTGAGTTTGAGATTTAGTACGCTTGACAACCATAAAACACATGTAAATCAGAAAGCCATATATTAGACAAAATGCAGTGCTTTCAATTTCTATATCGCACAACAAATAAGAATAGAAGTGCTTTCAATTACAAGAATAAACAACTAATCTAAAATCTTAAGGGATTAATTCAACACAGAAAGTTAAAGTTATTTAAAGAAACATTTCGACAAACAGTTGGAGAGCCTTACACTAATGCATGATTGCAGAGGTCAATAAGTGCCTGTTCGTTGAAGAGTATAGCACTAAAGCAAGGGTGAACAAGAGCCTTTCCTGGGTCACCAATCACATGAAAAAAACTACAAGATGAAGAAACAATAACAACTACGATTCATTACGAAATTACTAACAAAAAAACCTACAAATTGCAAACACCATAGAATCATTCACTAATTACATTAAACAAAACATATATATACTCAAATAAACACACGTATTTGTGGATTAACCCTATAAACATAACAATTCTTCATTTGGATCAATTAAGAATCTGATTGCATCCAATAATTTTAAGAAATTGGGGCCTTAGGGCTTTACCTATGATCAAGAACAGCCGACTCTGCTATAAAGCCCATGGCATTGTAGAGAGAGAGTTTGATCTGAAGAAGCATTCGAAAAGCAGAGAAAACAAGAGTCGGCTTGGATTGTTGGAGAGGCAGATCTAGAAATTATGGTAGGGTACTACATATTGAGCGGGAAAAAAATTTAGGAGGGGGAAAATGATTTGAATCAAAATTTATTAAAAATATGTGTAAATGAGCCCATGGGAAATTATTAGAGGGGAATTTTATTAAAATACCTGTAAATGAGCCGAGCTACTCGAGTTCAGCTAGACAAAAATTTCTAAACCTGCCAAGCTTTAGTGAGCTCGAGTACGAACCTAAAAAATAAGTTTGTTTATTAAACGAGTTTGAGCGACTCACGAGCGTAAACGAGCTCACTATTTGTATAGTTTTTAATTAGTATATTTGATATATATTCAAATAAAAATAATAACTATCAATAAAATTACGAAAATACAACTAAATTATATGTGTTTATATATATATATATATATATATATATATATATATATATATATATATATATATATATATATAATTTATAGAAAATAATAATTTTAACTGACATAAGTTAATTAATATATAATAAATTAGCAGTGCTGGAGCTTTAAAAACAAAGCTCGAACAAAGCCACACTCGTGCTTGAGATTTGTTTCTATAAATTAATAATTATAACCAATGTTACTTAATTAATATATAATAAATGAGCCAAGCTCGAGCTTTAGAAACAAAGCTTGAACCAAACCATGCTCGTGCTCGAACTTTCATAGCTTACAAGACTATGAGCTCCAGCTTAGTCGAGCTCAAGCTTGACTCGTCTGCACCCGTAATTAAAAGGTTTTAAAGAGGGCAAACTTTGAGAAGAACCGTTTGAAATTTTAGTGGCAAGCATAAAGTGTCATTAAAAATCTAAATTATTGGCATAAAAGTTAAATGCCACTAAAAGTATTTGCTAGGTAAATGTGACATAGGCAAAGTGCCACTAAAAATCTAAATTAGTGGCACAAAAACAAAATGCCACTAGAAGCGTGTGCCACTAAATGACTTTTTATTTGTAGTGAATTTTTTCTCTTTAACAGTTTTCAAGTTTTTCCCACGGTTTTTTATTGCAAATTAACCATGATGTCCATATTACATAAACAATAATTGCTATAGGAAATTAACCCTTATGTGTATATAGTTTTTCTTATGACGCTAAAAAGATGACACACAAAAACAGTTTCATAAATTTATTAAATTTTGTACAACCATGACATTTTTTCTTGACACGTATTTAAATATCATAAAATAAGCGTGTGTCGTTATGCGTGTGTCAAGAGAGATCTTGTTTTTTTATGACGTTGAAAGGATGACATACAAAAATGTGTCATAAATATATTGAATTTTGTAAAACCATGACATTTTTTTTCTTGACAGTCACTTTCGAATGCCATAAAATGAGCGTATGTCATTGTTTGCGTGTCAAGATGAATCTTGTTTTTTTATGACGCTAAAAACATGACACACAAAAAAGAATGTCATAGATTTATTAAATTTTGTAAACCATGACATTTTTTTCTTGACATACGCTTTTGAATGTCATAAAATATGCGTGTGTCATTGTTCGCGTGTCAAGAGGAGTGTATTTTCTAGTAGTGTTATATTCTTGTTTTGCATTTGGAAAACATAACAGAAAATTGCCCCAAGTCTCTTATTCTTCTCTCTTGATCTGTAGAGTATTTGCCTGCTAAAAAAAGGCTCTACTAGTCATTTAATGTTTTCGTAATTCTCTATTTATTCAGATTTGAATTTTAAACCTTTGAAAGAATGCTTGATGTTCATTTATTCAGAATTCAACCCAGGGACCACGGTAGCGTGATAGATGGTGGAAGACTTAGGGTGATTGAGATGTGCCTGTACATAAAGTAAACTTTTTTAATGTTACATTAAGAAATTCTTATGTTAAATTACACCTTTACAACTAGTTTAATACCCGTCCGGTGGACGGGGTACGCTAACAACGTAACAAACAAAGATGTATATTGATGGTGTTTCGGTTTGCTTCTCGTTTTCTTCTTTTCCGTCTCCTTTTTTAAAGAAGTTACAACCATCTAACTTTTCATTTTCTTCTTTTCAAACCACAAAAACTCATTCTCAACACGTTATCCAAACACTACAAAAATCACCACTAACAAAAGTACTAAAAGCAATAAAAAGAATTACATCGTTTCATTTCTTGTGCCTTTTCTAACTTGAAGAATCTTGGAAGCAGGTAGTCTTCATCCGTTTCAAAATCAGGAACAAAATGATTCATCCCGAACTAAAATGAATGCAACTGAAGTTTATTTTTAGTATCATCAAATTATTGTTATATATGGGAAAAAAAAACATTTTCATACTCATTTTCATGCAAAATGAATAGAAAAAAATTACCTTGACACAGTAACGGGCCCATGAAGCACACATGCATGGAAGTATGTGACACTATGCAAGAACCATGAACTTGCCTGCAAATTACACATCTCTACAATTAACCCACAAAAAAACACGATTAATTTTGATTTAATCAACACTTCAGTGATATTGTTTTTAGTTTTTACCTTCACAAATGAATTGGGTGGAATCCTTAAAAGTCCAACTTGGGGTTCCATCTTTTCACCGCTTAAGAAAGCGACCAGGTCGGAACCAAGCACGTATGACGTGGACTCACAATGTATCACATTAGTTGTGGTTTCAATCCACCACCTATAGGATCATGATACGGAAAATAATAATCATAATAATAGTAATAATAATAGTAATAGTAATAATAATAATAATAGTAATAGTAATAATAGTAATAATAATAATAATAATAATAATAATAATAATAATAATAATAATAATAATAATAATAATAATAATAATAATAATAATAATCACAAAAACATATGTGGCTGAAAACAAAAGTAAAGTGCAAATAAATAAACATAAGACAATATTTCACTTCATTTTTTCTACTACCTTCGTATTCTTCTGGAAAAATCTTGACAAAGTCTCCCATTTTATGTAGTTATACTCAATATGTATTTGAGATGTACTGTATTGGCAACACATTGTGTAGTTATACCCAGGTTTATATAAACACCTTAAGTCACATGTTATATATATCTTATGTGGAATCAATCAATCCAGACCTTGATAGACAATCATGAGCAGCTTTTTTTCGTTGCTCAGTCTACGTGTGCCTGAAATAAGATAAAAGGTCTTGAATTGTTTAAATCTTTAAAGAACTTAAGAAAAAAAATACATAAAAAATGGTGTCTGAAAGCACAAAACCTCCTAAAAATTTGAAAAAGTTTAGATTATTGGATCCTATTAACATTGTACAAATTTACAAAATATCAAACAATGAATAAAACAATCATTTGTGGGACGACCCAACCCATTACTTTTATCCTAATTTGTCAAGAGTTGATGTAAGTTGAGCATATGGATGCTGCACAATTAACTCAAAATTTAGAGTTGTCAAAACCAGTTGTTCGGCTTCAATCACCCTCTCTCCTTATTGATCTAACCAGTCCTCTTGAATACTGGTTCATTAGACATAAATGACAAAATAACTTACAAAAATATTATAGAAGTTATGTACCCTCCCAAAGGAGTAAATAGTAGAGTACATTGAATCTTGATTGTCTCTGTAGGCGTCTTTATCCCACTGCCTGCAGTCTCCTCCCTCGACTACTGCCATTTTTATTTTTGCAGCGCCGGCAAGGAACACCTTAGAAGACAGAGAATCCACTTCCCTTACCATCTTCCGTACCGTCTTCTCCCCTTCTTCTACTCACCAATACGCTAATTACTTAGGTATTTTATTTACCTTTACATATATAACATGAACTCATCAAATTACATAAGTATTTTTTTTTCTTTCTAAAAATGATAAATTTGACCCGTTTACTAAAAAAATGACAAGTTTGGCCTGTTTAATAAAATAGTTGATTCTTGACCCGTTAACTAAAAGTGATAACCATGACCCACTTACTAAAATGGTTAACCTTGAAGGTTAGCAGTTGAAATTTGATAGGATACTTATGTCATAAGGGCATAAGGCAACCCATAAGGTCACTGATGGCATGATAATTTTGCTCAAATGTGCCATATGCATATCTAATAATGCAACAAATCTAACTATTTATGTTGAAGAAATCATTTTTGAAATAATACCTCGATGTATATCGACTCCAAGCACCTACACAAAGGTAACAGTTTGTAATTAAGAAGAAAGAAATCGAATATGTATAAATTAAAAAAAGGGGTAACTTTGTAGAATAGTAACCAAGTTTTAAAAGTGTTCCAATTAAGTCACTCAAGTTTCAAAAGTGTTCCAATCAGGTCACTCAACATTCATTTTTCATTAAAATTAAGTGTTTTTTCATCCATTTCATAAGTAACCATGGTGATGTGGATTTTTGTTTCTTTTTTCCCTTTTATTTGATGCTAACTTCGAGTGATGACGTGGATTGTAACTTGTTTTTTTTAATTTTTAATGTAATTAAAGTGTTTTTATTTTTTATAAATATAATTTCATATATTAAAATAATCCGACCCCAACATCTTATTCTTAATTTTTTTCTTGACACATAGAAAAAAGGACATGACTAGATTTGATTGTTGAGTTATCTAATTGGGACAAAAACGATACGAGTGACCTAATTAGAACACTTTTAAAACTTGGTTACTATTCTGTGACATATTCCCTTAAAAAAAAGATACCATAAGTAAGGTAAATAACAAAACCATAACTTATCTTGCCTCACCTGTCGGATTATTATTATAATTATTATTATTATTATTATTATTATTATTATTATTATTATTATTAATATTATATATGAACTAAAAAATAATGCAACGATGTAAAATCAAATGAAAAAACTAATATTATTAAATAACAAATAAAGATAAACTATTAGTACCACATATTTAAAACTAACAATAATTCAACGATGTAGAATCAAACGAAAAAAACTAATTTAGTAAATAACAAATAAAGATAAATTAATTCGTACCTCGTATTTAAGAAAAAAACTAATTTAGTAACTAACAAATAAAGATAAACTAATTTGTACCTCATATTTAAAACTAATGGATAATTCAACGATGTAAAATCAAATTAAAAACTAATTTATTAAACAACAAATACAGATAAAAAATCAAATTAAAAACTAATTATTAAACAACAAATAAAGATAAACTAATTCGTAACTCATAGCATTCACGAAGAAAGTCAGAAGCCCCTAATTAGTAATTAGTAAGTTAAAAGAAAATAATAAAAATAGGTCTTTTACTGGGTTTGTTTGATAAATGAAGATGGGCTTTTAAAAAATGGCCCATAAAGCATAATGACCTATCGTCATCAGCAGTCTCTTCTGCTTCTCTTCATCTCACCGATTCTGGACTCACCAAACAACTTCGACACACCGTGCCACTAACATTGGCCAAAAATTGAGTATAAAGTTTCCATTTCTCTTTTAACTTTAGCCACTTTGTCTAAGATAATTGAGAGGATCAAGCTCATTTTTTTCTTCCTTCTTGTTGCCTGCTCCGGTATACTCTATGCGGTAGATTTGGCCGGCCGGAGGGTCCCCCTGAAAATCCGCCGATGGTCTACAAGTGCTTCAAACCAACAATCATCAATTACTGATAGCATAAACGGAATCAATACACACAGATAAACAAACAACTTTGTCAATTAACCATGTACACAACTACACATACCGATTTTTATATGGATCAACCAAAGTCGACGATGAAGAAGGATCAAATTTCGAGCCTGGTTGCACATCATGAGAAACAGACTTCGATTAGGACTAATAAAAAGCCACCAAAAACGGCAGATCAAGTGGCAGGGCCCAACCCTGATGCATTTGTAGAAACCCTCATGTGCGGTCGAAAGTTAAGAAGAATGAGGGATCACTGTGACATTCTCCAATTTCACAATTCCTTTGTTTATATAAGGGTTCGCAGAGGAGGTGGTCGTCATTTGCATACGTGGGGTACGTGGTTTAATAAACTGCAGGAGTTAAAGAATTGATTGCAAAAATTGTCCTCAGTTTACTTACGGTAACTGTAGGATTTTAAGAGAGAGAGAGTGTATAACCTCTCTCAACTGCCTATTTTACAGTTATTTTGATGACTTTATGTGGCTAGGATTTAACCTGAGAGAGATTTGACGGTGATGATTAAAAGTGATAGCACTGTCTATAATATATATAATAATAAGTAACCACCTTTAATTAATATTTCAAATCAATACTCAAAACGGTTAAAGGTGACATTTAGGTGGTTGAGTTATGGAGATAGTGGGTAGCAAAAGATGGAGGTAACCACCAGATACAAAAACCGACCATAACCTCTTGGAACCGCCACAAGAGCGGTTATTTTAGTGAGTTTAAACGGCCCAGATTTCATCTCAGCAAGATCTAACGGTGGATATCGATTTCAAAGGTAACTTCCACTTAATGGGTTCCATATATATATATAATTATAACAATAAAATCATAGGTATAAAAAAGCTATTAAATTGATTATAAAGCTCGTACTTACCTTATCCGATTCATATGTAGGTTTACACACGATTGGGCGAAGGAAGGTATTGTCCATTGATGCAACCTGAAAGAAAAAAAAAAAAAGAAATGTGAAGTTGACAACCAGCCGCAATAAAGAGCTATGTATGAAGCTTACTTTAACATCCTTATCCATTGTTGCATCTTCAATGTGCTGCTCAATGTTCACCGACAAAATCTCCTCAATTAGATTAGAATAAATGATACTTGACAGAAGGTAAAGAAATAAACACGCAGGATGTACTATTTTACGGACAGGTTTCAATATATATAAACTCAGGCATAACTGCAAAGGAACTAAAATATAGGTGATGTGTAAGAAGTGGTTAATTAAAAACAACTAAAATATGCGTATGAATAAAAACACCTTAAAAATGTAAACTTTTAGACATGCTTTGGCCTAATAGGTATCGGTACTCTCATCAGGATTGTCCCCAGGTAGGCAATCGAGTTGTACGAAATGCCAGCCTAGACAGGAGTTCCCAACTTAACGGTACTTAACCCTTCCAGTTACTACATGTCCGACACGAAAAACACATTTTTACAAATAATGTACAAAAAGACAAACTTTAAAGAAAACCTTAAACTAGACACTCTAAGTTTTAAATTTATAAACTTAGACTTGATCTAAACCTAAACCACACATCCGGCAGTGTACCGATCAGTGTAGTATAGATGATGCAAGTCCGAGTATCGAACCCAAAGGACTCTGTTGAATTACGTTAATTAGTTTATTTACACCAAAAATGACATCACACTAAACATTATTATATTTTTTTGTATTTTTGATTTAAAGGGGGGTTTGACTTGAAAAGTAAATTAACTAAAAACTAATTAATAAACATAAACTAAAAATACATTAAGACAAAGTTTTAATAATAATAATAAAGGACTATCTAGGTTGAAATTCTACTTGTTGATAACATACTTTCTACCGGGTAATTGTGTGATATGAAACCGGGATCTTTAGATCTTAAACCTTTAAAGACGACGTAGGATTCCTAATCATTCTCGGGAATACAACTATGTGACTTTGAAGGTTTATTATTATTACCGATTTACTAGACTACCTTACAGTTATCTAGTGTTCTTTATAAGTGTTTAAAACTTACTTCTTAACAGTTATAAGTCTAAACAATTTAAGAAAACTATGTTTGGTTTAATAGATAAATTAGTGATAATTCAACTAAAATGATTTCTTACAAAACTCAATTTTAGCAATACACTATATTTAATCTATTAATATTTTTATACCTTACAGCGCTAAAAATAGTTAAACATTAAAACTGGATTAATTCTTTAATCATTAGTTCTATGGTTTATTTTACAATCCACCACAAGATTACCCAAACCGCAAAGTCTTGAATAACAACATAATTCGATTGATGAAATTACTTTCACTAGAATTAATGTGAAACTAATGATCAAAGTACCAATCAAGTTAAAACATTCATATACACCAAACATGCAACTTAAATTATTTACTTAACAAGAACAAACCATAATCACACAATACCCGGTAAAAATTACATATTAACAAGCATTCATCACAACCTAGATAGTTTTAAAGTTTAACTAGACATAATATAAAACAATACAACTGAACAAATAACTGAAAACATAATACAAGATAAATTGAAAACTAAAGATAAACAAACCCGGATCGCCTAGGACTTGAACCGAAAGCTTCCGCGACTCCCGAGAAGCTCCACGGCACTCCACAATCGTCTTCGACTACATTTGATCCGAATTTCTCGGTCTTGGGAAGTGTTTTCCGAAGTATTTCAGATGTGGGAATGTGTATTTTCGAGCAAGGATTGAAGGGCCTTTTATACTTGAAATTTTGGCTTTTCTGGACCCTTTACGGACCGTAAGGGTGATGGCTTACGGTCCGTAAGCCCATGCTTTGCGACTTTGGTCACCTGCTCCGAAAACGGACGAAAAGTTGTTTGCCGACACAGCTTTACGGACCGTAAAGCCCATGGCTTACGGTCCGTAAGCCCCTGTTTGTTGACCGGTCCGCACCTGCTCCATTTACGGACGTTACTGTTTCTGCCGACAGTCCTTTACGGACCGTAAGGGTCAGGCCTTACGGTCCGTAAGCCCTCCTGGTCAACGAAAGTCAACTGTCCCCTTTGCGGACCTGATCACCTTTCTGCGGACCACCCCTTACGGACCGTAAGGGTCTGACTTACGGTCCGTAAGTCTTCTTCAATTAAAACAAACTTCATTTTTGGATTCCTCTCGTCGAGCTACCCCAAAAACATATGTTATGGTTCCCGTAACTCATTTCCTAGCTCCGGATATGTCCAGATGAAGTTCTGACTGTTTCTGGCGCGTATTTCTTCATATCTTCTTCGTTTAAGCTCCGTTTTACGCACCGTTTTCGCCCACGTCTTCGTAATTCAACCCTCTATCATGCCATTTTCTAATATCTTTATTTTCAATCCATTAACATTTCCCATGTATTGTTTCCTTCGTCGATCCTTTACCGTTTTCTCGCATAATCCTCGATTATTTCACCAATTCCTGTAAATATAACATATAACTAAATAAGTACCAATATTGCGGGAAAACCATATTCAAACAGATTAAATTGTAAGGAATTCGATGCGTGAAATGTGTATAATTTTAGACACATCAATAGGAAGGTGGAGAACATGACCATTTTTTTAGGTAAAATAAAAACTGAATAAAAACCATTTATAAGAGAGATTTCAGAGGTAACTTCCAGCTAAAAAAAATGTGATTTGCTGAAAATAACTTCCACATTTATCGTTCCTTTTGTTATTTTGAAAAACCTCCACATTTATCGGTTGCAGGTAGATAATGGGGCAGAAATACATGGAGCAAAACCACCAGATCATGGGGCAGAAATGTATGGAACAAAACCACCTGCCGGAAACTACCAGTAACTTCTCTTAACCGTCGTTTGTAGCGGTTATTTTTGCTAGTTTAAACGGACATGATTTAATCTCAGCAAGATCTAAGGGCCAAGAATGATTTGAGAGTTGGTTAGACTTAATGGGTTTAATATATATATATAATTATAACAAATCAATAAAAAAATCATATATAACTCAAGTTCGAATTTCAAATCCAATCGAAAAGCAAAATTCGAATCTGAATCCATTTCTATCTTGATTTGAAAATAGAATTTGAAGTTGGGATTCAATTTTTTCGAGTTTTATGAGTCTGATTCGAGTATTTAACACCCTTAGAACGAGTTATAGGCATGTGAAACGAGACAATATTGTTTTTATAGTTTAAGTTGTAGAAATGGATGTATTTTGTTTGGGTGTGGCTAAATGCACCTCCACTTTTACTGTTTATACCTCCATTTCTAAAGATATCATTTTTATAAGTTTTTAAATTTCACCCTTTACCTTTTATATATTATTGTTTTGTTCAATTGTTTACCGTTTTTTTTTTTTTTTTTTGTTCATTTCCTGTTTGTTTTTTATCAATTCTTGATTGTTTTGTTTAAGTTTCTTTCTCTTTTCCCCAGAATGATTTTGTTTAAGTTAACTAACTAAGATCTAGTAACTCAATTCCTTCATATGAAAACAACACATGAAAAGGGATAGAATAAACCTTGGTTGTATTATTATATAATAATAGAAGAGTCCATATTATATCTTACAACGGGTTAAGAAGAGAGATAGAAGTGAAACCTCCGAAATCTCATGACCAACATTCCGGACGTGAATGACTTTGGAAGGCTCTGCCATATCCTAGAATAAAGTGATCAATTAGAAATAGAAAAGGTATTTCGGAATTAAAACCCTAAAATTCGATCAGCATACGAAACCCTAGAGTCGCACCTGAAGAAGATGAAGAAAACAAGCTTGCAAGCGGCAAAGGGAGTAAGTGACTCGTGCAATGCGACTTCGCCCTAATTAAACATCTTCTCTTCTATCTTTTCCTAATACAAATTTTCAAAAAAATAGAAAATACAAGGGTTGATTGTATTTGTTTACAAACTTCATGGGGAGTGCAACCAGTAAAATTAAAAAAAATGGGAGTGCATTTAGCAACACTCATTTTGTTTGAGCAATTTTAAATGAGTAATCATGTTTTGAGTACGTCTACTTTCCTTATTATTATGATTGGCTAAATTATATGGGATTAGGTTTGATTTTTGGGGCAATTTCACATATACCTCTATAAACTTACAAAATATCATATATACCCTTGCAAAATTATAAATATCATATATATACCTAATTCATTGAAAACAATTTAATAAATAACTATTTTACCCTTATTTTTCTAGAATCTTAAAATCTCATTTATGACCTTTAACTTCAAATATTATATTTACTCATTTTTAGCTTAATTTATTTAGCTTCAATATATTATATATGATGAATATTGTTTATGAAAGAATGGGTAAAATATTTAAACTTAAAATGTGTTATATAAAAATATAAAGTTAAAATATGAGCGTATATGAAAACTTAAAGATAAAATAATAAGGGTAAAACGACTATTTATTAGATTGTTTTTAATAAATTGAGTATATTTGATATTTTAACTATTTTGTAAGGCCATATATGATATTTTTAGTTTTTATTGGGTATATTTGAAAATTTCAAGTTTGTAAGGTATATATGAAATTACCTTGATTTTTATATGTATTTAGTTTAATCTAACTTTTGAACATTTGCTAGATATATATGAATGTGTTATTGTTAATTTTTTTTTTTTGAACGGTAAATCACTTTATATATATATATAAAGAGCCAGCTAGAAACTGGGAAACAAAACAGGAAAAATAAAAAACGACAGAAGACACAAAGACAATTACAACAGCCCTACAGAATCAAAACTTAACCAATTCCATCCGGCTCCCAAGCCGACACCAACCCCCCATCGATATAGATTGAGATAAAATTCATTGATCCCAGTTCATCTCCATCTCCCCACAAATCAATTTTTTCACGTGATTCTCAAAACCATCCACACCTATTCCCAGACAGGCCCCAAATTCCAATGTACGAGAGACTTCTTCCTCAAAATTGAGGCGAACCTGATCTTCCCCCGCAATTTCTTCCTCAAAATTAAGGCCGGCGAACCTCCTCCTCCAAACGGAAGATCTCCTCGAGGTTGAACGGGTCCGAAGTGTTTGAAATCTCCGGCTCCTGGTTTAGATCAGGGATAATTACGTTTTGGGCCTTTTTATTAGTGAATGAATTAATTATGTTCACGTGTTTAACATATGTACGTGTTGCAAAACAGACTATCTATAGCCACATTCTTGCATCTTATTCTTTTTACATGTCCTTGTCTTGTCCCCCACTAAAAGTATATAGAGATGTGTGCAGTTATGGCCTCATGTTTGATCTGCTTTGGATCAGGCTATTACGCAACAAGATTGTTGGACACCCTTTGTGATCTTACTCAGTAGCTAATAAGCCATGAATTATCTGGTTTGTCATACAATTGTTGGTTATGGTTTTGTTAACTTAAAGAGTTGCGGCCTTATTTGACATGTCTGATTTTGTTTATAATTCGGAGAAAGTTTTGGCATATTATTATTTTCAAGCACTAAACACTGGAGGGGTATAAAATTAGTTGTATATTTGAAGAGTTAAATGCCATTTTAGTCCCTGTGGTTTTGGTCATTTTGTCAGTTTAGTCCAAATGTTTCATTTTTCGCCTCTGGGTCCAAAAAGGTTTCAGCGTTGCCATTTTAGTCCACTGGGTTAACTTCATCCATTTTTTCTGTTAACGAGAAGGGCAATTCGGTCATTTTATGTTAAGCCAAATATTTAATTGTCATAAGTTAGAGGGTTATTATTGTAACTAGTAGAATATATATAAACCTCTTTGTAATCAATATTGAATTATGAATAAAAATTATGAGTTGATATGGTATCAGAGCCTATCAACTTGTAAACCCTAAATAACCCTAAATCCCTCTTGTTTCGATAACAGCAAGATAGCAAGATAGCATATGTAATATGCCATGATTTGAAGATAGCATAACTTCAATATCCAGTAGCCAAAGGTCAAAAGCATATATTGTTTTTCGTGAAGATAGCATACGGTGGAAAGCATTAATTGTTGATTATTGTTTTTTCGTGAAGTAGCATGTCTTTTGGGATTAATAATTTTCGTGAAAGATAACTTAGTCGAATCAACAATTTTCGATTCCTATTTTTACATTCCTACTTTTACATAACATCGACCTGCAACAGCAACCAACATCGAATCAACAGTTGTCGTAGTCATCTAACCGGTTCTACTCTCAGGTATCAAAATCATTGTTTTTCTCATCATGACAACGATTACTCCCTTCAGTATTCAAGAACGTACATCCCATAATTCCCACAAGTTTGCATTCAATCTTACACCAAAAAATTATGGCTACTAGAAAGCCATGATGGAACCGTTTCTAAAGGCTAATGCATTATATTGTTATGTTGACAACACGTTATCTTGCCCGGAAGAGAAAATTACAACCGGTGATGCTACTACTACAAACCCTAATTTTACAAACTGGATTGCTAATGATGCACACGTCCGCATGATTATTATATCCACCGTTTCCGAGTCTTCGTTTCAACACATCCAAGGAGACACGGCTCGGGAAGTATGGTTAAGTCTAGCACGTGCATATGCTCCTTCGAATGCATCTCATGAGTTCACACTAAAAACGCAGCTTTTAAAGATTTCAATGAAAGATGGTGAAAAAGGTATCAATTATCTCAGCCGCGCTCAAGAATATGCAACGGCTCTTGCAAATATTGGTGAACCCGTCAAAGACAAAGATCTCGTCATGCTTACTATAGTCGGGTTACGTGAGGAATACCATGGTTTGAAAAGTAATCTTCTTGCCCGCTCCCCACCGGTTCAATTTAACGAGCTTCACGGCCTTATTGGTGATCATGAATATATCACTCGGTCCACTGTTTCTTCATCATCGGCCTCTCCACAAGTCTTCAATGTTACCACTGCCGCAACAACTACTTCCCCGGCCCCCGATTTGGCTTCGATTCAGCAGCAGATTACCAACCTTCAACTTTTGGCAAACCAACTTGCTTCCACAACTCAACCGTCAGCCTCACCATCGGCTCCTCAGGTAAATTATGCTTCTCGGTCTGCTTCTTCAAGACCGACCCGTGGATATGGTCGGGGCCGTGGGTTTTCTCGCGGGGGTAGTGGCCGTGGTGGTTCACAAGGCTCTCGTCAATTTGCTTGGGCGTCCACTCAGAATATGGTTTACGGTCATTGCTATAGGTGCGGTATTGGTCATATTCCCTCACAGTGCCCAAATCACACCGGATCCTCTCGTGGATCACCTCAAGTGAAATATGCTAACTCGGAGGCGGGCTTATATACTACTTGGACCTCGGATACAGACGCTAATTCCCATGGTACTCCTGATCTTGCTAGTATGGACAACTCGGACGTCTATTACGGTAATGACTCCCTCTATGTTGGTAACGGTAACTCTCTTCCAATTCTTCATGTCGGTTCAAAATCCTTTTTTACCTCAAACAAAAACTTACAACTTAACCACATACTTCATGTCCCGGGCTTACAACGTAACCTACTTTCCGTTCACAAATTTTGCAAAGATAACAACGTTTTCTTTGAATTTCACACTTCCTTTTTTGTTGTGAAGGACGAGGCTACCAGGGCTATCCTCCTCACGGGCCCCAGTGACCAGGGTCTCTACACCATTCGCCTACCTTCTTTTCAACCGGTTTCCAAGATGGCGTTCACTGCTTTTCGAGCTCCATCTACTATGTGGCATCAACGACTTGGGCATCCTCACTTTTGAGTTTTTCAACATATTGTTAAAACATTTTCTTTACCTGTTTCTGACAAACTTTGTTCATCTTTGTGTACTTCTTGTCAATTGGGAAAAATGTCCAAACTTACTTTGCCTATTTCATCTTTTCGTAGTAAAAACATACTTGATTTGGTTTATTGTGATGTTTGGGGCCATACTACCACGTCCTTTGACGGTTATCGTTGTTTTTTGTTATGTGTTGACCATCATACCCGCTATATGTGGTATTTCCCGCTCACGCAAAAATCCGACGTTTTTACAACCTTTACAAATTTCGTTCGACTAGTTGAACGCCAATTTAACACCAAACTAAAAAGTGTTCAAACTGATTGGGGTGGCGAGTTTCGGAACCTTACTCAGTTTTTTACATCCCATGGTATTTTACATCGTCGCTCGTGTCCTCATACGAGTGAACAGAATGGTATTGTCGAGCGTCGCCACCGCCACGTCGTGGAAACCGGTCTTACCTTACTAGCCCAATCCAAACTACCTCAAATTTTTTGGTCATTCGCTTTTCAAACCGCCGTCTACCTCATCAATCGTCTACCTTCTCGTCTTTCCTCAAACAAATCCCCATATCAACTAGTTTTCCAACGTCCTCCCGATTACTCATTTCTTCGAATTTTCGGATGTCTCTGTTTTCCTTATTTACGTCCATATAACCAACACAAAATTGATTTTCGTTCTACTCCTTGTATATTTCTCGGTTATAGCCCGTCTCATCATGGATATCAATGCCTTGATCAAACCACTAACCGAATCTACATTGCTCGCCATGTCCGATTTAACGAGCATGTTTTTCCCTCCCTTACTGAACCCTCCATCGACCCTCCTTCATCCTCCACAGCCGCTACTTCCTTTTCTACAATTCCTGATCCGCCATTAATCATTTTCGATAACCCATCCATTCCTACAACCGAACCATCGCCACCCACCCCACCTATTTCCGAACCTGTCCAAACCGCCCCTATTCCTCATACCAACACCAGCCAACCTACTTCCTCTCCTTCGCAACCAATCACGCCCCGTTACCGACCTCCTCACCTTCGGCCACATCCTAAACCCCGAAAAAATTTTGACCCTTCAGCCAATATCGCCACCACCGCTACCGTTCTTTCTGAACCGACTTCCTTTACTGTTGCCAACGAATCCGCGGAGTGGCGTCAAGCCATGGCAGCCGAGTTGCACGCACTACACAGAAACGGAACATGGTCGTTAGTTCCTCCGGTTCCAAATTCTAATGTTATTGATTGCAAGTGGGTTTACAGGTTGAAAACTGATCAGCATGGGAACTTGACTAGACACAAGGCTCGATTAGTAGCAAAGGGTTTTTTACAACAGTCTGGCATTGATTATCATGAGACATTCAGCCCTGTGGTCAAACCAGCCACCATCCGCACGGTTCTTTCTCTTGCCGTCTCTAACAATTGGTCTCTCAAACAACTTGATGTGCAAAATGCGTTTTTACACGGTGATTTACATGAAACGGTCTACATGCGTCAACCACCAGGCTTCGAGGATCCTAAACATCCTAATCATGTTTGCAAGTTGCACAAATCTCTTTATGGCTTAAAAGAGTCGCCCAGGGCATGGTTCACCAAACTCTCAAACGTCTTACAGCATCTTGGTTTTCATGGTTCCAAAACTAATCCATCATTATTTATCCTTAACCGCTCGGGTACACAGGTTTACCTACTAGTTTACGTGGACGACATCATTATTACGGGCAGCGATCCCAATACAGTTAATCGCATTATTGCCTCACTTGGTCAGCAGGTATCTCTCACTGACTTGGGTCGTCTTACTTACTTTCTTGGTATTGAAGTTCTTCACACCTCTTCGGGTCTTATCTTATCTCAACGGAAGTATATTCAGGAACTTATTGATCGAGCCGGGTTAAAAGAGTCGAAACCGCTTGCAACACCTACAAATGTCAAAACAGATACGATAACCAAGGACGACCCACTTATGTCCGATCCTACAAGATATCGCCATTGTGTTAGAGCACTTCAGTATGCCACTTTATCTAGGCCCGACATTGCCTACGCTGTCAACAGGGTATGTCAGTTCATGCATGAACCTCACGAATCCCATTGGACGGCTGTCAAACGTATAATTCGCTATCTCATGGGAACGTCTCAACTGGGCCTTCGTTTTACATCGAACTCAACGTCTACATTACATGCCTTTGCTGATTCACATTGGGGTGAGCGGTTGGTTCCTATTACAGCATATTCGGATTCCGACTGGGCTGGTTGCCCGATCGACCGTCGATCCATGGGGGGCTATGCTATCTTCTTGGGTTCGAACTTAGTATCATGGTCAGCTCGTAAGCAGAAAACTGTCTCTAGGTCGTCTACTGAATCCGAATACAAGGCTATTGCTGATACGGTTGCTAAACTAATCTGGTTAAAGTCTCTTCTACAAGAACTGGGAGTTAAGTTGAATAAACCCACTCTTTGGTGTGATAATCTTGGAGCTACGTATCTTTTAGCAAACCCGGTGTTTCATGCTAGAACTAAACATGTGGAGGTAGATTTCCATTTTGTTCGTGAGCAAGTCAGTCAAGGAAATCTGAAGGTTCAATTTATTAAAACAGATGATCAAATTGCCGACATCTTCACGAAGCCGTTATCAACTCAAATATTTGAATTTTAAGATCCATGTTGCAGGTCGTTACCCGCCCTCAACTTGCGGGGGAATGTTAAGCCAAATATTTAATTGTCATAAGTTAGAGGGTTATTATTGTAACTAGTAGAATATATATAAACCTCTTTGTAATCAATATTGAATTATGAATAAAAATTATGAGTTGATATTTTATATGTAATTCTGTTAATTAGAAGGGCAACTCGACCATATAAAAAGACCGAATTGCCCTTCTCATTAATAGAAAAAATGGATGAAGTTAACCCAGTGGACTAAAATGGCAACGGTGAAACCTTTTTGGACCCACATGAGAAAAATGAAACATTTGAACTAAACTGGCAAAATGGCCTAAACCACAGGGACTAAAATGGCATTTAACTCTTGTTTGAAAAATGTGGCGTATAATAGAGTATGCGGAGTATTAAGAAGGATTTCCCGTTAATAATTTTTAAGGCTGAAGTGAATGAAGATCATGGTTTGGATTTTGGAACATGATTTGCCACGTAAGAACATGAATTGAAGGCTACACTACCCCCCTCAATGATTCACGGTGGTTGGTGTGGACTGAACCACGATTACCACGGGCCACCTTTTCCATTTTGAAAAATAAATTAAAATAATAAAGGTGATTGTGGTTTGGGTCATGACCACACCCTTAAGGTGGTGGATTTGGATGGTGGATTAGAGGTGGGTGGCATGACGCCTATATGGAAGGTCATGGTGGTGATGAGGGTCATGACCACACCCTTTAGCCTACATAGACTTAATTTTATATCTATCTATCTATCTATCTATCTATCCTATAAATATATCAATAAAAAGAATAATGACCTTTGAGGACCCGTATGAGATGAAAATCTTATGTACGGTTTTGCAATAGGGATGAGAAAAGTGATGTTATCATCTAATATAATTATCTAACAGTTCAAGTAGAGCTGATATATCCTTATTTCTTAACAATCTTTGATTAAGTTTAGCTTTTGAGAACTTTGAATATATGAAATCTCTCAGTTAACTTCTCACACGACAAACAGCTACATTCTAATCATGCAGCTACATTATGATACATATGTAGAAGCAATGTTTTGAAAATACAAAAATGTATCTATTTCTTTATCTTACAAAACAGAAGAACTTCAACATTCAATTATCTTAGTAGTCCTAACATACAAGGGATTCAAAAATCATTCAAATATGATTTCCTTTTCAAAATAGAGAAATCCTATTAGCCAGTAACCATTCCACCAAAAAAGCAAAAAACTGGACGACTCAACACTTAGACGCGCATAGCATGTGGCATGGGCGGACCTAATGCTTTATCCGCCGTAGCACGGGCTACGGCTCAAGTGCTTATTCGTAGTGTATTTTTTTCGGTTTTATACTAAGGATACCCCTAAAATAATACAAAGATACCCCTAACCAACCCAAACTTGTAGAATAAAGGAGTCCAATTGAAACAGTGGCCCAATTGCCCAAATAATTAATAATAATGATTGAAATTGTGGCCCAATTAGTTAGCTATATGTTTTACTTTATTTGTTGTCGGTTTTTTCATATTGAGTGATTGCACGGTAAAAAAAAAAAAAAAATTTGGGATACCCCTGAGTTAATGGGCTAGTTCCGCCATGCGGACTGAACTGATGAATTCTTTGGTTCCAAGTTCGATCGGCCAGTCCAATACGATTTGGCTTTCAAACAATGTGTATAATTTAACCAACTCTTTTGACTCTTTTTTCTACTCAATTCCTTTTCGGCACCCACTCACGAAAACAAAAGGCTCCAATGTATTGTTCTGTGCATCTCTTTGAACTTATGCAGGAATGTACAACATATAGTGCTAAAAATCTAGTTCCTAATTCATACATAGCACTATAATTTACCAAAAACAAGAGATTCACCTTGGGTAGAAATTGCTGTGGGAAACTGTAGCAACGGAACTACAATCATCACCGTCACAGTAATTTAGTAACTTTTTTGTAATGTTATTAAGTTCCATGGTATTTTCGTCTATAAAAGGGGGCTTAGAGGGAGCAGGTAATGGTTCATCAGTTTTTGCTAGCATTTTTAGCACTGCTGGCATCGATGGTCTTAACGATGGTGCTTCTTGGGTGCAAAGAAGTCCTACATGTACCACTTTTACGGCATCTTTTCGGAAATTAACGTTGGGATATGTATGCATCATTAGGTTTGGGTCAAATATTTCCTCCACTGTACCTTGCTTGAAATGCTTCCATGCCTGTAACAAATGATTGAAATATTTGATCAGATAACATATGTTTCAAATACCATTAATAAAAATAAGAGTAAGTTACTATTTTGGCCCTGAGGCTTATTCATTTTAACCCTTTCGACCCAAAAAGGAATCTTTGACATATCAGACCCTGAGGTTGTATTTTGTAACAGTTTTGGCCCGTAACACAAACTTTGTTACTTTTTTCTGTTTAGTGTAAGGGTATTTTAGTACTTTTACTATGGTGTTATTGATGATGTATACTTACAGTAGACACTATGCTTTCGGTGTACTCTGCGCTTTTGCCTCCATTGTTTTCGATGCCGGTGACTACCTCAAGAATTAGAACACCAAAGCTATAAACATCTGCCTTTTCAGTTAACTGACCATGGGCTAGATACTCCGGAGCCATATAACCTCTATTTATGTTTAAAAGATAAAAAATAATTAGCCGACTTTTCTTTTTAATTATAAACTAAGAAGCAAGCTACTACTTACAGTGTTCCTGCTATGGCGGTGCTGATATGGCTCTTATCGTCTTGAAAAGATCTAGCCAACCCAAAATCAGCTATTTTAGCGCGAAGCCTCGAGTCTAATAAGATATTAGAAGCTTTAATATCTCTATGAATAATCCGAGTTTTTGTATTTTCATGAAGGTAAACCAGGCCTTCGGCTACACCAATAATAATGTTAAACCTTTTCTCCCAGCTTAGTTCTCTGCCTTTTGTTTCATCTGTAGACGTTAACAATTTAATAATTACATCTCATGCTATTAACTTCATGATTTTAGAATCATGGAAAGGCTTTGAAGTTACCAAAAATGAAGAGATCGAGGCTCATGTTGGGTAGATATTCATATACAAGAATGCTTTCAGGTCCTGAACAGCTGCATCCTAACAGCCTAACCAGGTTTCTATGTTCAACACTGCTGATCATGTTAACTTCATTATAGAAATCTGCTGCTCGGAATTTATTGTTGAAGAAAAGCCTCTTCACCGCTATTTCTCGCCCATCTGAAAGAACCCCCTAAAGGAATTTCACTGTTCAGATTAGCTATATACTTATATTAATTGGTGGCAAAACTCTAATATATTATAGGCTAGAGATGCTGAAATGTGTCGGGTGAAAATAAAAGCCTGGTCCGTTTGGGCTGGTCCTAGGCCCGATTACGCCCGAAATATATAAGTTACACCCAAGTTTGACAAGGCCCACAATTTTTTTTATGGCAGGCCCTGTCTCTTAAGCCCAGTAAAGCAATAAGTAAAATCTGTAAAAAAAATTATTCGCTAACTTTTTTAAGTGATGAAAATGTAAATTTGCATATTTTATGCTTTTGTGGCTATTTTTTGAAATTTAAAAAAAAAGGTTTATTTTTTACTATCTTGTTATAGCTAAGACTTTTAAAAGGTAAGTTCACATGTATCCTTACAAACATTTAATATGACATTTAAAAGGGTGTATATGAAATCATCTTATTTGTTGTTATAATCTGTAATATTAATAATGATAATAACAAAAACTAATAAATAGAGTAAAATGTCATTTTCGCCCCTGAGGGTTGACCATGTTTGCGACTTTCGTCCCTGAGGGCCAAATTTTGAGGGACAGAAGTCGCAATAAATTGCCAAAGTCAAGGATGAAAAAGGAAATAAAACGCAAACATGAAGGACTCAAAAGCACAAAAAAGTCATTTTGGATGAAACAAACAAAAATGACTAAACCTCAGGGGACGATTTTAGCATTTTAAACATCTCTATATAAGGAAATACCTTGTATACGGTCCCGAATCCTCCTTGTCCTAGCTTATTAGCTTCATCCCAATTTCCTGTAGCTTTTTCAATGGTAGAATATTTGAAGTTCAAGCTACTGTCATTAAGAATCTTTGCCATTTTCTCAACATCATAATAACCTGAAAATTTGTATCCAATTCTTAATTAGTTTGTCTCACCACTTCCATAACATGATCAAACTTGTTGTACCTTTTCTCTTCTGCTGTATGTATCTTCGTCTCCTTACATATAAAACAATCATCAAAACAACTGCAAAAACAACCACAGAACTAACAACCGAGAACACAATAGCTACTATCCTCCCTGCAAATTCATACCCATTAATAAAATATTATCAATAATATGCAGAAAGCTTGATTGAAACAATATAAACATCATTACCTGTATTGCTACTAGATCTGCTTGCCATTGGTATTATAGGATTGAGAAAATTGGTATCCGAATACCTCATGATACACCCTGTATTCAACACACGACCCTCAGACCACGGTAAACATTTTGATATCCATACTGACGCGTTGTTCAAACACGCCCTACAAGAATCCGGGCTCAACGTCTTCCAACACTCCGCCAACACATAAACCGACTTATTAGTACCCGGAACTAACATCTCTTCCCTAGCAAAATACGCATTGTTCGTTAACGCACGCGTTACAGCATTGAGCGCGGCCATCCTTGTTGCATTTTGAAACAATATACTCTTCTTTGTAGTATTCCCACAAACAATACTATCATTTACGCCCTTATAGTCTCCAAAGTAGCTATAGTTTTGAAGTCGCGTATAACAACCATCAAGATAAATGCGGCCGCCACTTTGTGGGTAGCAACTTGGAAGATAAGTACGTATTTGGGCGTAGCATAAGAGGCAATCTTGTGTAGAGAGATCGCCGTAGCATTGAGTGAGTACATAGTTCTCGTTGGGCCCACTACCCACAACTGCTGTCGCGTTAAGTGAAGTTTGCAATGCGGTGCTAACTATTTCCATTGCCTTGACAAAATTTGGGACGTATAGAGTTTGATTGTTTTCGAAGCCTTGGTCACAATACATGTTGATGATTTGGGTTCTGGCATTCCCCTTTGTTTTATGTACTAGTAGTGGAAGTATGATCAAAGTGATGAAAATGAAAGTTACATGTGTTGATATCTTCATCTTCAATTCTAGTTGTTAGTTGTGAGTAGGACTTGATAACTGGCTAAGTAGCACTGGAGCGGGTACGGGATCAGGGTACGGGGACGATACGGGAACGAGGAACGGCAAAACTAAAAATTCCAAGATACGGGTACGGCAGTCAAAAATATAAAAAATAAAAATATATTAGACAAATTCAAAAAATACTATATCTTTCAAAGGTAATTAATTATCAATAATCAATTTTTTTTTCAAATTTCGGTTCATCTAGTGAGAGATCGGCAATCGATAGAGAATTAGAGATGATGAGACTTGAGAGTTTAGAGATTAGAGGAGCCGAATATGATAGGTCTATTTATTTAATGGCTGGTTGTGGAATTTGAAAGGGTTAAAACCCTAAAAATAAATGGTAACGGGTTGGGTACTTCTATCAGATACGTCCCCGACATTGGAAACGTTTAGGAAACGTCCCCAACGAGTACCCATGGCGTTTCCTTCCCCGACAAGTACCCGAGACGGGTACGGCCACATAAATGGAGACCCCGTGCTACATAGATAACTGGAAATGTAAGACATATAGTTGTTTAATAAAAGTAGTTGTATATGAAAATTGGGTATGATAAAACATTCATCAAATCTTTGCATGTGCATACTGATAGGTGGTTTAGGTGTAAAAGATACTGTTGTTAAAAAAAGGACAAAATGATAAATCAATTTTAAGACTTAATCACTCACAAGTTATATAAGTTTGACATGTCAAACAATCATTAAAAACCTAACCAGTCATTATATACTTTGCACAAACAACAGGGACCATATGTGTAATTATCTCTAGAATGTTGAAATAATACATTTCGAACATGAAATCAATAAATATAATAGTAATAATTAAATCTTAAAAGGAGGCAGTTTATCAAATTATTCTTTCGAATTAAATTTCTTAAATATAATTGCTAAATTTAGAAAGCATAAGCTTATATTAGAATCTAAGATAAGATATGATTTAAACTACCTTCTACAATTTTTAAGGCCAAAATGTTAAAAGACTGTTGAAAGTTTCAACATGAAACAAAATAACATTCTTTAGTCTTCCATTTTTGTTTTATTTGTGACACCAATCACATCAAGCATGACACAATTGAAATTACTAACAATGATAGTTTTTTAATAATAAAATAAACAACTCTCACATGTCACCAACTATTTTAACCTTACTAGTTATTTTCCGCCCGCGCGTTGCGGCGGGACCCAATGACTACAAAAGACGTGTAAGCAACGGCAAACAGATACCGAATATCAAAACATAAATAAAATGACGTGGTAAGGATAGTCACTCCGTCATAAAAAACGATTTTAAATAACCTAATATATAATAATAGGACCCACACGTCCTACACGTTGGAAATTCGGTTGTTTTCAGTTCAGTTATTACGGCGCTAACACGTTAAAATATGGATGAGCTCGGTACCGGTAACGGCAGCGAAAGTACCGATCTGGAAAATCATCGAAATTAGGTACCGGCACCTAAAATGCTCAGTACAATACGGTATGGTATTTGAAGGTAAAAATCAATAAATACAGGTATGGTGCTAGACCGGTGTCGAACCTAAAGTAACGATTCTGAAAATGCCAAAAGGTGGATACCAAATTGGTACCGAAAATGATTTGGTACCGATACGATACCAGTTCGTTTATAGGATTTGATACGATTTGCTCATCAATATTCTAAATATCCAAGTTAATTTTACATGCTACAATTCATTCATTACAGAAAAAAACAAAAAAGAAAGCAAAATAAGTTGTTGTGTATATAAAACCTCATTCAAACGAAAAACAGTTTACTTACTGTGTGTATGAAAAGTAATCTAAATGGTGCAATTACTTGCATTGCTGCGTTGCTACAGGATTTGTGAGCTGGGTACCAACCGGTACCGAAAATACCGTTACCGAAATCCCCAAGAGTGGGTACCGGTACCGAATATACCTAGTATGGTACGGTTCGGTACTGGTCGGTACTGGTACGGCACCGGTATTCGAGGGTAAAAACCGGTGAATACCTGTGCAAAACCGGTACCGAAAATACACCGGTTTGGTAAATTTGAGACCGGTACCTATACCCAATACCATTTGCTCATCTCTTAATTCTAATTTTAAATAATTCTAATAATTCTAATTCTAATTTTAATTTAATAATTTAATAATTTAATAATATTATCCTGCTGCGTTGCTACAGGATTTGTGAGCTCGGTACCAACCGATACCGAAAATACCGTTACCAAAATCACCAAAAGTGGGTACTGGTACCGAATATACCTAGTATGGTACGGTTCGGTACCGGTCGGTACTAGTACGACACCGGTATTTGAGGGTAAAAACCGGTAAATACCTGTGCAGAACCGGTACCGAAAATACACCGGTTTGGTAAATTTGAGACCGGTACCTATACCCGATACCATTTGCTCATCTCTTAATTCTAATTTTAAATAATTCTAATAATTATAATTCTAATTTTAATTTAATAATTTAATAATATTACCACTGTTCATTCACTTTAAAATTTAACATATATCTAATTTTAATTTAATAATTTAATAATATTACCACTGTTCATCCACTTTGAAATTTATCATATATATATATGAATATGAATATGAATTACAAGTTTTGTAAGCATTTGTTGCACCAACTAAATAAAGAGAGTAGTGGGTATGTTAGGATTGACAAAAGGGTGAAAAAACAAAAGCGTCTCAAAATTCTTATCAGAACCTTTAATTTTCATACTTTAATGATAAAGTTGCTTAAATATCCATCAAAACATCAAAAGAATTTGTGAGTTGATATAAAAAGAATGATAACATTTGACTATCAACAACATTGATAACTACGTCAGATGATAAAATATAATATAATGAATTAATATAAAATAAAAAAACATATCATATAGTGTAAGAAAAAAATAACGCAATAATTTATATAGGTATATTTTATGATATCTTCAATTCATTTAAAAAATAATGAGATAAAACACGCAATCAATTTATTTTACTACCAGAAAAAATTAACTTTTTTCACAATATGATCGTGTCATAGTGTTGCAATCGAAACGTATTACCGTCATACTTATCTTTTATTTATTTTGATCATTTATCATAACATGAAATACACGTAACGTAACGTGGGGAGCTAGGCCAAATTAAATCATGATACATCGCACCTTGACCATCCTCTTAATATGTTTGAATCTAACATTTTGCATATATTCAAACATGTGGGTCATCAATCATTGTGTGGTGTATACTAAATTCTAAAACATAATTTAAAATATATTTCTAGAAACTTATTTTAATTAGAAGAATCAAAGATTAGTAGAAAAACCGAATAATGAATCATAACTGAAAAAAATAAAGCATCCACAATGCAGAACTCCACCTTATAATCCGCTTTATATATAAAGAATACACATATAATATTGTTTGTGTGTGTAGACCCACCATTTATATCAGGACCAAGTCCTTGATCACGGACCAATAGAGCCAGACTTGTGGCCGGAGTGCCGGACCAAACTCACATCGCAAGGAGGGTCCGTGGGAGTTGGTTTTTTCGGACTCCTCCACGTAGATAGCGATGTGCATGCTCTTAGAGCCGAATCAAAACTGGACATTCACTTATGTTTAGCGACGTATATAATAATAACTAGAGTAATTTTATGAAAATTAGAACTTTATTATTTATTTCTAATAATATTATGTTATATTTAAAAAAAATTATTCTGGTTTTTAATAAAAATCATATTACCCGTTAACCAAACCATATTTTTTTATAACTAAAAAATCCAAACGTTAACCCAACCATATTTTTTATAACTAAAAAAATCCGAAATTGGTCACTTGTAAATATTTTATAATGAAATGATGATCAACCGTAGATGGTCACTAGTAAATGTTTTATAATGAAATTGCGATCAAGTCCAAAGAAATATGAAGACACTTCTAGAAACGAAAAGTCAAATTAAATTAAATATTAAATACAAAAAAACGTATATTGCTGTTATAAGTTATGTACTTATGTTTATTATTTCACCCTTCATACGCTAAATATAACCAGTTAAAATAAAAACTCAATGAACAAAGAAAAGTGTAGAAGATCAAAAAGCACAAATACATAAAAAAAAATCTACAGTTTTTTTATTCATATTATTAATCAATAATTTCTACTCAATTTGAGTTCATGATCTTTCAAAAGCATCATGAATCAAACTAGTAAAACCTAAACAAAAACTCGATGAATATCATCATCAAACCTAAATTCCTTTTAAATTCAAAAAACAGAAGCAGTAAATGAGCAGAAGTATACATGTTTGATGCAATAAACTAATCTATACAATCATCGCTTTGCTATTTCATTCAAAAACATTTGAAAAAAACTTAATTATTAACAGCAATTTTAATAAACATTTCTAGGTTTAAAACTCGTAACAAAATAAACACAGAAACAAAAGTTTTCATAATTTTTTTTTCAGTTCAACCGTAACTTTGTTGATTTCTTAAAACGGTATAAACAGAGACGATTACAAACTAATAGTAGGTAGACGGGCAATAAGTTGTGCCACTGCCCCCTTCTGAATAGCAAACCCTACCCTACTAAACACAAAATTATGCCCCTTTACATGTGCGGTGTTTCATAATTCAATCATAATCAATCATTACTCGCTAAAAAAAACAGCAAAATGAAATTAAGAGTTTGAGATGGGAGTTCATACCTTTTGGATGCGTATGAATCATGAAATCTAGCTGGATTGAAGGGATAGAAATGTAGGATTCTGGTTTCTTCTTCAATTTGGCTTGTCTGACTGCATTAATGTAGAAGGATGAAAGTGGGTGGCGCCTTTATATACACAGAATTTGTATGCATAGTCGCATAGGAATCAATATAGTCGAGTCAAAAAGGGGGAGAAAATGGAAAAATATTGGATAAAGCTAAACATTAAAAAATCACATTTTTAGGGGTGTTTTGAATATTTATTTCGAAAAAATTTACTTTGTTACTACTACAATTTTACGTATGATAAGCAGTCTTTTGTTGTAATTTTTTTAATTACTTTTTAAAGATTTAACTTTTTTTATTCAAAGGCGACAATGAAGTAACTGTTATTGTCGTCGTACTACAACAGGGAGAGGTGACAACGGCAATTAGGAAGATGGAAAGGGCTAAGGTGATTGGTCTAGACAACATACCCATTAAGGTGTGGAAATGTTTAATGATTAACTACCTTGTTCAACCTTATCCTCAAAACTTGAAATATGCCTGATTAATGGAGGAGTAGCGTTGTAGTGTCTCTTTATAAGAAAAAAGGAGATGCCCAACATTGTGGAAACTTGTTGAACCTATAAAAGAACAGATGATATTCAAAAGCCAAGAAATGACTCAAAGATCAAGAAATAAACAGTTGATGAAGCAATCTCTCCCTAAATAGTGGATTTTGAACACCTATCATAACATTTGTTCAAGAACAAAGCAAACATATGTTCAAGGCTTGGAACCACTGTTCAAGAGGATACAACGCCTGTTAAAAGCTAAAGACTGTTAAAGACCAAAGCACTGATGAAGTCATCTGATGAAGAAGACCAAACATCTGTGTAGCCAAACAGATGTTTGGACAACTACAACAGAGGATGGCTCAGACAGTGTTTTCCCAATGTAAAAACATTTATCTTGTATCGGTGTTTAGACTAGTTAGAACAGATGTTAGGAATTACACAGATGTTTTTAATATCTGTGGAATCTTTTCTGTTAGAAATGTTAGATGTCACTATCAGGGTGATGTCAGTAAATCACGAACTGAGCTTTAGTACTTAGTATAAATAGATTTCACCTGTTAGAGATCTATTTCATCACCTCACACTTTCTCTTTTGTATGAATAGTTCTAGTGAGTGATCGGCTAATGGGAATATTGTATAATCATTTCTGTAAACTTTTGAATCATTTGAATCAATTGCAAAACAATGTCTGATAATATCTCTCTACTTGTGAATCATATTATGTTTTTCAGTATTTGTTTGCAAGTATCAAATTCAGTTCTCAACAATGGAACTACAGAGGGATTAAGCTACTTGGTCATACTATGAATGTTAAAACCCCCGACACCTACCCCGGGAGCGGGAGCCGCGAATACAGCAGCTGGTGGTATCGGTGTTTATTAATTTGGCAGCGGAAATGAGACATCAGGATCGTAGTTAGGAAATAAATTTCAAAGTTTCAAAACACCAACTTTTATATTAAACAAAATGGGATAAAACCCATGTTTCATTCACAACAGTGTTATAGGGATAAACCCTAGTTTGCTGAAAACATAAACTTCTTTTATTTAGGTAACTTTTATAGCCACTTCATTTAAGCCTTCAGTGCTCCATAGCTGGCTTCTAATAGCTTTCACATCAAGTTACCTGAAACGCGTTTTAAAAACATTTTATCAGCAAGAAATACTGGCGAGTGCATCCCAGTTTAATCAAAATAAGCTTTTACAACTTTATAGTATTGAGAGCGATTACAATGTTTATATATACCCAATTACTCATTCAGTATTTGCCATGTTGGCAGTTCCATGACTGTGGTAATATTACTATTGGCTAACTCTTTGTCCAATAGTAACGCTTGACTAGTAGTGTATACAAAACCCCACATATCGGCAGAAATTGTAGAATACAAATACTCAATCACTGTAATGTAATTGAAAATATTTGAGATTTTGTAACACAGTTTGGTAGAAAAGGAGAATGACTCACATTGTAGACTTATGTATTTCTGCAGCTTCCTTTTAACTTTCCTGATTATTTTCTATTAAAAACATACAATGCACACGTGTTAGTAAAATAACCCAAGTCACATTAGACATACAACACGAGACAGAACCCCAACGAACTTAGTCAGGCAGAGCCTTGATGTCACACCCCAATATTTCCACATATTACCGGTGGGCCCGGCGGGGAGTATCGTGACGTAGTTGATATCATCATAGTCAATATATACAATATATTAGCACAGCGGAAGGCTTGGTGAATAAACTATTACAAACCATAATGTCTGAGTGTTCGACGAAAGAATATACAGACTGGAATGTAATAAGATCCACAGGCGGATCATAAATAGTTACAAAGAAAACAAAATAACAGACTTCAGGTATCTATGGATTTGCAAGATCCTCTTATGACACCTAATAGCTCCAGCCTATTACGAGAGGTACCTGTCAAATCAGTCTTTAAAAAAATACGTCAGTTTACACTGGTAAATACAATTAACTGACTCTTTTAAAAACATTTATGAAAATTGATTTAAGTGCACATGGCACAAATCTTTTATAACTTGGGACAATTATTTAAATATAATCTTGTATACAGATTTACATGTTTGTCTTACAATTGGGGCCGGTTGGAAGCCGGTCGTGATTAACCGACTCACCACTTATAGAACCCACAAAGGAGTTACCCCCAACATGTGGGTTTATATTTTAGCATTTGCATCTGTCAGGTGTATGCCTACACCCCGTGCATAGGTCGTGGCCATTTTCAAATGAAATAAGCCGAGGATATCCAGGACACGGTCGAATTAACCCCCAAATTGTTTATGTTATCAAACAAGACATATTGAAACGGGTTATGTAAATTTATAAATCACAATCCGATTAAATGATTTCATACCCGACCAAGTGGTATTATTATAATACCATATCCCAAGCCCGTATAAGGGAAAATAAGTTAAAAGTATTTACCTGAGCTCAAAGGTGAAAGTAACTCAACCGTAAATCCTAAAGCTGTATGATGATACCTTCTACTGGATGCTACTTAATCTGTATAGAAGGTTTAATAACCTATTAGGGTGCTAACGGGCCTTTAGTTAAGTCAAGGACTTAGACTGACTAGCTATAATGAAACTTTACGGTTCTATACGCTAGATTAAGCGGAGACCGGAATAGAATGTGTTTTAGACCCGACAAGCTTGGATACTTGTATAATATGGGTAAACTAATCACATTCTGGAATTTGAGGATTTAATGATAAGGTTAAACCCGTTTCGGCTATTATACGCAACTAGTCACGTAAACCGACCCGAACGCATAAACGCGTAACGGTAACCAAATGAATCATATACAGGTCTTAATTGTTATTATGCTTAAAATATGTTAAAACATCAGTAGGATGTTAACATATATGCCCAAAAAGTAATTTAAACCAAGTTAAGTCCCATAAAGGCATTTTGGTAATTTTAATGCCTATAAAAGAGTTTTAATATTAATATGAGTTTCAGATCTGATATAATCAGTAAAAATATGTATTTTTATAAGTTATAACAATAGGGTATTGTATATATGTGAAATTTATCTTTTATAACCAAACTATGCACCGTAGGGGCATTTTGGTAATTTCCCATAAGCTTTAAAGGTCAAAATTAGAATTCTGAGTTTAAAGCTTTGACTTACTGTTAAATTACATAAATTAACTTAAAACATCAGTAGGTAATAAGTTTTATATGCCAAAAATAGTTTTAACTCATACTATGTGCTTAAAACGCGTAAAAGTCGGTTTTAAGCGATTTTCTGGTAAAAATAGGAAATCTGAGTTTTTTATCAGTTTATAAAGTTCAAAATATTTTATTTATCATATAAAATCAGTAGCAAAAAGTTTGGTATCAAAATGTTATGTAAAACTCATTTTATCCAAGAAAAGGGTAATATCGACATTTACCGGATCAAAACTAGAACCCTATGTTATGCTCAGCTTAAAAATAAATAAAAATCTTCAAAAATCCCAAAATTTTATTTTATATCAGTGGGTAAAAAGTTTGGTATAAAAATTTGGGTTTAGATAGGCTTTATGTTAATTACGTCGTTTAATTAATAAAAAGCTTTCTAATTACGCTATTGAGCATAACTCCTAATCTAGACCTCAAACTGATGTCCAATTTTTAGGACAAGTTTATAAATCAGTAACAAATGTTTTTGTCCTCACACATTTCTAAAAATCTCATTTGTGTGTCAAAAAGGCGTTTATGGCATTTATAAGCATATTAACGATCAAGAACATATAATTCAAACCACAAGGAACCATGCAATATAACTTTAGAGGGTTATACTACTGAGTAATGTGGTCCTAATGGAAGCTTAAAACATAGGAGAATTAAGCTTGAACGGGTCAGAACTGAAAGTCATCGCAAAAGTCAAGCTTTTGCGACTTTCGGTTATAAACTGACTTTAGACTGTAAATTGTCGGGTTAGGACTGATAAAACATGTTTTAATATTAATTACCAAGTCATTAGAATGTTAAAATATAATTTAGAACTTCTGTTTTATTAATTTTAATCATTTTCAAACATTCTGTCCAGTTTGACTTTTTGTCAAACTAGTTTGACCCGACAATTGACTAGTCAAACGAAATAATTAGGAGGTGCCCTTTTAGGGGTTAATCACCTACACTAATATGGTTCCATAATCACTTTCGTTTTGATCAGTGGCTGAACCATTTGTGATTAATTCGAAAGTCAAAGCTAAATTGCGACAAGTTTGACTTTTCGGTAATTAAGCTAATAAAAACGACTAAGCAAGTAATAAGACCCTTACTAATGGTCCTTGCTGTCTTTTCTACACTTGGAATTCCTCTCTCAGTCCTTGCAAGCTCCAAAGTTGCCTCTTTTGAATGTTGCAAATGAAGTATGCACAAGAACACTACACAAAGGCTCTTTATATAACAATTCCAAGGTGTTTGGATCACTTCCAGCTGTTAAGGGACATCCTAGGATCACTCCAGGCATCCTAGTAGATTTATAAAACCGTTTAAGAGCCCCTAGGATCGTTACAATCGAGTTTGAGGCGGTGCAAGACTGAAACCCGCACCTGGCAGGACTTTGCTGTGAACTGAGTACCGTCGTGATGCGCGACGGCCAAGGACCATCTTGGTCGCGTAGCGCGACCACCCTACATACCAGCCAAATAAGTTTCTTTGTTGACGTAATCAGTCCCTGCACTTATATAAGCCTTGTAACTTTAATTTTTAGGCACCTTTAGTCCTCGTAGTTAGTTTGTTGAGGCTCAAGGATGTATAAACAAACTTCGTTAGGCTCGGGTTCGTTAATTATCATTATAAATGTAAGTTTCGTCAAGTTGACACTTATAGCCCAAAGTCTTGAAAACATGCTTAATGATCTCGAAACCTCGTGAAATTCATACCACTTATTCTTGAGAGTATATTTGAACATTTCGAAGCCTTGGTTTCATTAAAAGGTCACTCAGAGGTCAGAATTAACATGTTGACACGTTTAACCCTTGAAGTTTAATAATCTTCTGATTATTTTCATAAACGGCTTCTTATATCCAATCAATCACTCATTTAAGAATATATTCATCACGTATGGTCATTCAGAGGCACAAGTTTGGCATGTTGACACTTTTAGTCCCTCCGGACGCATAATTTCACTGTTTGACAACTTTAGTCCTTCAAACTCAATCTTTCACATAATTAGGGTTTATGACACGTGTCTTTACATAACTGATCACATTTTTACGTGGTGTTACACTTGACATGCGTTACAGGGCCCTAGATCAATCGGGTAGGGTAACGAATTATTGATCGTGGGTTAAAATACTTACAACGAGGCAGAGCTTCGTGTTTTAGGGGTATAATATCGAGCTATTATACTTGCACTATAGGGACAGAGAGAAAGAAATTTGAACGACTGAAACTGATGCTGAACCTCTCAATTTATAGGCTGAATCGGGGGTCTCTCGTGCCCCGTGACCCACTGCCATGGTTCTCTCGCGCCCCACGAGGGCACCCTAGCTACAGCTAGGGTTGCCTTCTCACTAACCTAGTCTAGACGCGTGTCGTGCCACGTGGCACAATTGGGTGTCTGGCAAGTTAAGTTTGTCGCGCCCCGCGACACACCCTGTTCTCCCTGTCGTAGCCCGCTAACGGAGGTAAAACATTATTTAATTTGATCTTTAATAAAATTAGGGTTATACGGGTTCGGTTACGTGCATACAGGGTATAATAGGGTGTTTTCGAGGGTTGTTATATCCTCCCCACCTTGTTTTAAATCTCGTCCTCGAGATTCATTGGAATAGATGTGGATATTTCCTACGTATTTCTGATTCGAATTCCCATGTGTATTCTGGCCCTCTCTTTGAATCCCATTTTACTTTGACCAGAACTAATCTCTTGTGCTTGAGATTCTTGATCTTTCTATCTTTAATATGAAATGGTTTCTCTACAAACTTAAGCTTTTCATTTACCTCTATGTCCTGTAGAGGTATTACCAATGATTCATCTGCTAAGCACTTTTTGAGGTTACATACATGAAATACATCATGTACCCCTACCATTTCCTCTGGCAATTGTAGCTGATAAGCTACTGGTTCTATTATTTTGATAATCTCAAATGGTCCAACATACCTTGGGCTTAGCTTTCTTCTTTTAATGAATCTGACAACTCCTTTCCATGGAGAAACTTTTAATAATATCTTGTCTCCAACTTGAAATTCCAATGGTTTTCGTCTGTTATCTGCATAACTCTTTTGACGATCTCGTGCTGCTTTTAGTCTTTCATTTACTTGAATAATTTTGTCCGTCGTTTCTTGTACAATCTCAGGTCCAGATAGTTGTTTTTCTCCAATCTCTGCCCAACAGACTGGAGTTCAGCATTTTCGTCCATAAAATGCTTCAAATGGTGCAGCATTGATGTTGGTATGATAGCTATTGTTGTAGGAAAATTCTATTAAAGGTAAGTGATCGTCCCAATTTCCTCCAAAATCAATTACACAGGTTCTAAGCATATCTTCCATAGTCTGAATTGTCCTTTCGCTTTGTCCGTCCGTTTGAGGATGATAAGTTGTGCTTAGATTTAATCTGGTTCCCATTGCTTTTTGGAAACTTGTCCAAAAATGAGAAGTAAAATGACTGACTCTGTCAAACACAATAGATAAAGGAATTCCATGTAATGAAACCATTTCATTTACATATAACTTGGCTGACTGTTCCATACTGAAAGTTTCATTCATTGGTAAGAAATGAGCAGATTTAGTTAATCTGTCGACAATCACCCAGATTGTATCATTACCTTTTCGAGTCTTGGGTAATTTGGTAACTATAACAACCCTCCTAAATATTTTTCCGACACCCTAATATATTTTAAAATACCCATATATGTCTTGAAATACACCTCATACGTGAAAACCGAGCCCAAAATATATTGTCATTAAAAATAAAATAAAAACAAGATTTTATAAGTTCTCGCGGGGCGCGTAACCCTTAGCTACCCTTTACGCGGGCCGCAACAGGTAAAAGATCAGGGCATGTAACATATCCATTTTTTTCATATAAGAGTTATAGGATGTTTAAAGTTATTAACCGCTAGTAACTAGTTTTATTTTTCGACCCATATAGTTTTAAAAACCATTTTATATATAATTGGTTGGAATACGTTATACTAATTAATGGGTGTATATGTGTGACATTTCTATTTTCTATATTAAAATAAAGTATATAAAACTTGTAATATTAGACGGGTAGATTACGGGTAAGTTGAATGTTAGAAATATGAAGTACCTAGACGGGCCTAGGAACCGTTTAATAATTAAATTATAAAAATACATTATATTTGAACCTACTCCGTTTTTGTCGCAACCCTCGATCCCTGATCCCCGGGAACGGGCGGCCGCGAGCCAGTTTCGGTGGTATCGCATGATTGGCAGCGGAAATTTTCATCAGGACCGTAGTTAGGAAATATTTGATCAGAGTAAAATACCACATTTTCATAATATTAAACAAATGGGATAGAACCCAAGTTTATAGTACACATGTTTTCATAGGAATAAATCCTATTTTATTTAATAAAATCATCTATTTTATTTTAGGTAACTTTATTGCCACTTGTCCAAGCCTTCAGTGCTGTCCAGCTGGCTTCTATTTGGCTTTCACATTTTGTTACCTGAAACGCGTTTTAAAAACATTTGTCAGTGGGAAATACTGGTGAGTGAATCCCAATTTAATCAAGTTTAAATAAAAATCATTTCACAGTGTACAGTATTGAGGGCGATCCCGCAATTACATTTGTTTCCAAGTTATACTAATTACCATCCATGGTACTGTCAACCCGACTTGTGGTCATCTTACTACTCACAGTGTGGTAACAAATTTTGTATACAAAACCCCAACATACTCATGATAATTGTATTCTTGCAAATACTCAATAATTGTCATTCGCATGGTCATTCGCACGGAAAAATATTAAAGGTTTTGTATAAACAGTTTACAAAATAGGTTTACAAAAAGTGGATCAACTCACATTGCTGTCTTAGATTTTCTGTAAGGGTTTCCTGGTGACAATCTATAATTTACACAATGCACACGCGTTAGTATAATAACCCACTTTAACATTAGCAATACCCTCCCCGAGACGGCATTCCAATGACTACGTCGGGCAGAACCACGACAGCCATTACGGAACCCTAGATCAATCGGGCAGCGTATCTAATACGTATCCAGGGGTTATGATACTTACAACGGAGCAGAACTTCGCTATTTAGGGGGTATTATACCCGTATATTATGCCTATTATCAGAAATTGAGATTGAGAAATGATTTTTGAACGATTTCTGGTTGAACCCGATGGCTCCTTTATATAGTTGATGAACATGGTTCCCTCGCGGCCCGCGTAACACAAGGGCAGGGCTTACGCGGCCCGCGTCAAACCCCGGTCAAAGCGTAGCTCGTCCGGATCAGCGACTAGACTTGACACGATGATGACACGTGTCATCACCGGGCTGCGCCACTATTTCGATCTCTAGCGGCCCGTGTAAGGTTGAGGTGTGGCTTACGCGGCCCGCCTCAACTTAAAATTTCAATTTTTAATTTATTTTTAATGCTATATTGTATTTCGGGCTCGGTTTTCACATACGGGGTATAATTAAAGACATATAGGGATATTTTAAAATATATTAGGGTGTCGGAAAATATTCAAGGGTGTCGGTTTATTGAGGATTGTTACATCCTCCCCACCTTGTTTTAGAGCTCGTCCTCGAGATCTACTGGAATAAGTGTGGATATTTTCTTTGCATTTCAGATTCAAGTTCCCATGTGTACTCAGGTCCTCTTTTGGAGTCCCACTTCACTTTGACCAGAACTAGTCTCTTATGCTTGAGGTTCTTAACTTTCCTGTCTTCAATTTGTAGAGGCTTTTCTACAAACTTAAGTTGTTCATTTACCTCTATATCCTTAAGAGGTACTATCAGAGATTCATCGGCTAAGCATTTCTTGAGATTAGATACATGAAACACATCATGTATTCCTGCCATTTCCTCTGGCAGTTGTAGCTGATAGGCTACAGGTCCTATTCTTCTAATAATCTCAAAAGGTCCAACATACCTGGGACTTAGCTTTCCTCTTTTGATGAATCTTACTACTCCTTTCCAAGGAGATACCTTTAACAATACTTTATCTCCAACTTGAAATTCCAATGGTTTGCGTCGGTTATCATCATAGTTCTTCTGTCGATCACGTGCTGCTTTCAGTCGTTCCTTGACTTGAATGATCTTGTCAGTGGTTTCTTGTACTATCTCAGGTCCAGATAGTTGCTTTTCCCTAATTTCTGCCCAACAGACTGGGGTTTGGCACTTTCGTCCATAAAGTGCTTCAAATGGTGCAGCATTGATACCTGTGTGATAACTATTATTATAAGAAAATTTGATTAAAGGTAAGTGATCATCCCAATTACCTCCAAAATCAATTACACAATCTCTAAGCATGTCCTCCATTTTCTGAATCGTCCTTTCGCTTTGTCCGTCCGTTTGAGGATGATAAGCTGTGCTTAGATTTAATTTGGTTCCCGTTCCCTTTTGGAAACTTGACCAAAAATGAGAGGTAAAACGGCTATCTCTATCAGAAACAATTGATAAAGGTATTCCATGTAACGAAACTATTTCATTTACATATAATTTAGCTAACTGTTCCATACTAAAAGTTTCTTTCATTGGTAAGAAATGAGCTGACTTGGTTACCCTATCTACAATCACCCAGATTGTATCATTACCTTTCCTTGTTTTGGGTAATTTGGTAACAAAATCCATTGTTATCAACTCCTATTTCCACACTAGCATTTCTAATTGTTGCAACAGACCTGAGGGTTTCTGGTGTTCAGCTTTTACTTGTGAACAGGTTAAACATTTAGAAACATAGGCTGCTATATCCTTTTTCATTCCTATCCACCAGAAATTTTTCCTTAAATCCTGGTACATTTTATCATTTCCTAGGTGCATCGTATATTTGGACTTATGGGCTTTTTCTAATATACAATGGCGCAGGTTTCCTAATTTAGGTATCCACATTCTCTTTTCATGGAATCTCCAAATTCCATCTGTTCCTTGTTCTAATTCCTTAATCATACCTTTTAGTTTTTCAGTATCGTCCTTGATTACTGATTCTTGTGCTTTTCTAATTTGATCATTTAAATCTACTTGTAGATTTAATTTAAGAGAACGTACCCTTTTTGCCATTTCGTGATACTTTCGGCTTAAAGCATCAGCAACTACATTTGCCTTTCCTTCATGATACTGGATATCGCAGTCGTAATCACTAAGCATCTCCATCCAACGTCTTTGTCTCATATTCAACTCCTTTTGCTCGAAAACATACCTTAAACTCTTATGATCTGTGAATATGGTAAACTTACTACCATACAGATAATGTCTCCAAATTTTCATAGCAAAAATTATAGCTCCTAATTCTAGATCATGGGTTGAATAATTCTCTTCGTGATTCTTAAGTTGTCTAGATGCGTAAGCTATAACCTTTTGACGTTGCATTAGCACACATCCATAACCTATCTTAGAAGCGTCACAATAGACTACAAAGTCTCCAGTTCCTTCTGGTAACGCTAGTATGGGTGTATCTTTGCTTAAGAATTCTAAATGCTTCTTCTTGCTTTGGTCCCCATTCAAACTTAATGGATTTACAGGTTAACTTAGTTAAAGGAATGGCTATTCTAGAGAAATCTCGAATAAATCTTCTATAATAACCGGCCAATCCTAAGAAACTTCTAACCTCGGTTGGTGACTCAGGGGTTTTCCATTTAGTAATTGCCTCGATCTTTGTGGGATCCACATGAATTCCTTCATGATTAACTAAGTGTCCAAGAAATTGTACTTGCTCTAACCAAAACTCGCACTTTGAAAACTTAGCATAAAGCTTTTCCTCTCTTAATAAACTTAAAAGTGCGTGCAAATGCTTTGCATGATCCTCTTTACTCTTAGAGTAAATTAGAATATCATCTATAAAAACAGTTATGAATTTATCCAAATATGGCTTACATATTCGGTTCATCATGTCCATAAATGCGGCTGGGGCATTGGTTAAATCAAATGGCATGACAGTAAATTCATAATGACCATACCTTGTTCTAAAGGCGGTTTAGGAATATCCTCTTCCTGTACCTTTAATTGATGATATCCTGACCTTAAATCGATTTTTGAAAAAAATCGAGCTCCTTGCAATTGATCAAACAGATCATTGATTCTCAGTAATGGGTACCGGTTCTTAATCGTGACTTTGTTCAATTCACGGTAGTCAATGCACATACGCATTGATCCGTCCTTCTTTTTAACGAATAATATTGGTGCTCCCCATGGCGACGAGCTTGGCTGTATGAATCCTTTTTCCAGTAATTCATCTAATTGTTTCTTCAGTTCCTGCATTTCTACGGGTGCCAAACGGTAGGGTGCTTTGGCAATCGGTGCTGTTCCTGGTAGCAGGTGAATTCTGAATTCAACTTCTCTATCTGGCGGTAGTCCTGGTAATTCTTCCGGGAATACATCTAAAAACTGAGACACTACTGGAATGTTTTTTAGTTCTTTTCCTTTAGTGTTAGTGATTATAGAAATCAAATACACTATAGATCCTTTTCTTATATAACTTGCATTTTTCATCACAGAGATGAATTTTGTGGATCTAGACGGCTTATCACCTTTAATTGTGATCTTTTTACCTTTTGGTGAATTTACTTGGATCGACTTTTGATCACATAAAATACTGGCTTTATTGGCTATTAATCAATCCATTCCTAAAACAACATCAAATCCTACCAGATTCATTGGGTAAAGGTTTGCAATAAACTTCTGGTTTAAAAATTCTATTCTTGCTCCCTGCAAGATTTCATAAATTCTAACAGTTTCTCCATTAGCTGTCTCTACTAGACATTCTTGTGGTAGTTTAGTTAATGATTGATTTAGAAGTTTGCAAAACGAAGTATTAATAAAACTTTGGTTGGCACCAGAGTCAAATAGTACTTTAGCAAAAACATCATTAACTAAAAACGTACCGGCTATCACGTCTGGAATCATCTTGGCTTCATTTGCAGTTAGAACAAATGCTCTAGCATTTTTAGCGTTCCTATTGTTCACATCTGGAGCCAATTTCGGATAATTTGGCTTGATATGGCCTTTTTCTCCACAGTTGTAGCATAGTCCATTACTAGGTTTTCTCCTGCAATCTTCTTCCTTGTGTCCGGACATCTTGCAGAAATTGCAAAGAGTAGAGCATTTTTCCGAATGCTTTTTCTTGCAGACCTTGCAGAATGGTGCATAGGTAGAACCTATATTCCTACGATTGTAATTCCCAGAACGGAATTCTTGGGTAAGCCTTTGGGTTAGGTTTCTCCTCTGGTCTTCTTCTCTAGTACGGATTAATTCATCTGTCAAGGTATTAGCTAGTTCTACAGCTTCTTCTATAGTTTGAGGTCTAGCTGCCTTGACTACATGCCTAATCTCTCCAATTAATCCCTAGATGTAACGGGAGATTAATACCGGTTCTGGTGATGCAAGGGTTGGTACTATTCTAGCATATTCAAAGAATAACTTTGTGTACCCCTTACTTTCCACTCCATTCATCCTAAGGTTTAGGAATTTGTTTGCTATTTGTTCCTTTTCATTAGGAGGGTAGAATTTCCTTTCTACCATATTCTTAAATTCCTCCCATTCCATGTTGTATACCCTATCACTTCCTCTAGACTGAAGGATAGTGTTCCACCATTCTAAGGCTGAGTTCTTAAACAGATTAGAAGCAAACATTATCTTGTCTTCTTCAGCACACTTGCTTATTTTCAGAACAGCCTCAGTCTTTTCTATCCAGCGTAGAGCTGCAATAGGTTCTTCATTGCCCGAGAATTCTATTGGTTTGCAGGACCAGAATTCTTTGTAAAAACAACCATAAGGCATGGTTTTTCTTCTTTTGGGAATGGGCGCTTGAAGTACGGGTCCATTGTTCACGCTGTATTCTGGTTCAATTGGTCGCTTACTGCTATGCTTACTTTTATTATTCGTTTCCTGAACCGTTTGAATAATAAATGACATTGCATCTATAATTCCTTGTGCCACTATGTGTTGAACGACACTATTATCCACTTGGTTTCCATTGTTATTAATGCTTGGATTCTCATTAACCATGTTAATGTTACTCTGGTTATCGTTATTCAGATTATCTTGATTTCCTTCGTCGGCCATCTGAATTTTAAACATTTATCCCATATTAATATCACAAAATAATATTTTAATATAGCCAATCACATGATACGCATTTTGGTCAAAAGCGTCGATCATTGCGACTTTACTCTATTCATCTATTATGCATCTATTACACACCAGTACTGAAATAAAAATTACAATACTGAATGAAATGAAATTACACTAATAGTAGTAGGCATCCGTACACACATATTTTATTTTATTTTATTATTATTATTGCTATTACCGTTTCCACCATCTCATCTATGGATATGGATTCATCCAGAAATCCATATTGCGCTCGTCGTATTTCCATACGAGTCGCTCTCCCACCTGTCTCATTCGTTCACTACTTTCTAGAATTTCCTCACCAAAAGTCCTAAGTTCTTGTACGTTTTCTGCACTCATTGGGGGTGCAGGTTCTAGGACTGGGTTCGGAATCTGGAGTGCGGGTTCCTGATATGGGGGTATAGGTGCCTGAAATCGGTAAGGATCTTCTAAGATCTCCCTAATGTATTCATCGTGGTAATAGGGATCTAAAGGGTCCATACCTGGGTAGGTTCCTATGTTTGGCATGGGTAAGTCTTCATGTATAGGATAACGTTGCACATAGTCCCTATTTTCGTCCCACCAGGGGTCGTAATTTGGGTCTAGGGGGTTTGGTGCTGGTATCCTAGGTATTTCTTCTGGATTGAAGTCATGCATCTCTACTTGATTTTCAGGGTTTTCTATCTCCATCGGTTTATCAGGGATTGGTGGTTGTGGTTGGGGTGCTATTATTTGTTCCAGGTTAGGGTCAGCTGCAGTGGTTGCTAAAACGTGGATGCTAGCTATACCCCTATTTATCATATCCTGGGCATAGGCATCTGTCTCTCTCTTGGCTGCTGCTAGTGCTCTCTAGTCTTGCAACTTTTTCATACGTTTTCTACGCTCGTGTGCCCCTTGACTGAACCATCCCCTCTTTTTCTGAGGAAACGGCTCCTCGGACTGAGCCTTAAACACAAAGATTCCATCTTCCGTATCAGCAGAGTACCCTAAGAGGGCAGGCTGAGAAGAGGAGGTGCCTTCGCTTCTAGGCGAACCAGACAATTGACGATACGCGTCAGATGGTCCTTGGTCGCTCATACTGTAAACTAACAAATAGTCAAATAACACATAACAATAAATACAGTTATGCACGTATTTCCATAATTTATTTCCTAACACTTTGACTTTTGATGTCAGCAGAACACTTCTGTGGCTGAATCAGTGGTGTAGGTCCCGAAATCTGAGGATCGATAACGAACCGAATCACTTGTTTATAGCAAACACGGTCACGTGTGCGGAATCCACGTAACTATGCCAAATCAAACATATAAAGCAATAAAAACAAAGGATTAATCAATGAAACACACTCGATTGATTAAACGGGATGAGAACCTATTACAAACTGATACAAACACAGTTCAGACAGAATTTCGACAGAGTTTTGTTACTGGTTATTATCTCATCTCTGCCTTCAAATGAAAACAGACATGGTTTATATAGTCCCTGGACCCAAGTTTACGGCGAAACACAAGGTGTGCGACGAAACAGGATATGGGCCAGTCATTGGGCTTGAAACAGCCCATTACACGACGAATCAAGTGTGATTCGTCATGACCGTCAATGAAACAGAAGTAAAGGACATTGGTCTGTTTCGTCATGATGTGTTCGACGAAACAGACCTGTTTCGTCGAGGGCTGCATCAGCTGTTCTGTTTGTTGTATACAGACAGCAAACAGATAGAACATATAAACATAGTAATGACCATACTACCCTTTAATGCAACATGCATTGTTCTTAATACATTACATACCAAAAGAGACAAACAAGTCGTACACAAGCAGATAGGAGGATATCCGACTTGGTCAACATAACATACAGACTCGATAATTAATAAAAGACCATACAAAATACATCGTTAAACAAGACTAGTCACAGACACTAAAAATGCATCAACAAACTCCCCCTTGTCTGTTACTCGTCTTCGGTCTTCTAATCTTCCATCTCAGTGTTGTTCGGACCATGAACTGCCCGAATGTATGCCCCGGTAATAACAAAAACACGCTATGCGCTGAAACTTTAAAGCTTGACGTGCATCCTGATCTTCATAGAAAATATCATGACGATATAATCTGCTAATATCAGCCTCGGACATGTTGACGATCCACATCGGATCCAACATCCGGTAATTTGCACGATTATCTCTAAACACAATTACAGCTTCATGAGTATCCGAGTCGTAGCACCATAATGCCATGTCTTCAAGAAAATCCAGCTTCATAGGCATCAATGGGATTTTATCTACTACCCTCGGAGGCTGGTACACAAGCTTGTATCTGCAAGTGTTGGTGTCAGGATCAAGAGTAAACTTGATCGGTTGATAGATGGGAAATTGTGGCTTGTATGATTCTTCCTTCCAGCCCGACTTCTTGTTTACTTTAATCAGTCGCTCAAATAAATTAGCGCCATAGTATTTTGAACGATTGATAAGCTCAAGCCTTGTCAACGCAGCAACATCATAAAATGGCAAGGAAAGAATGCTCAGCAGTGAATTGAAATACAGGATTCCGTATTCACGTTTGATAGCAATGCAGTGTATATCTTGAACAAACATCCAACATAGAATCCTTCCACTTGGCTTTGCCTTTTCAAATTGCAAGTAGTCGACTTGAGATTTTTCAGGCACAGGCTTGGAGACTTTAAATAGAAACTGTTTTCTCCATTCAGAAAATGCATCTGTGTCTTTTTCAGACGAATTACGATTCTTTAAGTGCTCGTCTATGTCATCAATATTCTCCTTCATCCAATCTTCATCAAACGAAGCGAATTCAGTACCATCTGTTCGAACATACGTTGATTTTGATGCTTCACCTTCAAACACAATCTCATCAATATCTTCAACATTAGTTGTATCAGTCTCAGTCGACATTTTATCTATCTCAGCATCATCAATTTCTCTCATAGAATGTAGAACACTCAATTGCTCCTGAGAAAGATCTTCTATTAACTCCCCTTCTTCAAGCAACTCTCCCGTAAATGGATGAATAGCCTGTAAAGCAATATCAGCACTGCTTACAACAGAAGAAGTACCTTCTATCTGTTGAACTTTTCCAGTAGAAGTTCCCTGAGATGATTCGACCACTGTAGGTTGAACTGCAACAACTTCAGAAGAAAGTGCGGTTGGCTGCTTCTGTGATGTATCAGAAGTGTCAGGATTCCCTTGGTCTTCCGTATCATCATCCTTTTTCTTCAGTACTTCTTGTTGTTTACAATGATAATCCCACAAAACAGCAAGCCTTCTCTCTTTCTCTTCATCAACAGCCTTCAAGCGAGCATTTTCAGCTTTAAGCAAATCAATTTCAGCTTGTTGTCGCTCTATTACTGTTTGCTGTTGACCAACGGTTGACTTCAAATTATTAATTACCACCGATTGTTTAAGCTGATCATTCTTTGTGAGATTAATGAAATGAGATTGCCTCTGAACACGATCAACAGCTGCTTCAAGTGTAGAGAATAGGTATCTGATCTTTTCGTCTTGAGAAAATCCGGAAAATGTCCTATGACGTTCAGCACTGATCTGCGAAGTGGTTGCTCTGATTGCAGAAGCCATAGTTCTTTCAGGAACTGCCTGAGGAGTAACAGATGGAGTAGCAGCAGCTGATGTAACAACTGGAGTTTCTGTAGCTGAAGTAACTACAGGAGCTTCTTGTACAGGCTCCTGAGGTACAGATGAAGACTCTTGATGCACAGGTTTTCTAGCATAAGTACTCAAATATCTTCTTGCTTTCTTCTTTTGAGTTTCAACAGCTTTCTCAGCTCTCCTTTTTGTTCTTCTTTCACCTTCAGGATCCTCTGGAACATATTCTGGATCATCTTCAGTTCTAATCTTTCTATACCGTTTTACTCCACGTATATCGATATACATTTCGTATCCAGGCTCGACTATATGATCACTTGAACTAGAATCAGATTCATCATCACCACCTGCTGAAGAACTACTAGCTGATGTACCAGAAGCTGCACCTTTGCTCGATGTACCAACAGCACCAGTATCACCACCATCATCACTTTCACCACTACTGTCACCACTACCACTACCAGACTCATCTGAATCAACTGGGTCAGGACCAAATTTCTCTATCCTTTTTCTTTCCAACTCAGGCTCTTCATTGTCAGATTGGCTGTCATCATGACGCCATTTATCATTTGCTGGAGCAACATAATCAGGATTCACAAGTGCGCCAAAAAGCTTCCTTGGAGGAACGCTTTCTTTGTATCTTTTGGCGGCAAGAGTCTTGATTAGCCTTAAAGAGTTGAAATTCATCGCCTCTATCTTCAGAAGATCATTTTCAGCTTTAGGAAGGTCTGGATGTTGAACATTCATAATCATTTGCAGAAACCGAGGATACATCCAAAACTTGTTTCCGGTTGTTCTACTTCCTGTCCTTTTCATATTCTCTTTCATGTTGCTGAAAATATACTTTGAGATGCTAAACGGTTTGTTTAACACCAAAGCAACCATGAAACCAACGAGATCATCTCCAGCAATATCATATCCAGACCGTCTATTGCTGAGACACTGAATAAGAATATGCAATAAAAACTTGTAGCGTAATGGAAGATCACCTTTGTTGATTTGTTTGACGAAAATGTCTCCAATACATTTCATCCATAGCAAACAGCCTCGTGAACACATGATTGGGATTGAATATGGAGCATCCGAACTATCTTGTAATTGAAGAACTTCATTCAATATCTCCGGAGTGATAACGACATACAGATCATTCACCCGACCTCTTATAATCTCCTTTCCATCGATTTGGACGACGCTTGCAGAATCCCAGAAAGCTTTAATCAGTGATTTGTAGACGGGCGTCGAGAATGTAACAGCATAATTAATACGTGACTCCCTGATCCACTTCGTGATATCTTTCAATTCCGTGAGCTTGTCATCAGGATCCAGATATGCAACTTGATTATGACGCTTCTCTGACATAATCTCCTCTTAAGTTTTGTTTTCTTTCTTTGTCGCCTTCTTGCGTTTTCCTTTTTCTTTCGGTGCTTTAGGTGCCATCTGTAAATGAAAATGTCCAGAATAAGTCACATTTGATATAACATGCATTTAGACATGTATGGATACAATTTCATGTATCCACATAACAGATAACCTATCAAATCATGTTTACTGTGAACAAACAGCAACAACAGAAAACTGCTAAGGCATGTACGACGAAACAGAAGATCAACGACGAAACAGAAGGTTGTGCGACGAAACAGAGGGTTGACCATTGACCAGTTTGATTCGTCGACCATTTGATTCGTCGAGTCTGTTTCATTCCATTTCTGATTCGTCGTATGTGATTCGTCGTATGTTTGATTCGCCGGAATTAGGGTTAATGTGATTCGTCAATTTGGGGGTTTTGCTGTTTCGCCGTTTTGTGGTTTAAACAAAGAACAAAAACAAAACACAAACACATTCAACATCATTATTTATACCCAAACCAACTTATGACAACCCATATATGATTTCCGATCCAAAAACCCATTTAAAACAGTTAAGAACTTTATCAAATACAAACCCTTGTTTTTGTTACATAAACCCACATCCAAAACAAACAAAAATATACACAATAAACCTAAATCTATCAGATATCAGAAGGAAAAACACAATAATTTCAACATCACATATATTTTCAAAGAAAAACAAGGTCTCAAAGGGGTCTCTGAGGGTTTCGGATGAAAAACCAACGGTTCAAAATGTTCGGAATGTGAACCAGAACGTTTTACTACCTTTGATTTTTGTAAGATTTTGATGAAAATCAGATGATTTGAATGATTGAAAGGATGACCGTAGGTATGGGGTTTTTAGTGTTTGAAGAAGATGAATAGTTTGATGTTTTGAAAAAGTGAACAAATGGGACCCTTATATACACCGCCTCATTTCGACGAATCAGAGATCTCGACGAAACAGGAATTTTGGGCCCGGCGAAACAGAGACTTGGGCTTGGACTTGGGCCAAACAAATAAGCCCATGACGAAACTGATTTGGGCTTATTGTGTTCCGTTGATGTTTTGACGAAACAGATTTGATTCGCCGATGATGGTCTGATTCGTCGACCATTTGTTTGATTCGTCGACCATTCTGTTTCGCCGACAGTAAATTTTCAAAAACACAGACATGAAAAATTTCTGCAGACTGAACAAACTATGATTTAAAAAGAACACTTTTTCCATTCTGTTTGAGTTTTCAAATGCAAGAACGTTTTAGAAGAAGGTTTCAAGCTTCCGGCAGAAAACACCAAGCAACAACTTCGGCTTAATCAAAAACGAACTTTACACAAATATACTAAAAGCAAATTTAAAGCACAGTAAACTAAACAAAAATGCGGAAAACTGTGAAAAACACTAAACAACTGTACAAGAGCAATCTTTTTGCGAATCTCAAAGACAAGGAATCATACCAGCTTACGGTCTTAGTCAACATGATTTTGATTTCTGTTTAAAGCTCTGGATAAGTATACTACCTCGATTATCGATATTGTTTTCCACATAAGCTCAAACTGATCAGACGTAATCATAATTTAAGAGATACTATTAACGGTAAGGATTATACTTACTTGTCGATGTGAATCCACTCACGACACATTCCCGTATCAAGGTATGCATGAGAATTCATCTTACCGGTGAGTATACCGATTATCATCTGTTTGACCGTATAAAAATGTGAGAAACTCACTTATTTTGATTTGAAAACAAGCCCTATGTGATAGAATCACTTATTGATGAGGAACTTGATTTTCAGATGCATGAAGGGCACAGGAGCAAGTCCGTGAAAAGGTCAGCACTTTCGTACAGCAGAGAGACGAACTTGACTCCCGCAAAGAATCTGTGATATATTATCACTTATTTTGTTTGGACATGTGATTGTTGATCACTTATTGAGGTCGAATGCAGTATGTACACGTATGTATAGTATCATGGAAGATCTAGACTACGTCTCTGTTATTTTAACGGTTTGATACAACCATGATACCCAGATGATAAACAGCATAAAGACCGAATATTTCAGATCTCGGCAATCTCTCAAACGAGATTTCGGTACTAAGACCATATGCCAATGAATGGTTCCCACCTGACTTGAAGTTTGTTAGGTTTGTATCATCCTGCACATTTTAGTCTGATTGTGAGCCTACCGATACATCGTTAGTAGAGATACTTATCATTTTTCTTTTTGTTTTGCATTTTGAGCACGTTGACCGACCACACCAGTGAACATCATCATTTTCCTTTATCCAAGAAACTCATTTTTGGTTTTTCTATTGTTTTTGAATTTTTCAAACGAAACGACAGAAAGTAAAGACTTGTATTTTCTTGAAATTTCTCCCCCTAAAATTTGCAAAGTTTACGAAAACTAAAATCTTTTTTAATTTTCAAAGTTTATAAAGAAAATATTTACAAAAATGATCAGCCAAAGAAGTTTACTCGGGTATCACCTTAATGCCATTGACCAAAAGTAGATAATCAAAACGTGATTTATCAAAAGCTTTTGTAAACAGGTCGGCACGTTGGTGATCAGTTGAGACATGAACGACATCGATTAACCTCTTGTCAAAACAATCACGTATGAAGTGATATTTAATGTCGATGTGTTTAGTCTTAGAATGTTGCACAGGATTTCTAGTGATCTGTAAGGCAGCATTATTATCAACAAAAATATGGGTAGATAGGAATTCTAAACCGTAGTCGCGCATTTGTTGTTGTATCCAAAGAACTTGGGAGCAACAACTCGAGGCAGCAATATATTCTGCTTCACATGTTGATGTAGCAACACACGTTTGCTTCTTGCACTGCCACGTGACCAGGCGATTTCCTAGGAACTGACATCCTGCTATTGTCGATTTGCCATCGATTTTGCAACCACCGAAATCAGAATCACTGTAGGCAATTAATTCAAAACTATCATCCCTAGGGTACCAAAGACCGAGGTCTGGGCATCCCTTCAAATAGCGTAAAATCCTTTTGACAGCTGACAGATGAGAGGCCTTCGGGTTTGCTTGATATCTTGCTAGCAGGCACGTTGGATACATGATATCAGGCCTCGAAGCGGTAAGATACATGAGAGATCCGATTATGGCGCGATAGTACGAGGAGTTGATGCTTTCACCCTTCAAATCCGGAGTAATCCCGTGATTCTGCGGAAGTGGGGTACCAATGGGCGTTGCATCTGACATTTGGAATCGGCTCAAAATGTCATCAACATATTTAGTCTGATGGATGAAAATCCCAGACTCTGTTTGTTGAACTTGAAGGCCCAAAAAGAAATTCATCTCCCCCATAGCGCTCATTTCAAACTTTTCCTGCATAACACTTTCGAATTGCCTGCACAAATAGTCATTAGTAGACCCAAATATTATATCATCAACGTATACCTGCACCAGCAGAAGATCTTCATATTGTTCTTTGATAAAGAGTGTGCAATCAATAAGACCTCGTCGAAATCCATTCTCCAGAAGATAATTTGATAACGTTGCGTACCAAGCCCTAGGTGCTTGATGTAAACCATAAAGAGCTTTGTTGAGCAACCAAACCCGATCGGGGTGAATAGGATCTTCAAAACCTGGAGGTTGTTCGACGTGCACCTCTTCTTGAACAATACCATGAAGAAAAGCACTTTTAACGTCCATCTGGTAAACTTTGAATCCTTTGAAAGAAGCATAAGCTAAGAAGATTCGAATAGCTTCCAGACGTGCAACAGGTGCATAAACTTCATTATAGTCAATGCCTTCAATCTGACGAAAACCCTGAACAACCAGTCTCGCCTTGTTGCGAATAACAACTCCACGGTCGTCTTTCTTGCATTTATAAACCCATCGTGTGCCAATTTTCTTGTAATTATCCGGTTTTTCAACAAGCTTCCAAACGCCAAGCTTTTGAAATTGCTGCAGTTCGTCCTGCATGGCTTCAACCCAAGAATTATCTTTTAAAGCTTCCTTCCAAGATTTCGGTTCTTCTTGTGAAACGTAACAAGCGAAGGACCAATCATTTTGGAGACCAGATTCTCTAATAGCTGAATACAAACCAGCACTCTGGTTGTTTCTCAGCTGATTACGCGTCTGCACACCTTGTTGGACATCTCCTATGATATTCTGCTGTGGATGAGTATCGTGTATCCTCATTTCAGAATTTTCAGGAACACGAGCATTAACACCCAAATTGTTAATATTAAGATCAACAACCAACTCCACACCTGGAATATGCGTAGAAGTGGATGCATTTCCTTCAGCAGTATCATCGACTTGCACATGAGGAGTATCAACAGAAGTACCCTGAACTGGAACAACTGGAGATGAAGTGCCTTCAGTCGCATCCAGATTTTCTTCATCTTCTTCTGATGACTCATTGTATTCAGTAGCATTTTCAACTTCCTCATTTTGAACTGTGTTGTTAAACGAATTAGAACATTGTGAGTTAACAACAACAGGTCTAACTAATGACGATTCAGCAGCATTGTCACTATCAAATATCATTCTAGCAGCTGCGGAATCTTCATCAAAGGTTGGCAGATCAAAGGAGTTGAATAGCCCATCGTAATCGAACATCCAAGGATCACCTGGAGCTTTAACAGGACTTGTATATCTCTGAACCCTTACTTCACTCCATAGCTCAATCTTTTTGGTAGCCAGATTCCAAACACGAAAAATTTGGTGTAGCATATCCAAGGAAGAAACCCTCGATAGCTTTCGCGCCAAACTTTCCATCCGGATTAATCATAGTGCATGGACCACCAAAAGGTTCTAGAATTGAAAGATCTGGTTTCCTTTTTTGTAGAAGTTCGAAACAAGTTTTGCCATGTCTCTTAACCGTAAGAACTCGGTTTAATGTGTAGCATGCAGTCGACACAGCCTCCGCCCAGAACTGAACAGGAAACGCCGACTCTACCAACATTGTTCTTGCAGTTTCAATTATTGTCCAATTCTTCCTCTCCGCGACACCATTTTGTTGTGGAGTGTAAGGAGAACTGTATTCATGAAGAATGCCTTTAGAAGTACAGAACTCATCCATAACACGGTTTTTGAATTCAGTTCCATTGTCGCTTCTGATCCTCTTAACTTTCAATGAGTAGAGATTTTCCAACATTGTAAGAAGATCCTTGAGGATGCCAGGAGTATCACTCTTGTGTGCCATAAAAGCTACCCAAGAAAATCTAGAGTAGTCATCAGTAACTACTAAACAATAAACATCTCCGAACGTTGTCTTGTGTCTCATAGGTCCAAAAAGGTCCATATGAAGACGTTCGAGAGGCATGCTAACTGTGTTGATTTTCTTCAAAGGGTGAGACTTCTTCGTTTGCTTCCCTTTCTGGCATGAAACACAGATATCTTGTAGATGAAAACTTCTCACGGGCACGCCATTCACAAGATTGTTTTTCACCAAATGGTTCATTTTTCTTAAGTGAATGTGTCCCATTCTTCTGTGCCAAGATATAGACTCCTTCTCCGTGGCTTTCGAGACAAAACATGTGAGTTGTGCAGAAGTCGTAATCGCTTGACTCATATCAAGAACATAAAGATCATTGATTCTTGGAGCCGATAAGAGAATCCATTCATCAGGAATTTTGAAACCAGGTTTAAGCACATAACAACCGGCATCATCGAAATGCACGGTGAACTTTTTATCGCAGATTTGCGACACACTGAGAAGATTATGATCAATTTGACGAACGTAATTGATCTTATCGAAACATACAACACCATTGGAGATCATTCCCTCTCCAGTGATGTAACCGCCTTTGTCTCCAGCGAAAGCGACATAACCTCCTTTAATGTTTCTCACATCATATAGAAGCCGTAAGTCGCCCGTCATGTGCCTGGATGCCCCACTATCAACAATCCAATGACTATTGATAGTTCCTCCTGGAACATCCTGCACATATCATCCAATGATTAGTTAAGGATGGGGACCCAAGCCATAGTGGTCTTGGGTCGTCCTTGAGCATCACAAATAGTGATCTCGATTTGTTGATGATTTTCCAAACGAACAGCTCCCCCTGAACTTTCACCCTTCCTAGGTTTCCAAGTTTGTTTTTGTTTATCAGATTGAGTTTTGTAAACAAATTTTGAAACTTCTGGTTTTACAGGTGAACTTGGTTCCCTTGGAACAGATTTGACCTTAGTTTTTAAAGCCTTTTCTATTTTCTTCACATTTTGATGTCGTTGTTTCGTTTCCTGTTCTTTAACAGTTCTTTTATCATGTTTAGGTGAAACGGGATGACATTTAGGGTGAATCGTTTCAGGTGATGCTCTCTCAACAAATTTCTCTTTCGGAGTGTTTGCACAATCTTTGATGATGTGCCCAAACTCTCCACATTTAAAACACGTTCTCCTTTCAACAAACTTAGGAGAACTGGATCGACGATCAGATGTCGAACTTGTATAACCTGAGGTACTTGCTTTTTCATCACACCCGTTTGAATGTTGAGTGTAATTGTTTTGACTATCACGTTTTAAAATTTTGACCTGTACAAAATCAGTATTTGACTTGTTTTCAAAAGTCTCAATTTTATCTGTACCCCTCGATTCCACAAATTTGACACTACTGTTTTTCTTCTGATAACGAGCCCCTTTTGTTTCAAATTTTGATTTAGAAACATTTGGCCTTTGAGCTCGTTGATCTGATTGTTTACCCTTAGAAGCAATAGGTTGTTGCTTTGAAGGTGATTTCTGATTTCCAAATTTCTTTTTGATTTCAGCCTTAGGAATTGGATTACATTGAGTCACAATAACTCCTGGAATCGACTTTCCCAAAAACTTACTTGTGTTATTTTCAAAAACATTATCAATCGATGATGGATTGACATTTTTAATTGGAAAATCATTATCTGAATAGATTTTAGAATCACCAACCAAAGTGTACAGCACAATATTACTTTTAACGGTAGACACAGGATCTATCACTTGTTGAACAACAGGTTGAACAGCAGGGGTAGGAGGATCACACAGAATATGATTCTCAATTTGAACTTCTACTCCTTTAAGTTTGTCAAGTGATTTATCCTGATTACTCACATCTGATTCTGGTTCATCATCCGACGACTCATAGTCCTCAATGGTTGGAGGACCTTGTTTCGTAGATGTTGAATCTTTTTGCTCAGAAGTTGTACTTGGAGAATTGTCCGATTTGAACCCTAGGCCAGTAGTAACTTCCTCATAATCAAGAGGCACACTGGGTTCAAACCGTGGCATTTCTTCTTCATCAGGCATATAAGCATAATTATGTCTCAAAGGGGGTGGACACTTCTCATACCCAACACCTTTCTTGTTTCCCTTTAGTTGTTGAACATCAATAATGTGATCGAGCACAAATCGGGAGTTAGAATAACTCTCCAACTTTTGCTTGATTGCATCATGCTCGCATTTTACAATGGCTAATTCCTTTTTAGTTTCCTCAACAATGTTAATGTAATCGTTTATACTAACTTGTTTATGATAAACAGTTTTTGTTACTTCGGAAACATTTTTCTTTAGAGTTTCAATCATAGATTTAAATTCTTTTTCATGTCTAACAAGAGCCATATTTGCTTCTTTGCACTTAGCCATTTCAACAACTAAACTCTGATTGTGAATATGAATCGTATCACATTCAAGTTTTATTCTTTCAAATTCATTTTTCATATACTCACAATCTCTACAGTTGATAAGAATTTCAGATTTTACCTGACTTGTAGACGCTGAGACATTTGCCATAAAAGCAGTCTGATAAGAAAAAGATCCGTCTTCAGAAAAGAACTTCTCCATTTCTTTAGATGCTACCTCAGCCTTCTTGATCAGAACTGATTTCTGACATTTCAACTCTTCTGCTTCATTCAATAAGTCATCAAGATTAGAACTTGCGTCTTTGCTCACATCAGATTCAGAGTGATAATCGCCCGAAGTAGAACTTTCTTCATCAGAACTCCCGGTATTACCAGAACTGTCGTCACTTTCAGAAAATTCTTCCTTATGAACGTGCTTGATGTGATTGATGATCTTTGCATAACACGTTGTTCCTCCTTTATCTTGATCACCTTCCCCAAGTTGTAAAGACCAATTAAACCCTTCATCAGCTTGTACGGTTAAAGCACGATTATCGTTTGATGATCCAGACTGATTCTGGTTGGTGGTGTTGTTTACAGCCACTATCCCTTTTCCACGATTGTCTTGATTGGTATTTGAAGTACTCGTCTGATTACGGAATGGGTTCTGATTGCCTTGTTTGCTTGGTCGGGTGCACTCACGTTTGAAGTGACCCTTTTCGCCACAATTGAAGCATGTAACTGCTTCTTTATCAAATCCGTACTTTGTATCCTGTTTGCTGTCCAAAGAACTTCTCCCTGTTCGAACCATAAAGTCCTTCGCCCTTCTAACAGCACTTGCGAACGCCCACTTTATATCCATCAACTCCATTTCATCACGGTTGATTTGAAGATAATCTTCGTTGGTCAAACTAATGTTTCCAATTTGACCTGCGACCAAACCGCAGTAAGCACTGACCATTGTATTAATGAGTTCCATATGTTCCTTTGCTACTTCAATGCTAACATTTGAGAGATTTGATGTATCAACTTTGACTGTGTTAGTGTTTGGGGTTGTAGGATTGTTGGTATAATGAGCTTGCTGTTGTTGTGGTTGAACTTGTGGTTGTGGTTGGACTTGTGGTTGTGGTTGGGCTTGAATATAAGCACTCGGATTAAACTGAGGTTGAGTAGTGGCAACAGGAGGTGTATAAGGAATAAAACCTCCTCCAGAATAAGCTTGAGCTTGAGCAATCAAATGCGCTGGCGGAAGATAGGCACTCGGATCGAAGACAGGAGGTGGAGCTGATTGAGGAAACGGAGAAGAGTTTGTATTTGATACAAACGCCGTTTGTAACTTTGGTTGCTGAGCTGAACTGGAACTAGCTGATGGGTTAAAACCTCCTCCATAATACATTTTGATATTTTGAGGAGCATCAATTCGTTTTGCTTTCCGAATTTCTTCATCATTCTTGTGTTCCAGCTTCTGTACGAATTCATAGATACTTACAGTGTCAGCATCTAGAACACCGGTATGCTTTAAAAGCTCAATGTATGGGCTCCACTTTGGTGGTAGAGAATCAGCAAACCGTGCAACAACTTCCTTTTCAGTTGCAGTAACAGCATAAGCAAACATTTCACTAATCAAATGATAAAAACGTGTAGTCATATCATTTAGAGTTTCATTTTCCAAGAACTGAAACGATTCAAACTCTTTCTTCAATAGATCATGGCGTGTCTTTCTAGAAGCTGCATTTCCTTCTCCTCTTGTTACCAAAGAATCCCATAATGTTTTCGTGTCCGAACAATAAGAAAATTGATGATAGATATCTTTGTGAAGCGCTTGGGTAAGAACAGCAAACGACTTTTTCTCAAATTCATAGGCTTTCTTGTCATTTTCCTGCATGTTAGAAAAACCTTCGGCCGTTGAGGCTGCTACTTCGAGAGCATTATTGCGTGGAGTAATGAAACACCTCCAAAGATCAGTGCTTTGACCTTGAACATATGTATGAAAACGACCTTTCCATGATGGAAACTCGTTCATATGATTCAACTTTGGCGGGCGATTGTTGCTGCCCGTTTCGCTCTCGCTAAGCAAAAGATTTTGAATGTTTTGATTCTGATTGGATGCCAAAGCCCATTGTCCGGCACTTATAGAAGGTTGACCAAAAACATTCTTCACCCATGCTGCTGCGGAGGTCGGATCTTCACGTGGTCTCGAGTCCATACTCCAATCCCATGGACTAGTACAACTCATATTTGGTATATGTATGATAGTACCTGCACAAATTCTTGAAAACACACAGTTAGCAAACTTTTACAAGTCCTCTGTATAAAACAGATCTGTTCTCGACGATACAGATTTCACGAAACAGGTTTGTTTCGTCTAAATGTATGATGACGAAACAGACTTGTGATAATTGTGATTTTGTTGCGAAACAGAAGTTGTTTCGTCAAAGATGTTGTGGCGAAACAGAAGTTGTTTTGTTGACTACTTGTTTCGTCAAAACTGAGTATCAGACAGCTGGTTTAGATATTTGAAATATCTTACTGATCAGTCAATAGATAAGTCTCAGACAACAAGATATTTATTACTGACACAAGGTATGTTTGTAATACCAATTTTCAACGAAACAGACTTTTTCACTGAAACAAATTATCACACTTTTACACTAAAGTCAAGTTATAGTATTATAAGTTATAACACTTGGTTTTTTAACAATTAAAAGATCAAGATCACAGTTCTTATAAGAACAAATATGAAGATTTTCAAGAACACACCCAAGAACATGAGTTTTCCGATGAGTTTTCCGATCACCGATAATTTTCCGAAACACGAAAATACACAAAATTTTCACTAAAAACCCGGTTTAAAGCATGAACAAACAATCTAACTAGGTTTTTTTTTTTGATAAAAATCTTTAGCAAACAACAACACACAAACAGATTTTATGAATATTTTCCCAGAAATTATGATTTTTCAAGAACAACTTTTCAGAAAAACAATCACAAAAACTTGATAAAAACCGAACAATGTTTGATTTTAAACAAGGATAAGAGCCAATGCTCTGATACCACTTGTAGGTCCCGAAATCTGAGGATCGATAACGAACCGAATCACTTGTTTATAGCAAACACGGTCACGTGTGCGGAATCCACGTAACTATGCCAAATCAAACATATAAAGCAATAACAACAAAGGATTAATCAATGAAACACACTCGATTGATTAAACGGGATGAGAACCTATTACAAACTGATACAAACACAGTTCAGACAGAATTTCGACAGAGTTTTGTTACTGGTTATTATCTCATCTCTGCCTTCAAATGAAAACAGACATGGTTTATATAGTCCCTGGACCCAAGTTTACGGCGAAACACAAGGTGTGCGACGAAACAGGATATGGGCCAGTCATTGGGCTTGAAATAGCCCATTACACGACGAATCAAGTGTGATTCGTCATGACCGTCAACGAAACAGAAGTAAAGGACATTGGTCTGTTTCGTCATGATGTGTTCGACGAAACAGACCTGTTTCGTCGAGGGCTGCATCAGTTGTTCTGTTTGTTGTATACAGACAGCAAACAGATAGAACATATAAACATAGTAATGACCATACTACCCTTTAATGCAACATGCATTGTTCTTAATATATTACATACCAAAAGAGACAAACAAGTCGTACACAAGCAGATAGGAGGATATCCGACTTGGTCAACATAACATACAGACTCGATAATTAATAAATGACCATACAAAATACATCGTTAAACAAGACTAGTCACAGACACTAAAAATGCATCAACAAGTGGCATAGCTCTGATACCACCTTCTGTCGCAACCCCGATCCCTGCTCCCCGGGAACGGGCGGCCGCGAGCCAGTTTCGGTGGTATCGCATGATTGGCAGCGGAAATTTTCATCAGGACCGTAGTTAGGAAATATTTGATCAGAGTAAAATACCACATTTTCATAATATTAAACAAATGGGATAGAACCCAAGTTCATAGTACACATGTTTTCATAGGAATAAATCTTATTTTATTTAATAAAATCATCTATTTTATTTTAGGTAACTTTATTGCCACTTTTCCAAGCCTTCAGTGCTGTCCAGCTGGCTTCTATTTGGCTTTCACATTTTGTTACCTGAAAAGCGTTTTAAAAACATTTGTCAGTGGGAAATACTGGTGAGTGAATCCCAATTTAATCAAGTTTAAATAAAAATCATTTCACAGTGTACAGTATTGAGGGCGATCCCGCAATTACATTTGTTTCCAAGTTATACTAATTACCATCCATGGTACTGTCAACCCGACTTGTGGTCATGTTACTACTCACAGTGTAGTAACAAATTTTGTATCCAAAACCCCAACATACTCATGATAATTGTATTCTTACAAATACTCAATAATTGTCATTCGCATGGAAAAATATTAAAGGTTTTGTATAAACAGTTTACAAAATAGGTTTACAAAAAGTGGATCAACTCACATTGCTGTCTTAGATTTTCTGTAAGGGTTTCCTGGTGACAATCTATAATTTACACAATGCACACGCGTTAGTATAATAACCCACTTTAACATTAGCAATACCCTCCCCGAGACGGCATTCCAATGACTACGTCGGGCAGAACCACGACAGCCATTACGGAACCCTAGATCAATCGGGCAACGTATCTAATACGTATCCAGGGGTTATGATACTTACAACGGAGCAGAACTTCGCTATTTAGGGGGTATTATACCCGTATATTATGCCTATTATCAGAAATTGAGATTGAGAAATGATTTTTGAACGATTTCTGGTTGAACCCGATGGCTCCTTTATATAGTTGCTGAACCTGGTTCCCTCGCGGCCCGCGTAACACAAGGGCAGGGCTTACGCGGCCCGCGTCAAACCCCGGTCAAAGCGTAGCTCGTCCGGATCAGCGACTAGACTTGACACGATGATGACACGTGTCATCACCGGGCTGCGCCACTATTTCGATCTCTAGCGGCCCGCGTAAGGTTGAGGTGTGGCTTACGCGGCCCGCCTCAACTTAAAATTTCAATTTTTAATTTATTTTTAATGCTATATTGTATTTCGGGCTCGGTTTTCACACACGGGGTATAATTAAAGACATATAGGGATATTTTAAAATATATTAGGGGGTCGGAAAATATTCGAGGGTGTCATTTATTGAGGATTTTTACAGTTTTTAATGAAACTTGGTTCAAAATGTAGACACAAACATTCTCGTTCTAATGACATATTCATTGTTTTATAAAACGTCATATTTTACAAGTTATAAGTGCCAAATAAGTGAAGCAGCTGAATTAATTATAATATATATAATAATAAAATAATATTTATATTTTAAAATTCTACAAATTATGTACGCTGGACGAGTGGCACCAACAATTTGATAAGGTTGGACGTGTCCAACTTGGCCTACACTCCAAGCTTTTTGGAAACTTTATAAATAGCAGTTGCAGATCAATTTTTTGTTGCTCGGTATCTCTAGCTTTCGCCGCCCCTCTCTCTAGAATTCTACTTTTTATTTTTATTTTTCATCTATAATAATAATAAAGCCTTGCCCCGTTTTATGTGTTTTAACCCCCGATCACTGATACCCTTTCCGATTGATCTGGAGCCCCATAACGCATGTCAAGGCTCTACCCGACTAAGTTCGTTGAGGTTCTGTCTCGTGACGTAGGGATAAGGTTGAATTAGGGTTACTATACTTAACACGAGTGCATTATATATATTTTATTAAATAGCTCAGGAGTTATACCCAATATTATACCAGGAGGCTTTCTAGTTGAACCCTAAAGTTACAAAGTGAGTTCATTCTCTTTTCTCACGGTTTTATCACCTTTTTGTGATACAGTTATATTTATAAATGCTTTCCAAAATCCTAAATGTTTATCCGTTTTACTTACAGTGATTAAGTTTTTATATTTTGCAATAGTTGCCAGTATGGGAGGTTTTATACATTACTTGACCCTCGTTACTATTGGCCAAAAAGTTAGCCAATAGTAGCATGACCACAAGCACGGGGGAAATTGTGCCCCAGTGGCCATAGCCTATAACTTATATTATTTTTACATTAAATAATTAATAAATTTAATGTATGACTGAAATACATTTAAATGGTGTGTATATAAAATAGAGCTTTATTAATCATTATTAAAATATATTAGTTATATTAAAGAATATATAATCTACTATTGTATACATATATTAATTCATAAAAGTCTTTTAGATATTTGGATTTGAATAGTGTTTTTACCTTTTGCTTTTTGACACTGGTAAAAATTACTACCACATATTCAAATTAAATTATTAAATTAGAAATGAAAGTAGTAGGTGATGACCATGGCTCGTGTCATATACCTTTGGCTCAATCTTCGTATATTTTAAAACAATATATATTATATGTTTTTAAACACTTACTTTTAACAACATATAAATGCATATATTCTTTTATATTTATTCCCAAGAGTTACCATTGGGTTAGTTGCATTACTTTTAGGAATTTTATATATCGTGAGATTTAAATATTATATTTAATTAATATTTAAAATAGTATATTATAAACTTTAATATATATATATATATATATATATATATATACTATATAAACCTTAATGTATATCTTAAACGATATATATATCAATTATATATTTAACTTTTAAAATATTAAGATATACATCGGGAATTATAATTTAAAATCTTAGTCCCGTTAATATATTAAATAATCATATCACAATTATTTAATTAACATATTATATTTAATAAAGTTATAGCTACCAATTCGACAGAAAATGATATATTTCATTTTCTGGGCAAATTTGTTTGTGCCATAGAAAATATATTTGACAAAGTAATGTCATAGGACACTACTAAGTTCAGAGTCAATAGTTGAGAGAATGATCAACAGTGACATAACCAAAGACACTAGTTGAAAGAATGATCAACAATGTTATGACCCAAGTCACTAGTTGAGAGAATGATCAACAGTGACATGACCAAAGGCACTAGTTGAGAGAACGATCAACAGTGTTAGGACCAGAGTCACTAGTTGAAAGAATGATCAACAGTGATATGACCAGAGTCACTAGTTGAAAGAATGATCAACAGTGATTTGACCACCGTCACGGGAATCGCCTAGTGACAAATACCTTTGAATAATAGTAATATATAATTACTTGATAAATTCACTATTGGACGAAAGTGAGCCAATAAGTGATATGACCACTGTCACATCGGAACTGCCACCATGTGACAAATACGGATTGAGTTGGGTAAATATAAACAAATATAAAAACCATTAATGCTGTAAAGTATAACAATATATTTTTATAAAAATGGAATGAACTCGCCAGTATTTATTACTGATAAAATGTTTTCAAAATGCGTTACAGGTAATTTGCTGTAAAGATAATAGAAGTCAGCTATGGAGCACTGAAGGCTTAGATAAAGTGGCTATAAAATACCTGAATAAAAGAAGAAATTTATGTTTTATTTATTTGGGTTTATCGCTATAAAAACAATTGAATAGAATATGGGTTTTAGCCCATTTATTTAATATTAAAAGTTTGGTGTTTTACAAACTCTGAAATTATTTCCTAACTACGATCCTGATGAAAATTTTTCCGCTGCGTAATTAATAAACACCGATACCATCTGGCTGGTTCACGGTTCCCGCTCCCAGGGTGGGGTCGGGGGCTGTGACATGGCACACCCTGAGTTGACACGTGGCATTAACGTGTTGAACCTACTCGTGACCCAGATCAGCTATAGCCTAGACCCCCCTACTACGCGGGCCGCGTAGACCTTAGTCTCTCTTTACGCGGGCCGCGAGAAGACCAAGTTTCAACCCTATAAATAGCATGCATCGGGCCTTCAAACAATTCGCTCATTTCTTTTCTCAATCACGAAAATCTTTCACAGTAGGCATAATTTTCGAGTATAATACCCCCTAATTAGCGAGGTTCTGCTTCGTTGTAAGTAGGGCTGCAAATGAACCAAACGTTCAGCGAACAGTTCGTGAACTGTTCGGCGGGAAGTTCGTTTGTGTTCGTTTGTTTATTAAACAAACAAACACAAACAAGAAATTTCGTTCGTTTAGTTAAATGAACAAACATGAACAGAGGGCGCGTTCATTTATTTATGTTCGAGAACGTTCGGTATCGTGTTCGTTTGTGTTCGATAGTTCATTAGGTTTTTAGCTTTTATATTTTATTTAAATACTTCAAAATTCCGACAAATAAAAAATAAAAAAAGTGTCAATGTATTATATATTTTGTTCATGAACGTTTGTTTGTGTTCGTTTGTTAGTATTTATGTTCATGAACATTAGTTGGAGCTCATTTGTGTTCATTATCGTTCGTTTTTTGCTTAAATTAACAAACAAACACAAACGAACATGAACAAGTTCATTTTCTTAACAAACAAACACGAACATAAAATCCTGTTTAATAAGCGTTCATGAACAGTTCATGAACACATATATTTCATAACAAACAAACACGAACAAAGACTTGTTCGTGTTTGTTCGGTTCGTTTGCAGCCCTAGTTGTAAGTATTATAACCCCAGTTTCGTATTAGATACGCTGCCCGATTGATTTAGGGTTCCATAACGACTGTCGTGGTTCTGCCCGACGTAGTTGTTGGAATACCGTCTCGGGGAGGGTATCGTCAATATAATTAAAGGGTTATTATACTAACATATGTACATTTGTGTAAATTATAGATTAACACCAGGAAACCCTTAAACGAAGTCTAAGATAGCAATGTGAGTTTATCCTCTTTTTGTAAATGCTTTTTATCTGTTCTTACAAAACCTTAAATGTTTTACAATGAGATTAAGCAGTGATTGAGTCTTTGTAGTTCTTCAATTGCTGCCGGTATTATGGGGTTTTGTATACATTACTTGATAATCTTCACAATTGGACAACGGGTTAGCCAATGTGTGATATGACCATAGCCATAGATACGGTCGAGTGGTAAGTACTGAATGAGTAATTGTGTAGAAATAAAAATTGTGATCGCTCTCAATACCGTGTTAATTGATGAAACTTTTCTTGATTAAATTGGGATTCACTCACCAGTATTTCCCACTGACAAATGTTTTTAAAACGCGTTTCAGGTAACACAATGTGAAAGCCAATTAGGAAAAAGCCAGCTCGAGAGCACTTACGGCCTGAAAAAAAATGTGGCTATAAAAGTTACCTAAAAGACGATGTTTTAAACTCAATAAAACAGGGTTTATCCCTATAAATATATTGTAATAAGAAACTTGGGTTTTACCCATGTGATTATTATTATAAAATATGGTGGTTTTACTCTGATAAACATTTCCTAACTACGGTCCTGATGTAATTTCCGCTGCCAACTTAATAAACTGATACCACCACAAACGAATGTTCGCGTCCGCCCGTTCCCAGGACAGATAAGGGATCGGGGTTGCGACAGTAACAAAGTCCATTGTTATTAATTTCCATTTCCAAATTGGCATTTCCCATTGATGTAGTAGTCCTGAAGGTTTCTGGTGTTCCGCTTTAACTTGTGAGCAAGTTAAACACTTAGCAACACAATTTGCTATATCCTTTTTCATTCCTATCCACCAGAAATTCTTTCTTAAGTCTTAATACATTTTATCACTACCGGGATGTATCGTATACTTAGACTTACGGGCTTCTTCTAGAATTTGGTTTCGTAGGTTTCCTTGAATAGGTATCCAGATCCTTTTCTTATGGAATCTCCAAATTCCATATGCTCCTTGTTCTAATTCTTTAATCTTTTCTTTCAAACCTTCAGCATCATCCTTGATTGCTGTTTCCTGTATCTCTTTAATTTGCTCATTTAAATATATCTGCAGATTTAGTCTGAGATAGCGTACTCATTTTGGCTTTTCATGATACTTTCGACTTAAAGTGTCAGCTACTACATTAGCTTTTCTTGCATGATACTGGATATCACAATCATAATCACTAAGAATTTCCATCCAACGTCTCTGTCTCATGTTTAGTTCATTTTGCCCAAAAATATATCTTAAACTCTTATGATCTGTGAAGACAACAAACTTACTACCATAAAGATAGTGTCTCCAAATCTTAAGGGCAAAAATTATGGCTCCTAACTCTAGATCATGGGTTGTATAATTCTCTTCATATTTCTTAAGATGTCTAGAGGCATAAGTATAACAACCCTCCTAAATTATTACCAACACCCCTAAAATATTTAGAGTATCCCTATACGTTCTAAAATACACCCCGTATACGAATAATGGACCCGAAATACAATAATTTTATAAAAATAAAATAAAAACAAGAAATTAAGGTGGCTCGCGGGGTGCGAAGCCCTTAGCCAGCCTAGTCGCGGGCCGCGACAGCTCAAGATCAGGGCGCACCCCGTGCTACCACGTGTCAGGTGGTGTGTCGAAGCTATGTGTGTGACCGGGAAAAGCTAGGACCTACACACCCTACGTCGCAGGGCACGAAGTCCCCTTGTATATCCTTCGCGGGCCGCGAGGAAACCCAGATCAGCTCCTATAAATTGGGAGCATCGGCCTTCATTTTTCGACGCTTAAATCTGAATCTCTCTTTCTCAATTTCTATAGTGTAGAAGTAATACCCGGGCATTATACCCCCTAATTAGCGAAGCCCTGCCTCGTTGTAAGTATTATAACCCCGGATACGTATTAGATACGTTGCCCGATTGATCTAGTGCTCCTTAACGGCTGCCGAGGTTCTGCCCGACGTAGTCGTTGGAGTTCTGTCTCGGGGAGGGTATAACTAATGTAAATATTGGGTTATTATACTAACGCGTGTGCATTGTTTAATTTATTAGATTATAACCAGGAAACCACAGGGAAAAGTCTAAAGTAGCAATGTGAGTAATCTCCTTTTTTGTAAACCTTTTTGCAAACTGTTTTTACAAAACCTCAATGCTTTACATTATAATTAAACAGTGATTGAGCATTTGTCAATTCTACAATTATCGTCGGTATGTTGGGGTTTTGTATACAAAATTTGTTACTACACTGTGAGTAGTAACATGACCACAAGTCGAGTTGACAGTACCGTGGGTGGTAATTAAATTAAGAATTGGGAAACAAATATAATTGCGAGATCGCCCTCAATACTGTACAATGATAAAACCTATCTTGATTAAATTGGGATTCACTCACCAGTATTTCCCACTGACAAATGTTTTTAAACGCGTTTCAGGTAACAAAATGTGAAAGCCAAATAGAAGCCAGCTGGACAGCACTGAAGGCTTGGTAAATGTGGCTATAAAAGTTACCTAAATAAAGAAGATGTTTTATTTAAATAAATTAGGGTTTATCCCTATAAACATGTTTGTAATGGAAACTTGGGTTTTACCCATGTGTTTATTATTATAAAAATGTGGTATTTTACTCTGATAAAATATTTCCTAACTACGATCCTGATGTAAATTCCGTTGCCAAAATGATAAACCACTGACACCACTGAATCTGAGCTTGCGGCCGCCCGTTCCCAGGAGATAGGGGCCGGGGGTTGCGACAAGAGAGTGGTATCAGAGCAAAGCCACTTATTTCAGCCACAGAAGTGTTCTGCTGACAATAAAATTGTCGATTCTGTTAGGAAATAATCTATGCAATTATGTGCATACGTGTATATTATTGTTTTGTTATTTGACAATTTGTTAGTTTACAGTATGAGTGATCAAGGACCGTCGGACGCTTACCGTCAATTGTCCAGTTCCCCAAGAGACGAAGGAACTTCTTCTCAGCCTACCCCCTCGGGGTATTCAGCTGATACCGAAGAAGGGATTTTCGTATTCAAGGTGCAATCCGAGGAGCCATTCCCTACCAAAAGGAGAGGATGGTTCAGTCGGGGAGCTCATGAGCGTAGAAAAAGAATGAGAAAGTTGCAGCAACAAGGAGCTTTAGCAGCCGCGAATAGGGAGATGAACACCCAAACTCAAGATATACTCAATAGGAGACTAGCCAACTTTCATATCTTAGCCACCACTGCTGCAGACCCGAACCTAGAACAACTCATAGCACCACAGCCACTGCCGTTATTCCCAACACAACCCATGGAAGTAGAAATTAACCCAGGAGACCAGATCCCACTACCTGCCTTCGACCCAGCCGATATCCCTAGAGTCTCAGCACCCCCTCCTCTAAATTATGACCCTTGGTTTGACGACCATAGGGATTATTAACCACTCTACCCACTAGAGGAGCCCATACAAAACCCAATAGCACCCTATCCAAACCTTGACCCTCTAGACCCATATTTTGATAATGACCAATACATACGAGAAATTCTGGAGAACCCATACCCACATGAGGAACCAATGCCACAATACCCTGACCCTATACCAGCAACCGCACCACCCATGAACACTGAGAATGTGCAAGAACTTCGCACCTTTGGTGAGCAGACGCATCACTCGTAGGGATCCTGTTACTCACCGCTCTCCATAGGGAACAGTTTATTTTCAGGTTTGTTATGAAATTCCATCTAAATAAAGCTTCATTATTATTCCCTGCTGCGACCTGATGAATGTCTAAGCGCACCTATTTTACTGAGAATTTAAACACATCAATCATTGGATTTCCAGAACCATTGGTCCTCCCCTAATTGCAATTGTTGTTGCTCCAAAACTCTCAACAACTAATGTGCTTCTGTTTTCTCAAAAGTAGAAGAGGGGAATCTTCTCCACTCCAAATCCCACAAGACATTGGTTCCTGCAATTTCCTTTGAATCCAAAACGCAAACCTCATCCAAATCATAGACTAAAAGGGTTGGATTCAAAGGGTTAAAAATACAAACCACATGGACTCAAAGGGTTGGATGAGGTTTCATTTTGGATTCAAAGGGTTAAAAATACAAACCACAAGGACTCAAATCAAGACAAGTTTGGTTTTTGGATTCAAATAGTTAAAATGCACAAACCACAAGGACTAAAAAATGACTTACTATATATATATATATATATATATATATATATATATATATATATATATATATATATATATATATATATATATATATATATATATATATATATATATATATATATATGTGGGTGACTTGAAAAAAAATCAACAAAAATAGGTAACCTCATAACTACTGATGCATACTAGTATTGTATTTTAATTTCCAGTTGTGGTTTGTAATAGATGCATATCTATAAATTAGAGTAAATGTCGCAATGTACGACGATTTTGATCAATGTGTTGTTGTGTGATTATTGGCATTAAATATTGCTTTGGGATATTAATAATTGGTAATTGTTTGTAAATTCAGATGGCTAACGATGCAAATCGGGAAAACCAGAATAATGATAATCAGATAAATAATAGTGCCATTCGACACATAGTAACCCAAGGAATTAGAGATGCTATGCCAGCTATCATCCAAAACGTTAGAGAAGCGGAAAATAATAATAAAAATGATAATGGAAGTAAGCGATTACATACTGAACCCAGTCACAGCGTGAACAATGGACCATTACTTCAATTGCCTATTCCAAAAAGAAGAAGAACCATGTCTTATGGTTGTTCTTACAAAGAATTCTGGTCCTGCTAACCTATAGAATTCTTGGGCAATGAAGGTGCCATTGCAGCCCTACGCTGGATAGAAAAGACCGAAGCAGTCTTAAAAATAAGCAAGTGTGCAGAGGAAGACAAAATCATGTTTGCTTCCAATCTATTTAAGAATGCTGCTTTAGAATGGTGGAACACTATTCTCCCGTTTAGGGGAAGTGATAGAGTCTACAATATGGAGTGGACTGAGCTTAAGAATATGGTTGAGAGGAAATTCTGTCCTCCCAATGAAAAGGAACAGATAGCCAATAAATTCTTAAACCTTAGAATGACTGGAGTAGACTGTAAGGGTTACACTACTGTATTCTTTGAATATGCCAGAATACTGCCAACCCTAGCTTCACCAGAACCGGTATTAATCTCCCGTTACATCTGAGGATTAATCAGTGAGATTAGACATATAGTCAAGGCAGCTAGATCACCAACCATAGAAGAAGCTGTAGAACTAGCAAATACCTTGACAGATGAACTAGTACGTACACAAGAAGAGAACCAGAAAAAGAACCTAGTTCAGAAACTTACCTAGGAATTTCGCTATGGAAATTCCAACCGTGGGAAAAATATAGGTTCTACTTCTTCACCTTACTGTAAGGCTTGCAAGAAGAAGCATTCAGGAAGATGCTTTACATACTGCAATTTCTGCAAGATACCAGGACATAAGGAAGAAGACTGCAGGAAGAAACCCAGCAATGGAGTGTGTTTCAACTGTGGAGAAAAGGGACATATCAAGCCAAACTGTCCGAAACTAGCTCTAGCCATGAACAACAGGACTGCTAAGAATGCTAGGGCATTTGTTCTGAAAGCCGAAGAAGCAAAGATGATTTCGGATGTGATTGCCGGTACGTTTTTAGTTAATGATGTTTTTGCTAAAGTATTATTTGACTCTGGTGCGAACCAAAGTTTTATTAATACTTCATTTTGCAAAATTCTCAACCAACCATTAACTAAACTCCAGCAAGATTGTCTAGTAGAGACAGCAAATGGAGAAACCATTAAGATTTCTGAAATCTTACAGGGAGCAAAAATAGAAATTTTAAACCATAAGTTCATTGCTAATTTTTACCCAATGAATCTGGCTGGATTTGATATCGTGTTAGGAATGGATTGGTTAGTAACCAATAAAGCCAGTATTGTATGTGATCAAAACTCGATCCAAATAAGTTCACCAGAAGGTAAAAAGATCACAATTAAAGGAAATAAGCCATCTCGATCCGCAAAATTCATCTCTGTGATGAAAACTGCAAGTTGTGCAAGGAAAGGATCATTAGTGTATATGAATTCCATAATCATTAACACTAGAGGAAAATAATTGAAAGATATTCCCGTAGTATCTCAATTCTCAGATGTATTTCCAGAAGAGCTACCAGGACTACTGCCGGACAGGGAAGTTGAACTCAGAATTCATCTGTTACCAGGAACCACACCAATTGCAAAAGCACCTTACCATTTGGCGCCAGCAGAAATGCAAGAACTAAAGAAACAGCTAGACGAACTTTTGGAGAAAGGATTCGTACAGCCAAGTTCATCACCGTGGGGAGCACCAATTATGTTTGTTAAGAAGAAAGACGGATCAATGCGTATGTGCATTGATTATCGAGAGTTGAACAAAGTCACGATTAAAAATCGGTACCCATTACCGAGAATCGATGATTTGTTTGATCAACTACAAGGAGCTCGATTTTTCTCAAAGATCGATTTACGCTCAGGATATCATCAATTAAAGGTAAAAGAAGAGGACACTCCTAAGACCGCCTTCAGAACAAGGTATGGCCATTATGAGTTTTCTGTCATGCCATTTGGTCTAACCAATGCCCCAGCCGCATTTATGGACATGATGAACCAAATATGTAAGCCATATTTGGATAAGTTCATAATTGTCTTTATAGATGATATTCTAATTTACTCTAAGAATGAAGAGGAACATGCAGCGCATCTGCATATACTTTTAAATTTGCTGAGAAAAGAAAAGTTTTACGCTAATTTTTCAAAATGTGAATTTTGGTTAGAAGAAGTGCAATTTCTTGGACATTAATTTAATCATGAAGGGATTCATGTGGATTCCACAAAGATTGAGCCAATTACTAAATGGAAAGTCCCTGAATCACCAACAGAGGTTAGAAGTTTTCTAGGACTAGCCGGTTATTATAGAAGGTTTATTCGAAAATTTTCTAGAATAGCCATTCCCTTAACCAAGTTAACCTGTAAATCTGTTAAGTTTGAATGGGGACCAAAACAAGATGAAGCCTTTAGAATTCTTAAGCAAAGATTAACCAACGCACCAATACTAGCATTACCAGAAGGAACTGAAGATTTTAAGTCTATTGTGACGCTTCTAAGTTAGGTTATGGATGTGTGTTGATGCAACGTCAAAAGGTGATAGCCTATGCATCTAGACAACTTAAGAATCATGAAGATAATTATTCAACCCATGATTTAGAGTTAGGAGCCATAATTTTTGCCCTTAAGATTTGGAGACACTATTTATATGGAAATAAATTTGTTGTCTTCACTGATCATAAGAGTTTAAGGTACATTTTTGGGCAAAAAGAGTTGAATATGAGACAAAGACGTTGGATAGAATTTCTTAGTGGTTATGATTGCAATATCCAGTGTCAAGCAGGAAAGGCTAATGTAGTAGCTGATGCTTTAAGTCGAAAGTATCATGAAAAGCCAAAAGGAGTATGTTCTCTTAAATTAAATCTGCAGATAGATTTAAATGAGCAAATTAGAGTCGTACAAGAATCAGTAATCAAGGATGATACTGAAAAATTGAAAGGAATGATTAAGGAATTAGAACAAGGAATAGATGGAATTTGGAGATTCCATAAGAAAAGGATGTGGATACCCAAACTAGGAAACCTACGCCACCAATTATTAGACGAAGCCCATAAGTCTAAGTATACGATACATCCTGGAAGTGATAAGATGTATCAAGATTTAAGAAAGAATTTTTGGTGGATAGGAATGAAAAAGGATATAGCAGCTTATGTCTCCAAGTGTCTAACCTGTTTACAGGTTAAAGCTGAATATCAGAAACCCTCAGGTTTATTACAGCCATTGGAAATGCCTGTATGGAAATAAGAATTGATAACAATGGACTTTGTTACCAAATTACCCAAGACACGAAAAGGTAATGATACAATCTGGGTGATTGTAGATAGGTTAACCAAGTCTGCTTATTTCCTACCAATGAAGGAAACATTCGGTATGGAACAGTTAGCCAAGTTATATGTTAATAAAATAGTTTCATTACATGGTATTCCTTTATCAATTATTTCTGATAGAGATTGCCGTTTTACTTCTCATTTTTGGACAAGTTTCCAAAAAGCAATGGGAACCAAGTTAAATCTAAGCACCGCTTAACATCCTCAAACGGACGGACAAAGCGAAAGGACCATTCAGACAATGGAAGATATGCTTAGAGCTTGTGTAATTGATTTCAGAGGAAATTGGGACGATCATCTACCATTAATAGAATTTTCTTACAATAACAGCTATCATACCAGTATCAATGCTGCACCTTTCGAAGCACTTTATGGACGAAAGTGCCGAACTCCAGTTTGTTGGGCAGAAATTGGAGAAAAGCAATTGTCTGGACCTGAGATAGTACAAGAAACCACGGACAAGATTATTCAAGTCAAGGAACGACTAAAAGCAGCACGTGATCGACAAAAGAGCTATGCTGATAACAGGCGAAAGCCATTGGAATTTCAAGTAGGAGACAACGTATTGTTAAAAGTTTCTCCTTGGAAAGGAGTGGTAAGATTCATCAAGAGGGGAAAGCTAAGCCCCAGGTATGTCTGACTTTTTGAGATTATTAAAAGAATAGGACCTGTAGCTTATCAGCTACAACTGCTAGAGGAAATGGCAGGAATACATGATGTATTTCATGTTTGTAATCTCAAAAAGTGCTTAGCCGATGAATCATTAGTAGTGCCTCTTAAGGACATAGAGGTAAATGAAAAGCTTAAATTCGTAGAGAAGCCACAACAGATTGAAGACAGGAAATTTAAGAATCTCAAACACAAGAGATTAGTTCTAGTCAAAGTGAAATGGGATTCCAAGAGAGGACCGGAATACACGTGGGAGCTTGAATCAGAGATGCTGAAGAAATACCCACACCTGTTCCAGTAGACCTCGAGGACGAGTTCTAAATTAAGGTGGGGATGAAATAACAACCCTCCTAAATTATTACCAACACCCCTAAAATATTTAGAATATCCCTATACGTTCTAAAATACACCCCGTATACGAATAATGACCCTAAATACTTTAATTTTATAAAAATAAAATAAAAACAAGAAATTAAGGTGGCTCGCGGGGCGCGAAGCCCTTAGCCAGCCTAGTCGCGGGCCGCGACAGCTCAAGATCAGGGCGCACCCAGTGCTGCCACGTGTCAGGTGGTGTGTCGAAGCTATGTGTGTTACCGGGCAAAGCTAGGCCCTACACACCCTACGTCGCGGGGCGCGAAGTCCCCTTGTATATCCTTCGCGGGCTGCGAGGAAACCCAGATCAGCTCCTATAAATTGGGAGCATCGGTCTTCATTTTCCGACGCTCAAATCTGAATCTCTCTTTCTCAATTTCTATAGTGTAGAAGTAATACCCGGGCATTATACCCCCCTAATTAGCGAAGCCCTGCCTCGTTGTAAGTATTATAACCCCGGTTACGTATTAGATACGCTGCCCAATTGATCTAGTGCTCCGTGTTGGTGCATATGTCTCTCGACTTCATCTTGTATCGAGTCTTGTAATAGGTGAAATAGATCAGGACATGAAATACGAGAAAAGTGTGGAAATAGGTTTGACAGGTCATTTCGCACGAAATGAAAAGTGATCATTTCGTAGGAAATGAAGTTGTTCCATTTCGCACGAAATGGATTAACCCATTTCGTACGAAATGCCATTTCATATGAATCTGTTTCGTTCGAAATCAATTGCCTATATATAGGTGTCTTGTTCATTTCGTTTGGAGAGTTAGAAAGTTTGGTTTCCGGCAACGAAGTGCTGCCGAAGTGTCTCCAGCATTGTAAAACGATCTGATATCAATACAGAGACAGTTTAAAGTGATTTTCTGTGTAATTCAGCTGAAACGACTTTGATACGTTTGTTTCCGCCACTCGTATTGACTAGAACTCTTCTAAACGACTCATTTCGGTCGTGAAAACGATCCTACAAGTGGTATCAGAGCTCAGGAGGAAGAGTTCTTACCTTTTCTGCTGCAAATTCTGATTTCTACATCTTCTTTTCAAAATTAAACAAAATTTCACGGTTAAAATGGTTTGATTTTTGAATATAACGTGCGAAATTGTATTTTAACAAATCCTTGAAAGTTTCAGACCTTAATTCAAAGTAAAACCTTATCAATTTGTTCAAAAACTGTCCGTTTCGTGTGACGTCAGCTTCATTTCACGCGAATTGATATCATTTCGTTTGAATTTGCACCATTTCGTACGAAATCAGCATTTCATTTCGCACGAGACAGTCATTTCGCTTGAAACAGCACATCAGAACTTCATTTCGTACCAGATCATTTTGTTTGAATAAACTTCATTTCGTACGAAGTAGTTCAGCAGACCATTTCGCTTGAAGAATCATTTCGCTTGAAAGTCAATTCGCATCAAAATCATTTCGTTTGAAAAGTTTGTGTTTGTGAAACTTTGGGAACCGAAACATGGAAAACGAGTTTTACAACGCCTTTGCTAGTCCGATGACTATTTCTCAGAGTACGATGCTAGAAAATGAAACAGGGACAACACAAAAACTGCCTAAGCTCATGAGTATCAAGGAATACAGTGGATGGGCCGAACGTTTTGAAAACTGGGTTCAAGCATATCAATTAGATGCTTGGGAACATACTGAATCTCAATATAGTAGACCAGTCAAGGATGATGGAGTGAAAATTGAAATTAGAAATTTGAGTGTTGAGGAGAAAAAGAAATACAAAGATGAAAAAATGATGGTTAGCCTCTTGCAGCAAGCTATTAAAGAAGACATCTTGATTTTACTTCAACACAACGGAAGTGCACATTTGATATGGGAAGAATTAGAATCAAAATTTCTTGGTAGTCACGAGATGATCAAGAACAAAAAGTCACTTTTGAAGAAAGAATTTGATCTATTCCGTGGATTAAGAACTGAAAACACCAAGCAGATTATTGAAAGATATTGCAATTTGGTGAAGAATATGAACAGATTGAACATCAATAAAGATAAAGATGAATTGATTGAAAAGTTGGCTGATGCGTTGCCACATGATGTTTGGGGCACGTATCTTATGATGTTGAAAAATAAACCGGATTTTGACAAGCTAACGCTGGGTGAGTTTATTAAACAACTTGAAGCTCAAGAGATGGAACAACGAAAGATAGCGAGAATGAAGAATTATGATGGAGAACAAGACATTGGTTTGTATTACAAAGGTGGTGTTAGTGATAAAACCAACATTGCACCAAAGATTGAAACTGCTTTCAATGCAAAAAGTTCTTCTGAAAGTTCATCTCAAGGATCAAGTAGTAAAATGGGTTTTTCTTCATATCCATCGTTTGATCCAAATTTTTCAGCAACAAAGAGTGGCAAAGTACTTCAATGCAACATAGCACTAAATCTTGAGAATGATCCAAATTATTCTGAAGAAGTAGCCAAAAGTCATATGTCTCTGTTGGTGACTGTGTTAGAATCGTATGGGAGTTTAGTTGCTGGAAGGATCGGAAATCCGATGTTGACAAAAGAGGATTACGATCTGGTTGATGCTGAGGAAATGGAGTTGATGGATATAAAGTGGTGTTTGACAAGCGTGTTAAGAAGAGCTGAAAAGTTTAAACAAATTACGGGAAGAGATGATTTTCGTGATGCAAATGTTTCTACTTTAGGATTTGATAAATCTAACGTTACTTGTTTTCGTTGCAAGGAAAAAGGACATTTCAAACGAGAATGCACAAACCGCGAAGCAAGTGGAGCTCAAAATCCTTTCAACAACAATGATTATTATCGGAAAGCGATTTACCATCAAGTTGCTCAACAGCCGTATCAACAACCACAAACTGCACATGCTAGGAAAGAGATCGAAGATTCAAAGAAAGCGTATCTTGTTAATCAAGATGATGGAAGTTCATCAAAAAGTTTCAGTTGGGATAAATATATTTCAGCCGACAGTAAAGCATGTTTGATAAATCAAGATGACGAAAGGCTTCCAAAAGATTTCAGTTGGGATGATTATGATCCTAACAGAACATCAGATCATAAAGCGTTTGTTGCTCAAATTGTTAAAGATAATGGTGAAAAATATACTACTGATGATTGTTGGGCAGAAAAAATAAGAAAGCGTTTAAACTCTGGAACCAAGAAAATTGAGAAAGTTGAAGAAGAGGTTCGTGTGATAAAGAAGCAGGATAAAGAAATTCCAGAGTTTGAGATTAAAAAGGAAGCTGTTGCAGAAAAAATGTCTGAGAATTGTGAAAATTGTGAGACTATGAAGAAGCAAAACAGTGAATTGATTCACAACATGAATAGGTTGAAAGAATCGTATGATGTCTTAAACAAAGCAATGAATCAATACAATCAGTCAAGCAGTGAACACGCTACAACCATGAAGACACTCAATGGAGCATACATGATAAAGCAAGAAATGATCAATTATTACATTGGGTTGATTGCTGAGCTTGAACAGAAATTGGAAACTCAGAAAATTGAAACTGAGAGAGTAAACAAATTGCTAAAAAGTTACTCATGTTCTTCTTATGTTATTGACAAGATCTATCCTATTGTGGCAGGTATGAAGACATTTGAAGAAGAAACATCTGAAGAGAAGAAGTTCGAAACAAAAGAGGATACTGAAGTGAAAAATTCTGGTAAGAAACAAAGTGCCAGTTATAACAAGTGTCCACCTCCGTTTGAAAATGCATATTCTCCACGAAATGCTAATTCAGAAAGAGTCAAAAAGGCAACCAACTTACAGTGGGAATGTGTGCCTTCAGATAATTTGCTAGACAGTATTGATGTCACTTTCACATCATCTGACACTGATCATGAGTCCGAGTTAATAAAGAAAGTGGTCGATCAAGTGTTGGATAAAGATGAAACTGAGGAGTCAAAGTCAAAATCGGAGTTAAAATCAGAGTCAAAGTCTGAGTCTGACACGTCAAGTTCAACAGTAAAAAAGGGCAAACGGGTTTATAATAAAGAATTTTTGTTATCACAAAATAATTTGAATGATGAAACATTCAAAGTGGTATATACTTTGAATGATTCTGACAAATTATATTCTGATGAAGAATTTCCAATAAGAGGTGTTAAAACTGAAATGATCAAAAAGGTTTTCAAACTAACAGAAATCAATATTTCTGAAATAAAAGATGTAAATCTTGCTAAACCACCCAATCCTTACACCTCAAGAGTTCAACAAAGGTTAAACAAGAAAAAAAGGTTACAGTTCTGGTTCGGGGTATCGAAAGAAACCAAACCATAACGGTAATTTCAAAAAGAAAGGTCTTGGTTTTATTCCATCAGAAAATCATAAAAATGAGAAAACTTATAAACCAAAAACTGTATTTGTTTCAGGAACGAGCTTAGTAATAGAAGAAAAGAGTTCATTTTGGAAGCAGACGAGCAAAGAATTCCTTGCAAAGAAGCAAGAAGGAATGAAAAATGAAGTTGTTCAGAAGAAAAAGGAGACGAGAACCTGTTTTAACTGTCATAAAGTTGGTCAAATTGTCAGAAATTGTTCACAGACAAACCAAACCAAACAAAACAGGGAGTCTCTAAACTGAAAGAAAAATTTGTTGAGAAAACCAAGTCACCAACCGAAAAATTTAAAGTTTTTGAAAATTCAACATTTGAGGTTGGTGAATGTTCAAAAAGTGGTTTGAAAAGAAAAGTAAATCTGAACAACCAAAAATGGGTTGTTAAGAATTCAGGAAACAATTCTGGCGATGAATCTGATTCTACAAAATCAGATGAGCCACAAGTTGAACCAAAAGTTGAAAAGTCAGTTCCGCCTGTGGATGATGCAAACTTTCCACCACCGCGGGCTGAAAATTTTAAGAAAAAAATTGGAAAAGTTGAGATTTCAAATCAATTCTTTTCTGAAAAATAGGAATTTGATGTTGAAAAGCCTTTAACCCCTAAGTGAAACATATTTTTGGGAAAATGATTGACAGAAAAGTCAAAGGGGTTAAAGAGTTTTATGAAAAGAAAACAAAGAAACCAGATGAAGATGGTTCATCCCAGGTCAGTAACTGGGATAGAATCTATCACGACTAAAAATCTGGACTTGCCGGAGCTCCCAAGTTGGTAATCGTGGAGCAGGAATCGGCATCTTTCTTGAGAAATTCACATCTGTGATATTTCGACCTACAAGTAGTTTTGATGGTAAAAATTTACAAGTGGTAATCAAGGATATTAAGTTGTACTTGATTTTCCTACAAGTGGTTTGAAAAAAAAAAATGAGGAGTTTGTCCCCTAACCTAGAAATGGTTTCAATTCAACAAATCTAATTTTCCGGAAAAACCGTTTTGATTAAAACAAACTTAAGTGTTTTGAAATCAAAATGGGAAAATAGTTTGTTGTAAGGGGGAGTTCTGATTGTTTATGCCAAGTGGATGGCGATTTGAAGCGATTCGATATCAGTTTGTCACTATATTTGTACAGTTTACTTTCAAATTTTTCCCGAAAAATCAAAATTGAAACATATTTTGATTTTAGGGGGAGTAAAATTTTTTAAAAAAATTGAAAAATTTGAAACAGTCAAAAACATGATAAAAATGAAAAATTCAAAAACTTTGAAAATTCAAAAATGAGTTTTGTTGTGAATAAGAGGGAATGATAGTACATCAGTAGACAGTTATGGTATGCTAAAGAAATGTAATGATTAAATAGCATTAAACGGTCTCACTGATGATATGCCGATAGGTTTTTGCACATTTAATAGACTTTTTCGGGATATAAACTTAAATTCAAACTTCCTTGTTTCGTGGGGAACACTACTTGGATATATAGGTAACCCCTGAAATCTCGTTTGAATGACCCCTCTTTCTGAAATACTAGGTCTTTATACTCAGTGATATCTGGGGTATTATCCCGGGACTTCTGATAATGCAGAAGCAATGGCCTAGTCCCCGTATAATACTTTACTGCTGCTTGAAATAAAAGCCCGCCCTCAGCACAAAAATTGATGAAAAATCCAAAAGATGAAGTCAAGTGCTGTTGTAAAAAGATCCTCTAAAGGGGACACACCAAAAGTCGAGCCTTCATCTCAGCAAAAAATATGAGCTCTCAAGGTTTCGCAATTCACCCCTTACAGATATCATCTGTGGTATACTCACCTGTAAGACTGAATATTGGGATCTGGATACGGGAGTATATTTAAGAGGTGGGACATATGAATGAGTTTAAGTTCTTAATACACCTAATTCGTATCCTGAATCAGTTGAAATTTGTGTGAGAATTTAAGTGGATCAGTATATCGACAATCTAAGTGAACTGTTTAATTCTTAATGTGTAACTAAGCTCAACGGTACTTGTGACTTGTCAAAAACTGATATGATCCTCTTACACAAACTCGCAAAAATATTGTCTGTAAATATTTCTTTACTGCATTTCAATATTTTTCTTACTAGTGTGTTTTAGCATAAAAATTTTGAAAAGTCAAAAAGATTTTCAACAACTGATGATGAAAAGTTGATTTTCAAAATTCCGGGTGCTAAACATGATGAACAACAGGTTTGGGAGAAGTTGTGATTTGAAATGAAAAATGATACTTTTACAAGTGGTCAGAAGAGATTGACATTGAAAAATCATTGTTGATATGATATCTACCAAGTAGTAGTTTCTAAATTTGTTAAACTTTTGAAAAATTGAGAAACTTACTTTTGGGTAGAGGACGTGCAGGTTAGCCAGGTTCGAGTCCTATGCTGATTAGAGCCAGGTTTCGATCTAAAGCCTGTAAACGGAAGATTCCAGACTACGATCCCAGCTGATTGAGAGGGGGAGTCTGAAGACGAAAAAGCCAGGATTCTGATCCTGTTGTTACGGTGAGCCAGGAGACGTTCCAGAACCAGTAAAAGTAATAAGAGCCAGATTCTGATTCTGGAAAAGAAAGAGAGAGAAAAGAAGATTGAGGATACTTACAATGGAGAATACTTTGGAGAGAGTTCAAAGACTGATCAAGACTGAAGATGTTCTGAAGACTCGTCATCGAAGACTCGTCGGCATCCAAGGGGGAGTCTATTGGTGCATATGTCTGTGGACTTCGTCTTGTATCGAGTCTTGTAATAGGTGAAATAGATCAGGACATGAAATACGAGAAAAGTGTGGAAATAGGTTTGACAGGTCATTTCGCACGAAATGAAAAGTGATCATTTCGCACGAAATGAAAAGTGATCATTTCGTACGAAATGAAAAGTGATCATTTCGTACAAAATGCCATTTCGTATGAATCTGTTTCGTGCGAAATCAATTGCCTATATATAGGTGTCTTGTTCATTTCGTTTGGAGAGTTAGAAAGTTTGGTTTCCGGCAACGAAGTGCTGCCGAAGTGTCTCCGACATTGTAAAACGATCTGATATCAATACAGAGACAGTTTAAAGTGATTTTCTGTGTAATTCAGCTGAAACAACTTCGATACGTTTGTTTCCGCCACTCGTATTGACTAGAACTCTTCTGAAGGACTCATTTCGGTCGTGAAAACGATCCTACACTCCGTAACGGCTGTCGAGGTTCTGCTCGACGTAGTCGTTGGAGTTCTGTCTCGGGGAGGGTATAACTAATGTAAATATTGGGTTATTATACTAGCGCGTGTGCATTGTTTAATTTATTAGATTATAACCAGGAAACCACAGGGAAAAGTCTAAAGTAGCAATGTGAGTAATCTCCTTTTTTGTAAACCTTTTTGCAAACTGTTTTTACAAAACCTCAATGCTTTACATTATAATTAAACAGTGATTGAGTATTTGTCAATTCTACAATTACCGTCGGTATGTTGGGGTTTTGTATACAAACTTTGTTACTACACTGTGAATAGTAACATGACCACAAGTCGGGTTGACAGTACCGTGGGTGGTAATTAAAGTAAGAATTGGGAAACAAATATAATTGCGAGATCGCCCTCAATACTGTACAATGATAAAATCTATCTTGAATAAATTGGGATTCACTCACCAGTATTTCCCACTGACAAATATTTTTAAACGCGTTTTAGGTAACAAAATATGAAAGCCAAATAGAAGCCAGCTGGACAGCACTGAAGGCTTGGAAAATGTGGCTATAAAAGTTACCTAAATAAAGAAGATGTTTTATTTAAATAAATTATGGTTTATCCCTATAAACATGTTTGTAATGGAAACATGGGTTTTACCCATGTGTTTATTATTATAAAAATGTGGTATTTTACTCTGATAAAATATTTCCTAACTACGATCCTGATGTAAATTCCGCTGCAAAAATGATAAACCACTGATACCACTGAATCTGAGCTCGCGGCCGCCCGTTCCCAGGAGATAGGGGCCGGGGGTTGCGACAATAAGCAATTACCTTTTGATGTTGCATCAGCACACATCCGTATCCTAACTTAGACGCGTCACAATAGACTACAAAGTCTTCTGTTCTTTCTGGCAATGCGAGTATGGGTGTGTTGGTTAACCTTTGTTTCAAAATCCTAAATGCTTCCTCTTGTTTTGGTCCCCATTCAAACTTAGCTGATTTGCAAGTCAGTTTGGTTAATGGAATAGCTATTCTAGAGAAATCTTGGATAAAGCGTCTATAATATCATGCCCGTCCAAGAAACTTCTTACTTCTGTTGGTGACTCAGGGACTTTCCATTTGGTAATCGATTTTTATGGGATCCACATGAATTCCTTCATGATTAACCAAATTTCCAAGAAACTGCACTTCTTGTAACCAGAATTCGCATTTTGAGAATTTAGCATAAAGCTTTTCTCTTCTCAACAATGTCAGAAGTGAATACAAATGCTTCGCATGTTCCTCCTTACTCTTAGAGTAAATTAGAATATCATCTATAAAGACAATTATGAATTTATCTAGGTATGATTTACATATCATGTTCATCATGTCCATAAATGCAGCTGTGGCATTGGTTAAACTAAATGGGCATGACTGTAAATTCATAATAACCGTACCTCATTCGGAAAGCAGTTTTAGGAATGTCCTCTTCCTGTACTTTCAATTGATGACATCCTAAGCGTAAGTCGATCTTAGAAAAGAATCGAGCTCCTTGAAGTTGATCGAACAGATCATCGATTCTCGGTAATGGGTACCGATTTTTTATCGTAATCTTATTCAGTTCTCGGTAATCAATGCACATACGCATCGATCCATCTTTCTTCTTGAAAAATAACATTGGTGCTCCCCACGGTGATGAACTAGGTTGTATGAAACCTTTCTCTAGTAAATCTGGAACGAAGGTTTTTAATAACCTATTAGAATCCTAACGGGTCTTTAAATTAAGCCTTGACTTAGACCGGTTAGTTTTACAGATACGGTTCGTACGCACGATTAAGCGAAGACCGGATAGAATGTGATTTAGACCCGACAAGTTTGAAGACTTGCTTAATATGGGTATTTCATACACATTCTGGATTTTGAGATAAAACCGATAAGGTTTGACCCGTTTCGGCTAATTTATGTAAACTAGTTACATAAACCGAACCGAACGCGAATATCGCATAACGGTTAACCGAATAGGTCACGTACAGGTTTCCTAAGTTAATATGCTTTAAATATGTTGTGATATCAGTAGGATACCTTCCATTATGCCCAAAACTAGTTTAATCTCTAATTAAGCCCCGTAGGGGTATTTTGGTCATTTTAAAGATTATAAAAGAGATTAAATACGTCACTGATGTTCGGGTCTGAAATAATCAGTGAAATTTATTATTTTAATAAGTCGTATCAGTAGGTATTTAACCTTATGCGTTTGAAATGGTTTTAAACATAAACTATGTGTTTAATACGCTTAAAAGCCATTTTAAGCGATTTCCGGGTTATACCGGAAATCTGAGTTTTCATAACAGGTTTCAAAGTTCAAAATACTTCATTTATTATATAAAATCAGTAGCAATTGGATTGGCATCAAAATACTTTGTAGAACTCATTTTATAATCGAAAAGGGTATATTCGGTATTAACCGAATCAAGGCGATAACTCTATGTTAAGCTCAGCCTAAAAATAATTAAAAATCTTAAAAGATCTTAAAATATTATTTAACATCATTGGATAAAAGGTTTGGTGTCAAAAATTGGGTTTATATAGGTTATGCGCTAATCGCGCCGATTAATTAATAAAAAGCTTATCGTTTACGCTAATGCGCATATCTCCTAATCTAGACCTCAAACTGATGTCAAATTTTGAGGGCAAGTTTATAAATCAGTAGCCGAGGTCTTCGTCTACTCACTTTATCAAAAATATCGTTTTATGGTCGAAAGGACATTATGGTCAATTTTAAGCAATTAACGGAAACGTACGAATGAATCGGATAATCAACGAAACAGGTACAGAGGGTTATACTAATATGTAACCCGGTCCTAATGAAGCTTTAAGGAATTTCTAAACTGATCTAAATCGGGTCAGAACTGAAGTCAAAGCAAAAGTCAAAGTTTTGCAATCTTCGGTTCCAAACCGGTTCAGAACTGAAAGTTGTCGAGACGAACATGCTTAGACATGTTCGTACACTTATTACCAAATTATATGAATGATAAAACAGGTTACACACCTTCTATATCGCTAATTACACGAATAATGATTCTGTTGACTTTTTCGGACAACGTTTGACTCGACAAACGACCTAGCTAGGATGGGAATCAGTGAGTACCCTTTTAAGGGTTAATTGCCCACATAATTACCAACTTACAACAACTTTTATTTTGACAAAACCCTGGACCGGTTGTGTTTTATCGCTAAGTCAAACCGTAGTTACGACGGTTTGACTTCTAGGCTATAAACTAAGCCTAACTTAATTTAGAAGGGTCAAGGTTACTTACAAGTGACTAATGGATGATTAAGAAAGTCTTGGTTCTGCTCTTGTGCTCCTCAAAAGCTCAGAAGTTGATGTTGTGAAGAATGATCATAAGTTGCAACTTTGTGTGACTTATATAGTGAGTCAAACTCACTTTAGATTGATGACATGCAACTCTAAAATTGATCAAGGATGATTACAAGTGCCATCTACAGCCTATAAACCATTTTAGGACGCCCATGGTATGCAATACTAGGCATTTGAGTCGGTTACCAAGCTTAACAGCCACCTGTGGGTTTTTCTGATGCTGGGCATCGCTTGCGCACCTCAACGTTATCAGTGTTGCGGTGCGTAAGCATGCTTGCGCACCTCAACATTATCAGCGTTGAGGTGCGTAAGCTAGTCATCAGCTTACTCATTTTTGCACTTATGGCCCCTAGTCCTCCTAAACGTCGCTTTCTCAATGTTTCTTGCATTTTGAGGCTTTAATATTGGCATTTTGGGGCTTTAAGACTTATACCCACTTTGTCAAGTCCTCGGGTAACTTTGTGATCACCCGTAAAACCCTAATTTTCAATGTTGACGATTCTAACCCTTACACACGAATTTTATCATAACTTTCTCATACGGTAACGAAACTTGGTGAAATTTTTATGGTACATTCTAGTGAGCATAATTAATCGTTACAAGGCTTCGAGTTTGCTAAAAGGTCACTCAGAGGTATATCTTAAACATGTTGACACATTTAACCCCTGTAGTTTGTAATCTCTCACTTTCTTTCATAATTCGCTTCGTATGATCTAAGATCCATTCGTTTAAGGTTATAAACATCATGTAGGGTTATTGTAACGTATATTTATTCATTGTTGACACTTTGAACCCTTATACTTACATAGTTTCATTGTTTGTCAACTTTAGTCCTTCAAGAACATTCTTTCACACGTTCAAACCTATGACACGTGTCAACACATTATAGGACGTAAATTTTCGAGGTGTTACATCCTCACCCCCTTAAAAGAAATCTCGACCTCGAGATTTGTTAAAATGCTGGAAGTACTCTTTGTCGCATAATGGACTTAACTTCTATAATATATCTGGAGTCTTTCCAAGCTCCCAAAGTGACTCCTATATTAGGTACATGTATCCTTTTGGAGCTTCTCAACCTGTCGATCCTCGATCGATACAGGATGTTAATCACATCATAAATCCGCATACCATTTTGTGATAGTGCTTCTTGACTTATTGGCGAAACGCCTCCTTCAGTCACTAGTGTGCAATGTATTGCGAGCTCCGCCAAACTCCTTAATTAGGTTTTAGCTTATAAGCTACTTGATCTTGGTACATCCGATTTCCTTCGGATGATTTTATATATTCAGAGCTTAACTAGCCTGATATTTTAACAAATTTGGCACACTTTTCCTGGTTGATATCTTTTGTTGAACCTTATTTCTTAACAAGAATTTAGAAGGTTTTTGCTATTTTCATTAATCCTTGATTTTCTGCCGAATACTGGCATCTTACAGATGATTATGAATTTGTGTGATCTTATTTGTTGTTTCCAATACAACTTTCAGATTCTGATAATTGGACTTACCAATCTATTGTCCTAATCAATAGATTGTTTAACATTCCATCTATACAAGGTCTCCAAAGGAGCAGCCTTGATTCTTATTTAACAACTATTATAGAAAAGCTTATCTTAAGGTGAGATGGTTATTCCAACCACTGCTTAACTAATTTTAAGGAATAGCTAATCCTTGTCGTGAGTCGAACAAATCGACGATCCTGGGCAGCTGATGGCAAATTCTTAATCGTTGCCTAATTAGGGTTGCGGTGATAATACATAAGCAAAATGAACCATCTTTCATAATTAATTATACCGGATTCCCAGGATACGGAGTTAGGCTATATGAACCCTTTATTTTAAAAACTTAGTTAATCAGGGTTTCGATTCTCCAATTGATGGTACTAGCCATCCTGGAGATTCTATAGTAATACAACCTTAATGGGATATAACTCTTAACTCTACCTGCCTCTCAGGGGTAAACAGGGTAATATTAGGAGAAGATAATCAAGGTACTAGGAAGTTACAGAGATTTTTCAAATCTCAGGCTCCAGTTCATCCATCATTGCTTGTGTCAATTAAGTGACACATTTATGTTACGAGTCCACGAATTCTTTAGTCGGGAACATTTAATTGGACAATTTCATTCTGGATATCTTCTTTGAATACTACTAGTCGACTTTAGTACGATATGACCATTGGGATATCTCAGGGGTTCCATGCATTAAACCTCCATACTGATCAGGCATGAAAGCAATCTATGGGACATACTAGGATACGCCACTCCTCATATGGCACTTTTATCAAACATAGTTTGGCATTCGCAGGCGATAGAAAACAATGAGAAAATAATAAAATAAAATAATATATATTGTCGTACTCTTTTTTGAGGAAGAGTACTCCAGATTCTTATGAAAGGATTATCTTCGAGGATGGGAGAGAGGGTTATTAAAGATTCCATTGGTAAATCATATCTTATCTTTAATATCTGAAGTTCTTATGAAATCAAAAGTTTGCTAAGCTTATGGTCTTATGAGAGACTTAGCAGCACCTGAATCCTAACGTAACTCTTAGCAAATAAATCACAGTAAGGGATTTATCTAGTGTCATTATTAACGTGAGATGCCTCTAATCCTTCATCAAGAGGGTTAAACGCCTCCATTCTAGATCCTTAAAATCTTTGACAAATTTAAGGCAGTCTTAGCTTTGACTAGTCGTTTCTTAATCTATTTAATGTGAGTAGCTGGAGTAGATCCATAATGGATTTATAACAAACAGGCTTTGAACCTTAATGTGCCCTCTTATTGATGATGCTAACCACTGATAATCATTTGCCTTAAGCTTAGATTTTTGGGTAAATTGAATAGGGTACTATCTCAGCCAATGAATTAAAATTTGCGACATACTGTCGACAGTCTAGAACTTTTACGGCGAAAGTCAGAAAATTCTTATTTCGTCATTTTCCATTTTGCGAAACGGATACTAGGTTTTTCTAATAAGGTCCTTAAAACTTGGACCCTTCCACAATGTATAAGAGGATCCTTCTTGAGGATTTCATTAATGTCCTTACTAATTAAGAGTATTGCCATCGAATGACTGTGATGTATACCTTACCATGTCCTTTCTAGCATAAACACTGATATACTTAATGGTTTCTACTTCATCCTTTCTAGTGTTTAGTCAACATAAGCAAGCCAAGAGTTATTAAAACATAGAGGTAAAATCTTGGATTCTAATACTTAGTCAACATAAGGAGGATAAGTAGGTGACTTATAGTAAAAGTAAGGAAGTTATTGTACATGTGCTTATATTTAAACAAAATGGAAATTTCACAAACTAGGCACCTAGCTCGGTTGGCTAGGCGCGCGAAAGGGTGCGGCCTAGACCCAGGTTCGATTCCGGGGACGGCCGGTTCCACCATTTTTTTATATTAATTAATCGTACGGATACATGTAATTATGAGGGTTGACTCATAAGGAGTCTTGATAATTAATTGCTTCTTATCACCCACAATATGGGCTTGGTCACAAGACGACCAATTCTTTCCTATTACTATATCGAGTCCTCGAAACAAGGACAGCGGAGAAGGGTAATTCCTAATGGATATAAAACATCCATCTAATATTGCTGAAGTAGTCTCTGAGGTACTATCAGCCAAATTTACTTCATACTTAACGCTTAGAGTTTTAACAGGCAGATTTAATGATTTACAATATCTATTGTCTACGAGAGACTTATCTGAACCTGAATCAATTAATACTCTAGCATGAGCGTTATTGGTAAAGAAAGTACCTGTTGTGACATTGTTATCCTGAACAGCCTCTTGAGTATCCATTTAGGAGTTTCCGGTTTTGGTCTTCTTAGCCTCGCCAGACTTCTTGGTTTTATTAGGACAATTAGTTTTGATGTGCCCTATTTCATTGCAACCATAGCAGGTTGCGTCCTCCATCTTCTTGCAGTCCAAGGTCTTATGCCCCTTGGACTTGCATATCCCACATGCAAAAGTTCTCGACTGTGTATGCGAGTTCGATCCATACCCGCACTTCCCGAAGTGCTGTTTCTTGCAGATTTTGCATCTGGGTTTTTCACCCGACTGTTGGTTGTTTTTCAATTCCTTGCATTCATGGGTCTGGTGATCCCTCTCTTTACAGATACCACATCCCCTAATCTGTTCATATATACATATACTGAAGTGCCTCTTCTTCCCGCAATTCTTACATTCGGGTTTAGCCTCCTTTGGCTTGGACTGGTTATAGTTTGAACCGGTCTTACCCTTTTTACAACCTTGAATTGGGGTATTATTGCCCTTTCGTTTGTGATCCTTCAGTACACGATCCACAACGTTATTTATGGTTGTATTTAACATAGCCTGTAACTCGGTGCTTGTTAAGTTCAACCTTGCATCATCATTCTGATCAACTGGACGATTGTGAGCTTCAGAGGAGTCAGCCATGGTGAAGCTTTGAAGGCTACAAACCAAGTAGTAATAATTTATTTAATTATTTGGTGAATTGTCGAATTTGTTGATTAAATAGTTATGGTGTAATTAAACCATATAGGCCAAAAGATAATATTTAAGTCATTTGATTATGTTCTGCCTAGGTTTTTAAATAAACCATCCTTGGCGTGCAAACAGGATATAATCCTTCATATTTATTAGACAGGGGACCTAAATCACGACTGTCAATGTCGTACCGACATTTTATATAGCATAAGGGCTTGTTCCCAAGGACTTTTGATGGCACAGGGGCCTTGTCACTAGGGAAAAATTTAAAACATAATTGTTGATTCCTTTGGATCGGAAAATTCCAAAATTCATTGTCTTGACAAGAATTTATGAAATAAAAACTATCTTTTCATGTATACACCTTTTCCCGTAGGTATACATCCCAATTAGATGTTTTGATGCGTACATCATGCTCGACGTTTACCAGCCATGATTCCTATTGATCATTTAGTCTAAATAAGGGATTTGGAAAATTCCTAGTATGTGGGTGACAAGTGTGATTTTATCGCATCACTGTTGTCAGGAGTGTTAACACATTTTCAGATGTTAACAAGGATCTGAATCTCTTTTTAAACAGGTTTTACCATTTTAGCTAGGTCTTCAATGACATTCAAGCTAGGTCAAACCTTTTAAGATTCTCTTTTAATATTTATACTGGCAGGAAAGGAATGATATTTATTTTATTCAGGATTTCTATCATAAATCCTGATTTACAAGTTAATAATAGCACAAATGGCCTAGTCGCGTAGACAAGTTTAATTTATAAGCCATGATTTCAGAGAATCGAGGCATTAAGGTTTTAATAATAGTACGAATGGCCTAGTCACAAGGACATTTATAAATTATAAGCTATGATTTCAGAGAATCAAAGCATTTAGGTTTGAACATAGTTCCTTACCTTTCTCGGACAAGGAGTCATCACTACCACTGTCTTTTGGCTCATGTAGAAATGAGCAAGGCCTGTAGGCACTATATTACCAATATATGGTCAAAATATGATCATCCTAATTGATGATTTAAACCCATGATTCAGAGATCATTAAATTGGGTTAGGAATCTTTTGAAGAATCCTATATAAAAATAACATGTGTGATTTTAATGAATCACGTCTGCCAGGAGCGTTAACACGTTACAGGTGTTAACTAGGACTTGAATCTCTTGCATAGGTTCTACCATCTTGGCCTTGTAATATGGGCTAGGTTTACCTTTAAGATTCTTTTTAATACTTAACGCAGAAAATTTTTAAAACGAGATGTTAAATAAGGATCTGAACCTAAATTGAGGAACTGCCATCCTGGCCGGGTCTTAATAATGACACGAGGCTAGGTCTTGTCCCCTTTTAGATTTTGCCATTTTATTATAATGGTAGATCTGATAATATAGGAATGATATGTTAAACATAATCGTTCTTTTAAAATTTAAACAGGTATATGGTTGCCCTAAACGGGACTTGGAAGGAATAATGTTGTCCTCGAAGGGACTGAAAGATAAATATCGTTATACGGACTTTTAAGGAAACGATCTTTAGCAAAAGGAGTTTCTTCTTCATTTTATTTCCGAATGCTTTCTCCTTGGTTGCACGCTTCATCCTAGCCGCTGCACGAAGGTCAGCCATTTAAGGCTCCGGGTGTGGAGAATTCCTATTACGGCTTCTTCGCTTGGCGACGTATCCGATATAATAAAAATTTGGAAGCAGAATTTCCAGATGAGGATTGAGAATATTCCTATGTTAAGTCTAGACTCAGAAGGTCAAGGAATGTGCTAATGTGTCATTGAGATTAAGCACAAAAAGATAGTGTTTAATTCACTCAATGTTGGCTCTGATACCAACCTGTCACACCCCAATATTTCCACACTTTACCGGTGGGCCCGGTAGGGGACTAACGTGACGTGGTTGGCAACATCATAGTCAAACAACACAATATATAGATGCACAGCGGAAGCAAAAGGATAAATATATTACAAACCGAATTAATGTAACGTCAAGTATTACAACGGAAGTAAAGGATCCACAGGCGGATCGAAAATAAAATAACACTGTTCAACAGACTTTAGGCATCTAAGCTTGCGAGACTCTTTATTGATGCTAGGAGTAGCCAGCCAATTTCGATTAGTACCTGCACTTAGCCTTTTTGGGAAAATACGTCAGTTTACACTGGTAAATACAATCAACCGACTCATTTTGAAAAGGGTTTAAAAATGATTGATTTGAATGCACATGGCACAAATAATATTTTATAACTTGGGATAATTTTTTAAATATATAATCTTGTACAGGATTTACATGTTCCTTATGCGTTCAGTAGCCCGGATCGAGCCGGGTTAAAGATCAATGGACACACCACATTATTTTAAATGAGACACCGACAGGTGTACGCCTACACCTGTGTGCTAAGGTCGTGGCCATTTCGTAAAATGATGCCAGGGATATCCGGGACAACGGTCATTGACCCCCAAAGGCTTTAAGCAAATTAAACGGAACATCTCGATAATACTTAACCCCCAAAACGATTAAGGTCGAATGCCTGACCAAGCGGTATTTTATATACCGTACCCCAAGCCCGTATAGGGAAAATAAGTTAAAAGTATTTACCTGAGCTAAATATAAATTCAATCCCAGCCGTATCAAATCAGCAAGTACAGATAGCTTTTACTGGGCTCCTAAATCTGGAACGAAGGTTTTTAATAACCTATTAGAATCCTAACGGGTCTTTAAATTAAGCCTTGACTTAGACCGGTTAGTTTTACAGATACGGTTCGTACGCACGATTAAGCGAAGACCGGATAGAATGTGATTTAGACCCGACAAGTTTGAAGACTTGCTTAATATGGGTATTTCATACACATTCTAGATTTTGAGATAAAACCGATAAGGTTTGACCCGTTTCGGCTAATTTATGTAAACTAGTTACATAAACCGAACCGAACGCGAATATCGCATAACGGTTAACCGAATAGGTCACGTACAGGTTTCCTAAGTTAATATGCTTTAAATATGTTGTGATATCAGTAGGATACCTTCCATTATGCCCAAAACTAGTTTAATCTCTAATTAAGCCCCGTAGGGGTATTTTGGTCATTTTAAAGATTATAAAAGAGATTAAATACGTCACTGATGTTCGGGTCTGAAATAATCAGTGAAATTTATTATTTTAATAAGTCGTATCAGTAGGTATTTAACCTTATGCGTTTGAAATGGTTTTAAACATAAACTATGTGTTTAATACGCTTAAAAGCCATTTTAAGCGATTTCCGGGTTATACCGGAAATCTGAGTTTTCATAACAGGTTTCAAAGTTCAAAATACTTCATTTATTATATAAAATCAGTAGCAATTGGATTGGCATCAAAATACTTTGTAGAACTCATTTTATAATCGAAAAGGGTATATTCGGTATTAACCGAATCAAGGCGATAACTCTATGTTAAGCTCAGCCTAAAAATAATTAAAAATCTTCAAAGATCTTAAAATATTATTTAACATCAGTGGATAAAAGGTTTGGTGTCAAAAATTGGGTTTATATAGGTTATGCGCTAATCGCGCCGATTAATTAATAAAAAGCTTATCGTTTACGCTAATGCGCATATCTCCTAATCTAGACCTCAAACTGATGTCAAATTTTGAGGGCAAGTTTATAAATCAGTAGCCGAGGTCTTCGTCTACTCACTTTATCAAAAATATCGTTTTATGGTCGAAAGGACATTATGGTCAATTTTAAGCAATTAACGGAAACGTACGAATGAATCGGATAATCAACGAAACAGGTACAGAGGGTTATACTAATATGTAACCCGGTCCTAATGAAGCTTTAAGGAATTTCTAAACTGATCTAAATCGGGTCAGAACTGAAGTCAAAGCAAAAGTCAAAGTTTTGCAATCTTCGGTTCCAAACCGGTTCAGAACTGAAAGTTGTCGAGACGAACATGCTTAGACATGTTCGTACACTTATTACCAAATTATATGAATGATAAAACAGGTTACACACCTTCTATATCGCTAATTACACGAATAATGATTCTGTTGACTTTTTCGGACAACGTTTGACTCGACAAACGACCTAGCTAGGATGGGAATCAGTGAGTACCCTTTTAAGGGTTAATTGCCCACATAATTACCAACTTACAACAACTTTTATTTTGACAAAACCCTGGACCGGTTGTGTTTTATCGCTAAGTCAAACCGTAGTTACGACGGTTTGACTTCTAGGCTATAAACTAAGCCTAACTTAATTTAGAAGGGTCAAGGTTACTTACAAGTGACTAATGGATGATTAAGAAAGTCTTGGTTCTGCTCTTGTGCTCCTCAAAAGCTCAGAAGTTGATGTTGTGAAGAATGATCATAAGTTGCAACTTTGTGTGACTTATATAGTGAGTCAAACTCACTTAGATTGATGACATGCAACTCTAAAATTGATCAAGGATGATTACAAGTGCCATCTACAGCCTATAAACCATTTTAGGACGCCCATGGTATGCAATACTAGGCATTTGAGTCGGTTACCAAGCTTAACAGCCACCTGTGGGTTTTTCTGATGCTGGGCATCGCTTGCGCACCTCAACGTTATCAGCGTTGAGGTGCGTAAGCTAGTCATCAGCTTACTCATTTTTGCACTTATGGCCCCTAGTCCTCCTAAACGTCGCTTTCTCAATGTTTCTTGCATTTTGAGGCTTTAATATTGGCATTTAGGGGCTTTAAGACTTATACCCACTTTGTCAAGTCCTCGGGTAACTTTGTGATCACCCGTAAAACCCTAATTTTCAATGTTGACGATTCTAACCCTTACACACAAATTTTATCATAACTTTCTCATACGGTAACGAAACTTGGTGAAATTTTTATGGTGCATTCTAGTGAGCATAATTAATCGTTACAAGGCTTCGGGTTTGCTAAAAGGTCACTCAGAGGTATATCTTAAACATGTTGACACATTTCCCTGTAGTTTGTAATCTCTCACTTTCTTTCACAATTCGCTTCGTATGATCTAAGATCCATTCGTTTAAGGTTATAAACATCATGTAGGGTTATTGTAACGTATATTTATTCATTGTTGACACTTTGAACCCTTATACTTACATAGTTTCATTGTTTGTCAACTTTAGTCCTTCAAGAACATTCTTTCACACGTTCAAACCTATGACACGTGTCAACACATTATAGGACGTAAATTTTTGAGGTGTTACAAATATCTTTTAATTCTTTTCCTTTGGTGTTAATGATTACTGAAATCATATGTATCATTCCTCCCTTCCTTGCATAACCTGCAGCTTTCATCACAGAGATGAATTTTACGGTTTTTGTTGGCTTGTCTCCTTTAATTGTGATCTTTTCACCATTGGGTGTACTTACTTATATCGACTTTTGATCACATAAAATACTGGCATGATTGGCTACCAACCAATCCATTCCTAGTACGACATCGAATCCGGCTAGATTCATTGGAAAAAGGTTAGCAGTAAAGTTATGGTTTAGAATTTCTATCCTTGCTCCCTGCAGGTTTTCACTTATCTTGATGGAATTTCCATTTGTCGTTTCCACCAGACAGTCTTGTTGAAGTTTAGTTAATGGTTGATTGAGATGTTTGCAGAAAGAAGTATTGATAAAACTTTGGTTCGTACAAGAGTCAAATAACACTTTAGCATAAACATCATTAACTAAAAACGTACCGGCAGTTACATCCGGAATCATTTTGGCTTCTTCGGCTGTCAGAACAAATGCTCTGGCATTCTTCTTGGGTTCTTCGGTTGCCTTAGCTTTGTTGGTTGTCGCTAGAGCTAGTTTCGGACAGTTCGGTCTGATGTGACCCGCTTCTATGCAATTGTAGCATATTCTATTACTAGCTTTCTTTCTACAGTCTTCTTCCTTATGTCCAGATATTTTGCAGAAGTTCCAGTATATCGAGCATCTTCTGGAGTGCTTCCTTTTGCAATACTTGCAGTTGGGTAAAGATGAAGAACTTGGTCCTTTTCCACGGTAGGAATTACCATAACAAAATTCTTGGGTAATCTTTTGTGCTAGGTTCTTTTTCTGGTTTTCCTCTTGTGTACGTACCAATTCATCGGTCAAAGTGTTGACAAGTTTTATTGCTTCTTCTATGGTTTGTGGTCTAGCTGCCTTGACTACATGTCTGATCTCACTGATTAATCCCCAGATATAACAAGAGATTAATACTGGTTCTGGTGAGGCTAATGTTGGTACTATCCTAGCATATTCAAAGAATATGGTAGTATATTCCCTGCAATTTATCCCAATCATTCTATGATTTAAGAACTTATTGGAAATATGTTCCTTTTCATGAGGAGGACGGAATTTCCTTTCAACTATCTCCTTAAAGTTGTTCCATTCCGTGTTATAAACTCTGTCACTTCCTCTAGACTGGAGAATAGTATTCCACCATTCTAATGCTGCATTCTTAAAAAGATTAGAAGTAAACATGATCTTATCTTCATCTGCGTATTTACTTATTTTTAAGACTGCTTCTATCTTTTCTATCCAACGCTAGGCTGAAATGGCTCCTTCATTGCCTGAGAATTCTATTGGTTTACAAGCCAAGAATTCTTTATAAGAACAACCATATGAGTTGGTCCTTCTTCCTTTTGGAATAGGTGCTTGGATAAGTGGTCCGTGATTTCCATTCACACTTTGACTTGGTTCAGTGGGTGCACGTTTACTGCCAATTGCAGAATTATTATTTTCAGCTTCTTTAATAGTCTTGATAATATATAACATAGCATCTATGATTCCTTGGGCTACTATGTGTTTGATGGCACTTTTATTCACTTGGTTCCCGTTATTATTGTTATTCTGGATTTCCTGATTTACTTCGTTTGACATCTGAATTGTAAACATTTATCAGGTATTAATATCACAGAATAAAATTTAATACAAACAAACATTCAAACAGATTGAACCAAAAACGTCGATCACTGCGACTCACTCTTTTTCATATATCTATATATGCATCTATTACTAACTACAACTGGAAATTTAAATACTAGTAATTATGCATCGATATATATATATATATATATATATATATATATATATATATATAATTTTATATAATTCATTTTTAACATTTTCTTCTATGTCTAGACTATTTATCTTCTTTTTCATTATTTTTCTTTGATAACATTCATTTGCCTTATGACCTTTTTTCTTGCATATGTAGCAAGTAGGAACCCATTTTTCTTTTCTTTGGGTTTTTCTTCTTTCTCTTTTTTCTCTTCTTTTCTGAAAATATTTTTCCCTATTAATTTTTTATATTTTTTATCATATTTATCATTATTATTTTCTTTGGTACAATCCATACCAAATTGTTCACAAAATTGTCCTAACTGTATTTTTTCTGTTAGGCTTTGTTTTTTAATTTGTTGGTTTAATTTTAGCTCATTACATAAAGCTAAACCTTCTTGAACACAGACTCCTATTAGTCTGCCATAAGTATAATTATCATAAGGGATTTGAATATTATTACCTCTAAGGACTTTTCTAACTCTTTCAGCAAAATAAAGATGGAAGACCATCAATAAACTTGGACTTCCAGTGAGAACTATTATTCTCTGGGAGCTCATAAACTCTACTTAAAAAAACATCTTTATACCATCTGAATGAGGTTAAAGTATGACATTTAAGACCATTTAGAAGTGTTCTTATGGTTTCAGAATTATCTGACCATCTTCCTGTAAAATGTTCTATAATAGTTATGATTAAGGTGTAAACAGCATCAAAAATTTGCTTATCACCCTCTTGCCTATAATGTTTATAAATTTGTTCTTGTTTATCACTTATATAATTATCCCACCATCCTTTTAACTGACCTGTAAAGCCTGCAGTTATCATTTTACAGACTATTTCATCAGTGTTTTGATTATTTTTGGCTATGGTGGCATACATTAACATTCTATGTGTCATCATATAAACTTGCCTATCAGTATAACCATCTAAATTCCATTCATAAATGGCTTTTCCATTATAAGAATTATTTATTTCAAATTCTTGTTCCTCATGAAGAACATCCTGAGGGGTAGGCCTAGGATAATAATATAACCTTTGTCTAGGCCTATCAGCATATTTGCTATTATAATTATCATATGTCTTATGTTTTTTACCTTTTCCAAATTTATTTATGGAATCAGTAACATAAGCTTCATAAGTTTCATTATTCATATTTTCTTCTTCACTAACGACATTAAGCTGGATATTAGAAAATTTTTCTTTTATAATTCCTATTAAGTCAACCATAGACTTAAGCTCTTCTTCAGGTTTTATTCTATAATTTTCTATCTCAGGAGGAGGCTGAATAGTAGCTTTAGCTAATATCGCTGACTTAGGCTCAGAAGATTTTGTATTACTTGATTCTCCAATTTCTTGTTTCTGGTTAACCAAAATCTTTTCAATTTTATTATTTATTTCTTGAATATTTTCAGATAAATTTTTAAGACATAAATTTGTATAATTATTTTGTTGTATAATATGATTAACATGAGCAATAGTCGCAGTCATGGACTCATTACATTTAGCTCTTTTAAAGGCAGCAAAATGAATAGCACAATTTTCTTTTGTCATTTCAAAATCATTTTGAGGAGGAAAGACAGATTTTATTATTTCTCCTGTAATAAGCCTATAATTTTTTTCAATAACTGAAATATATTTCCAGGAATACTTGTTTATAAACCAAACAGGAAACTCTATGATTTCTTGTATATCATTCAGATCTTTATAAAATTCTTTTCCTATATCAAACTTTTTATCTCTAGGGTATGATTCTAAAAACCATTCTTTAAATGGTAACCATATAGGATTTTTATATTTTTCACATATTTGCTGTCTAATGACAGATCCAGGACTAAAATCAAGTTTTTCTTTTATCATTATAAACTAAAACTCATGTGTGAGACCGTATCATCCTCACTTACAGGTTGGTATATCCCTGAAACTAAATTGTTGTTATCAACATTTAAAGTTTCTACTCTATTATTTTTTATTTGAGAAGTAGAGGCTCTAGAGGATTCTGGTAAATCTACTTTATAATCAAGTGGTGATATATAAGACCTAGACGAAATAGATTTTAAAAGTTTTTTATCTTTCCTTTCTTCTTCAAATTCTATCTCTATATTTCCTTCAGGAGTTTCTATTAATCTCCTTAGCTTATGATTTATTTGTGGTTGTATTTTAACAGCCCTATTAATAACCCAATTTTCTGGAAAAGTAATATCTTCCCATTTAACAGGTCTTCGTATGGAAATATTAAATTTTCCATAATTTGTTTCTATCAAAATAGTTTCATCACTAGATTTATCAACCCTTTTACATCTAGCATTCATAGTAGTAAGTAGTCTATAATATATTCTATAACAAATACATATAACTTCAGATCCTTCAGCATAATTATAACCATGTGTTTTAACATATAAAGTTAAAGCATCATCAATATTTTGATCTGTCAGAGATAAATGAACATCAGGATAAACATTAAAATATACTGGACCATGTGCCAGACTCGTTTCTATAATACCCATTAATGATTGTTTCCAGTTTAAATTACGAGCATCTCGTAAAACAGCTATAAAACTTTCTGGTAAACCTTTTAATATTAAAGGTTTAAAAGCAACTTGGACTAACCCAATATGCATAAAATTAAAATCTTTTTTATATCTGTTTATGTCAGATATGTTTAAAAGTTTTATAACCATTTCCTCATCTTTTATAGAAGCTGATTCTTCAGTGGTCTTAACCACATGTTTGTTTATTAAATTATCAAAACTTCCAATTTGGTATATAACCTTAGGATTTATATGAGGTATTGTCCATTTATTAAGTAGATCAAGATCTTGAGGTATATCATATTCCTCATTAGTACTATTTTTAACAGTACTCTTTTTCTTAAACAAGTTTAACATGATTAAAATAAAAGTATTGAAACAAGACATACAATAACTTCCTTTGAATCCATGGCTTTGATACCATACTGTTGCTATATGGTAATTTTACAAAATTAAAACCCTTCAAATTAACTTATAAGGCAAATTAAAACCATATATATATATATATATAGGGGATGGATCATGAGAAAACTAGTTTAAATGAGAAAACCAAAAAACTAACAAAAAAAGCCTAAAAAACATACCAATTTTTTTTTATAAAAAAATCGCAGCTTTTTATGCATGGAAAAAAATTTCAAAAAAAAAAAAATAAAAAAAAAGTTTTTGTTGTATTGCACATGTGCACTATTACGGATATAGTGCACATGTGTAGTACACATATAATGCACATGTGTAGTACACATCTAATACACATGTGCAGTACAACAAAAAAAAAATTTGAATTTTTTTTATATATAAAAACTAGCGATTTTTTTATAAAAAATTGTAAAAAAAAATTGATATGTTTTTTGGCTTTTTTTAGGTTTTTTAGTTAGTTTTCTAGCTTTCTCATTTATATGTAGTTTTCTCATGATCCTCTCCCTATATATATATATATATAATTAATTTATATTTATTTTAAATGATTTTTTTCAAAGTATCAAAATACACACACACACACACATACATACATATATATATATATATATATATTAAGTGTTGGCTTTCCTAGAACTGCATTTCACGCTCGTCATATTTTCAGACGAGTTTTTCTCCTATTTGGCGAATTCGGTTTCCCTCTTCAACTAACTCTTCACCATACTGGCGAAGTTCTTCCATTTTTCTTGATTCATGGGCGGTAATGGGGCTCGCACTGGTTCAGGGTAACGTGGTATGGGTTCTCCGTAAGGATATGGGTTATTCAATATTTCCTAAATTGACCGGTTGTCGTCCCACCACGGATCATAATCTATAGGGTTTGGTGCTGGAAATCTAGGTATTTCATTTGGATCAAATGCTGGGATTGGAAGTTGGTTTTCCTAGTTTAATTCTAACTCCATGGGTTGGTTAGGGAATAATGGTAGAAGTTGTGGGTCTGCTACTTGGTTGAGATTTGGTTCTGCTACTGTATTTGCTAACATATGGAAATCAGCTAGTTGCCTATCTAATTCTTCTTCCCATAAGGGTCTAGCTTCTGGGTTTTTGGTATTTCTTTCTCTATTTGCTATTGCTTGTTGTTGGGCTTTTCTCATTCTTTTCCTTCTTTATACCTTGGCTCTACTAAACCATCCTCGTTTCTTAGGAGGAAAAGGTTCTTCGAATTGGGCTTTAAAAACAAAGATTCCTTCCTCGGAATTGGTTGTGTATCCTAAGGTTGGTTGGGATATTTCTTCATTCTTTGGAGAATGAGGTAATTGACGGTAAGCATCAGAAGTACCCTGATCACTCATACTGTAAACTAGAAAATTGTCAAAATAACAAAAATAATAATACACACACTTACACAGATTATCGCAAAAATTATAGATATTTTCTAACATAATTGGTTAAAATTTTAGGTATTAAGAGAACACCCAAATGGCTTAAACCAGTGGCTCTGATACCACCTTCTGTCGCAACTTCGACCCCTACCCCAGGAGCGGGAGCCGCGAACACAGCAGCTGGTGGTATCGGTGTTTATTAATTTGGCAGTGAAAATGAGACATCGGGATCGTAGTTAGGAAATAAATTTCAGAGTTTCAAAACTCCAACTTTTATATTAAACAAAATGGGATAAAACCCATGTTTCATTCACAATAGTGTTATAGGGATAAACCCTAGTTTGCTGAAAACATAAACTTATTTTATTTAGGTAACTTTTATAGCCACTTCCTTTAAGCCTTCAGTGCTCCATAGCTGGCTTCTAATAGCTTTCTGATGTGTGCAAAATGCAACATATAAATTACATCAATTGTGGCATAAAACTAACCCTTTTTTAGTACTAATGTTGGAAAAAGTGTGGTTTTGTCTTCCTTTTGTATTTTCAGGATTAAATGAGCTCAAATTAACAAAAGAAGCAAAAAGGCAGCTAAATCTAACATAAATACAAGAAAAGGAACAAACGTGGCATGCCCGACCTCCCCGAAAGCATCTTCCCAAGCAAAACAAGAGAACAGAAGGCTGAACACGCCCCGTGCTCAGTGAACACGGGGGCGTGCCCAAGTGTCAGCATAAAAGACAAAGTTGTAGAAGCTTCCATCGCCCACCACGGGGCCGTGCTCAGCGGACACGGGGACGTGGTCAACTATAAGATTCGCAGAATCCAGGCAAATCTTGATAGTACAGATATGCTTCTGCACACGGGGTCGTGCCCAGCGGACACGGGGGCGTGGTCAACTAATGCAGACAAACTGCAATTAATGAAGACAGAGAAGAGGATGGACACGGGGCCGTGCCCACTGGACACGGGGCCGTGCCCGAGCTGCTGTTCTGGCTATAAATAGGGGTGCTTGGCTCATTTGCAAACAATCCCTTGGCACACCACCTCTCTCACACTTCACCCACCACCCACCACCATCACAACACCATCATCCATTGTCCATCATAGAGTGTGTGAGTCGTCTCGAGATCCAAGATTGATCGTAAGAGTTCTTAACAATCAAGACCATGTTTGCCTAAGTCTCTTACATCACTTGGTGAAGACAAAGTGTCTAGTGTAATACTTTTTATTTTTAATCTTTTCGCACTTTTTAATTGGTTATGTATTAATGACTTTAATAACTAATTTCTTATGTTGAAGGTGATTCTTCCTTATCGTTTGTCCGTGGTGTCTTGGCATTATTTTACTGTCTATATAAAATAAAAGATTTTCACCATTCATATCTCCACGGTCTATATGGAGGTATGTTGGCTACCTGGTCGGGGGTTAAGGGAACGGTTTGGTAAGAGTCTTGCCATTGTTCAGTGTATAGATCCTGCAAAGGACCTGGGTCAAATTTAGTAAGATCTCCTTCAATACCTACCGGTATTGGATGGCGGGGGTCCAAACTCTTTGATCCCCTCATAAGTTAAGCTACTATTAAAACTTTAACCCGGCTACTTAGGACTGTATCCCTGCTGACTCAGACTACTTAGCCGAGGGTAACGTCGCCTTCAAAAGAGGGGCCTACCATAATATGCATTAATAACTTAATTAATTATCTTTCAATAATCCAACCCTTTAGGATTGTATCCTTGCTGACTCAAACTACTGGGTTGAGGGTAACGTCACCTCCAAAAGAGGGGCCTACTACAATAACTAAGATAATCTCTTAAATAGTGCAAAAGTGCAGAAATAATCAAATGTTACACTAAACACGAGTCGGAGCCAAGTGATTCATCTTGTCTATCTGTTTTTCTTTTATTTTTATTTTTCAGCATTTTAGTTAGCTTTTATTTTTCTAGTTTGAAACCTTTTTCTAAACTTTTGATTTGATTAGACGTTGAGGATAAACCGGTACTAAAAGCTCTTGTGTCCTTGGACGACCTCGGTATCTTACCAACACTATACTACGCTCACGATGGGTGCACTTGCCCATATGTGTGTTTAGTGTTAGTAAATATCGTGTTTTATAAATTTAAAACTTGACTAAAAAGTGTAAAAAGGGCTTAATATATACATTAAAAACTAACGACACTTCACACGCATCACTTTCACATCAAGTTACCTAAAACGCTTTTTAAAAACATTTTATCAGCAAGAAATACTGACGAGTGCATCCCAGTTTAATCAAAATAAGCTTTTATAACTTTATAATATTGAGAGCGATTACAATGTTTATATCTACTCAATTACCCATTCAGTATTTGTCATGTTGGCAGTTCCATGACTGTGGTCATATTACTATTGGCTAACTCTTTGTCCAATAGTAACGCTTGACTAGTAGTGTATACAAAACCCCACATACCGGCAGAAATTGTAGAATACAAAGACTCAATTACTGTAATGTAATTGAAAATATTTGAGATTTTGTAACACGGTTTGGTAGAAAAAGAGAATGACTCACATTGTACACTTATGTATTTCTACAGCTTCCTGTTAACTTTCCTGATTATTTTCTATTAAAAACATACAATGCACACGTGTTAGTAAAATAACCCAAGTCACATTAGCCATACAACACGAGACATAACCCCAACGAACTTAGTCAGGCACAACCTTGATATGCGTTACGGGGCCCTAGATCAATCAGGTAGGGTAACGAATTAGTGATCGGGGGTTAAAATACTTACAACGAGGCAGAGCTTCCTGTTTTAAGGGTATAATATCGAGCTATTATACTTGCACTATAGGGACAAAGAGAAAGAAATTTGAACGACTGAAACTGATGCTGAACCTCTCAATTTATAGGCTGAATCGGGGGTCTCTCGCGCCCCGCGAGGGCACCCTAGCTACGGCTAGGGTTGCCTTCTCACTAACCTAGTCTTGACGCGTGTCACACCTCGATATTTCCACGTATTACCGGTGGGCCCGGTGGGGAGTATCGTGACGTAGTTGATATCATCATAGTCAAATAATCACAGTTCAATGCACAGCGGAAGTCTAAAGTAAATATATTACAAACCGATTCAAGAGTAACATCAATTATTACAAACGGATTGTAAGATGGATCCACAGGCGGATCTTAAAACAGAAAGATAAACATTGTTCAACAGACTTTAGGCATCTAGAACTTGCAAGATTCCCTATTAATGCCCTGAGATCCCAGCCAATTACGTACAGTATCTGTCACTTAACCTTTTTGGAAAATACGTCAGTTTACACTGGTAAATACAATTAACTGACTCATTTTAAAAGTGTTTAAGAAAATTGATTTGAATGCACAAGGCACAAAATATCTTTTATAACTTGGGACAATTATATAAAATAATCTTGTATACAGATTTATATGTTCGTTATACATTCAGGGCCCGATGTTAGAAACCGAGTCAAGATTGACAGACACACCACAAGTATAGGCCCACAAGAGAGTGAGATATCGTTTCCCTTAAGCAACTGTCAGGCGTATGCCTACACCCCGTGCTTAAGACGTGGCCATTTTCTTAATAATGATGTCAAGGATATCCGGGACATGGTCATTAACCCCCAAAGGATTTATTTCAAACAAGACAGATTAAAACGGGTTACCTCAATAATTTAATCACAATCCGATTAAACATTCAATACCCGACCAAGCGGTATTATTATAATACCGTATCCTAAGCCCGTATAGGGAAAATAAGTTAAAAGTATTTACCTGAGCAAAAAATATAATTTTATCCTCAGCCGTATATCAATCAGTAAGCACAAGTACCTCTACTGGGGCTCTCAATCTGGAACGAAGGTTTTATTAACCTATTAGATTCCTAACGGGTCTTATTTAAGTTGAAACTTAGACCGGTTAGTTTTAAGGAAAGGTTTAATGTTCAAAACGCAAGATTAAGCGAAGACCGGATTCGAATGTGATTTAGACCCGACAAGTATGGAGACTTGTATAATATGGGTAAATTAAACACATTCTGGATTTTGAAATAAAAATGATAAGGTTTGACCCGTTTCGGTTAATTTATGCAAACTAGTTACATAAACCGTACCGAACGCGAAAAACGCATGACGGGTAACCAAGAGAGTCATATATAGGTTTCACAAGTTAATATGCTTTAAATATGTTGTGATATCAGTAGGATACCTTCCATTATGCCCAAAACGAATTTAAACTCAAATTAAGCCCCGTAGGGGTATTTTGGTCATTTTAAAGGTTATAAAAGAGATTAAATATTAATCTGAGGTTCAGGTCTGATATAATCAGTAAAAATACTTAATTTAATAAGTTATATCAGTAGGGTATTGCATATATGTGAAATTTATCTTCTATAACCAAACTATGCACCGTATGGGCATTTTGGTAATTTCACATAAGCTTTTAAGGTCAAATTTGGAAATCTGAGTTCAAAACTTTTGCTTACTGTTAAATTATAAAAATCTACTTAAAACATCAGTATGTATTAAGTCTTATATGCCAAAAATAGTTTTAACTTATACTATGTGTTTAAAACGCGTAAAAGTCGGTTTTAAGCGATTTTCGGGTTAAAATAGGAAATCTGAGTTTTTAATCAGTTTATAAAGTTCAAAATATTTTATCTATAATATAAAATCAGTAGCAAAAAGTTTGGTGTCAAAATATTATGTAAAACTCATTTTATAGGCCAAAATGGCAAAACCGACAATTACCAAATCGAGGCATGAACCCTATGCCATGATCAGTTTAAAAATAAATAAAAATCTTCAAAAATCCTAAAATATTATATTATATCACTGGGTAAAAGGTTTGGTGTCAAAAATTGGGTTTAAATAGGCTTTATGCTAATTACGCCGTTTAATTAATAAAAAACTTTTCAATTACGATATTGAGCATAACTCCTAATCTAGACCTCAAACTGATGTGAAAATTTAAGGACATGTTTATAAATTAGTAACAAAGGTTTTTGTCCACTCACATTTTCAAAAATCTCATTTTAAGGTCAAAAGGGCATAATAGTCAACTTTTAAGCATATGACGGAAACATGCATATGAACTCTAATTCTAAAGGACCATGTAGTATAACTTCAGGGGGTTATACTAACATATAACATGGTCACAAATGGAACCCTAAGGCATAATTAAACTAAGCTATTTCGGGTCAGAACTGAAAGTCAAAGCAAAAGTCTACTTTTGCGACTTTCGGTTCCGAACCGATTCTAAACTTAGAATTGTCGGGTTGAACATGCCTAGACATGTTCAATTAATATTTACCAAGTTATTAAAGTGACAAAACTAATTTTATAGCTTCTATATTATTAGTTATGAATTTTATTTAAAAACTGACCCGTTTGACTTTTATTTTAATTACTTTGACCCGACAATTAACTAAGTAAACGTGGTAACTAGGAGGTGCCCTTATGAGGGTTTAACACCCACCTAATTACGATCACGTAGCCATATTCGTTGCGAACCATGGCTCGACCATACAAGGTCTAGCTAAAAGTCAAAGCGTTTATCGCAAACGCTTGACTTTTTCGGCTTTAAGAGCCAAACAAAATAACTAAGCAAGGAAGGACACTTACAAAAGGTCCAAAGGGCAGAAGATAACTCAAAAGGAGGTTCCCTAAGGCCAGGATCCTCAGATTTGAGTCTAGAGAGCAAGAACCCAAGAATTTGTGCAAGAAGAATGAATGAATTCACTTCTATTTATAGTAATTGGAGGATGATTGGATGATTGACAAGTGTTTAGACGGGCTTTGAGATCATTCCAGGTGCCTTACCAGGTTTTAAAAACCATCAAAGAGCCCCTAGAATCAAATGTGAGAGACAAGAAGCAAAACCAAGACTGGTTTCAAATTTTATGTTGCTGGTAAACAGCTTACGGACCGCAAGGGCCCACCCATACGGTCCGTATGGGGCTGGGTTCAGCACAGCAACTTTCATAAATTACAGTTTTAGTCCCTGTAGGCTTGTAAGGCCCTTTTTGACACGGTTAAGGCCCGTTAACCGATTTTCAAGGCTCTACAATGATGCCTAAACATAGGGAACTAAAAAATGCTCAAAAATATGCCCGATGTCGGTTCGTTTAGTCGTACGGTTGCGTTGTTCGGCTAATTACGACGAAACACGAACGGACGCGAAAAACGATCCAAATTACGCGACGAATGGAATTTTATCATGCCAAGTACTAAAATAAAATATTTTATTGCTTACATAAATTTTTGGATGCCCGGATATATTCAGAACGTAAGATATGCGCGAAAGTGCAAACTTATGCACTTTTTGACGCTTTTAGTCCCTGTTGATCAAATAAGTTTATTTTTGCGCATCAAACACCTCTAAACCTATTTCTAAGCTATGTAAAGGATATTTGGGGCATGTTTAACTTATGATCATATTCCGGAAGTTTCGATATCATACGAATCGATAGACTTTTGCAGTTTGACGCAATTAGTCCCTCTAATGCGCAAACTTGCGCATATCATCGTTTAATAGCATCGAAGCCTTATCAAATCCATATTAGGTATTCATGAGAGTATTATAAAACATCATAATGCTTCGGGTTCGTAAAAAGGTCATTCAGAGGTATAATTAAACATATTGACACGTTTAGTCCCTTTAACTTGCAAAGTTGCGCGTAACTTCACTTATAGGCATAAAAGCCCTTAATGGCCAATATTAGGCAATCCCGAGAGCGTAATCAATTATCACGGAGCTCTCGGTTTGTTAAAAGGTCACTCAGAGGTAAGAATTAACATGTTGACACTTTTAACCCTTCTTTGCGCAACTTTCAACTAATTACGCAAACGGCTACACTCGATCAACAAGTGGCTCATTTGTGAATATAAATACCGTGAGAGGTTATTCAGAAACTTATTTTAGGTATGTTAACATTTCCAGTCCTTTCATAATCAAATTTTTTGATTTTTCGCAAAAATTAGTCCCTTAAATTCAACGTTTGACTTTATTAGGGTTTATTACACGTGTCAATACATCATTGGACGCGATATTACGAGGTGTTACAACGCGTGTCGTGCCACGTGGCACAATTGGGTGTCCAGCAAGTTAAGCTTGTCGTGCCCCGCGATACACCCTGTTCTCCCTGTCGCGTCCCGCGAACGGAGGTAAAACATTATTTAATTTTATTTTTAATAGAATTAGGGTTATACGGGTTCGGTTACGTGTATACAAGGTATAATAGGGTGTTTTCGAGGGTTGTTATAATGAATTTATGAGAGAATAATTAAGAATTAGAAGAGAAACCCGTGTTACTGTAAACCAATTTGGTTTCATGCTAGGGAGATCAACTACGGAAGCGTTACACATAGAAGTCCTTTGCTTGAGTAGAAACAGGTTGATGGAGATCTCTACACACATATGATCAATGCGACAAGGGTTTGCAATCTAGAGGATATTCTTCTGTCTCTTGCGTAACCAAGCTAAATAATCTTATACTGAATGTAAAACATGATTTTTTTTTTCAATTGTGAAACACTGCCTTAACATATTCTCACTCTGGTGGAAATTGGACAATACACCCCCATAATCCCTTTATGGGAAGCTTGAATCTATGTGGCAAGATAAGTTAACAGGTTTATCTAACCATTTTCAAGCTCTCGGTTACTCTGAAACAAGAATATATCAAATATTTACATTTTTTTAATGAGAGATATCATGCAATGGTGGTACCTATCCCACTTGAGCAATTTTCCCTTCCCCTATTAATTCCTATGAAGATAAGAAACTTGTATTTCTCATTCACAATTCATCTTTGTGATGGTTTTCATGTGATTATATGTACTTTTTTCTCAATCGCATGTGGTATTTGCCAATATCTTGGTCGCTGGCCAAGGAGCATCATGTTGGCTTTGAAGCAGCTGCATGGATTGGCATTCTGTAGACGTGGTTCAGTTAATCCCATTTGTTTCTATCTATTGGTGGGGAGGAATATTAAGGAACGAATAAGTGGATTGAAGAATTCAAGCTCGAAGACAAAGAAAAGCGGGTTTTTTCCAAAGAATTACTACAACTTTCCCATTCCCTTTGATTACCATGTACATTAAAAAAGTTTCTTCCACTTTACTACCAAATCTTTCTTTATTCTGGAATATAAATGAAGGAATCGAATAGATTATGGCAAATCATATTCACCATGAAATGACCCGAAATTGGATCTTGGACTATTTGAGATTGATTCTTTTAATCGTAATAAAAGATGTTTATTTTTCTCTCTTTTCTTTTCTATACGAATCGAAGAACCTGATGGATCAAACTCTAAATGAGATTCATAGTTGCATTACTTATAGCTTCCTTGTTCGTAGACAAAGCGGATTAAGATTTGTCTTTCATTCCAACACCTAACTTGTATCTATGTGCTTCATATTCCCCCGGAGTTCGCTCCCAGAAATATAGCCATCTATGCCCCCTCGCGTCACTCCCACAAGTCTCTTATCCATTCTCACTCAATCATGGCATGGTAGCAAATCAAAATGAAAAAATCACATTGTCCGGGATAATTAGGCTCGAACTAATGACAACCCCTACGTAAAAGTGACACTTTATTGCTAAGTTATACCCCTACCCTGCCCCCATCGATAAATAGAACAGACTAATCCAAGACAAAGATTCAAGAAACTCAACGACATTATTCTTGAATAAGTTTGGGTCGAGCCTTCTTCACTTAGTCATCTCTCCCTAAGACATTTTTCTTTCTTGACCCTGCTCGCCTAGCTGCCCCTCTGGCACCTCTGAAAGGGTGTCGCCTTTCCACTAAGTGTTCCTCCATATATTCAAATCAATACAAAGGCAAGTATATATTCTATTTTGAGGGGGAAAAATAAGAAAATAGATGGACTAGCTACATGGTCGCTACAAATATAGGAAAAGTCTTACGCAAGTGATACCAATTAGACACACTTGGAAAAAATAAATCGTTAGTTACGAATACCGTTGAATCAAAGGAAAAAAGAAGTGAAAACGTGGAAAGAAGTCAAAGAGAGAAAGCAAAAAAAGGTAACGAGGCGAACGGAGGAAAGAGAAAGGAGAATGGGGTGGCAAGCAACTCGAAGTGATGTTGCGCCACCTTGGTACGGGTCTAGATCAGCCTTCGGCTTTGTCTTTTTTTTCATAGGATATGCTTGTGGTGTGTGTGGGTTAGTTGAGAGTCCAGGATCCGGCGAGTTTGACGGAGTTTTGGTCCCGAGATTACCGGTTCGGTGGGATATTATTGATAAGAAAGCAGTAGAAGTAGAATCGACACTGAACAAGTCAATTTAATCTGGTTTTTATTCAATGTTTGAAGTTACATACCCGTGAAACCAGCTGGACAACATCTCCCCTCAGGGAACCAAAACTTGTCTAAATGAGGAACCCCTCATCCCTATATATAGGCATCAGCCCATCTGTCCGAAACCACATGTCCATCCGTCCTGATGGACTCCATCCGTCCGGATGGACTTATAACATGAAAGAACCTATAGGGACGAATGGGTGTTTAACGGATGGACTTGATGTCCATTTATCCGGATGGACTCCATCTGTTCGAATGGACTTTGTTCCATACAAAACCTTATACCTTTTACACACTATTCTACACAATATTCAACACACGCTCTATCTAGTCTATTCGCACAGTGGCGGACAAACTAAATATGCACCAACAGATTCCCCCTTGGCCGTCACTGTCGAATCGTCACTTTGAAAACCTAGAGCTGTGTTTTGAATATTCTGCAACTTCAATTAGGCATCTTGAAATCTTCAATAGATTCCCCCTTGATTGATGATTCGGGTTAGCTTTGACAAAGTTATATACACATTCCCCCTAAAATGAATCTTCAGGTCTTTGTTTGCACAGTTCACGACTCCTCCTCTGATTTGCTCAACTGCAATCTTCATGAATAATCATCAACTTGAAACTAATCAATGAAGCTTCTCTGTTTCAGCTTTAACCACATCCGTGTTCTGTTTTTTATATACCATTTCAGCACCATCGATCGCGCATTCCGCCTGCTTGATCTTTTTATTGTACAAAAACCCAACCGGCAATTGATAGAAACTTCAAACACCAAACTGGTTAACTTCAAATCTGTGACTGCCCATGAAAATCTAAACTCCCGTTTTTCGTGATAACCTTTAAGCACTTTCTGAATGATTGATCCGTGTAAACGCTATTCTCCACAATCAGTAAATCTTCATCGGATAACGAATCATCTGGTAACACATTCAGATCTCAGAAACATTCATCCACGATCAGAATCACATTCTTCCTCTTCAATCACGATAACAGATATATAGTCTTCTCCGCTAGTTCCAGCAACAACTTAACCAACAAACATCATCATTCCCCGGTGGTTAGTCCGAAAAACAATTCATCTGCTCGAAGATTAACCATTCTGACACTTTAGACTATCACACGTCTGTGATATCGTATAAGTATCCACAATACAGATGCACCTCCTGATGCTAATTCTGCTAACCGGCTTGACGAAGACCCGGGACTCAAACCATAAGACGTCAATCTGACCCTGATCTGTAGAATCTGAACTTCCAATGATCACGAAATCACAAATCTAGATCCTATGCATCTCCAGACAATCCTGGAGTCTGAACTACCCAAATGTTGTTGTAGTGTCACGAATTTCAAAAATTCTAGAATTTCAATATGAACTTTTTATCCCCCCTCATTTTTGCAAATTCTAACGTCTTATCACTAAATTCCCCCTCAAAATATGACATTTTTGTCCCAAAACGTCAGTTTTTCATCACTACGGATTTAATGTTACGGCCCATTAGTAGTCAGATAACCCAGATGATAATCATTCTGCACCAGTATCATGACTACCCCACCAATTTCCACAACCTGTGATCGCGTCATCAAATCTGTTCGTTGAAGCCCCGGACGGTGTCCCCGAACAACCCAGCTTGGTCTTTAAAAACTCGTAAAAAGTTTCAATCACCAAATTTTCCGGAGACTCACCTCGTCATTGCTATCAAAAAATGCCTTTTTTAGGCATTTGTTCATCCGTCCGAATGGTGTAGGTCCATCCGTCCGGATGAACTGATTTTGGAACGAGTGGACATTTTGAACAGATGGGAGTGTATCCGTCCGAATCGAGATTGTTCATCCGTCCGGATGGAGATGTCCATTCGTCCGAATTTGCACATCCGGTCGAACATGTCTGATCATCTCAAGAACATTCCCAATCACATTTTTCGATCCAAAATTCTTATTTCTGCGAATTTCATGATGAAACTTCACAGGATTGTGTGAAAATCATTCACGAACATAATTATGTCTTCAATATCAAAATACATCTGTGAATTAACCTTCAATTTGATGTTTATTCGATGTTTAACATCAAAACCTTCTCAAAATCCAAAATTTATGAGCGTAGGTGATTCAATCAACTGTTAGATCGATTGAATCGGTATCGTAGCTCTGATACCAATTGAGAGTCCAGGATCCGGTGAGTTTGACGGAGTTTTGGTCTCGAGATAACCGGTTCGGTGGATATTATTGATAAGAAAGGAGTAGAAGTAGAATCGACACCGAACAAGTCAATTTAATATGGTTTCTATTCAATGTTTGAAGTTACATACCCGTGAAACCAGTTGGACAGCATCTCCCCTCAGGGAACCAAAGCTTGTCCAAATGAGGAACCCCTCATCCCTATATATAGGCATCAGCCATCTGTCCGAAACCACATGTCTATCCGTCCGGATGAACTCCATCCGTCCGGATGGACTTATAACATGAAAGAACCTATAGGGACGAATGGTTGTTTAACGGATGGACTTGATGTCCATTCGTTCGGATGGACTCCATCCGTTCGAATGGACTTTGTTCCATACAAAACCATATCCGTTTTACACACTATTCTACATAATATTCAACACACGCTCTATCTAGTCTATTCGCATAGTGGCGGACATACTAAATATGCACCAACATTTCACCTCATCCATAATCCTTGTCATTGATGGTTATGGGTAAATCATAGTTTAAAGAACCTTAATATGGATGAGTTACGAACCTTTTTTTCCCTTTTGATCACTGATTTTTCTTTGACCCATCTACTTTGACCCATGATCTTGATCATCTTGGCATTGACTTCCATTTTCGTCCTCATCATCCCGATCTTGGCCTCTATCTCAGTCCCTTCCTTTCCCTTTATACGAGTTACGGTTCCAATTATTATATGAGGACTCATCTTTAGTAAACATCATATTACCTTGGTTGTTCTCTTGACTCTCCTTGTCATTTATTCGTTCTTCGCATGCTTTTAGACGCCCAACAAAATCATCAAAACCAATCGTTTTAAGATCAACTACATGTTTAGTCGAAACAATCATGTGAACGAACTTCCTTGGTAGCCCGTTTAGAAACTTTTTCATGAGTTTGGATTCATCAATTGTAGAACCAAGAGAAGCTGCTTTTGATCCAATTCTGGAAAGCTTCCTTGCGAATTCATCACCCGAACATGGTTCTTTCATCTTCAAATTTTCAAACTCGGACATCAACGTTTGCAACCGTACTTCTCTAACTCGACCAGCCCCGAGATTTTGGGTCTTTAAGGTGTCTCACATTTCCTTGACCATAATCAGATTACCGACTTGTAATATCTGATCTTCGGGTATAGTTTGAAACAGCAACGCTATTGCCATGTTGTTTTTTTCACACCCAAAGCATTTCCCGTTTCAATTTGATCCCAAACTCGATACACGTTTAAGATCATCTTCATTTCCATACCTCATATTGTGCAATTTGTTTTAGTCAACATTGGACATACGAGACTAGTCGAATTGTTTTCTTTTACCATAAAAATATGTCGATCACCATCTGGCATCTTACCTCGTCTATTGTAAGTTAGCGGTGTAGAACCCCCTTGCTCCAGTCCGTTGGAGTAAACACAAATTGATTAGCCCGAACAACCTTTTAGAACCGTTATCCATTTACTTGTAGAAACCCGATCACGAATAACTCTCGAAAGTCTTAATTAAATTAAAACCTAGACTTGTACTTCCATTGTTTAAAGTAGTGAAAAACTACAATAAAACTCAACCAACTTTTGTTTTAACTTTCAAGTCTTCCAAAATAGCCCTAAAAAGATAAACTAACTTTTTAGTCTTTTTCTTCGATCATTAAGTCAATCAGCTTCTCTCTTATGCCAACAGGTAAATCGAATTCACCCTTCTTTGTTACCGATTGATCAATTTATGGTGCTTGAACGTGGCCCAAATACCAATTCAAGTCCCAATCAATACTCAAAGGAACATAAAATTATGGCTAACTTCCACAATATTATTAGATCAAGAAAATACTCAAAGCTTGATTACATTGTACGTATATCATGACTTGATGTATGTATATAGCTATGCAAACTTCTTTGATTACATCATGACTTGATGGATATATATAGCTATGCAAACTTGTAATTCTCTAAGCTAACTTCTTTGATTACAATTCGTATAGCAAAATATTAGCATTATAAACCAACTTGTTCAAACCCAAGATTATCCAAATGGCCCAGCCTAAATTGCCAACTTGCCATTTGGGTTGGGAATTAAACCCTAACCGTATTATGGTGACAAAAATCCACAAGCTTATAACAACTAATCTTTGTTCACTGGATTTGGATTTCCAAAGTACTTCCTCATGGTTAAGAAAGAATTATGATTTTTTATGAATGTCCAAGAGCCACTTAAAAAGTCTACCTAAACTCTACCAACTAAATGTGATAAAGACTTGTTATACTTCTTCATTATAGGCTGAAATCTTCTTACAAGTCAGCATGTTTTTTAATTTAACTTTTTTTAATCTAATCTCATTTTCATCATATTTTTGCTAAAAGTTTTTTATGTTTAAAAAGCCTAATTCCAAAACTAAAAAACCTAATTATTGTTGAAAGAATGTGTTATAAATTCGATTTTTATATTTTATCTTTGGTTTTATAGTTTATAATTGTTTTTATTGATTTTAATGTTATTTTTATTGTTTGTATTTGTGAGGTACTGGTCTCATGGAATGCCTGGCTTATTCTGCGTTATATAATGGTTGCTGGGCTGGATGATGGGCTCCGGGTGAATTGAGGCTTTGTTGATATAACATAAAATCTTACAAATAATCTTACACTAACGCTGTGTTCCCGAGTTAAAAATCCCTCCCTTTCCCTCCCCTCCCCTCCCCTCCATGTCTTTCCAAATTGGAAAGACTATTTTCAGGCAAAAAAAACCCCATTTTCCCTCCCCTCCCCCTGTTAAGTAGATCTCTGGAACACAGTGTAAAATCGTTCCAACAGTTTCTTAACATTAAGTCGACAAGATTAGATATCCTTATGTTCCCATTAAAGTCAAACCTCTTTTAGATTAATATCAACCCTTGGATCATGTTAAGATAAAATCCTGACCGTAATAATTCCGAAAAAGTTTCTAGAAGCAGAGGTTGAGAACAGTTTTGCTTTCATTCAACTTCTTCCCACGTCGTCAAACCCACTCTCCTCTTTCTCTATTCAAAATCAATTCATCAGTTCCCCAATAACGATTTCATCAAATTCTTTTATGGGATTTCATTTGGAATCAGATTGGTATAACCTATGATTTCATCCAATAGGGGAATAATAAAAGCCTACGGTGAACTGGTGTTCGGATTTCTACTCGTCGCTTCTCTGACCAGACTGATTCAATCGAAATCGACGGCGATGGTGGCCTTGAAACCGATGACTGATAGGTTTCGTTGAATTAAAGGGCTTTTTTCATTGATTGATATGTTTTGCTTATGTATTCATCATAGTTATTAGCGAGTTTTTAATGATCAATTTTATGTTTATGTTTTTGCATATTTAGGGTTTTAACTTTTGAGTTAAGTGAAATCCCAGGTTATATGAATATCTTCGTCAAGGTATGTCAATTTGCATTGTTAATTTCTATGAAAACATCTCTAATACATATGTATAGTGAAATTAATCGGTTTCTTCTTCTTTTTTTTCACACAGGGTTATTATATTTGTGTTGATATTCTTCCACCTTGATGCATTTTTATGCTATATTTCTTAGTTTTTATTTATAATATAATACAATAAGCTACATTACCGGTTCACATCTGGAAAGGTTTGTTTTAGTTTTTCGCATCATTGACGTTGTTGCTGTCCATTTTCAACACACATTTTCACGGCCGAGTCGCTAAAGTTTCACCCACACCGATTTCTCAGCCGTTGTTGCTGTCCATTTTCAACAAAATATGGTTTTTTATTTTTTGTTCTTCTGTTTTAGGTGTTTTTTTTCATATTTAAATTATTGGAACTTTAACTTTTTTAACGTTTATATGTATTAAAGAATATTTGATTACATTTGTTATTATATTTTTACTTTTTTATATTTTTTTGCCATACCTTTGTCGTACCCGTATCTTGGATTTTTGAGTTTTGTTGTTCCCCGTACCCGTTCCTGTGCTACATAGTATTTGATTATGTTATTGAGAGAAAGTTGTTTCCGATCTGAAGAAAGTCTCGTGTTTACAGGTTGATGGGAAGACATAATGAGAAACCTGGAAGTCTGGCTTCTGGAACTTTTTGAAGATGGTGTTAAGATGCTTTTATGTGCTAGAGAAGTTTTTGTTTGCAACTGGCTTGGTAAGATTCTTCAATGCTGGATTTTAGAATAAAAGATTAATTTTTGTTTTCTCTATTGCAGGAAATGAACACTGCTTTGAATACACAGGGTATAGATGGGTCAAGGCCATTAAATGGTTTGGTCATTGAAATTATTAAGTGTCTATAGTTGTCAACTTGATGATTTAATTTTGTATTATTTTAGGATTAGGATGAAGCTCACTAACTAGTATTATATTAATTTCCAGGCTATGTGTTGTGGACCAAGTTTGGGCCGTCATAGGAGTGCCATGTTGACTGCAAGAGCGGCACGGATGGGGCATGGGGCCGGTTGAAGGAATTTTTTTTTTTTAATTTATGTGGATTATATAGTTTTCTCAGTTACATACTTTGTTGTACCATTCTAGGTCTTCCATGAAATGGTCAACTTTAGAGTGGAGCCAAGCGTTCACACATATGGTGCACTTATTGAAGATTGTGCTAAAGCTTGTCAAGTTGCAAAGGCGTTTGGTGCTTTTTGTATTATAAGGTCAAAGGTAAGTGAATAATGTTTCCCCCCAGCCACACTTTTTCATCTTATACAATCAATGCGCTTATCAGGTGCATGTGGTGAATTAGTAGCCGTTGATCGAGCATTTTATGCATAGTTGTCAATAGCGAATAGCCGATGATGACGATAAGTTACCTATACGCTACGTAACGATAGCGATAAAATATCGGGCACTATTTCATGTTTAGCGATACACTAGAAGAATAATTTAGAAATATTTTACATGTATATTTTACCAATAAAATAAAAAAATTACAAAAATCTCGCTATTTCCCGCTATTTCTCGCTACCAACTATATAACGACACGTGAGCGCTTCGCTATGCTATTCGCTACAGCGAGCACCATAGTTGTTAATGGTGAATAACGACAAATACGATAAGGTACCTATATGCTACATAGCGATAAATAGCGCCGTGGCTATTTTATAATAGCGATACACTAAAACTTTTTTTTTTTAAATTTTATATGTATATCGTATCAAAATAGTCTCTGATATATGCTATTTCACATGTATATTAACAAAAACCTAAAATCCAGCTATTTTATAGCTATATTTAATTGTTATTTATAGTAAAAAAAAAAATAAGTGTGCTATTCTCGCTATCCATCATTACAACCTTAATAGCGACACTAGACCTATACGCTACGTAGTGCGTTATAGTGATCGCTATTGACAACTATGGCGGCCACTATGATTTGATGTTTTATCAGAAATGAGATCCGAGACGCATCCTGTAGATCCAGATCATGTCGCTATTGGTTCCTTGATTAAGCATGCTTAAATGCTGGTCAGGTTAGACAATTCAACATTTGTTCTTCCATATTTGTCTTTCAGGAATTGTTTTTGTTAGTAATATGTCCAAGTGAGGGGACGTGCAGCCAGAGATAATATTTTTAAATAAAACTGTGTGGGTTCATAAAAGAGAGTCTAAAGAGGTTTTGGTGTGTATGTAGAATGTAATCATTAAGGGTGGGTACGATGAAATAAAATGATTTTTGAAAAGGGTGAGGTTTGAAATTTAATCTTGAACCAAATAGTTTTCAAGTTAGACTCATAATATGATTTATTGGTAAATTTGTTGATGTTGTATACGCATGTTTTGAAGTTTCGGGCCGCATTTTTTACGAGGTTATTGTTTTCTTTAAAAGCAATGAAAAAACACTTTTTAAAATCTGGATTGCTGTTGACTGGTGGCCTATTTGCTAATGGTTTTATGAAATAAGCACATCACTTTTTAACAAGTACTCGGTGTTAATTCAAAAGTGCTAAGAAGCCATAAGCATAAGCTAAAAGTATGTTATCCTAAACACCGCCTAATTCTAACTTCCCATTTTGTTTTCTACTTTTGTCTATTTCTAAACAAGTCATTTTGTTGGTAGCATAAACCGTTGTTATTCATTGTCTAAGTACAGATGTATTTCTATAATTCCCAATTAACTTACTTTTAGTAACTATCAAGTAGTTGCTCAAATTTTTTATCACAGGGAGTTGGCGGGCCACAAGGACCACCGGTTGATCACTGGAATACAACCCTATATTACTTGTCATCATTTGGTTAACACGTCCTTTAATGGTTTTCAGAAATTTGATGTTGATACTTTGCAAGGTGATCATGTGACCAATGTATACAAGGGATTTCTTGAGTCTAATAATTCTTCAAAATGGTGTCACAAAAACTTTATTAATTACTATGTAATGGTAAGTTTTTTATAATTTTAGAGAAGTGTTAAAGTCCATTCTTTTTTATAATGCTTTATCAATCTTTTTATCTTCAATTTTTTTTTCTTTTTGCAGAAGATGGTACTCAAACTCAAGAGAACAACTAAGAAGAATAGTACAATTGGTATTAGCCTTAAAATCATGCAAAACCGACACGCATATACTTTCTTTTATATTGTTTTTGACATTCTTCATGTTACCATATAAAAATCTATTTAAAGTAATTGCTATTTTTTGGCATAACATATGATCTCTTTTTATTAAATTCTCATTTTTTTGGTTTTAAACGACTAATGCTTTGTTTAAAATACTTATCTCATTATACCATTAATATGCCCGTCCAGCGGACGGGTATAGTACTAGTTAAAAATGATTATATGTTTCAACAGAGATCAAACAAAGCTATTCGGGTTTCGGCCTTTCATAGTATACTTCTTCCATATTATAAATCTACTAGCTAACGACGGTTTTATTTGAGAAACATAAATTAATGATTTATACTAGAATATTTAGAAAAGTATATTAGAAACAAATATTTCAATAAATAGTAGTTGATAGTTTGTGTTGGTACAAAATCTACTTAGTAATTGAGTTTTTAAGCACGACTGTTTTATGTTACTTGTTATATTTTATAAAATATAAAAAATATCCCCCACTATTAACCATTTGTCATTCTTGTTAATCCATTTGTGTGTTTGGAAATTTAATCATTTGGCATCAGAGCTTTGGTTTATATGGTTGGTCGGATTCAACGTGGACATGGAAGACCATTTGGTCCTATTACTCGTGGAATGGTTTATATGGTTGGTCGGATTCAACGTGGACATGGAAGACCATTTGGTCCTATTACTCGTGGAACCGCTTATCAAAATTCAAAGCAATGGTGTAAAAGACCTACACGATATAGAGATTGTTGCATGCAACTATAGGTGCGAGAACTCAGAGACTAAACATGGCTCACCAACACAAGAGACGAATCTGAAGTGTGTGACAACGTTAAGAATAACGTCTGTCCTTTATTCTTTTTGGTGAAGGTTACATGCCGAGGTTTTTGTTTAGATACAACAATGTTTTTGAGTAAACAGTCCTACCTCATCAGATACAAAAATAATACCTATGTATTATGAATCTTTATAAACAATGTCACTAAGTGCCCTTTTGATAAATCGTGTAAACCAAAGCAAACAAATAATAATAATATATAATACAAAAAAAATATCGGAATCTTCCTTCTTCCATAGACAAGATCTCTTTGCTACCATTGATTTTGATAACAAACTAAGGTCAGCGCGGGAAGAAATGGCTATTGTCGACAGTAGCAACGGAACTAGAACTATCACTGTAAGAGTAATGTTGCGATTTTTGTGGGATGTCATTGAGCTCCATAGTTTTCTCATCTATAAAAGGAGGATTAGCCGGGAGGGGTAGAGGTTCGTCGTCTTTTGCTAGCATTTTGAGTACAGTTGACATTGATGGTCGTAAATCTGGAGCTTCTTGAGTGCAAAGAAGTCCTACTTGTACCACTTTTATAGCCTCTTTCTGGTAATTGATGTTCGGATATATATGCATCATTAGGTTCGGGTCAAATATTTCCTCCACCTTATTTTGCTGGAAATGATTCCACGCCTGTTTCGTCCACAAATAACAAACACAAACCGATTAATATCTGCATACGCTCCAATAGTTCAAAGTGTACAACTATTTACTATGAGGCATTAGTACACTCAAGTATTCTGTGATTTATATTTTTACAGCAAGTTTTTGACAAGAATTGTATAGTGTATAAATAATATAAAGTTATAAGAATAAAAATTATTATACTTACTATAGCAACTAAGCTGTCGGTATATTCTGTGGTTTTGCTTTTGTTGTTTTCCATTCCAGTGACAACCTCCAAAATCAGAACGCCAAAGCTATAGACATCAGCCTTTTCGGTTAACTGACCATGGGCTAGGTATTCCGGAGCCATGTATCCTCTATTCATGTCAAAGAAAGATAACAAATTACCAAAAAAAAGTTATAATTCTAACAGAAGAAAATAAGCTACTACTTACAGTGTTCCTGCAATGGCAGTGCTGATGTGGCTCTTATCATCTTGAAAAGATCTAGCCAACCCGAAATCAGCTATTTTAGCACGAAACCTCAAGTCTAATAAGATATTAGAAGCTTTAATATCTCGGTGAATTATCCGACATCTGGTGTTCTCATGGAGGTAAACAAGGCCTTCTGCTGTACCAATTATAATCTCAAATCTCTTCTCCCAGTTTAAGGTCTTCCCTTTAGTTGCATCTACAGAAGTTTACAATTCAAATGAGACCAATAACAGTTAGCCCGATAAAGAACAACAGTAGCTGAAAAAAATTAAAGTATTAAACTAACCGAAAATGTAGCGGTCGAGGCTCATGTTGGGTAGATATTCATATACAAGAATGCTTTCAGGTCCCGAACAGCTGCATCCTAACAACCTAACCAGGTTTTTATGTTCAACACTGCTAATCATGTTAACTTCGTTATAAAAATCTGCCGCTCTGAATTTGTTGTTGAAATAAAGTCTCTTCACCGCAATCTCTCTTCCATCTTGAAGATCCCCCTGACAGATTTTCACCATTCACATTAGTTTATAATTTTATATAACTGACCAAAACTATTACTTTGAACATTAAAGTAACAACCTTGTAGACAGTCCCAAATCCTCCTTGTCCGAGCTTATTCGACTCATCCCAGTTTCCTGTGGCTTTCTCAACAGTAGTGTATTTGAAGTTTAAGCTACTATCGTTAAGCATCTTCGACAGTTTCTTGACATCATAAGACCCTGAAACATTAAACAATCATTACCTTTGTTTTCATGAATTTTACATTTTATGTATGCTGTTAATTACTAATGTTTTTATGGTGACTTATAGTTATACCTTTTCTCTTCTTCTGTATATATCTATGTTTCCGGATATACAAAACAACTATCAATGCAACAGTTAACACCACCAAAGCGCTAACGACAGAAACAACAATAGCTATTATCTTCCCTACAAAGCCCATGAACAAAAAAATACCATTAGAACTTAGAAGTGTTATGTAGATAACTTTTACGGTTTGATTCACTATTTCAACATCATTTTTGTTACCTTTATTGCTAGAGCTGCTTGCAACTGGTATAGGATTGAAAAAATCAGTATCCGAATACCTCATAAAACACCCCGTGTTCAACACACGGCCCTCAGACCATGGTATGCATTTCGTTATCGTCTCAGACGCATTCTCCAAACATGCCCTACAAGCACTCGGACTCAAAGTCCTCCAGCATTGTGCCAGCACATACACCGACTCATTTTGACTAGCTGTCAGCATTGGAACCCTGGCAAAGTAATCACTACTTCTTGTTGCATCCGTTACAGCGTTTAACACAGCCTGTTTTACGGTATCTTGAAACAATGTATTCTTTCTTGTTGTATTCCCACAAACATACGTGTCGTTAGGCCCGGTATACTCATGGTAAAAGCTGTAATTCTGTACTCGCATAAAACAACCATCGAGGTAAATTCGACCACCGTTGTTTGGAAAGCAGCTGGGAAGAACAGTACGGGCTTCCGAATAGCATATGACGCAATCTTGTGAATTGAGATCACCGTAACATTGGGCAAGTCCGTAGTTACTGTCGGGTCCAGTTCCCACGACTGCTGTTCCGTTAAGGGAAGTTCGCATTTGGTTGCCGATTCGTCCCATCACGTTAATGAAGTTTGGGACAAAAAGTGTTTGATTGTGCTCTCTTTGTTGATCACATTCTATTTTTACTATCTGGGATCGGGGTTCACCTTCTGTTCTTGCTACTCCTTGTAGAACTATGATTAAAGCAATGAGAACTGAAATTGTATGTTCTGATTTCTCCATCTTTAATGAAGTTAACGACTTATCGAAAGCGCATTTCTTTGGCGAGAGAGGCTGTTCAAGAACATGAAAATCAAACCATTTTGACATAAGTGCAAGAAGTATACAAATAATTATTAACATAAGTGTAATGATTTATAAAAACTTCATAACATGATAATGTGTCAAAGTTGTATCTAGTGATTGACATATTGATGCCACTAGTGATTTATTAAAAATCATAAGAACATAATAAATATATTGATTCTTAAAATGATAAATTTGAAATAAATTTACCTATCTTGAGTATTATTCTCATTCATTCCTTGAAAATCTATAATAAAAATGTTAGAAAATCTATATTCTTGTTTTAAGTTTGTAAAAAAGGACTATAATATTGTTATTGTTATAATAACAATAAATAAAAGTAAAAGAAATATAAGATAAGGTATTTGTATCAGTAGGAATCCAACAGAAGAAAAAAAATCAAAGGTTGGCTCAAGAATAATGTGTAAGACATGATTCAGTCAATCTCTAATTTTTCTTCTTCTGTGGCTTGGGAACTATGTGTAAGAAATGCTTAAGACAGTCTCTGATTTTTCTTCTTCTGCTGGATTTCCACTAGTGTCAGCTCTGATACGATCATATGTTAATATGATATCTTTTATTTCTTTTACAAGACATTGCATTATGTTATCAACAGTGGCGGATCTAGGATTCCGACCAAGGGGTAACGTGTTATAAATAAGCCGTAACGAAATCGAAAAAACGTCAAATTTTTCCAAAATTTACACTAGTTTTTCCAAAATTTTTCCGACCAAGGGGTAGCAGGGGTTACCCCTACCAAAGAGGTAGGTCCGCCCCTGGTTATCAAAACAAATATTATATTTTTTTCTACTGGCAATCATGACCCGCCAATGATTTGGGTTGAAAAATATACATTCGGGTTCATATAGATCGACTCAAATAAACAATGGGTGGTTAGAATAGGTCGATTTAAAGAACTTGATAACTTGAAAGAGTTCAATTGTTCAAATGGGCGTGCAACACCCACGACCATTGTTTGTCGCCACATTATCACCGCCGCCACCTTCTCTGACACCACTACAAGCACCACCGCTTCGGTCCCCACCATCATCGTCTCCACCTCCACTAGGGTCTCCTTCGTGTCATGACCAATAACCATCCCCACTAGCCGCCATAAAATAAATAAAGTGTCGTGAATTCACGAGCTGATACTTTTTTTAAAATAATTGACTCGTTTTAGTCCCAACCTAATTTTAATCCCACAATTTTTTTGACTCAAGCAAAATTGATAACTTTTTTAAATTGGCCCATCCCCACCCGGACTCATTTTCACACAAGCCTATCTAACCCAATCCAAACCCGTTGGGCCGACAACCAACCCGACCCGCCCTTTTACATGCATTCATATATTCATGACTACAAAAAAAAATCTAAATGTTTAAAGAATGTATAAATTGGCCATTAGTTAATTGTAGGTAGCAAGTTGCTAGCAACAAAGTCAACCTTCATGTTTTGTTTTGACAAAGTCAACACTAGGCACCACCACCAAGCAATCACCCTGATTATTGTTTTCTTTTTCATTTAACCTTCTTGCGTTTACACACTCTCTTGTTCTATACATCTAACACAGAATATGATACACGAACAAATGTTCATGTTGCGTAAACATGTTGTCACGTAACTCTAGTCCATACGTGTGAAATAGAATAACTGTCACATGACCATAAAGATATAACACACGTAAAAATGTATATTTTCGTAATAATGTTTACTTTCGATCTTAATAACCCTGTGGGCTCATTCTATACCCCCCCCCCCCCCCCCCTCTTCCTGATTACACCCCGGCCCCCCTTGTGAGAGGAAAACTGTCGGTCCCACGCAGGCCCCACCTGTAAGTATGTGAGAGGAGGGGGTGAAAAAAGTAAATAGGGGGTGTAGAAAGTAGCACCCTAACTGTGACGTGTCTACAGGTGTGAATTGAGGTAGCTGCTGTTCTTGAATTCATGTTTATCTACTTTAGGTACAACTATAATATGTGTAATAATGTGATAACGTGTGATGTGTCTTTTAATTAAATTTGTGGGCCTATTTACTTGAATATGTTGATTACGGCTATGGATAAGACTAGAATGTATGGGGGCCGGCTAGGGCCGGCAAGGACCGGCGCCGGTCCCCCACACCACCCCCTCCATCCCACCCAGCAGCTCCTCGCCGATCTCGCCGGCCCTCCTTCTCCACCCTTCTCTCACATATACCTATACATACATACATATATATACATAAAGGGGTTCATCCTCCATCCCCCTGAAAAGTGAAGGAGACCCATCCCCCACGAGCCGCCTACGTGGCGCCTACGTGGAGGCTCATCCCCGTGGGGATGGGCCGAACCATACCCTTTAGTCTAAAGTAATGGACGACGATTCAAATAACTATACATCACATTTCACACTTCAACTACCCTTACTCATTATCAAAAGGGTGTAGGGCAGGTGTTGACATTTAGCAATCGGTATATGATTGTACAAAGTTCTAAACAATATAAATATATATTATATATCTAGGTACTCTTTATTAAACATCTTAATTTAAACACACTTGTTATTTTTTAATTGATTTTTGATGACTAGTCGCCAACTTTAGGGTGTTCATCGAATCGGGTTATTTGGGTTTCACATTTTTTAAACTTAACTTGAATTCGAAATTTCAATTTATTCGAATTCAACCTATTTTTTAATAAATAAAATAATATATATATATATATGTATATAATATAATAAATAAAAAAATATGTATTTTTATATAAAACATAAAAGATATATATAATGCCCAGTGGCAGATCAAGGGGTTCCTAGGTTCCCAAAAACCCCTCAGTTTGGAAAAAAATGAAGTTACTGGAAACCGTGAATGATTTCGAAAAAAATAGTTAGAATATACCAAAAGGAACCCTGGAAAAAAAATCTTGGATCCGCCAGTGAGTGATAATGCCAATTCTGGTAACCAGTTGGGTTTATATTTGATATATTCAAGTTGATTCAAAAACCGAACTCAAAACGTTGTTCCGATAAAAACCTGATTCGAATATTAGAAACCCGAATTCAAAACTGATTTGAATAATGAACACCCTAAGCGACAATGAACCACCTTAAGTTTTGCTTAAGTTTCTAACTAAACTTAAACCAATCTGGCTCCCCTGACAAGAGTTTTAATAGCACACAGTTGAGGACCATCATTCAAAACAGCAAAACCAAACCAAAACTCAAACTCATTGATCAGCATCATAAAACAATTATAATAAGTAATAACTAACTATAACATAAATATCGCACAATTATTGATAATAAAACATGTAGAAGCTGCTTAAAAGATGAAATCATAAAATAAATCGCAGAAGAGAATACATACCTTTTGACTACATTTGAATCATGAAAACAACAAACAAGCGGCGTTGTTTGATTATGGAATTTGTGGTTATGTGGATTGATATAGGAGAAGTGAAGAACAGTGAAGGGTTGGTGTGTGTAGACTGGGTCACGGAGGAGGAAAGTGGAAGAATAAACGATCAAGTTGACAATGGAAGGAAGACGATGATTCCGCAATACGCAAATCCAAATGACGAATGACAACTAGAAGCCGACCTTTATGCGATTACGTGGACCCCTTTACAAGATAGATATATTTTCTAATATTACAACAAAAGTCCCTCGACTATATACACCGTTTTGTAGTTTATGTTTTTTAAAGGCGAGGTAATAGCAACTTGAGTCCGACACGTTTTCGCATAATGAGCCCCTAGTTTTTTTTTTTTTTTTTTTTTTTTTTTTTTTGAGTAAATTACAAAAATCGTCCTTTATGTATGTCACTTATTACAAACTGTGTCCTTTATCTTCAATGATTACAAAAAACGTACTCGATGTTTGCAAAACCTTGCAAGTTATGTCATTTAGCCCTAACTCAGTTAATTTTTTGTGGTTAAATCTGACTAAATGGACCCACATGAGGGTATTTTTGTGGTTAAATCTGACCAAATGGACCCCACATGAGAGTAAAATGACCAAAATACCCTCATGTGGGGTCCATTTACTCAGATTTAACCACAAAAAATAACAGAGTTAGGGCTAAAGGACATAACTTGCAAGAGTTCACAAACATTGAATACGTTTTCTGTAATTATTGAAGATAAAGGACACAGTTTACAATAAGTGACATACATAAAGGACGATTTTTGTAATTTACTCTTTTTTTTTTTACATTCTGAATCCTTGTGGTTGCCATTTTCTTGCACCCTGAGTCCTACTGTCAAATTGCTAGCACCGTTGACCCCTTGACTTAACACCGTTATAATGGGGGTATTTTTGGGAAAATTACTAAAATGGCCAAAGACCAAAATGACTTGCGAAATAGCCAACTCATGCCCCCTTGGAACGGGGCATCATGTGTGGGATGAGTCTTTCAAGCGAAACCCAATAAAAAAGCACACATGGCCATGGGAAGCGTCCTTGGAGCGAGGCATCATGAACGGGATGCGTCCGGAGATTTTCTGAAGCGTCCGGCGAGCTGCAGGTTTCCAGTGATGAAATCTGAAGTCGGACCGACAAAAAGATTATGCAGGTTTCTAGGTAAATGGAATTGGGCCGTTGAGGTCATCAAGTAAGAGGTATTTGAAGAAATCATCAAGGGTGAAAGAGCAGAGAGTAAAGTTAGGTCGGAATCGGTGAAGAACTAGCACCATTAACCGCTTAGAGTCGTCGATTGTGGTATAATTTTGTCGCTGAAACTCGATTAAAAACCGTCAGAAGTGATCCGGTGACATCTGGGAGTCTTTGTCGATGCAGGAACTAAAGGCGTCGGTGACGTCCGGAGGTGGCTTACGTTCGGTGATCTTGAACTTCCGGTTGAAGGTGATCATCTTGTAGTAATGATAATTCTCTTCCATTGTTCTAGTTCTTCGTTTTCTTGTTTAACAGTGTCTTCAGATTTTATCGCCAGAAACCTGCAACTCGCCGGACGCTTCGGAAATTCTCTGGACGCATCCCATGCATGATGCCTCGCTTGAAAGACTCATCCCATGCTTGAAAGACTCATCCCCCTTGAAAGACACATCCCCCTTGAAAGACACATCCCATGCTTAAAAGACTCATCCCACACATGATGCCCCGTTCCAAGGGGGCATGAGCTGCTATTTTCGCAAGTCATTTTGGTCTTTGGCCATGTTGGTAATTTTCCCGTATTCTTGTCTGTTCACCCCCAAACAAACCTAATACACCTCTCCATTTGTTTCCCCCATACGAGAACCCATTTGTGCTCCCAAACTACCACTTAGCGTCGTCGCTCCATCCATCATCACCACCGATTTTAACCTTGACTATCACATTTGCCTTCTTCATTGAGTGAATAGTGCTACTCACTTTAAGCACACCCCTTCGGCATAGTTCAAGCACACTCACTTTACCACCGAACACTCAATTCACCACTGATCATCACCTTCGACCATGCCTTCCGTCAATGTCACTGCTATTGTTGACATGTAATGTGTCAGAGGTAAGTTCCTCCCCCATACGTATAGTCTTGTAATGTGAAATGAAATTAACCAAAAATTAACAAATGTTTTGAACTTGAACTTGACTGTGTAGCTGGAATCGGGCTTAATGCTTCCTTAAGCCACCTCATGTTCCATTTTAGGGTCGTTTTTAGGTTCAAGTGATATAACTAGGGTGCTTAACTATTATAATAAACTAGATTGGGTTTTTTGAAATGATCTATTGTGCTCGTTTTGTAATAATGTATTCTACCCGGGGTTTTTGTAACGATGTATATCGTACCTTGGTTATATGTATATAATCTATTAATTAATGGATTATCATTATAAGTTGGTTAGTGTTTGGTTGTAATGGGTTATCAACGAACAGATTGAAAATAATTCGACAGTTGATTGTTTGCATTTGTGCATGTAAATTATGTGTTTTGGTTGTAAGTTAAAATGGACAGTTTGCTTATAAGTTGGACAGGTTGAAGACAATTTGAGAGTTTGCAGTTGGACAGTTTGCTTGTAAGTTGTGCGTTTTGGTTGTAAGTTGGACAGTTTGCAGTTGTGCATGATTGGTAAATGCATTTGATAGTTTTGTTTGTAAGTTTGCAGTATGTGTTGGTTTTAAATCATGCATTTGGTTGATTGAATGAAGACAAATTGCATATGATGATATGAATCATGGTAGTTTGCATTTGTGTGTGTGATGTCTGTCGTTATAGACATGCAAAAACTGAAATAAACTAGTAGCTAGAGTAAGTCGGATATTGAACCAGAGGAGGATTGCGGAAAGTGTCGTAATGAAAAGTATTAATTAACTACTACTGAATTGAAAACTCGGTTTGATTGATTATGAGAATTATCTAAATTAACGAACAAAAATTGAGATTTGAATCAATAGGAGAGAAGATGGTTCCTCCAGATTTCAGGTTTTACAGTTAGCTTCAACTATGTGTTTAATCGTAACACCTACATAGACATAAGTGTTAAACTTGATTAACTAATTGTGATAACCAACGACTAAGTACTCCGGTTAATACATAACGGGAGGTTATCTAATGATTATCAATTACAATTACCAACCCTAATCCCATGTCAAATATATCCCAATTACTAGAACTCTCGGGAACTGAATGCTTAGAAATTAAGGTTTAAATAAATGTAATTGTTTACAATCAACAAATCAAATCAAGGTGAAAAGCATCGAATGCTTAGATCACCAACTCAAAACGATTATAGCAAACACATAGTATCATCTAACTTACAAAAACCCTCCATCCGGAGGAAAGATAGAAGTCTAGCCGCTCATCTCGCTCACAAAGTCAACAAAAACTTGAATTGAAGAAGAATTCATGATCGTAGTGGATGATTCGGTATGAGAGTTGATGGATTGGAGTGAAAAAGTCTTGAACTTGGAGCCCTTGAAGTGCCTAGAACCGTCCTTGAAGAAGAGATAATGATTCCAAAACATAACAAACCCTAATATATACCATATGCCCTTATTTGCGTGTTTTTCCGTAGCACCAACCGTAAGCTACAGATTGAGGACCGTAGCTTACGGTTCAGAAACTCTGTTCACATAATCAAACCCAACCGTAACCTATGGTTATGAACCATAGGCTACGGTTCAGAAACTCTGACCAAATCTTTGTTACACACATCCATCCGTAAGCTACGGTTCTAGGACCGTAGCCTACGGTCGCGACCTGCAAGCCTTGTTTCTTCTTCACAAACAACTTTCAGCAATTGACATTTTGGCCCCTGTACTTTACTTCTCCATTTTCCTCACATATTTAAGCATAAAATAACTTTCAACTAAGTACCAAATGACCCCTGCATTTCACTCTTCCTTAATTCTTTCACTCGTAACCCTTCATATCCACCGAACAAACTCCAAACTCCATTCTCGAGCTGCAATATTCAATCCAGTGCTTTCAACTTCATCTTTAGCCATTGTAAATGCACTGAATTACGTGCTTTACCTGCAAATCACCAAATTCTCATAGTTATCTCATTCTAAGCAAGTAAACACCTCAAATACACATAAAACATAATATTTAAACACTCTAAAGCTCGGGTTTCACCCTCTCCATCACATTCCCACACTTACCTTTGCTTGTCCTCAAGCAAACCAACTAGAACTAATCACCATAGCAACAACACCTTTAAACCCCTTAATCGATTCAACCTGTTAAGTCCCAAGTCATACCCATCCCATAGACTGACACAATCGAGATTGACAGTCTGACAAGCAAATCATGCAACTTTAAAAACTTAAGACTTGTCTATCTAAAACTAACATGTTTACAATTAAACACATGCTACACACCCATCACAATGTACTATCCTCTCGGGTTAATATCTGGACTAGCATGTAATGTGCTAGTATATAAACACTCAATAAGCAAACATGAAATCCTGCAATCATAAGCTTGTATGACAATCACACCTCCACTGTATCATCTAACATGGCACATATAAAAAGGACTTTCGGGTTTTGGGCTTAGGCTAAGGTAGGAAAATTTTTAGCTTTTTATTATTTTTTTATATGGCTTACGAACAAACAACCAAACCGTGACAACTTTATTCACACGACTCATACTTTTGGGTTGGTTTCTACCCAACAAAACAAGCATTATTCACAAACTCTCTTTTTTATGTTTTCCTTTTTTTCTTTCTTTTATATTTTTCTCTTTTTTTTTCTTTTCAAAACTCAAATTGCATTGTCATTCACGGTTGGTCTGCACAATTCATATCGGGTGAACAAACGAAAGGTAATTAGACTCAGCAGCGCTACTAAGGGAAGTGGTGGTAACATAACAACACAAAACATGAGTGGTAAAACGGGAAATCCTAATGCCTTTATCATATACGTACACATGTCAAACCCACAATCTCAGCATGTATCGAATCACACAAGTTCTAACACGGAATAACATGTAGCCTGCACTCAACAAATGAATTCATTGTATAATGTATCCTATCCATCTACAGGCTCAAGATCTCACCAAAAAAAAGGTAAAAATGTTGACAACATGTAGCATATGCAATTAAAACATGTTACCCCTAGATAGATATCTCTTTTCAACTCATTTCTTATAAAAACACTTGTCAAACCTACTCTCATGAAACTTAAAGGGACAACCATGACAAGGGACTAAGTTAGTTTACTACCGGTACGACGCCTATTAGTGATTGAAACTTTAGGTTTACGTATCCAATAACATGCTTAAGGCGATGAAATTTTTTTTAAAATTATTGAAATTTCCAATTTTTTTTCATCGATTTCAACCACTTTTCAATCTCTTCAAGCTTTATCCACAAATCCCTTCCCGGGCTCCCACATCCCCACACTTGGGATACATCGTCCCCAATGTATGGTGCTTTTAAAAATATAAGCCCGGGAAAACAACCAACTACCCTTAATGAGCGGCTAACTCATAACAAAACACATCCCATAACACACCAACAGAGTTTCAACACCACCAAACACAAAACACAAAGCAAAAATAAACAGTATATTGTTCATAAAGGAGAGAGCACATGGACCTAAACGAGTCAGAGAGTGTCTTACTGGTATGATGGACCCGGTGGTCCACCATAATATCCACCCAAGTGCTCATAAAACGAACTCATGTCAAAGATGTCTGCCATGCCTCCTCCTTGTAGATCTTGTTGTTGCGATTGGGATGAGGAAGACTGAGCTGCTTGCTGCTGATTCTGCCGAGCAGGATATTCATACGGTGGCGGTTGGTACGGATAAGAGCTTTGAAAATGGGGTTCAGAATACTCTCTCGACAACCACATAGATCCATGAACCTCAGGCATTGGGTGGCGAGGCATACCGGGCTCGTATGGTGGCAACTGGCTATAATCAACATGAGGTGGGTTTTCACAATATGGAACTCCATGGTAGTAGTCATGATAATGTCGCGTCTGATTTTCATCATATGCCCTCATGTTTAGTTCCATCTCACCACTAATATGACGTGCACGGTCAGCACGCCGTAAAAATCCCATCATATCCTCATGTTGCCTCTCCCTGTTGACCTCCAATCTCGAGTCCTGATCATACAACGACTGTTGCCACATCTCCCAGCCAGTATATTCCGGCGGCTGGCTGCTCTGTACCCTCGCCTGCATATCATCATCGAACACTCCCCAGGAGTAGTCCGACTGCCTCGGTCCCTCGTACTGTCTACTTCCACCTTCACCCACTTGAACACCCGCTTCTCTCTTCTTTCGCAATAACGCCTCATCACTCGAATCCAAGTCATCCATCTCTCCTTGACTTGGTCGTTGCTTGCCCCATTGCAACACCTTCAACTTTGCTCCATCCCCAAATTTTATCTTGTGCCACAATTTGGTCTTCACATGAGTTATCCGATCACCAGTACACATTTCGGCGATCGAAAAGGGGGAATGCGGCTTTTCAAAGGGTTTTTCAGATATTGGCACAACCCCTGCTTGCGAAGAAAAGCACCAATCAACCGGGCGTGAGGAATCAACTTTTTCTGTCTTTTGTTTTGACTTTGCCATATATGCAACATCACCAACTGTCGAAAAGACAAATGAACCTGCCCAGTTATAAGGGCAAAAAGAACCACTAGCTCCCATTTCCGAACACCCATCAAATCTCCTAACCGTGGAGCCACATTTGAAACCATCAAACTCAACAAAACCCTCACTAACGGCTTCAGGTTGTCCCACTTCATTTCCACACCTTTACTCAGCAAAAACAACTCGGAATACATCAAACTCTCTCCAACTATCTTCGTCTGATCATTGTAATAATCATCCTCTTTGATAAAAGTGTAAAAACTATCCGCTTTAGAATCGAATTTGGCAACCTGATTCAACGAAGCAAGAGACATAGTTGTCGGCTTCCCATTAACCTTCCCAGTTAGTGTAACGGTTCTCGGTGGGTCACTTCCTTCATCCTTAGTTAGAGTACTTTGTCACACCCCGAAATATCAGAGCGTTGGCGTGACTGGACTGGTATCTTCATTGCACAGCGGAAGCAAATAAGCTAAGACTTTTAGTATGTGAACGCCCACTAAGTACTCGACTTCAGATGGTTCTCCTATTCCAACCGTGCCATGATTTCTGAAATGCAACCTGAGAAAGAAACATGCGAAAAATCAACATAAAGTTGAGCGAGTTCATAGTTTGTTTGAAAAAGATTTGAAATAAATCTTTTTGAATAACCAGTTTTTGAAGTATTGTTGAGAAAACGAATTTAAAATCATTTTCTTGTCAAGTTATATGGAAACTTTGTATTTGTAACGCATTATGTATGTGAACTCTTGTATTTGTAAAGGCTGTATAACCGTCAATCAAGTATTTATGTATGTATCATGTATAAATCAAGTATTTCTGTAAGTATCATGTATAAATCAAGTATTTTTGTATGTATCTTGTATAAATCAAGTATTTCTGTATGTATCTTGTTGTTTATGGGTTGCAAGGCCATTAACATGTGACACGACATAGGAAGCAACCAAACCTTAGGCATTTTTCTAGTTGGCATATTCTGAGACACAAAAGCACTGCTTGGTACTCGTTCTCACCAAGAGTGTGGCTGCCCGACACCCGTTAGATCTAACCTTTTGTTCTGCGGTCTAGGTATATTGTTGATTAATGGTGCTTACGGTACCCTATTCGTGACACGATTTCTCGTATCATTCCTCATATCACTTCTTGTATCATTTCTCGTATCATTCCTTAAAACGCATCATACTTGGTACTCGTTCTCACCAAGAGTGCTTCTTGTTTTTGTATCATACCATTTGTAAACATTGTAACATTTGTATCTTGTATTTTCCCGTAGTTTAGAAAACTAGAACTCGTGTGTATGCATACTTCGAAAAATACGCTTGTTTGAAAAACCGGTATAAAACATAAGCTTTTCGTAAACCATTTGTGTCAGTTAAAACTTGCTTGTAAAATGGTTTAGAAATATGTAATTCTTGTATGCTTTGCAAAAAGTGCATGTCTTTCCACCCCAAAAACATTTAGAAAAATGTAAATCCGTAAAAAGGTGGGGTTATGAACTCACTTGAATATTCCTGTGCAAAGCTAGCTAAATACGATTCTGTGATGTCGTTTCCAAGACGAGACTCGCTAGCGTGCATTCTACAATATTCCTAACATGGAATATCTAATAAGTTTCTAATTAATGCGGTAACTAATCTTCGTGTTACCGAGCTCTACCGAATCGAAGAAGCGAATAAATTATACTTGTTTAGTTCGTTTATTCGTCGGTAATACTTAATAAGTCTTGAAAAACGCTTAGTTCTCGTGAGATTTAAAATGTATAAATATTTATATAAAAATATATAAATATTTCGGTAGAATCCCGTTAGTCGTCTTGAGAATTCGTTGTGTATGTGACGAGTGTTTTATGAAAAGAATATATAATAAACTCGTATTATATATCGTATGCCATGGAGGCGTTTGAAATAAATATAAAAGTTATATTTATTTGCGAAAGTATCATCGTGTTGTTTGACGTTTGAAGTAAATTACATTTACTTTCATAAAAGAATTCGTCGAATTTTCGAAGTCTAAAAATAAATATAATAACTATATTTATTTGTTGTAGGTAATATTCGACTCATCGTTTTCTTGAGTAGTAAGTTGTTGTCGTACATAATTTCATAGTTGTATTCGTTTTTATAAAATAGTTACTTAAATCCGATAGTTTGTTTTATAACAAAACGTAGTTATTTTACGGATTTTCTCGAAAAACAGGCAGAGTTTCCTCTGTTTTTGGACGGCCCGGACAACCAAGTTGTCGTTATTTTAACAAAATTCAATCCAATATTCAATTACCAATATATCAACTTGCCAAATATTTCATAAAATGTAAAATATAATCATGTCGGTTCAAGCTTGTTATCACGTATAATTAACATAAGGAATAGTTAACGAAAATAATCGCGACTTAAACTATTACCCAAAACTCTCATTGAGTCGCCGAAACGCGTTGACCGAGTTGACCGAGTCAACTCACTGTTGACCTGAGTTTGACCGAGTCGATCTGACCTGTAACACCCCGTGTTTTCACAAGTCAAAGTCAAGGTCAACGTCAACGACCGATTGTACGAATTTGACTTATAAAAACTTCTTTATTTCATTCGTGTTATGTGGAGTAAGTGTTGTTAATGACAATAATCGGTGTGTGTTAATCGTTAATCAATCGACTTACGATTGTGAATTATAGGAAGTAACAATGCGATAAAGTTAACTAACCAATAATCAAGCTATGCTAATCGAATCGACTTCTAATCGCAACTCGAGCTATGAATTTTACTTGTTATTATACGTGTGTGTGTGCCTTACATGTTACCTGTGCATGTTTATTTATGTTGTGTGGTGATAATCAAGCAAACTCAATCGAAACTCGAAGTCTAACTCGAAATGCAATCGAACTCGAATCGTGAACGAACTGTGATAAATGGTGGAAAATAGATTATGCGAGATATGAGTGATTGGGACTGAAAGTAATTTGACTAGGAAACCCTATCGTGGCGAGCCGCGCGCAATCGAAATCGAAACACCAAAAATCGCCGCGTCAAACACTCAACCCAGGTGCCATCCGATCGGATAGCCATCTGATCGGATAGCAGCCTCACCAGCCAAACAGCGGCCATCCGACCCAGATGTCATCCGATCGGATAAGTCATCCGAGCGGTATGTCATCCAATCGGATAAGCCTTTCCTCTTTTGGAATCTATAAATACCCCTGTCATTGTCACACTTTCCATTTCTGGAAACCCTCTGTCCGAACCACTCGTGCTCCTCACCTTTTCTTTGATTTCTCTAAATCCAGGTAAGATCTCACCCTAAAACTTGTACTTTCTTGATCTACACGCACTCCTTCACCTTTCTATCTTTTAAATCTTAACTTTTAACCGAGAAATCACTAGATTTCGGGTGTTCTAGGGTGACGTCATCATGTGTTCTTCAAGAACTTCATGTTTTGACTTCAATCCACCAAGAACAACTGAGATCTAACCGATTTCCACGCAAACATACAAAGATCTTGTAAAGATCTCGACACAAGAATGATGAAAAAGGATTGAAAGATGGTTTTAACTTTCTTTCAACTCTTTTACACTCAAAACACTCAAAACCGGTAGAATCAGGTTCTGATCTTGTCTCCTGCTCACTCTTAGTGTTGTACTGGCTCAGATCTGGTTTATACTCACGAGATTACCGATTTCGGGTTAGCCAAGACCTACCGCCCCGAGCCGGTAACCGGCCGAACTAGGGTGATTCCTGGTCGGGTTGGTCATATGGGTCGAACTAGGGGTTCTGTTGGCTAACACGTTGTCAAAAGGTCTCGACATAGCGACAAACCTTCAAAACGACCAAGTGTAGGACGAACAGGACAATCAGGACGGATTACAGTCCAAACGGATTGCTGTCCGATCGGATAGGTCATCCGAACGGATTACACTTGGGTCCTACCGTCAAAACAATTTTAACTAAAGTTTGGGTATTGAACGAATTGCAATCCGATCGGACGACCATCTGACTGGATTACTCTTCGGATCATGAGATACTAAGACTTTAAAGACTTAAACAATTTTCAACATGTTCAATGACAAGGTTGCCATCCGATCGAATGACACTTCTGTCATGTACTTGCCTTTAGCAAGTAACCTCATTACAAAGCCTCTGTCCGACCGGATGACCATCCGAACGGATTGTCATCCGCACGACTTGTCATCCGATCGACCGACTTAAAAGATAGAGATACTTCGATGTTTTCAAATACTACAATGAAAACTTCAAAAGTCAAACCATCGTACACAAACACATAGGAAGAAACAATCCACTCGAATAGTCATCCGACCGGATAACCTATCCGACCGGATGACCATCCGAACGGATTGTTATCCGTACGGATTGCTGTCCGCTCGGATCACCATCCGATCGAACTACCATCCGACCCACTTATACCTTGCCTCGTTTACGAATCGCTTATCGTTATACAACCTAATCTATTTAGGCTAATCTTACTCGCTAAGCACTCCCTTCAATCCATCAATCGCTGTGAGTATACTCGATCCCTTTTTGCTTTAAGCACTTTTGGGTGTTACATACGTTACGAATATTCAAACTACAACTATCACACTACTCAAACTATTTGAACGCTAACCGATAATGCATGTTATATGTGGCTTATGAATGCTTGTTTGTTATGTTTACACATGGAATGCTGTCTACCTGCCTTAGCAACGATAGTACTATAGTTTGGACTCAGCACCCGTTCACACGGGGGTTGTTAAGGATCTTTTACTTGCATGGATTACGGTGGTAATCGTGTATTGCGAACTGCCTCGGGCAGTCAACCCGCAGTCATTGGTATCGATGGATCTATGTCGATAACTAACGTGCTTCATTTCACTATGTGTACGTGCTGGTTATGCGTAAACGAATTCGAACTCTATATGCTATTATCAAACTTGTATGCTCACCTTTACATTACATGTATTGACTTTATTTTAACGTATGTGACAGGTGCTTAGGACGCACACTTGGTAGGAATTTGAAGCTAGAATAAAGCTTTAGAGCCCAACAAATAGTTATCTGTAGTGGTCAAACTAAGGGTCTCTAGAAGCAGATAAACAATTGCTCTATTTTGAAATCTGAGTTGTCGGAACAGAATATTTGCCTAATTTTTGTCTGTAATAATTGTTGTACTGTTCAAGATACGGTATGGGACGTATTATTTTAAATTGAATAGCATTGATAATTGTTATGGAAACTTCTGGACAATCTGTTTCTCTCAGTGCCATGCCCCGATGATTCCGCCATCGGTTGGGGTGTGACAGATTGGTATCCGAGCCATAACTATAGGGAATTAGGGAAGACTCGACCTAGTCCGGGTCGATGTCTTAGAAACCTAGTCTATAGTTAGGAACCAACAGACCGACTTGTGCATAACCAGTAAGGATTATGTACGAGCTTACTTCCTCAGTATTCTGGCTTATGCTACACTATCACTACACTCGAGTTTACAGCTATAGATAGGCGATAAAGTCGAGATTAGGTGTGAAAACCGCAAACTCTCGACTAAATTGCTTAAATTAATACTATTTTATCAACTTATCAATGAATTCTTCTTTCTTTTTCAATAACGACGGGGGAAATTATACCAAATCAGGAGTGAAATCTATATTTTGATGAATAATTTCCTCTATTTTATCAAAAACAGGGACGAAGCTGTTACGTCAGGGGTGAAACCCTAACCTTGACGACTTATTCCGCACCTTTTACAAAACTCCCACCAGAGCCTCGACGGACTCCAACGGCCTGAAGTCGCAACATGGTCAACGGGATGTGTGCCAAACGCCCAAGAATCGAGGCAAAGGCATAGTCCTGAAGGTCAAATGTACACAACACGCCCTTGAGAACAATCGAACCACTTTGGGTAGTCGAAGTCTACTAGCCACAGACAATCTATCTCTCGATTTTTGTGTGTTAATTCTTAGCACGCAACTGCTGACTTGATAATTCTTCGATTTTATGAATTTATATGTGTTTTACTTGTTTAACTTTTTGGAGACTTACTCGATTTTGCTTTCACTTCAATCGACACCTACGACTCGCACTGCTCTTCTATCTCAAATCGTTAACAAATCGTTGAATTGTGGACAACCTTAGGCTACGGTACGCTATTCGATATAATAAAACGCAATCGCTATTGTCAAACGATCGCAAGCTTTGAATGATAGGTTTTTGTATTCTGACCGCCTCTGTGCTCTACGTGCTTATGTGTTTATATGATTTTGTGTTCTACGTGGTTATGTGTCTATGTGTATAAGAATATGCGTATTCCTGAGCTTTAGTAAGTAGTAGACGTGTGAGGTGAGATTCGAACATAGTGTGCTGAGTCCTGTGACAATGTCTATTGCAGACAATGTCGTCTGGATCCCGTCATGCACTTTCTCGTCAAGAAAAGAGAGACAAACGTCTTGCCTCCATCATCGCGAAAAGCGTAGCAAAGGCTGTGAGTGATGTCTATGAGAATGCCAGCAAATCGTCTAAGGAATCGAGAACCGAAGCTCTTAAAGCTGCCGCCAGACCCTTCAGTTTCAAGCAATTCAAGTCTTGTGGGCCAAAAGAATTCACTAGCAAAGGAGGTCCCACTGCATTATTTCACTGGTTTGATTCCATTGAGGTTACTCTGCGACAGAGTGGTTGCCCTGATGACCTCCGTACTCTGGATGCTACCGGCGTTTTCCTGTCCTGAGCACTAGACTGGTGGACGGCCGAGAGGAACAAGCGAGGGAACGATGCATCCTACGGTCTGTCGTGGGACGAGCTCAAGGAAGTTATGCTAGAGGAATTCTGCCCTCCTCACGAACGTCAAAAGCTAGAAGATGAATTTTGGCACATACAGCAGAAGGATGGTGACAATGCTGGTCTCACTGCTCGCTTCAAACAGCTCAGCATTATCTGTCCTGACCAAGTCAAGACTCCAGACATGGCAATCAAGAAGTACATCCGGGCCCTGCCCGACTGCGTTGCTGATTTCGTGCAAGCGGCTAAGACTACGACGATCGAGGAACCTTATCTACTAGCCGCTGAAATCAACGACAAGCGGGTTAAGGCTGGTGTCTGGGATAAGACTTCGAAGCATCTGCATCAAGCTACCGCTACCGCACCAACTGCTTAACCCACCTCATCAAGCAACAAGAAGAAGAACAAGAGAAAGAACAGCTCCAGCAACAAGAACTATGCGATCACTGCTGCACCGATTCAAGCTGTACCTGCCCAACAGCGTCAAGTAGCGGCGCCTGTGGCCAATGCACCGCCTGCTAAGCGTGCATACACTGGGCCACATCCATTCTGCCCTACTTGTACCTACCATCACCCAACTGCAATTCCTTACCGCTTTTGTGCTCATTGCAACGTATACGGCCATTTTACTGCCAACTACCGTATTCGTCAAGCTCCTGCCAATCAAGCTCTACTCACTGCCCCACAGGGTCAACAAGTTCCTCCGGCACCCGCGGTCAAAGCCAGAGCCTGCTTCGTATGTGGCGACCCGAACCATTTCGCCAACATGTGCCCAAACAGGGTTGTGAAACAAGAGCCTCAGCAATAGCAGCCACAGCAGCAACAACAACAGTAGCAGCAACAACAGGCCGCACGCGCCAGAACTTTCAACCTCAACGTGCGTCAAGCCCAGGTCGACAACAACGTGGTCAATGGTACGTTCCTTGTGAATGGTATTTATGCTTCATGTTTGTTTGATACTGGAGCCGATAACTGCTTTGTGTCGTTCGAATTTGAGAAACTCCTTAGTCATAAACGCTCCCAACTTTCCTCGACATTCGATGTTGAAGTCGCTACAGGAAGAACCGTCACAGTCAATTCTGTTCTTCGTGATTGTACTCTTGAGCTCAACAATCACATCTTTCCAATCGACCTTTTTCCGATGTAACTCGGAAGTTTTGACGTAATAATAGGCATGGACTTTCTCCGAGAAAACCATGCTGAAGTGGTGTGCTTCGACAAGATGATTCGTTTTTCGCTCGCGAATGGTGACCTATTGTGTGTATACGGTGATACTACTTCAAGGGGGGCTCAAGCTTATGTCATGCGTGCAAGCCAGCAAGTATCTCCGCAAGGAATACAGGGCTTTCTTGGCTAACATTGTAGTGGCGGAGAAGGAAAAGAAAGAGAAGAAGGAAGTGAAAGACGTTCCTGTGGTTCGAGAATTTCCTAATGTTTTTCCAGAGGATCTTCCCGGACTACCTCCAAGTCGTGATATCGACTTTCGTATCGACCTCATTCCTGGAGCCAATCCTATTGCCAAAGCTCCTTATCGACTTGCGCCATCCGAAATGCGCGAACTCTCAACTCAACTCCAGGAATTACTTGAGAAAGGCTTCATTCGCCCGAGCACCTCTCCTTGGGGCGCGCCTGTCCTTTTCGTCAAAAAGAAGGACGGGTCGTTCCGGATGTGTATCGACTATCGGGAATTGAATAAGTTAACTATCAAGAACCGCAATCCTCTACCTCGCATCGACGATTTGTTTGACCAACTACAAGGCGCTACGTGTTTCTCCAAAATCGACCTACGTTCAGGATATCATCAGCTACGTATTCAGGAGGAGGATATACCCAAAACCGCGTTTCGCACTCGATACGGTCATTACGAATTCGTTGTCATGCCTTTCGGTTTAACCAACGCACCAGCGGTTTTCATGGATCTGATGAATCGCATGTGTAAACCATATCTCGACCGTTTCGTCATTGTATTCATCGACGATGTCTTGATTTATTCCAAATCGAAGACCGAACACGCGCAACATCTACGTTTGGTTCTTGAGTTACTCCAGGGGAACCAACTCTATGCCAACTTCTCCATGTGCGAATTTTGGTTAGAGAAAGTTCAGTTTCTGGGTCACATTGTGAATAGTCAAGGTATTCACATCGATCCTGCGAAGATTGAAGCTGTCAAGAGCTAGGTTACACCTAGGAATCCGTCTGAAGTCCGCTCTTTCCTCGGACTAGCAGGCTATTATCGACGATTTATCGAAGGATTCTCAAAGATCGCTGTACCACTTACCTCTCTTACGCATAAAGACAAGCCTTTTGTTTGGGGAACTAAACAAGAGACTGCCTTTCAAACCCTCAAGCACATGCTTTGCAACGCTCCTGTTCTCACGTTGCCCGACGGAAACAATGATTTCATTGTCTATTGTGATGCTTCCAACCTTGGTCTTGGTTGTGTTCTCATGCAACGGGACAAGGTCATAGCTTACGCATCTCGTCAGCTCAAAATCCACGAGAAGAACTATACAACCCATGATCTCGAGCTAGGCGCAGTTGTTTTTGCGTTAAAGATTTGGCGACACTGCCTGTATGGTACCAAATGTACGATCTTCACCGATCATAGGAGCCTACCACACATCTTTAATCAGAAGGAACTTAATATGCGTCAACGCCGATGGGTAGAACTTCTCAACGATTACGACTGTGAGATCCGTTATCACCCAAGCAAGGCGAATGTTGTTGCCGACGCACTCAGCAGACGGAGTTATCTGCTTAGCACTCGTAATGTTCAAGCCCAACACGATCTCGAAACCCTCATCCGCGACGCTCAACATGCATGTTTTAATGAACGCACTTTGAAGAAAGAAAGAATCTACCACGATGGAGCCCAACTTGTGAGCAAGTCGAATGGGATATTCCACTTTTTAGACCGAATTTGGATTCCCAAACGAACAGAATTACGACAGATCTTGATGGACGAAGCCCACAAATCCCGGTATTCTATTCATCCCGGTGCTGATAAAATGTACCAGGACCTCCGTTATAAGTACTGGTGGCCGGGTATGAAAAGGGATATCGCTCTCTATGTTGGAAAATGCCTAACTTGTGCTAGAGTCAAGGCTGAACATCAAAGACCCTCTGGCTTACTCGAACAACCACCAATTCCCATGTGGAAGTGGGAGAGCATAGCCATGGACTTTATAACCAAGCTACTGCACACGTCATCAGGTCACGACAGCATTTGGGTTGTGGTCGACCGTTTGACTAAATCAGCTCACTTTCTGCCGATACGAGAAGACTACAAGGTAGAACGATTAGCCCGGATCTACACCGATGAGATCATTTGTAATCATGGGACGCCTCGTGACATCATTTCTGATCGTGATGCTCGGTTTACCTCGCGACTGTGGGAAACATTTCAAACGGCACTCGGTACATCGCTTAATCTAAGTACTGCTTTCCACCCACAAACCGATGGTCAGACTGAAAGAACGATTCGTACTCTTGAAGATATGCTCCGTTCGTGTGTTTTAGACTTCGGCGGTAATTGGGATAAATACCTGCCACTAGTCGAATTCTCGTACAACAACAGCTATCATTCCAGTATACAAATGGCACCATTCGAGGCATTATATGGAAGAAGATGTAGATCGCCTATTGTATGGCACGAGATCGGTCATTCGCAATTAACCGGTCCTGAGCTGTTACAAGAAACGACAGACAAAATTTTCCAAATTCGAGACAACCTGGTGAAGGCTCGGGATCGACAGAAAAGTTACGCCGATAAAAAGCGCAAGCCCCGCGAATTTGACGTTGGCGACTACGTACTCCTAAAGGTATCACCTTGGAAGGGTGTAGTCCGATTCGGCAAAAAGGGAAAACTCGCGCCTCGATATGTTGGACCTTTTAAGATTCTGGAATGGATCGGAAAAGTCGCCTACAGACTTGAACTACTGGAGGAACTAAGTAATGTCCACCCGACTTTCCACGTGTCAAGCCTCCGAAAGTGCCTCGCCAACCACGATTTACACGTTTCTCTCGACGATCTACAAGTAAACGAAACATTACACTTCGTGGAGAAGCCTGTCGAAATCATGGATCGCCAAACCAAGCAGCTCAGACGCTCTCACATTCCTATTGTAAAAGTCCGATGGGAAGGCAAACGGGGCGCAGAGTTCACTTGGGAACTCGAAAGCGACATGAAGGCTAAGTACCCGCAGCTGTTTAAAGAGAAAGTCTAGAAAGAGAAAGTTCTCAAATGTGATTCAAGGTGATGTACAACTTCCAGCTTAATTTCGGGATGAAATTCCCTAAACAAGGGGAGGCTGTAACACCCCGTGTTTTCACAAGTCAAAGTCAAAGTCAAGGTCAACGTCAACGACCGATTGTACGAATTTGACTTATAAAAACTTCTTTATTTCATTCGTGTTATGTGGAGTAAGTGTTGTTAATGACAATAATCGGTGTGTGTTAATCGTTAATCAATCGACTTACGATTGTGAATTATAGGAAGTAACAATGCGATAAAGTTAACTAACCAATAATCAAGCTATGCTAATCGAATTGACTTCTAATCGCAACTCGAGCTACGAATTTTACTTGTTATTATACGTGTGTGTGCCTTACTTGTTACCTGTGCATGTTTATTTATGTTGTGTGGTGATAATTAAGCAAACTCAATCGAAACTCGAAGTCTAATTCGAAATGCAATCGAACTCGAATCGTGAACGAACTGTGATAAATGGTGGAAAACAGATTATGCGAGATATAAGTGATTGGGACTGAAAGTAATTTGACTAGGAAACCCTATCGTGGCGAGCCGTGCGCAATCGAAATCGAAACACCAAAAATCACCGCGTCAAACACTCAACCCAGGTGCCATCCGATCGGATAGCCATCCGATCGGATGGCAGCCTCACCAGCCAAACAGGGGCCATCCGACCCAGATGTCATCCGATCGGATAAGCCATCCGAGCGGTAAGTCATTCGATCGGATAAGCCTTTCCTCTTTTGGAATCCTATAAATACCCCTATCATTGTCACACTTTCCATTTCTGGAAACCCTCTGTCCGAACCACTCGTGCTCCTCACCTTTTCTTCGATTTCTCTAAATCCAGGTAAGATCTCGCCCTAAAACTTGTACTTTCTTGATCTACACGCACTCCTTCACCTTTCTATCTTTTAAATCTTAACTTTTAACCGAGAAATCACTAGATTTCGGGTGTTCTAGGGTGACGTCATCATGTGTTCTTCAAGAACTTCATGTTTTGACTTCAATCCACCAAGAACAACCGAGATCTAACCGATTTCCACGCAAACATACAAAGATCTTGTAAAGATCTCGACACAAGAATGATGAAAAAGGATTGAAAGATGGTTTTAACTTTCTTTCAACTCTTTTACACTCAAAACACTCAAAACCGGTAGAATCAGGTTCTGATCTTGTCTCCTGCTCACTCTTAGTGTTGTACTGGCTCAGATCTGGTTTATACTCACGAGATTACCGATTTCGGGTTAGCCAAGTCCTACCGCCCCGATCCAGTAACCGGCCGAACTAGGGTGATTCCTGGTCGGGTTGGTCATCTGGGTCGAACTAGGGGTTCTGTTGGCTAACACGTTGTCAAAAGGTCTCGACATAGCGACAAACCTTCAAAACAACCAAGTGTAGGACGAACAGGACAATCAGGACGGAGTACTGTCCAAACGGATTGCTGTCCGATCGGATAGGTCATCCGAACGGATTACACTTGGGTCCTACCTTCAAAACAATTTTAACTAAAGTTTGGGTATTGAACGAATTGCAATCCGATCGGACGACCATCTGACTGGATTACTCTTCGGATCATGAGATACTAAGACTTTAAAGACTTAAACAATTTTCAACATGTTCAATGACAAGGTTACCATCCGATCGAATGACACTTCTGTCATGTACTTGCCTTTAGCAAGTAACCTCATTACAAAGCCTCCGTCCGACCGGATCACTATCCGACCGGATGACCATCCGAATGGATTGTCATCCGCACGACTTGTCATCCGATCGACCGACTTGGAAGATAGAGATAGTTCGATGTTTTCAAATACTACAACGAAAACTTCAAAAGTCAAACCATCGTACATAAACACATAGGAAGAAACAATCCACTCGAATAGTCATCCGACCGGATAACCTATCCGACCGGATGACCATCCGAACGGATTGTTATCCGTACGGATTGCTGTCCACTCGGATCACCATCCGATCGAACTACCATCCAACCCACTTATACCTTGCCTCGTTTACGCATCGCTTATCGTTATACAACCTAATCTATTCAGGCTAATCTTACTCGCTAAGCGCTCCCTTCAATCCATCAATCACTGTGAGTATACTCGATCCCTTTTTGCTTTAAGCACTTTTGGGTGTTACATACGTTACGAATATTCAAACTACAACTATCACACTACTCAAACTATTTGAACGCTAACCGATAATGCATGTTATATGTGGCTTATGAATGCTTGTTTGTTATGTTTACACATGGAATGCTGTCTACCTGCCTTAGCAACGATAGTACTATAGTTTGGACTCAGCACCCGTTCACACGGGGGTTGTTAAGGATCTTTTACTTGCATGGATTACGGTGGTAATCGTGTATTGCGAACTGCCTCGGGCAGTCAACCCGCAGTCATTGGTATCGATGGATCTATGTCGATAACTAACGTGCTTCATTTCACTATGTGTACGTGCTGGTTATGCGTAAACGAATTCGAACTCTATATGCTATTATCAAACTTGTATGCTCACCTTTACATTACATGTATTGACTTTATTTTAACGTATGTGACAGGTGCTTAGGACGCACACTTGGTAGGAATTTGAAGCTAGAATAAAGCTTTAGAGCCCAACAAATAGTTATCTGTAGTGGTCAAACTAAGGGTCTCTAGAAGCAGATAAACAATTGCTCTATTTTGAAATCTGAGTTGTCGGAACAGAATATTTGCCTAGTTTTTGTCTGTAATAATTGTTGTACTGTTCAAGATACGGTATGGGACGTATTATTTTAAATTGAATAGCATTGATAATTGTTATGGAAACTTCTGGACAATCTGTTTCGCTCAGTGCCATGCCCCGAAGATTCCGCCATCGGTTGGGGTGTGACATGACCCGTATCCCGAGACGTCACCTGAACCCAAAAAAAATCTGACCGAGGCTCCCAAAACTTGCTGACCCGAACCCAAATGTGACCCGAGCCGTGCTTTGACCAGCGTTGACCAGTCAACCCGAAGTGTTGACTGGGTTGACCCAAACTTTGGACTTGAACTCGAACCAAATATGAACCGTCGAACACATACAAAATCCGAACCGAGCATCATCTGCCATAACACAATCGTCTTCACCTTCACTCTTCAAGAAAATAAAAGAAAAAGGGGGTCTTACCGGAATATTCGTCGGATAAAGACATGGACCACCGGTCCTTGACGCAGACCGCCGGACCGGGTTGCCTACCACCGTTGCCGCTGCTGCTGTGCTCCGCCGTCCATCGTTCTCTCTCTCTCTCCCTCTGCAGCTCTCTCTTTCTCTCGTCTATCTCTGTAGCGCCGCCGCACCACCACCAGTTAGTGGTGGTGGTGGTCCGTTTCAGAATCGCAAAAGGGGGGGTTGCGATGTGTACTCACCGCAGAAGACAAGAGGCGCCGGAGTTCCGATCTCCGGTCGACGGTCACGATGACGAGGGGGAGAGGGGGTGAGAGATCGAAGGGGGTGTTTGGCTCTGAGCTTTGTTTTGTTTGAATGAAATAGAGATAGATAGAGGGACCTTTATCTTTATGTGCGTGTAATTTAGTCTGATGTATATCAGATGTATAGATCGAGGGAAAGAGTTGAATTGCAAATGGATTTGTGTAGGCATGGGTATTATATAGAGGTTTTAGAGATCTTGCTAAGATTTTTTTTTTCAGGATTTGCAAATCTAGTGTAGATTTTGATAGGATTTTCTATAGATTTTGTATAGATTTATAAGTCTTGAGTAGATCTTCTAGAGATCTTAATATATCTAATATATTATGTGCGGGTTTAGGCTTGTGGGTTTTGGGCTTGGGCCCACGGCCCACAAGCCCATCTCGTGTCTAAGTGGCCCGTAATTCCTACGCGACATGTTTTTAAAACCGAAATCATCGTAGCTTAGTAAAATAATATTTCAGAGTTAAAATCGGGTAAAAATAATGTCGGTATCCGTCGTAGTCGCGTTCGTGCGTTTGATAACGGTAATAATCGCGAAAAATTACATCGTTGCCGTCTTTAATCCGTTTTTCGAGCCGGTTTCAACTATGATTGCTAAAATTTAATTACGAAGCTAGAATATATCGTAAAAATTTAGTATTCGTCGGCGTTGTCAGTATTTCGCACGGTATCAGTTTGTTGTTGCGTAATATTCAGCAGCTTTCTCTGTAAACCACCGTTCGTGCAGTGTAAAGTCGTATAGACGTTCCTAGGCGCGCCAAAGGCCTAATTAAGTTAATTTGCGTCGTAAAAATTATTTATTGTCGCGTTAATCACCTGTTAATTACGTAATTAAGAGCCGTAAATTACCGGTTGTCACAGTCTCCCCCTGTTAATAAAATTTCGTCCTCGAAATTTAGACTACGTTAACTCCTTAGAGTTATGTTAAGCATAAGTAAATGTTAATAATACCAAAGTGAACGATCATGAAATCGAATCAAGACTTATTCGAATGATGTGAATTCAAGGACGTATCACAAGATGCAAATGAATTCTAGAAACGACTGCATCCAATAAATGTATTTAGATTCAACAAGCTCAAATATAATAGCTTTGCATGAAACGCTCAATCGTGATCAGCGCAAGCTGCAAGTTCTATCGACGCCACAAGGTGTCGTAGTGAATGAAACAATTCAAATATAGCGGTGATCTAACAAGTATCACCTGTGTTTTGCATAAAACGCTCAATCATGATTAGCCCAAGCTACAAGTTTATACTGACACCACAAGGTGTCGAAATCAACAAACGACTTAATGGGATCGTAGACCAAACAAATCTACTACGACTCAGAAAAATGAAACGCTTGTTAAAACGAATTCGAATATGATGTTTTCAATACATCATATGGTGTCTTGAATTGAATATGTGTAATGAACAAGTTCAAACAATTGAATTTGACTTCGGCGCAAGCCGACAATAATTACATGTATCGACAAGAAAACTTTCGGCATGGTCACAACGAAAACCATGTATGTAACTTGAAAAGAAAGGGATTTCAAGAAAATGTGTTGACTTGATTACAAAGGAGCCAACAATTATAATAATGCGGGTCATTCGAATCACAAATCAATAATTAGATTAGCGAAACAATATTTGAACTTTGATGAAACGCTTATTTGAAACGAAACCACATGCGTAACAAACGATGCATGCGTAACATATGAATTTTCAAGAAATCAAGCATTGAGTGTTCGCTATAACGAATGAAATTATCGTGATGCAATGACCATTAAGAGGAGTAGAGATACGAAAATCTACTCAGTAAGTGTGAAAGTCGAAATTTCAATAAAAGAAATTTGAGGACTTTACCTGGGGTTGCATGTGACGTCCGGTTGTTAAGTGACATTAGCGTGGAATGTCAAACATAGCGTATTAGCCGTTAATGCGATAGGGGGAATGCGGAGACATGCGTCTCCTTCTTAGCATGACTCGTGTCGTTTGCAGGACCGCGTGCCAAACTGCTGCTTCCTCGAAAGTCGTATGTGACGTACTTCAACCTCCGTTGATGTATAGCTTAAGTTTCACGTATACCGGTGCACTAGCGTTTCGTTATGCGTAGGCTGCCTGCTCGGGAGGTCATGATATCATAGACAATATGGATAATGGTGTGTGCCTGAGTTAATTTTCGCAGTTCCTACGTGATGACCTTTAATGAACTTCAACATGAGTTTCCGAAGGTCTTAAATGCATGTTTCCTAAACTCTCAGAGTTTTGTGTATTGTATGTAATTGTTTCTGTGTACCACGTGTAAAACACCACTATAGCGTATGTTTTGAAAACAAAAGCTTGACTGTTTGATTTTCGGCAACGGTTGGAGACCATATTCGAGTCTTAGGCGTTCTGTATGTATTTAAAGTCTCAGTAGTCTAAGTCCCAGAGAAATATATGAGGTTAGAGCCTAGGTATCTCTACAGAAACCCTATTCGCTGTAACCTATAGCTCTGATACCAATCTGTCACACCCCGAAATATCAGAGCATTGGCGTGACTGGACCAGTATCTTCATTGCACAGCGGAAGCAAATAAGCTAAGACTTTTAGTATGTGAACGCCCACTAAGTACTCGACTTCAGATGGTTCTCCTATTCCAACCGTGCCATGATTTCTGAAATGCAACCTGAGAAAGAAACATGCGAAAAATCAACATAAAGTTGAGCGAGTTCATAGTTTGTTTGAAAAAGATTTGAAATAAATCTTTTTGAATAACCGGTTTTTGAAGTATTGTTGAGAAAACGAATTTAAAATCATTTTCTTGTCAAGTTATATGGAAACTTTGTATTTTTAACGCATTATGTATGTGAACTCTTGTATTTGTAAAGGCTGTATAACCGTCAATCAAGTATTTCTGTATGTATCATGTATAAATCAAGTATTTCTGTATGTATCTTGTATAAATCGAGACTAAACCGTCGAACTTTGGACTAGAACTCGAACCAAATCTGAACCGTCGAACACATACAAAATCCGAACCGAGCATCATCTGCCATAACACAATCGTCTTCACCTTCACTCTTCAAGAAAATAAAAGAAAAAGGGGGTCTTACCGGAATATTCGTCGGATAAAGACATGGACCACCGGTCCTTGACGCCGACCACCGGACCGGGTTGCCTACCACCGCTGCCACTGCCGCTGCTGCTGTGCTCCGCCGTCCATCGTTCTCTCTCTCTCTACCTGGTTCCTCTCCCTCTCCCTCTGCAGCTCTCTCTCTCTCTCTCGTCTATCTCTGTAGCGCCGCCGCACCACCACCAGTTACTGGTGGTGGTGGTCCGTTTCAGAATCGCAAAAAGGGGGGGTTGCGATGTGTACTCACCGGAGAAGCCAAGAGGCGCCGGAGTTCTGATCTCCGGTCGCCGGTCTCGATGACGAGGGGGAGAGGGGGTGAGAGATCGAAGGGGGTGTTTGGCTCTGAGCTTTGTTTTGTTTGAATGAAATAGAGATAGATAGAGGGACCTTTATCTTTATGTGTGTGTAATTTAGTCTGATGTATATCAGATGTATAGATCGAGAGAAAGAGTTGAATTGCAAATGGATTTGTGTAGGCATGGGTATTATATAGAGGTTTTAGAGATCTTGCTAAGATTTTTTTTTTTGAGGATTTGCAAATCTAGTGTAGATTTTGATAGGATTTTCTATAGATTTTGTATAGATTTATAAGTCTTGAGTAGATCTTCTAGAGATCTTAATATATCTAATATATTATGTGCGGGTTTAGGCTTGTGGGTTTCGGGCTTGGGCCCAGGGCCCACAAGCCCATCTCGTGTGTAAGTGGCCCGTAATTCCTACGCGACACGTTTTTAAAACCAAAATCATCGTAGCTTAGTAAAATAATATTTCAGAGTTAAAATCCGGTAAAAATAATGTCGGTATCCGTCGTAGTCGCGTTCGTGCGTTTGATAACGGTAATAATCCCGAAAAATTACATCGTTGCCGTCTTTAATCCGTTTTTCGAGCCGGTTTCAACTATGATTGCTAAACTTTAATTATGAAGCTAGAATATATCGTAAAAATTTAGTATTCGTCGGCGTTGTCAGTATTTCACACGGTATCAGTTTGTTGTTGCGTAATATTCAGCAGGTTTCTCTGTAAACCACCGTTCGCGTACTGTAAAGTCGTATAGACGTTCCTAGGCACGCCAAAGGCCTAATTAAGTTAATTTGCGTCGTAAACATTATTTATTGTCGCGTTAATCACCTGTTTATTACGTAATTAAGAGCCGTAAATTACCGGTTGTCACATACTTAACCACTCCATGATACTGCTGAGGTAAACTTCCCCACTTTCATTGCCACGGAAATCCAAAACCACTTCCCATCCGAGTTCAACAAATTTTTCATAAAGCCCCAATGCCCTAAGATCAGGTTTATGAATACGCTTCTCAAAACAAGCGTTTGATCTGATCGAATGCGTATCTCCCATCTTTTTGTAAAATAATTCAGCCTGATATGCTGCTTCTTGCTTGTGAAGAGGACCATCTCTCCAAGTGGGACGATAGGGAACATCACCATGTCCCCGTGGAGGCTGAACATAATCATCCATTGTTGTTTCCCGGATTTCCACTCCGGTACCCCTTCGTGCCCTCTTTGAACCAACCGCTACATTTTCCGGTGGTGCGGTTTCCTTTTCCTTTCCTCGGCGTGATCTTACCATCTATAATTACACAAACAAACAAACAAACAAACACCCCAAGTTAGTCCAAATCAGCTAATAATATGCTAGAACAAGTGTGTAGTCCATGAAACATCCCCACACTTGTTCTATGCCATGGCTATACTTGTTCACTAGTTAAATCCCTACCCAACATATTTCCAATTCACAACTTCAAATAAAATTCAGAATGTGGTTCATTAACTAGCATCAAAACCGATTCCATGACATCCCCCTAGCCATAACCTTAATCCAAACCCTCATGCAACTCTTTTACCCCGTTTTAATTCATTAGCCAAGACAACATCACAAATTCATGACTCATTACATGTTTATTCAACCATTAGATAAGTAACTAAACATGAATAAGACATAAACCCAACAATACTACCTTGACTTCAACAAATCAGAGCAAAATCGTAGTAAAAATCATACCTTTTTCGTTTAGGAAGCTTAGAAAACACCAGAATAGCTTGATTATGAAGTTTAGGCAAAAACCCCCAAATTTGAAATCTAGGGTTCTTTATGCTCGATCAGATTCGAACGAATCTGGGAGTTTTCGGAAGAACCGAGGGTAGGTTTGTGTTCCTCTCGAAAAATTAGCCAAGTCAGGCTCTTGAACCACTCGATTTGGTTGAGAAACGAGTATTTTAGAGATGGAGGATGGTTATGGAGGTTATGGGTGTTCTTGAAGAAGATGATGAGAGAGATATGATAGGTTGGAGATTTTGTGGTGAATAAAGAAGGTAAACCTGACCTAATATGGATGAAGTTGGATTTTATTTAATGAAAATTGAATTTTTTATCAACTTTTCGGGTCAGACCACCCCTCAACCCGGTCCGATATCTTGCTACACACATCAACCATAGGCTACGGTCCTGAACCCATAGCTTACGGTCCCCTTTTTGTTGGCGTGTTGTGGTCAGCGATCTCCAGCCGTAGGCTACGGTTAGCAAACCGTAGCTTACGGTTCAATGTAAATGGTGTCCAGAACTCTCCGACCGTAGCCTACGGTCCACCAACCGTAGGCTACGGTTCACAGTTTTCAAAAAAAAATTTAGAATGTAAATGCAAATGGTTTAAAGTTCATGTTTGTAGTATCAACTAAATTAATTGTATTTTTATTCCTTTCTCTTATCGATTACTCGCCCACTCTACCCCCCTTAAAAACTTCATGTCGTCCTCGACACACAAACTAATTCAGAAACATACCTGGGCATCTTCAAGTCCCCACACTTGCTTGAAGTTGTGGGTATACTCACGAACAAACTCTTCAAACCATTAGCATAATAAACAATACAAAGTACAGCGACAGAAATATTTACCAACATCTAGGTTGCCTCCCGGTAGCGCTAACTTTTAGTCTTCAGCCATACTTCTCATGACTCTCAATCAGTTGTTTATTCCGGTGGGCCTTCAAGAAAGCTGACCTCCTCTGGTAACGAGTTCAAATCATCACCGTCTAGATACGGCTTCAACCGATGACCATTCACCACTTGTCTTCGTTGGTCCTTCGGATCCTCAATTTCCACATCTCCATATTGTCCCACTCGTGTAATCACAAACGGACCGGTCCATTTGCTCCTTAGCTTACCTGGAAATAATTTAAGACGGGAGTTAACTAACCAAACCGTTTGACCCATCGTGAAAACCAAACGCCTCAACTTCGCATCATGCACCGCCTTCATCTTGTCTTTGTATGTGGCTGCAGTATCGTATGCCTCATTGCGTAATTCCTCTAATTCGCTCAGTTTCAACAATTTGTGGGCACCTGCATCAGTGTAGTCAGTGTTCACTTGTTTAACAGCCCACAACGCACGATGTGCAATTTCTAAGGGTAAATGGCAACCCTTCCCATACACCAAACGATAAGGTGTAGTGCCGATGGGAGTTTTATAAGCGGTGCGATATACCCAGAAGGCATCATCCAATTTAGATGACCAATCCTTACGGTCAGTTCGCACCGTCTTATGCAAAATTTCCTTAAGTTGTATATTCGACACTTCAACATGTCCTCTTGTTTGTGGATGATATGGTGTAGCAATTCGATGGTCAACGCCATACCGTTTCAACAATTTTCTAAAATTAAAGTTTTTAAAGTGGGATCCTCCATCACTAATTACAACCCGAGGAATCCCAAACCTAGCAAAAATGTTTGATTGGACAAACTTGCAGACAACGGTATGGTCGTTTGTCTTAGTAGCAATTGCTTCGATCCACTTTGAAACATAATCAACCTCCACCAAGATGTAAAGATTACCATTCGAATTGGGAAACGGACCCATAAAATCAATTCCCCAAACATCAAAAATATCAACAACCAAAATTGGTTGAATTGGCATTTCATCCCTTTTTGAAATCCCACCCATCTTTTGACAATTAGGACAATGTTTAACAAACTCAAACGCGTCTTTAAACAAGGTTGGCCAATAAAGACCAGATTCAAGAACTTTATGGCCTGTCTTTTGTCCGCTAAAGTGACTGCCACATGCAGATGAGTGAGCATGCTGTAACACTTCCAAAAACTCTGTCTCGGGCACACATCTTCGAATAATCTGATCAACACCAATCAGGAACAAATCCGGCCCGTCCCAGATATAATTCTTCACCTGCATCAGGAACTGCTGCTTTCTACGCTTATTCCATGTATCCGGTATTGTACCTGAAACAAGATAATTTGCAAAGTTAGCATACCAAGGACCGGAACTAGCAGCCATTATGAACTCATCAAGAAAGTGCTCATTGATCTCAGGCGTGACATCCTCTACTCCAGTCGGTAGTTGTAACACCCCGTGTTTCTGAAGTCAAAGTCAAATTCAAGGTCAGAGTCAACGACCAATTTCGCGACTTGACTTGTAGTGATTTTCTTTTGTGTGTTATTTTAGCTGTATTATGTGGAGTAAGTGTCAAAAATCACAATAATCGACGTGTGTTATTTGCTATTTAATCGATGTACGACTGTGAACTATAGGAAGTAACAATGCGATAAAGTCAACTAAACGCTAATCAATCTAATTTAATCAACATCGAATCGCAATCGAACTCGCAACTCGAATTACGCATCTTGGTTATTATATACGTTTGTGTGCCTTATGTGTTACTTGTGCATGTTTAAATTATGTTATGTGGTAATCAATCGAATCGCAATCGAACTCAATCGCAATCGAAACAGTATGATAATTTGGTAGAGAAGAAATAGTGCGAGATATGAGTAGTTGGGATTAAAAGTAATTTGACCAGGAAACTCTATCGCATCGCAACGCTCGCAATCGAAATCAAAACGGCAAAACTTGTCACGCCGAGCACTCAAACCAGGTGCCAGCCGGTCGGATTGCCATCCGACCGGGCTGCCACCCGAGCGAGGTGCCATCCGACCGAGGAGCCACTCGGCCGGGCTGCCATCCGGGCGAGATACCATCCGACCAACCAACCCTTTCCATTTTGGGAATCCTATAAATAACCCTTGTCACTTTCTTTCTTTCTACTTTTGGCAAGTGACGTCCGACCAGCTCGCTTTCCTCACTTTTCTTCAGATTTCTCACGATTCCGGTAAGATCTCGTCCTAAATCTTGTACTTCCTTAATCTACACGCACTCCTACACCTTTCTATCTTTTGAATCTTAACTTTTAACAGTGAAATCATCAAGATTCAAGGTGTTCTAGGATGACGTCATCATGTGTTCTTGAAGAACTTCATGTTTTGGCCTCAATCCACCAAGAACAACTTAGATCTAACCGATTTCCACATAAACAAACAAAGATCTTTCATAGATCTAAACATATTCACGGTGAAAAGGATTGAGAGAAGGTTTTCCAACCTTCTTTTAACTCTCTTACACTCAATGCACTCAAACCCAGTGGGAATCGGAACCACTACTGAATGGCTACTCGTTCGTAGTGATGTATCAGTGCTAGATCCGAGTTCCATTTAAAGGATAGTGATTTCGGGTTTTGACATGAACGACCGTCTCGGACCGTGCACCATTGTTTAAACCAGTCATCACAACGTCTCGCTCAAGTTACAACACTTCAGGCAAGATCAAGTAACAGCACGATCAAGTCGTTGGAACGAGTTGTCGTCCGACCGGACTACTGTCTGACCGGGTTGCCACCCGCTCGACCCACCGTCCGATCGGATTGCATCTTGATTCATTTTTAAATCTTAAGCATTTTTCAACATGTTCAGTATCAGGGTTGCCACCCGGTCGGATGGACATCCGACCGAGTGACCGCCCTGCTGTGGATTTGTTCTCACTGAGTAACCTCGCCACTCGAGTCGCCATCCGATCGGACGTCCGTCCGATCGACCGACCTGAAAGGTAGAGATACTTCAATGTTTTCAAAATGCTACAATGAAAACTTCAAAGGTCAAGCCATCATACACAAACACATCCTTCTCAAAGGAAGAAACAAACCACGCGAACAGTCATCCGACCGGACTACTGTCCGAACGGATTACCACTCGCACGACAGGACGTCCAATCGGATTACCATCTGACCGAACTGCTATCCGAGCCACTTTCACTTTGCATCGTTTTGCGCATCACTTATCGTTATGCTACCATTCTGTTGAGGTTAAGCCTACTCCCTAGCGCTCCCTTCAATCCATCAATCGCTGTGAGTATACTCGATCCCTTTTTGCTTTACGCACTTTTGGGTGTTACATACGTTACTTATACTAAATCACATCGAACACACTACGCAATACTTTAAACGCTAACCGTTACCGCATGTTATACGTGACTTAATGAATGCTTGTTTGTTATGTTTACACATGGAATGTTGTCTACCTGCCTTAGCAACGATAGTACTATCGTTTGGACTCAGCACCCGCTCACGCGGGGGTTGTTAAGGACAATTATTTGCATGGATTACAGTGGTGATCATGTATTATGAATTGCCTTGGGCAGTCAACCCGCAGTCATTGGTATCGATAGGTTCATGTCGATAACTAACATGCCTCATTTCACTCTGTGTACGTGCTGGTTATGCGTAACGCTTTTGAACTCTATATGCTATTATCAAACTTGTATGCTCACCTTTACACTATGTGTATTGACTTTTACTTTAACGTATATGACAGGTGCTTAAGAAGTTTACATGCTTAGCTTGCTGTGAACTTGAGGCGAGGAAAGGTCTAGGATGCTCTCTGTGCTGTGATGAAATCGAAGCTAGGAAAAGAGGTCCTAGAAACCAATAAATAAACTATCTATGTATAAATCTGAGTTGTCGGAACAGAACTACTTGACTAGATTTGTCTGTAATAATTTGTTTGCCTTTTAAGACATGGTATGGGACATGTTACTTTAAATTAATTGGTAATGATAATTGTTATGAAAACTTTTGGACAATCTGTTTCGCTCAGTGCCATGCCCCGATGTTTCCGCCATCGGTTGGGGTGTGACAGTAGTCATGATAGATGGTCAGCAACTACATTCTTACTGATGTGTGAAAAATGCAACATATAAATTACATCAAATAAGGCATAAAACTAACCCTTTTTAAGTACTAATATTGGAAAAAGAGTGTTTTTGTCTTCCTTTTGTATTTTCAGGATTAAATGAGCTCAAAAACACAAAAGAAGCAAAAAGACAGCTAAATCCAACATAAATACAAGAAAAGGAACATTAGTGGACTGCCCGACCCCTCAACGGCACCTTCCAAAGCAAAATAGAGAAGGCAGAAGTCTGAACACGCCCCGTGCTCAGCCAGCACGGGGCCGTGCCCAAGAAGCAGCAGAAAAGACAAACCTATAGAAGCTTCTATTGCCCACCACGGGCCGTGCCCAGCGGACACGGGGGCGTGTCGAAAGTACAGCAGGCGCATTAATTGTAATTGCGAATTACAATTAATGAAGAGAGAGAGTGTCAGACGGGCACGGGGCCGTGCCCAGCTCTCTGTTCAGCCTATAAATAGGAGTGCTTGGATTCATTTCAACTCATCCCTTGGCACACCACCTCTCTCACACTTCATCCACCACCCACCACCATCACAACACCATCATCCACCACCATCATCCATTGTCCATCGTAGAGTGTGTGAGTCGTCTCGGGATCCAAGATTGATCGTAAGAGTCTTGACAATCAAGGCCATGTTTGCCTAAGTCTCTTACATCACTTGGTGAAGACAAAGTGTCTAGTATAATACTTTTTATTTCTAATCTTTTGCACTTTTTATTTGGTTTTGTATTAATGACTTTAATAACTAGTTACTTATGTTGAAGGTGATCTTTCCTTATCGTTTGTCTGTGGTGTCTTGGCATTATTTTACTGTCTATATAAAATAAAAGATTTTCACCATTCATATCTCCACGGTCTATATGGAGGTATGTTGGCTACCTGGTCGGGGGTTAAGGGAACGGTTTGGTAAAGGTCTTGCCATTGTTCAGCGTTTAGAGGTCCTGCAATGGACCTGGGTCAAATTTAGTAGGACCTCCTTCAATACTTCACGGTATTGGATGGCGGGGGTCCAAACTCTTTGATCCCCTCATAAGTTAACTACTATTAATACTATAACCCGGCTATTTAGGACTGTATCCCTGCTGACTCAGACTACTTAGTCGAGGGTAACGTCACCGCCAAAAGCGGGGCCTACCATAATACTGCATTAATAACTTAATTCATTATCTTCCAATAATCCACCCTTTTAGGATTGTATCCTTGCTGACTCAAACTACTGGGGTGAGGGTAACGTCACCTTCAAAAGAGGGGCCTACTACAATAACTAAGATAATCTCTTAATTATGTGCAAAAGTGCGGAAATAATCATAGGTTATACTAGATACGAGTCGGAACCAAGTGATTCATCTTGTCTATCTGTTTTTCTTTTTATTTTTATTTTCAGCATTTTAGTTAGTTTTTATTTTTCTTAGTTTAAAACATTTTTCTAAACTTTTTATTTTGATTAGACGTTGAGGATAAACCGGTACTAAAAGCTCTTGTGTCCTTGGACGACCTCGGTATCTTACCAACGCTATACTACGCTCAACGATGGGTGCACTTGCCCATATGTGTGTTTAGTGTTAGTAAAATATCGTGTTTTATAAATTTAAAACTTGGCTAAAATAAGTGTTAAAAAGGGCTTAAAATATACACCTAATATATATAACACTTTATCGCATATCAAGTTTTTGGCGCCGTTGCCGGGGAGACAAGGATTTTAAGAAAGTTAGGAATCAACGGCCTAATCATCTTTTATTTTTTCTTTTTAATTTTTTAGGATTTTCTTAGTTTTTCAGCTTCTGCAGAGCTCAGCACGGGTCGTGCCCGCTGAACACGCCCCCGTGCTCAATCATTGGAACTGGCAATCCTGTTTTACGTCAGACAGTAAGCTGAACACGGGGCCGTGCCCACTCAACACGCCCCGGTGCCCAAGTTTCAGTTACTGAAAACAGAACCGTAAGATCCCAGCGGTTGGTAATTTCTGACATAAACATGAGTGATAGTAATTGTTTTTACTTTCGGCACTCTTATGGTACGTGGTGTCAATTATGTGGTGGCAAACATGAAGAAGTAAAATGCTATTTTCTAAATTATAAGCCCCACTACATGGACCCACGGACTTCTTACAACCTTATGAGGGGCGAAAGTAAAAATAAGCACTATTTCTCCCTCGAATGCGCCCAGCCAGATATTCTAGGGGAAATGCTCCTTGATGAGTTATTTCAACTAGAAAAGATAATTCTGAATTGGTTAGAAGAGCTTAGGAAGGATTTTATTGATCCACCCCAAGACGATAACCATGAAGAAATGTTGGAACCGCATTCCGACAACCTCGTTGCTCCCGAAAATACCTTCGTTCCTAGCAAAGACTTGGACGATAGTCGTCCCTGTGTCGATTGTGCCGTGAAGGACTCTCCATCGACTTCGTTCGGTGCATACATAGACCTGAGCGATTCGGCATACACCTTCTTTAACAAGAGCCCGGGAAAGGGTTGGACTTGTCCACCTAGAATGAAAATAGGAATTACCCTCACCGACAACCTCTTGCGTTCTCGCCTTAGTCTAGGACAATTAAGGTATCTTAGGCACTTTGGGGTTGTTCCAACCAGTAAGGAACCACCCGATTTCAACGAGATCCTTGAAGTTGCAAAACTCCATAAAACAGCCTCCAGACACGGGGCCGTGTCCAGGTCAACACGCCCCCGTGCTCACCAAAAAGATTCTCTGCTGATTTGGTCAGAATACGGACAAAATGTGTCAGGATTTCCTCTGAACACGGGGCCGTGTCCAGTCAACACGGGGCCGTGCCCAGTGCGCTGTCGTTTTCTTTAAATGCAGCCTGATTCCTGCTCATTTTGACCACTTCAATTGACAGAGATTCCTGGGATTTTCACTCATACCATCCTAGGTAAGTGCTAAAAGAAGGTTCCAAAGGACCCTCTTGTCCCTTCCACTTTTATTCATTTCCTCCTCTTTCAAAATTTTTTTTCAAAATTTCCTCCATGGAAGCTTGGAAATCCCTTGATTCCAACCATCTATGTGAAGTTTGCAAGATTATTTGCTAAAGATTCTTGTTTAAAGTTAGTTGTATAACTTTGTTTTAAATTATCTGAGCTTAAAAACCAGATAAAAATCATGAAAATGATTTAAAACTCCAAGATTCTTTAGCCAAAAATCCTGCAGACAAATGGACACGGGGCCGTGCTCAACGAGCACGGGGCCGTGTCCAGGGCTCTGTTTTGTAAAAATTTAGCTTTCTTCGGTTTCCTTCACAGAAAATGGCAAGCAGAACAAGTGGATCATCTTCAAGAAGTAACCGACAAGGGAGGAGATCTTCAACAGCAGAAGACTCTCTTGTAAACTATGTTTACGCTCTAAGGGAGGCTATTGATGAAATGACGGGAGTGGAGGAAGCATTGGTCGACCGTATCAACCATCTTACAGTGGGGCTGGAGGGCTGTCTCCATGAAGTAAACCTCTTGCACCAGAGGTTGAACCTTCTCGCCTCCCCGCCTTTGGTACCTATAATAACCCAAAGGGCGTGGAACATGGTACCCGAAGTTGTCATTCCAGCCGAATGGTACGCCATGCACCAAAAGCCTTCGCAAAGAGTGGTGCAAGGAGTCCCGGTGAATGTTCCCCCTCAACCACCAGCTGCGGAGGAAAATGAAGCCGCATTCTTCCTTCCTAGGGAGATCGAAGAATGGCTTTAACCAACGTTTAGGGAAGAATCCATTCGGCTAAAAGTCCTACTATATCGGGAAACTATTCTCGAAATTTTCTTAAAATAGTAGAACTCCTTATGATAACCTCGTGTACCTGCTGACCTATTTAGTTAAGTTTTAATTTTATCTTAATTTAGGATTATGTAAGTTCTCTCTATGATGAAATGAAATTATGGTTTTAAAGTTTGGATGGTTTTTAATGAATAAAACACACTCATGGTGGTAAAGGATGAAAAAGGGAACGAGAAAAATGAACTCATGCACAAGAACGAGGCAACCCGACAATTCTCTCCAATTCAGAAGGTTCAACACGGGTCGTGCCCAACCAACACGGCCCCGTGCTGAACCACCTGCAGAAAAACGCCCAGTTCAGGTACCTGGACACGGGCCGTGTTCACCCAACACGCCCCCGTGTCCAGACTTCTGTATCTCTTATTTCAATTTTGTTACTGGCACTTGAACACGGGGCCGTGCCCGGATAACACGGGGCCGTGTTCAGTGCCCAGTAACACAATTTTTTGCTTTTTAAACACTATTTTACACATCTAATCAACCTAAAAATTTATTTTTGGGACACATTGAGGACAATGTGTAATTTAAGTGTGGGGGGGATGCTAAAACCTTGAATCTTGCAAGTCCTAAATACAAGCCTTACACAAAACTCTATTGGAACCGCTAATCACCCCAATTTTTTTTCAAAAATTTCATTTTTTACTTGTCTAGGTTTAACTCGGGAAATTCAAGTTCTCAAAAAGGTTATATTTTTACGAATTTACAACCGATAGCGTAGTGATAAAAAGAACCAACATAAGAAAATTATGAAAAGGCATGGCAAACTTAGTTAAATTTTGATTATATATACTTGATCACATAAAAACCCATTCCCACAAAAGTGAGTTTTGAGCCTTTATTGAGCATACAAATTTACATCTTTAGACTAAATGCTCATTTTTCGTTTCTTGTGTGAATAGCCGCTTGGTTCTTACAACTCTAGAACTTGCCATGACGATACATTCCCGGTCCTTATCAACTTAAACCCGAGTAAGTAAATGATGGAGGCATTAGGACTAACCCTTTTTATTTCTACACCATAATTTTTCTTTTTCTTTTACCACCTACCAAAAAATCCCCCTAGTTAACCCCTTTGAGCCTAAACCTTTTCATTTCATCACCCAAACCAAAAACCCCTTTTACCCACCAAAACCTTTTTCATTTTTAACCCTTTGTTTTAGTAACAAGTTCGGTTTTTCATATGATCAAAAAAAAAAAAAAAATTTGTTGATGATGAAGCAAAAAGAAAATAAACAAACAAGTTCATCAAAAATAACTTTGTTTGAATAAAAGCTTCATCAAAATAAAAAGTTACCAAAAAAAATAGAAAGTCTTACGAAAACCGACACTTGTTACGTTTTTCGCCCTTTTTCTACTAACCACTAACCACTATCCCAACCACCTACCTTTAACCCAAGCCTAACCCTTAACCCACAAAGTCCTCTTGATATTTACAAAGGTATAAAAGTTAAAAAGGAGGAGGATTGATTGCTTGGCAAGCTTATGGTAGGAATAAGTTCCATGCTGCTCTCGAGTGATTCACTAAAAATACACCTTCGGCCGAGTGTGAGTGATTTCTCCCGTGAGGTATGTGAACTTGTATATAAATGGAATTTTAAAAAGGCATGTTATGCCCAAATAAGTAATTTCTCCTATGAAACGTTCTAAATAAATCATTACGAATAGGATTGTAAATAAATAAAAATAAAACCCAAAAAGATCTTGGACAACCCGACACTCTACGACAAGCCCAAAACCTTCTCTTCTACCTATTCCATTTGGGAGTGTAAGCCACATATTAAAGAGTTTTGCTTGAGGACAAGCAAAAGTTCAAGTGTGGGGGTATTTGATGTGTGAAAAATGCAACATATAAATTACATCAAATAAGGCATAAAACTAACCCTTTTTAAGTACTAATATTGGAAAAAGAGTGTTTTTGTCTTCCTTTTGTATTTTCAGGATTAAATAAGCTCAAAAACACAAAAGAAGCAAAAAGACAGCTAAATCCAACATAAATACAAGAAAAGGAACATTAGTGGACTGCCCGACCCCTCAACGGCACCTTCCAAAGCAAAATAGAGAAGGCAGAAGTCTGAACACGCCCCGTGCTCAGCCAGCACGGGGCCGTGCCCAAGAAGCAGCAGAAAAGACAAACCTATAGAAGCTTCTATTGCCCACCACGGGCCGTGCCCAGCGGACACGGGGGCGTGTCGAAAGTACAGCAGGCGCATTAATTGTAATTGCGAATTACAATTAATGAAGAGAGAGAGTGTCAGACGGGCACCGGGCCGTGCCCAGCGGACACGGGGCCGTGCCCAGCTCTCTGTTCAGCCTATAAATAGGAGTGCTTGGATTCATTTCAACTCATCCCTTGGCACACCACCTCTCTCACACTTCATCCACCACCCACCACCATCACAACACCATCATCCACCACCATCATCCATTGTCCATCGTAGAGTGTGTGAGTCGTCTCGGGATCCAAGATTGATCGTAAGAGTCTTGACAATCAAGGCCATGTTTGCCTAAGTCTCTTACATCACTTGGTGAAGACAAAGTGTCTAGTATAATACTTTTTATTTCTAATCTTTTGCACTTTTTATTTGGTTTTGTATTAATGACTTTAATAACTAGTTACTTATGTTGAAGGTGATCTTTCCTTATCGTTTGTCCGTGGTGTCTTGGCATTATTTTACTGTCTATATAAAATAAAAGATTTTCACCATTCATATCTCCACGGTCTATATGGAGGTATGTTGGCTACCTGGTCGGGGGTTAAGGGAACGGTTTGGTAAAGGTCTTGCCATTGTTCAGCTTTTAGAGGTCCTGCAATGGACCTGGGTCAAATTTAGTAGGACCTCCTTCAATACTTCACGGTATTGGATGGCGGGGGTCCAAACTCTTTGATCCCCTCATAAGTTAACTACTATTAATACTATAACCCGGCTATTTAGGACTGTATCCCTGCTGACTCAGACTACTTAGTCGAGGGTAACGTCACCGCCAAAAGCAGGGCCTACCATAATACTGCATTAATAACTTAATTCATTATCTTCCAATAATCCACCCTTTTAGGATTGTATCCTTGCTGACTCAAACTACTGGGGTGAGGGTAACGTCACCTTCAAAAGAGGGGCCTACTACAATAACTAAGATAATCTCTTAATTATGTGCAAAAGTGCGGAAATAATCAAAGGTTATACTAGATACGAGTCGGAACCAAGTGATTCATCTTGTCTATCTGTTTTTCTTTTTATTTTTATTTTCAGCATTTTAGTTAGTTTTTATTTTTCTTAGTTTAAAACATTTTTCTAAACTTTTTTATTTTGATTAGACGTTGAGGATAAACCGGTACTAAAAGCTCTTGTGTCCTTGGACGACCTCGGTATCTTACCAACGCTATACTACGCTCAACGATGGGTGCACTTGCCCATATGTGTGTTTAGTGTTAGTAAAATATCGTGTTTTATAAATTTAAAACTTGGCTAAAATAAGTGTTAAAAAGGGCTTAAAATATACACCTAATATATATAACACTTTATCGCACATCACTTACACCCTTTCTTGTCTCTGATTTCGAGATCAAACTCTTGCAATAATAGGACCCACCAAATCAGCCTCGGTTTGGCATCCTTTTTCTCCATTAAATACCTGACTGCACTTTGATCAGAGTAAACGATTACTTTGCTTCCACAAATATAAGACCAGAATTTATCTAAGGCATAGACAACGGCAAGCAACTCTTTCTCTGTTCTGGTATAATTCAATTGAGCATCAGAGAGAGTTTTGCTTGCGTAGTAGATAACAACCGGTTTCTTATCTACTCGTTGCCCCAGTACAACCCCAATAGCGAAATCGCTTGCATCACACATTATTTCAAAGGGTTTTCTCCAATCGGTGATTGCAAGATTGGGGCTTGTACCAATTGTTCCTTCAGCACATTAAAAACATTTAAACATTTGTCATCGAATTCAAACGAAACATCTTTTAACAATAGGTTACATAAAGGTTTCGTTATGACACTAAAGCCCTTAATAAACCTACGGTAAAATCCGGCGCGTCCTAAAAAGGAACGGACGCCCTTCACATTAGTAGGGGGAGGTAAAGTAGAAATGACTCTCACTTTTGCACTATCAACTTCTATCCCCTTACTTGACACAAGATGTCCTAACACTATACCCTCTTGAACCATCAAATGGTTCTTTTCCCAACTGAGCACTAGATTCGTTTGGACACATCGCTCTAATACCCTAGATAGCTCATTTAAACATGTATCAAATAATGACCCAAAGACTGAAAAGTCATCCGTAAAAATCACTAGGGCATCCCCGACCATATCCGAGAAGATACTCATCATGCACCTTTGAAAGGTGGCCGGGGCATTACACAGCCCAAATGGCATTCGCCTAAATGCGAATGTGCCATAGGGGCATGTGAATGTGGTCTTTTCTTGGTCATCAGGATGGATAGCAATCTTATTATACCCTGAATAACCATCAAGAAAACAGTAAAAATTTTTACCTGATAATTTTTTCTACAATCTGATCAATAAAGGGCAAAGGAAAGTGATCCTTTGACGTGGCAGCATTCAGTATCCGGTAGTCAATACATACCCGCCACCCGGTTACCGGCCGAGTGGCTTTCTGCTCGCCATCGTCGCCCTTGACAATCTGAATGCCTGCTTTCTTCGGCACCGTTTGGGTTGGACTCACCATGCACTATCTGAAATGGGATATATGATCCCATGGTCCAACCACTTGATTACCTCCTTCTTCACCACTTCTCGCATGTTTGGGTTAAGCCTCCTCTGAGTATCCCGTGCGGGCTTCGCATCTACATCAGTAATAATTTTATGCATACAAATAGAGGGACTTATACCTTTCAAATCGGCGAGGGTCCACCCAATCGCTGCTCGATGGGTCTTCAGCACCTTCAGTAGCGCTTCCTCCTGATCCTCTCCTAAAAATGCATACTTCGAATGTGCGGGCAACTCTTTCAACTCTACCTTCGGTGGGCTGATTAAGGACGGTTTCAACCCAGATGAAATCTCAACAGGAAGGCTCTCCACATGATGGGACCATGGAGGCCTTCTCTCTTGCACTGCCTATGCTTCCAATTTCTGAACTTATTCTTCCAAATCACACATGTGATTTTCTTCTATCCTGTCACAAAGCAAACAAAACTCGGGCATCTCATCCTCTACATGAAGATAACATCCATCTATGATATCTGCCATGAAACATTCATCACTGGGAAACATGTCAGAAACATTAGAAAATACATTTAATCGGACCTTTCTATTGCCAAATGTCATGTCGACTGTGTCGGTGCGATAGTCGATCTGAGCATGTGCAGTGGCTAAGAAAGGTCGGCCCAAGATAACATTTGGTTGATTGACTTGATCAGCAGAAACATAGTCAAGCACCAAAAAGTTAATGGGAAAATAGAACTCTTCCACCTTAACTATCACGTCGCGAACTATCCCTCGAGGAAGCTTAGGGGTCAAATCTGCAAACACAACAGTTGTGTCAGCACGACACAGTGGACCAAAATCGTATTGGTCGTACAAGCTTCCTGGAAGGATACTCACACTAGCTCCGAGGTCCAACAACGCCCTACTCATTTTAAAATCACCAACTTGTATTGAAATTAAAGGCCTCCCGGGATCTCGTAGCTTAGGTGGAAGGACTCCATTCAAAACGGCAGTAACTCTATCAGTTAGATCAACTTTTTTAGGGACTTTGTGCTGCCTTTTTGAGTGCACAAATCCTTAAGGTACTTAGCATAAGCCGGAACCTGTTTAATGGCGTCAATTAAGGGTAAATTGATTTTCACTTGTTTAAATACCTCCCAGATTTCCTCCGGTTGAGATCCCCTTTTATTGATTATCTTTGTATTACCTTGATCCTTCAAGGCTTCAAGAAAGGGAGGTAAAATCGGTTCCCCTTCCTAGCCTTGATTGGCTCAGAAGTTGTAGCACGGTATTTTTACCATTAATTTTAACAATGTTAGGTTTCGCATCATCATCACTCTCACCATCTTCACCTAAATCCTCCACCACACCATCAACAAGCTGTGGTGGAGTGTCGACCGTTTTATAACATTTACCACTACGTAAAGTACTTACCTGGCCTACTGAGTTGCCTTTCTTTTGATGAGCGGGGTTTGTTGTATCGCTTGGTAACTTCCCGCTACTCTACTTCAGCTCCTTCATCTCGGTTGCAAGTTGGCCCATATGTGTAGTTAATGCTTGAATGGCCTTGTCTCGCACCTCATCCTTTTGAGTACGGTTTTGCAAATCAAGTTGAATTGCCTTCAACATCTCCACCACATTATTACTCCCAGAATCGTTAGAAGGCCCAGTTGGTCCTCTTTGATTGCTTTGGTAGCCATTTTGAACATTACCGTGGAATCGGTTCTGATTAAAGTTCCTTTGACCACCGAATGATTATTGCCTTGAAATCCCAGATTTAGCTGATTATTTGCATTTCCATAGCTCAAATTTGGATGATTTCTAAGACCTGGGTGATATGTGTTGGACTGCATGTTGAATTTTCTTCCACCGCCCCCACCTTGCACAAAATTCACATCCTCACCTTCACCATGAATGACCGGGCATTGATCCGCGATATGCCCTATATCTCCACAATGTCCACACATCAGGAACTATCCACTTGCATCAGGTGGGTTCTCTACTGCTCTCACCACTGAATGTCATGCACTTCTTGAAGATTGAGCTTTCCGTTTTGACGTCCTCGCAGTTCTTTCTAAAAATTCCCAATCGTCCACTTCGTAATTTGTTCCAAACGTACCATTAGATATTGAATTCACATCTTTTGCATCCTCGTCTGCTAGGCCTTCGCGAAATGCATTGAGAAGCTCCCACAAACATATGCCATGATCTGGACAATTCTTGAGCATCATTTTAAAGCGGTTGAATGCTTCGTGAAATAACTCACCGGGCTGTTGTCAGAACCCCCGAATATCCTTCCTGGCATTATTAGTACGCAACGGTATAACAACCCTCCTAAAATATTTCCGACACTCCTAAATTATTTAGAACGTCCCAATACGTCCAAAAATACACCCCGTATACGGAAACAAACCCTAAATACCTTTATTTTTATAAAAATTAAATAAAAATCAATTTTTATAGTCTCTCGCGGGCCGCGAAGACTTACTCTTCATCTTACGCGGGCCGCGAGCGAGAGTACAAACGGCATGACCCGGAGCTGCCACGTGTCGTATGCGTGTCGAGCCTACTCCAATGACCGGTCAAGGCTAAGGCCTACGACCCCTATCTCGCGGGCCGCGAAAGATGGCCTTGTCTCCATCGCAGGGAGCGAGAGACCATCAGTCAGGCCCTAAAAATTGATTTGATCGGCCTTCAGTTTCCGACGTTCAAAACTTTCAATTCTCTCTAAATTTCTATAGTGTAGAAGTAATACCCGGGCATTATACCCACTAAAATAGCGAAGCTCTGCCTCGTTGTAAGTATTTTAACCCCAATTACGTATTAGATACGCTGCCCGATTGATCTAGTGCTCCATAACGGCTGTTGAGGCTCTGCCCGACGTAGTCGTTGGAGTTCTGTCTCGGGGAGGGTATAACTAATGTAAATATTGGGTTATTATACTAACGCGTGTGCATTGTTTAATTAATAGGTTATAACCAGGAAACCACAGTAAAAAGTCTAAATTAGCAATGTGAGTAATCTCCTTTTTGTGAACCTTTTTGCAAACTATTTTTACAAAACCTTAAATAATTTTATATATAATTAGCAGTGATTGAGTCTTTGTAATTCTTCAATTACTGCCGGTATGTTGGGGTTTTGTATACAAAATGTGAAACACGTTACTATTGGACAACGAGATAGCTAATGTGTAATATGACCCACCAGTCAGGATTGATAGTACTGAATGAGTAATTGTCTAGATATAAACATTGTAATTGCTCTCAGTACTGTTAAAGGATAAAACACTTCTTGATTAAATTGGTATTCACTCACTAGTATTTCCCACTGACAAAATGTTTTTAAACGTGTTTCAGGTAACAAAATGTGAAAGCCAAATAGAAGCCAGCTGGACAGCACTAAAGGCTTGGAAAAGTGGCTATAAAAGTTACCTAAATAAAGAAGATGTTTTATTTCAATAAAATACGGTTTATCCCTATAAACCTGTTTGTAATAAAAACTTGGGTTTTATCCCAATATAATTATTATTATAAAATGTGGTGTTTTACTCTGATAAAATATTTCCTGACTACGGTCCTGATGAAATTTCCGCTGCCAAATAATGATAAACACCGATACCACCATCTCTGAGTAGGCCGTGGCTGCCCGCCTCTCGAGGCAGGGGCCAGGGGCTGCGACAGAAGGTGGTATCAGAGCTACAGCCACTGATTTCAGCCACAGAAGTGTTCCGCTGACACCAAAATTTTATTTGTTATGTTAGGAAATTATCCACAGGATTATGTGCGTATATTATTGTTTTGTGTTATTTGACAATTTGTTAGTTTACAGTATGAGTGACCAAGGACCTTCGGACACTTACCGTCAGTTGTCCAGCTCTCCTAGGGACTTAGGAACTACTTCCCTGCCTACCCCCTCGGGGTATTCGGCTGACACCGAAGAAGGGATTTTCGTATTCAAAGCACAATCTGAAGAACCGTTCCCTCCCAAGAAAAGAGGATGGCTTAGCAAATGAGCCCATGAGCATAGAAAAAGGATGAGAAAGTTACAGCAACAGCGGGCCCTAGCAGCGGCCAATAGGGAAATGAATGCTCAAACCCAGGATATACTCAATAAGAGACTAGCTAATTTCCACATATTAGCTACTACAGCTGCAGACCCGAATTTGGAACAACTCATAGCACCCCAGCCGTTACCACTATTTCCCACACAACCTATGGAAATTGAGCCAAACCCAGTAGACCAAATTCCAGTACCTGCTTTTGACCCAGCTGAAATCCCTAGAGTCCCAACACCCCATCCCCCAGACTATGACCCACGGTTTGACGACCACAGGGATTACCAACAACTTTACCCAATAGAGGAACCCATGCAAAACCCAGTAGCACCCTATCCCAACCTGGACCCTATATTTTGATAATGACCAGTATATCAGGGAAATCCTAGAGAACCCTTACGCACACGAAGAACCGATGCCCCAGTTTCCTGACCCGATACCAGCACCCGCACCACCCATGAGTACTGAGAATGTGCAAGAACTCCGAACGTTTGGTGAGGAGTTGTTAGATGAAAGTGAAAGGATAAGACAGATAGGTGAGAGGCTCGTCTGGAAGTATGACGAGTGTAACATGCAGTTTTGGATGAACCCGTATCAGTAATAGTAATAATATATATAGGGAGAAGATCATGCGAGAACCACCTCTTATTGCGAGAACCGCGAGAACCAATGTGAACACAACCAAAAATGCCTAAAAATAGCTAAAAATCACACAAAATTTTTTTTTTGATTTTTTTAAATATTTTTTAGGTTAAAATCGCTACTTTTCGAACCCAAAAAAAATAAAAAAAAAAATTTTAAATTTTTTTTTTGGCTTCGAAAAGTAGCGATTTTAACCTAAAAAATATTAAAAAAATCAAAAAAAAAAATTGGATTTTTTTTTGAATTTTTTAGATTTTTTTTAGATTTTTTTAGGTTTTTTTGGGGGTTTAGTTTTTAGCATTTTAGCTTGGGGGGTGGGGGGGGTTTAGGTTTTTGGGGGGTGGGGGAGGGGGGTTTAGGTTTTTTTTAGGGGGGGGGGGGGTGGGGTTAGGTTTTTTTAGGTTTTTTTTAGCTTGGGGGGGTGGGGGTGGGGGGGTTTAGGTTTTGGGGGGGGTTAGGTTTTTTTTTGGGGGGGGGGGGGTGGGGGGGTTTAGGTTTTTTGGGGGGGGGGTGGGGGTTAGGTTTTTTTAGGTTTTTTTTAGGTTTTTTTAGCTATTTTAGGTTGTGTTCACATTGGTTCTCGCGGTTCTCACAATATGGGTGGTTCTCGCATGAGCCCCTCCCTATATATATATATATATATACATATATATATATAATATGTTTGTATGTTGAAATATATATATATATATATGTATATCCCCTAAAATAGATAACAGCTATGGGTGCATACTAGTATTATACTTTAAATTTCAGTTTCAGTTTGTAATAGACGCATATATATAAAATAGAGTAAATGTCGCAATGTTCGACGATTTTGATCATGCTTGTTATGTGGTTGTTTGCATTGAATATTGTCTTGTGATATTAATACGTGGTAAATGTTTATAATCCAGATGGACAACGAAGTGAATCAAGAAAATCCGAATAACGATAATAACGGAAACCAACTAGATAACAGTGGCATCCAACATATAGTGGCACAAGGGATTATAGATGCGATGCCATATATTATCAAAACGGTCAAGGAAGCGGAAAATAATAAAAGTAATAGTGGAAGTAAACGACCACCTACTGAACCCGGTCACAGTGTAAACAATGGACCCTTACTTCAATTGCCAATTCCAAAAAGAAGAAGAACCATGTCTTATGGTTGTTCTTACAAAGAATTCTGGTCCTGTAAACCAATAGAATTCTCTGGCAATGAAGGAGCCATTGCAGCTCTACGCTGGATAGAAAATACTGAGGCAGTCTTAAAAATAAGCAAGTGCGCAGAAGAGGATAAGATAATGTTTGCTTCCAAGCTGTTTACGAATGCAGCTCTAGAATGGTGGAACACTATCCTCCAGTCTAGGGGAAGTGACAGAGTTTATAATATGGAATGGAATGAGTTTAAGAATATGGTGGATAGAAAATTCTGCCCTCCTAATGAAAAGGAACAGATAGCAAATAAATTCTTAAACCTTAGAATGACAGGAGTAGACAGGAAGGGTTACACTACTACATTCTTCGAATATGCTAGAATAGTGCCAACCCTGGCATCACCAGAACCAGTATTAATCTCCCGTTACATCTGGGGATTAATTAGTGAAATTAGACATGTAGTCAAGGCAGCTAGACCACAAACCATAGAAGAAGCTGTAGAACTAGCAAATACCTTGACTGATGAATTAGTATGTACCCAAGAAGAAAACCAAAGAAAGAACCTAGCTCAAAAGCTTACACAAGAATTTCACTATGGAAATTCCAATCGTGGGAAAAATATAGGTTCTACTTTTGCGCCTTACTGCAAGTATTGCAAAAGGAAGCATTCTGGAAGATGCTTTATATACTGTAATTTCTGCAAAATATCTGGACACAAGGAAGAAGACTACGGGAAGAAACCTAACAATAGGATATGCTACAATTGTGGGGAACAAGGTCATATTAAGCCAAATTGTCTGAAACTAGCTCCAGCCGTGAACAACAAGATTACTAAAAATGCTAGAGCATTTGTTCTGACTGCAGAAGAAGCCAAAATGATTCCGGATGTGATTGCCAGTACGTTCTTAGTTAATGATGTTTTTGCTAAAGTATTATTTGACTCTGGTGCGAACCAAAGTTTTATTAATACTTCATTTTGCAAACTTCTCAATCAACCATTAACTAAACTTCAACAAGAATGTCTAATAGAAACTGCAAATGGAGAATCCATTAAGATTTCTGAAATCTTGCAGGGAGCAAGAATAGAAATTCTAAGTCAAAAATTTATTGTAAATCTTTACCCAATGAATCTGGCAGGATTTGATATTGTATTAGGAATGGATTGGTTAGTAGCCAATAAAGCCAGTATTCTATGTAATCAAAGGTCAATCCAAGTAAATTCACCAAAGGGTGAAAATATCACAATTAAGGAGATAAGCCATCTAGATCCACCAAATTCATCTCTGTGATGAAAACATCAAGTTGTGCAAGAAAAGGATCACTAGTGTATATGATTTCCATAATCATTCACACTAAAGGAAAGGAATTGAAAGATATCTCTGTAGTATCTTAATTTTCAGATGTATTTCCAGAAGAACTACCAGGACTACCGCCAGACAGAGAAGTCGAATTCAGAATTCACCTGTTACCAGGAACAGCACCAATTGCCAAAGCACCCTATCGTTTGGCACCCGCAGAAGTGCAAGAGCTAAAGAAGCAGTGAGTCGAATTGTTGGAGAAATGATTCATACAGCCAAGCTCATCGCCATGGGGAGCACCGATCTTATTCGTCAAAAAGAAAGACGGGTCAATGCGTATGTGCATTGATTACCGTGAATTGAATAAAGTCACGATTAAAAATCGGTACCCATTAACGAGAATCGATGATTTGTTTGACCAATTGCAAGGAGCTCGATTCTTTTCTAAAATCGATTTACGCTCAGGATATCATCAATTAAAAGTACAGGAAGAGGATATTCCTAAGACCACTTTTAGAACAAGGTATGGCCATTATGAATTTACTGTCATGCCATTTGGTTTAACCAATGCCCCAGCCGCATTTATGGACATGATGAACCGAATATGTAAGCCATATTTGGATAAATTCATAATTGTATTTATAGATGATATTCTCATTTACTCTAAGAGTAAAGAGGAACATGCAGCGCACCTACATGCACTCCTAAGTTTATTAAGAAAAGAAAAGTTTTATGCCAAATTTTCAAAGTGTGAGTTTTGGTTAGAAGAAGTACAGTTTCTTGGACACTTAGTCAATCATGAAGGAATTCATGTGGATCCCACAAAGATTGAGGCAATTACTAAATGGAAAACCCCTGAATCACCAACAGAGATTAGAAGTTTTCTAGGACTGGCCGGTTATTATAGACGGTTTATTCGCGATTTCTCTAGAATAGTCATTCCCCTAACTAAGCTAACATGTAAATTTGTTAAGTTTGAATGGGGACCAAAACAAGAAGAAGCCTTTAGAATTCTTAAGCAAAGATTAACCAACTCACCCATACTAGCGTTACAAGAAGGAACGGAAGACTTTGTAGTCTATTGTGACGCATCTAAGTTAGGTTATGGATGTGTGTTAATGCAACGTCAAAAGGTTATGCCTATGCCTCTAGACAACTTAAGAATCATAAAGAGAATTATACAACCCATGATTTGGAATTAGAAGCCATAATTTTTGCCCTGAAAATTTGGAGACATTATCTTTACGGTAGTAAGTTTACTATTTTCACCGATCATAAGAGTTTAAGATATGTTTTTGGGAAAAAGGAGTTAAACATGAGACAGAAACGCTGGATGGAGATTCTTAGTGATTATGATTGTAATATCCAGTATCATGCAGGAAAAGCTAATGTAGTTGCTGATGCTTTAAGTCGAAAATATCATGAAAAGCCAAAAAGAGTATGTTCTCTTAAATTAAATCTGCAGATAGATTTAAATGAGCAAATTAGAGAAGTGCAATAATCAGTAATCAAGGATGATACTGAAAAATTGAAAGGAATGATTAAGGAATTTGAACAAGGAACAAATGGAATTTGGAGATTCCATAAGAAAAGGATTACCAAAACGAGGAAACCTACGCCACCGAATATTAGAAGAAGCCCATAACTCTAAGTATACAATACATCCTGGAAGTGATAAGATGTATCAAGACTTAAGAAAGAATTTCTGGTGGATAGAAATGAAAAAGGATATAGCAGCTTTGGTAGCCAAGTGTCTAACTTGTTCACAAGTTAAAGCTGAACATCAGAAACCCTCAAGTTTATTGCAACAGTTAGAAATGCCGGTATAGAAGTGGGAATTGATAACAATGGATTTCGTTACCAAATTACCCAAGACAAGAAAAGGTAATGATACAATCTGGGTGATTGTAGATAGATTAACCAAGTCAGCTCATTTCTTACCAATGAAAGAAACTTTTAGTATGGAACAATTAGCCAAGTTGTATGTAAATGAAATAGTTTCATTACATGGAATTCATTTATCAATTGTTTCTGATAGAGATAGCCGTTTTACATCTCATTTTTGGACAAGCTTCCAAAAAGCAATGGGAACCAAGCTAAATCTAAGCACCGCTTATCATCCTCAAACGGACGGACAAAGCGAAAGAACAATTCAGACAATGGAAGATATGCTTAGAGCTTGTGTAATTGATTTCGGTGGAAGTTGGGACAATCATCTACCATTAATAGAGTTTTCTTATAATAACAGCTATCATACCAGTATCAATGTTGCACCATTTGAAGCACTTTATGGACGAAAGTGCCGAACTCCAGTCTGTTGGGCAGAATTTGGTGAAAAGCAATTATCTGGACCAGAGATAGTACAAGAGAGAACAGACAAGGTTATCTAAGTCAAGGAACGACTAAAAGCAGCACGCGATCGACAAAATAGTTATGTTGATAACAGGCCAAAGCCATTGGAATTTCAAGTAGGAGACAAGGTATTATTAAAGGTCTCTCCTTGGAAAGGAGTGGTGAGATTCATCAAAAGAGGAAAGCTAAGCCCCAGGTATGTTAGACCCTTTGAGATTATCAAAAGGATAGGACCAGTAGCTTACCAGCTACAGCTGCCAGAAGAAATAGCAGGAATACATGATGCATTTCATGTATGTAATCTCAAAAACTGCTTAGCCGGTGAATCATTAGTGGTACCTCTTAAGGATATAGAGGTAAATGAAAAGTTTAAATTTGTAGAGAAGCTTCTATAGATTGAAGACAGAAAAGTCAAGAATCTCAAACACAAGAGACTAGTTCTAGTCAAAATGAAATGAGATTCCAAGAGAGGACCAGAATACACATGGGAGCTTGAGTCAGAAATGCAGAAGAAATATCCACACCTATTCCAGTAGACCTCGAGGACGAGTTCTAAAACAAGGTGGGGAGGATATAACAACACTCCTAAAATATTTCCGACACTCCTAAAATATTTAGAACGTCCCAATACGTCCTAAAATACACCCCGTATACGAAAACAGACCCTAAATACCTTTATTTTTATAAAAAATAAATAAAAATCAATTTTTATAGTCTCTCGCGGGCCGCGAAGACTTACTCTTCATCTTACGGCCGCGAGCGAGAGGACAAACGGCGTGACCCGGAGCTGCCATATGTCGTATGCGTGTCGAGCCTACTCCAATGACCGGTCAAGTCTAAGGCCTACGAACCCTATGTCGTGGGCCGCGAAAGATGGCCTTGTCTCCATCGCGGGGCGCGACAGACCATCAGTCAGGCCCTATAAATTGATTTGATCGGCCTTCAGTTTCCGATGTTCAAAACTTTCAATTCTCTCTAAATTTCTATAGTATAGAAGTAATACCCGGGCATTATACCCACTAAAATAGCGAAGCTCTGCCTCGTTGTAAGTATTTTAACCCCGGTTACGTATTAGATACGCTGCCCGATTGATCTAGTGCTCCGTAACGGCTATTGAGTCTCTGCCCAACGTAGTCGTTGGAGTTCTGTCTCGGGAGGGTATAACTAATGTAAATATTGGGTTATTATACTAACGCGTGTGCATTGTTTAATTAATATATTATAACCAGAAAACCACAGGAAAAAGACTAAATTAGCAGTGTGAGTAATCTCCTTTTTGTGAACCTTTTTGCAAACTAGTTTTACAAAACCTTAAATAATTATATATATAATTTGCAGTGATTGAGTCTTTGTAATTCTTCAATTACTGCCGGTATGTTGGGGTTTTGTATACAAAACGTGGAACACGTTACCATTGGACTACGAGATAGCCAATGCGTAATATAACCCACCAGTCAAGATTGACAGTACTGAATGAGCAATTGTGTAGATATAAACATTGTAATCGCTCTCAATACTGTTAAAGGATAAAACATTTCTTGATTAAATAGGGATTCACTCACTGATATTTCCCACTGACAAAATGTTTTTAAACGCGTTTCAGGTAACAAAATGTAAAAGCCAAATAGAAGCCAGCTGGACAACACTGAAGGCTTGGAAAAGTGGCTATAAAAGTTACCTAAATAAAGAAGATGTTTTATTTCAACAGTATAGGGTTTATCCCTATAAACCTGTTTGTAATAAAAACTTGGGTTTTATCCCAATATAATTATTATTATAAAATGTGGTGTTTTACTCTGATAAAACATTTCCTAACTACGGTCCTGATGAAATTTCCGCTGCCAAATAATGATAAACACCGATACCACCATCTCTGAGTAGGCCGCGGCCGCCCGCCTCTCAAGGCAGGGGTCGGGGGTTGCGACAAACGGACTATAGAATTCATCTAAAAATAGCTGTTGCATCTCACCCCATGTAAAAATCGAAGCTGACGGTAACGAATGGAACCATTGCTGCGCTTTATCTTCGAGTGTGAATTGGAAGAGTACCAATTTCACATCATCAGTTGAAAAACCTTGACCGCCGATTGTGTTACAACGTGCATCATACGCAACAATGTGTAAGTAGGGCTCTTCATGTGCTTGACCATGATATTTGGGCAAACTGGATATTGATTGTGCCCGTACTTCAAATGACCGCCCTTCTTGTAATTGCGGGATCACAACCGGCGATGGGTTGTTAGCTATAGCAGGCTTGAAGTGGCTCTCGATACCACGAACTGGACCCTAATTATTTCTTCGTGGAATACCTTCCGGTAGATTCACCAGTCGGTGTAAATTTCGCGGAAGTGGTCTTATCTGACCCGACATCTGAGGTGCCGGTGGTGGTAATGGAATATCCACCTGTCTTCGCGGAATAGGCTGCTGATTGATCGGGTCAGGTTGTTGATATTGCTATTGTGGCATCGGTATCGGTTGCACCTGCGGTTACTGATATGGAAGTCGAATTGGTACTTGCTGTTGCTGCACAAATGGTTGATAACCAGGAACATTCTGATTTCCCGTTCCCATAGAACCGAACTCTGTAGCATACCTCTCAACATTTGTTGTTCTCAACACTTGGCGATCCCCTTGCTGCACATAACTATCGTATACTCTGTACCCGTCGTCGAACGCTCTCGAACTCATCCCTTGATCAACCTTTGCTTTGTAGGAAAACTGCTGATGATCGGGTTGATAATGAGATGGATGTGTTGATTGAGGAATCGTAGAGGATGAATTAATCGGTTGGGTGTGGCTTGGTGATGTAGTGTTATCATCTTCAATGATTCTCACATATGGAGATGACTGTTGTATGTTGGTTGTCCGCAAGGTGGCAGACGGGTATTGCAGAGATGTCGTTTGAGTGGAAGCTTGTTGAATGTTCTCAAGGTTTGGGAAAAATGTTGAGAATGCTGGTACTGGAGAGGTAGAGGTAGGTTGTGTAGACTGTGGTGGTGGTGGTGGTGGTGGAGCTGGTATGGTAGTGTTCGGTGATGATTGGTTAGGTGTTGGTGAGAATTGTTGCTGTAGTGGGTTTTCTGGTTGTTTTTCTGGAGTTGTCAAGTTCTCCATTGTTTTGGGTGTTGGTGTTTGTAAGATCTTGTTCTCACGATGTATTACTCGCTTTGTATGCTTCACTGTTCTCTCGATCTCTGGGTCGAACACTAATGGAGATGACTTCCCGGAATTCCGAGTATGATGCATACACTTTCTAAATCACCTGCACAAACAAAAACAAGAAGACCTCGCGTAAATCCGAACAAAACAGAGTGAAACAATTTTTTTTGAATTTTTATCTATTTTAACTAAAAACTAGAACTTAACACTAAACACTTTGCGCACGCCTCCCCGGCAACGGCGCCATTTTGA